>CM066033.1:868482075-869800609 GCA_033557465.1 Ichthyophis bannanicus
CGCGGGATCCATTCCTCCCATCAGGCGGGGTCTTTTCCGCCGTTTTCTCCCTGCCCCGCGGCGCTGGCCCGACTCGTTGAGCGCTGTCGTGGGATTCCCCAAGATGGGCCGCCGGGGAGTTCCAAGGTGATTTCGAGCATCGAGGAGAAGGGTTGCCCGCGATGGAGGACGTGTCTGAAGGGTTTCCACCCAGCCCGATCGGATGTGTCAAAGATGGCCACCGTCATCTTTGGGTGATGTCACTTCCGGGATCACCCGGAAGTGTGGAGCAAGCCTAAATTCTGCCTCTGCCCTGCTGCGGGAGCAACGGCGGCGGTCTGCGGAGGCTCTCTTCGGCTTCCCCCAACAGTCAGCAGCTGGAGGATTTCCCTGGATCGGCGATCCCCACCCGGCTGTTACAAGCAGCGGTCGGAGATCCGCAGACTCCGTGCTGGCTGTTCACCGGGTTACTCCTGCTGCTCTGATCGCCGGAGTTCCAGTGCAGCCTGGGGGGGGGGGGCTGATGTGGGTGTAGACTCCCCTGTCCTGGCTGCTCTTCCGGCCCCTAGACGGCTTCAGGATGGCCGCCCGTCATTTCCAGGGGTGGCTGTCTGGCATCGGAAGAGTGCCAGGAAGGGGAAGGAACAGGGTCGGGGCGGTGTTCGCCTTTGCCTGCAGCCCCGGGGGGGGCGGACGGGTGCTCAGCAGGTGTCTTTGAGTTCTGTGGCAGTGGAACGGGGTGCCGGGGTTCTGTGGAGTCCTGGTCTCTCCGGGGCCCGGGTACCTGGGCACACCTTCTTCTGCTGCAGATGGCGGAAGGGGGGCCGAGGGGGCCTGACTCGCGGGGGGGAGTGCTCCCCCTCCGCTGGAGTCTTGGCTGCCGGCCTGGATGTTCCTGACTTCGGGGCCACGTCTGGCACCGGCCATACGGTCGGCCTTGGGTTGGGTTGGGGGCCCCCGGGCGGGGGCTTCGGGGGATTGTCCTTGTCGTCTGGAGACCCTGTACTATTGTTCAAGGGTCCTGCTTTACTGGAGGGAGGTTTTGCCTTATTGCCGGGAGCCCTGCAGAGGTGAGCAGCGGTTGGTAATCTGGGTGGAGACTCTGTACCTGGTGCGTCCACTGCTCTTGTTCTGGAGCACGGGACTCCCGTGGTTGTAGGATAGCAGGAGGGAGAAGGGAAGATTGTCTCTCCAGTGGGAGGGGGGGTAGTGGTTGTCTCGGGTGGGGAAAGGGAGCCACTGTCTGAGGGAGGGGGATGGGATAGCGCCTGGGAGCCCCAGGAAGGGGGAGGGACCGTGTAGCTCCCCATTCATGGTGGCCGAGACACAGGAAGGGGAGGTGGGTGTGGGAACACAGGGTAAGGGTGTTGGGGGGTTCCCCGGTTATACCTAACATCACGGAGAAACAATTGCATGATGCTCTTCTGTTAGCCCTCGAGAACCCGGAAGGCCCTAAAGGGGCTTTTGCGGCACTTCGGGGGGGACAGGTTAGGGAGGTCCCATCGATAGGATGGAGGGAGGGAACCGGAGTGGATAGGGGGCGCCTCGGAGGGCGGCAGGGGGAGCATCCCTGATTCTCTCCTGGCAGAGATGGAGCTCCCCGATCCCACTGTCGCTCCATTGGCAGCGGCTGGGGATCCTGAGCCACAACAGCGGCCTCTCTCGCAAGCTGTTGAGGGAGAGGGGAGGGGAGTTGAGGGGCTGGAGGCAGGGGGATCGGTTCCTCCTCGTACTTTCGCAGAGGCCCTGAGGGGGTCTGGTGCTGGTACCGGGACCTTTGGTGCAGCAGGGAGGAGGGGGTTCCCCAAGAGAGGGGTCATGGGGGCGGGGGAGGAAGTGGGGGGGTTCCGAGGGGTAGGGGGTGAGGTCCGATGGCGCAACGTGGCGCAGATACGATGGGACGGGGAGGGGCCCCCTCCGGCCAGGGAAAATGTCTTGAGGATGGTCCTTGGGCTGGGGTTTCTCCAGGGAGATCTCTATGCCTTCATCCACCTGAACAACACCATTGAGTATGATGTTAGTTTCATGTTGAGACGGGGGCTGGAGATTTTCTGGGACCGATACCAGCAGCAGAGGGGGCAGGGCGGGTGGGCTGACTTTCGTGTTGTGCCTATCTCTCGCCAGGGGGCGGTACCTGTGACCATCCTGGTTAGGAATGAGTCGCTCCCAGGGCAGGACATCCAGTTTTGGTTGTCGCGTCATGCGGTGCTTCTCGCACCCCTGGTTAAGGGTGCTGGGCCCCTAGGGGTGTGGGACGGGTCGTGGAAGGGTAAGATCCGTTTGCGTGAGGTGGGAAATGTCGTGCAGCACGTGCCCTCGGCCGGTTTCCTCGGTCGGGATCGCATCTTGTGCTACTACCCCGGGCAACCTCGCGAGTGTCACCGCTGTGGCTCCTTCCGGCATCTGAGCATGAACTGTCCCGAGCAGGTCTGCACCCGTTGTGGTGGATGGGGTCACGCCTCGGCCGGGTGTTTGCTCATCAGGTGCAACCTTTGCGGGGAGTTGGGCCACCCCTTTGCCCGCTGCCCCTCCGCATCACACAATGGACCGGGGAGGGATGTCGTAGCCCCACCTCGGGCTCCTGTGCGGGAGGAGGGCGTGGAGGACCCTCTCCCGCAGGAGGAGTCTGGGGGCCCTAGGGTGGAGGAGGCCATTGAGCCGAGGGAGCCACCAGGGGGAGGGGATTTGGGTAGGATGGAGGAGAGGGTTAATGTGGTGGAGTAGATGTTTCACGACAGGATAGGGGTTTGCGGGTGGTGGTGCCACCTCAGGAATGGACTACTGTCCCTCCTAAGGGTGGCAAGGCCAAGAGGAAGAAAAGGGAGACATCCCCATTGTTGGATGAAGAGCCTGTGTTGGACATCAACCGTTTCCTCTTCTTGGCTGCTGATGCGGCTGAGGCGGATGAGGGCTTGCCTATGGAGGCAGGGCCCCCTGTGCGGCGCTCGGTGCAGTTAGCGGCGGGGGCGGCCCCTCTTCCTCAGCGGCGGCCTCCGAAAATACCGAAGGCGCGCCGCAGTCAGGGTCCTCCAAACAGTGTGGATACTGGTGCCCGGCTTTCGGTGGTAGCCCTGGAGAGACCGCCGGGACGGGTGAGGGAGGACGAGCTTTTGCCTCCGCGGTTGGGTGCTGGGCCTTCGCAGGTGCCCCCAGCTGACCCGGCCGTCCCGGCCTCCCCCACCGGGGTGGGCACTGTTCTGTTGTCTCAGTCTCTGTCCGGGGAGGGGGGGGCAGCACCGGTGGTGGACCCCACAGAGGAGATCATTCCTCCGACCCCTGGCCTGTCTGTGCCCCCTCGCCCCATGGGGGCTGGGATAGCCCCTGCGAAAGCTTTGCCTGGTGGTCCCAGGGGCACCAGCACCCCCTGGGGTGACAGGGTCGGGCGGGAGGAGGAGGAGATCCTCGAGGTGGTCAACGTGGACCCCGAGGAGTTGCTCCAACATGCGGGCTTGACCTGCAAGCGGGATTCTGGGGATCCAGGGGTTGGTGAGGAGGAAAGGGACACTGCACATGAAATAGGCATGGCGTGCACTTCTGCGTTCTCGTGCGCCACTATCAACATGGCCAGCATTTTGACAGACCAGGCGCGGGCTACGGCCTATGATTTTCTTTCCACGAGTGGGCTGGATGTCATCTTTCTGCAGGAGACCAGGCTCACCTCGCTCGCTAGCCTTCATCGGGCGAAGCGGGAGTGGTGGTGGGGTCCTTCGTACTGGTCACTTGCGGCCCAGCCCTACGCAGGAGTGGCGGTTTTGTTCACGTCTCACCTATTTCAGGTGCAGTATGTGTGGGAACTGGAGCAGGGCCAGTGTTTGCTCTTAGACGGCTGCTGCGGGCCCCATCGTTTTCGTTTCATGGTGGTCTACGGCCCCCAGTCTAAGTTGACGCGGAAGACCCTGTTTCGGGTCATCCGCCCCTACTTACACACCTCCCGTTTGGTGGTCCTCGCAGGGGATTTTAACACCACCACCCTGTTGCAGGACCGAGGGGGGGAGCATTGCCCACCCAGTTACGAGGGCCTCTTTTTTGGCCGAGATGACCCGGACGGCTGACCTAGTGGATGTCTACCACCGGGCCTTTCCACGGTCGCCGGGTTTCACCTACTACCATGGGACCTGCAGGAGTCGTATCGATCGGATATATGTGAGTGCCCGGGTGGAGTGTTCCCCTCCGCAGTTGCAGGCGGTTGACTTTTCGGACCACTGCGTCCTCTCTGTGTCCTTCTTGGCTAACCACGAGGAGCTCAGCAGGGGTCCTGGCCTGTGGCGACTGAATGTGCAGTTGTTGGCAACATCAGAGGTGGTCCAGGAGTTCTTGGCCTTTCTCGCAGACCAGGAGACCCTGTTGGGTATTTTTCCTTCCCATGGTGCTTGGTGGGATGAGGTGAAGACGCGTGCCCGCAAACTCTTCCGTTCCTGGGGTACCTCCATTGCTCGGTCCCGCTACCTCACCTACACTGTCCTCCGGAGGTCGCTGGACCGTTTGGTATCCTGAGGGGCAGCGCGGGAGGAGGTGGAAGAGGTGCGAGTCCAGCTCCGTGGCCTGCTTTATGATCGCCATGCCTCCCTTTGCTTCGAGGGGGCGGCTGGTGGGGTCGCCACTCCAGACCCTTTCCTGAATTGCAGGGAGAGGGTTCGGCGTCGGGAGGTCATGGCCCTGCGGGGCGAGGACGGTACCCTTCATACCTCCCAGGAGGACCTTTTGCGGATGGTGGGGGAATACTTCTCTGACCTGTTTGGGGATCGCCCTGTGGACATCACCCATATCCGAGAGTACCTCGGCCTTCCCCCGGTATATTCGGCTGTGGTCCAGGCACAGGTTGATGCACTCGCTGCTCCAATTCAGCAGGTGGAGGTGGAGAGGGCGATTCGTGCCATGCCATTGGGGAATGTGCCTGGGCGTGATGGACTCCCAGTGGAGTTCTATCGCACTTTCATCTCCCAGCTGGCCCCCTTCCTGACCTCCCTGTTTCAGGAGATCATGGACACGGGGTTTCTCCCGCGGTCATTTCACGAGTCTGTCCTGCTGCTGCTCTCCAAGGGAAAGGATGATAGCTCCTTGGACTTTTGGCGGCCGCTCTCTCTCCTGAACGCGGACCGGAAGATCCTGGCCAAGTGTTTGGCCAACCGACTGGTGGAGGTGTCGGGCGCTTTGCTGTCACCGTCCCAGTATTGTTCCGTTCGGGGGAGAGGGGTTCTGGACACTGTCGCCACTGTCCGGGAGATGGTGGAGAGAGGCCGGTCGCTCCAACGGGACCATTGGTTGGTCTCCTTGGACCAGTCCAAGGCCTTTGATCGAGTCAGTCACCGGTACCTGTGGGTGGTGCTCCAGCACTTCGGCCTCCCCGCAGGTTTCCTCTTCGTCTTGCAGGCGCTGTACCGAGGGGGGGTGAGCTTCCCGTTTATTAACGGGTGGCTCGGACGGCCTTTTTGTGTCGCCTCGGGGGTACGGCAGGGGTGCCCTTTGAGCCCCCTGCTGTATGTCTTCTCCCTCGACCCCTTCCTCCGGAGATTGTCCTCAGGTGGGTTGCGGGGCCTGGAGGTGCCTGGTGCGCCCCCGGTGACTGTCGTTGCCTACGCTGACGACATCTCAGTTTACGTGGACGGCACTGAAGGGTGGAGGCCCTGCGGGAGGCCGTGGAGGAGTACTCGGAGGTAGCCCACTCTGTTGTCAACCACAGCAAGTGCCAGACGCTGTGGTTGGGACCCTCGGAGGCCTCCCCGCCTTCCTGCGCCCCCTTTCCTTCTCCCGTGGGGGAGGTCCGCGTTTTGGGCCTCGTCTTCGGTTCGGAGGACTGTGCGGTGTCCAATTGGGATCGTTGTCTTGAGACTGCACGGTGTCGGGTGCTGCGGTGGAGGGGGTGTAAGTGTACGTTCGAGGAGAAGATCAAACTCCTCGGGACGTTTCTGCTTCCCCTCTTTCTGCACGTGGCCACGGTCTTCGTTCTTCCGTCGTCCCGTCAGGCGTCTGTTAGTGCTGTCTTTTTCTGTTTTCTGTGGGGTAACCGCCTGAACCCTGTCCAGCGCCACATCGTTTGCCTGGATCGGGCACAGGGTGGTTTAGGTATGTTGCACCCCCTTGTCTTCCTGTCAGTCTTGTCTATGGCGTTTCACTTGGATAGGATGCGGGAGGGGGGTGGGGTTTGGTGGGTGGCCTCCTATCGGGGGTGGTTCTCCCGCTTCTGGGAGCAGTGGGAGGGGGCGTCCTCGGTCCCATGTGTGCGCCGGAGTGGGGAACAGGCCCCATCGTACGTTTTTGCGATGGTGGGGCTCATTCGGCGGTGGGGGGTGACCGACCCGCTCGCCCAGTCCTTGGAGCGGAAAGGATTGTACCGGATGGTACTCACCTCCCACTTTCAACCACGGTGGGCCCTGCGGGACTGTCCACCGGATGTGATGCAGTGGGGCCTTCGGCAGTTGAACTCCCCTCGGATGCCGAAGAAGGTTCAGGATGTGGCCTGGTTGTCTTTCCACGGGCGTTTGTACGTGAGGGACAACCTCAAGTACAGGTCACAGGCTGAGCGGGTCTGTCCGAGGGCAGGGTGTGAAGGGCAGATGAGACCATGGATCATTTCCTCCGGCAGTGCCCCTTTAATGTGGAGGCCTGCCGGTTGGTGTCCGCTGCTCTTCACCTGCGTGATCTTTCCCTCCTTACGTATGCGGAGTGGGTGTACGGGGTCTGGTCCTTTCCTCTAAGGCAGGACTCCGGGACCCTCTACCTCGTCACGGCTGTAGTGCGCTACCACCTGTGGCAAGCGCGCTGTCATGTCTCGGCCCGGGTGTTGGTCCTGCCTCTCGACGAGGTGGTGCGGGACATTTTGGAGGAAGTGGCCAGCATGGCGCAATGCGAAAGGCGGGTGGTGGAGGCCCATCGTTGGGAGCGTCTGTGGCGTCACCTCACCCTCCGCCCCCCGTGAGGGGAAGGGTTGCCCTGGGATTTCCTTGTTAGGCTTTTGGGGTTTTCTCCCGGTGGATAGGGAGGGGAAACCAGGGGGGGGGGGTGTGATGGTACTGCAGCTTTGAGGAGGTTTGGCCACTCTTCCGCTCTCCCTCTCTCTTCAGGGGATGGATTTAAAAAGTCACTCTGTCGTGTGCCAAAGTGTCATTGTTCTTGTGTGCATCCCGCTCTGCTGTCTGGCGTTGCAGGGCAGTACTATGTTTTGTTCTTTTTATGGTTTGTACTGTTTCTTTGGTTTCTTGTGGTGGGACTTTGTTGGTGAAGGGCCAGATGTTGCTCTTATGTTTTGTTTTGGGGGGTGGGTGGTTTACATATTGGTAAGGGGATGTGGATGTTTCTTTCGCTGTTTTTCTTTGTGGGGTGGATGGGGCGGGGCAGGGATTGGGGTAGGGGTGGGGGAGCTGCTGCTCCTTCTAAGGGTGGGGGTGGGGATGGCGGATTGTGTATATTGGGTTGTAATGGTTGGGGGGGGGGGGGATTGGCAGTCCCCAACAGTTGGATACTATGGACATGGACATGAACATTGCCAGGACTGGTATGGGTTGTTGTCGGGGGGGGGGGCACGTGGGCTGGTTGCTATGGTTGGTGGTGGGTTTGGGGAGGTGGGTCACGGGGGGGCTGGGTTCAGTTTTCTTGTCTGTGCTCTGTCAGGGTGGGTGGGGGGTTTTGGGGGTGTGGGTCTTGTTTGGGTTGCCTGTTTTGCTTTTTGTATGTATTTTGTTGCTTGTTTCTAATAAATCAAAATTTCCACTCATACCAGCTTGCTCGAGTGTTTCGAATCTGGGGGACACCAGATATAGACCTCTTTGCAAGTCCACAGAATGCCAAACTTCCCTGATTCTGTTCCAGAATTCTGGCTCAAAACTGTCAGGCAAGAGATACTTTCCTACTCCACTGGGGACAGGACTTCCTCTATGCCTTCCCACCCATTCCCCTCATTCCCAAGACTTTATTCAAACTTCAGAGAGAGAGAGGTCATATGATACTCATAGCTCCACATTGGCCACGGCAAACATGGTATCCTCTTCTTCTGCGTCTCTCTCAAACCACTCCTCTGGAGTTGGGGAATGCTCCAGATCTCCTGTCGCAGGAGGATGGATCTTTACTGCATCCCAATCCCCAGTCCCTACATCTCAGGGCCTGGTTACTGAAAGCCTAGAATTCCAGGATATTAATCTTTCTCAACAAGTAAAGGATATTCTCCTGGCTTCCAGAAAACCTTCCACAAGATGTTCCTATGCTTTTAAGTGGAACAGGTTCTCTATCTGGTGTTCACAAAAGGGACTTAACCCCCTTTTAGTACCTGTAGAGTTGCTACTAGAGTATCTTCTACAATTATCAACTTCTGGTCTGAAGACCATTTCAGTCAGGGTCCATCTTAGTGCTATTGCTGCATTTCATAAACCTTTTGATGGACAGCCTATTTCCTCTCATCCACTTGTATCAAGATTTATGAGAGGCCTACTTTTAACAAAACCTCTCAATAAGCCACCACCGGTGGCATGGGATCTAAATCTTGTTCTTGGTCAGCTTATGAAACCGCCCTTTGAACCTTTAGCCACTTCAGACCTAAAGTTTCTTTCATGGAAAGTTATTTTCCTAATTGCCATCACTTCTGCAAGACACATTAGTGAACTACAGGTGTTAGTAGCTGACCCTCCTTATACAAGGTTTCACCATGATAATGTAGTCCTCAGGACTCATCCTCACTTTCTGCCAAAGGTGGTTTCACCTTTTCATTTAAACCAGTCAGTTTATCTTCCTGTATTCTTCCCTAGGCCTCATGCCTCCATTGTGGAAAGGAATCTTCACACATTGGATTGTAAAAGAGCCTTAGCCTTTTATCTCCAAAGAACTAAACCACATAGAAAATCTTCTCAGCTTTTTGTGGATTTTGACTCTAGTCATTTGGGACTTCCAGTTTCTAAAAGAACTCTGTCAAATTGGATTGCAGATTGCATTTCCTATACATATCAGAGTAAGGGACTTTCTCTCAAAGGCCATGTCACAGCTCACAATGTGAGAGCAATGGCAGCCTCAACAGCTAACCTTCGTTCTGCCTCTATTGATGACATCTGCAAAGCAGCCACTTGGGCTTCGGTACACACCTTCACAGCTCACTATTGCTTAGACAAGGACTCCCATTGGGATGTCTTGTTTGGCCAGGCTGTTCTCCAACATCTCTTCCATACTTAATACAACTCCTACCCACCATCCACATTTTTAATGCCTAAGGTCCATGGGAGGAAGTATGACCCATCTCACCTGGGTTCGCAGCTAGCTGGGGTCACCCCTTGGCATCTTTCAGCTGGGGCGTCCCCATATGTGAAGACTACATTCCTGCTTGTTCCTGGAGATAGCGTAGTTACTCACCTGTAACAGGTGATCTCTGGGAACAGCAGGAATTTAGTCTTCACAACCCACCCACCTCCCCTAGGAGTTGTCTCTATCTCTCTCTTTCTCTACTTCTCTCCTTTGGTCTCAGCTATAAACTCAACTGAAGTGAGATAAGTACAAAGGCAGGAAGGCAGCACTCATGCATTGTGGGATGCTCCCAAAAGCTTTCCTATTGGACGCTGGGGAGCGTTCCTGCACGGGCTGCGTCAGTACCGACAATACCCATATTTGAAGACTAAATTCCTGCTGTTCCCGGAGATCACCTGTTACAGGTGAGTAACTACGCTTTACCTGTTCCACTCCATTCATTATTTTATAGATCTCTATCATATCTCCCCTTAGCCGTCTTTTTCCAAGTTGAAGAGCCCTAATCTTTTAAGTCTTTCCTCATAGGGGTGTCCTTCCATCCCTCTTACAATTTTTGTCACTCTTCTCTGTACCTTTTCTAATTCTGCAATATCCCTTTTAATATATGGTGACCAGAATTGCACACAATATTCAAGGTGTGGTTGCACCATGGAGCAATATGGAGGCATTATAATATCCTTTGTTTTATTCTCCATTCCTTTCCTTATGATTCCTAGCATTACGCTGCACACTGAAAGAGGGTTTCAACGTATTACACATGATGACACCTAAATCCTTTTCCTGGGTGGTGGTTCCTAATGTGAAACCTTGCCTCATATAACTGTAGTTTGGTTGTTCTTCTCTAAGCGCATTACTTTGCATTTGTCCACATTAAATGTCATCTGCAATTTGGACACCCAGTCTCCCAATTTATAAAGGTCCTTTTGCAATTTTTTACAATCTTTTTGTTTTTAAAAACTTTGAATAATTCCGTATCATCTGCATATTTGATCACTTTATTCATTATTCCCATTTCCAGGTCATTTATAAATATGTTAAAAAGCAGCGGGCCCAGCACAGATCCCTGCAATACTCCACTATTCACCTTTCTCCATTGAAAAAATTGACCATTTAGCCCTATTCTCTGTTTTCTATCTTTCAACCAGTTCCTAATCCACGATAGTACATTGCATCCTATCCCATGTTTTTTTTTAATTTCCCCAAGAGCCTCTCATAATGGACTTTTTCAAAGGCTTTCTTAAAATTGAGATATACTATGGGCCCAATTCAGAGACGCAAATATTGGAGTTGGATGTCCTGGTTGAACGTCCAAACCCTGTTTTGGCCTAGCATGTTATTCCGAGTCCAACCCTCCCCATACATACAGAGGGTTAGTGCAGGGAGCACTGGACAGGGGCAGGAGGGGGAGGGCCAGATGCAGAGAGTGGGCAGAGAGGGAGCAGGCCATAGTGCCTGGATGTACAGGGCCTATTCTAGTCAGGGCCCTGAATGTCCGACAGTCGCACTTTGGATGCCCAGCTTATACCACCTCGGAGATGGAATAAGTGCAAGATGCCCTTGCGATCAGGGCATTCAGCACCCCATGGACAACAGAGCCATGGCAGTTGAGCACCCGCCACCCAAGTCAAACCCTGGCCAACCCCTCCGAGGGTCAGTCGGCAAGGAAAAGAGCTCCTTAATACTATTGGGCCTTGCATGCACATGCTGAGCATACCAATGCCGTGACAATGGGACACCATGGCACCGGCATACCAGTGGAAGCACTGAGCGGTGGAGACGGGCAGCATGCTGTACGTCTCCCCACTCAGCTTACTGTTCATGCCAGCTCGTCCAAATTGCCGGATTCTGTAGCTATGGGAACGTACAGCTCCCGCAGTTGCAGAATCTGATACATCTCTGCCCCATTCATTTTCTGGATCCACCATGGAACACTTTCTAAAAATTGGCATTAAACTGGCCATTCTCCAATCTTCAAGTACTACAGATGATTTTAATAATTGATCACAGATTACTAATAGTAGTTCTACAATCTCATATTTCAGTTCTTTCAGCACCCTGGAATGTGTGCCATCCACTCCAGGTGATCTGCTTCTCTTTAGTTTATCAATCAGCTGTATTAGATCTTCCTGATTTATCAAAATTTGTTTCAATTCCTCTGATAAATCACCTTTAAATATCACTTCTGGCATAGGTAAGTTTTCTACATCTTCTTCAGTTAAGACTGAAGCAAAAAATTCATTCAGTCTCTTCGCTATGGCCTTGTCCTCTCTCAGTGCACCTTTTACCCCTCCATCATCTTATGTTCCAACTAACTCCCTCACAGGTGTTTTACTATGAATATACTTGAAAAAGATTTTATTATGAGCTTTTGCTTCCACAGCAAGTTTCTTTTCAAATTCTTTCTTTGCCTGCCTTATCAATGCCTTGCATTTCACTTGACAGTATTAATGTTGTTTCCTGTTTTTGTTATTTGGCTCTTTTTTCCATTTTCTGAAAGATTCTCTCTTAGCTGTAATAGCATCTCTGACCTCACCTTTAAGCCATGCTGGCTGCGCTTGGCCTTCCTTCCACCTTTTTTTAAGTATGAAATACATCTGGTCTGGGCTTCCAAAATAGCATTTTTAAATAACGGCCAGGCCTGATGTAAACTACAAAGGTTAGGGCTCTTCAACCTGGAAAAGAGACGGCTGAGGGGAGATATGATAGAGGTCTATAAATCAATGAATGGAGTGGAACGGGTAAATGTAGATCGATTGTTTACATCATCAGAATATAGAAAGACTAGGGGACATGTAATGAAGCTACAGGGTAAACTATTTAAGACAAATAAGAGAAAATATTTTTTCACTCAACGTGTAATCAAACTCTGGAATTCGTTACCGGAGGATATAGTAACAGCTGTTAGTGGAGCTGGGTTTAAAAAAGGTTTGGACAAGTTCCTGGAGGAAAAGTCCATAAACCATTATTAAAAAGGGACCCAGGATATCAGTGCTTGACCCAATACAAGCATTGTGGAACCTGTGTCTTTTGGGGATGCTGCTAGGTACGTATGACCTAGATTGGCCACTGTTGGAAACAGGATACTGGGCTTGATGGACCTTGGTCTGACCCAGTATGGCATATCTTATGTTCTTATGTTCTTAAACTTTAACCTTTGCAATTGCTCTTTTTAGTTTTTTCTTAACCATGTTCCTCATTTTATTATAGTATCCTTTTTGAAAGCTAAATTTTAGCGCAGTCAATTTCCCTGCTATCCTCACTCCCTTTATTGTCAAATGTGATCTTGTTATGATCACTATTGCCAAGCGGCTCCAAAACATTTAACTCTTTTCATTTAAACCAGTCAGTTTACCTTCCTGTATTCTTCCCTAGGCCTCATGCCTCCAGTGTGGAAAGGAATCTTCACACATTGGATTGTAAAAGAGCCTTAGCCTTTTATCTCCAAAGAACTAAGCCACATAGAAAATCTTCTCAGCTTTTTGTGGATTTTGACTCTAGTCATTTGGGACTTCCAATTTCTAAAAGAACTCTGTCAAATTGGATTGCAGATTGCATTTCCTATACATATCAGAGTAAGGGACTTTCTCTCAAAGGCCATGTCACAGCTCACAATGTGAGAGCAATGGCAGCCTCAACAGCTAACCAAGCGGCTCCAAAACATTTAACTCTTTTCATTTAAACCAGTCAGTTTATCTTCCTGTATTCTTCCCTAGGCCTCATGCCTCCAGTGTGGAAAGGAATCTTCACACATTGGATTGTAAAAGAGCCTTAGCCTTTTATCTCCAAAGAACTAAGCCACATAGAAAATCTTCTCAGCTTTTTGTGGATTTTGACTCTAATCATTTGGGACTTCCAGATTCTAAAAGAACTCTGTCAAATTGGATTGCAGATTGCATTTCCTATACATATCAGAGTAAGGGACTTTCTCTCAAAGGACATGTCACAGCTCACAATGTGAAAGCAATGGCAGCCTCAACAGATCCTGTGATCCACTGAGGACTAGGTCTAAAATAATACCCCTGTATGTCAGTTCCTGAACCAGCTGCTCCATGAAGCAGTCATTTATTTCATCTAGATACTTTATCTCCCTATCGCCGCCTTTTTCCTGCTGGCCATTCCACTCCTTCTGGGTTTTACCATTGCCTTTTTTTCACCTTTTCGGCCATTTTAAGATCATCTGATATGATCACCCCCAAGTCCCACTCTTCTTTCATGTACTGAAGTATTTCACTCCCTATACGATAACACTTCCTTGGGTTTTTGCAGCTGAAATGTATGACCTTGCATGTTTTAGCATGAAATCTTAGCTGCCAAATTCTTGACTATTCTTCAACCTTCACTATATCCCTCATTATATCATCCACACCTTCCTGGGTATCTGCACTATTGCAAATTTTGTTATCATCCACAAAGAGGCATGCCTTTCCTGACAGTCCTTCTGCAATATCAGTTATAAAAATGTTAAAAAGAACAGGAACAATGACCAATCTCTGTGGCATGCCACTGGTAATGCCCCTATCTTCAGAGTGAACTCCTTTCACTGCTGTCCTCTGTTGCATCCCATTCTACTAATTTCTTACTTAGTCATAACTGTAAGGTCCATCCCAATGGCGCTCAGTTTATTTATAAGTCACAAATATAGAACAGTGTCAAAGACCTTGTTGAAATCTAACGGGATCATTTTAAAAGCCTTAGATATGATTCGGACTTTTAAAAATATGCATGTAGAAGCCCAAATTATAGAGACGTCCCTGGATGCATTTCATAACTGGCTTTTAAAGATGTCTCCAATGCAGGGATATCCAAGTAGGCAGGAGGCATTGTGGAGGTATGTCTGGGGCAGTATAATGGACTTAGACATCCCTTCTTGAGTTCAGAAACATCAGGAATGTCTGAGACACTGTCCAAATTTAGACATGCTCTAGGCATGAATAGGCAGCAAAAAAAGTGCTCATTTCAGCCATAAAACATCCAAAGGATGTGGAAATGATATCATTTTACCATCCCCAATACTTTATACGATCACAATTCTAGCAGCAGGGGGATTTGCACTCTGGTTTTCCTGGCCCTCTCCTTAACCCACTATTCTAACCATTAGGCTATTCTTAGATCTCTGTGAAATGTTATTCTGGGGATTCCTATGTAGACACCCTCGCATTCGTCCATGTTTGTGAAATCAAGCCTGAAATTTGATGTGCCTGCTTTCTTTTCAGACGTTCTGGCTTGGACGCCCCAGATTGCCCTTGCACATCATTTGTAAAACATGTCTTTATGTATAACAAATATTGCACTCTTCCGCGATCTGATTTTCTGCTTCCTAATCAAAGAGATCAATCAGATTCAATTGGCAAGACCTACATCTAGTAAAGCCATGCTGTCTCGTATCCTGTAATTCCCTGAATTCCTGAAACTGCACCATCCTCTGCTTTATGAATGTTTCCATTAATTTACTTATCATAGATGTCAGACTAGCTGGTTGGTAGTTACCAACCTCTTCCACGTTTGTGGATAGGAACTGCATATGCCCATCTCCAATCCTCCAGGATCACGCTTGACTCTAAAGCAGCATTGAAAAGGTTAGACAGCAGAGCTACCAATACTTCCTTCTTCAATATTCTCGGATTCCTGTCCGGCCCCAAAGTTTTGTCCACTTTCAGTTTAGCTGGCTCCTCGTGAACACAGTCTTATGAAAATAGCTTGAGTTCTACCTCACTTCTATTCCTATCTGTGTTAGTTCTCTGAGGTCCTATTCCCATCCCTTCACCTGTGAGCCCAGTTAACAGAAAATATATCTGAAGCAACTGAACTTTATCTTCATCAGCCTCTATAGCTTTCTCCCCTTCACCCTCGAGTCTCACAATGCCGCCTTTGCAGTTCCTCCTGTCACTAGCATACCTTTAAAATAAACTTGTCCCCATGTTTTACTTTATTGGCTACTTTTTCCTCCGTTAGTATCTTTGCTTTACTAACTACTTTACCAGTTTCTCTTATCTCCTTTCAGATTCTCCCACTGTTGGTCTACTTCCCCCAGATGTTCTCATCCAGCTGATGCTCCTTGATGTTTGCCCCCATCCTTGCAAAGTTAGTCTTCCTGAAATCTAGGACACTCACTTTGAAGTGAGCCATCTCTACCTGTGTCCTAATTTTGATGCTCACCATCCGGTGATCAATGCATGTCAGATGATCACCCACTACAATATCAGAAACATTCTCTCCATTTGTAAGTACCAAGTCTACTATCACCCCCTCCTGCATGGGTTCCATTACCAGTTGCCAGAACAGTCCTCCCTGTAGAGATCCTAGACTCTCCCTACTTCTAGATGACACCATTGCAGGGATATCCCAATCAACATCTGGCAAACTGAAATCTCCTTCCAAGAGTATGTCTCCTTTCATAGCAATATCGTGAATGTCTTTATTAAAATTCTGTTTCTTCTGCCTGTGAGGGAAGTCTGCATATCACCCGTATGCAAACAGATTTTGCAGTGCCTCATCCTTCCCTCCATAACCCCTACAGTTCTCTGACATTAATATTAACTTTTAGATATAGAACCACTCCTCCTCCCTTTCTTCCTACCTTGTCTTTCCTGAAAAGATTATAGCCTAATATAACTACATCCCAGTCCTCATTTTCTTTGTACTATATCTCTGTGACTCCCACTATATCCAAGTCAGCCTCTCCTTGTACAGTTTCTAAATCTGGAACTTTAAATTTGCATACTACAAATATTTGTATACATAGTTCTCCCAATGCCTTTTCTTTGCTGTACTATTTTTTTTTTAGATCAAATAGAAGGGATAGCACTACCCTCTTTGTATCTCTTTTATACAGACTGCTCTTAATTATGACAAACGAGCATGACATGCATTTGAGATGTATCAAATGACTATCTCTCTCCTTCCAGTTGATTCTCTTAGACCAATATCAGCAATGCTATAGCAGGGATCATGGTACTATTTCTCTAAATTGGCAATAAATATCTCCAAAGAGAACTGTTTTACATCTTTTACTGAGACATTTTTCAGATTCCCTTGCACTACAATCTAAGAGAAAATACATTTGTACCATGATCTCCCATGGGATGAAAAACAGAAAAATATAGGAGGTCAATTTTCGAAAGCCCATATCCAGATAATCATGGAGGTTATCCACGTCAGGGCACCGAGAGAGATTATCAGCACTATTCTCTGGATAGTGCCACTGAATATCTCCACAGAGCACCTTAGCAATATCCAGAGACTGCCAGAAACGAGGGCAGTGCCAGACACCAGCTAGAGAATTGCTGGCATTATCCAGCCAGAGGTGATTTTCATCCACTATCCAGAGAGCTTGGGTCACTGAAAAAGCTGGCCTAAGTTGCTTTCCGGAGAGCACCTGAAAAATCACCACTATCCGGACAATAGCAGTGATTATCCAGAGAGTTGTCACACAATCTGAATATTCAGAAGCAGTCAGTATCCAGCTTCTGCTGCTGAATATCTGGGGGATATTTAAATGCCATGACTGACCACCTGCCATTTAAAAATCTTGTGCTCTTAATATCAGCCCCTTGTTTTTCCTCCCTTACATTTATCTGAAGTGGGTGAATAACCTTTAGAAGGCAGGATTGGGGGCACAGTGGAGCCCGGAAAGGGAGACTAGACTGACTCTGCCTTCTGCTTCCTCATGCTTGCACGCTTACAAATAACTTAGGTTAAATTGAAAAATGCATCAATTAGTGGCTGAATATTTATTTAGCTGTATTTGTATCCTGCTTTTCACCTGGTCAAAGCAGTCAATTGGGGGATACATTTAACATGAGGGGATATGAGACACATATGCTAATACTTACAGGGAACATGGGCAATGGAGGGTTAGGTGGCTTGCCCAAGACCACAGGGAGTGCCTATAGGACTAGAAATCCCAGTCCCTCTGGCCTGAGATTGCTGTCCCCAGGTGGGACTTGAGCCCCTGGCCCTCTGGCCTGAAGTACCTTGTCCTAACCACTAGACCACTCCTCCCTCCCACTAGACCACTCCTCCCTTTCCTTTTAAAGTAGGAGATATTCTTGAAAACTTAATATGTGGCTTCTATTTCCTTCCTGAAGGACAAAAGAATCATAAGTGAACTGACCCCTATTTGTAAAATGCAGTTATCTGTAATATAGCCCACACCATCTTATTATACTGTAAATGCTTATTGTAAATAGCTGTCATAACATCATTACTCCCTAAAGCTCTGCATTTGATGTTTACTGTTGTTGTTGTTGTTAAGTGCCGTCGAGTCGGAGTCGACTCATGGCGACCCTCTGGATAGCTATCCTAAATTGTGTTCGGTCTGCAGTCTGCAGTCAGGCGGCTCATTGTTGACAGACTGGAACCTGTAGCTGCTGTTATTGTATCGATCCATCTCATGTTTACTATATTTCTGTTATAATTGTTTACTGTTCAATATGTTTCTTATTCCTTGTAAGTTGTTCCTTGTAAACTGCCGAAAGCAGTACGAGCCTTTATGTTCCCTGTACACCGCCTTGATTAATTGGATAAAACAGTATATAAAATAAGCAAATAAATCAATCAATCCTTCAATGAAGCACATAACACTAGAAATGATTATTTATTTACATATACAGTGCTTAACTTCCAGATGGCAGATGTCATTGTTTTTGCTTTTTTTTTTTTTCGGGCATGATTTGCTTAAGCATATTTTGAGGAGGGTGGGTCCGTCCGTCCGTCTGTCTGTGGGCATCTGTTTGCTCATATGCAAACAAGCAGATGTAAAGGGTTTCAGCTCCACAGGAAGAGCAGGACAGAGCAGCATTGCGAAAAGCCAGCAGGAGATCTTGGGTCCCACTAAAGTGGAAAGAGATGCAGCTGTGTAGAAGAGCCAACAGAAGTCCCCAATCCCACCAGCAAGGACATAGCAGTAGGGGTGCAAAGAATTGGCTGGAGGCCCCAATTCTTGCTGTCAAAGAGACAGCTGCAGTGGCCTCAAAATCCTATGGGGGGTCCCTGGGTCCTGCTGTCAGGTAGAGAGAGAGGCAGTTGTGTAGAAGAAATGATGGGAGTCCGCAGGTCCTACATCAAGGAGATAGCAGCAGCGTTGCAAAGAGATGGCAGGAGTCACCGGGTCCCATCAGCAAGGAGAGAGATGCAGCAGGCAGCGAAGATTAGACTGCCTTCAGAGAATGGAAGGGACGGGTTTTGGGACAGGGCATAAGGGAAGGGGAAGGGTTAGAGAGAAGAAAAGAGGAGGGATGGAGCATAAGGAAAGGGAGAGGATTAGAGAGGAGCAAAGGAAAAAGGCAGAGCATAAGGAAAGGGGCAGTGTTAGGAGGAAAGCCAACAAGAGTAGAGAGTGCAGGCAGGGAGAAGAGGAGTGAAAGCGGGTGGTAGGAAAGGGAGAGAGAGTTCAAGGTTGGGTGGCAGGGTAAAGAGAAGTAGAAGAGTGCATGGGTGAGTAGAAGGGAAAGAGGGAGGATGAAGAAGCGTAGGGAGGGGGACATTGGAAAGTGCAAGTGAGAGAAACCTACACATGCACACACAGAGCCCTCCAACACATACTGCCGACACACACTATTGCCGCCCTGAATGCACTCAGTCTTGTCTGATCTCCCATAATTAAGAAGACTAGGCCTGGTAAATACTTGAATGGGGAATGCAAAAATGCTGTGGCAGGGTCGTTTCAATGCCTTATGAGGCCCTGGGCAATCGTTTGAAAGTGGGTCCTCCCCCCTTGTTTGCAAGGACCCTCCTCCCTTCCGTCACCACTACTGCACCTCTCCGGGACATGCAGCGGCAGCAGTACATTTAAAAAGATGCTTCCGCCCCCTCCTATTCCACTTCCTGAGAAGGTAACTCTGGCAGCGCGGCGCCTTTTTAAATGTATTGCTGCCGCTGCATGTCCCGGAGAGGGGCGGCAGAGGTGGCAATGGGCTCAGGGGCAGGAGCAGGACAGCACTGGGAATTTATTTATTTATTTATTTAACATTTTTTTATATAGCGCTTTTCAATTTATCAAAGTGGTTTACAGTGAAACAAAACAGGTCATACAAGGAACAGTATAAGAACTATTTACATTTAACTATTTACAATGCTATAACTATATTTATTTATTTAACCAGTTTTATATACCATCTTATCCTTCAATCAAAGTGGTTACAAGACAAGGTATACAAATATAGGTAAAAGCAAGGAAAGGTATTGGGGCGTATAGGAAGAATACACAAAACAGGAATACAAATTGTATAAGTACATGCTTATGCTAGATCCTAAATAGCACCATAAAATTGTATAAATAAAAAAGTCTTAATCATTTGTCTGAAGTCTTTTAAGTCTCTCGTTGCCCGCATGCAATCAGGTAAAGTATTCCATAGTTCGGGCGTATATAATGACGGAGCCCTTCTGGATGTTGCGTGATTTGTTTTATGGAAATCAAATGGATTAGCAATTCTGTTGTCCATACTGGTTCTAAGCGGTCTCAAGCTAGTATGTTTAATTATTAGGTTTTGAAGGACACTAGCTGAGATATTATTGAAGATTTTAAAAATATTCAATGTAGCCTTGAATTTTATACGAGCTTGTAGAGGCAGCCAGTGGAGGCTCTGAAGCACTGGAGTGACATGATTGCTTTTTGCAGTATTAGTAATGATTCTAGCTGCAGTATTCTGCACCAATTGGAGGGGGTGAATAGATTGAATAGGGAGACCATGATAAATCAAATTTCCATAATCTAATATAGGCGTGATAATTGCTTGACATACAGTCCTAAAATGGTCTTGATTTAAAATTGGTCTGAGCCTCCTTATGAGTTTCAATTTATAATATACTTTAGCAGTAGTTTTGCGAATATGAGAATGTAGGTTTAACTTCATATCTAATGTGAAATATATACAATATGTATAGATACTAAGCTTGGTGACATCTTGTTATGAGGATGGTTGTGTAGGGATTTCTCCTAGGCTGCCTCTTACCCTTGCAGCAGCCCTGAACACGGCCGCGGTTACCTATGGGAAGCAGAGCAGCTGGGCCCCTCTTGTGCAGGGCCCAGGGCAGCTGCCACTTTTGCCCAGACATAAAAGCAGCCCTGGATGTAGGCTTGCTCTGCAAAAGAAAGGCTTGGAGACACACCTTGCCAAGAAAACCCAAGAAATCGTCACAAGATGATCAACTATCCACAGAGTCACCAGGGGCCTACGCTGACTTGACAGCACGCAACAACCACATTTTTCAACTTGTTTTATTTTCAAATGCCAAGCATGTGTCAATGCAAAACTTACGTTTTTTTTCATCTGGGCTGACATCCATCACAGCAGAGAACAGTTACAGGCTGAGAAGAAAATAAAACACCAGCCAAAAAGAATCCTTAATCCTGAAATAGCTTCCCAGTTAATAGGTTTCTGCTGACTGCACACCACATCAACCATTAGGCTTTCAAAGGAGGATGCTATGAAATCTCTTTGTTGTCTAAAAGGGCTTGGAAGGCTTAGCTTTTGTTATCTCTCTTGTCAAATAATGCTTATTTCATTCCTTGACCTTTAGTGAACAGGAGCAAAGCAAGTAGTGGGAAAAAAGAAATAGAGATTGGTCAACAAGATAAACTAATCACCTCTATTGAAAACCATAGTGCAGAAAAAAATAAAATAAAAGCAAACCAATCAATATAATCACACAGGGCAGATATTCAGCAGGCCAGTATCCCGTTAAAGTTATCCAGATAATGATATTCACAGATACTCTGCATACTTAACTGGATAATTCTGACTGCGGAAAATAATTTTAAAACAGCTGTTCTGGTGCAGGGACATCCAAGTAAGCAGGGGACAAGGCAGTGCAATGGACAGACGTCCCACTCAATTTCAGAAATGTTGAGGGTGTCTGCAACCCTGTCCAAATTTAGACCTGCTCCAGGCACAAATAGATAGCAGAAAAGTGCCCATTTTGGTTGCAAAACCTCTGGAGGGTGTAGAGAACATGGCGCTCCATCAACGCCAGTACTCTCCACAATCGCACTGATATTTGTATTGTGCTAGGGAAATGTCTGTTGTGTTTGAACCACCACTGTGTGTTTCTTAGACAGAGTGCTGTTCTGGGGACATCTGTGTAGATGATTCCACAGGTATCCCTATCAGGCATTTCCATGTTTGTGAAACTGTGCTCGCACTTTGACGTGCCTGCCTTTTTTTGGGACATTTTGGCTTGGATGTCCCAGATTGTACTCGGACGTCATTTGTAAATGTGTTTCAAAAATTCTGTGTCTCAGTCACATGTAATACAGACTCTCACCAAGTATCAAACAAGGGGCTACATAATAGAAATATAAAGACAAAAATTGAACTGGGAACCCCAAGAATACTGGATAAAGAAAATGCAAATGCATTGAAGCACTTCTTCTTCCCTGCTGCCCTGCTTGAGCCCCGATCGGCGGCAGGAAAAGGAGCTGAGGGCTGCAATCCCTCCCGCTCCTCGACTGGCGGCCAATCAGGGCCCAGCACTCACGGACTCTACAGCACAAAAGGAAGCGCCTCCCAGCGCCATTGGACTTCTTCCCTGCTGCCCTGCTTGAGCCCTGATCAGTGGCAGGAAAAGGAGCTGAGGGCTGCAATCCCTCCCGCTCCTCGACCGGCGGCCAATCAGGGCCCAGCACCCCTGGACTCTACAGCACAAAAGGAAGCGCCTCCCGGCGTGCCCGCGCCTGGCTGGCCCGCGCCTGAGGGCCTCGCCAGAGGGCCCTTTGGCGTGGCCCATAGGCGTGGCACAAAGGCGAACAAAGCAAAGGTCACAGCCCCACTGAAGAAAACCCACGAAAGCGGCACAGAAAGACCCAGCGAGCAACCAGGAGAGAAGAACAGCAATCGTAAGTGCAAACCCCAGATCTGAACAAAAACATGCACACAAACATGATTCTCCACTTGGGACTCATACTCACACTACTCATTCCAACCCACGCACACCACCACCACACACACACATACGCACCATGGCCCCCAACAACTTCATGGACATACATAGGCCAGCAGCATACTTACAGGGATTCACACGGGACACACACATTAAGGAGACAAACTAAGCACAAGCCTAAAACCCACGCCAAAGCAAAGGAAGCACACAGGACACACAACACCCCAAGATCAATAACAATGGAGCTCATAAATGCCAGATCTATATGCAACAAGATCTACACCCTAGTTGATCACATAGGCGACCAACAGCCCGACATACTCTGCATCACAAAAACGTGGCTCAGCCCCACCGACAACGTTCTACTCAATCAATTAGTGCCCAACACATACACTGCACACAACTGCCCACACACCCATGGACGAGGAGGAGGGGCACTCATAATCACAAAGAGCAGCCTAAGATTCAAAACAAGAAGTACCACCGACACCCAACACTCCAACACCATAGCGATCGAGAACAAGCACATGGCCATATGTCTCACCTACAGAGTACCCCATGCACCTCCTGAAGAACTAGCATCAACTCTCGAGGCAGTCTGCGCAG
This sequence comes from Ichthyophis bannanicus, assembly GCA_033557465.1. Lineage (NCBI taxonomy): Eukaryota > Metazoa > Chordata > Amphibia > Gymnophiona > Ichthyophiidae > Ichthyophis > Ichthyophis bannanicus. The sequence continues at coordinate 868,504,762 of CM066033.1, forward strand.
TCAACTCCAGCCACAAACCCACAATACTTCTAGGAGACTTCAACCTTAAGTCCACTAATAAAAAGGATGCAGAGGCATTTCTCCAAGCAATGAGCTCGCTCCAATTCACACAAATAATCAACACCCCTACACACAGACATGGTTCATCTCCAGACTTTATCTTCGCACCCAACTACCTAACCTCAAGAGGCCTAATATCAACACCCATCACAACACCAGTCCCATGGTCCGACCACCACTTAATTGAATTCAACATTATACCTCAAGAAGAGATACTAAACGAACATCCGGACAACACCACCACACAAAGAAGATTTAAATGCTTCGACAGAGACCAGTTCCTACAAGACACAATACAAAACCTAAACTCTGAAACAGATGACCTAGAAGCACTAATCACTAACTGGAACACCACCATACACAACGCTGCCAAAGCAACAGACTATAGACGCAGGACCCTGCGCTGCAACAAACTACAACACAAGCCATGGTACTCAAATACCATACGAATCGAAAAGAGGAACCTCAGAAAAATAGAATGGAGATGGAGACAGAACAAATCACCTGAGACCCATGACCTATACCTAACAAAGCAAAAACAATACAACGAATGCATCTACCGAGCAAAAATGGAATACCATACAAACATCATACGCAACTCTAACAACAAACCTAGAGAACTCTTTCAAATTGTAAAAGCCCTCACCAAGGATCTGAATACCAAAGAAAAAGTGGAAATAGACCCACAAAAATTTGCGGACCACATACAAGAAAAATACCACTCAGCAGAACAAACTAGACCCAGCCCAGCCACAAAGACTAACACACCCTTGAACAACTGGGGTATATTCAACACCCCATCCACAGAGCAACTCTCCCACATCATCTCAGCTATTAAGACAAGCACAGCCCCCACGGATCCCTGCCCAGTACCCTGGATAAAGGCCACCAAATCAAACTTCATCCAAACCATCCACAAGATAGTGCACTCCTCCCTAACCCAAGGGCACATGCCAAACCAACTGAAGCTCGCAACAATAAGACCTATCACGAAGAAATCTACACTCGACAAGAACAACCCGGCAGCATACAGACCCATCTCCAGCATACCCTTCTTAGCAAAAATAATCGAAAAAACTGTACAGCACCAACTACAAGAACACATAGACAACCACGCCCCCCTGGACAACAATCAACACGGGTTCCGCCCCAACCATGGGGTAGAAACACTTCTGATATACCTCTTCGACAGCGTCCTCCGCCACATAGACAACACCAAGAAAGGCATCCTAATGATCTTCATAGACATCTCATCTGCATTTGACACAGTTGACCACAAGACTCTATTGGATAGACTGCAGAACATCGGTCTACAAGGTGCCACCCTGAATTGGTTCCACTCATATCTGACCGACAGACAGATACAGGTCAAGGTAGGACACAACACAACCCGACCCATAAAAGTCAAACAAGGAGTGCCACAGGGATCAGCCCTTTCAGCTCTACTATTCAACCTATACATCCAACCAATATGTGACATCATGAAGGAGCACCACATACAATATACAATCTACGCAGATGACATCATGATCTACACACCCATCTCAGTCGACAACCTGGAATACTCCAATATAACAAACTGCCTCTCACAAATGACAAACTGACTCAAAAAAAAACAACCTATCAATAAACTACAGCAAGACGGAGGCACTTGTCATCACGCGGAACCCTGACTTCATCCCCCCTCCCGACATCAAAATAAAAGATGCACTCATACCCATAAAGTCAGAAGTCAAGTACATCGGAGTCATCTTGGACAAAGAGCTTAACCTCCAAGCACATATAGCCAAAACAACCAAGAGCGCATACTACAGAATGCGACTCATCAGAAGACTCAAGCCCCTCCTTGACCCAGAGCACTTTTGTACTGTTTGCCAGGCACTAATAACCCTTCTACTTGACTTCTGCAATCCTATATACACCGGGCTTCCAAAGCAGACACTAAGACCGCTCCAACTGGCCCAAAACACAGCTGCCCGCATTATATCTGGCACCACAAGACAAGATCACATCACACCCATACTGAAAGATCTGCACTGACTCCCAAGGTGATACTGCAGAGGAATTGAGAGAAATATCGCTACACCGGGAAGATATATTACAACTATTTGATAAACTGAATAGTAGCAAATCACCTGGACCGGATGGTATACATCCCAGAGTGTTGAAAGAACTGAAATATGAGATTGCAGACCTGTTATTGGTAATCTGTGAACTTTCATTAAAATCATCTGTAATACCTGAAGATTGGAGGGTCGCCAACATAACACCAATTTTTAAAAAGGGTTCCAGGGGTGACCCGGGAAATTACAGACCGGTGAGCCTGACGTCAGTACCAGGGAAAATGGTAGAAACCATCATAAAGAACAAAATTACACAGCATGTAGATAGTCATGGCCTAATGGGAGACAGTCAACATGGCTTTAGACAAGGAAGATCTTGTCTTACTAATCTGATCTGTTTTTTTGAAGGTGTGCATAAACAGGTAGACAAAGGTGAGTCGGTTGATATAGTGTATCTGGACTTTCAGAAAGCTTTTGACAAGGTCCCCCATCAGAGACTTTTGGCGAAGCTAAAAAGTCATGGGATAGGAGGCAGTGTACTATTGTGGATCGGGAACTGGTTAAAAGATAGAAAGCAGAGGGTAGGGCTAAATGGCCAATATTCCCAATGGAAAAAGGTGAATAGCGGAGTACCCCAGGGATCTGTACTGGGTCCGCTACTTTTTGACATATTCATAAATGACCTGGAAAAGGGAATAACTAGTGAGGTTATCAAATTTGCAGATGACACAAAACTGTTTAAAGTTGTTAAAACCCAAGAGGATTGTGGAAAACTGCAGGAGGATCTGGATAAATTGGAAGACTGGGCATCCAAATGGCAGATGAAATTTAATGTGGACAAGTGCAAAGTTATGCACCTAGGAAAGAACAACCCACACTATAGTTACACGATGCAAGGCTCCACATTAGAAACCACCACCCAGGAAAAAGATTTAGGAGTCATCGTGGATAACATGTTAAAACCCTCCGCCCAGTGTGCAGCGGCGGCCAAGAAAGCAAATAGAATGCTAGGTATCATAAGGAAAGGGATGGAGAATAAAACAAAGGATATTATAATGCCTCTGTATCGCTCCATGGTACGACCGCACCTTGAATATTGTGTGCAATTCTGGTCACCGTATCTTAAAAAGGACATAGAGTTATTAGAAAAAGTACAGAGAAGAGCCACCAAATTGGTGAAGGGGATGGAAGGCTACTCCTATGAAGAGAGGCTAAAAAGGTTAGGACTCTTCAACCTGGAAAAGAGACGGCTGAGGGCAGATATGATAGAGGTGTATAAAATAATGAATGGAGTGGAACGGATAAACGTGGATCAATTGTTTACGCTATCAGAATATAGGACTAGGGGACATGTAATGAAGCTACAGGGTAAACTATTTAAGACAAATAGGAGAAAATATTTCTTCACTCAACGTGTAATCAAACTCTGGAATCTGTTACCGGAGGATATAGTAAGGGCTGTTAGTATAGCTGGGTTTAAAAAAGGTTTGGACAAGTTCCTGGAGGAAAGGTCCATAAACCACTATTAAAAAGGGACCCAGGATATCAATGCTTGGCCTAGTACAAGCACTGCAGAACCTGTGTCTTTTGGGGAAACTGCTAGGTACGTATGACCTAGATTGGCCACTGTTGGAAACAGGATACTGGGCTTGATGGACCTCGGTCTGACCCAGTATGGCATTTCTTATGTTCTTATGTTCATCTCACGCATCAAATACAAAACTATCATAAACATATTCAAGATCAAACAACACTCCTCTGCCATAAGCCTACACACACTCATACAACCTGCCACAAGCACACGACCAAGGAGAAGAGGCACCTCTAATCGGGTAAGCACCCCTAAAGACTTCACCAAGACCCGCAAAGACACCGCACAACGAGCACTCTCCCTGGCTGCTCCATCCATCTGGAACTCCCTCCCAGACGAGCTGAGACTAACCACTGAAATCAAGGACTTCAGAAAGCACCTGAAGACAACCCTGTTCATCGAACACTATGGCCTCACCCCTTAAGCCAACTTTCAAGACAGAACTCCGGTCCTTCCCACCTCCCTAAGACTGTATATAAGATTGTATAATAGCTCACGATGTATTATAGCGCACCATGTAGAAAATACTACTCTAATCTATTCCCCCCTACACCTACACACCACTCTATCCACTGCATGTAGACACTTACCCTCCCCCTGATTGTTTGCCGTGGAAACCACCTTGATTGAATGATAAGGCGGTATATAAATAACATTAAATAAATAAATAAAAAATAAATTTCTTCTTTTGCTGAATAAAATACACAAACATTCATGATCCATACTTCCCCAAAGCAAACGTATTTTAGTTAATAAATTCAAAATAAAATATTTTCTACCTTTGGTGTCTAGGCATTTTATTTTCAGTCACATTCATCCCAGTCTCTCTTTTCTGTTTTCATCATCTGACATCTAATGCTCTTACTGAGGTCTGCTGTCTATTTGTTGTTTCTTCTTTCTCCTCCTATCTTTTCTCATTCTCTCCCTACATCTATCTCTGACATACAGATCTTTCCTTTCAGGGCCTTCACCTTAGCTACCTCTAGCGAGTCATGAAGAAAGGGTACTGCTACCAACGGGATTGGCGTCCCTTTCCAACAGTGTCCATTCTGCTCCTGGATTGATTCTCCACAGTAGTAGCAATCTCAAGCAGATACAGGAATAATATAATTCCGGGTCCGATAGACCTATTCCTCCTGACCATTTTGGAAGCGTGAGAATTCGCCAACTAATTAACGGACGTTTCCCCAGCCATAGAAAGCATGATACAGCCTGCCTCAGGATCCTAAAAAAGGATCTCAGAAGAGAAATAGGTAATTGCATAAACATAAACAGCAACTTTGGTAAAACTAACATCTTATAAGTGTTAATTTGGCCCAGCCAAGAGATCGAGCAAAGACCCATATCCAACTTGATCGATTTTAAAAGCGGGAGATAATTTAGACTATACAACCTGGAGATATCACGATGTATTACAATACCCAGATACCTAAATTGGTCCACCACCAGGAAACCTCCATCACTGAAGGAAGTTCCTGCTGAGAATGGAGACCGACAACTAAGTAATGTGGACTTTTGCTTATTTATGGTAAATCCGGATATATACGAGAATCGCTCCAAAATACCTAACACTTCAGGTAAAGATCTAGAGGGATCCCTCAAATAAATCAGTGTATCATCCGCATATAATGAGATAGAGTGCCAATCCAAACCTAGATGGATACCTATTTCCTCTGCTCTTAACCTAATATGGACCGCTAAAGGTTCCATAGCAAGTGCAAATAGTAAGGGAGACAGTGGACAACCCTGTCTTGTGCCTCTACCTAAACGAAAGGGCGACGAAATGGAACCATTTATAGACACCACCGCCTGAGGTCTGGCGTATAGCGAAGCAATCCACATACAGAAAGGAACCCCAAAACCAAACCCCTGAAGGACCCACAAAAGGTATGGCCATTCGAGTTTGTCAAAGGCCTTCTCAGCATCTAACGATAGGATACCGAAAGATCCCACTTTAGATTTTAGCCCCTGTAAAACATTAATTAACCTTCGAACATTTTCAAAACCATATCTATTTTTTATGAACCCCGTTTGATTTGGGTGGACGATGTCAGGAATTAAGGAAGCCAAACGACTAGCCAGAGTCTTGGTGAAAATTTTATAATCCAAGTTCAACAAGGATATCGGACGGTAGTTGGAACACTACAGTGGATCTTTATCAGCTTTAGGAATCACCACTATATTCGCTTGGTAAAATGATTCTGGAAGTGTTTTTTTGGAAAGAATTTCATTGAAGACTGTCAACAGCGTCGGGGCAAATAGGTCTGGGAACACTTTATATATCTCAGCCGGTAGGAAATCCGGTCCCGCCGCCTTAGCAGATTTGAAGTTCTTCATCACATGTTGTACCTCTTTTAATGTAAACGGGCGATCTAAGTGCTCCCTTCCCTCATCGGAGATTTGAGGGAGGGAGGCCTCCCGCAACTAATCAAGAATGTCCACATTTACTGCCGATGTCTCACTAGCATATAGTTGTTCGTAGAACCTAGCAAAGTTGGACGCAATCTCCTGGGACCGATGTAGAACCTGACCCTGCGAAGATTTGATAGCCTCTATCATATGGCGCTGCCGTTGGCGTTTTAATTGCCACATCAGCAGCTTTCCCGCCTTATTCCCTTGTTCATAAAAACATTTTGTGTGCTGGAAAAGGGATGCCACTCTTTCAGACTCTAGGGCTGCCAATTCCCCCCTACGGCTGGATAACAGACTCCACAACCTACTACCCCCCTCCCCTTTCCTATGTTTTCTTTCCAATTCCTCTATCTCGCTCTGTAGATCCTCCTGTTTAGCCACCAGCCGTTTTTTAAAGGCACTCGATAATGAGTCTGACCCAGTATGGCATATCTTATGTTCTTATGTTCTTATGAGATGAGATGTCCCCGCAAAACCACTTTCCCCGCATCCCATAAAAGAGCTCTAGCTACCTCCGGGGAATCATTAAATTGCATAAACTCCATCCAGCCTTTCTTAATCTCAGAGGCAAACTCTGGATTTAGTAGTAACCCGCGGGGCAGAGACCACCGATGACGTGACTGCTCCGATTCCCCCAAAGAGAGACCAATAGAGATAATTGCGTGGTCCGACGGGCCCATGGTCCCAATATTTGCTTGAGTCAGCCAGGGTATCCCGGATTGTGGTAAGAACCACATATCAATATGGGAGTGACTATTATGCACCCTAGAATGGAAAGTGTAATCCCTTTCCAGAACATGTAGTCGTCTCCAAACATCACACAAATCAAAATGAGAAACCCAGTCCTCTAATATCCTCCCCATATTATTCCCTGAAGTTCTACTCCCTGAGCGATCCAACTCAGAGCGGACACAATTAAAGTCCCCTCCTATGACCAAGGCACCTTGACTAACTTTCTGAAGGGTCTGTGAAAGATCAATCAAGGAGCTTCCCACTACTGCTGGTGGAAGATACACATTTACAAAAGTCAACGTGGTCCCCTGAATAGAATCCACCAGAATCAAGAAACGACCCTCCGGGTCTGTGACTTTAGTGATCAGCTGAAAGGGACAACCAGCAGAAAATAGAATAGCGACCCCCCCTATTCCTGGAAGAGTAATTAGCCAGATGTATTTGTGGAAACTTACTTTTGGCAGAATCAAAGTGATCACGCATGGAAAAATGAGTTTCCTGAAGAAAGCTTATGTCAGCCTTCTCTCTGCACAGCTGGTCCACAATCCTTCTACGTTTACATGGGTTGTTTAAACCATGCACATTCCAGGAAATAGCCTTAATCATTCCCAATCCCTGAAAAAAGCCATTTATAAATTTTCATCCTTTGCATAAATCTATTAACTACAATCCTTAAACATTGTACAACAGAACTCTTTCCCAAAACTCCACAAACATGTCTTCCCATACCACTCAACTGAACATAAAATGCATTCAAGAAGCTTAGTAAAAATTGACTTGTGCCCAGTTCAGAAAGTCCTCCCCCCTACCTACCCCTTCCCTCCCTCTCCCCCTCCCCCCACATTCCTATGATTGCAGGAAGCAATCTTACCATCTAAAGAACGTAACAGTGGAGACATCTCTAATGTCTCCAGAGCAGGTGTTCTAAGTAGATGACCTACCAGCCCCCGCTCCCCTCCTAACCTGTATCTCAGCCTTATATAATGTATGACCTACGAAAATGCATCTTTAGTACTTAGTACCTCACTTAAACAAAATTCCTTACCAGCCTCCTTCCCTTTTCCCCCTACCCTCCATAACCAACCTGCCTCCCCCCAACCCCTTTCCTACGAAGTTAGCCACCCTGCCTCTGTGCCTAAGTTGTCATGCTGAAGCCCTTCTTACACAGTGCTAAAAAAGGAAGAGTGACAAGTGAAGAACTCTCCCAGACAACATATCCCACCAGACAGCTATTCAACATAATGGAGCCATGTGGGAGCCGAAATGTCCATCTCTTTTTGAAGACTGGAGTCCATGTCTGAATTGGATGACTTACGGGATCTGGGAACCTTACGTCTCTTTGGCAGAGACATTTCCCACTCTCCATTGGTGCTTCTCTGGTGTGTTGAACACTCCCCATGTTGCATCAAATCCAAGAACTCCATTGCCGCTGATAATTCCGATATTTTTTGAGCACAATTGTTCCATTCAAACAATGAAGTGAAGGGGAAGCCCCATCGATATGGAATTGCGAACTTCTGCTACACCTGAATTGTTGTTGTTGTTAAGTGCCGTCGAGTCGGAGTCGACTCATGGCGACCCTCTGGATAGCTATCCTAAATTGTGTTCGGTCTTCAGTCAGGCGGCTCATTGTTGACAGACTGGTACCCGTAGCTGCTGTTATTGTATCGATCCATCTCATTGCTGGCCTACCTCTTTTGCGTTGACCTTCTATCTTGCCAAGCATAATGTCTTTCTCTAATGATCTCTCTCTTTGCATGATGTGTCCAAAGTATGAAAGTCAAAGTCTTGTCATCTGAGCTTCTAAAGAAAGCTTAGGTTTGATCTCCTCTAGTACCGACTGGTTTGTTCTTTGGGCAGTCGATGGTATACACAGTATTCGCCGCCAGCACCACAATTCAAAGGCATCAATTTTCTTCCTGTCTATCTTTTTCACTGTCCAGCTTTCACATCCATATGATGTTATTGAAAATACCATGGCTTGAACAAGTCGAATCTTTGTATGGAGAGAGACATCTCTGCTCTTGAGAATCTTATCTAGGTCTTTCATAGCCATTCTGCCAAGAGCAATGCATCATCTGATTTCTTGACTGCTTGTTGCTTCTTTATTGATAGTTGATCCAAGTAGGTTAAAGTTGTTCACAATTTCAATTTCTTCTCCTTCAACGATGAACCTGTTGATTATGCCAGTTGTCATGATCTTTGTCTTCTTTACATTAAGGTGCAGGCCCATTTTGAGACTATGTTCTTTGATTGTGAGAAGCAAATGTTTCAGATCATCTTCACTTTCAGCCAGTAATGTGGTATCATCAGCATAGCGAAGGTTGTTGATGAGTCTTCCACCAATCTTCACACCTCTGTTGTCTTCATACAATCCTGCTTCTCTGATGATTTGTTCTGCATATAAATTAAACAGGTAGGGGGAAAGTATGCAGCCTTGTCTTACACCTTTGCTTATTTTAAACCATTCTGTTTCTCCTTGTTCCATTCGAACTGTTGCTTCTTGATCAATGTACAGATTGCGCAAGAGAATGATCAGGTGTTCTGGTATACCCATGCTTCTTAATGTGGATCAGAGTTTCTCATGGTTTACACAGTCAAAAGCCTTGCTATAGTCGATAAAGCACAAATAGATATCCTTTTGGTATTCTTTAGTCTTTTCAAGGATCCATCTCACATCCGCAAAGATGTCTCTCGTTCCTCGCCCTTTCCTGAACCCTGCTTGCACTTCAGGTAGTTCTTGTTCCAGGTATGGTTGTAGTCTCTTTTGAATAATCTTCAGTAGAATCTTGCTGGCATGTGGGATCAGAGCGATTGTGTGATAATTTCCACAGTCAGTTGGATCACCTTTCTTTAGTATTGGTATAAACACAGATCTTTTCCAGTCAGTTGGCCATGATGTTGTCTTCCATATTTCTTGGCAGAGCCTTGTGAGTACGGTAACAGCTGCATCAGATTGCTGCAATACTTCTATGGGAATGCTATCAATGCCTGGTGCTTTGTTCTTTGATAAGACTTTCAATGCTGCTTCAACTTCTTCTTTCATCACCAATGGTTCCCGATCATAAGGTACAGGTTGAAAGGGCTCTTGGTCCACTTGATCTTTATCATATAAAAACTCTGTATATTCCTTCCACCTTTTCTTGATCTTCTCAGCATCATTCAACATAGAACCTTGAACATCTTGTAACATTCCAATTCGAGGCTGGAACTTTTTCTTTAGATCTAATAGTTTCTTTAGATCTAATAGTTTCTGCTTCTATTTCCTTGCGTCATTGTAGTACTTTTCCTTGTCCTGTCTTGCTGCACGTTGGAAATCTCTGTTGAGTTCTGCGATTGTCTTTCTTTCTCCTCTGGCTTTAGCTTCTCTGCGTTTCTGGGCAATTTTCAGAGTTTCTTCCGTCATCCATTTTGGCCGTTTTTGCTTTTTCACCTTTTGTAGAGACTTCTCAAGGTCATATCTTGCTGCATTCATGAGTGGTTTGCTCTTTTTCAACTTTAGCTTGAGTTTGCAGTAGTTGATGATCTGTACCACAGTCAGCTTAAGGTTTTGTCTTTGTTGATGTTACAGAGCTTTTCCATCGTTGACTTCCGCATATGTAGTCAATTTGATTTTTATATAATCCATTCGGTGAAGTCCATGTGTACAGTCGCCGCTTGTGTTGCTGGAAGAAGGTGTTTGAGATGAATAGATCATTGGTCTTGCAGAATTCTATCAGTCTTTCTCCAGCTTCATTTCTGTTGCCAAGTCCATATTTTCCAACTACTTTGCCTTCTTCTTTGTTGCCACGTTTGCGTTCCAGTCACCCATGACTATCAGGATATCCTGTTTTCAGGTTCTGTCAATTTCAGCTTGTACTTGTTCATAGAACTCTTCAATATCATTCTCTTCTACAGCTGTTGTTGGGGCATATACTTGAATTATAGTTGTGTTGATAGTCAATCCTCGTAGACGAATAGAGATTAAGCGTTCGCTGACTGCATTGTATTTCATTACAGTTCTTGCAAGTTTCTTCTTTATTATAAATGCAACACCATTTCTTCTTTGTCTTTCATTTCCAGCATAGTAGACCATGTGATCATCTGATGCAAAGTGCCCCATGCCAGTCCTTTTCAGTTTGCTGACACCCAACAGATCAAGTTGTACACGTTCCATTTCATTCTTGACCACCTCCAACTTCCCTTGGTTCATACTTCGTACGTTCCATGTTCCAATGTGTAAGACATCTTTACAGCTTCTGACTCTCATTTCATGCGCAGCTACATCAGCAGTCAGACTTCCCGAGGGCTTTGATCCAACCACATCATAAATGCTGGCTTTACTCTGAAAAGTCTTCAGCTCTTCCCCAGTAGCTAGTTGAGTGCCTTCTGACCTGGGGGTCTCATCTTCCAGCACCATAGCACAATTTGTTTTGTTGTAACTATCCATTGAGTTTTCATGACAAGATACAGAAGTAGATTGCCGGGCCTTTCTTCCGCGCAGTTTAAGTTTAACACCTGAGTTAAGGGCTTAAAACCTCTACGTTGCTCCAAAGTATACTGAGACAGATCTTGGTATATGTGGATCTCTTGCCCTTTAAACACCACCGAGCGTTTACCCCTCAGACTTCTTATTAGGGCCATCTTATCTTCAAAGAAGCTAAAACAGGGAATAACTGTGCGAGGCTGCATGTTAGCTGTCCGCCTGGCTCCAAGAGATCGGTGTGCCCTTTCGAACCGCACCGGAGTAGAAACATTTGGCACATAGAAGGCGTAAAGTTCTTGTATTAGGGCCCTAGTATCCTCCAACCCTCCTGTTTGTTTTGGCAGGCCAAAAACTCTGATGTTGTTGCGTCTTTGCCTGTTTTAGAGTTCATCCTGTCGCTCCTTTAAATCTTTTGTGAGTTGGTCTAATTTAACAAATTTAGAATGAAAGGCCACAGTCTAATCCATTTGTTCCCCTATATTAATCTCGGTTTGTGTTACCCTGTCATCCAGAGATTTGAGACCTTCACAAATGTCACTCACCGCCTTAGAGAAATTCTGATGGAAGAGCTTGAGTTCCTTCATTATTTCCAAAACAAAATCTGCTTTCGTGATCGGTGCGTGGGGGCTTGAGGAGTTGGATTTGGCTGCGGCCACTCCCTCTGCTGCAGATGCAGAGCTTGAAGTGGGAGAGTCCGAAGATCTAGCAAACTTGGATAGAGAGGATGCATAAGATTTTGCAGTAGCCATGCTTACTCAGGCAAATTAGCTTCCTCGCACTCGCCAACTCACTTGCTCTCTACACACCACCGTACCTAATCAGACTGATCCCCTTCTTCAGGGGACCGACGGTTCTTCCTATTCCTTTGTAACCACAATATATGTGGGAGTGTCACCCCTCCTTCCACCACAACAGCGAATGCAATAATTGCAAGCCCGCAGATCTAGAACTTCAGTGTGGGGTCAAGCACTGCTCTGCAGCAATGGGGTTACCCCATCAGATGTAGCAATTCCTGTACTAGGAATGTAACCAAATCTGCTTCAGTTCACTCAAGATGACACTATAGCTAGTATTCAAGTAGGCACTGCAGCTGGCAATGTAAGATCTACGACGAGCCAGGAAGTCACAAAAAAAAAAGCCTTCACTCATGTTGCAGTACTGAAAGCGACACAAGAGGGAGCTCCTGGCTAAGAAACAGAGCACAATACTGAGGCACTCAGTTGATCTTTGAATTTCTTCCCTGAAGAATCAGGCAGAAACGTGCTGCAGCTCAAAGAGAAGCGGGGAGTTTGTTTTGTTTCTTCTCTGAAGACTCTCACTACTTTCTGATAAGTAGATCGCGATCACTTTCCTAGCCCTCGGCGATACCAGATGATCAGCGTCATTAGCCCTTTAAATTAAATTGCAGCGGCCATCTTGATTCTCATGCATTCCACAGGACAGCAGCCATCTTGGAATCAACATTGTATGCTGCAGCCCGCCCCAGCAAGGACCTCGAGTGTCGTCAGCACCACTATGCGTTCCAGGGAGAGCACACAAAAACTTTCCCGCCAATCTTGGGGCCCTCTTCTGCGATCCACCGCAAAGACACACAGGTATGTTAATCATGGCAGCAAAATGAGGCTGAGGTAAATTGGCATACGTTGGCTGGTAGCACTGGGGGACACTTAGACCCTTCCTCCGGTTCTTATAGCACCGCAGATCTTCTGATGTGTGACATTTCTTCACTTCTTCAGTTTAAACCCCACAAAACACCAATCGTGGATGATCATATCACTCACTGTGTTAATAGATCTTCAGTCAGAATAATCACTCAGACAGGCATACGGCAGCATAAATTCACAAAGTTAGCATCAGTGTACTTAGCCAGTGACCGGCTTGTATGTCAGGAATTCAGCCTGTGTAGCTTGCTGATTTCAGTCTGCACAGCACCTCCATGTGTTCCGTAAGAGGAAAGAGGATTTTAAGAACACCAGTGAGGAGGCTGGTAAATCAGACAGTATTTATTTATTTATTTATTTACATTCTCTTATATACCGCACTATTCAGCATCAGCGCGGTTTACACAGAACAAAGGTCTCAGTACAATAACAAGCATGAGTTTACAGATAACAAGGGAAGGAACTTGGATAACAAGGGAAACTATTTACAGTCTATTTACAGATGTAATACTACAGAATGAATACAGGTTATTAGGAACAGGTGCTAAGAAAATATTCAATAATATTCTTAACCGGCTATCATAGTTCTGTTCAAGGACGCATTTTCAAGCCGTTTATTTCAGCTGTGATACCTGAGTGACAGGGAATTAAAGGCTGATGTTGAGGAGCCTCACGGGTTTGTGGCCATCTTGATTGGGCTCACGAGCGCCTCCCCCCCTCAAACCCCCCCCCCCACACACACACACACATCTCCAACCTTATTGCTGCAGTGAGAGAGGAAAATGCTGGTGATCCTACCGGCAATGCAAGAGCAGAATCTTAGCTGAAGGCAGCACACGTCCCTCAGAGCCTCAATCTCCTGGATTTACACAGTGCATGCCGCCACAACAGCCTTAGCTCCCTTTGAGGCATGTATTCCCTCCAGCAATGTTCCTGCTAAGCAGCCTGATGAAGTGTATGACTCCTCTGCCTGCCAATCCCTCAGGACCTGTCTATGCAGCCCGAGCCTAAGTGCAATCACGTTGCACCTGCCGCCACCATCAAGAATGCTGGCAGACGGCTCCCACACAGCTTCAAGCTGCTTAGTGGGAACATTGCCTCCTCATATGTAATTATACCTGGCTATACTTTATTCAGAAAGGACAGGGTAGGAAGAAGAGGAGGAGGAGTAGCACTATATGTAAAAACTACTATTAAAGCTTTGGAATTACAGAGCTTAAAAGGGAGAGAGGAGGCATTGCGGGTTAAACTAGAAAGAGGGAAAGAGAAATCTATTTGCATTGGTGTGATATACAGACCTCCCTCACAAGAGGAAGAGGTGGACAGAGAGTTAATTGAAGACATACGCAGAATTGCTAGGAAAGGGGAAGTGCTACTGATAGGAGATTTCAATATGCCAGATGTTGATTGGCACATTCCTGCTGCAGTATCATCTAGAAGTAAGGAGATCCTGGATTCTCTACAGGGAGAACTATTCAGGGAATTGGTAACAGACCCCACACGTGAAGGGGCCATACTGGACTTGGTGCTTACCAATGGTGAAAGTGTTTCTGATGTTGTAGTGGGAGATCATTTTGCATCCAGTGATCACCAGATGGTGTGGTTCAGTATTAGGACTAGGGCTGTTAGAATCCATTCCAAGGTGAGGATCTTAGACTTTAGGAAGACTAACTTTGCGAAGATGGGCCAATACCTCAGGGAGTCGTTAGTGGGATGGGAACAGCTGAGGGATGTAGAAAAACAGTGGGCAAAACTGAAAGGGGGTATTTTAAGGGCAACCAACCTTTTTGTTTTTCCGCTTTCTACTTCTTGGGCCCTAAACTTTGGAATTCGCTCCCCCCTCCCCTCCATGCAGAAGAGTCTTTCCAGTCCTTCAAAGCGCAACTCAAAACCCATCTCTTTTGTCTGGCTTTTAACCTCCCCCCTACAGTCGTGTCTCCCTCTGCTTCCTCCTGTTGATGTGTGCTTTGCCTGTTGTTTTTCCCTGCTCTTTCTCTAGTCTTTTCTATTCCTTAATGGCGTTCCTTTCCTCCCTAGCAGTCTATATTTTTAATGTTTTTAAATATTTTAATTTATTGTAAACCGCTCAGATGCCTTTGGTCTTGGGCGGTATAGTAAATCTTTTAATAAACATAAACAATAAACATAAAGGCAAAAGGAAAAGGAGACCGCTATGGTTTTTGAAGGAAGTAGCTGAAAAAGTGAAGAAAAAGAGGGAGGCCTTCATGAAATACAAGAGATCACAGAGAGAGGAAGACAGGCATCTGTATTTGGAAAAACTTAGAGAAGCTAGCAAAGTAGTCAAGAAGGCAAAGATTCAAAAGGAGGAGGAAATAGCCAATGCAATAAAACGGGGGGGATAAGACATTTTTCAGATATATTAGTGAGAAGAGGAAGGGCAAAAGTGGTATTGTCAGACTCAAGGGTGCAGGGGGGGAATATGTAGAAGCTGATAAGGATAAAGCGGAATTGCTTAACAAATATTTTTGTTCTGTGTTCACAGATGAAGAACCAGGAGCTGGACCTCAGAAAACACCCACAAATAGGAACAGAAGCGAGGGACATCTTGAACAATTTTCAGAAGACTGTGTTCGTGAGAAACTAGCTCAACTTAAAGTAGACAAAGCGATGGGACCGGATGGAATACACCATAGAATACTGAGGGAACTTGGGGACGTTCTAGCAACTCCACTGACTGACCTTTTCAATGCCTCGTTGGAGTCGGGAGTGGTGCCAAAGGACTGGAGAGAGGCTCATGTGGTGCCTTTACACAAAAGCGGAAGTAAGGATGTGCTTGAAAACTACAGGCTGGTTAGTTTAACTTCGGTGGTGAGTAAATTATTGGAAACGCTGCTGAAAGAGAAAATAGTGAGGTTTCTGGAGTCCAGCAGATTACAGGATCCGAGGCAGCATGGATTCACCAGAGGCAGGTCTTGTCAGACAAATCTGATTGATTTCTTTGACTGGGTAACCAGGGAGTTGGACCGAGGGAGAGCTCTAGATGTGGTATATTTAGATTTCAGTAAAACCTTTGACACCGTTCCTCACAGGCGACTTATAAACAAACTGAGCACCCTAGGGATGGACTCTAAAGTTACTGCTTGGGTTAGAAATTGGTTGGGTGGGAGGCGACAAAGAGTACAAGTAAATGGAGCTCACTCTGAGGAGAAGGATGTTACCAGTGGTGTGCCCCAGGGATCTGTCCTTGGTCCGATTCTTTTTAACATCTTTGTTAGTGATATAGCGGAAGGGCTGTCGGGTAAGGTTTGCCTCTTTGCAGATGGTACCAAAATCCGCAATAGAGTAGACACCCAGGAAGGTTAGATAACATGAGGAGGGATCTAGCTAAGCTTGAAGAATGGTCTAGAATTTGGCAGCTGGGATTTAATGTTAAAAAATGTAAGGTCATGCATTTGGGCTACAGCAATCCAAGGGAGCAATACAGTATAGGAGGTGAAGTACTTTTGTCCACTAAAGAAGAGCAGGACCTAGGTGTGGTTGTGTCTGATGATCTTAAAGTAACTAAACAGGTAGAAAAGGTGACGGCAAAAGCTAGAAGGATGCTTGGGTGCATACGGAGAGGAATGGCTAGCAGAAAAAAGGAGGTGATAATGCCTCTGTATAAGTCTTTGGTGCGACCTCATTTGGAGTATAGTGTGCAGTTCAAAAGGATGTGAACAGGATGGAGTCGGTGCAGAGGGTGGCTACTAAAATGATTAGTGGGCTTCATTATAAAGCATATGAGGACAGACGTAAGGATCTTAATATGTACACCTTAGAGGAAAGGCGGGATAGAGGTGATATGATTGAGATGTTTAAATACCTCCGTGGCATAAATGTTCAGGGAGAGAGCCTCTTTCAATTGAAAGCAAGTTCTGCTACAAGGGGACATGGGATGAGGGTGAAAGGGGATAGATTCAGGAGTGATATGCGGAAATATTTCTTTATGGAAAGAGTAGTGGATCCGTGGAATAGTCTCCCAGTGGAGGTGGTAGAGGTGAGGACAGTAACTGAATTCAAAAAAGCATGGGACCAACACAGAGGATCTCTAAAGGTAAAAAGGGGACTGTTGTAGTTGTTGATATGGAAGGACAGACTAGATAGGCCATGTGGTCTTTTCTGTCATCATGTTTCTATATGTACTGTCACAAGCTCCACATGGCCTGAAAAAGAAAAACAGTAATTCATCTGGCTTTCATAGGGGGGCAGCCTGCAGAGGTGATGACAATGGGGAGAGGAAGAGAGTGAGTGGAACATGCAGGGCTGACCCAAGGATTTCTGCCATCCTAGGCAGAAACCCCAGCTGTGCCATCCCCCCAGCTGCCGCCCCCCCTCCCAATTACCACCGCCCTCCACAGCTGTCGCCACCTCCACCCCCAGATGCTGCTACTGCCACTGATTCTGTCTCAAGAGGGAGAAGTGGCCAGCAGCAGTATTTCTAAAAGCAGTGGCAAAAAGCAGCCGCTTTTGGAAATACTGCTTTTGCCCACCTCCGCCTCCCAAAACGGAATCGGTGGCAGCTGGAGTGGCAGCAGCAGCAGCTGGGGTTGGCAGCCAGTCATGTGTTCTGCTGCCACTCCCACCTGGGTCGGCCACCCTAGGCAGCCACCTAGTTCACCTAGTGGACGGACTAGCCCTGGAACATGTTCCTGCTGGTTCATGTGCCTCCTGTACTGAATGGTTCAAAGGCATCTCTCTCTCCCTCTTGTCTAGAACACTGTGGTTTCTGGCCATCTGGAAGGGGGTTTGAATAAAAAGCAGGCACAGGGAGATGTATTGGGGGGTAGGTGGAGAAAGATGCCTGGGAAGGAAAGAGAAAGTGCTTGAGATTAAGGGTTGGGGAGACGTTGAATGGATACAGAGAACTGAGGGAACAGAGGGAATGGGAAGATGCTGGGCACAAGGGAGGGATGCATAGAGCCCAATTCTGTGTCCCACATGTCCAGCTGCTGTGGCCATCCAACAACCGGACATGCAGGAAATGGACTCGATCCTGCTGCTGTGAGACTCAGACAAACCCACGATGGCAGAATCAGGAAATTAGACCGGCAGAAGCTCCCATATGCCAAATAGATCGGCATACAGGAATCTGCACCATCCCGATGCCAAAACGCCACTGCTGGTGAAAGTCAGTAGTGGCCTCCTGGTGCCAAGGCAACAAGCCATCCACAGGATGGCTCTGAAGACCCTCACCGACAACTGCCCCTGCAGCCCTGTGTCCGGCTGTCACCGGCAGCTGCTGTGTGCCAGAGACTTATTCCACCCTCGGGGAATAAGTACAGCATCTGCCGTCTCACCTAACCTGTCACTCTGAGTACAGCATTTTCCCTCTCCCCTTTCCCACCACCCCAATAGTCCAGTAACTGTCCTCTCCCTTCCACCCTGCCCCCAAGTACAGCATCTGCCTCCCCCCCTTCCCTACCAACCCAACATTACAGCGTCTGCCTTCTCTCTTCTCCACTGCCCTCTCCCCTACTCTGCCACCCCAACAGTACAGTAGCTGTCTTCTCCCTTGCCTCCTCCCCCCCCATAACAGCATCTGCCTCCCCCTTCCCTACCACCCCAACATTACTGCGTCTGCCTTCTCTCTTCTCCACTGCCCTCTCCCCTTCTCTGCCACCCCAACAGTACAGTAGCTGTCTTCTCCCTTGCCTCCTCCCCCCCCCCATAACAGCATCTGCCTCTCTAATGCAGCAGAAGGCACAGCCATGCGAATGAAGCTGTTTGCAGTGCCAGCTAGTTTCATGGTGAGATGATGGGGACGACTGGAATTAGGACCCAGACCCAAGACACAGGCAAAGGCAGAAGCGGTAAAGATCGGCACATCAGGCCACGTTCTCTTGGTCTTCTGCTGCACAGTGCTGACTGTGAAATTTGAGCTCCACGGTTCAAATCCTGCATTCGGTGGCAGAAGAGGAAGAGAACGTGGCCCAATGTGCAGTTCTACTTTTCTCCTGTTGTTGTGTTGTCCGGTGATCGCACCATCCTGCTTGAAACAATTGTGCTTCAAGTCATGGCAGAGGGTTCATCCAAAGGGAGAGGGAGCTGTTATAGGTGAAGTTGCACTTTCATGGTCACTGGTATTTCTCAAGAGTGGGCATAGCCATGGCAGGTTCAGTCACTCAGGTTAGCGAGACCCACAATGAATTTGCAGTGGTAACATAGTGCAGTATTAACCCTAGGTTAGTAAATAGGCACCAACTTTCTTAGATTTATATAAAGGAGAAAAGATATATGACTCATCTCTCTACACAGTGCTATGTATATCTGGTACTGTATGCACTATAACATATCATGATAACAACAATAAAAAGTTAGCAAAAGTACATTGCATTAGAGCCAATACAGGATAGTTTCAAAGGAGTCGGTTTTCAAAAGGCTAGCTATTTAAATGCCGTCGGTCAGTCCTGGCGTTCAATTATCCACTGGATATTCAGCAGCAGTAAGTGGACAGTGGCTGGCACTGAATATCCCAGATTCTCCAGCTATTAGCTAAATAATTGTGGCACGTATCCGGATAGTGACAGTTTTCAGCCCCTATCCAAACAACTTATCCAGACAGCAACTTAGGCCAACTTTTTCTGCAGCCATTATCCAGATAACTTAGCCAGATAGCGGCTGAACATTGCTACTGTCTGGCTAGTCGCCCTGCTGCCCTCGCTCTGCCCCTGCACTAACAGTTTGTGGAGCAGGACTGGTCAAGCTAAGCAGTTGCCTAGGGTGGCAATTTCTGGGGGCCAGGAAAGAGCAGGACATTCAAAGCGAAACAATAGATTTTAACAGCCAAGGTTGGTATGAAGCTTAAGGTCTGCCTGGTCATCAACATCTTGAATCAGCTCTGGGGCCGTCCCTGCTGTGGAGATACTCCGTAGCAATATCGCGATAGCTCTGCTGAATATCTTTCTCAGTGCCCTTATCTGGATAACCTCTGTGATTATTGGGACAAGAACTTTTGGAAACTCGCTCCAAATATAATTAGCACAGTCCTTTTAATGCATTTTCTTCCATTATATTTTCACAAGCTGCTTTATTCATGGAAAAATACTGCCAGCTTTGAGCTTAGAACTGGCATTCTTTTTCTTTTCCAGGAGCACTGGGTTGCTAACACTTGGCCCGGTGTTTCCAGAAACATTTTAAAGGAGTTGTTACATAGAGAATTGGTACATGCAAACCCCCTTCCCCTCCAACAAAGATCCCCCCTTTCCCCTGGAAGAGACCCCAATCCCATCACAGCTCTCCACCCCCACCAAAGACACCCCTACCCTTCCTGGACGCCTCCTTATTTAGCAGATTGACCCCTACTGAGAATACCACTAGGGATCAACTGGTGTCATTTTGAACCTGGAGCCCAGCAGGACAGGAGAGACTGGGGAAACCCGCTGATAAATCTTTGAGGTGGATTTTCTGGGGGGAGGGAGTTCCAGGGAGTGTCTTCAAGGAGGAATCTTTGTTGTGTGGGTTCTCTTCTGGGGAGGGGGGAGTGTCCTTAGTGATCCATGCACCAATTCCATAAGCACCGGGCCCTTTAAGATGCTCCCGAGGAGAATACTCGTATTAATTCAGCTTGTGAAGCTAATCACAGGTTGCATCATTCATTTATCATGAGAGATACCAAAGTACTGAGTTACTATAGGTTAGTGACTCCCATGATAAACTGAGCTGTGGTAAAATGTAGGGATGTTACCCAAGACTGAAGTGGTATTTAAAGGTGATACGGCAGAGGAATTGAGAGAAATATCGCTACACCAGGCAGATGTATTACAACTATTTGATAAACTGAATAGTAGCAAATCACCTGGACCAGATGGTATACATCCAAGAGTGTTGAAAGAACTGAAATATGAGATTGCTGACCTGCTATTAGTAATCTGTGAACTTTCATTAAAATCATCTGCAATACCTGAAGATTGGAGGATTTCCAATGTAACGCCAATTTTTAAAAAGGGTTCCAGGGGTGATCTGGGAAATTACAGACCAGTGAGCCTGACGTCGGTACCGGGGAAAATGGTAGAAACCATCATAAAGAACAAAATTACACAGCATGTAGATATTCATGGCCTAATGGGAGACAGCCAACATGGCTTTAGACAAAGAAGATCTTGTCTTACTAATCTGATATGTTTTTTTTGAAGGTGTGAATAAACAGGTGGACAAAGGTGAGTCAGTCGATATAGTGTATCTGGACTTTTAGAAAGCTTTTGACAAGGTCCCTCATCAGAGACTTTTGGCAAAACTAAAAAGTCATGGGATAGGAGGCAGTGTAATGTTGTGGATAGGGAACTGGTTAAAAGATAGAAAGCAGAGGGTAGGGCTAAATGGCCAATTTTCCCAATGGAAAAGGGTGAATAGTCGAGTACCCCAGGGATCCGTACTGGGTCCGCTACTTTTTGACATATTCATAAATGACCTGGAAAAGGGAATAACTAGTGAGGTTATCAAATTTGCAGACGACACAAAACTGTTTAAAGTTATTAAAATCCCAGAGGACTGTGCAAAACCGCAGGAGGATCTGGATAAATTGGAAGACTGGGCATCCAAATGGCAGGTGAAATTCAATGTGGACAAGTCCAAAGTTATGCACCTAGGGAAGAACAACCCAAACTATGGTTACACTATGCAAGGTTCCACATTCGGAACCACCACCCAGGAAAAAGATTTAGGAGTCATCGTGGATAACATGTTAAAACCCTCCGCCCAGTGTGCAGCGGCGGCCAAGAAAGCAAATAAAATGCAAGGTATCATAAGGAAAGGAATGGAAAATAAAACAAAGGATATTATAATGCCTCTGTATCGTTCCATGGTACGACCGCACCTTGAATATTGTGTGCAATTCTGGTCGCCGTATCTTAAAAAGGATATAGTGTTATTAGAAAAGGTACAGAAAAGAGCCACCAAAATGGTAAAAGGGATGGAAGGCTACTCCTATGAAGAAAGTCTACAAAGGTTGGGGCTCTTCAGCCTGGAAAAGAGACGGCTGAGGGGAGATATGATAGTCTTTAAATTAATGAATGGAGTGGAACGGGTAAACGTAGATCGATTGTTTACATTATCAGAATATAGAAAGACTAGAGGACATGTAATGAAGCTACAAGGTGATCTATTTAAGACAAATAAGAGAAAATATTTTTTCACTCAACGTGTAATCAAACTCTGGAATTTGTTGCCAGAGGATGTGGTAAAGGCTGTTAGTGTAGCTGGGTTTAAAAAAGGTTTGGACAAGTTCCTGGAGGAAAGGTCCATAAACCATTATTAAAAAGGGACCCAGGATATCAATACTTGACCCAATACAAGCATTGTGGGACCTGTGTCTCTTGAGGATACTGCTAGGTATGTATGACCTAGATTGGCCACTGTTGGAAACAGGATACTGGACTTGATGGACCTTGGTCTGACCCAGTATGGCATATCTTATGTTCTTATATTTGACTGCAGCTAGATAACTAATTCCCTGAATTTTCAGCTGAAAAGTCACTTAATTTTCATAGCCTAAAAGTGATGGGGTCAATTATCAGCAGTGACAGCAATGAGAATAAGTTAAACTCCTGTTGTAGCACTTATTCCCTCTCTATATTCAGCACTAAATGTATAATCAGCAGTACTGAATATATGTTTAAAACTCCACTGCTATGGGGTAGCTTCTGACCCATGGATAGAGGTAGGGTTGCCAACGTTTTCACCGAGAAAAACCCGACACCTGTGGCTCGCCATGCTCCACCCATTCTCTGCCCCCAGCCCCACCCCAGCCCCGCCCCCAGCCCCACCCACAAAAATTACCGAGGATTCACTCACACCCCCCCTCAGTGCTGGTTCACTCACTCACCCCCCCTGCTGACTCACTCACCCCCTCCCCTGCTGGTTCACTCACACCACCCCTCCCCTCCCCTCCCTGCTGGTTCACTCACCCACTCACTCACCCCCTCCCCTGTTGGTTCACTCACACCACCCCCCCCCTCCACTGCTGGTTCACTCACACCACCCCCCCTCCTCCACTGCTGGTTCACTCACCCACCCCCCTGTCACTTACTCACCCCTCCTGCTGGGTCACTCACTCACCCCCCTCCCCTGCTGGTTCACTCACACCAACCCCCCCCCCCTCCTGCTGGTTCACTCACACCACCCCCCTCCACTGCTGGTTCACTCACACCACACACCCACCCTTGCTGGTTCACTCACACCACCACCACCCCCCCCCCTGCTGGTTCACTCACACCACCCCCCCCCCCCCTGCCCAAGCCGCTGCTTCTGCTTTGTACAGAACAGCGGATGCAATACACTTACTTTGAAAAGTAAAGAAAAACTGTGTGAGGAGCCCTCCGGTCATCGCAGCGCCCGAGGAAGTGATGTCATGGGGGCGGGCTCCTCACAGGTTGTCTTTCCTTTTCAAATTAACTTTATTGCAGCTAAAGTTAATTTGAAAAGGAAAGACAACCTGTGAGGAGCCCGCCCCCATGACATCACTTCCTCGGACTCTGCAATGACCGGAGGGCTCCTCACACAGTTTATCTTTAGTTTTCAATGTAAGTGTATTGCAGCTGCTGCTCTGTACAAAGCAGAAGCAGCGGCTGCACTGCTATGGGGAATCGCGTTCGCGCCGCGGACTTCGGGACAAAAGCCGGTTTTTTGCTCTGGCCGCTCCCGATCTTGCAGCCAGAGCAAAAAAACGGCTTTTCAATGGCTGGTTTTACATCTGTGCCGGCAGCCGGCCTGGCCATGGAAAAACCGGCCAGGCCGGCTGAAAACCGGCCGGTTGGCAACCCTAGATAGAGGGGATATATGTCCCGGTTGGACGTATATTCCCCACTAAATGCCCAGGTCGTATTACTGCCAAAGAGCTCCCTGCACGTACAGCAGAGATGTGTGGGGAGCTCTGTACAAGGGCGGGAGGGGTGGGCAAGGGAGGAACAAGGGCAAGCTGGAGGTGTGACCACCAACCTGGACGTACAGGTCCTATTCCAGCAATGGCCCTCTACATCCAGCCAGGGTTACTTAGACGGGGACTTATTCCACCTCAGAGGACTTATTCAGAGGAATAAGTCCACTCTGACGCTAGCAGCCAGCCAGCCCAAGACCAGCACAGGAGGTGAGAGGGACAGGGGGTTCCCCGCAGCCCAATCCCAGCCCCAGAAGGCCTGATCGGTGGTCAGGCAGCAAGGAATAAGGACTTTGCTGTCGGTGCAGGCGACGGGACACTACTGCACCACGGTTCCATGCATGAGCCCAGGCTGAGCTAGCTGGGGAAGCGGTGAGACATACAGCTGAATGGAATTGGGGCACATCCTGCCCATCCAGGCCGGTTACGCTGATTCTGATCCCACAGGGACGTATAGCCCCTGTGGGATCAGAATCGGGTGCAAATCGGCCCATCCAGATTCTGGATATCCATACAGGCCAGATATGTCCCAAACAGAATTGGCCTCCACATGTTTAGTTTAGGCCTGCTATTCAGAGGGGGTAACTATCACCACTAGCTGGATAATCTCAGAGCCCATCCTCATTCCATCCCAGGCTCAGTCCCTTACTATAAGGATAGCATTGGACTGTTTAGATAGATTTTGGCCCAGTACTATCCTTAAAGGGGATGGAAATCTATGGACAAGGAAGATATGCATTCATTGACTTCCAGTGAGCATATATCATTCTTTGACTATCAGCCCCTAAGCTCCCAAATTTAGCCTGTCATTCATTTATTTAGATTTAGGAGTGTATTTTAAATGTCTAGTGTTGAAATCAGGACTAAACTCCTAACTTGCCACCACTGTTATTCACTTTTTATGATCCTAACTTTAGGGGCCTAGTGAATTGAAGAGCATAAATTTAGGAACTTATCCCTTGCAAATTTTCAGAGGTCAGTTTAGAATCCCAAACCCTTTAAATACCAGCCTGCTAGAGGCCAGTATTCAAAAAAAGTTGAGCTTAAATTTAGACACCCAAGTTAGGTTCCTAAATTTGTCCCATTTTCAGCCAGACTTAGAAGCTTAGGTTTTCAGCTGAAATTCAGCTAAATCTAGGGGCTTAAAAGTTATGCTCCTAAATTTAGATCTGCTACTCATTTGTCTAGGTTTAATGGGCAAATTTAGGTTCCTAGTGTTGAAAATTAGAGTTCACAAATGCACATGGTCAATATGGGCAGCAATGGGAACATCCACATATATATCTCCAGAATAGTATTTCAGAAGCAGGGTGTCTAATAGCCTAACGGTTAGAGTAGAGGGTTGAAGCCAGAGTTCAAATTCCACTGCTGCTTCTTATGATCATGGTTAAGTCACTTAGCTCTCCATCTTCTCTATACTTTCTGGATGTTTTAAGGCCAAAACAAGCACTTTCTCGATGCCTGCTTGTGCTTGGAGCAGGTCGAAACTTGGATATTCCTGCAGACGTCCCTTATGTTTCCGGACCCTAGAAGGCACTGCCCCAGATATGCCTCCACCACACCGCCTACCTACTTGGACGTCCCCGCACTGGAGATGTCTTTTAAAAGCCGTTTGTAAAATGGATCTGGAGCAGCTCCGTGATTTGGATGTCCACATGCATGTTTTCAAACATCAAAATCATGACTAAGGGTTTTTTCTAAAGGGTTTTAAGGGAGCAAGTGTGCCAATAACACCTGTTATCGGCACCCTTGCACCCTTAACACTGGTAAAAAGCTGCTTTAATGGTCGTTAAAGGCTCCTGCAGCATTAAGGGCACTGTAGGCGGAGAGTGGGCATTAACGGGGTGAATGGGCATTAACAGTGTGTGCTCCCTTAATGCCTGTTATGCAACGTGTTTAAAAGCCCTTTAATGCTGGGAACCCTAACGCCAAGTAAAACCTCGCAGAAAGAGTATATTTAGAGGGGAGAGAGCCTATTTAAATGTCTGCAATGTGATACACTAACAGGGGTTCCCCTATACAGTGAAGGTAGTGCTCTATTTACAGCAACAGCATGATGCCCAAGTAGGAAAGGGCACTATGTTGATGGTGCAAATGGGGCAAAGGAGGTGGCACATGGGTCATGCAGTGGGGGTTACTGATGCACAGGGCAGACCAGGCAGCTACCCAGGTGGCACATAAGAACATAAGATCATAAGATATGTCATACTGGGTCAGACAAAGGTCCATCAAGCCCAGTATCCTATGTCCAACAGTGGCAAATGTAGGTCACAAGTACCTAGCAGTTCCCCCAAAAGACACACTGGTTCCACAATGCCTGTATTGAATCAAGGAGTAGATTTCCCAGGTCCCCTTGAATGATGGTTTATGGACCTTTCCTCCAGGAACCTGTTCAAACCTTCTTTAAACCCAGCTATACAAACAGCTTTTACTATATCCTCTGATAATGCATTCCAGAGACTGATCACGTGTTGACTGAAAAAATATTTTCTCTTATTAGTCTTAAATGAGTTACACTGTAGCTTCATTGCATGTCCCCTACTTTTTCTACATTTTGATGGCATAAGCAATTGATTTATGTTTACCTGTTCCACTCCGTTCATTAATATGAAGACCTCTATCATATCTCCCGTCAGCAGTCTCTTCTCCAGGTTGAAGAGCCCTAACATTTTTAGCCCCATCATAGGGATACCCTTCCATCCGCAGTACCATCTGTGATGTTCGTCATGATCCCACAGTGACATTGGTGGCACACAGATATGCTGCGACTGCGGAAAGGTGATGTGCCACATGGGGTAGTCCAAGGATCCCAGCACCCTAGGCAGAGATCCTGACTGTCCCCCCTGCTGCCACTAAACCAAGCTGTGGAGGAAGAGGCAGATAGTGCCAGCAGCTGTAGCCCTCCAGGTAGCTATAAACTGCAGGTGCCCGGGGAACTACCACAGCAGTGGCTGTCATCCTCCCCCTGAGGCATATTGGTGGCAGGCGGTGAAGGGAGCCCCAAAGAGGCAGATGGCTGGGGGAG
This sequence comes from Ichthyophis bannanicus, assembly GCA_033557465.1. Classification (NCBI taxonomy): domain Eukaryota; kingdom Metazoa; phylum Chordata; class Amphibia; order Gymnophiona; family Ichthyophiidae; genus Ichthyophis; species Ichthyophis bannanicus. The sequence goes on from CM066033.1 coordinate 868,531,641, forward strand.
CTGTGTAGCCATCCATGTGTCTCTCTGTCCCCCTCCCATTCAGATCTTGGTCCTGTGTGCCATGAACATTGCAACGTGTGTCAAGTTCTGTCTGATAGGAAGCATGTCAGCCCCAGGAACTGTTGCACCCATACAGCAGTACTGTGGCTCAACCCACATAGCCAGTGTAGATATATGGGTAGAAAGTCACAGGTTCCAATCTTGGCTGTGGGTTATGTATTGCATGTCCCTATGGCTAAACTTTAGCCTACAGTGCAGGTACTGCACCAGCATGTGCAACCCCCAATGAATTGGCTAGCAATGGTGCACACATCTATCAGCCACACAGATAGGCTCCACTATCCACAGCTGGATGGAGAGGCAGGCTGATAGCACCGGCACACTGAGCAGGCACTAACAATGTGCATTAAAGTCAGAGTGCACTATTAGTGCCTACACAATGAGCACATGTTAACAATGCTTGAGTTCATATGGAGATCAAAGTGGCAGGCAAGAATGCCAACAATCCCCACTTTAGCACAGCTCAGCGATGTGAGTATATCTGTCTGTCCATTGTTATGTCGCTTTCTGCACGTCACTGTGCATTGCATTGCCTAAGCTGTTCCCAGCATTAGTGTGCAAATGTGCATGACAAGGAGAAGAAGATTGTGGGTATGGCCTGAAACACAGCGGATTGGCCAGGGTGTGTCTGCCTTGGCAGTAGGGTCAATGGCTGAGACTGCATTGTGCCTGTCTGCCATGTGCATGGCCTGGGTGGCTACAGTATGTCATGCTGAAAGGGCACTCTCACTCTGACCAAGCAATGGCCATGGCATGGCTATGTATCCACATAGTGCTATATAACGTCTGGCTCCTGTGATGTAGGTGCAATCTCTGTCTGCTGAGACCAGTCATGGTGCCAAATGCTGGGTTTCCATGATTCTTTGTGCAAATGCATTGTGTACTGACCAGCCGCAGTTGGTATGTGCATGGTTGAAATAGCCCAGTGCGGGCAGCAGGTGCAGTCTGACTGAGCTTGCTGTGGTAGATTGTTAGTCTTCAATGGTTGGGACAGAAGTTGCTCTTGGCCTACTTACCATGGTCATAGCAGGATAGTAGCAGCAACCCCATGCCAACCTAGAAGCCCCCACTGCACTTAGTACCAGCTTTTTAACACTGGGGACTAAATGCACTGATCTAGGAGGACCTTTGTCCAACAGGGGCAGGACACAGAGCCCAGCTGTAACTGGTACCTACAGCATACTACAATTCTGCAGGAAACAAGGTGACTAACAAACCACACTAGTAATGATGTGAACCTATAGCACAGCCAGCAGTGCAAGTTCTGGGGACCACATGCTTGGTGCCCATTCTCACCCTCAGAGTGACTGCTAAAAATGCTGAATAGCGTGGCTTGTAGTTGTTATGTGCATGTAGCACACACTGTCAGTGTGTCTTACTGAGCTGATATGATGGATCAGTGCATTCTCCATTTGGTGGTCATCTGCAGACTGCTGTTCCACATGTGCAGTGCCTCATGGGTACTGGAGGCATTAAGCTATACTGGCACACACAGCAGACAGTGAAGGCAGAGACCTGCAGGCTCTTTGAATCCATACATTGCTATGTAGAAAGGCATGGAGGTGCAGCCTACTGGTTAGTGCAATGTCCCCATAAGTAGGGGTCAAGCGTTTGATTCCTACTTGTTTATTTTGTACCTGTGTGCTACTCAGGTCATTTCCCTGCCTGTAACAGTCCTGGCTCTGCTGTGACTTGTAGACATTCATCCTTCTACTTTTTTATGCGTTCTGGCCACACTTTGGGTCAGCAAGCATGCTATTCCACCTCCTGGCTTTATTGGTGCTGCTGCAGCCCATTGCAGTAGGTCAGACATGTTCACCCTGCAGATGTCAGGCCCCTGCTTGGAGGTATGGCATGGTGATCATGGTAATGGCTTGGGGACCAAGATACCACTGTTTGAGGCCCACTACTGCTCCTTATGTGACATTTCAGCAGAATATGTTACTGTCATGTTGTATGTCTGCCACTACCTTCATGGACTGACAACATCTCCTTGTGACCTTGAGCAGATTTATTTATTTATTTATTTTATTTAAAAGCTTTTTTATACCGCACTCTTTAATATCAGTGCGGTTTACAATTAACAATTCTTGCACGAGACCAGTGAGAACTGCCTAGTGCTTACATTGAACAAGGATCAGTAACTTGGAGCTGTAACTGGGTGAACTATTTACACATTCAACCATCAAAGCTGTGGCTGAGTAACTATTTACAAATTACTCACTATTTACAAGTTACTCACTCAGATCACTTAACTCACCAATTGCTCAGCTGACTGTAGGTCCATACAGTCCTGGTTATCATCAGACATTACCAGTTGACAGTAAGATGTACCCCAAAGTGACTGCACTGCTACAGCAGTATACTAGCAGGCAGTTGGGCATACAGCTGTAATCTACTTGGCCAACATGAGTCATGTGTGACACTGTGACTGTGCAGCTTTTGGCTCCATTACATCCCTTCAGTACATACAGATACATCCCACCCCTCAGATAGCCATTTGCAAGTATCATCTCATGTCCATACATGCCCTATTTGCCCAGTTTGGATGACAACTGTGCAGTTTTTATCTGCACATTTTTCTGAGGTGTTGTATGGTGGCTGTGTGGCTAGGACAGGTGTGAGTCACACATGTCTTGTAGTAGGCCTTCCAAGAGGCACTGGCACACATTTCCACGCACAGTATAAATGCATTGGGGATGACACCTATGGCACATCGGTGCTGCCAACGCATACCACCCTCTCCTTAGCCGTCATCCTTCCTTCAGCCCATCCATCTGCCTCTGTCGGCTGTGTGCAGTCATGTCTTCTCGTACAAGCTGCTACACCATGGCCTACACTGGTACTCTTTTCCACATTTCAGATCTTCATGCACGCCTCTCCTATGCCTGATCTGCATGTCACCACTCTTAGTCTGTCCTCCTGTCGCTGTACACATCCTGCCACTTCTGACTCCACTGGGGAATATGTCTTCCCCATCCTATGCCACACACTGACATTGCACCACTTTACACTGGCACCTCCATGTGTATCAGTACAGCTGTGTCCTGCAAGCTCATCCACATTACTGGCTGCCACGTAGGGTGCCCACGGATCTGGCAGGTCCATCAGCTCCCACCTGTTCTTCCATCCATCATCTTCAGATTAACTTTCCTTGCTGTTCCTTTATCCGGCTTTAGGGTTACAGCTGGTTTTGGATGTTAAGGTGCATGCTTGACACCTTAAAGCCTGATGTCCCATTAAGGCATGTTAAATGGTGCATAGCTATTAACGCCTCTACACGCCCAGAGCCCTTTGTATATGTAAAAACCCTTATCGCTGCCATTAATGTTCACTAACGCCTGCTCCCTTAATGCTCTTTAGTAAACATACTCCTAAGACCCTTAAAGAGAAATTTTGAGCATAAATTTGGGAACACAGCCTTAGTAAATTTTTAAAGAAGCCAATTTAGGAGCCTAATTATCAAAGTTAGGGGCAAAAACCCTTTGAAAACTGACCCTCCTTAGAGTCTTGAGGTTTGAGAAATAACTTATTTATAGAGCCAGCTGTTCCATGCTAACTCCTCTGCTGTTGTAATTTCTGCCACCAGTTTGGCAGACCTCATGCTTGAAAATGTCTATAAAACACTTACCTGACGTTTGGAATGTTCACTGTATTCTCCGGGGATATTGTGGGCACTCTTAATTAGAGTCCTTGCGATGTGATAGTAATAAATAGTGATAATCGTAAGTGGGATAAGGTAATAGACCAAGAAGATCAGAACAGAGTGGATTTTAGGATGCATCTCGTCATTCTGAGGGTATGGTATACATGCCGTAAAACTGTCATTATTAGTGTCATTTAGGTGGGCCAGTTCAGCATACACTGCTTCCGGAATGGCTAGTAGGATGGAAATGATCCAGATGGCTGTGGCTTTAATACACGTCCAGAGAACAGCACTAGAGGTTTGGATATCCATTGGATTTACAACTGCCTTGTACCTGAGGGGGAAAAAAAGATGTTTTTCAAATTCAGCTTTAGACAGAAAATCCAACATGAGTTTGATGAATGAAATAGAGAACCTAAGCCTTCATTGATATATATAAAAATGCATGCTCCCTTTGTATAATTGGTATGGAATGGATCAAAGCTACGGACATCAATGCAGATCCCAAGGCTAAATGGAAACCATGGGATTAACATATTTTGCAAGCCCTTGTTCAAACTCTCTTCCTTTTGCATGTAATGTTCAAGTTCAAAGGAAGTGACTGAAGCGGTCAGATGAGGACAATTTTCAAAACCATTTGCTGTGGGTAACTTGGCTGTCTGAAAACTGCTCTCTCTCACTCTAGCTAAAAGCACATATGGGGTTCTATTGCACACATGCTTTTCGCCATAGTGAGTCCCTGGAGCATGTTTTTGTGTGAGTTAGAAAGCCCAAGGCCAGCGCAACCATTAGGCAAACTAAGCAGTCACCTAGGGTGGCAAAGAGTAAGGCATTCAAAGCTAAACAATAGATTCTGGAAGCCAGGTGTAGCATAAGGCTTATTACTTGCCTAGGGCATCAATATTGTGAACCAACTCTGAGACCAGCCCTGGGAAAACAGTGCACATGTTGAGAGTAATTTCATATCATTGCACCTATTTTATGTCTATTGTAGAGAGGCAACATATGCGCCCGTGTGTCTTTATAAAATAGGCTGTTGGAACTACCCCAGTAATGCACAGATTCTCTCACACAAATGAGCACCTGCTTAGAAGAAGCTGCAGTTATGTGCATGTACTCTATGCATGTACACACGTTTTCTAAAATGCATATGAGGGGGCTGATATGTCTCTGGCCTTGTAACAAAACAGAAAGCTACAAATAAAACAAAACTGCAGAGAGATCATTCGGACCTCTGGAACTGAAGTGTGCCCGTAGCTTTCTGTTTTGTTACAAAGCCAGAGGCTTATCAGCACCCCTTGCACATACCTCACGACTCCGTCCCTGGTCTGCCTATACACAGATCAGATAAAAGTAAGCACTGTCTTTTGGTGTGCCTTCTTTTATGTGTGTATATCAGCATGCTATTTTATAACATCGTTCTCCGTGCATAAAGCACACTTTACAAGCAGGAAATGCTCTATACAATGTCCCTCTAACTGGATTTTTTAATCTACAGGGTTTTGTTTTTTTCCCAGCAAAGGATTGTGTGCAGAAAAAGCAGATGTGAAGTTAACAGGCTCTTTTTACTCAGAGGTGATTTTCAGAGGAAAAGGGATGCATGAACTTTTTCTTAGAAAATTAGGTTCAAGTTCTGCAAGTACAAGGTCACCAGTGGACTTTGCACTAGGCGGATTCTTTGAAATTGGCGCTCTGAGAGTCCGTCATTAATGTTTCTTTTTTCAGTGATGTATTTCTTGATTACACTGTGCTTCACTCAAAGTTAAAGCATAACGAGGGTAATGTTATAAACAGCTGCCTACTTCAAAAGTCAAAGTAGGAGCCTGCTTTTCTTTATAAAATACTAGCATAAGTGGCAGACATCATATCTTATGTTAAGGAGCAGACGTTTATGCCAACCTTAGTGCTGGTATAAATGTCTGCACCTGTATTTTTAAGTATGTGAGTAAACCGTAGCATTCTATAATCTATATGCATCTTGCATGCTGTGCCCATACTCCACGCAAATTCCACCCGTGTGCCTGCCCGCTGCCGAAGTACACAACATCAAATTAATGCAAATGCTTTTTTTCTGGGCACTGTTTTATAAGAGGTCATTTACGCATGTTTTATAAGAGGTCACATATACGCGCTAATGACTAAAATAGCGCCTTTTGGTTTCATCTTTTTATTCAAAGAACAATACAAGTACAAAAAAGACTGAGTATCTGGAGTTACATATATCTGGTTGTTCCATACAATGTATTTTCTATTTTATTTAGTTGGACCGCCCCCATCTCCCTTCCCAAAACCTCCTTCCCAACATACCAAATACTTTTAATAAGAAATTTGGTGTCTGTAGAAGAAGTCCTTGCTAAAGGCTAGAAATTAAAAGTTGTACTGCAAGTTCTGTGGGGTAATGCATCTATATATGCTCCTCAAAACCCCAAATTTTTTCTAAGAGCTTTTCTTTGGGCTCCCTGATGCCATTTTCTCCATTACACATCCATTTTAGTCAATTCACTTTTTCGCAAAATAGCAGGTCTTATGTATAAACAAGGACTTAGAAACCCCGTATCCATGTCCAATCACATCAAACAGCATACATTCCACACTGATAGTCAATAAACATTCTTGCACCTACAGCCATAACATGTTTGTGAACTTGGGCGAATAAAAACAATCACAACCTATTTTAAAAATTGCCACAGAAACCCTTTCATGTCATGGGAGAAAATGCCTTATGGGGGTTATTAGCCCAGCCCCCACTTTAAATCACATAATACGGTCTGAAGGTCATGAAGCTACTAATGTAATGTTAACGCGCGGTAATGTTACCAGCAGCGGTAAATGTCCCAGAGGATGGAGAGAAGGCAGAGAGAAGGGGTCAATGGGCGGGGAGTGGGCAGGGAGAAGCCCCTGCTACACTAACACTGGAACAGTAACGCCAGGACTTTACCGCCAGTGAAAACCTGTCGGTAAATGCACATTTGCACGTGAGAGAGACCATTTCAGTGTCAGCAAAGTACAGCACAGACAGGGAGCCCAGGAAAAGTGATATCAGTGCTCCATTTGCAGCAACAACATAGTGCCCAAGTATGAAAAGCTACTATGGTGATGGTGCAAATGGGGCAAAGGGGGCTTCAGGTGGGACATGCAGTGGGGGGAAGCTGAGGCACAGGGTGGACTAGGCTGTTGCCTAAGTGGCACATAGGAACACAAAAACTGAAAATCAGCAAGACAGCGTTTGACCAAGGTCAAACATGCCCAGTAGTCTGTGTTCCACAGTGTCCATCCAGGGGACACACACCCAGCAGGTACCCCAAACATCACACAGGAACCACAATGCCTATAATGGGGCAAGCACTGCACATCTGGGGACCACTTTAACAAGGGTCTACATACCTTCCCCAGGATACATCCCAAACTGTTCGTAAACCCAGCTAAATGAACACCCTTTACTACAGCCCCTGGTAAGGCAGTGCAGGGTGTGACCACGCGCTGTTTGAAACATGTATACACCCTGTAATCCAAACTGGGTACACTGCACCTGTATTGCATGCCCTAGCCTGTCCACAGTCTGCTGGAATAACACAATCTACCTAGGATTACCAGGTCCACCCTAGCCAATAGTTGCTAGATCACCAACTTGACACACCCCAGCCATTTCTCCCCCATGTGGAAGAGACATAACCTCTCCCCCATGTGGAAGAGACATAACATTGGCAGGCAGTGATGGGAGAGATGTGTGGATGTCCATGTATGCCTCTCCACCCCAGACCCTGCACCCTAGGCACCCGCCTACCTGCACATTGGATGGCCTCGGACTGCACACTACCAGCACCGACAGCATATAGGCATGTCAGCATGGCGGGAGGGGTGTTGGTGGCAGAGGGAGCAGTGGCACCCGCCTGCAGTGGACCAAGGCCATGCCCTGTTCCAGTGTGTGGTGTGCAGTGCAAGACAAGGCCTGTCTGATAAAAAGCATAGTTAACCCCAGGGACAATTGGGCTTCTGTGGCAATAGTGTGGTGCAGTCCACATAGCCCATGTGTCTTGGAGCAGATGGTCATAGGTTTGAGTCCCATCTGGGGATCTTGCAAAACCTGTGCAGTGCCATGGTCTGTAGCTGCTTCGTGTCAGTATCACACACTTTCAGCTCTTCTTACCAAGCTGAGGTGCTGGAGAGGTTCTTCATTTGGTGATCAGCTGTAGACTGCTGTTCTGCATGTGCATTGCATCATGGGTACTGGTATCCTGGCACACACAGCAGACATTTTGTGTGGTGACCTGCAGTCTTTCTGTATCCAGCCATTGCTGTGCAAAGAACCGTGGAGGTGTAGCCTACTGGTTGGTACAATGACTCCCTAGGCAGGGATCACGGGTTCCATTCCTCTTTGTTCTCTTTTTTTATGCCTGTCCTACTCAAATCATTTTCATGCCTGTAACAGTCACGTCTCTGCAGATCTATGCTGCCAGCCCATAACACCCTCACCTCAGTTACCAACCATCCTTCAGCTCATCTATAAGCCTCTGTCAGCTGTGTACAGTCCTGTCTTCTTGTGCAGGCTGCTACCCCATGTCCTGCACTGGTACCCTTTTCTGCATTGCAGCTCTTTGTGCTTGCCTCTCCTGTGCCTGATCTGCATGGCACCACTACTCCTCTGTCCTCCTATCATTGAAAATATCCTGCCACCTCTGCCTCCAATGGGGGACACCTATTCCCATCCTCTGCCACCCACTGTCATTGCAGGACTTTACATTGTCAACACCCTGTGCATCGGTACAGCTGCCTCCAACATGTTTGTCCACTTTACCAGCTGCCACATAGAATGCCCACAGATATGGCAGGTCCATCAGCTCCCACCTCTCCTTCCTTCCATCATCTGTTCATTGCCTTTCCTTGGTGCTCTATCCAGTTTTAGGGTTACAGCTGTTTTTATGCCTTACAGTTCATGCTTGTCAACTTAAAGCCCCTTACAGCCCTTAGGGCACCTTAACTTAAGGCACCTTAATGTCCTTAGGGCACCTTAATGTCCTTAGGTTACCTTAATCTAAGGCATCTTAACCCAAGGCGCCGTAATTCAAGGCACCCTAAGGGCTTTAAGGCACCCTAACTGAATGCACCTTAGGTTGTGGCACCTTACAGCCTTGGGGCGCCTTGACTTAAGGTGTCTTAAGTTAAGGCACCTTAAGTTAGGGTGCCTTAAAGCCCTTAGGGTGCCTTGTCAGCCTTAACATACCTTGCTTGTCACTTCAAAGTGCAATGTCCCATTAACGTGCGTTAAATGGCCAAGGTGCCCTGTTAACCTGCGTTAAAGAGCGCATTGTTCCCTTTACGCTGGAACACCCCCTACCTGCCCACTGCCTTATATGGCGTCAGGTACTTTAATGCTGCCCTTACTGCTGGTAACTTTACCGCACTTTAGTAAACATACCCCTAAGTCCCATTGCATCAAATGGGACCTATACCAAGATAATGTGCACTAATGTATTAATAACAATAGATACTGATGTCACCAGCATCTGGAATATAATTTAAAAAAGCATACAGAGAAGTCAATATTTAGAAAGCTGGTCCAGCCACAACTTAATTCACTTCAAGAATCACTAATCTGCGGTAACTCGGTATCACAGGTTAGTGAATCCTGCAGTAGATGAATCAATCTCATAAGCTGTGTTACTCTGCTCTCTGGCAACATGAGGCCACTAAAACATGGCCCAATACTGCCAGGGAGCCATCTTAATAGGGCCACCCGTCATTGCAGACCCCTCTCCCTGCCAGTCTAGACCCTCCCCCCCAAAGACATCCCAAAGACCTATCTCCCCATGAAAATGTTTCCCCTGACAACCCCCTCAAAGACCCTCCACCTCACCTTATATGGCAACTTGACCCTAGTGGTAATACCATGAGACTACCACTAGAGGTCAACCAGTGTCATTTTGAACTTAGCACTGAAATAAGCAATAATGATTGAGGATTGCTCCTGTCTGCTAACCCTCAACCAGAAGGATTTCATCTGATAGGCTCAGGGTGTCTACAGAGGATTGGAAGATCTTCAAGAGGGTTTATAAGGCGGGACATCTTCATGGGGGTTGGAAGGTTTACGAGATGTCTTTGTGGGGGGATCTGGACTGGTAGGGCATAGCATCCGTGATGATGGTTCCAGTCAGTGGCCCCTTTAAGATGGATCTGCAGGAGTATCAGGCTGTGTGATAGTGGCCCAATACTCCCAGGAGGAAAAATAATGCCAGCTTTGAGCTGGCATTATTTTTCCAGGAATAACACAGCTTATGCAGTACACTGCAGTTCGCTGCAAACTGTGTTATTTTATTTGTGTAATGATGCGCTCTGCATGTATGTGCATGCTTTCCATGTCATTATTCTGCAATGCACATTTCAGGAAACTAACCTTCATTATGGTAAAATAATTCATAATTTTGCCTTTTAACATGTATTAAGAGGAAAAATGTTGTGCCTTATTCCCTGCCTTTGCTTCGTAATCCTTGTGTTTCCTTTCCCTTCTCTTTTATCTCTTGTCCTGTTTGTCTTATTTAGATTGTGAACTCTTACAAGCAGGGACTGTCTTTATCCGTGTTTGTACAGCGCTACATACACCTGGTGGCGCTTAAAAATGTTTATTAATAAGTAATAATAATAATAATAGGGAAGAACAACCCAAACTATGGTTACACGATGCAAGGTTCCACATTAGGAACCACCACACAGGAAAAAGATTTAGGCGTCATTGTGGATACCATGTTAAAACCCTCAGCCCAGTGTGCAGCGGCGGCCAAGAGAGCAAATAGAATGCTAGGTATCATAAGGAAAGGAATGGAAAATAAAACAAAAGATATTATAATGCCTCTATATTGTTCCATGGTGAGACCGCACCTTGAATATTGTGTGCAATTCTGGTCGCCGTATCTTAAAAAGGATATAGCGTTATTAGAAAAGGTTCAGAGAAGAGCCACCAAAATGGTAAAGGGGATGGAAGGATACTCCTATGAAGAAAGGCTAAAAAGGTTAGGGCTCTTTAACCTGGAAAAGAGACGGCTGAGGAGAGATATGATAGAAGTCTATAAATTAATGAACGGAGTGGAACGGGTAAACGTAGATCGATTGTTTACGTTATCAGAATATAGAAAGACTAGGGGACATGCAATGAAGCTACAGGGTAAACTATTTAAAACTAATAAAAGAAAATATTTCTTCACTCAACGTGTAATCAAACTCTGGAATTTGTTACCGGAGGATGTAGTAAAGGCTGTTAGTGTAGCTGGGTTTAAAAAAGGTTTGGACAAGTTCCTGGAGGAAAGGTCCATAAACTATTATTAAGAAGGGACCCAGGATATCAATGCTTGACCCAGTACAAGTATTGACCTGTGTCTTTTGGGGAAACTGCTAGGTACGTATGACCTAGATTGGCCACTGTTGGAAACAGGATACTGGGCTTGATGGACCTTGGTCTGACCCAGTTTGGCATATCTTATGTTCTTATGTAATGCACATTAGTAATCAACCCGCTTAGAAGGATAAATCCTCATGGTTAAAATTTTACCCCACTGACTGGCTACATTTTGGGTGGACAAGATATAGTGAGGCTTATATTTGAAGAAAACTTAGCATCCTAATAGAGATAAATGTGGCACAAATTGGTTGCTTAGGTTTTGGTGAGCTAGATATTATCGCTGGTTGAGACCCATGCTTAATGGGTTATCAATCGCACGTAAGGAGTCAGTGAAATCTTTGGCGAAAGATGGGATTGGGCAGATGCAGGTGTCAAATATGATATGCAAGGTTTATTTACATTGGATTAAGCATCTCCACCCATATTTGAATGAGAATGCTTTGCATACGGTTATGCAGACAATAGTATTTTGCACCTCAGATTACTGTAATGTGTTATACACTGGTTTCCTGACTGAGGGATATGTTTACTAAGCCACAGTAAAGGAGCAAGTGTACCATTTGTACGTGCTAATGGTACCGACAGCGTAAAGCACCCTGTGGGAGAAGAATAGGCTCCAAGGGGCGGAGAGTGGGGGTCAGTGGGCAGGAAGTGGGCGTGAACAAGGCTTGATTCCTTAACTCAAGGCACCTTAATGGCAGAAATTCTAAAGCAAATCAAAACTACGCAGAAAGGGTGTATTTTGAGGAAAGAAAGCCTATTTTAACATCTGCAATGTGCTGCACAGACAGGGGAGCCCAAGTGAGTGACGGTAGTGCTCTATTAGCAGCAACAGAATAGTGAGCTAGTATGAAAGGGCACTATGTTAATGGTGCAAATGGGGCAAAGGAGGGTGCATGTGGGTCATGCAGTGGGGCTGCTGGTGCACAGGGCAGACTAGGCAGTTGCCTAGTTGGCACATAAGAACATAAGACTTGAAATATGCCAGATTGTGTCAGACCATGGTCCATAATGTCCAATATCTGTGTTCAACAGTGGCCAATCTAGGTCACAGGTACCCAGCAGTTTCCCCAAAAGGCACACAGGATCCACAGTGTGAGTATTGGGCAAGCAGGGGATATTCTGGGCTCCTCTGTAGTAATGGTTTATGGACGGTACCCCAGGAACCTGTCCAAACATTTCTGAAACTCAACAACATTAACTGCCTTTATGACATCCTCTGGAAATGAATCCCAGAGTTTGAATACACGTTGACTGAGAAACCATTCTCTCCCAGTAGTCCTCAATGGGCAACACTGTATTCGCATTGCATGTCCCCTAGTCCTACTACATTTTGATGGCATAAACAATCAATCTACATTTACCCAATCCACTCCAGTCAATATTTTATAGACCTCTAACATAACACCCCTCAGTCATCTCTTCCCCAGGTTGAAGAGGCATAACATTAGCAGGCGGTGATGGGGTCCCTGGAGAGACAGATGGGTGGGGGGAATGTGTGGCCGTCCATGTATGCCTCCACCCCTCCCTCCAAACACTGCACCATAGGCAGCCACCAACCCACATGTTGGCTGGCCTGGGACTACGTACCACCAATACTGACAGCACATAGTCATGTCAGCATGGAATTGGGGGTGTTGACAGTGGCACCCACCTGCATCAGACCAAAGCAATGCCTGGTCCAGTGCACATTGCAACATGTGCCAAGGTCTATCTGATGGGAAGCATGTCATCCCCAGGGACCATTATAACCATGTGGCAGCACCATGGTGCATTACACACAGCTGGTGTGTATATGAGCGGAGGGTCACAGATTTGGGTCCTGGCTGTGGATCATGCAGTGCATATCCCTGTGGCTACGTTTTTGCCCACAGTGCAGATACAACAACAACATGTGCAACCCCCAATGATTCAACCAACAAGGGTACAAACGCCCACACAGACAGGCTCCACTATCCTCAGCTGGATGGAGAGTCAGGCTGACAGCACCAGCACACTGAGCAGGCATTAACATCAATGCATACTATTAGCTCCTGCACAATGAGCACACCTTAACAATGCTTGAGCTGAGATAGGGACCAGAGTGGCAGGTAGGAATGCCAACCATCCCCATTTTTGCACAGTGCGTCAACAGTGAGTGAGTGTGTGTGTGTGTGTGTGTGTGTGTGTGTGTGTGTGTGTGTGTGTGTGTCTATCCATTGTTTCGTGCCTTTCAACACCTCACTGAGCCTCATAGTGCCTAAGCTGTTTCCAGCATTAGACTGCAAATGTGCATGATGAGGAGCTATGCATTGTGGGTATGGGCTGAAACAGGGCAGATTGGCCAGTATATGTCTGCATCAGGGTAGGGTCAATGGCTGGGATGTCATAGCGCCTGACTGCTACCTGCTTGGACCAGGTGGCCACAGCATGTCATGCTGGGAGGGCTCTTTCACTCTGATCGAGCAGTGACCATGGCATGGTTATGTATCCACTTAGCACTGTCTAATGTCCGGTTCTAATGATGTGGGTGCATGTTCTGTCCTGGGGGCCTGATTGCTGCACCAATTGCTGGGTGTCCATGCCATATATCCCAGACCTGGGTGCACATGATCACTCTGTGCATATGTACTGTGGACTGTCTGCAATTTTAATGTGTGTGGTTGGAAAACCCAGTGGTGGTCAGCAGGTGCAGTCTGACTATGCTTGCTGTGGGTGAATGCTAGACACAGGTGGTTGGGATGTGAGGTGTTCCATGCCTACTCACAGTGGTACTGGTAGGGCCAGCAGGACTCTAGTAACACCCCCATGCATGTAAAGATGCTTCCTTTCTTTCTCTCTTCCCCTCCTCCCTCCTCCCCCCCCCCCCCCCGGTATCTGGCATACCAAGGGACGCCCATATATCCCCAACTTTAAACAGTTGCACTGGCTCCCCTTCACCCATCAACCACTGACAGAAAGAGTCCCAGAAAAATGTTACTGACGAGCAACCACCAGAAGCCTATTGCTCATGACAAAGGCAAAACAGTTAACATGCAACAGAGCGCCTTCCTTCTATGCATCAACTCTCTAGAACTCCTTACCAGAAAATATACAAGTCATAAACGACCTAGAGCAGAGAACATAAGAACATAAGATATGCCATACTGGGTCAGACCAAGGTCCATCAAGCCCAGTATCCTGTTTCCAACAGTGGCCAATCTAGGTCATACATACCTAGCAGTTTCCCCAAAAGACACAGGTTCCACAATGCTTGTACTGGGTCAAGCATTGATATCCTGGGTCCCTTCTTAATAATAGTTTATGGACCTTTCCTCCAGGAACTTGTCCAAACCTTTTTTAAACCCAGCTACACTAACAGCCTTTACTACATCCTCCGGTAACAAATTCCAGAGTTTGATTACACGTTGAGTGAAAAAATATTTTCTTTTATTAGTCTTAAATTAGTCTCACCATGGAACGATATAGAGGCATTATAATATCTTTTGTTTTATTTTCCATTCCTTTCCTTATGATACCTAGCATTCTATTTGCAACCTGGGCCGAGGGTTTTAACATGTCATCCACAATGACACCTAAATCTTTTTCCTGGGTGGTGGTTCCTAATGTGGAACCTTACATCGTGTAATCATAGTTTGGGTTGTTCTTCCCTAGGTGCATAACTTTGCACTTGTCCACATTAAATTTCATCTGCCATTTTGATGCACAGTCTTCCAATTTATCAAGATCCTCTTGCAATTTTCCACAATCCTCTTGGGTTTTAACAACTTTAAATAGTTTTGTGTCATCTGCAAATTTGATAACCTCACTCGTTATTCCACTTTCCAGGTCATTTATGAATATGTCAAAAAGCAGCGGACCCAGCACAGATCCCTGGGGTACACCACTATTCACCTTTCTCCATTGGGAAAATTGGCCATTTAGCCCTACCCTCTGCTTTCTTTCTTTTAACCAGTTCCTGAGCCACAGTAGTACACTGCCTCCTATCCCATGACTCTTTAGTTTTGTCAAAAGTCTCTGATGAGGGACTTTGTCAAAGGCTTTCTGAAAGTCCAGATATACTATATCAACCGACTCACCTTTGTCCACCTGTTTATTCACACCTTGAAAAAAACAGGAGTGGAGGAGTGGCCTAGTGGTTGGGGCAAGGTACTTCAGGCCAGAAGGTCAGGGGTTCAAATCCCACTAGAGGACAGCAACCTTGGGCCGGAAGGACTGGGATTTCTAGTCCCACAGGTGCTCCTTGTGGTCTTGGGCAAGCCACTTAACTCTCCATAGCCCATGTTCCCTCTGAAATAGTTATCTCCAAGTTATAATGCCCTGTTCAATGTCATTTTAATTTGTTCAATGTAAACCATACTGATGCAGAATAGCACAGTATGTAAGAGAATGTAATAAATAATAAATAAATAACAGATTAGTAAGACAAGATCTTCCTTGTCTAAAGCCATGTTGGCTGTCTCCCATTAGGCCATGGCTACATGCTGAGTAATTTTATTCTTTATGATGGTTTCTACCATTTTTCCCAGTACTGACGTCAGGCTCACCGGTCTGTAGTTTCCCGGATCACCCCTGCAACCCTGTTTAAAAATTGGTGTTACATTGGCGATCCTCCAATCTTCAGGTATTCCTGTTCAATGTAATGACCTGACTTTTGTTTATTGTCGGATACTGTTTTTGTTTAATGTAAACCGCGCTGATCTCAAATAGTGCGGTATATAAGAAATGCAAATAAATAAATAAATAAATGATTTTAATGATAATTCACAGATTACTAATAGCAGGTCTGCAATCTCATATTTCAGCTCTTTCAACACCCTTGGATGTATACCATCCGGCCCAGGTGATTTGCTACTCTTCAGTTTATCTAATAGTTGTAATACATCTTCCTGATGTATCGATATTTCCTTCAATTCTTCCGCACCTTTAAATACCACTTCAGTCATGGGTAACATCCCTACATCTTCCTCAGTAAAGACTAAATAATTAATTTAGTCTCTCTGCTATGGCCTTGTCGTCTCTTAGTGCCCCTTTAACCCCTCTATCATCTAATGGACCAACTGACTCTCTCACAGGTTTTTTGCTACAAATGTACTTGAAAAAGTCTTTATTTCACATTTTTGCTTCCGCAGCAAGCTTCTTCTCAAATTCTCCCTTTGCCTGCCTTATCAATTCCTTGCATTTGACTTGCCAGTGCTTGTGCTGTTTCCAGGTTTCGTTGTTTGGCTCTTTTTTCCATTTCCTGAAAGATGGTTTTTTTTGGCAACAACAGCCTTTCTGACCTCCCCTTTAAACCATGCTGGCAGTTTTTTGGACTTCCTTCCACTTTTCTTAAAGCGTGGAATACAGCTGGTCTGGGCTTTCAAGATAGTATTTTTCAACAACACCCAAGCTTGATATAAGTCTTTAACCTTTGCAACTGCTCCTTTTAGTTTTTTTCTTAACTATTTTCCTCATTTTATCATAGTCTCCCTTTCAAAAGTTAAAAGGTAGTACTGTGGATTTCCTTACTATCCCTCCTCCACTAAATAAAACAAAGGCGATCATGCTATGATCACTATTGCCAAGTGGCCCCAACACCCTTATCTCTTGCACTAGATCTGGTGTTCCACTAAGGACTAGGTCTAATATGACTTCCCCTCTGATCAGTTCATGAACCAGCTGCTCCAAGAAGCAGTCATTTATTTCATCTAGGAACTTTATCTCCCTAGCATGTCCTGCCGTGACACTGACCCAGTCGATACCGGGGTAATTGAAATCACCCATTATTATTACTGCGCTGTAACTTTTGTTAGCTTCCTTGATTTCTTTGAGCATTTCATCATCCATTTGTTCATTCTGGCCAGGCGGTCGATAGTACACCCCCACTGCCATTGCCTTCCCCTTTTTACATGGAATTTCAATCCATAGAGATTCTACAGCAAATTTTGTTTCCTGCAAAACTTTAATCCTGTCTGACTCAATGCCCTCTCTAACATAGAGCGCAACCCCTCCACCAATTTGATCAGCTCTATCATTACGATATAGTTTGTACCCAGGTATCAGTGTCCCACTGGTTGTCCTCCTTCCACCATGTCTCTGAGATTCCAATCATATCTAACCTCTCATTTAATGCTATATATTCTAACTCTCCCATCTTATTTTTTAGACTTCTAGCATTTGCATACAAGCATTTTAGAGAATGTATTTTATTCATATTAATTTGGCTATTGGTAGACATGGGTAATTTGGGATCTTTAAGCTCTATCTCCTCTATACTCCAGGGCATTTGGGCTACTTTACTCTTTTTTGGAACCTCTCTGCTTTTTGGTAGTATCCTTCAAGGATACATTCTTCCGAACCATCCGCTCTTGTGTGACTGTCGGCTTTCCCCTGTTATCTAGTTTAAAAGCTGCTCTATCTCCTTTTTAAAGGTTAATGCCAGCAGCCTGGTTCCATCCCGGTTAAGGTGAAGCCCATCCCTTTGGAAAAGCCCCTCCTTTCCCCAGAATGTTCCCAAGTTCCTAACAAATCCAAAACCCTCATCTCTGCACCATTGTCTCATCCACGCATTGAGACTCCGGAGCTCTGCCTGCCTTTTGGGTCCTGCGCAGGGAACGGGAAGCATTTCGGAGAACGCTACCCTGGAAGTTCTGGATTTCAACTTCCTACCTAAAACCCTAAATTTAGCCTCCAGTACCTCCCTACCACATTTTCCTATGTCATTGGTACCGACATGCACCAAGACAGCAGACTCCTCCCCAGCACTATCTATGACCTTATCTAGGCGGTGTGTGAGGTTCCCAGCTCCAGTCCTGGAGGGCCAAACACCATTCAGGTTTTCAGGCTCTCCCTAATGAATATGCATAAGATGCATTTGAATACAATGGGCCCAGTCCGAGATGTGATATGGTGAAAAGACAGAGTTTTATTTGTATAGAACTAATGACAACCTGACACAGGCCGTGTTTCGTTACCCTTCGTCAGGGGTTAGTCTGGCAAATACTAAAAACATAAATATGTAAAAACCATAAATATAGAAAGTTATAAAAGAACAGATCATAAACATTAAAAAATATTAGAATTAAATATTTAAAAACATGAATATTAAAAACAAAAATTAAATTTTATGAATTGAACAAATAATAATCAGAAATGTTTATGAAACAAACTTTCTATATAAATAAAAACCATAAGTAAAAACTATGAATAAAACGTATTGCAACATCAGAAATAAAATGAAAGGATGTGACATGAACATATACAAATAGCCCAAAATATCCAAAATTCTGATAATGAAAAAGCCCCGTGAGGTTTGAATTACTTTTTCTCGGAGTCAGTCAGCTCAGTGTAGTGAAAACGTTCACAACACCACTGTGACTTCTCCTTTTATTAAATAAATTTGTTAGAATTTAAAAATTCAAACTTATCTTTTGTGTCCAAGCTTCAAAGCCAAAATGCTGCCAATAGCGCCAAGAAGACGACGTAGCGCCCGTTTCGGGATTGTATCTGTCTCACAAGCAACCCTGCTTCAGGTCCATCCAAAATCTATATGTGAAGATTACGACCGTGAAATTGAATATATGTCATGTATATATGTAAATACACCCCCATGATCAAGTGTAAATAATGTAACCAAAGGTCTGTGCTCTGCGAACTGTTGATTATCCCCATGTACACCCCCTACTGTGGTGTAAAGTAAACCGCTGTGTGCTCTGTGAACCCCCCCTGCAATCGAATTGTATATACTGTTGATTATCCCCATCTACACCCCCTGATGTGGTATAAAGTAAACCGCTGCTGATCGCTGGAAGTAGCGGTATACAAATACTCTCCAAATAAATAAATAAGCGGCAGTTGGAAAATGTGCAGCAAGCGATTAGACAGGGATGTGTCTTGCCTTTCACTCTTCGGCGTCTGACGTCATTAGTAACTGAGGATTACAGGAAACCAATCAAGAAGCTCCACCCCCGAAAAACAAGGGAACTCCCACTAAACAGGGAATCCCTCTGCGGGAGCACAAGAGCTTAAAGATAGTACTAAATAATGGTGTACCAATCAATTTGAAGATTCAAGCCCCGAGGGGCGACTGAATCTAATTAATGAATCCAACGCTGTTCTTGCCACTGTAGTTTCTGCTCACGGTCCCCACCTCTCGGATCTGCCGGTATAAAATCAAGCACTCTCCAGCGTAAAGTATCAAAGTCATGACCAGTTGATAAACAATGATCCACTAGAGGAGCCGAGAGGGACTTGGTCTGTAATCGCGAAGCATGCTCAGAAAGCCGAAGTCTAATTGCTCGTTTAGTGCGACCAACATAATAAAGTGAGCAAGGACATACGATTAAGTACACCACGAATGTAGAAGAACAGTCTGTATGCCATCTAGTTGAAAAAATTTGGGGCTTGAATCTTCAAATTGATTGGTACACCATTATTTAGTACTATCTTTAAACTCTTGTGCTCCCGCAGAGGGATTCCCTGTTTAGTGGGAGTTCCCTTGTTTTTCGGGGGTGGAGCTTTTTGATTGGTTTCCTGTAATCCTCAGTTACTAATGACGTCAGACGCCGAAGAGTGAAAGGCAAGACACATCCCTGTCTAATTGCTTGCTGCACATTTGCCAACTGCCGCTTATGGATGGACCTGAAGCAGGGTTTCTTGTGAGACAGATACAAGGCGCTACGTCGTCTTCTTGGCGCTATTGGCAGCATTTTGGCTTTGAAGCTTGGACACAAAAGTTAAGTTTGAATTTATAAATTCTAACAAATTTATTTAATAAAAGGAGAAGTGACAGTGGTGTTGTGAACGTTTTCACTACACTGAGCTGACTGACTCCGACAAAAAGTAATTCAAACCTCACGGGGATTTTTCATTATCAGAATTTTGGATATTTTGGGCTATTTGGTAATTCTGATTGGGTTCTGTTCTTTCTACTTTTGGTAGTATTCGTTTGAACCACAGCATTATGTCTTCGGAGATGTTTGCTTTTTACTGAGGAATAGTTAACACAATTAAAAAAGCAAAAATATTTGTTTGATGAGGACCCTCTTACCTCCTTGGGTCAGTTACCATCTACTATTTTAAAATTAAAAGAACTACACAAAAAATTGATTAGGGCTCCAATGCATGGATTGGCGATGATGCAATATTTGAAATCGTCTGTCCTCCCTCAGGGTCTACGGGTGGTCAAGCCCCCTAAACAATTTACTGAGGATGGGGGGGGGGTTTAAAGAAGTGGAATTCTATATTGAATAAGTGTAGTTTTGACCTGGTAGCTTTGCTCATTGAATGGTCACTTCAAGAGCAGGAATCTTTGACTGCTCAAGCGGAAGTTTTGAAGAAGAAAGTTTTAGAGACGATTGAACCAGCCAGTTTTCAAACTCAATGACTGGAATCACAAAAGCAATTGGACACCTTCCTTGATCATATTCGAGGTTTGAAAATCCGCAAGTTTAAGAGGGATAAATCTGACTATGACAACGATTGTGTCTATAATTGGCCCTCCATGAAGAAGAATACTTCTGGTAAGAGAGTAACTTTCAACCTTGATTCGGATGATTCTACTGACACTGATATTACTGATTCTGGGACATTGGAAGTTGCTACAACATGATCTGCCGCTATTGAGCGTGGTCGGGGTAACTCTTACAGAGGACGGAGGTCTCGCAGACAATATCAACAGGATTTTTGGGAGGGACCGGATACCCGATCTTGCACGAAGAGTCGTCAGTCATAAATTTATCCGGTCAATCCTTGTCTACGTTCCAACTTCAGGTTTTGGACATGGGTCTCTCTTTTGTTCCCACTCCATTATATGATGGTTTTGCCATCAGGGTGGCTCTACATAAATTTTTTCGCAAATTGAGAGTTATCAAACATCTATCTGGTATCTCGGGGGTGGAAGACTCATCACTCATCAAAAATCCATCTAGATGGATGCCCCCGGGTACTCCTGATATTACCATTTCCACTTACCAGAATTTGGTTTTTCAACATCTATCTTTATTGGAACAACAAAATTGTCGCTGGTATTCTAATTTATCTACGGATCAGGCTCGGGCACTGAAACAATTGAGGGATTCCAACATTGTGATACGGAGAGCGGATAAAGGGGGTGCTACTGTGCTCCTTTCCAAAGATCAATATCAAAGGCAAATAGACATTCATTTGACTGATCGCATTAATTATGTTATTTTACCTATGGATCCTATGGAGAATATTAAGATGCAGATCCATTCAGTAGTTTCCACAGCATTCTTTAATAATTGGATTACAAAACATGATATGGCTTTCCTTGAAAAAAAGCATCCTAAGATACCAATTTTTTATTTGGTTCCAAAGGTGCACAAATCACTGCAGGATCCTCCGGGACGTCCTATTATCTCCTGCAGAGATTCTTTATTGGAGCCTTTATCCAAGTTTTGCGATCTGTTTTTACAAGAAACCCTCGAATATGATCACGGAAGGTGTCCAATTGCTTTTGTAATTCCAGCCATTGACTTTGAAAACTGGCTGGTTTAATCGTCTCCAAAACTTTCTTCTTCAAAACTTCCGCTTGAGCAGTCAAAGATTCCTGCTCTTGAAGTGACCATTCAATGGGAGAGGAAGGCAACGGAAGGAATGACCACGGCCTACTGGGTGATAAATAAAATTCTTTATTGAGGACCCAGATACAACGAGCAAAGCTACCAGGTCAAAACTACACTTATTCAATATAGAATTCCACTTCTTTAAAACCCCCCCATCCTCAGTAAATTGTTTAGGGGGCTTGACCACCCGTAGACCCTGAGGGAGGACAGACGATTTCAAATATTGTGTCATCGCCAATCCATGCATTGGAGCCCTAATCAATTTTTTGTGTAGTTCTTTTAATTCTAAAATAGTAGATGGTAACTGACCCAAGGAGGTAAGAGGGTCCTCATCAAATAAATATTTTTGCTTTTTTAATTGTGTTAACTGTTCCTCAGTAAAAGCGAACATCTCCGAAGTCATAATGCTGTGGTTCAAACGAATACTACCAAAAGTAGAAAGAACAGAACCCAATCAGAATTACCAAATAGCCCAAAATATCCAAAATTCTGATAATGAAAAATCCCCGTGAGGTTTGAATTACTTTTTGTCGGAGTCAGTCAGCTCAGTGTAATGAAAACGTTCACAACACCACTGTCACTTCTCCTTTTATTAAATAAATTTGTTAGAATTTATAAATTCAAACTTAACTTTTGTGTCCAAGCTTCAAAGCCAAAATGCTGCCAATAGCGCCAAGAAGACGATGTAGCGCCTTGTATCTGTCTCACAAGAAACCCTGCTTCAGGTCCATCCATAAGCGGCAGTTGGCAAATGTGCAGTAAGCGATTAGACAGGGATGTGTCTTGCCTTTCACTCTTCGGCGTCTGACGTCATTAGTAACTGAGGATTACAGGAAACCAATCAAAAAGCTCCACCCCCGAAAAACAAGGGAACTCCCACTAAACAGGGAATCCCTCTGCGGGAGCACAAGAGCTTAAAGATAGTACTAAATAATGGTGTACCAATCAATTTGAAGATTCAAGCTCCAAATTTTTTCAACTAGATGGCATACGGACTGTTCATCTACATTCGTGGTGTACTTAATCGTATGTCCTTGCTCACTTTATTATGTTGGTCGCACTAAACGAGCGATCAGACTTCGGCTTTCTGAGCATGCTTCGCGATTACGGACCAAGTCCCTCTCGACTCCTCTAGTGGATCATTGTTTATCAACTGGTCATGACTTTGATATTTTACACTGGAGAGTGCTTGATTTTATATCGGCAGATCCGAGAGGTGGGGACCGTGAGCAGAAACTACAGTGGCAAGAACAGCATTGGATTCATTCATTAGATTCAGTCGCCCCTCGGGGCTTGAATCTTCAAATTGATTGGTACACCATTATTTTTGATTCATCCCATTCTGGAAGCGTTTTCTGGATGATATATTTTTTCTCTGGACAGGGACACGTATTGATCTGGAAAGCTTTGTGAGGAGGTTGAATACTCATGTACCTAGAATTCAATTTACAGCGCAGATCGCTTCTCAAAGTTTATAATTTTTGGATGTTACGGTTTCTCTGACCCCTTGTACCATAAGCCAGTGCAACAAAATACATTGCTCCAGTATGATAGTTTTCACCCGAGGGCTTTGAAACAAGGTTTGCCCTTTGGGCAGTTTTTGCGTTTGAGGTGATATTGTTCGACTCTACAGGATTTCAAGTTACATGCTGGGGAGCTCACATCACATTTACTTCAGAGGGGTTATCCCCTGTCTGTTATTCGTCGGTCATACAAGAGGACGAGGTACTCTCACCGGGAATGGCTTGGTATTCCACATGAGTCTAAAGTTATGGATTCGGTGGTTACGGGTGTTCTTCCCTATACTAAAGGTATTACACAAGTTACTCGGCTCCTTCGTCATTTTTGGCCAATTTTAGGGCTGCATTCCTGTTTTTTGAAGAAGACATTGCAGATTGCTTATTCAAGAAAAGCTAATCTTCGTGATTTACTTATGAAGACCACTTCTTTGGAGGATCGTCCACTAACCAGGCATATGGACAGAGGACATTTTGCTTGTGGCACTTGCACATATTGTTCATTGGTTCTTGTTGGCCCAGATTGGAAGGATGGTCACACTTCCCGAATTTTTTCAACTAGATGGCATACGGACTGTTCATCTACATTCGTGGTGTACTTAATCGTATGTCCTTGCTCACTTTATTATGTTGGTCGCACTAAACGAGCGATCAGACTTTGGCTTTCTGAGCATGCTTCGCGATTACAGACCAAGTCCCTCTCGGCTCCTCTAGTGGATCATTGTTTATCAACTGGTCATGACTTTGATACTTTACGCTGGAGAGTGCTTGATTTTATACCGGCAGATCCAAGAGGTGGGGGACCGTGAGCAGAAACTACAGTGGCAAGAACAGCGTTGGATTCATTCATTAGATTCAGTTGCCCCTCGGGGCTTGAATCTTCAAATTGATTGGTACACCATTATTTAGTATAGTTGGATCTTACCTTTGTTATTATTCTCGTTTAGATTTATTTATTTATTTATTGTCGGTTTTTATTCTTTTTATCCATTTTATTATTCTAGTTTATAATTTTATATTTATTTATTTATTTATCTGTTGTACTTTTTCAAGTAATATATGCAGTTGGTGTCTTGCAATGATCCCTTTTGATCCTCAAGAGTGAGCAGTACCCCTTGACGGTATTGGCGGTTTTAGCATTTGTGTAATCTTATAGTGAGGTTAGGAGTAGTTCTGCCTCTTGTATAACAATGTAGTTTTGTTTTGTTTTTATTGTTTTTATCTGTTCTTATCACACGGATCTTTATTTATAAATGGAATTTGTATTTTATAGATATTTTAGTATCGCCGTCATTAGTTTTTCTTGATTAGAATAGATAATGATTTCAAAGTATTATCCAATGTCAGAACGTTAGAGCAACAAGGCATGGTTCCATAACTCCTTTGCACTTCTGCGGAGGGTATAAATGCTGATACGCATGCGCTAGCATTTTCCCAATCAGTATGATGTCGAGAACATTTGAAACAGTGCTCGAGGTGTTACAGAGCTATAGTTCGAACGTGTAAGTTACTTTTATTTGATGTTAAAGTGTTTGTTCAGCCAGTATGGTTATATTATTTGTTTAGCGCTTTTACTGCAAAAAGTGTAAGTAATTTTGGCGGTAAAATAAATACGTGATTTTATAATCGACTTTTGATCTGCTGCCATCATATGGCACTAAACAAATACGGGGTCCCAGAATCGACCCTTGATCTGATGTTCTCACATGGTTTTAGAGAGTTCATGCAGTGAACTTGATTATATAATAGTTTAGCGGGCCCGCAGGTGGCACATATGTAGTCACGCATGCGCCAGCGTTTTTTCATTTAATACTGTGCCGGGAGTATGTCATGCCGGTTTCAAGCTTGCTCACCCAGTTACAGTTTTAAAATGTTGAAAATTCAACATCAGTATAGTAGAAATAAAAGCACTCAAAATTCATTTTCACTTTCACATCATTGCGAAATATTACACCAGCTTGGCAGAAACATCGGCACTCAAAGTCGTTAGTAGATAAGGCACTTATGGTTTGTTACCCTATTAAGGACCAAACCCCTTTTTTTGACATTTAGACATAATTTCTTATTTTTAACGCCAAATTAGTTCTTTAGAAGTGCTTACATAGTTTGGTAAATAGCGACATTCGTACATATTCCCTCTTTTTGAACTGTTATAATTTAGTTTTAGTCGGTGCTCACGTTTTTAAAATGTTGCCACTATGCCCTACATCAGATTTGGGGAGTATGACTTGAAATGAGTTGAGATTTTCCACATAAAAAAATCTTTTGAAATTAATGTACCATTAAATAAAATCACTAATGCATAAATTGTTTTTGTTTCTCTCATACCTTCCAGCTGAAAAAAGGTGTTATCAGTTATAATATATTTCAACTGTGCCAATATATTCCAATACGGTCTTTTCAGGTAAATTTGGTCCACTCCTGCTCCTTTGTTTCTTCCCCCTAGGGGGCATTTTTACATATTATATATATAATTTTTTTATATATTTTTTTATTTTTTATATTTTTTCATATGTTTTTCACAATTTATTGTTTATTCATTTTTCATATTTTATATTCTATATTCTATATTAGATTTATATGTCCTTTTATATATGTAGTATGAGTATTACTCATAATAAGCATTTTTAAGTTTTGGATGTCAATTGTTTAGGTTTTCATATGGCTTTTATAGTTTATAGCTTATTTATATTATATGATTGACTTTATGTGTCTTTTTACATTTGTGATATTATTTACAATAAGTATTTTTTAAGTTTGGATATCAAGAGTTTTAGGTTACTCCTGCCCTTTGTTCTCCTCCTCCATAAGTTTTCCATGACTTCTGTTTCATGCCATAGTTACATATTTTGTTGTATCATTATTTATGTAGTATGATTATTATTTATAATAAGTTACCACCCTTTTATAAGTTTGGATGTCATGCAATTTGCCAATATCAATGTTTGTTTAATATATTATATTTATGTTTAATTTAAGTTTTAACTGTTTTTCGACCAATAATCATTACGTTTTATTTGTTTTATTAAGTCGAGATACATGTTGATATGAATTTAAGGACAATAGGTTTTTGTACATTGTGTTTTTAAACCTGTTATTTACCTATTTATTTATTTATAATTATGCTCGAGGCCGCGGGCCGGGTCCCGCGGCCGTCAGTAACCTGGGCCCGGGCCCGGCCTCGGCCTCCAGCATGTGACGGGGGGCGGGGGGGGGGTGAGTGAGAGGAGGCCATGCTCGCGGCATTCGAAATCGCTCCGTCATGATGTCGGAGCGATTTCATTGGCCGCGGGCTGAAGAGGGGGGCGGTGCAGTGTCTGCGAGGAGCCGCGTGGCCGTCTCCTTCTGGCCGCGGCTCCTCGGGAAACGGACGCGTTACGGCGGGTCCGGTGAGTGGGGTAATCGGGGGGGTTATTCTGCTCGGGGGGTGCTCAGGGGGCGATTTAGTCAGGGGGCGCTCTGTGCGGTGGGCGTTTCCGGCGGGAGCAATTTTCTTTTTCTCACCGGGGGTTAGTGGCAGCTTCCGGCAACTTGGCAGGCAGCTACTATGCAGGGATCGATCGGGGCAGGAGCACTCTGCCTACCGGAGGGGGGATCAGGGCACGACCAGAAGGAGCCAAAAGAAAGGGGGTTTCGGCTGGACGGGCTGGGGGGGAGCTCGAGGGGGTCACGGGGAGTGGGTTCCGCATTGGGGGCTGGAGCAGGCAGTGGGAGTTTGCGGAGGGGGGGGCAGGTAGGGGGCGGGGAAGCATGGGACAGGGGCTGGGGAAGCGGGGGTCTCTACCTGCTTCAGCAGCCAGGTTGCGGGGTCCGGGGGGCGGTGGGCCTCCTGGCTGGGGGTGGGGGGGCCTGGGGGCGGGGGAGACTGATGGGTTGGAGGGGGGGGGGTTGGGTGAGGGGGTGTTGCAGACGGGGGCATTGCATTAGGGATCGTGGTGCCGGGGGCTGGTAGGGGACGGGGGGAGCGGATGGGCTGCAGGGGGGGGTGCTGGAGGGGCTGGAGGGGGGGATTTGATGGGCTGGGGGGGGGAACGGATGGGTGGGGGGGGTTCATGTCACGGGCGTTTGCCCTGCGGGGGGCTGGCCTGTGCGCCGGGCGGCACGGGAGCCTAGGGGCCCGTGTCGCAGGGGATGGGGAGGCCGGGTTTGCATGGTGGGGAATGGGCGGCCTGGTCCCCGGTGTCGGGGCAGTCGATGGGTGTGGGCCCATGGGGGGGGGAGGGGTGGGGGGCCGGTTTCCAGGGAGGCGGAGGGCTGCTTCCCTAGGGAGCGGCGGGCTGGGCGGCCGGGGGGTTGGGGTCCTCGGGGGGGGGTGGGGGGCCTCAGGGGATGGCTTCTCCGGGGTTGGTGCACCTCCTTCCCCGTGTGTTGGTTCTCCTCCTTCCCCGTGTGTTGGTTCTTCTCTCCCTCTGCAGGTTCCCTGGAGTGCAAGGGCGGCAGCAGGCGGTGTGGGAGTCGGCTCGACGGAGATGTCGCGGAGCTGGTGCCAGACCGATCTGACCTCTGTGGAGCTGGCGGGGTCCACCTCGGTAGTGCAGGGAACAGTGGCGCAGGCGGCGCTAGGTGAGTGTGGGGGGTGGTGTCGTCGGGTGAGGGTGCGCCGCGGGTACGTAAAGCCTAAGCGTCGTGGCTGCACCGGCAGCGTCGTAGGCAGAGTGCGTCGTCTTCGTCGTCGTGGTCATCGGCTACTTCCTCGGCGGCCTCCGCGGTTGGGCCGCGGGCAGGTGAGGGGGTCCTCGGCGGTGTGGTATGCGGCGTTGTGGGAGGGGGTCCTGCGCAAGTTGTGGTGGCGGATCGTAGAGCGGCGTCACGTCGATATTTTCCGGCGCCTCGAAGGGGGAGACGCTCGGGGGAGAGTCGCGAGGAACGGAAGGAGGATGAGTAGGCGGGGGGTGCGTAAGGTGTCCTGGAACGCCTTCAAAAACTGAACCTGGGGCCTTTTTTCGTGAATGGCGCGCGTAGGGTGCCTGTGGACCCGAGTCGGTACGGTGAGCTGCAGGCTGGAGCCGACTTACGATGGGGAGTTTCGGGATTGGATGGGGAATTCGGCAATTGTCGAGGGGAATATAGGAGGTTAAGCGTCGGATGCAAAGGTCGGCCAGGAATGGTGGGGTGGGGTGGGGTGGGTGGGGGGGGGAGGGCCGGTCCGGTTAGGGCATCGGGTGATGCAGCTTTGCGGGCCTTTCAGTCCTGTTAGCCAGCGGGCCCGGGGCCCGATTCGAGCTGCCCATTTCCGGACTGCAATTTTCGGCGCGCCTGCTTGCTTGGCGGTGCCGGTCACGTGGCCGTTAAGGGTAGTCGACGGACAGTTCAGGGGGCGCCGGCGGCGGGTAGGTGTAGAGGGTAGTGGGGGGGGCTGGCGCCTATTCCCCCTTCAGTGTTAGGGTATCAGGCACGGTGCGGCGGGGAATATGTTGGGGGCGGGGGGTTTTCCGAAGGCTTTCCTATCCCAGTTCAGGAGGAAGTCCGGGATGTGGCGGGGGGGGGGGGGGAAGGCTAGCTCGGTGAGGCTGATGGCGGAGGTGGCCCACGCGATGATCGCGGAGGAGTGCTCGCTGGGCTGGGTCGCAGGGTCATTTGACTGGCTGCCCGGTGCGCTGGCTATGGTTTCTCCGCTGTGGGTTCTCCTGAAGGAGGAGCGGGGGCGTATCGGCGGATACACGATCTGTCTTGCCCCTTGGGGCCTCGGTGAACGGCCCCATCCCGCGGGAACTGTGCTCAGTGCGCTATTCCTCCTCCGATGTGGCCTAGGAGCTGGTGCGCCAATGTAGAAATGGGCTTGGCTGGGGAGTCGGACATTGGATTCGCCACTCGGCTTTGGCCGGTTCAACCTCCTGCCTTCCTCTGGCTGGGAGTTCGTTTCGGGCTCAGTATTATTGCTAGGGGTTGGGGCGATCTCACGTGCTTACTTCGCGGCCATCAGCTCGTTGTGCACTGGATATTGGTGCGGAGGTCGGGGTGCCGGGTACCGTGCAGTATCTCGACACTGTTGTTCGTGGGGCCCGCGCGGTCCGCAGCTGGCGGGTCCTTGCTGGGGCGTTTCCTGGGGCCTAGCAGAGGAGTGGGCATCCCTTTGGCAGTGGGAAGACAGTGGGGCCGGTGACATGTCGTTCGTTCTTGGGGATCGAGATCGACTCAGTGGAGTAGAGCGGCGGCGGCGGTTGGTGGCAGAGGTCGGCTCCACCTCGAAGGTGACGCTAACGATCTTCGGAGGCTGGTCGGCCACTCGAATTTTGCTGGTCGAGTCATTGCCAAGGGGAGGCCGTTGGCGTGGCGGCTATCCTTCGCGACGGCCAGTGTGTGCTAGGGGCATCATTGTATCCGGATGACGTTGGGGATGCGAGCCTACTGGCGGGGGTGGGATGCTTTTTGGGGAGGTATATGGGCTGCGCGGTGTTGCGGCCTGTGGTATTATCCCACCGTGACTTGGAATTGTTGTCGGCGGCGGCCTGTAGGTTGGGTATGTGATGGTACTGCCCGGGTTTATGGGGGCGGCGCCGTGGCCGGCATCCTGGACGGCGAAGGGGTTGACGCGTACCGTGGCGTTCCTGGCATTGTTCCCCATTATGGTGGTCTTCTGCGTATGGCCTAAACGGTGCGGGACAGGCGGGTGGTTTTCTGGTGCGACGACGCCGCGGTGGTGCAAGTCATCCATCGGCATCCGTCCAAGTGCCCGCGGGTAGCGGCGTTGATGTGTGTGTTTGTGCTGGCCCGTCTTCGTCTCATTATTCCGGCTCGGGCTCGCTCTGTGCGGGGTGATCAGAATGCTATTGCTGTCGAGCTGTATCGTGTGCAATGATCTTCTTGTTGCGGTCCTGTGGGGAATGGGCTGGAGAGGCGGTGGAGTGGGGGATGTTCCGGCGGTTTTCCTTTATAGCGTGGGCCAGAGAGTCTGGCGGTCCCGGTCGGCGGTGCAGGCGGCGGTGGCCGGTTCCTCCTTGTTTCGGCAGGGCGGCGGGCTGGGGCAGTCCGGGTGCCCTTATGTGGTGAGGCGGCTATTGGCTGGGTGGGCGCGAGCGCAGCCAATGGTCCCGGATTGGCGCCGTCCCGTGATTCATGAGGCCTACGGGAGGCACGAGTGCGGATATTTGTGTCCCATGCGAAGACCGACCCGTAGGGCCGGGGGCGGTGTGTGCTGCGGTAGGCAATACCGGGTCTGGGATCCTGTCCGGCGCGGAACTTGGCGTCTCATGGGCGTCAGCGACCGGATCTGGCTGGAGGTTTCTTCTGTCACCCGGACTGGTGTGTGGTTATCCAGTTTCCATTCTCGGTGGTGCTCCGCCTGGCCTGGCGGCGGCTGGGCTTGGATGGACGAGAGTATGCGTCTCCATTCCTTCCGGATAGGGGCGGCGACGTGCGCGGCTGCAGCTGGTCGGGGGTGAGGTGGGTTCTCGGACCGGGCGTTGGCGATCCGGGGGCCTACGCAGGCTATGTGCGCCTGGACCAGTTGTGAGTTGGGGCGCTGGGGGGGGTGGGGGGGGGTGCTAATGCTGTGTTTCTTTTCAGGTGTACTGCAGGGGGGGCCTACAGGGGCATGGACAAGTTGTGTGTGGGGGTGGGGGGGTGGTGGGGGGGTGCTAATGCTGTGTTTCCTTTTTCAGGTGTACTGCGGGGCGGGTCTACAGGGGGTAAGGCACGGGCCCGCCGATCATCTGGGCGGAGCGCAGAGCCTGGAATCGACTGCTGGGTCCGCACCTGGGCGTGGTGTCCGGCAATTCCCAGTCGGTTTGGCTGGGCGAGTGGGACAAGCGTCAGTGGCAGCTCCTTCCAGGGATTCGGGAGCGTGCGGAGCGGCGACAGCGGCCCGTGGGATTTGTTTTTTCAGACATCTGGGTGGGCACGATCTCTCCGGTGGGACGTGCCGGCAGCTCATTCGAGCGGTGCAGGGGGTCCTTGGTGTGCTGCAGGAGCAGTGGCCAGACGTGCAATCGTCTGGTCGGACATCATCACGCGGTCGGCCTGCCTGCCTCAGCGACGGTGGTTGAGAGGGCTAGCGCAGATCGACAGGGCTTGGCTGTTGGTTGCAGCAGGCCGGAGGGGGGGGGGCAGGTCCGGCGTCCTGGGGCGGACCCCCTGTGTGCTGGACTGTACCGTGCTGACGGGGTACACTTGTCCCCGGTTGGACAGGACTTATTGCTTAATGATGGGCAGGAAGCACTGGAATTGATTGGTCGCAGCTTTATGGGGGGGGCGGTGCGAGGATAGTGAATACCTCGCACCAGTGGCGGGGTACAGAGCCAGCGCTCGCAGGAGCGGCGTGGGCTTGAACTGGTTCACGAGCAGTGGGGGCGAAGTGCTCCTCGGGGTGGGGCGAGACAGCCCGGTTGGGGGTCTCGGCCCGGTAGCGGGGGTTGGGAGCCGGCCTTTGCTACTAGTAGGGCGAGGCAGGCGGAGGGGTTTGGGGGGGAGGAGGATGCTCCGCCTTGCTACTAAGATGGCGGGTGGGGGGGCATCCTCCGGCAATGGGGTGTGGGGGCTGGGTTATGTTGGATGGTTTTATATTCAGGCCCGTGTTGGGCCGGTTGTTACAGGTGTAAATAAAGCTGCGATCAAATGTTTGTACCAAACTACAGTTGTTTGTGAATTTGTGGGGGAATATTATTGTGGGATGCTAAGACTGGTGATGGAGGCGAGGAGGGCCTCCGGGTTACCAGAGTTAATGCTCGAGGCCGCGGGCCGGGTCCCGCGGCCGTCAGTAACCTGGGCCCGGGCCCGGCCTCGGCCTCCAGCATGTGACGGGGGGCGGGGGGGGGGGGTGAGTGAGAGGGGGCCATGGGCGCGGCTTTCTAAATAGAACCTTCAAGATGTCGGAGCGATTCCACTGGCCGCGGGCGGCCGAGGCGGGGCGGTGCAGTGTCTGCGAGGAGCCGCGTGGCCGTCTCCTTCTGGCCGCGGCTCCTCGGGAAACGGACGCGTTCCCGCCCTCCCACCCATTATGGAGGTGGTTTCGAAATGTTGCAGCTGGCGGGGGCGGGGTACAGAGCCAGCGCTCGCAGGAGCGGCGCGGGCTTGAACTGGTTTACGAGCAGTGGGGGCGAAGTGCTCCTCGGGGTGGGGCGAGACAGCCCGGTTGGGGGTCTCGGCCCGGTAGCGGGGGGGTGGGAGCCGGCCTTTGCTACTAGTAGGGCGAGGCAGGCGGAGGGGTTTGGGGGGGAGGAGGATGCTCCGCCTTGCTACTAAGATGGCGGGTGGGGGGGCATCCTCCGGCAATGGGGTGTGGGGGCTGGGTTATGTTGGATGGTTTTATATTCAGGCCCGTGTTGGGCCGGTTGTTACAGGTGTAAATAAAGCTGCGACCAAATGTTTGTACCAAACTACAGTTGTTTGTGAATTTGTGGGGGAATATTATTGTGGGATGCTAAGACTGGTGATGGAGGCGAGGAGGGCCTCCGGGTTACCAGAGTTACAGTTTTTATCGTGTTCCCTCACGTTGTTTTACTTAATGTACCTTTTTTATGTTTCATATTTTTAATTTACTTATGATGTGTTTTTAGTAATAAGGTGAGCCAACCCCTGAGGAAGATTTTATCGAAACACGGCCTGTGTCGGGTCAGGTCTCCCTTCACATGTATGGATCAATAAAGTTCTGGTGAGAACCTTCACCTGCCTACGTCTTGTACTGTGTTTGCTGGTGTTTGCGTGGCAGGGTGCTGTCCTTGGTGTCCACAAGAACAGCGTTGGATTCATTCATTAGATTCAATTGCCCCTCGGGGCTTGAATCTTCAAATTGATTGGTACACCATTATTTAGTACTATCTTTAAGCTCTTGTGCTCCCGCAGAGGGATTCCCTGTTTAGTGGGAGTTCCCTTGTTTTTCGGGGGTGGAGCTTTTTGATTGATTTCCTGTAATCCTCAATTACTAATGACGTCAAACACCGAAGAGTGAAAGGCAAGACACATCCCTGTCTAATCGCTTGCTGCACATTTGCCAACTGCCGCTTATGGATGGACCTGAAGCAGGGTTTCTTGTGAGACAGATACAAACCCGAAACAGGCGCTACGTCGTCTTCTTGGCGCTATTGGCAGCATTTTGGCTTTGAAGCTTGGACACAAAAGTTAAGTTTAAATTTTTAAATTCTAACAAATTTATTTAATAAAAGGAGAAGTGACAGTGGTGTTGTGAACGTTTTCACTACACTGAGCTGACTGACTCCGACAAAAAGTAATTCAAACCTCACGGGGATTTTTCATTATCAGAATTTTGGATATTTTGGGCTATTTGGTAATTCTGATTGGGTTCTGTTCTTTCTACTTATGAACATATATAAGACGTAAATATAAATACCTCTGTTTCAGAATGTAAAACCATAGGATCCAATTACATTCTGTATTGTGATAAGGAAGCTTATCATAGCTCAGGAAGGAGCTATAGAAAAGGTGAAGTGACTCTGAACAAGCAACCTGTCAGTTCTGGTAGAAATAAGAAAACAGAATTTTTCCATAAAAGACTACCAGTCCCAGAATGCACCAGGTTTCCAACAGCCATTAGAGGAGCTGAAGTGGGGAAACGTGTGTTCAATAAGGAGGGCTATGAGGTAATCCCCAAGCTCTCATCTCAAAGGGCAGGGCCTGATTCAGCACAGCTGCGCTGTGCTAGGATGGAGCACTCATCTAGGCAGAATAAAGGTAGAATTTATTCTACAGAGAATTATCCTCAGTTTCATCTGGGAGATCCTCCGAATCAGCTTGGAGATCCTCATCTTGGACATCTTCATCATCGGGAGGATCATCAGAAGCAGAAGCCAAACCGGACGGACAGAGAGGGCAAGAAACCCTTTGGAAGAAAGAAGAGAAAAGCCTTTGGGAGGTCTAAAGGAGTCCAGAGCAGTACGTATACTGGAAGGCATTCCAAGGGCCAGCATACACCATTGGACTGGGGAAAGCCAGAGGAATGGTGCTTCAGGGCTAGGAATCTCCAGA
The DNA here is from genome assembly GCA_033557465.1 of Ichthyophis bannanicus. NCBI lineage: Eukaryota > Metazoa > Chordata > Amphibia > Gymnophiona > Ichthyophiidae > Ichthyophis > Ichthyophis bannanicus. Next base: position 868,565,721 of record CM066033.1, read on the forward strand.
CGGTACCTGTGAGGGAGACGGCTGCACGTGGAAGGGACCCTAAGACCCGTGCCAGAAGGTATGTGAAGAGAGATCCAGTGTCCAGGGTTCTGGATTGGAAGGCTGGACATAAGAACTGGACTACATACTGGCCAGGCTATTTAGAGAGGAACTCTAACAGCAATGGAAGCTCAGGTATGAACACTGATCTATGCCCTAGCTATAACCTTGAAAGACAGCAGGGAAACAAGTATTCTCCTGAAAGTGCTCCATTGAGAAATTCCTCTGTGTCAATCCATGATATTGAACCGATGATTGTTGAGGAAGGGGGAGCGGTCTTAGATACAGGCTGTGAATACATGGATTGCTCTCTGTCTAAACTCCTTTGGTAATTTTCTGTTACAAAGTACAACTACCATCACAAAGAAATAAAAACTTGTTCTTTAATCTACTCAGAAAAGCTCCTGAAGTAGGATTTGAGCCACGCAGTAGAAAGCAAGCCAGCTAAGGGGTTTCAGCTGGGTAACTGCTAGCAATTGAGCCTTATCTAATTGCTTGTGAGCTCTGAGGGAATCACTTCTGAATCTATGTGTGAAGATATAAGAAGTTAACCTGAAAAGAACAGTTTTTCCCTTCTTTGTGGGTTTTGCTTGTTGTTTGAAACACTGCTAAGAAAATATTAGCTAAAGCCTACAGAAAAGACCAGTTTGTTACCAACCAGGTCTTTATTCTTTTGCTTTGATTGCCTGACAAGTTCAACTGTTGTTTTCCTGATTTTGTTTTTCCAAGTTTAACACTGAAAGCAAGTATCCTGTTTTATGTGCTACCAAGCATATCTGTGTTGGGAGAAATAACCCCATAAATAAATATCTTATTGGCTTTACACTCAAGCACAACTAATTATTGTGAGCAGCTGTGTCTGGTGTGAATGGACTGCATTTCCCACAATCCCTTGCAAATCATATTGATATATGCACTTGCCAAGACTGTGAACATTCTCACCCAGGCAGCCGTCTGACAGTATATATCATTAAATCTCTGTATGAACTAGAAAAAGATGTAAATAGTGATTAAGAACTTCAATATCCAATAGCAATTGCATTTAAAACAAATATAGAGAGACGGGAGATCTAAAAACAAGAAGCAAGAAGCAATATATAAATGGTAGCAGGAGCGAAAACAGCAAAAATTGAGAACAAAAATGCACTATGAGTAGAATAGTTCAAAGTGAAACTGTGAATAACAGCCACATCTGTAAACAAACCTATCTAAATAGGATCTATAACCAAATAATAAATTAGGTATGTGATCTCCTCATTGTAAATTAAACAATATTATGTTTGAGGATGATAACTTTTAAACCAAATGAAACCGCGACTAAAAAATACGTTTTAAAAAAACATGGTTTGAAAAAACAACTAAAATAGCCACGATGCATAAAACCAGCCTCTAAAAAAGGAGCAAAAATATGACCTCCGTGTGTATAAGAACTGACACAGTCAGCCATGCATATTTAACAGATGTCTGTAAAAGAATTACTAAACCATTAATTACTAAAGGTGTCTTCGAAAATATAAAAAACAAATTTTAAAAGGTGAGCACCATATGAAAACAGAGAAAAATGTCATATTGCATATCGCGTGAAATGAAGTGTTAAAAACATAAAACTATCTTTAAAACTTCAATCTACCAAAATGCAAAAACATGTGCTATATTAGTTAAAAAACAAAATAAAAAGAGAAATGTGTAGCCTAAATAAAACTAATCTTATATGACAAAAAACTCACTCCTTTGCAGTGGCTGGCAAACATGCATCACCCGTCAGAAAATTTCAGTGTAGAATCTCGTATGGAAAAGACGCCCGCTCATGCGCTCTTAATAAGGACATGCAGGAACAGCAGGAAAGAAACGTCATCTGTGAAAGGATAGGGTTATAGTGGCCCTAGAATGATGTGCAAATAGATGTCAGTGAAGTGAATATAATACCACATCTCAAAGGTGCATATAATAACGGGACTTCACATTGTGCAAATGGATTGTCAATAAATGGAAGTGAGCTCTCATGACAAAAGTGCATATGATGACAGGACTGCACATGTCAGTTCCTAAGCACAACCGGGATGTACAGTGTGTGCAAAAACTATTGTCATCTAACCGAGAAAAAGCTATAACTTAAAATGTCATAAATGATGAATAATAAATAAATAATTTATGCCAAACAAGAACGTTTAAAATAAACTTACAAAAATATATAAAACCAAGACTAATGATACAAGGGAGACATCAATACCTATAAATGAATCTAAACCAGAAACCTATTGCTCATAACAAAGGCAAAACAGTTAACATGCAACAGAGCGCCCTCCTTCTATGCATCAACTCTCTGGAACTCCTTACCGGAAAATATACAAGTCATAAACGACCTAGAGCAGAGGTTCCCAACTCCAGTCCTGGAGGGCCAAACACCATTCAGGTTTTCAGGCTGTTCCTAAGGAATATGCATGAGATGCATTTGAATACAATGGGGGCAGTGCATGCAAATACATCTCATGCATATTTATCATGGACAGCCTGAAAACCTGAATGGTGTTTGACCTTCCAGGACTGGGGTTGGGAAACTGAGATTTACACAAAGTATTAAAGTCATTTCTATTCAGAACACTATGTCAATATTACCTGATGAACACCTTCTAGTCCCACCTTCCCTCCGCCATCCTCCCATACCTTACCCTCACCCCTTCCGGTATTCCAAGATAACCTAATGATTTAAACCTGAGGATCTAATGATCCATTGTAATATACTACTGAATAATAGTTCACTGCAATTCCTATGTTATTAGTAATTTTCCAAGTTTCTCCACCTGTTCATTGTATAGTTGTCGTTGTTATACTGTAAGCCACCCTGAATGGAAAACAGGGCAGTATAAAGACCTGTTAAATAAAATTGTCAAAGGGCTACCTTACTCCCATTCCTATTTGGGTCATTTTTCTGTTATCTTACCCCTGGCCCTTCTACAGGGAACACTGATCAGAAAGATCGGTTGAGCAATTCCATATTTCCTTATTAGCCTCTATACATTCTTCCCTTTCACCTCTGAATCTCCCAATACCATCTTTGAACTTTCAAAAGTCACTAACATATCTAAAAAATTCTTAGCTTCTTATTTTAACAGAATAGCAGAGTAAATGATGGCAGATAATGACCATAGTAGCCCATCCAGTGATTTGTCCACTGAATAGAAGGGCATAGAAATTAATTGACTTTCCTGTGTCCCTCATCTAACCTTTCAAAGTAGTACTATTGCCGTTTAGAAGGCAGTGGTACAAGTAAGGTTAGGAGGCTATATTATTACACATCCTTTAATCCCTTCTCTTCTACTGCTAATTCCAGACTTCGCTCCTTTCACTTTGCTGCTCCTTAAGCCTAGAACAAACTACCTGAGTCTGTTTGTCAGGCACCTTCTCTGGCCCTTTTCAAATCTATGCTAAAAACTCATCTCTTCTCTGCTGCTTTCGGATCTTGACTCACCTCATCACCTTGTGTTTCCTTACCATTCCCCCTAGACGTATCCCATGTCTGCACCTACTGTGTTGTCCATCTTGACTAGATTGTAAACTCTGATGAGCAGGGGCCATCTCTTGCATGTCTGTGCAGTGCTGCATAGTGCTTGTAGTGCTATACAAATGCTCAGCAGTAGTAGTCAAGAGGAAAGCTAATAAGGAGAAAGCCAGATATAGGTAAAATTGTAGTCCATAAAGCTGGGTGGAAACCAGTAGGCTCCAACTTTCTAGAAATAATCATGTCATTGTCGGCAAACTGGTAGTGGCTAGGTACCATCAAACAAGGCAACTAAGGCATAGGTGGCCAGATGTTCAGGCAATAGATTCATTTCTTTCAGGAAACAGCCTCAGTTTTCTTAGTCGTTCAGCTTGGTGATTACACATGAAAGGTAAAAAGGTAGAGCTAATAAAGAATAGGAACCTGTATGGTCCACTGCACAAACTGGGCTGACAACAATATCTAACTTGGATAAGAGGTAATTCCTACAGGCAATCAAGCTTCCATAGCTTGCAGCTTGGATCCAGGTATATCCTTAACAATGTAGACAAAACAACTGAACTATATTTCACATGAGCAGGGCTGGTCGAACCATTAGGCAAAGTAGGCAGTCACCTAGGGCGACAGCTTTGGGAGAATGGCAAAGAACAGGACATTCAAAGCTAAGCAATAGCTTCTGACAACTGGGCTGGGGTGCGGGTTGGGGGTATAAGGCTTAAGGTTTGCCTAGGGTACCAACACTGAGAACCAACTCTGGAGCCAGCCCTGCCCATAATATTTACATTTATCAATCAAAAACAAATCTGACAAATACTGTATGGATTTAATTTGCTGCAATGCTGAATTAGCAATAGCCAAAACATCTTTTCATGTGTTTTTTAATTTTTGTCCAGATTTAAGAAAACATAATCATACCAACATTTAAATGCTTTTCAGAAATGTTTACAAATCTATTTGTTTCTGCCAACCACTACAATGTAATTTGCATATAAACAAAATGCAATGAGAACAAATTATAGACAAATCCTCAAAACAGCAGTTAAATAAGAGTGATTCAAGAATGAATGCCAGGGGTACATTTATTTCAATCTCATTGATTTGAAAGCTTTCTCTATTCATCTGAATTGTTTGACAGTAACCTGACAGTTAGGACAAATAATCATCTGTCTGCAGAATACACTACGTCAATCCCATCTAGGCTTTGACAAAGAGAAGTGCAGTTATTCATCTGCAAGAAAAATTAAACACAGATTTTTTTCCATGATGAAAGAGAGCATCTATCTTAATGACTCAAATGCACTTTGCTTTCTGTAAACTGTCTTGACTTGTAGAAAGACGGTATAAAGAAGACGTTCTATATATAAAATAAATGTTTCAAAAAGAGACAAACTCTTTTGATTTCTGGATACAACATCTTGAAGCAGAGGACAATTTTCAGAAGCTATTAACTCGGGCAAGTCATGATTTCCTGAGGTAAAAAGGCTGTCTGAAAATTGCCCACCGTTAACCCACTAAAGGTATGGGTAATAACATTTAAAGGGAGTGCCATGGGGGATGGGTATGATTGGGGTGGGAAATAGACTGTAGAGATTACATTTTCAAATCTCCCCACATTGTTTTCCATGGGAAAAGTGACCCCAGGAAAAGCAGGTGTAGTTTCTATCCATGACAATTCTGAAAGTACAATTGCATGCATGCTTTTATGGGGAAGACTGGTTACAAGGTACAGATAAAAAGGGCCCTTGAATTTTGTAGGAAAGTGGGCAGTTTAAAAATTGCTCTCTATATGGAGTATAATTCATTTATTTGATGCAGCAACACTTCATTAATGAAACTTAAGCATTAGTCATCTTACGGGGTAAGTTTAAAAACTATTTACATGAAATAAAACAGCTTAATGTGCAGAAATGACTTCTTTTAAAACTGCTTTAGTTATATCTGGGTAAAATTATTCAGATACAGTGTGAATGCACTTAAGGCGACCTGAACTGAATGGAAAGGTTCACAGAGGTGAGGTTGAAAGGGGGAAATATTTTATGCACGTGCTTTATAAATTATACACATGGGGGATTAGTCTGTGACACAAATAGCAGGGATGGACATCCACCCCGCTATTCGTGGGCTCCCCGCCAGTGTCTAACTTCCCCGCCGGTTGTACGGGGAAGTTAGACGAGGGCGGGAAAGGGAGGATCGGGGGCGGAGGCAGGGCTTGGAATAACTTCCCTGGACCTTTTTTCTTCAGCAGCCCAGGGCTTGGATTGGGCGGGGGGGGGGGGTGCCTGAAGACATTCCTTGCAGCTCAACCCTGGCCTTAGGAGGCCAGATCGGAAATCGAGCTGCAGGGAATGCAGCGTTGGAGTCCAGCGGCCGGTATCGCAGCTCTTCAATGGAGCCGCAGTGCCATGGCAACATGACGTCATGGCACCGTGACTCCATTAAAGAGCCTTGACTGAGTTAGCCAGGAAGGTCCTGTACGTGCAGCTCAGGCTGAATCACAGTCCCAGCCTGCAAGTACAGGACTATTCACGATTCTGATCCCATGGGGCTAGACATGCCCCATGGAATCAGAATCGCGATCCCATCTTTATGTCTGGCTCAGACCAGACGTACAGAGATGATATACATTCAGGACAGAATGACATCTATGGAGTCTGATTTCCTATCTAAAGAGTCTGAAAAGGTGCCTACCTTAAGTCCATTTTATGTCTGAGACTTTATTTGCACAAAAACATCAGAGCAATAACAGCAGAGGCATATAGAGGTTCATTTTTATAAAATCACCTAGTTAACATGTGTCTTCCCACACAGATTGTACACCTGCTTTATAAAGTCAAGCACACATTTATTTTATTTATTTTATTTAACCAGATTTTTATACCGCCTTATCCTAAAATCAAAGTGGTTTACATTACAACTGAAAAAACATTACAGAGAACTCACGTTGGAAATATAGGAAAGGGTGGAATGCGGGAGATGCTTGGAATGCGGGAGAGGCCAGAAGGTCGGTGGTTCAAATCCCACTGGAGGACAGCAACCTTGGCTGGAAGGACTGTGGTTTCTAGTCCCACAGGTGCTCCTTGTGGTCTTGGGCAAGCCACTTAACCCTCCATAGCCCATGTTCCCTGTAAAATAGTTATCTCCAAGTTATAATGCCCTGTTCAATGTAATTTCAGTTTGTTCAATGTAAACCGCACTGATGCAGAATAGCACAGTATATAAGAGAATGTAAATAAATAAATAAATAATATATCTACAGCAAAACATATGTACATATGCCTGTCAGCATATTACCAAATATCTGGGAGTTAGACTTTGATAGGCTAGTCCGGAATTTGGAGTGCTAGATGTACTCCTTGAAGTGATCTCTGAAGAGAAAGGATTTTAGCTTCTTCCTACAGCCTTTTATATCTGTGGTGGTCCTTCGTGTCTCCAGAAAGGAGTTCCAAATGACGCTAGTGATAGTGTCCTCTTTGCGGTAGACCTGTTAGCCTTTGTGAATGAGCTAGGTGTTGGGATGGTGTCTATGGTGCTCTGTCTCCGCGGCCTGTTGTTAGGCTTTGTACAAATTAAGTCCTGCAGTATTTCGGCTAACATGTTTCTGATTTTAAAGATGGTCAGAGCTGTCTTGTATTTGGCACCTGAGGTGACTGGGAACCAGTGGAGCTGGTTCAAGAGGGGCTTTATGTACTTGCTTTCATAAAACACCAGGGTAAGTAGCAGTGAATATGCCTTAAGTTAAGGTGTGATGACTTGTGCTAGTTCTACAGCTGGTGTAAATTATCACATCTACTTCATGCAAGTTTGCACATAAATTATAGTATTCTGTATGTGTACAAACGATTTGTGCACACTTTATTTTTTTTATTAGAATTTTTAGTCATAAACAATAACCAAACAGTGAAGGATACAACTCCAATCAAACAAGAAAATATATACACCAAAATGGTCATAACAAAGTATAAGGAAACATTGGAGAATATAGTCCACATTATGGAAGTTAATTTTCTCAACAACAGAACAAAAATACAATCTAAAAAGGAAATCAAGGTCATAATTTTTGACCACAATTTAGGAGGTGTTTTGATCATCACCGCCTATCCGACTAAACCCTCCCTATCAGTGAAAACGTTTTCCAGATGGATCACTTCAAGGAAAACATAAGAGGCACCATCAAAATTTATGATGCATTTGCAAGGGAAACATAAAAAAAGGTAGCACCCAAAGCCAAAACACGCGGCTTGAAGGTTAAAAATTGCCTACGTCGCAGTTGAGTGCTACGGGAGATATCCGGAAAAATATTGACTGGTTGACCACAAAATAAAGCTGACTTAATCTTAAAGAAAGCTTTCAAAATTTGTTGCTTCACCAAAGCAGATGAAAAAGTAACCAGCAAAGTAGAACGAATATTAATGGTATCCGAAGTATCCTCCAAGAATGCAGTAAGGTTAGCCATGGAAGGAACAATTACATCCAGCTCCCCATCTGCAGAATTTACCTTTTTGGAACTATAGGGGATATAATAAATCTGTAAAACATCAATAACTTCGGGTATGGCTAAAACTTCTTTTAAGAATTTATCAAGAAGAATTTTAGGAGACAGAAGAGAAGACTGGGAAAAATTCAAGAAACGTAAATTACAGACCCTCATGGAATTCTCTAGCGCTTCCATTTTTGAATGCAATATTAGAGAATCTTTTATTCCCAATACATTAACAGACTGAAGAGGAAGCACCTGAGATTCCAGCTTAGCCACCGCCTTATCCAAGATGGAGACTTTCTCATCAAACTGCTATAAAGCTACCGCAGTTTCTTGAGAGAAAGTACTAAGGGAACCAAGAACAAAGGAAACCTTAGTGTTGATACATTTCAAGGCCCCCACACATCCTTCAAAGTAACCTCTGCATCCGGAGAAAGAGCTGGCAACTCCGAAGCTGCCAGCTGAACCAGAGTAGGCAAAGTAATCACAATTTTCTCCTTTCTTTCAGACTCAGAGGAAACTTCAGAGACAGAAATTGCACCAACAACAGGATAGGGAGGAGGGGATTTCCCTCCGGGGCTTAAAGAAGCCCCCTCAGGAGAAGACTGCGCTAAAGGGACCGAAGCAAAGTGTTTATCCAGAGGGCCGACCGGTTTCGAATTACCGGCATCAGCCATCTGGGGTTTACTCTGCAGCTTAGCTTTCCTCTTACCCATAATTAACAATAAAATATAAAACAGGAAATCTTAACAGGAAATAATAAAGGCAGAAGAAATACCAAAACTTGCAGGAAATACTCTGCGCCGAACCTCCAAAGATCTTAAACATGCAAACACCGCAGTGACATCGAAGGGGCGTGTCTAAAGGGCATTCTGCCCCTTTAGACACGCCCCTTCAGAGCACGCCCCACGCTTGCGCTCCGCGGTCGCGGAGGAAGAAGAGACACAAAATTAATAGGAAAAAAAGGCCCCTCGTGGAGCAGGCTGCCCCGGGAGTGCCTGGAATGGGACCACAGCTCAGCAGCACAGTCTCGATGGTCCAGCAGCCCTCGACAGGGCAAGCACACCTCCTGCACACTCCAGCACCAACTCCCGATTTGTGCACACTTTAAATTTTTAGGCACTGAATGAACCAAATGCACGGGGCCAGCCCAACCACTAGGCAAACTAGGTGGTTACCTAGGGCAGCAACCTCTGGAGGGAAGCAAAAGCAGGCAATTCAAAACTGAATAATAGATTTTGACAGATAGAGGGGGTGTAAACTTGAGTTTCACCTAGGGCTCCAAAACAATGAACCAACTCTAGGGCCATCCCTGCAAATGCATACTCATAAATGTACTTCCCTAGCTAGTAAAAGGTAAACACACAGAAAGAGGCATTCCTGGGGTGGAAAAGGATAGTGAGGTGAGGTTGGCACTTCTCTGCATATTTTATAAGGTAGAAAAAGGTTTTTAGAACTACTCCATCAACCAGTCACCGAATTTAGGACAAGCCAAAAACCTATCAACTCGGCAAACTAATGAAAAAGCCTGTCAAAACGTAAGAAGATTTGGCTATAAAGGACCATAACAAATTTTAATCTGTGTTGCAGAAATTGCTTCTTTCAAAACGTGATGTCACGTCATGACTCGAGTGAGGCCGTAAGACTGCCATGCTGCATACAGTAGACAGATAAGCGAATTGATTTTGTATTATTCAAGAGAGAATTTTTTATGGATTTGCTAAAAGATTTTTGAACATTCTTAAATTGAAATATTGAAAAAAATTTCTTAAGAAAATAAGAACGTAAGCTAAGCCAAATTGGGTCAGACCAAAGGTCCACCGAGCCCAGTATCCTTTTTCCAGAAATAGCCAATCCCGGTCACAAGTACCTGTGCCATTGCTAAAAGGTAGGTAGATTCCATGCTACCTATCTCAGGGATGAGCAGCTGATTTCCCTAGTCCATTTCAATAATAGTTTATGGACTTTTCCTCCAGGAACATATCTAGACCTATTTTAAACCCAGCTACATTAACAGCTTTTACAACATCCTCTGGCAAAGAATGCGTTGAGAGAAAAATATTTTCTATGCTTAATGTGCTACATTTAGCTTCATTGCATATCCCCTAGTCTTTCTGAAGGAGTAAACAACCAATTTAGGTCTATCCATTCCACTCCATTCATTATTTTATAGGCCTCTATCATTTCTCCCTCAGAGGTCTCTTTTCCAAGCTGAAGGGCCCTAACCTTTTAAACCTTTCCTCATAGGGATATCCTTCCATCCCCTTTATCATTTTAGTTGTTCTTCTCTGTACCTTTTCTAATTCTGCTAGTTCCTTTTTTAGATATGGTAACCTGAACTGCACACAATATTTAAGGTGTGGTTGCACTATGGAGTGATACAGAGGCATTATAGTATCCTTTGCATATTCTCCATTCCTATCCTTATGATTCCTAGCATTCTATTTGCATTCTTGGCTGCCGCTGCACACTGGGCTGAGGATTTCAATTTAAAATCCATGATGACACCAAGATCCTTTTTCCTGGGTGCTGAGTTGTAATGTAGCAGCAGAGCGCAGACAAACCAATAATACCAGGAGTCTGTTCAGAAGGTCCAAATCATTTATTTGTGCACAAGTCTCAAGCAAAATCAAATTCAAAATGGCTGAGCAATGGCTGTTAGTAAAACAACAACTTTTATACTTTTCTTGTCCATTCTAGGTATAGGCAAACTTCTCATTGGTCCCGGTAACCCCTTCTACCCCATCTATTGGTCCCGGTACCATTACGTAGTCATCCAATTAGGACATTGGTCTGGGCTCTGCACCTGCTTACCCCCCTTATAGTCCCAATTACAATGGTCAGTTCTTCCAACTTTGATACTTCTCTCCTCCAAGGTCACTTAGCTAACTAGAACATGTGGGAAAGCAGGGCACTGTAACTTTTCTTTCAGCAGTGTTAATTAATTCCATAGAAGCTGTGCTCTCTTATCAATACCAATTAAACTTGTTTTTCTATATTTTCTAAGTTTCGATTCTGCTTAGCTATACTAAATTGTGCTCAGTTAGTTTTGATTCTATGGTAGCAGCATTCAGGGGAATGTGTAATTCCTTTGGGCCTCTCCACAGGCTTCATTTACAGGTCAAGCTACTCAGGCCTGTCTGCTCATTTCAGACACCATGGATCATAGGCCTTCGCCTACCACATTCCCCCCTTTGATTAATCTCACCCTATTACTAATAAGGTGTGAGAATTAAATCACTCAATTACACTGGGGTTGGGTTTCGACCATGTGTAGTAGGATTAGGGTGCCATAAGGCTAAAATCTTAGTTGCGGTTTTCCGCTCCACTGTATTCTCAATAACACTGTTAATAGAATGCATACAACATGGGATTATACATGGTAACATAAAGAACAAAGCTACAAAGATTAGTATTATCATAGCAAAAGTAGTGAATCCTCCTAATCCAGAGAAGATAGATGCAAACCAATTGGGTATCTTAAGACTATGCCAGGTCTGTACTGGCACATAAGTTTGCTTCCGCATGTTTTCAGCAATTTCTTCAACAACTTGACCCTTATCGTCTATCTTCAAACAACAATTTGTGAGATTCAGCTTACCACAGACTCCTCCTTCAGCAGCTAATAAGTAATCTAGTGCCAAGCGATTTTGATAGATTGCAGTGCGCATTTGGGTGCTTTGTCTAGCTAAAAGTGTAAGTGCTTGGCTGGTTTCATTAGTAATGAGTTCAACTACTGCTTGCAGGCGTATAATTCTATTCAACATATAAATTGGGGTACGATATCCCCACATGCCATCTTGCTCCCAAGTGGCAGGTCCATAATAGGCAATGATTCGCTCTGGTGGCCAATCCTCACCATCCCATTTCTCCCACCTGCCTATCTGTAAAGCTGCTCTCTTCTGTCTCTTTGAATAAACTGGGTAGCCTAATTGTTCTCCATGTTCTGTGGGCAATAAAAAGAAAGAGGGTCAGATAGTTCCTAAGACACACGCCCCTCCCCAGTGGATAGGGAGTTGAGCATATGCTCGGGTTCCGCAAATCCAATATAGGCCTGGTGGGGCTTGCCAGCCATGATGCTGGTTGAGGTCAGTCCATAAAGGGGCAAGCTCTGGAAACCTCGCTAATGGATTAGTGGGTTCAGTTTCATTAACTCCTGACCACCAAGATGTTCGCTTTGTGGTGTCATTATAAAACGTCTGGCTAAGGCAGACAAGCTGTCCTACCTTAGAGATAAACTGGGGTCCAGTTCGAGCATAACACAGACGTCCAACTATTGGGTGTGCTAATACCCATTCACTGGTAGTCTTGTGTAGCTCTGTCTGATTGTAAATTACTGAGTAATTCAATTCTTGGGCCTCCCAAGGCCACTGATCACCCATCTTGGTTCCACCACAAAAATAACAATCTGAAATATGAAGACTGGAGACCACAGCTCCAGCCAACTCTAAGAACAAATTCTGAGAAGGATGAGGGATATCAAACTTGTTTATATGCATGGTTTCATAAAAAGTGTTATGTATATTATACTTTGATGAGCGATGGGCTTGGGTATTTAGTCTAATATGTACAATGGTTCCTGGATCTGATCCAGAACCTGCAATGCGTAATCCAAATTTATATCCTTGTTTCCATGCACTGGGATCGGCTATTAACAACTGTAGTGGATTACAAGTACCTTTCTTACAAGTTTTAGAATTCTTCACATATGGCTTGGTTAAGGCAGCCATTCGATTGTCTCTGGTATTTTCTATCACACCAGTTTTCCATGTGGCATAAAACACGCAGTCCCATCTTGGGCAATAATAGTCCTGAACTGGTGCTGTGCTATATACATTTGCTAAAACTCGTTTACCTGTGCAGGCCCTCCATCCTGTGGTTCCTTCAGGACACATATATTTATGATCATTAGCATAAACTTTCTCCCAATTGGCACATTTAGAACGACTATCTCTATTAATGGTATCACAAGCATCAAAATACAAAATAGCAGGCTGTGTGGGATCAGTAAGTGGGGGTGTAGCATTGAGTATAGCTCCATCTGCATCATTCCATCTTATTTCTAGGGTATAATAAGATGGGTTCTGATGTGGGTTAAAACAAACTTTAGAATTACCTTTAGTACAAACATTCAGTTCAGTGGTGTTATAAATACACCGACTTACTGTACCAGTACAGGTATAGTAAGAATGATAAAGCAAAGTCTGAGTTACTTTCATTCCAGTCCGGGTAGCAGTAATGCAGGCAGTACATGGGGGTAAAGCATGAACCAGTTCAAAACTCCCCAGGCAAGCAGCCAAAGCAAGATAGAAACAAAGATGCATGTTGATTGTAGTTCTTCTGGATCTCCGCTGGAAAATCTTGACCACGTCGTCTTCTTCTTCTTGGCGCGATGCTGACCCGTTTGCTAGTAAAGCAATTCAACGGGTGTCGATGTTGATTGAAGATTCTCAAATGTCTCGCTGTGATGCCAACTTATCAATTGTAGTTGGTCTAACGAAAGTCTATAAAGGCACAGTTAGTCAATGAAGAAAACAAATGTCTTTGCTGTATAGGGAACAGCAATCCTCTTCGAAAGACTTGGCTGCTGTAGGACACTGTAGTTTATGAGTGTCCCCAATAAGTTTAGGCTGCTGGCTGCCTTCGTAGGGTAAGACGCAAAGGGGCGTCAGGATGTGGCTCCGCTGTCCACTGGTCCTGATCTGGAACTGCTGCTGGCTTGACTCTGCTGTGATGAATCCAGGAATCGATTTCTGCTACCTTTACTGCAGTCGGGGCAGACAAGATGACGGTATATGGTCCCTTCCAATGAGGTTCCAACGGCGTCTTCTTCCAATCTTTGATCCACACCGAGGTACCAGGCTTGTAGGGATGCAGTGGTTCCATCAAATTGATAGGCAACTGGTCCTGTATCCACGTGTGGAGAGTCTGCAGAACAGAACTAAGAGCTAGAAGTTCTTGTCTGGTTATTTCTGAACCAATCTGTGGCAAACTACCCTTAACACCCTGCACTATTGGTGGGGGTTTGCCATACACAACTTCAAAAGGGGAAAATCCTGATGATTTTACAGGAGCTGAGCGTATTCTAAGTAATGCTATTGGGAGAACCTGGGGCCACTTTAGGTGGGTCTCCTGACATAGCTTGGACATCTGAGATTTCAAAGTTCTATTCATTCGCTCAACTTTCCCTGAACTTTGGGGTCTGTATGCAGTGTGCAACTTCCATTGTATCTGTAGGGCACTTGCTAACTGCTGGGTAATTTGAGATACAAATGAGGGCCCATTGTCTGACCCTATTACTGCTGGAATTCCAAATCTGGGGATAATTTCTCTCATCAAAACTTTAGTAACTTCTCGGGCCTTTTCAGTTCTGGTGGGGAAAGCTTCCACCCACCCAGAGAAGGTACAAACTAATACTAACAAGTAGCGATATCCATTGGCTTTTGGCATTTCAGTAAAATCTACTTGCAGATGGTGCATGGGGGTTACACCTCCTGACTGAACTCGTGGTGGTGGCGTGGGACCCTGTTTGGCATTATTCTTGGCACAAATTAGACACTGGTGAGCTACTGAGGCTGACAGGGCTCCCAATAGAGCGATACAAAAATGTGGTTTGAGTGCTTTCTCCATAGCACTCTTCCCGTAGTGTGTGGCTTGATGAAAAGTTTTGACAAAGGCTGGTCCCAATGATTCAGGGATCACTATTCGTCCTGGAGGTTGACTGCCCTGGGGTGGTGGCAGTTCAATCCATCCATCCTTCATTACTCCCTCTTCTTTATTACAGTAGTAGTCCAATTCTTTGGTGGTATATTGTGGCGTCCATAAATTAAGGGGTACTGGAAACAATGCTGCTTGTTTTGGCATGGCTTGTGGTGAAATTTGGCCTATCATGGCTGCTTTACGTGCTGAAGCATCAGCAAATCTATTTCCTTGGGCAACTTCTCCTTTTCCCGCTTGGTGTCCTCGACAGTGTATGGCAGCTACACGGGTCGGGGCCCATACTGCGTCTAGTAACATCAATATTTCTGGGCCATATTTGATAGATTTGCCTCCTGATGTAATGAGCCCTCGTTCTTTGTAGAGAGCTCCATGTGCATGCAAAGTGGTGAAGGCATATTTTGAGTCTGTGTATACGTTCAGCAGAAGTCCTGCACCCAATACTAGTGCTCTGGTGAGTGCTATCAATTCTGCTTTCTGTGCTGATGTGCCTGAGGCAAGAGCTGATGATTCAATAACTTCCTCCTGGGTTACTACTGCATACCCTACACAATGTCGTCCATCGATAATGAGACTACTTCCATCCACAAAATAAGTCTGGTCAGGATTCTCTAGGGGCACATCAGTTAAATCAGGTCGACTTGAAAATACAGTATCCATGACTTCTATACAGTCATGCTCCGGGGGGTCCTCGCTGATTGGTATCAGGGAAGCTGGATTCAAGGCATGGCTCACTTCCAGTTGTATTTGTGGATTTTCACATAACATGCTTTGGTATTTCAGCATCCGAGAATTAGTGAGCCAATGATTTGCTTTTTGTTCCATAAGGGCAAGTACCGCATGTGGTACTGTGATGCGTAGATTCTGTCCTAAGGTGAGTTTGTCTGCTTCACTTACTAATAGTGCTGTAGCTGCAACAGCTCTCAAACATGGTGGCCATCCTTTGGCCACAGTGTCCAACTGTTTTGATAGATATGCTACAGGTCGTTCCCAATGTCCCAATTTCTGAGTCAACATGCCTAAAGCATTCCCGTGCATCTCGTGCACAAATAGATGGAAAGGCTTGTGGACATCTGGCAACCCGAGTGCTGGTGATGACATCAATTCTTTCTTCAGGGTCTTGAAAGCTGTATCTTGCTCAAGTCCCCATTCTAATGGTGATTTTTCTTCTCCCTTGGTGGCTTCATATAGTGGTTTGGCAATCTGAGCAAAGTTGGGTATCCATATCCGGCAGTATCCTGCTGCTCCCAGAAAGGCTCTGACTTGCTTTATGGTAGTTGGGGTTGGGATACTGCATACGGCTTCTTTTCTCTCACGTCCCAATTGTCGGCTTCCTTTGGTTAGACGAAAGCCCAAGTATTTTACTTCCTTTTGGCATAGCTGTGCTTTTGCTCTGGAAACTTTGTATCCAGCTTCATCCAATAGTTGCAAGAGGTCAGTAGGGGCTTGTATACATTCACTTTCAGAGGTGGCGGCTACCAGTAGATCATCTACATATTGGAGGAGTACTCTTCTTTCAGGAGCCACTGGATAGCTTGAAAGATCTTGGTTTAGTGCAGCACTGAAAATGGTTGGTGAGTTCTTGAATCCTTGAGGTAATCGTGTCCAAGTGAGTTGGCCCCGCCTCCCCGAGACAGGGTCCTGCCATTCAAAGGCAAACAGCAACTGGCTAATTGTGGCTAATCTTATGCAAAAGAACGCATCTTTCAAGTCCAAAACAGTAAAGTGGGTGGCTTCATCAGGAATCAGTCCTAGGAGTGTGTAGGGATTTGGCACAACTGGATGTATGGTCTCAACTGCTTCATTCACTCTCCTTAGATCTTGCACTGGGCGGTAGTCACCTGTCCCAGGTTTCTGCACTGGCAGGAGAGGTGTGTTCCATGGTGACTGACAAACTTTGAGTAGGCCATATTCCAGTAGCCTTAACAAGTGGCGATGGATGCCTTCAATTGCTGCTCTTGGAAGTGGATATTGCTTAACATGTACTGGCTGTGCACTAGGCTTGAGATTCACAATTATTGGAGCTATATGTTTGGCTAGGCCTGGTGGATTGCCTTCCGCCCATACTCCAGGAGGGGCATCAATGCTTTTCAAAGTAGGTTCAAAATAGGTATCAATGATTGGCTCAGTACTTGGCTCAGTACTTGGCTCAGTACTATAATATCTCCATTCTTCTTCTCGAGGAACAGTAAGCACCATTAGTCCAGCAGCTTTTGTCTGGGAATTCACTGTCATTTGCATTTCTCCTTTCTCAGTAAAGGATATTTGGGCCTGCAGCTTGGCTAGCATATCTCGTCCCAGTAATGGCACTGGGCACTCTGGCATGTAAAGGAATTGGTGCGTTATTTGCTGTCCTCCTAAATTACAAATGCGGTTTTGAAGAAATGGCTTTGTGGCTTTTGCGCCAGTTGCTCCCACAATGGTGACTGCTCTTGTAGAAAAAGGAGCTATTTGTTTATATACTACAGAATGTTCTGCTCCAGTATCAACCATAAAGTCCATAAATTGGTCTCCTATTTGTATACTGACCATAGGCTCCTGGAGACCTAAAGCGAATTCGGAGCCCGGTCTGTCCTAATCTGCTTCATCCAAGTCATAGGCCGTGGCGGCTGCCACTCCCTGGATGGCCTCCGTGCGTTCTTGTTGAAAATATTCACGATTGGTTCCTCTGCGGTTCTGGGGTCGGCCTCTCTCTCTTTCCCTCCAAGGGGCGTGTTCCCTTTCATCCTGAGAGGCCTCTTCGAGTCGCGGGCATGCACTTCTCCAATGTCCTTCTTCTCTGCAATAAGCGCATTGGTTCGTGCCTAATGGGGGCCGGTCATTTCCTCGGCCGCGCCCTCTTCCTTTGCTCCTTCGATTAGGGACACTATGGCCGCAGCCAAAAAATCCGCTTTCTTCTTCATCCGTCAATCACTTTCTTTCTGTCTTTCATTATCACGATTCACATACACTTTATAAGCGACTTCCAGTAACTGTGTTGCATTCATGCCCGCAAACCCTTCTAATTTTTGTAGCTTACGTCTAATATCTGGTTGTGACTGGTTTACAAAAGCAGAGTTCACCATGCATAGGCTTCCTGGGGCATCTGGGTCATAGGGAGTATACATCCTGTATGCTTCAGTCAATCTCTCATAGAATACTGCTGGGCTCTCATCTATGCCCTGATTAACTTCGGTCACTTTAGAAAGATTCATGGCTTTCTGACCCCCCCTTCTCAGACCTTGCATGAGGCCTTGGCGAAACCGGGATAGGGCTCTGGATCCTACTTCAGTATTTGGATCCCATTTGGGGTCTTCGTTAGGAAATTCTTTCTGAGCTGCTTCGCGATTGTCTATTCCTGCTTCCTCTCTCTCTACCAGGGGATTGTCTGCCAGCCAGTCTACAGCTGCTCGCTTAATTCGTGTCCGCTCCTCAGTGGTAAATAGAGTAGACAGGAGCTGACGGCAATCTGCCCAAGTGGGCTGGTGAGTTTCCATGATCGTATGCATCAATTCTGTTAACTCTTGGGGCTTATTAGTGTAGGAAGCATAATGTATCTTCCAGTTCAACAAATCAGCAGTGGAGAAAGGCACATATACTAAACTCAGGGGTCCCGCTACTATCTGATCATGCTCATCCCGTACGGGCAGCCCCGGGACTTGTCTCAAGGGGGCTATTACTTTCGGGAGGGCTTTCGGCTTCTTAGTAGTGACTTTCGGGATCTGGGTGGGGACTTTCAGCTTTGAGACTCGCCTAGTCTGGGGAGCCTCACTTGCAACAGATGAACTAGCACTAACAACTGATTTTTCACTTTCTGTCTCTGTCTGGGAGGATACATCATCATCCTCCGGCTCTGACTCCAGCTTATCCTCAGTCTCTGTCTCAGACTGATCAGCATCCTCTCTAGCATCTTCTCTGGGTATTTTATCTGGCTGATCTTCTGGCTGGTGAGGAGGTGGACTCTCCCAGTCCCGGGGGCCTGCCCCAGGACGCGGTGGTACTCTCACTGGGTGCTGAGCTCGGGACTGCCTAATTACAGCTCCCGGGGACTCAGGATCTACAAGAACAGGTTTCTGGCTAGGTTTCTTAGCTGTCCCTATTTTCTGGGTCTGGTCTGTTAATGCTAACATTATTCTGCACTGCTCCTCATAACAGCGCTTTGCCCAAGGGGGCGGATCCTCACAAATACTTAACCAAGAATCTATATAGGGATACTGATCGGGGTGCGCTATTCGCACCTTACGATGAACTGACTGAATAATTCCTAGGTTAAATGTTCCATCTCGAGGCCACATGGGGTTTAAGACGGGCCACTCCCTAGTACACAAAAGCTGTAATCGTGAGGCAGTCAGTTTTACTCCATAATCTCCTGAATATCCTTTACTAAAATGTTTGATCATACATTCTAACGGAGTGTTCCTAGTAGACTCCGCCCCTCCCATTTCGATGTGTGCGCGCAACAACAGACAGAAGGGAAAAGGAAGGCGGAGCGTGGATAAGGGGTCCTCACGGCCCTAGAAACATTCAAGGGAAACAAATAACAAGACAAGACGACGGTCGCTTCCTCCTTTTTACGATCTGGACGCGGTCGCCCGGCCAGAAAATGTGTTACTCAGGAGTCCGCCTTCGCTTGGTCTGTGTTGCAAGACCTCTCATTCACACTTCATTCACACAATCATGCTAGCAACGTATCCCAAAAACAGCCCAATCCTGTCTCTGCTGACTAGGCTATATCAAATTCCAAAATCAAAAGACCTTGCGTATACTCATGCAGGGTTCAAAAAGACGATAGTTTCACCTTGCGCATACTCATGCAGGGTTAATCGGACCGTCTTGAGAGGTGATCAAGCGCTCTTACAAAATATCAAATTCCAAAGTTCCAAAGTTCAAACAACAGTTCTGCTCTGACTCTTCTGTCTAGTCAAATCAAAACTATACTCACCGGATCCGGTCCTAGTTCCCAAGCAAGCGCATGAGTTGGACCTCGGACTCCCCTCACGGGTTCGAGGTGTTGGTTCCGTCCGGGCTCGGCACCCGCCGAGGTCCGGCCAGCTCCCTCCGATACAAGGGACCGGTGGCGCCAGAGAGCGAGCCCACGTCGGGAGGGCACGATCCCGGCAGGACCAAACCTGTAGAGGCGGAAAGTCGTGGTATATTGCCCTATATACCCTCTACTACCACACCTTCCCGGCCAACGCACCAAGAATATGTAGCAGCAGAGCGCAGACAAACCAATAATACCAGGAGTCTGTTCAGAAGGTCCAAATCATTTATTTGTGCACAAGTCTCAAGCAAAATCAAATTCAAAATGGCTGAGCAATGGCTGTTAGTAAAACAACAACTTTTATACTTTTCTTGTCCATTCTAGGTATAGGCAAACTTCTCATTGGTCCCGGTAACCCCTTCTACCCCATCTATTCGTCCCGGTACCATTACGTAGTCATCCAATTAGGACTTTGGTCTGGGCTCTGCACCTGCTTACCCCCCTTATAGTCCCAATTACAATGGTCAGTTCTTCCAACTTTGATACTTCTCTCCTCCAAGGTCACTTAGCTAACTAGAACATGTGGGAAAGCAGGGCACTGTAACTTTTCTTTCAGCAGTGTTAATTAATTCCATAGAAGCTGTGCTCTCTTATCAATACCAATTAAACTTGTTTTTCTATATTTTCTAAGTTTCGATTCTGCTTAGCTATACTAAATTGTGCTCAGTTAGTTTCGATTCTATGGTAGCAGCATTCAGGGGAATGTGTAATTCCTTTAGGCCTCTCCACAGGCTTCATTTACAGGTCAAGCTACTCAGGCCTGTCTGCTCATTTCAGACACCATGGATCATAGGCCTTCGCCTACCACAGTAATATGGAACTTTGCATTGTATAATGTAGTTTTGATTGTTCTTCCCTAAGGGGGTCATTCTGAGCCATGAGTTGCGGGGATGGGCGTCCTGCTGGGACATCCATCCTCACTATTTGTGCCCTTTTCTGGCCTCATCCTCCTTCCCCGCATGTTGTACAGGGAAGTTAGACGGGGCGGAAAAGGGGCAGCATTAGGGCAGGCAGTGGGTGATCGTTGGCCCCAGACGGACAGGGCCAATTCTAATGTCTTGTATGTCCAGGGCCAGCAACTTGAACGGGGAAGTTATTCCATCTCTGAGGTGGAATAACATCCCCAATGCGGCAGGAATGGCAGGCCTGGTGCTAGGATGGGACAGCAGGAGTCAGAGGGCATTCCCCACAGCCCGACCCTGGCCCTGGGAGGCTAGATTGGGGGTCAGGCTGCAGGGAAAGCACTTTGGGAGCTGACGGTCGGGGATCGCAGCTTTTAAATAGAGCCACAGTGCCATGACAACCAGATGCCATGGCACCACAGCTCCATTTAAAAGCCCTGACTGAGCTAGCCGAGCAAGGCCTGTACGTGCAGGCCGGGCTGAATCGCTGTCCCAGTCTGCACGTACAGGCCTGTTTGTGGTTCTGATCCCGTAGGGCTAGATGTGCCCCGCAGGATCAGAATTGCGACTCCCTCTGTGCGTCCTGTTCCAACTGGACACACAGAGGGCCAGGAAGTACACTACAGAATCGGGCCCTAAGTGCATAACTTTGCACTGGTCCACATTAAATGTCATCTTCCCAATTTATCAAGGTCATCTTACAATTTTTTACAATCCTCTTGTGATTTAACAACTTTTAATAATTCTGTGTCATCTGCAAATTTGATCACCTCACTCACTGGTCCCATTTCCAGGTCATTTATAAACATGTTAAAAAGCAGCAGACCCAGCACAGATCCCTGGGGTACTCCATTATTCACTTTTCTCTATTGAGAAAAATGGCCATTTAGTCCTACTCTCTGTTTTCTATCTTTTAACCAGTTCCCAGTCCACAATAGGATACTGCCTCCCATCCCGTGACTTTTTAATTGCCGCAACAGTCTCTCATGAGGGACCTTGTCAAAGACTTTCTGAAAATCCACATGCACTATGGAGGTCATTCCAGAGCATGAATAAGCCCTTTGGATGTGCAGCGATTTTTTTCTAGTGAAAATGTCTACTACCGTATTCTGAAACCCCCGTGGCCCTGCACATACATGGCGCTAGCACGAGGATCTCAGAACGTAGGTAGGAGGGGGTGGAACGGGGGCATGGTCAGCATCAGAGACATACAATGCATATTCAGGAAAGGCCCATGTACGTTCTGCGTGTTTCCCATGGACATCCCTGTTATACTTGCGGAAACGTAGAATAATAACTTTTCTGCTCTGCTCTGCTCTGCAATGCATCCCATATAGATGAATGGCTGTGACAAAGATTTTTTGAACCGGTGTGTCTGCAGTCTGGAAGACCACAAGATGCAGTTGTAAAGAACAGAATGCAGAGGTGAGGGAAGGTTTTATGGTAAAAGATATATTAATAACACCCCTACAGAAATATTCAGAGGTGCAATGGTGATTATTCTGGCTATGCTGACAATTGCTGTGTGAGCTAGAGGAGATAATCTAGGGCACCCTGACAGTTCCTGTCTTCCAAGAAGTGAGAATGTTGATGTAGGGAGTATAGGATGGATTCATGTGTGGGTGAGAAACGCAGATCAGGTTAGTAGTCCTAGTACTCCATGCCATTATGTTATACCAGCTATTTCCTAAAAGTGCAGGGCATCTGTAATGCAGATGTATGTTTTGTGTGACTGCAAGTGAGAGTGTATGTGTGTGGTTAGAGGGATGCATGGAGGGATCTGGCATGCTCATCTGTAATTTTAGGGGGACATCAATGCCTGGCCGGTACCTAGTCTATGGGGATGAACGCAGCATGAGCAGGTGCCAGTGTGATTGGCCAGAATACATCAGAAAGGAGTCTTCATGGCTAAATGTCAAAGCATATCCCTGTCAATGATAAGGGACCCTCAGAATAAGCGCATGCAACAGGGCACACAGCACCATCAGCCGTCTCACAAATGTGCACATTTGAATAGGCAGATGTTGGTGCTCTTGGGCATCTAGTGGTGCTGTTTGCGCTGCTGCATATACTCAATCTGAGGGTCCCTATTTATTGTCAGGGATATGCTCTGACATTTAGCTGTAGAGGACCATTTCTGATTTCTTCTGGTCCATACATAGCATTGTATAGACTGCTGTCAGAGATGACCAATGCAAGCACAACTAAAATGATCTCCTACTGCCATGCACTGTTCCCTCTAAGCTGTGCACGTATGCATGCGCACATGCCTCACCAAGTGAGTGCACATACTTTACAACAGAGCGCACAAAAATTACGGTTCTGATTCTGATAGAAAACAACACAGATGTCTTAAAATTTAAAAGCTGTGATTGTAATTACTAGAAATTTTCCTATTCATTTAGTAATCGTCTATTTTCATTTAATTTGATTAAAATCAGTGCGGTGTACATACTGTATTCTGACGTGTGGTCAAATTTTAAAGTATATAACTCCGAGTGTCGTTATGTGGCGCACAAAAATTTAACCTTCCTTCAAAAGCTGCACACAGCTGATATTTTATGCGCACACAGCCTACAGAAGATTAGAGGGAACATTGCTGCCATGTATGTTTTGCTGCAAAGTATGTAAGGACAAACATATCACTCTCTACTTGCTGTTGTAACATCTCTGAGTGCACAGAGATCACTTTGCAGTGTTCTGGTCATACAAAGGACTAGCTTATATGGTCTGTTTTGCATCAGCACATCTGTATCATCCGTTTTCGTTGGTAGTTTGCATGAGCACCACAACGTCAGTGTGAGGGGCAGCTTCAGGGATGCACATTTTAACTGAGGAGCTGCGGCCACAGAGATGGGCAGCATCGGATACATACGTTTTTTCGGAATTCGCTGAGGACACGGACATCCAGGCCACTTGCTGCATATAACAATATCCTGGGGTTTGTGTGTGCCGCGCCAGAAACATCTATGTCCTTGATTCCAGAAGTGTGGATGCATCTATACCTGTGGTTGTGGAACCAGGCCCGTCTTTGATTTGTACATGCCCATGGGCAGCATGTTCATGTTATGAAATTGAGTTCCACATGACTATTTATATGTTGAATAATTTTGTTCTTTATCATGGTTTCTACCATTATGCCTGGCACTGACATCAGGCTTATCGATCTGTATTTTCTGAATTACCTTTAGAACTCTTTTTAAAAATTGTCATTACGTTGGCCACTCTCCAATCTTTAGGCACTATAGACGATGTTAATGATAGTTTACAAATTACTAATAGGGACCAATGACAAACGTTATGGTGGTGTAGTCACTATTTGCTTGATGTAAGGTGTACTCCCATTTTGTCGATAGGGCATCTCATATAGTATTGGTATTTTAAGAGGTATGCGTACACGTGCCTATTCTTACTGGAGCAGGGATAAATGTGTATGCTTATGCTGGTGCACATGTTGCCTTTATAAAATAAGGGTAAGATATGTGTCTATGTGCCCTTAAAAATTACCCTCCACGTGGGATATTGTTCAAAGATAAAGTCCATGCATGCTATTCCTTTCAAATTGATGTATCTTGTACCCATATTTGCTATGCAAGTTAGATAGCCTATTATAACATTTGTCTCCCTAAACTTTAAGAGTATATTGGTCAATAGTCAACAAATATAGGTGCCTTGCAGCAAGAGATCTCACAAAATAAAAATTCTCCCCCACTGAACTTAGAATTTTAGGTGCCTATACTTACTGGTGCCTACATTAAGGTTCCTAAAAATTAGGACGAGCTACAGGCAGCATCAGATTGAGAAAGGAATTTAGGGGCTTAGTGCCAGATGTTCAAAGGATTTATGCTCCTAACACAGAGAATTATGCTTCAAAATTGGCCTCTTAGAAAATTTACTAGGGCTGAGTGCCTACATTTTTTCTTAAAATTTCACTAAACTCCTAAATTTAGGAGCATAAAAGGTGGGTGGCAACAGGGGCAGCTTGAAAGTGGGAAAGGTTAGGAGCTTAGCACTGACTTTCAGCACTAGGTGCCTAAATTAGGCTCATAAATCTAGGCAAATGAATGGCAGACATAAATTTAGGAGCATAAATTTTAAGCGCCTAATTGGGATGAATTTTCAGCTTAAAAGTTAGGCTCCTAAGTGTGGCTGAAAATGGCACAAATTTAGGACCCTAAATTAGGTGTCCTTTTACTAAATGTTTGATTGTGCATTAATGAATGCTAATGCACATTCAGTGTTCACAGCCCTATATATGAGCAGAATAGCACTTAATGCATGTTAACGTCATTAACGCTCATTAACCTTTCGAAAAAGGGCTCCTTGGAACCCTAACCCTCACTTGGTTTGCAGCTTGTCATGCTGTGAGGGCTTGTGTGCATCAGTGATGCTGAGGGCTAAGCTATTGTTAACTACTGGCAGGGTCTCCCAAGATGGACAGGTCTCAGACAAACCACCCATCTGGGCAGCAGCAGAATGGGACAGTGTTGGCGGCGGAGGATCACATTTCTGTGACAATGGCAACAACACTAAACTTAAACTGTGTGGATGAAAGGCCTGGCAATCTACTTCTGTATCTTGCCATGAAAACCCAGCTTGGCAGCAACAGATTGGGACAGTGCTGGCGGCGGAGGATCACATTTATGTGACAATGGCAACAACACTAAACTTAAACTGCATGGAGGAAAGGCCCGGCAATCTACTTCTGTATCTTGCCATGAAAACCCAATGGATAGTTACAACAAAACAAATTGTGCTATAGTGCTGGAAGATGAGACCCCCAGGTTGGAAGGCACTCAACTAGCTACTGGGGAAGAGCTGAAGACTGTTCAGAGTAAAGCCAGCATTTATGATGTGGTTGGATCAAAGCCCTCGGGACATCTGACTGCTGATGTAGCTGCGCATGAAATGAGAGTCAGAAGCTGTAAAGATGTCTTACATGTTGGGACATGGAACGTAAGAAGCATGAACAAAGGGAAGTTGGAGGTGGTCAAGAATGAAATGGAACATATACAACTTGATCTGTTGAGTGTTAGTGAACTGAAATTGACTGGCATCGGGCACTTTGCATCAGATGATCACATGGTCTACTATGATGGAAATGAAAGACAAAGAAGAAATGGTGTTGCATTTATTATAAAGAAGAACTGTAATGAAATACAATGCAGTCAGTGAATGCTTAATCTCTATTTGTCTACGAGGAATGCCTATCAAAACTATAATTCAAGTATATGCCCCAACAACAGCTGCAGAAGAGGATGAAATTCATGAGTTCTATGAACAAGTACAAGCTGAAATTGACAGAACATGCAAATAGGATATCCTGATAGTCATGGGTGACTGGAACGCAAAGGATGGCAACAAAGAAGAAGGCAAAGTGTTTGGAAAATATGGACTTGGCAACAGAAATGAAGCTGGAGAAAGACTGATAGAATTCTGCAAGACCAACAATCTATTCATCTCAAATACCTTCTTCCAGAAACACAAGTGGCATCTCTACACATGGACTTCACCCAATGGATTCTACGAAAATCAAATTGACTACATCTTTGGAAGTCAACGATGGAAAATATCTATAACATCAACAAAGACAAAACCTGTAGCTGACTGTGGTACAGATCACCAACTACTAGTATGCAAACTCAAGCTAAAGTTGAAAAAGAGCAAACCACTCATGAATGCAGCAAAATATGACCTTGAGAATATACCACTGGACTTTAAAGACTGCCTGCAAAATCGATTTGCTGCTTTAGATACAAATGACAGAGCTCCAGAAGAATTATGGAATGACATCAAGAAGGTTGTGTTGGAAGAAAGCGAGAAGTCTCTACAAAAGGTGAAAAAGCAAAAATGGCCAAAATGGATGAAGGAAAAAACTCAGAAACGCAGAGAAGCTAAACCCAGAGGAGAAAGAAAGACAATCGCAGAACTCAACAGAGATTTCCAATGTGCAGCAAGACAGGACAAGGAAAAGTACTACAATGACACATGCAAGGAAATAGAAGCAGAAATTATTAAAGGAAGAACAAGACCGGCTTTCTTAAAGCTACGAGAGTTAAAGAAAAAATTCCAGCCTTGAATTGGAATGTTACAAGATGCTCAAGGTTCTATGTTGAATGATGCTGAGAAGATCAAGAAAAGGTGGAAAGAATATACTTAGCTTTTATATGATAAAGATCAAGTTGACCAACAGCTGTTTCAACCTGTACCTTATGATCCGGAACCATTGGTGATGAAAGAAGAAGTTGAAGCAGCATTGAAAGGTTTATCAAAGAACAAAGCACCAGGCATTGATGGCATTCCCATAGAAGTATCAAAGAAGGAGATATTTATTTCACACAATTGGCCCAAATGCCCGACACAGACTGTGTTTTGAATCCTCTTCTTCAGGGGAATCCAGGCGTACTACATCCGTGAATACATGAACAAACGATAAATAAATAAATACAATTTTCATAAAAAAATAAAAACATCCATAATACCTCATATTAAAACAATGTACACATTAAATAAATAAATAAACAAAATAAAAACATAATAAAAACATAAAAACCAACCATTAATAAAAATGTTGGAATGCCCAGATAGAATGCCATAAACAATTACACAACAATGGAATCATTAGATACTAAAATAGACAAATACATAAAATCAAACTAAAAGTGAAATAAAATATCATGCAAAATGATCAAATAAGGGTGTGACAACTAAAAAGAAAGCTTAAGTTCTTTAAAATAATTAAGGGTGTGACAACTATTGGAGAGGAATTGTATATTAGTTTCTGTGCTACATGTGCTTCCATTGTTGTGTCGGGTGTTTGGGCCAATTGTGTGAAATAAAGATCTCCTTCTTTGATACTACAAATTAGTACTGGGTTTCTTCTGTTCACATGGTACCGTGCTGCTTTGGTGGATTCCCATAGCAGTATTACAGCAATCTGATGCAGCTGTTACCATACTTACAAGGCTCTGCCAAACAATTTGGAAGACAACATCATAGCCAACTGACTGGAAAAGATCTATGTTTATACCAATATTAAAGAAAGGTGATCCAACTGACTGTGGAAATTATCGCACAATTGCTCTGATCCCACATGCCAGCAAGATTCTACTGAAGATTATTCAATGGAGACTACAACCATACCTGGAACAAGAACTACCTGAAGTGCAAAAAGGGTTCAGGAAAGGGCGAGGAACGAGAGACATCATCGCGGATGTGAGATGGATCCTTGAAAAGACTAAAGAATACCAAAAGAATATCTATTTGTGCTTATCGACTATAGCAAAGCTTTTGACTGTGCAAACCATGAGAAACTATGGACCATGTTAAGAAGCATGGGTATACCAGAACACCTGATCATTCTCTTGCACAATCTGTACATTGATCAAGAAGCAACAGTTCAAACGGAACAAGGAGAAAGAGAATGGATTAAAACAGGGGTCTCAAACTTCAGTCCTGGAGGGCCGCAAATCAGTCAGGTTTTCAGGGTATCCCTAATGAATATGCATGAGATATATTTGCATGCACTGCCCCCATTGTATGCAAATATATCTCATGCATATTCCTTAGGGATACCCTGAAAACCTGACTGGTTTGTGACCCTCCAGGACTGGAGTTTGAGACCCCTGGTTTAAAATAAGCTAAGGTGTAAGCCAAAGCTGCATACTTTCCCCCTACCTGTTTAATTTATATGCAGAACAAATCATCAGAGAAGCAGGATTGTATGAAGACAACAGAGGTGTGAAGATTGGTGGAAGACTCATCAACAACCTTCACTGTGCTGATTATACCACATTACTGGCTGAAAGTGAAGACGATCTGAAACATTTGCTTCTCACGATCAAGGAAAATAGTCTTAAAATGGGTCTGCACCTTAATGTAAAGAAGACAAAGATCACGACAACTGGTAAAATCAACAAGTTCATCATTGAAGGAGAAGAAATTGAAATTGTGGACAACTTTAACCTACTTGGATCAACTATCAATAAAGAAGCAACAAGTAGTCAAGTAATCTGATGACGCATTGCTCTTAGCAGCATGGCTATGAAAGACCTAGACAAGATTCTCAAGAGCAGAGATGTCTCTCTCCATACAATGATTTGACTTGTTCAGGCCATGGTATTTTCAATAACATCATATGGATGTGAAAGCTGGATAGTGAAAAAGATAGACAGGAAGAAAATCGATGCCTTTGAATTATGGTGCTGGCGGCGAATACTGTGTATACTATGGACTGTCCGAAGAACAAATCAGTCATTACTAGAGGAGATCAAACCTAAGCTTTCTTTAGAAGCTCAGATGACAAGACTTTGACTATCATGCTTTGGACACATCATGCGAAGAGAGAGATCATTAGAGAAAGACATCATGCTTGGCAAGATAGAAGGTCACCGCAAAAGAGGAAGGCCAGAAATGAGATGGATCGATACAATAAGAACAGCTACAGGTACCAGTTTGTCAACAATGAGCCACCTGACTGAAGATCAAACACAATTTAGGACAACTCTGCAGAGGGTCACCATGAGTCGACATCGACTCAACGGCACTTAATAACAACATGCTTTGAGTAATATAGCTTATGTTTAAAAAGAAAGGAGCACGTTATTCTTGGGCAAGTTTGATTTGTTTGTCAGTTTGTAAAATAACTATAATGGCATGGGAAATGCTAGTAAATTTGGCAGCACATATAGTGGGAACAGCTATTCAAAACAGGAGTGACATCACTTGGGACTCTGTAAGTGTATATACCCGCTGATTATGCAACCTACAGGTGTAAGGGCTGCCATTTACTGTTTTCCCAACGACTTTCTCATTTCTTATTCGGCCACCTCAGGAGTAGCACCGACCATTGGTATGTCTCGGTCCTTTCCCATCCCCTCCCTCCCTTTCATGTCTTTAGTTTAATTCAACACTTGTTCCTAAATTGTAACCTAGGTCCTCCTTCCCTTCCCTTGCCCTTCATCTTCTTGTCTTCCCTTTAGTTCTCCTTGTATTTTTCTTTTTGTTTTTAACGTCATAGTTATACTTTGTTAATCACCTAGTTGACAAGGCTATAGGCAGTATATCAAATAAAATTAAACTGTAACTGTATATAAGCGGCACCTTTTACAAAACTGAACACTGAAAGACAGCCAATTAAAGAGTCAAGCCCCAAAACTAAGGGGTCAATATTCAGCTGCAGAAGTTGGCATATTTTTTAAATACCAGGAGCTGGCATAACTGCTGATGAGTAAAGTTTTCAAAGCAGATGTGTATTTCAGTTGCAAACTAGGAAATCCACACAGATTTCTCAGCGGACTCAAACCATATCCAGAACACCCCATCCTTCAAATGTGTGTGTGCTGCAGATATACATGTAGGACATTCACCTGTTGAAACACCACTATTTATACATGCCAATGCCACACAAGCCTTTTAAAATGATCTCATAAATGTAGGCGCATCAACAGCTATCCTAAAGTTATGAGTCTCTATTTTGGAAGCAAAAAAAAAAAGAATGCTTGTTTACTCACTACCATGTAATCCAGCTGTCTTTGTTCATGTCTCTGCTCGGCGGTATTCATTGAATGACTCTGAAGCAATTTCCAGTTAATTCAGTCATATTATTCAATTTCCATTTCTCATGAAACAGTGCAAGTGTCCCTTTTGCAGTTTGAAGACAGGGAGTCAAAATGTGTGTTGCAACATATGGATAAGCTTATTATAGTAAATTATCTGCATGCCAGGTTTGTTTTCATCTTCATGCAACTTTCCATATGGCTTATAAATCTAGTTCTCTCTCCCTCCCTCCATGGTTTCTCAGTCTTGCAGTTCCATTTGCTATAATTGCCTGTGCCCTTTGTTTCCTGCTTGCTTGCTTGATTGATTGTAATTCATAGATAATCATAACAACCTTGTGCTGTTATCTGTCAGCTTCAATCAGCTGATTCCTGATCCAACCAGACTCTTTACTTTGCTACCCACTGTGATCTCTCCCACTTTCCCAGTCTCTAGTAGTGGTACAATTGAATATAGATTTCTAAGGGGCCCTTTTACTAAAGCACATTATGTTTTTTCACCTAACGCACATGTAGCACAGAAACTAATATACGCTAAGTGCAAAGCCTCCACTGTACCTGTCGGGGGCGGTAGCAGCATGTTCCCACCAGCTAACGCATGGATGAGAGCTCTGACACATGGTGCTATCACTGCACGTGTACTTACCTCCAGCACGTGCTAATGCTATTGAAGTGGCATTAGGTGCATCTGCGCTAATTGCAATTTGACAATGTGCAATGTCCCCCCGTGCAAACTGCAACGTGCTTACCATGCCTACGCTGCACCCCTTCTCTACCCATTCTGCATCCTGACATGCAAATGGCAGCGTGCGGATCAGCATGTGGTAACTGTCATGTCCCTGTAGGCCGCGGACCCCAGCAAGCAGCAGTAGCACATGAAAACCTGAGTTTACTGCTTAGTGCACTTTATTAAAAGGGCTCCTAAATTTCATAAAGTCAACAGCTTAAATATAATCAGTTCTTTTGATAAATAAAATTCAGAGAGTACTAATGAAAGCCTTTCCCAAAGCTAAAACAATGTTTTTCCCACAGATGAGCACTTTATGACAATTGCCCAGTCTCGGTGAGGGCAAAAGTTTGACTTTTTCACCCTTATGGTGGGAAATTTTATAAAGGTTACATAACAAGTATGTACTGTATGTAAAAAGGACACATTTGTGTTTATGTAGAGGCTTACTCATTGCATGCTATTTTATAAAGGGAATAGTCTATGCATACATTGAGTGATATTAGAATCTTGCGCTGCGCAGACTAGAGGAATTGGCATATACTGGGCAGGACAAATAAGTTGGAATATACTCTGTATTTTATAATGTAAGCATAGGTCTACATCACCAAAAATGGGAACATGCTTTTGCACTTGCCTGGTCCTTTCTCTGCATCTTGGTATGTGGGATCTGTGCAGGCCGGCCCCAGAGCTTCTGCAAGGTAGTGAGTGCCCTAGACAAACCTTGAGCCTTACTCCCTCCTCCCCTTTGAGATTTTGATAAGTTAACTCAACAATCAATGATCATCTGAACACCACCCTCCCAACAACGGTCCTGTAAAAATGCCTCATACTTTAAAAGATTAAACTTTGCTTTGTATGTGTGTGCCTGCCCTTCTTATTTATTAGTTTTACATTTCAATCAAAGCAGTTTATGTTGTAACTTAAACTTGGCAATGTACATTTATTCAGGGACATTGATAACTTGGATTTTTCTGAGCAATGGAGGGTTAAGTGGTTTACCTAAGGCCACAAGGAGTGCTAGTGGGAATCAAATCCTGGTCTCTTGGTTCCCAAGCCAGAGTTCTAACCATTAGACTACTCCTCCACTCTTGCAGGTAAGAGAACATGCTGATAACCTTTCAGTTAATGGGAACTGTCAGGGTCTATTTGGCTGTTGCTGCTCTTTTCTGCCATCCAGAAACTGCTTCCCTAAGCGACCGTCTAGTCTTGCCTAATGGTTAGGCTGGCCCTGTCTCAGTCTATGCCTCTCTGTGCATTCCTACGTTTCAGGGGGTGAGTGTGGTATTTCTAGTAGAAGATAGGCTTTCTAGTATGAGTGTTATAATTTAATGGGTCTCTGGCATGAGAGGGGCAGTAGAAAAGGAGGAAAAGGTACCCTCTGCAGAGGACAAGCAGATGCAGAACACTGTTCCTGGAATTATCCAAAGAACAATGCCTATCAAGAGTCATTTTAGAAGGCTCACTTAGTTTAGTGTGCAGTGTTGTGCATGTATTTTGTATCTATTTTATAAAGTAAAGTGCATGCATACTTTATAAAACAGGGGTGTAAGTGGTAAGATACACATGCCAACTTGGGGCACAACCATTTATACCAACCCTAGACTTGATGTAAATGCCCATGTCTAGATTTGTAGAAAATGCTCGTAAGTTGTAGTATTTTATAACTTATGCATGTGAATTTAGGCTCTGTCTACAGTCTGCCCTTGTGCTTGCTCACACCAAAAGTAAGCACCATCGCATTTATGTGCATACTTATAGAAGAATGACTGTCCAAAGCACACTCGTAAGTCCCCATCCGCACTCATACGCCATGGAAAATACATGATTTCGGGAGTTGAAGGCATATAATTATAAAATTGCCTCCCATATTTTATGTGCCATTTGGATGTCCTGTTCCTAGTTGCTCAAGATCCTTTGCAATTTCTCAAATCTTCTTGTGATTTAACTACTTTGAATAATTTTGTATTATCTGCAAGTTTGATCATCTCACTTGATTTTCCCACTTCCAGGTCATGTATAAGTATGTTTAAAAGCAGTGGGCCCAGTACAGATAATTGGGGCACTCATGCCCCTATTCATCTTTCTGCATTGAGAAATTAATCATTTAGCCCTACTCTGTTTTCCATCGTTTAAAAAATTCTCAATCCACAATAGGATATTGACTCCTGTCCCATGACATTTTAATTTTATCAGCAGTACCTCATTAGGGTCTTTGTCAAATGCTTTCTGAAAATCCAGGTATATTATAACTACATGTTTTTTCATCCTTCAAAGATATATAGCAGATTGGTGAGGCAAGACTTTCTTTGGCTAAATCCATGTTGGCTTTGTCCCATTAAACTATGACTATCTATGGCTCTCATTCTTGAACACAGGTTGCTGGCCTGCAATCTGCCTAGATCCTATTCCCCTACTAGCTCTCCCCATGCATCCTGTGTTTCAGGACAGGAAGAGAGCGGAGCGAGGGCAGACCGTCTGGGAGCACGTACAGGGCTGTATGTGCTGCCGGGCCTAGTGGGACATGCTGCTTACACCACCTCAGAGGTGGTATAAGCAGCATCTTGTGATCGAGGCAGGTGAGCCACCCCTTGGGCTGGGGCTGGGTGCAGGGGGGGGCCCACTGCCCAATCCAGGCCATGGGAGGCCATCTATGGGTTGGGCAGCGGGGTTTTGGGAGGCCAGTGCCGTGGATGCCGGAGCGCCTGCAGGAAGTACATCCCCGCAGGCAGAAGGGGCACGCCGGGCCACCCTCAGGCCTGATTCTGGCATTCCTGCAGAACAGAATCAGGTACTAATGGTCCCATCTTCAGCGGGGACGTCCGGACGGCCTGTACGTTTCCCTCACAGAATAAGGCTCATTCACATTTAGTAATTTTGTTACTTATAATGGTGTCTACCATTTTGCCCAGCACTGACGTTAAATTCACTGGTCTATAATTTCCCAGATCACCCCGGAAGCCATTTAAAAAACTAACGCAATGACCACCCTCCAAACCGAAAGTTTACAAATTGCTAAAAGTAGGTCTGCAATTTCATTTTTCAGTTCTTTCAGCACCCTGGGTCATATACCATTCGGACCAAGTGATTTGCTGCACTTTAGTTTATAAAATTGCTCTATTACATCTTCCTTGTTCACCAAGATTTCTTTCATTTCCTCCAAATCACTGCCCTGAAATCTATTCTGGCATGTGCATTTCCCTTACATCTTCTTCAGTAAAGACAGAAACAAATAAAATTTGTTAGGGACATGTTTATTAAAGGTTTTAAATTGCATTAACTGTGCACAGTCCTTTTATTTCTGTGGGTCCAGTGGCACTTAACTCATGTTAATTTCATTAATATGTATTAATCTTTAGTAAACATGCCCATTAGTATCTCACTATGGCCTTATCCTCTCTTAGCGCCCCTTTAATCCTCAATCATCTAATGGCCCAACTGATTCCCTCACAGACCTCTTGTTTTGAATGTACCTGAAAGATTTTATTATGAGTCTTTGCTCCCATGGCAAACATTTTTCCAAATTCTTTCTTTGCCTGCCTTATAAATGCATTAAGGGGATATTCAACGGCAGCGGCTAGCCATTCTAATCACCACCGCTGAAACTTAAACCTGGGTATTCAATGCCAGCGTCATATCCACCCTGGCACTGAATATCTAGGTTGCCTGGATTGGCAGGAAGCTAACCAGGCAGTGGTGATATTCACAGCTAGTGCCGCTGAATATCCCAGATGGAGGGATTAAAATGGCTAGCAGTTCTGCTAACCATGTTAATCTTGTTGAATATCGGGCCCTTGTAGCTAATTTGTCAGTGCTTATATTTCCTGTCTTCTTTATTTGGATCCTTTTTCTGTTTTTTGAAGGATATTCTTTTGACTATAACAGTCTCTCTCACCTTATCTTTTATCCATTCTAGCAGTCATTTAGCTTTCCATCCAACTTTATTAAAGCTGGAATACATCTGCTCTGGACGTCCAAGATGGTATTTTTAAACAATATTCCTCAATATCAATGTCACCGATTACAATTATTACAAAATATTGCAACCCGGATGATATCTCATGCCTCTTCTCGGGATCATATCACTCCAATTCTACAGCATCTCCATTGGCTACCGACAAATTTCCGAATACAATTCAAGATCCTCACTTTGGTACACAATGTCATTTACTCACACAGACCTCAGTACTTAGTTGACTTACTTACATTCCATACACCTACTCGTAGTCTCCACTCTGTCCACATTAACCGTCTCTATCTTCCCTCCCCCTCACAGGCTCACCTTCAATCAACCAGATAGTCAGCTTTCTTTTACCTCGGTCCCTCCGTGTGGAACTCTGTGCCCACTGCCCTTCGACTAGAAGAATCTTACCCCAAGTTTCACTCCCTCCTGAAGACCCACCTCGTTTCCTCTGCCTTTAACCTTCCCCCCTGATTTCCCGATTCCCCACTCCCTACCTCTACTGCATATTATTGTTTATTTTTTTTCCTTTCTTACTTTTCTTTATATTGATTGTAAGTTCCTTTTCCTTTCTGATTTATTTTTTATTTGTATTGTAAACCGCCCCGATGTAACAGGGGGTGGTATATCAAAAGGTTTAATAAACATAAACATAAACATCCAGTTCTGATGTCAACTCTTACTTTATAGCTGTTCTTTTTAGTTTTTCTAACCATTGTGCTCATTTTATCATAGTCTCCCTTTTGAAAGTTAAATGCTAGTGCAGAAGAATTCCTTAGTGCCCTCCCTCAAGTTATTAAATCAAATTTCATCATGTTATGATTGCTATTGCCAGGTGGCTGCAACACTATTACCTCTCGCACTAGATTCTGTTTTCCACTAAGGACTAGGTCTAAAATAGTTTCTCCTTGTGTTGGTTCCTGAACTAACTGCTCCATGAAGCAGTCATTTTTTCCATCTAGAAACATTATCTCCCTAACATGCCCTGATGTGACACTGAGCCAGTCAATAAAAAGGTAATTGAAATCATCCAGTATTGCTGAGTTGCTAATTTTGTTGGCTTCTCTAATTTCTGTTAGAATTTTATCATCTGTCTGCTCATTCTAGCCAAGCAGATAGTAGTGTACCCCTTCTGGCCAGGAGGGCAGTAGTATAGTCTTATTGCTTTTGCTCTTCTCATATGGAATTTTTAGTTACAAAGATTCTACAGGGCATTTTGTTTCCTGCAGTGTATAACCACTTGTGGGAAGAGTTTTCTGGTGTGACTGTGGCTTTGCTCCTCTGCTCTGGTTTTGTTTGGCTTCGTCTGCGGAGTATTTGTCGCTCCCTACTGTATTAACACCTGCTTATCAGATGACAGGAGTAATTTGGAATATTTCAAATGTGTCTCTACTTAAAGGAACCTCAACTACTTTTACCTCTATTGCAACCTCTATCAGGAAAGCTCTAATTTCTCTGATTGATTAATGTCCTTCAAAGATATATTATTCTGAACCATGAACTCTTGAGTGTTAGCTTGAACCATGAACTCTTGAGTGTTAGCTTTCCCCCATCATCTAGTTTTAAAAGCTGCTGTATCCCCTTTTTAAAAGTTAATGCCAGCAGCCTGGTTCTAACTGGTTAAAGTGGATCCCATCCTTTCAGAAAAGCCCCTTTCCCTCCTTGTCACGTGCACCTGGAAACACATCCTCAATTTGAAAGGATATTATTTCACCTGGAGGGAAGGACCTAGTTACATGATAGCTTCCTGCCACACCAAAGTGTTGCTCTCCTTTCTGGTGACTTTTCTCCTCAATGGCCTCAGAGAGACAGCAAGACTTGAGGTGGGACTTCTCTACTATATTCCTGAAGATCTCCTCTACTTATTTGTCTGCCTCAGTTCCTCCAAGTCTGCTACTCTAGCCTCCAGAAATCAGACTCGTTCCCTGAGAGTTAGGAGCTCTTTGCATCTAGTGCACAAATATGACTTCTCACCAACTGGGAGATAATTATACATGTCGTACTCAGTGCAAAATACTGGATAACCCCCTTCTTGCTGCTTGACTACTGTCTGAATCTTAGTTTGGGCTATTTGAAGTTTTTCGTTTAAAGTTGCTATGGGAGTAGGTATATTTGAATTAACACAATCCAATACACCTAATAAGTTTAAGGACCGTTATATAGCATTTATTTAATGTTCGATTCAAGATGAGCTGTAAGGCCTAGAACTAAGCTGTTCTTAAGGGATAATAATTAGCCCTTAATTTAAACATGGAGGTGAAATATTTTCCTCCTATCCTCTTAATTGGCTTAGTTTAGTTTTGTTGATTGCGTTCTGTACCTTCCTTCAGTCTTTTCAAGATATAGTAAAGTGGTGTACAATCAAGAAATCAGATAGAAAGGAGGTTACTATTTTTAAAAGCAATATATTGAAAGATATAGGTGAGTGCAGGTTTAAAGTATTAGGCTGGGAGGACAGATTACTCAATGTTTTTTTCCCATACGCTTGAATCAATAAATCAGTTTTTAAGCAGCTGTGAAGTGATTTCTTTCAGATTCACGTCTCAATGTTTATAGCAATGCATTTAAAATAAAAGGACAGTAATATGAAAAGACTGTACGTATGCCTTATCATCTCGTGAATATTTTGATGCTGATAGGAATGAGAGTTGATTTATTTGTTAAATGCATATTGGACATGTAGACTGTAGTGGGGTGATTAAACTGGATTCTTGTATGGAGTACTTAGTGGATCAATAATAAAAAAATAACACTTATAAATCAAAGATTGATCCTAGGATAGGAAATAAACACTAACAGAAAGTTTACCTGTTAAGTTATGTCCTGACTATGGAGGTTATTTTAGAAGCCCTATTCATGTTTAAAACAAGGATATGGTGGCAGAAAAATTTGCAAGCTTTATTCATAAGATAAGCTATACTCGGTTAAACCAAAGGTCCATAAAGTCCAGTATCTTGTTTCCAACAGTGGCCAATCCAGATCACAAGTACCTGTAAGGTTCACATTAACACATGATTCTGGAAAGGCCATGATTGAAGTGTTTTCACCCCAGGCACATCTCTATATAAACAGGCTTTCCAGAGGTATTTTGAGGTGTAGCCTGAGCAGGGCAAAAGTCTGCATGTGTAACTCCAATTTCATATGGAGTATGACC
The DNA here is from genome assembly GCA_033557465.1 of Ichthyophis bannanicus. Taxonomy (NCBI): domain Eukaryota; kingdom Metazoa; phylum Chordata; class Amphibia; order Gymnophiona; family Ichthyophiidae; genus Ichthyophis; species Ichthyophis bannanicus. The sequence goes on from CM066033.1 coordinate 868,603,777, forward strand.
AGAATTGCCCACATCTGAAGTTACACCTGCCTCCAGATATAAAGAGGTTTTGCAAAAGTGCTCCTTTTGGCCATCCCATTACAGAAAGGCTTATGGAAGCCATCCCCTAATCAGCGACCATTGGTTTTTCCCCTCCAAAGTGAAACGCTGTGAACAAAAAGTCCTCTATAGTTCATGCACTAGATTTCCAAAATGACCACGATGCACATGTAGGTTCCAACATTTGCACATGTGCATTCTAAAATGTCAGAACGTAGACATAAGTTACCAGAGTTCTTCTGTCTGTTTTTTCCATGTGCATGTTTGCAAGATCATTCTTCCTGCTGCATGTGGATATGTATTTTAGAAATAGCTCCACCTTCAACAGAATGGTCCAAAACTAAAAAGCACAAGAGTCCTCCTTGAGAGTGAGAAGCACAAACAAGAGCAAGTGATCTCACCAAACAACTTTTATTGAAGACACAGTGTGGGTCTACGAACTGCAGGAATACCAAAACACTTAACCCGACATGGCCGTGCTTTGGTATGTCCTTCCTCAGGGATTAAGACAATGATATTGAATGATATGCTAACTGATATGGATTCTTGATTAATGCTGCTAAACAGCTTAAGAGAATATTTGCAGCGTTTATTTGTCAATACGTGCTTTAGTAGCAGCAAGACCAGACAAATTTGGCTCAGCACTCCTTCAGGAATGCGTGAGTATCACCTCCACTGTCAAGCATTTTTATAGGCTTTGAGAAGACACAAAACAGGCGTAGCTTGCCTATAGGAAATTAGGCTTAATTGCATTAACCATCAAAAACTGCAAAGACTGGGTTTCGCATTGGGTGAAACCTTTTGGATTCAGGAAGGCAATTAATTCATACAAATAATTAAGTTTTACACATGCCCTCTGGGAAACATAAAGCAAGGTTGACTATCCTTTTTGGTAAAAATCTGACCTATAGAGTACACATAGTGGTACTAAAGCCAGCAGGGAGGTACATAATAGTGAAAGTTGTAGTCCAAGGAAGGGATTTTGTCTTAGCCCCTAATACCTGTTGTTGTTAAGTGCCGTCAAGTCAGTGTCGACTCATGACAATACTCTATATAGTTGTCCTAAACTGTGTTTGGTTTTCTGTCAGGCAGCTAGCTAATCACAGGTACACTAAAAAAAAATTTTTTTAAACTGCCTCTAATGTTTCGATTGATTTTTACGTTTTTTGATGCGCTGAATCCAAATCTGGTAACCAATTTGCTCCATCACGTACAGATTTTTTGCTACATTGGGTTAGCAGTTTGAGGTGAACGTTTCAGATTGAGTGCGATCGAGATAAAAGTTTCTTGGATGAATTCTTTATACTAATTGTTTAGTAGTTATTCAAATAAGAATAAAGAAAATTGTAACAAGGCAGCACATAAGAATAGAGTAATGTCAACAAAACACATTGTGATGGTAGCAAAATTGTCTGCACTTAAAACAGCCACATACATGTGCACAAACATTGAGCATATAAGAGCGAGGTTAGACACAAAGCAAAGCAAAGAAATGTGCAAAAAATGTTGTACAGGTATGTATGTAAGAATAGAAAACGCAAACCGCACCATTGCAATACATGAAGACAAACACCCGATGGTGTGAAAATAAAATTCTAATAAATGAGATCCGACACTGTGGTAATAACTAGCAAATTTTTATTTCAAAGTTTAGTAAAAACACGATATTTGTCAACACAGTTTAGATTTTAAAGTCATTCTTGGGTCAATCAATCTCCTGGTGGGCCCATTTCTTCTTCCCCCGAATGCTTCTCTTGGTGCGCTGCTTGGCGTATTTTTCATCTGGGGTTTCCCGCAGCAGCAACCAGCAGAAATCAGCCATCATTGTGGTGTTCCATCTTCCTTGGTACCTTCTCTCTGCGTCCTTGATGTCCTGGTGAAACCTTTCACCTTGTTCTTCACTGTACGCCCCCAAGTTTTCGGGAAAGTAGTTCACATGGGAGTGCAAGAAATGGACTTTCAGGCTCATGTTACAGCCTTGTTCTTTGAAGGCATTGAGCATCCTGGCAACAATATCCTTATAGTTCTCATCCTGCCTGTTCCCCAAGAATTTGAGAACAACATCCTTGAAGGAATCCAAGGCTTCTTTTTCCTTCTCAGACATCGTTTCAGCGAATGCTCCATCTGAAATGAGTTTCCTTATATCAGGGCCAACAAACACTCCTTCCTTTAGCTTTGCTTCAGAAAGTCGGGGGAACTTTGAGCAAAGGTACCGAAAGCACTCACCATCTTTTGGAAGGGACTTGATGAATTGCTTAATGAGACCCAACTTAATGTGGAGAGGTGGTAATAGAATTTTATCACGAGGTACCAAGCTCTCATGAAGAACATTTTTCTCACCGGGTCTCAAATACTCCCGAATTGGCCAGTCTTTTTTTCCCCCAGTGTAGGTCGCGGGCCCGGCTATCCCACAAGCAAAGGAAGCAGGGATATTTGGTGAAACCGGATTGCTGCCCTAATAGCATGGATAGAATTTTAAAGTCTCCACAAATCATCCACTTATGCTCATCATAACGAATCTTCTGAAGAATCAGAGCCAAATTCTCGTATTTTTCTTGGAGAATAACAGAGTAATAATAGGAACTGACGCGAATGTGTTGCCATTATGAAGAAGAACACCTTTTATGCTGTCTTTTGACGAATCAATGAACAGCCGCCATTCAGCAGGATCATAATTGATTTTAAACTTTTCCATCACTCCGTATATATTGTTGCAAAATACCAAATCTTCCTCTTTGCTGAAATACTTCAAAAATTGTGTCTCGCGGTTGCGGTACCAATAAAAAGTTGTTCCTGGTGACAATAGATTTTTCTGTTTAAGCCGAGAACCTAGCAGTTGGGCAGCATCTTTTGGGAGTCCTAAATCCCGGACTAAATCATTCAATTCAGCTTGAGAGAAAAGTTCAGGTTTCGGATCTGGTTCAGTTTCAAACTCGGAAGTACTGGACTCATCGGGAAAAGCCATCTGATGAGTCTCATCATGATCAGAACCGTCCACACAAATATGATCCACAGATTTTGGTGGTTCAGGCACAGGTACTTCGTTGCTATGAGGCATAGGCCTAATTGCTGAGGGAAGGTTGGGGTAACTTATTACGTTCTTATTTTTTAAGTTGTATCCCTTCACAATGCAAGAGAAAAAATAGCAGTCACTGCTGTGGTCTCTTTGTTCACGCCACATCATAGGTATTCCGAAACGAAATGCTTGTTTTTTACCTTTCATCCATAAGCGTAGATCTTCCTCACATGTCTTGCACACTTTGTGAGGAGCCCACGGTTTGTCTTGATCGCCTAACTTCAAACCGAAATAGGCGAAATATACTTTTTTAATAAATGCAGAAATGTTCCTCTGCCACTTTTTCACGGTATATTCCCCACAAATAAAACAAAAACTTCCGGAGAGTTGACGCAACCTCTGGCTCTGTGAGCCATCACAAATACACAGCACTGCAAACTACAACTGTAGTGAACCACTTCGGAATAAAGCTGGATTACGACTGAGCAAACAAAAGGTAATAATGAACTTGCAAGAAACTGAAATTTGACAGGAACGTTCATGTCGCAACCACCATGTTTGAGTGAGCGAACGAGGTGAGGCGAACAGGAGTGGAGGAGTGGCCTAGTGGTTGGGGCAAGGTACTTCAGGCCGGAAGGTCAGGGGTTCAAATCCCACTAGAGGACAGCAACCTTGGGCTGGAAGGACTGAGGTTTCTATTCCCACAGGTGCTCCTTGTGGTCTTGGGCAGACCACTTAACCCTCCATAGCCCATGTTCCCTGTAAAATAGTTATCTCCAAGTTATAATGCCCTGTTCAATGTAATTTCAGTTTGTTCAATGTAAACTGCACTGATGCAGAATAGCATGGTATATAAGAGAATGTAAATAAATAAAAAAAAATAAAAATAAACATGTGCCAGCGTGAGTACTGGATTTAGCCCCCCGCCTCCCAATTGTCCTGTTAATGTATAAAATGAATACAAAACACTCCAAAATATCATGAGGGAGTGTTTCTAGTTAGTTAACCATTACAACCTCTATTTTGGGCCAAGAAAATAAACTGCAGTCGGCTAAAAAGAAATTATATGAACATTCCTTATATGGGTAAGAAATCTAATTTTGCAAGAAAACGTGACGTGATGGAACATTTTGGCTATTTTTCCTGGGATTCAGCACCCCAAAATCTATAGGAATCAGTTGCAAAACTGGAGGCAGTTTTTTGGTAGTGTACCTGTGTTATCACAGCATCATCTGATTGCTGTACTACTTCAGTAAGAATGCCATCAATGCCTGGTGCTTTCTTAGGAACATAAAATATGCCATAATGGGTAAAATCAAGAATACAACAAGCCCAGTATCCTGTTTCCAACAGTGACCAATCTAGATCACAAGTATCTGTCAGGTTCCCAAAAGATTTACAGTGGAGAAAAGCTGGAAGCTCTGGATCGGAGTGGGTGGGGGAGGATTGGAGAAGAAGCATGGGTGGGGTGGAGGCGGGACCTTGACCCTGGGCATACAGGGCTGATTCCGGTCACAGCCCTGTACATCCAAGGAGGCAGCAATGGCAGGGTAACTTATTCCACCTCAAAGGGGATGGGGTGGCACAGGGGCAGAGAGTGGGCGGGCCGGGGGTGGTCCTATCACACGGACATACAGGGCCGATTCTGGTCATGACCCTGTATGTCCGAGGAGCACCATGGGGCAGCCAGCTTATTCCACCTCAAAGGTGGAATAAGCACTGGTCGCCCCTCCGGATCCAACAGTCAGCCCCCCGGCAGCAATGGCAGCAAGCCTGGTGAGTTCCCGCCACCCGATCCAGGCCCTTGGCTGACCCCACTGGGGTCGGGTGGCAGGGAAACCGGGGTCCTAATGGGAGCAGGCAGTTTGTGCTGTGGGGAGGATGTTCCCGAGGAAATGCAAGGACATGCTGGGCCATTTCCCGGTGCCCGATCTTGCACCACGGGAACGTCTTGCTCCCGCAGTGCATACTCAGGTGCTGACAGGCCTGTCCTGCTCAGGGCCATCCAGACAGCCTGGACATGCCCCTTCAGGGATCAGGCTCTATATCAACTGGCTCACCTTTATCTGCCTGTTTATTCACACCTTCAAAAAAATATGAGATTGATGAGGCAAGACATTCCTTGGCTACATCCATGTGGGCTTTTGCCATTAAACCATGACTATCTACATGTTCAGTAATTTTGTTTTTTATAATAGTTTTTACCATTTTGCCTGGTACTACTGTCAGGCTCACTGGTCTGTAGTTTCCTGGATCACCCAGGAACCCTTTTTAAAAATTGCCGTTACATTGACCATTCTCCAATCTTCAGATACTACAGATTTTAATGATAGATCACAGATTTCTAATAGTAGTTCTACAATCTCATATTTTAGTCCTTTCAGCACCCTGGAATGTATGCCATCTGGTCCAGGTTATTTGCTGCTCTTTATCAATTAGCTGTATTAGATCTTCCTGATTTATTGAGATTTGTTTCAATTCCTCTGACACATCACCTTTAAATATAATTTCTGGCATGGGTAAGCTTCCTACATCTTCTTCAGTAAAGACTGAAGCAAAAAATTCATTCAGTCTCTTCACTATGGCCTTGTCCTCTCCCAGTGCCCCTTTTAACCCTCCATCATTTAACTGTCCAACTGACTCCTTCAGAGGTGTTTTGCTATGAACATACTTGAAAAAGGTTTTATTATGCACTTTTGTTTCCATGGTAAGCTTCTTTTCAAATGTTCTCTTTGCCTGCCTTATCAATGCCTTATCAATGCCTTGTTCTGTACATAGTTGCTTTTTGTACATAGTTATCATCAAGTTATTGTACTAGTTAGCTAACTTTAACCATTGCCTGCGATCATAGTGTCTGCTGTCACACAGTATACCACACTAAATATCAAGAGTTTGGTCAATAACTTCCTGTTAGCCTAACCAGATTGACCCACTCCCATTCACATAGTGCTCTGACAAGATGGGTTCCCTCATTACCACCATAATAGGATGCTATTTCGTCCTTTCAGGCTGGTTCTCCAACTCTCTAGCCTCAACCACAGCATCCAACCAGATTCCAATATTACTGAGCCATGGGAGAAGGTGGACTAGTGCTTCCCATAACAACATAACTTGGGACTCCCGCTCACACCACCCCCATCTGTTACACATTGCTCTTCAACACAATATGAAACCGAAACAAATTCAAAACTCCTACCCTCATAACCTAAAATGTGCCCTCATCAATGCCCGTTCTATCCGGAAGAAGTGGCCAGCCATCACTGACCTAATTGCCAGCCACGGCCTTGATATACTCATGGTCACGGAGACGTGGTTATCTGCTGAAGACAACGTAATACTCAACCAGCTCCTCCCTCAGAATTTCACCATACATTCAAGTCATAGGCAAGAAAAAAGAGGAGGTGGCGTGCTCATCCTCACCAGGACAGACCTCCATTTTCGAACAGTGCACACTACCAATACAAACTACCTTGAGACCGTCACCATCTCCAACAAACGCTGCATAATCAACCTGCTTTACAGAGCTCCTTCAGCTTCCCCAGATGATCTCGCGGCTATCATCGATTTGGCATCCAACACTCATAACCCAGGCCTCCCAAATTGGATCCTAGGCGACTTCAATCTGCCTACATTGCAAGATCATCAAGCAACAGCCTTCTTGGATGCCCTGGAAAATCTTGGCTTCAAGCAACTAGTTAATGATTCTACTCATATTAAGGGAAATATCTTGGACCTTGTATTCGCCCCGCAAACCTCTCTTAACCCAGCTCAGGATCCCATAACCTCCATAACTTCTGTTCCTTGGTCAGATCACAAACTGATCATCATTCAGATTCCCTCTTACAAAGCCTACACAAAAACCAACAAAATCCAAAGCAACACCGCAAGACCGCCCTCTCGATCTTTCAAGCCTTACAACAGAGATCTTATCCTTGCTGAAACGCAGCAACTCATCTCTGAATCCACCCAGAACCTTGACAACCTAATTTCTCAATGGAACAACTGCCTCAGCTCAATTGCCCTACGTACAACATCCAACAGGCCTCCAGGTAAAAGAGTAAGTGCCCCATGGTACTCAGCTGATCTTAAAGCATCACTTAACCACTTACGGAAACTGGAGAAATGCTGGCGCCGATCTCACTCTTTAAATGACCTGTCAGCATACAACTGTCATCTGGCTGCACACCGCAACGCAATCACCAACACAATGAAACAGTACTACTCTGACACCTTAATGAGATCACTTAATAAACCACATGACCTCTTCGACCTTGTCAAGACTTTATCCAAGGAACCATCCTCTGGACCTCCATTTGAGCTACACCCACAAGATTTTGCAACCTATTTACAATCCAAGATATGTCAGACCAACAAAACCTCTACTATAGCCTCTACCACAGAGCAAAACTGCCAAACAACCCTAACCATGTTTTCTACCCCCTCCAAGAGAGGAATTGAAGACACAATTGCAGCCCTTAACACCAGTACTGCTCAGACTGATCCATGCCCAGCCTTCTGGATCAAGGAGCTTCGCAGTCACTTCAGCTCAGTACTGGCCAAAATAACGAATCTCTCCTTCTCAACTGGCTCCTTCCCTTCAGCCCTTAAACACACCTCTATCAGACCTCTGTTAAAAAACTGCAAGCTTGACCCCCAACAGGTGGAATCCTACAGACCCATATCTAGCATTCCACTACTCGCGAAGATCATTGAAAAGGAGGCCCAAAAGCAACTGCAGGATCACATTGACTCCGCTGCACCATTAGACCCCTGCCAACATGGTTTTAGGGAATTCCATGGAGTGGAAACCCTCCTTACCACCCTCTTCTGCAAAATAATCACTGGCATTGACGACATCCGTCAAGGATTTGCACTCATCTTTCTGGACATCGCTGCAGCTTTCGACTCAGTAAATCATGAGCTTCTACTAGGACGTCTGATTGACAAAGGCATTAATGGAAAAGCGCTTGAATGGTGCAGATCCTACCTGGCCGAGAGATGGCAGCATGTCCGTTCTGGAGGGATAAAGTCTGAACCTTTCCACCAAAGCCAAGGAGTACCTCAAGGATCCTCCCTTTCTGCGCTCCTTTTCAATATTTACATGCAGCCAATTTGTAATATCATCCGGTCTTTCAATGTTGACTGCATGTTATATGCAGACGATGTCCTGCTTTACATTCCCTTCTCTACCGAGCATCTCGACCTCTCCCCACTAACGAGTTGCTTCAACGCAATATCTGACTGGCTCCTGTCTCAAAACCTCAGAATACAACATAAGAAAACTGAAGTACTCTTCATAACAAGGAATCCCAATTTTACCCCCCCAAAATATCTTAAAGTAAAAGAAGCGGAGTTGCAATCTAAATCCTCAATTCGATATTTGGGAGTCACACTGGATCAACGCCTAGACATGAAAGCCCACATAGGAAACATAGTCAGATCAGTCTACTTCAAGATACGCTCACTTAGACACCTACGTTCCATGCTTGATCCAACTGATTTCCGGACAATCTTCCAGGCGTTGGTTATACCCCATTTCGACTATGCCAACGTCATATTACAAGGTCTTCCCCAATCTACATTAAACCCGCTTCAGCTAGCCATGAACACGGCAGCAAGAGTCATCCATGGAGCCTCCAGGTACGACCACATTACGCCCCTGCTGATACAGTTGCATTGGCTTCCTATTCAAGCTAGAATAGTGTTCAAGACCTTGGTAATTACTTTTAAAGCTGTCAATAATCTCACATCGGCATCCTTATCCTCACTTATCCATAGCACATCTCCAAATAGAGCAAGGAGATCCATGGCTATAAACTCCCTCAAAATCCCGAGGGAACTTACTACTTGCACTAAATCGACAGCCAACAGAGCATTCAGTCTCAGTGCCCCAATATGCTGGAATGCACTACCCCCTGATATTCGGGCTATTAGGAGCCTGACACAGTTTAGGAAAGCCCTCAAATGCCACCTCTTCAACAAATACCTTATAGAACCCAATGGCGTCACCTAGAGCCCAATAACACCCACTGATACCAGTCCCAGATAAATCTAGGGTATATCAACAACTCACCAAGTGTGATATTCATTCCCATAGTGGGCTGGTTTCCCTATGTATCTTCTGTATATATGATTCCATGTAGTATGTTTTGTAAATAGTTACCCCGGTTATCCAAGTTATTTATACCCTGTTACCTGTAAACTCATACGTGTTAAATGTATTGAGCATTTTGTTCCATGTGAACCGCGCTGATGCTGAATAGTGCGGTATATAAGAGACTGTAAATAAATAAATAAATAAATAAATTATGTTCCTCTGTTTATGAAACCTGTTGAATGTAAACCTGTTTAATGTATACCTAGCTGTTCATTGTAAGCACTGATCAATATTTGGTAAGTGTAGTTTCTGTTCATTGTAAACCGCGCTGATGTCGAATAGTGCGGTATAAAAGAAACTGTAAATAAAAATAAATAAATAAATAAATAAAATAAATAAATAAAATTTAACTTGCCAGTACTTATGCTTTTTTCTGTTTTCATCATTTGGCTCTTCCACTTTCAGAAAGATTCTCTCTAATCTATAACAGCCTCTCTGACCTCACCTTTAAGCCATGCTGGTTATCTTTGATAATGCTTTCAATGCTGCTTCAACTCTACTTTCATCACCAATAGTTCCCGATCATAAGGTACAAGTTGAAATGGCTGATGGTCACTTGATCCTTATGCTATAATGTGCATTGTTTCCAACTTTTCTTGATCTTCTTGGCATCATTCAACATGGATCCTTGAGCATTTTTTAGCATTCCAATTTGAGGCTGAAATTTTCTCTTTAACTCTTGTAGCTTTTCAAAAACTCTTGGAATAAGAGGAGGAGAAAGAGGGGGGATGGAACAAGAAAGGTACAGGGGATGACAAATGGAAGAAAAATATCTGTTGGCTACATCGCACACGTTTTAACCTATGCTCACAGATGGCTCTCTGAAATGCTGGAAAGCAATGAACATAAATGCTCGAAGCCTAGCCAACAAAGTTCCTGACCTGGAAGCCCTAATGGTGGAAATGGACTAGAACATTCTGGCCTTTACAGAAAATTGGTTTAATGAGTCACATGGATGGGATATAGCCATAGCTGGCTATGATTTATTTAAAAGAGATAGAGAAGGCAGAAAAGGAGGAGGAGGAGCCCTATATGTCAAAGGCAATATTAAAGCTGCTGGGAACGTGGAGAAAAGAGGAAGCTCTGTGGATTGTGTTGCAAAGAGGGGATGGCACTATCATCCATACTGGTATAGTCTACAGGTCTCCAACTCAAACCGAGACTTGATTATTGATATTGCAAAGGTAGCCATGAAGGGGTAAGTGATTATATTGGATGACTTTTATCTAAACGCTGACTTCATTAAAATGGCCTAGTGCCTGAAGGAGGAGTTGGCAGGGTGGGAGGAGGTAAGGGAAATTGCAGTGGACTAAACTAAAGGAGGCAATAAAAGGGGCAACAGATACATATGTAAGGAAAGTAAATAAAAACAAGAGGAAAAGAAAACCTATATGATTCTCCAAAGAAGTAACTGGCAAATAAAGGCAAAAAACACAGCTTTCACAAAATTCAGAAGTTTGCAAACAGAGGAACACAGAAAATAATACAGGGTAACGCTAAAAGAGAAATAAGGATAGCAAAAGCAAAGGCAGAATAAAAAATGGCTAAAGATCTGAAGCATGGAGACAAAACCTTTTCAGGTATATTTGGGAGAAGAGGAAGATCAGAGATGGAATTGCAAGACTCAAAAGTCCCGAGAATAGATTCGTGGAAAGTGACATTGAAAAAGTGAAAATGCTAACAAATACTTCTATTCTGTTTTTACTAAAGAAAATTCTAGAGAAGGACCACCTGTGATTGACAAATATACAAATGGGAATGGAGTAAATGCTACACCATTCACAGAAGATGATGTGTTTGAACAGCTTGCAAAACTGAAAGTGGACAAGGCCATGGGACCGGATGGGATACATCCCAGGATACTGAAAGAGCTCAGAGAGGTTCTAGCAGGGCCTGAATATAGGACTGGAGAAGGGCTGATGTGGTATCTCTTCACAAAAGTGGTAATAGGGAAGAAGTGACAAACTACAGGCCAGTAATCTTTACCTCAGTGGCAGGAAAGTAAAGGAGGCACTCCTGAGAGAGAGAACAGTGGTCTTTCTCAAAACCAATAGGTTGCATGATCCAAGGCAACATGGTTATACCAAAGGATGATTATGCCAAACAAATCTGATTGAATTCTTTGACTGGGTGACCAGAGAGCTAGATCTAGGGCATGCGATGGATGTGATTTATCTAGATTTCAGCAAAGCCTTTGATACTCTTCCTCATAGGAGGTTTATCAATAAACTAAACAGTTTGGGGATGGGTCCCAAGGTGGTGAACTGGATCAGGAATTGGTTGACTGACAGATGACAGAAGGCGATGGTAATTGGAACTCAATTGGGTGAAAGGAAGGTGATTAGCAGTGTGTCCCAGGGTTCGGTCTTGGGACCGGTACTGTTCAATGTATTTGTGAGTGATATTGCTGAAGGACTGAATGGAAAAGTCTATCTTTTGACAGATGGCATGAACATTTGCAACAGAGTGGACTCCCCTGAGGGAGTGGATAACATGAGGAAAGATGTACAAAAGCTGGAAGAATGGTCTAATGCTTGGCAGTTAAGATTTAATGTGAAGAAGTGCAGTGTCATGCACTTGGGAAGCAGAAATCCAAGGGAGTTATATGGTGTGCAGAGACCAGGAGAAGGACCTTAGATTGATTGTTTCTGAGGATCTGAAGATGGTAAAACAGTGTGACAAGGTGGTGGCCAGAGTCAGAAGGATGCTGGGTTGCAAAGAGAGAGGAATTGCCAGCAGAAAGGAGGAGGTATTAATGCCACTGTACAAGTCACTGGTGAGGCCTCACTTAGAGTATTATGTTCAGTTTTGGAGACTATATATTTTATTTTATTTTTAATTATTTAACAGGTTTTATATACTGCTTTATCATTTCAATCAAAACAGTTTAAATGGAAACTTAAACTTGGTAATGTACATTAAACAGGGACATTGACAACTTGGATTTTTCTCAGGCAATGGAGGGTTAGACGACTTGCCCAAGGCCAGAAGGAGTGCTAGTGAGAATTGAGCCCTGGTCTCTGGGTTCTAAAGCCAGTGCTCTTAAGCATTAGGCTACTCCTCCACTCCTTGTCCATATCACAAAGGGGAGTGGAGAAGTAGCCTAGTGGTTTGATCACTGGCTTGATACCCAAGTAAACCAGTGTTCTAGTCCCACTAGCACTCCTTGTGGCCTTGGGCAAGTCACTTAACCCTCCTTTAGCTCAGAAGAAAGGTCTGGCAATCTTCTACTTCTGGTAACAGTGCCATGAAAACCCAGGGGCTGCTGGGTCACCAGGAGTCAGCACTGACTCAACAGCACTTTGCATGCATGAATGCATATCACAAAGGATTTAAAACAACTTGAAATGGTTCAGAAGAAGGTGACCAAAATGATTTGGAGTCTATGCAAGAAGACATATGAAAGAGACTTGAGCACCTAAATATGTATACCTTAGAGGAGAGGAGGGACAGGGAAGATATGATACAGACCTTTAAAAACTTAAAGGATATTAACAAACAAACCTCTTTCAAAGATGGGGAAGCTGCAAAACTAGAGTGCATAACATGAAACTGCAAGGGAGTAAACTGAAAGGCAACATCAGGAAATACATTTTCACTGAAAGGGTGGTGGATACTTAAAACGCCCTTCTGATGGAAGTGGTGGGGACAAATACAGTGACAGAATTCAAAGTGGCCTGGGACAGACATAGTAGATCCCTTTATAGCAACAGGATAAAATAAAATACTACCACACTACCTCCCCCGACTATCCAGTCTTACCGCCTGTTTCAGTGAGATTGTCTCATGGCTACAGCTTCACAACCTCATAGTCAACTTCACCAAAACAGAGATCCTTCATATGTCCAGAGACCCCAACTTCACACCTCCTCCAATCATTAAACTTGGAGACACCGAAATTCAAGTCAGGCCTCAGATCAAATACCTAAGTGGCATACAAGATCACCATCTAAACTTCCAACCTCATATTAAGAATACCACCAAAAACATCTACTTCAAACTTCAAATTCTTCAGAACCTACGTCCCCTCCTATCTCCTGACAGTTTCCATGCAGTCTGCCAAGCCTCTATCACACCACTAATTGACTACTGCAACTCTGTCCTCCATGGGCTTTCCAACGCTACCATTACCCCCCTGCAGTTTGCCCAAAACACTACTTCACGCATTATAACTGGAGTCCCCAGACACTCACACATCACCCCTATTCTAAAATCTCTTCACTGGCTCCCTGTCGCCTCTTGAATCAAGTTCAAGGTACTTGCCATCACCCACAGAACTTTCTTCAACACCTCCTCCGAGCAGCTCCAATCATTAATCAGACGTCCTGACAACAACAGACTCCATAGACAGAACATGTTGAATATGCAGTGCGAGTTGGGAAACAGCAAACATACTCAGACCATGCCCTCTAAAAATAGTACTCCCAAAAGAATATATACCATAAGAAAAAAATATCTCCCCAAAAATATAACAAAAAAAACAACAAGAAAGAGAGAAAAGTTCCACTCACCTCAGCTGACTCACACTGCATATTAAATAGTGGGAGATATGGCTGTATGAAGTATGTGGGCCTGGGTCATTTGATATGTAGCTGGGGTTTGTCAGAAAACATTTGGAAAAAGATTTTTAACACAAGTATGCTTTTTTGTTTTTTTTTGTTTGCTCTCCTCTACAGCATTATGCATCAGTTTAGGACCTCTTGAAAAAAGCGCTATGCGAAACGCTTAGTCAACATGATTGTTGGGGTATTAGATGAAGCTCTGGATACTTGGATGTGATTCTGAGACTGCTTCATTTCAGTTTGGTGGTGACATGCTCTAGAGGAGAGTGTTATTTAATTTGAATTTAAATTTAAATTTAAAATGTGAACAATGGGAAAAAATGTGAATATTGGAAAAAGAAGTGAAGATTTGAGAGAGAAAATAATTTTGTAAATACCATACATGTTTATAAGAAGAGTTCTTTCTGGCCGTTGATGTGATGGCTGGGGGCATGGTGTGTTTAGACACGCTAGCCTGCTCTGTGTATTCTGAGGCCTTTTCCTCCTCTTTTTTATGCTTGTGAATGAGATATTGTTGATATCTGGTATTTAGTTAAGCCTGTGATATAGTAGAGTGGATTTTTTTGTTTTTTGGACTCTGATATTCTACCACTATGGCGCAAGCCTGGCCTGCTCACCCCTAACCCTTGAGATTCAATGCCACGGTGACGGCATTGAATATCTGGTTTTGGCGCCCAGTGAAAACTGCCATAGAGCCTAACCATATAACAGTGATATTGGACCGCTATCCAGTTGTCATCTGTGGCTAAAACTAGGCGAGCCAAAAGCTGGCCTAGTTTTAGCCATAGATCGCTAACCAGGTAGCAGTCCAATATCGCAGTTACCTGGTTAGCGGTACTCTCCACCTCTGCTCTGCCCCAGAACATCCCAACACGCCCCGATGCTAACCAGATAGCATTGGGGGCATGTAGGGGACAGACGGGATGTTCAACAGCACTAACCATTTAGATGCCATTGAATATCCCCTTTTAAGGCATTTACACAGTTTACTGTGCTGTAAACCATGTAAATGCCTTTTGAATATTGTGCCCTATGCTTTCTTCAAGCACAACTTTCTTGATGCCATCCCACAATTTTTCTGGTTCTCTGTCATTTGTATCCAAAGTGGCAAATCAATTTTGCAGGCGGTCTTTAAATTCTGGTGGTATCTTTTCAGGGTCATATTTTGCTGCATTCGTGAGTGGCTTGCTCTTTCTCAGCTTTAGCTTGAGTTTGCATACTAGCAGCTGTTGATCTCTACCACAGTCAGCTCCAGGTTTATTTCTTTATTTATTTGGCTGGATTTATATACCGCTTTTCACAGAGGTCACAGAGCATTTCAAACAACATTTGCATTGAATGAGCAACTTTATACAATAGAGATTAAAGAACGTAAATTGTTGTCACAGATTTGGGCACTTGATATTATTGAGCATTTCCATCGTTGATTTCCACAGATGTAGGCAATTTGATTTTTGTAAAATCCATTAGTTGAAGTCCATGTGTATAGTTGCCACTTGAGTTGTTGGTCTTGCTGAATTCTATTAGACTTTCTGCAGCTTCATTTCTGTTCCCAAGCCAATATTTTTCAACCACTTTACTTTTTTCTTTGTTCCCACTTTTTGCATTCCATTCACCCATAATTATTAGTATATCTTGTTTGCATGTTCTGTTCATGTTAGCTTATGCTTCTTTACAGAACTGATCAACAATTTCTTTTGCAGCTGTTGTTGGAGCATATACCTGAATAACAGTTGTGTCAATGGGCATTCCTTGTACTGTAGATGACTAGACCGGTGCCATTTCGAATGATGAAAAAACGGGTCAAGAGTGGAGGGGGACTGGCACCAGGGAAGCCCTAGTAAGGACTGGGGCTGGTTGTGGGGCTTGGCGGGCGGTGGTCATCATCGGACTTAGGGGGAGAATCAGGTATCATTGGAGTATGGGAGAGGTTGGGGGAGGATGGGGCATCATCATGGCCAGTAGCGGATAAGCCATCAGGGGTTGGGGTACTTGGGAGGAGGATTGCCCATCATCAGGGCTTGGGGGTAGACTTGGGAGGAGGATCGAGTATCATCAATGATGGGGGGTGCTTGAGAGGAGGACTGGGCATCATTGGGGCTTGGGGAAACCTAGGAAGAGGATCAGAGGTCTCGGGGGGGGGGGGGCACAGGGGAGACCCAGCACTGATGTTGCTGCCGCTGTGCTTTCAGCAATTTTGACAGCCAACATGCAGCAATTGCTCACATGTTGGCTGCTTCCTGTCGCAGAGGCTTCTCCTTGCTATTATCTCCCCCTCCCCTTCTAACATGAAAGATGCAGGTAGTGCAGAAAATTGTGCCATTTTAGCTGTATTAGCTGTCAAACAGGCATGATAGCACAGGATATCTGCAGCATTAACAGCCAACATGCTTTAGTAAACAAACCCCAGAGTAAACAATAAAGTGGGTTATTGACAGCAAGCTCATTTTATTCCTATGGACCCTATTGTAGATAATGCACTTAACAGCTTTAACATGTGTCTGCTGCTAATTAATGAGCCACTAAATGCTTGTTTCCACTCTATTCACCCACTGGTTAGTCTCCGGCACTGTCTCAGCTGACTCAAGAGTAGCATATGTTTTGATTCACCAGCCTGCCTGAAGAGGTGACTCAACCACTCAGTGCCTGAAATGCTTAAAGTTATGAAATTCAGCCTTTTTTCCCTAACACATAGCCCTGCTTGATAAAATAGGGTAGTGAAGATTTTCTAATGTACCATTTCTATTCATAAACATCACGTCCATCTATTTTGCCTCTAGGAAAGAGAGAGAACAGTTTTATTAATTTTTCCATTTCTTGAATTTGAGTCACTGTGAAACATGTGACACCGGTGTTTGAATGAAAATCTGTATTATATTTATGATGGAAAGATAAGTATAGAAAATGCAATAAAAAATCTGTAATTTTCCTTGCAAAAAATGTGCCGGTACCAGTAGCACCAAGTGCCCCTTCAAAAAAAAATAAAGCCGTGATAAAAATGAATTTTAAAATAGAAACATCATACCAGTGCTGTTGTCACAATACTAACCAAAAGCATTCATGTCAGAGATTATCAAAGGATTGACACATCCCCTAATTTCCTGTTTCATTGCTATCACATGCCTGAGTTAATACAGTATGAACAATGGAGTTGGTAGCCTGGGATCCTATGGCTATAGATGGTGTCAGAATGATGTCTATCGTCACTCCCTAGGTAACTGCAGCCGACCTAGGCAAAAAAGAAGCAACAGCTAGAGGAATTACGTTTTGGCCACCTGCCATCTCTGCTGTCCGTCTAATTTAAGTTCAGCGTGCAAAGCTACTGTGTTTCTCGAATGAAGCATATCTTTCAGCCATTTTGCTAATAAGGTAAGGATAAAAGCTTTTTCTTTGGCTTTGCTGAGATGAAGAAGAAAACAATTTTCGAGTTGACACAGTCAATGGGAGACAAGCTAAGCAACCATTTTCTCATATTTAATTACAAGGCAAATATAAAGAAGTGAATTCAACCCTCTTAGTAATTAAAGATTTGTTCCTTTTTTTGTCTTTGCTTTTTTTCTTTTTACTTTGGTGATTTAAGTTTTTGCTTTCTCTGATGTCCAGTGTGGCCATTTATAAAAATCTAAGGGGTATGTTTACTAAACCTTCTTAATGTGCGCCCGGCGTTAGTGTGCAGGATACCATATAAGGAGTGGGCATTTCAGTCTAAAGTAGCAAAACGGGATTAGCGTGCGATAACACGCGCTGCTGCGCACATTATTTGGCAAAGCGCCGCTAAGCGCGTTACCGCGCGGTAATCTTAAGTAGGCGCACAGACATCCAAATATAGAAACAGAAGTGTAGCACAATGGTCAATACACTGACATGATACAGGGGTCATGAGTTTGATCCCCCAGTGTGCCTAATGCATAAGGCTGGCTGAGGCATCAGCTTTCACATGTAAGTATTGTTTCCTGAGGCATTTTATTTGTATTTTAATTATTGCTGCCAGCAAACACACCCTCACATGCCGTAACCTAAGGTGCCGCATAAGGCACCCTATAAGGCACTCCATTGGGCACATTATAAAGTGCACTGTCCGCCACGGCACCCTATAATGTCCCCTATAGGGCACCCTATAAGGCGTTCCATAGGACAACTTATAAGGCACCTTATATGGACTGTAACCATAAGGTGCCTCAGAAGGCGCTTTATAGGGCACCCTATAAAGCGCCTTCTGAGGCACCTTATGGTTACAGTACTCTGAGGGTGTTTTTGCTGGCAGCACTAATGTACATTAAAAATTGACAATGCTCTGGATAGCCCTATCAAATAACACCACTGTGGCTTCACAGGTAGTGAAGTAACCAATGGGCTACAGCTATTAACAAGTACCTGGCTGGCTACAGAAGGACTGCATGTCATCACACAAACAGTCTGCTGTGGTTACCAGGATAGGGTTAACCCACCCGTACCCATGATGCACTGCACATGCAAATCAGCAGTCTACAGATGATCACAAGATGGGGTATGCACCCCCACAGCACCTCGGCCTGGTAGGGGGAACTGAACGTGTACACCCCCATAGCACCTCAGCCTGGTAGAGGGTACTGACCGTGTATGTTACTGGCACAGAGTAGCTACAGACCGTCACATTGTGCAGGTACTATGCTCACCCTGAGGGTGAGGTGGGGCACCCAGCACCAGGTCCACAGCACCTTTCATGGCTGGAATAGGCTATGCTGCAGGTCCCCATCAGTGCTAGTGTATGTGATAGGTAGTTCCTGCAGACACATCTGTGTTTCTCAGTCATGTTTAGCCCTTATGGGCTATGATGCACCCAAAATAGTGCATATCCTGTGTTGGTACCATGGTCATATGATGTAGGTGAAGGGGGGTATTTGGACCCATAGGTGGCTTATGTACCACCACCCAACCCGGGCTCGGGGTGAGAAACAGGATCTCTCACCAAAAGAGCCACACTCTACCTCCCCGCAATGGTGGCAGTAGATAGGATCATCAACCCCAGTCCTGCTGGGGAACAGACACCATACAGGGCAGGCAATGCAGATCTGTGCACATCCATAAAGCAAGGCAGACAGAAGGCCTGGACATGCTCAGCTGACCCCCACCACTATCTGACAATCTCCAGCTGCTGCACCCTACAAGATGTTCCATCCAGACACATACTAGCTGCAGACAGTCTACTAGCTAGTCCATAGTGCATATTTCTGGAAGAGATGCATGTACCCAGAACTGGGATGTCAGCAGACACACCAAGCAGATAAATCAGTGATTGTGCCCCAAAAGAAAACCATAAACATCACATGGGAGTAGCACTATGGGGGAACCTAGCCATGCCGTGGTCACTACTCAGTCAGGGTGAGAGTGACCTCCCAGCAGGACATGCTATGGCCACCATGGCCGTGCAGGTGGTTGTCAGGCACTACAATGTCCGAGCCATTGCCCTATGCCCTGTGCAAATGCATCCTGGCCAGGCCACCCTGCTGGGCTATACCCATGGTACCTTGCTCCTCATTATGCACATTGGCAGGCTTACACTGGCAACAGTGTGGGCTGAGGAAGGTGTTGGCAGACACCACACACTGGATAGGCAAACACACGCTCCCACACCTATGCCAGCATTGTGCAAATATAGAGGTTCTTGGCAGCCCTGGCCACCGCACCAGTCCTGGGCACAGTGCAGGCATGGCTATGGTACGCAATACTGTTGGGGTCACTCCCCAGGGTGGTAAACACTGTCAGACATCAGACCTGAAGCACACTCCACAGACAGCAGAAATGTTGCTATGATGCAGCTCAATCTGCAAATTGTGCTTAACTTAGGAATTGCTATCTGCCAGTAATCATAGCAACCGTTTGATAGGTGTGTACAATATTCCCAGGTTTAGGGTGGCATTGCTAAGGTATGCAAGTGCTAGTATTGGGAGATGCATGCAGGGCCCAACTTCCTGCCTTTCCAGGAGGCTTTGGATAATGGAGCCTGTGGGTGAGGGTGTGTCTGCCCCTGTTGACCGCTGCTCTAGGGCAGAGGTTCCCAACTCCAGTCCTGGTGGGCCAAACACTGTTCGGGTTTTCATGCTGTCCCTAATGAATATGCATGAGATACATCTGCATACCATGGGGCGGTGCATAGACATGCAGCACAGCCGTGTTTATTAGAGGCAGCATGGAACCTGAATGGTGTTTGGCCCTCCAGGACTGCATTTGGGAGACTCTGTTCTAGGTAATGTGCATGTTTATGGTGTCTGTGCCCTGTAGGGTAAAATGTAGGTTTATTGGGCATGTTTCTGTTATCTGCAATAAAGGTTCTGTCTGTATTAGCACGTTTTAGTAGTGGGTAAAATATGGGGACTGGGTTGGCAGAAACCACAGCTGGGACTTGAACCTGTGACCTGCTGCTCCTGAACACACTGGCTGTGTTCACTGCACCACTGTGTTGCCACAGAGCTAGCACATTCCCTGGAGATACCATGACTGTTTGTCAGACAGAGCCTGTCTGTTGCAGTGCATGGCACCCACCTAAATAGGGCTAGGCCATGGTCTGCTGTGGGCAGCAGCCACTGCCCCCTCCACCACCAGTACCCCTGCACTGCCATGCTGACATGCCCTTCTGCTGATGGTGCTGGTGTTGCGCAGTCTCAAGCCATCCAGTGTGCCGGTAGGCGGCTGCCTATGGTGCGGGTTCTGGGGTAGGGGGTGCCAGCATAGATATCCACGCTTCCCCCCAGCACCTCCTGCCAATGTTCCGTGCCATTGGGGGTACATGCTGGGTACTATTCCCTGTGACACCATGGGCAGCACACTCTTGCCCATGTTGGGCCCTCAGCAGTTGCTGTCTGGCTGCTCTACTGTTTCAGCATTCCTATGGGCCAGCTAGGCATTACCCTAGTCTGCACTGTGCCCCAGCTGCACCTCTGCATGTGCCGCCTGCAGCCCTCTGTGTCCCCTTTTCCAGCATCTGTCCAGTTGCCCATTCTGACATGCCTGCCCTGCTGTTGTGGAACATGTGCACACCATAGGAAACCTGTCCAATGGAGAGGAAAACCCTGATCAGCGCAATTTCACTGTGGGCTCATTCACCTTGTATGGGGACAGAGCAAAGACCCTTCCAAAATTCATATCTTTTTTTTGGAGCTTTCTTGAGGGTGTTTTTTGATGTTTCCCATTGATATCACTATTGCCCAGCTTGTTTATGTTTTTTTTACATTTTCTTCTGGTCATTTTCACTGTTTCTTTGCCCTTTTGTTTCGTGCACATGTATCACACTTATCACTTTTTTGTAGGTTTCCCTGGTTTTGCTGTACATTGCTGACGGAAATGGTTTCTTTTCCCTTTAAAACAGCTCTAACGCCAGGGTTTCACTGGCGTTAGTTTTCAGCCTCGGATTTCACAGCATTAGTGTGCAGGGAGCCTCTCCCCTCCCACTCTCCGCCCATTGACCCTCTCTCTCTGCCCCTGGGGAGCCTTCCTCCGCCCTCCGGGAGCCTTTCTCCGCCTTCAGCGCTCGTTTGCGCCTTAGCGCGCGATAAGGTGCCATTATCGCACGAAAAGGCGCCTTATCATGCGATAACGTGGGAGAGCGCACGTTAAGACGGTTTAGTAAACATACCCCTAAGAGTATGTGAGCAGCTCAGTGAGACCTTTACTGCCTGCATATTGCACAATTTACAGAATCATGCATAAAACAAGCCCTTAATATGTAGAAATCTGGAGCACAGTCAAACAATAACAGAATGCCAGATGTAGTAAAAATAGTTTGCTAAATATGAAGCAGTGGCTAGTTGATTCAATCAGTTTCAGACTTGTGAATTATTCATTACCTATTAACCTAATTTTGTTATCATTTATATTCTCTGAGGTGCAAATTCAGGACTCCAGAATAAAAACAAGTAAGGTGCATATTCCCCTCCAATAGATGTGGGACCTGCAAGTATCGCCAAAAGGAATTCAAGTCAGCTATAGCAGAGCTGTATTAAAAATGCGCACCTCAACTGTGATCATGTCGATAAACAATGGCACAGAGGTTTCTGCTTGCAAATTACAATTCCAATGGACAAAAATGCAAAGTCACTTTGCAAAAGTGAGATTTCTACAGGAAAAAACAAAACACCAAAAATGCACAAAATGCCAAAAGGTGGGCATTCTGCACTTTTTTCCACAGTGGGTTTCGCAGTGGCAGACTTTCATGCAAAGGTTACTAATGCAAAGGTTTATGCAAATTCCACATAAATGAGTTGCTGTCATGCAAAGCCATTCACAGCTATGCCTCAGAGTGGGTCTCAAGTTAAACATGATGCTAGATGTCCATGACATTTCTGTGATCAGGCAGGGACATCCTGGTCCCTGGGAACACTATAAACATAGAAACATGGTGACAGAAAAAGACCACATGGCCTATCTAGTCTGTCTATAACCATGGCCTCTGGGTTCCTGAGAATGCCTCTTCCATGCCCCCCCCCCCCATTCAGATTTGGATGTCCTCACGCTGGAGCCTGTTTCTATAATGGTTCTGGAGACAGTCTCTGTGCTTTTGACATCTCTATGCCTGTTTTGGGAATCCAAAGTACAACCAGGGCTTCTAAAATGACCCCCATACTGCATATAGCAAAAGGGATGCACATTCAGTTTGTTAGTGCATTTAGAAAATGTATTGTGTGCTAAATTGATGTAAGAGGCTATTTTAGGAACTTTATTTGCAATTTCCACATGTGAAATCAGGCATTTACATACAGAAGTGGCATTCATGTGCAAATGGATGTCCTTACTATGGAGAAGTTGCAAGGGAGCAAGTTGTAGGTCAAAAATCTTCATATGTATTCCCCATTTCATACAGGGAATATATGTGTATGACCAAAATTGTCAATGTCAGAATTTACAGCTGCTCCCTGGAACATTTAGGGTTTTAAACTGTGCTTGCTCCAGCCAGCCCTTTAAATGTAGAAGTCAGGAAATACCAACTTTCATATGCATTATATGTAGAAGTTGCTGTTTGTCCCACTGTTTTTTTTTTCAACACATAGATTTGCATAATGTCTCCTGTGCATCCACGTAGCTACAAATACATGTGCACTCTTCCACCTTCTTATTCATATTTCAGAAATGTCTCCATGCTTGGCAGAGCCTTTTCTAAAATACTGCCAGAACTGTGTACATTGCAATTCAATCTCAACGTGTCAATTTCAGTCTCCATGCACTACCTAAGATGTGCCCTCACATGTTCACTGATCAACTTAGCGTAACCTTAATTCATCAGTTAGTATGTGTTCAATCAATTTAGCACAAACTAAAAATTCCTCATTAGACCAAATATGTGAAACTGACCAAACAATAAAAAATCCCCAATAAGCAGGAAAATTTTCTGATAAAAATGCAGGCTAGCTAAGATGTTCTTTTATTAAAGTGTGGTAAGTGGTTACTGTGGAGGAGTAGCCTAGTGGTTAGAGCAACTGCCTAGTACACAGAAGATCAAGGGTTCATTTCCCACTAGCACTCCTTGTGACCTTAGGCAAGTCACTTTGCTCTCTATTGCTTTGGAAGAAAAGGCTGGCAATCTACTTCTGATGATACATTGTCAAGAAAACCCAGAGGTAGTTGGGTTGCTATGGGTCAACACTATCTTGAGGGCACTGAAAAAAAAGTAGTTACTGTGGTGTTCAGTACACACTAAACATCCCATGTAAGTGCTATTGCACACCAAGAGCAGACAGTGGGGAGTAAATCCCATTCTACCTGTCCTTGGAGCTGCAGAGTGGGGTCAGGGTGGGGTGTGCTAGCTGATAGAGATGCCAGTAGTGCAGCTGCACTTACCTCCACTTCAAGAGGTGGAAGTAAGTGCAGTCCAGTAGTGTAGCCACTGCCCATGTATAATGTAACACTTCAGCATTCCCTCCCCTGGATCCCAAGCCAACCTCCCTCAGGTAAGACCAGGAGGGGTGATAGGGTGGGGGAGGGTCCAGAGGGCTTAGATTGGGGGTAGAGGGCCTCATGTGAGGATCTCCAGGATTGGCATCCTGTCTTGGCAGGATGGTACTGGATAAGAGGGTAGGATGAGGGGAGAGGTCAAATCAGGAGGTGCAGACTGGAGGCACTGATTGGGGCTTACTCTTTTGGTGTTAGGGTCTGCGCGACCTGCCAGGACAAGGAACATGAGCCAGTGTGGTATGGTCTGCCCTGCAGCTCTGCACATGTCCCCTTGCATTTATTGCACAGGCTTTGCACATACCATGTGTGGTTTTTGGTGCAAACCCTGTGGTCAATGCAAAATCTTATCGCATTTTAGCAAAAGGGTCCCTAATTCTTTTTGGCCTGGGCATATCCCTATCTAGCAGGCTTCATAAGATACAATAAGTCTGTATTTTCTATGGAGACATAGAAAATGGTGGCAGATAAGACCATACAGATTATCCAATCTGCCCATTTACACCAACTGCTCATCTGTACAATCCCAACTGCTCCCACAGAGATCCTCTGTGCTTGTCCTGTGCTATTTTGACTATCCCACGCTTTCTATGGATATATATTTGTGAAGAACCCCCTTAGGTGAGCTTCCGGGTCTGGGACTGGCCTGGCTGGAGTCCTCTCGAGGGCGGGTTCTGTCGAGCCTTGTCAGTTTGGCACTTGGTGCCTCCACCTGGGGAAGAAAGGTGTTAGTGGGCAGGATTTCCCTCCTTTCACCCCAGGAAACCTCTCCAAAAAATACTCCTGTGAATAAGGCTGGCTTAAATAGTATTTACAATTTATTTACAAAATATATACATCAAGAATTGTGATAAACTAATGCAGTATGTACAACCCATATCATGTTAAGGTGAAATAGCAAAATAGGATAAAAGATAAGGCAGCTTAAACAACCAATTATAAACTTTATATATAATGACTTAAGTAAACCTTTAAAGATTATGAATTTAACCTTATTAACTGTCTCCTAACTCCCCTCCCTTCCCCTTTGCCCACCAGCCCCAAGTCTTACCTTGCTGAAGCTCTGGACTGGTGGCTGCTTGTGAATAGAGAGGATTTATAGCTCTGTCCAATCACTGAGGCTGTAGCCTTGGCTCTGCCTCCTCCAATCCAGAGAGAATTTTGCACTCCTGTCCAATCAGGAACAACTGTTGCAGCTCTCCCTTGAGCTGATCTGCCGCTGGACCTCTCTGGGTCTTGTGACTCCTAGTCCAGAATGGGCTCTCTGCCACTGCAGCTCTCCCTGGAGCTGATTCTGCCTCCACAGCTCCCCCTACTGTTGATCTGCTGCTGGACTCCCAAGCTTGGATTAGGCTCTTCAGAGTCTCTCCACTGCCATCTCCACCCCCATTTCACTTTTATCTCCTAAGGGTCTGTAAGAGGCTCTCTGCTGGCATCTTCACTCGAGCCTGTCTAGACTCCCAGTAGACTTTACAGGCCATCTTCAGGAGGAAGAGAGCCTACAGAGCAGAGGGAGTTTCCTCCTCCTCCTCCCCTCTCAGATGAGAGTTAAGCTCTTTTAGATAAAGAAGCCTGACGCCTCTAAATCCCAGGTAACTCTTCTCCAAGTTTTTTTCTGCACAGGGCTGCTGGTGCCAGTGCCAACTGATACCATTTCTGTTAGGGTGAGCAATTTCCACTGGCCCCAGTATTTATTTCCCCACTCTTTGTCTAGTGTGTACATTTTATTCCCCTACACTATTCCCTATAGATTTAAAAGTTCAATCTTAATAATAGATATAAATGTGAGCAAAATACTACACATTTAGTGCGGGTGCACTTAGCCTAAAGCCACCTCAATAGGTGGCGTTATCTGCGTTAATACAGTTATCACAAGGTATGAATCTGGCACTAACTGCACAGAGCATACCACGCCCACTCTCTGCCCCCACCCTGGCCACTTGGGACTCTAACACAGGTTACACAGTTAGAACCGGGATCACCCTGCACTATCATGGCCCTGTGCTAGCTGGCGATGCATGTCCCAGTGTCAGAACACGCGCAGAACACGCACCCTTTAATAAAACATCCCCTTAGTGTACTAACTACAAGCCTGGAGATTGCACTTTCCAAAGGATATAAAAGGATGAAGTCGGTCCAGAGAGTGTCTATTAAAATAGTCAGTGGCCTCCATCATAAGGCATATGGGGAAGACTTCAAGACTCTTTTCAAGGTTCTTTGCGCCTAGGGCTGCTGCAGTGGCATCTTTCAATTTGCTTGATGCATTCATGTTTTCAAAATTCTTTGGCATTAACACCATTATCTGCGGGTAGCCTGCAGATAACACATTCATCCGCTTTTATGTTATACGTGCCAATGATTTGCAGGACGATGGTGATCTACTGGATTTCCTTAAAAAGTTGAAAACGTATCTTTGTACTCAGGTTTTTGGAGATGCTAGGTTTTAGTTTCTTTTTTGGGAATATGATGTTCTAATTGTTGTGGATGTTTTTTGTGCCATTTTGAACTTTGTGACTAAGCAGGTTATAAACGTTTTAAGAAACATAGAGTGATATTAAATACCTCCATGGAATAAATGCACAGGAGGTGGCCCTCTTCCAATTGAAAGGAAACTCTGGAATGAGGGGTCATGATTGTATGGATCTGTGTTTTTCAGCAGGTGTGGTGTGTAGCATATTGTCTTGTGACCGCACGGCTATTATATGTGCTTCATACATATGAGTCCAAGTTGCCAAATATTTACATTGTTTCCGGTATTTTGTCAATGTTGCAGGCATAAGATTGTCAGTTGAGGTTCTTGATTGAATGTTTTTGTGTGTTTCTATAGGATGAGCATGTTCCATTCCACTAAGCCTTTGAGCATTTTGGAATTGTTGCTGACTTTCTTTTCATTCTTGGCTGGACTGTGAAAGATTATTGGTTATTCCTGGGTTAATGTTTCAGAAGGTTAATTTTACATGTACTATGACAGGAATGAACCCCACCCTTATGCCAGAGTGTTGGAGATTATCTCAGTCTCTCAGACTCATTTCAACATTTTCATTATCTCAAAGTGAGCTTCCTTCTGGAGTTCATAGGGTGCTTGGAAACTATTAATGAGGCAGGAGACAGCCAAAAGAATTGGTCTCTGGTTTCATTTGTTGGAAATTTTTCTCTTCCTCCACACATAGTACAGAATAGTCACATAGCACTGATACTTCTATTAGCAATGCTGTTGGCTCCTTTACCACAATGTCATTTTCTTGCATCATGTTTTTTTATCAATGGGAATAGAAATGTCCCAGATGATAATAGTTTCTTCATTCTCCACAGTTCTGTCAGGGTGATGATCAAAGTGATTTTCTGGCACAGCAATTATATAGTGTTTAAATAGTTTCCAGTGAATGAAGCATGCTATCTTTATTGTGCCTTTCTATGTGCAGCTTTTCTGACAGCAGCATATCATAACCAGTGATTAAATATGTTACTGTTTCCAGTTCAGTGCTACAAAATCTGCATTTGTCTGTTAGCAGAACCTACTAACTATCTCTAAGGGGTATATTTACTAAACCGTCTTAATGTGCGCCTGGCGATAGTGTGCAGGCTGCCATATAAGGAGTGGGCGTTTCAGTGTAAAGTAGCAAAATGGGATTAGCGCGCGATAACGTGCACTGCTGCGCACATTATCGTGCAAAGCGCCGCTAAGCGCATTACCGCGCGGTAATCTTATGTAGGCGCACAGACATCTAACATAGAAACAGAAGTGTAGCACAATGGTTAATACACTGACTGATGATACAGGGGTCATGAGTTTGATCCCCCAGCATGCCTAATGCATAAGGCTGGCTGAAGCATCAGCTTTGACATGTAAGTATTGTTTCCTGAGGCATTTTATGTGTATTTTAATTATTGCTGCCAGCAAACACACCCTCACGTGCCATAACCTAAGGTGCAGCAGAAGGCACCCTATAAGGCACTCCATAGGGCACATTATAAAGTGCACTGTCTGCCACGGCACCCTATAAGACACTCCATAGGACACCTTATATGGACTGCAACCATAAGGTGCCTCAGAAGGCGCTTTATAGAGTGCCCTATAAGGTGCCTTCTGAGGCACCTTATGGTTACAGTACCCTGAGGGTGTTTTGCTGGCAGCACTAATGTACATTAAAAAAAGACAATGCTTTGGACAGCCCTATCAAATAAACCCACTGTGGGTTTAAACCCATGACCTCTGGCTCCACAAGCAGTGAAGTAACCAGTGGGCTACAGCTCCATAGCTACTAGCAAACCCCTGGCTGGCTGCAGAAGGACTGCACGTCACCACACAAATAGTCTGCTGTGGTCACCAGGATAGGGTTAACCCACCCATACCCATGATGCACTGCACATGCAAATCAGCAGTCTACAGATGATCACAAGATGGGGTATGCACCCCCACAGCACCTCGGCCTGGTAGGGGGAACTGAACGTGTGTGGTACTGGTACAGAGCAGCTACACACCGCCACATTGTGCAGGTACTGAACTCACCCTGAGGGTGAGGTGGGGTGCCCAGCACCAGGTCCACAGCAGAGATAGGCCATGCTGCAGGTCCCCAGCCGTGCTAATGTGTGAGATAGGTAGTTTCTGCAGACACACCTTACATATATCTGTATTTCTCAGTCAGGTTTAGCCCTTATGGACCCATAGGAGGATTATGTACCACCACCCTCCTCCGGGGCTGAGAGTGGTAAACAGGGTTTCCCACCAACAGATCCACATTCTACCTCCCTGCAATGGTGGCAGTAGAGGGGACCATCAACCCCAGTCCTGCTGGGGAACAGACACCCTACAGGGCAGTCAATGCAGCTCTGTACACATCCATAAAGCAATAGCAGACAGACATTAGGCCTGGAAATGCTAAGCTTCACCCCACCACTATCTGATATTCTCCTGCAGCAAGCCTTCAGCCGCTGAACCCTGCAAGGTGTTCTATCAAGACACATACCAGCTGCAGACAGTCTGCTAGATAGTCCATAGTGCATGTTCCTGGTGGAAATGCATGCACACCAAGCAGATAAATCAGTGACTGAGCCCCAAAAGGGAACCCATAAATATCACATGAGAAAAATACTATATAGCACTATGGGGGAACCTAGCCATGCCGTGGTCACTGCTCAGTCAGGGTGAGAGTGATCTCCCAGCAGAACATGCTGTGGCCACCCTGTCTGTGCAGGTGGTGGCCGGGCACTACAATGTCCCAGCCAGTGCCCTATACCCTGTGCAGATGCATCCTGGCCAGGCCACCCTGTCCGGGCTATACCCATGGTACCTTGCTCCTCATTATGTACATTGGCAGGCCAATACTGGCAACAGTGCTGGCAGTGTGGGCTGTGGAGGGTGTTTGCAGCCACCACACACTGGATAGACAGACACACACTCCCACACCTATGCCAGCATTGTGCTACTATAGAGGTGTTTAGCAGCCCTGGCCACCACACCAGTCCTGGGCACAGTGCAGCATGGATATGGTATGCAATACTGTTGGGGGTCACTCCTCAGGGTGGTAAACACTGTCAGAGACCAGACCTGAAGCACACTCCACAGACATCAGAAAGGCTGCTATGATGGAGCTCAATCAGCAAACTGTGCTTAACGTAGGATTTGCTATCTGCCAGTAATCATAGCAACCTTTTGATAGCTGTGTACCGTATTCCCAGGTTTAGGGTGGCATTGCTAAGGTATGCAAGTGCTAGTATTGGGAGATGCACACAGGGCCCAATGTCCTGCCTCTCCAGGAGGCATTGGCTAATGGAGCCTGTGGGTGTGGGTGTGTCTGCCCCTGTTGGCTGCTGCTTTACGGCAGAGGTTCCCAACTCCAGTCCTGGTGTGCCAAACACTATTCGGGTTTTCATGCTGTATCTCAAGAATATGCATGAGATACATCTGCATACCATGGGGACGGTGCATAGATATGCAGCACAGGCATCTTTATTAGAGGCAGCATGGAACCTGAATGGTGTTTGGCCCTCCAGGACTGCATTTGGGAGACTCTGCTCTAGGTAATGTGCCTGTTTATGGTGTCTGTGCTCTGTAGGGTAAAATGTAGGTGTTTTGGGCATGTTTATGTCATCTGCAATAAAGGTTCTGTCTGTATTAGCACGTTTTAGTAGTGGGTAAAAAATGGGGGCTGGGTTGGCAGGAACCACAGCTGGGACTTGAACCTGTGACTTTCTGCTTCTGAACACATTGGCTGTGTGCACGGCACCACCGTGTTGCCACAGAGACAGCACATTCCCTGGGGATACCATGACTGTTCATCAGACAGGGCCTGTCTGTTGCAGTGCATGGCACCCACCTACACAGGGCTAGGCCACGGTCTGCTCTGGGCAGCTGCCACTGCCCCTTCCACCACCAGTGCCCCTCTGCCACCCTGCTGACATGCCTTTCTGCTGGTGGTGCTGGTGGAGCGCAGTCTCAGGCCATCCAGTGTGTGGGTAGGCGGCTGCCTATGGTGTGGGTTCTGGGGTAGGGGTGCCTGCATAGGTGTCCACGCTTCCCCCCAGCACTGCCTGCCACTGTTCTGTGCCCTTGGGGGTCCCTACTGGGTACTGTCCCCTGTGACACTGTGGGAAGCACACTCGTGCCCATGCTGGGCCCTCATCAGTTGCTGTCTGGCTGCTCTACTGTTTCAGCATTCCTATGGGCCACCTAGGAATCACCCTAGTCCGCACTTTGGCCCAGCTGCAGTACAGCATGTGCCGTCTGCAGCCCTCTGTGTCCCCTTTCCCAGCATCTGTCCAGTTGCCCATTCCGACATGCCCGCCCTGCTGTTGTGGAACATGTGCACCCCATAGGAAACCTGTCCAATGGAGAGGGAAACCCTGATGAGCGCAATTGCACTGTGGGATCATTCACCTTGCACGAGGACAGAGCGCAGACCCTTCCACAATTCATATCTTTTTTTTGGAACCTTCTCGGGAGTGCTTTTTGATGTTTCCCATTAATATCACTATTGCCCAGCTTGGTTTGTTTGTTTTATATTTTGTTCGGGTCATTTTCAATGTTTATTTGCACTTTTGTTCCATGCACATGTATCACACTTATCACTTTTTGGAAGGTTTTCCTGATTTTGCTGTACATTGCTGACAGAAATGGTTTCTCTTCCCTATAAATCAGCTCTAACGCCAGGGTTTCACTGGCGTTAGTTTTGAGCCTCGAATTTCACATCGTTAGTGTGTGGGGAGCCTCTCCCCTCCCACTCTCCACCCATTGACCCCTTCTCTCTGCCCCTGGGGAACCTTCCTCCGCCCTCAGGGAGCCTTTACTCCACCTTCAGCGCTCGTTTGCGCCGCTGAGCACCACTGCGCATGTTAGCACACGATAAGGCGCCTTATCGCACGGTAATGCGCCATTATCGTGCGATATGGCGCCTTATTGTGCGATAACGTGTCAGAGCGCTCATTAAGACGGTTTAGTAAACATGCCCCTAAGGATTTCAGAAACGCAGACCAATCAACAACTAAAAGGGCATTCACTTTCTACTTCCCAGTCCTACAGAATACACTACCCAACAACCTACTTGCGATGTAAAATACTGTTATAATGATCCTTATTGCTCTTGTTCAGTATGTTTCTTGTTCCCTGTAAACTGCCTAGAGCAGTTTGAGTCATTATGTTCTCTGTAAACCACCTTGATTACATGGATAAAGTGGTGTATATAAAACAAATAAATAAATAAAAATAATATATATGCTTGCATAATTTTTAGAAAACACCTTCCCTTGAAAATGCCTTATAAAATTACCCCCTTTGAGTACTTAGGTCTGCTGATGTTCTTAAATATACCTGAAGGTCTACGATAATAGAAACATAGAAATATGACGACAGAAAAAGACCACATGGCCTATCTAGTCTGTCCTTCCATAACAACTACAACAGTCCCCTTTTTACCTTTAGAGATCCTCTGTGTTTGTCCCATGCTTTTTTGAATTCAGTTACTGTCCTCATCTCTACCACCTCCACTGGGAGACTATTCCACGGATCCACTACTCTTTCCGTAAAGAAATATTTCTGCATATCACTCCTGAATCTATCTCCCTTCATAATAGCTTCATGGGCATACATTTATAAGGAGGGTGTACTTTTAGATACCAGGTATGTACCTAACTGGGGCTATTTCTGTCATTAACGCAGGTATGTGGCTACATATGTGTATTTAATGACCTCTTAGAAAATCCCAGTCACCATAAAAATACATGCATTGCTTGATGGTGTGTACTCTGCTGGAAAGTGTGCACATGGCAGAGTTTGGGTGGAGTGTGGAGTGAGTGCAGAAGTACATATTTATATTATAAAATGCTATGATTTACACACCTTCTAGCAAATATCTAGGTGTCAAAGAGAAGAGAGGGCTACAATGGATCATTTCTCATGCAAAGGGCACATAACAATTAAAGTAACAACGCGCTCAACAAATGTTACACTTTCATTCTGGGAGCTCATCCCATAGATAGTAAAGGGAGCCTCAGCACAGGGCATGTGGCTTTATCGCGGATGTTTCACCGCTAAACTCACATCTGCATACAACCTGATTTGTCATTCAGAGGCTACCCAAGCTGTGTTTAAATTTTCAAAATGCATTTAAAATAAGAGAAACACTTAGGGGTATGTTTACTAAACTGCGTTAGTTTGATTCGCGTTAGGAGCCGCGTTAGTAGAAGAAATGTCAAAAAAGGACATGGGTGGTACATCATTACCAATAATGCGTGTTATAAGGCGCCGCGCAGCAACGATCGTTACAGGGCGCGTTACTGCACGTTAAGCTTAAGAACGCGCGCAGACACCTAAATACAGAAACAGAGGTGTAGCACAATGGTTATTACACAGACTGATGGTACAAGGGTCATGGGTTTGATTCCCCAGTGTGCCCAATGAATAAGGCTAGCTGAGGTGTCATGTGTAATCCTTTGAAGGCCTACTATAATATTTTAATCCACATTCTGCAGCCGGGTTAAAGTTTGCATATGTCAGGAAAATTGTACCCGTCTTATTCAATATGCTCCAATAGTGCCGTTCCCTCAGCCATGGTCATGTATTATATACCATTTGATAGTAATATTTAGGCAGAAGTTTGGATCCCGAAAGTTTTGGGCTTGGCCTGGAAAGGGTTAAGTATTCGACTGTGATGAAGTTTAGTTGTACTGTAATAGTGCTGCCAGCAAACACACCCTCACAGTGGCGTAACCTAAGGTGCCACATAAGGCACCCTAGAAGGCACTCCATAGGGCACACTCTAAAGTGCGCTGTCTGCCAAGGCACCCTATAATGTCCCCTATAGGACACCATATAAGGCACCTTATAAGGCGCTTTATAGGGCACAGTATAAGGCGCCCTATAGGGCGCCTTATGAGCCACCCTAAGGTGACAGTACCCTGAGGGTGGTTCTGCTGGCAGCACTAATATACAATAAAAATAGACAATGCCTAAAACAGCCCTATTGACGAACCCCACTGTGGGTTTTGAACCCATGACCTCTGGCTCCATGGGCAGTGAAGTAACCAGTGGGATAGAGCTACTAATAAACACCTGGCTGGCTACAGGAGGACTGCACGGCACCACACCCACATTCTGCTGTGGTTACCAGGAGAGGGTCAACCCATCCGTACCCAGGATGCACAGCACATGTAAATCAGCAGTCTACAGATGATCACAAGATGGGGTATGCACCCCACAGCACCTCAGCCTGGTAGGGGGTGCCGACGGTGTGTGTTAGTGGCACAGAGTAGCTACAGACCGTCACAGTGTGCGGGTCCTGTGCTCATCCTGAGAGAGAGGTATGCTGCCCAGCATCATTCTCACAGCACCCGGCTGTGCTGAGATAGGCTATGCTGCAGGTCCCCATCAGTGCCAAAGTGTGATAGGTAGTCCTTGCAAACACCCCTAGGATATGCCTGTGTTCATCTGTATGTCACATCTAGCCCTTGTGGACTATGATGCACCCAGAAAAGTGCATACCCTGTGTGGGTGCCATGGTCACATGATGTAAGTGAAGGGGGGTGTTGGGACCCACAGGGAGATTACATACCACCACCCAACACACCCTCTGGGGCTCAGGGTGGGGGACAGGATTTCCCGCCAACAGATCTACTTTCTACCCCCCTGCAATGGGGGCAGTAGAAGGGACCATCACCCCAGTCCAGCTAGGGATCAAACACCCTACAGGGCAAGCAATGCAGAGCAGTACACATCCATAACACAATAGCAGACAGACGGCAGGTCTGGAAATGCTCAGCTGCCCCCCACCATTATCTGACATTCTCCAGCAGCAAGCCTCCAGCCGCTGCACCCTGCAAGGTGCTCCAGCAAGACACATATTAGCTGCAGACATTCCGCCAGCTAGTCCATAGTGCATGGTCCTGGAGGAGATGCATGTACCCAGAACGGGGACATCAGCATACACATCAAGCAGATAAATCAGCGATTGGGCCCCAAAAGAAAACCCATAAATATCACATGAAAGAAATGCTATATAGCACTATGAGGGAACCTAGCCATGCCATGGTCACTGCTCAGTCAGGGTGGGAGTGACCTCCCAGCAGGACATGCTATGGCCACCCTGTCCATGCAGGTGGTACCGGGCACTACAATGTCCGAGCCATTGCCATATGCCCTGTGCAGATGCGGCCAGGCCAGGCCACCCTATCCAGGCTATTCCCATGGTACCTTGCTCCTCATTATGCACATTGGCAGGCCAATACTAGTAACAGTGCTAGCAGTGTGGGCTGTGGAGGGTGTTGGCAGCCACCACACACTGGATAGACAGACACACACTCCCCACACCTATGCCAGCATTGTGCAACTATAGAGGTGTTGGGCAGCCCAGGCCACCACACCAGTCCTGGGCACAGGGCAGGCATGGCTATGGTATGCAACACTGTAGGAGTCACTCCCCGATTGGTAAACACTGTCAGACACAAGACCTGTAGCACACTCCACAGACATCAGAAAGGCTGCTATGATGGAGCTCAATCAGCAAACTGTGCTTAACGTAGGATTTGCTATCTGCCAGTAATCATAGCAACCTTTTGATAGCTGTGTACCATATTCCCAGGTTTAGGGTGGCATTACTAAGGTATGCAAGTGCTAGTATTGGGAGATGCACGCAGAGCCCAAAGTCCTGCCTCTCCAGGAGGCTTTGTATAATGGGGCCTGTGGGTGCGGGTGTGTCTGCCCCTGTTGGCTGCTGCTTTACGGCAGAGGTTCCCAACTCCAGTCCAGCGGTGCAAAACACTGTTCGGGTTTTCATGCTGTCCCTCATGAATATGCATGAGATACATCTGCATACCATGGGGGTGGCGCATAGAAATGCAGCACAGGCATCTTTATCAGAGGCAGCATGGAACCTGAATGTTGTTTGGCCCTCCAGGACTGCATTTGGGAGGCTCTGCTCTAGGCAATGTGCATGTTTATGGTGTCTGTGCTCTGTAGGGTAAAATGTAGGTGTCTTGGGCATGTTTACGTCATCTGCAATAAAGGTGCTGTCTGTATTAGCACGTTGTAGTAGTGGGTAAAATATGGGGACTGGGTTGCTGAACTTCAGAACTGTTCGAACCACTCTGAGTTCCAAAAGAAGTTAAAAACCTTTTTTTTTTTAACATTTCTCCCTTCCACCTTAGCTCATAACCCTTCCATCTCCTCCTTTTCCCTTCTGCATCACTCAAATCCTACTATTCAACCCAATGACTCATTGTAAACTCTTATGTAAATAGTTGATCCTTGATCTTTGTAATTAGTTCTTCTTGTTACATATGTATCCATTGTTTCTTGTTCCATGTAAACAGTTGAAATATACTGCCAAAATTGTTCCATGTACACCGTCTTGACTTGTAGAAAGACGGTATATAAAAATTGTTAAATAAATTAATTAAATAAATAAACCACAGCTGAGACTTGAACCTGTGATCCTCTGCTTCTGAATACACTGGTTTTGTGCACTGCACCACCTTGCTGTCACAGAGTCAGTACATTCCTTGGTGATACTATGACTGTTCGTCAGACAGGGCCCATCTGTTGCAGTACACGGCACCCACCTACACAGGGCTAGGCCACGGTCTGCTCTGGGCAGCTGCCACTGCCACCTTCACCACCAGTATACCTCAGCCACCATGCTGACATGCCCTTCTGCTGGTGGTGCTGGTGGTGCGCAGTCTCAGGCCATCCAGTGTGCAGGTAGGCGGCTGCCTATGGTGCAGGTTCTGGGGTAGGGGTGCCTGCATAGGTGTCCACGCTTCCCCCCAGCACCACCTGCCAATGTTCCGTGCCCTTGGGCATAGCTGCTGGGTACTATCCCCTGTGACACTGTGTGAAACACAGTCGTGCCCATGTTGGGCCTTCACCAGTTGCTGTCTGGCTGCTCTGCTGCTTCAGCATTTGTATGGGCCACCTTGGCATCGCCCTAGTCCGCACTGTGGCCCAGCTGCACCACAGCATGTGCCGCCTGTGGCCCTCTGTATCCCCTTCTCCGACATCTGTCCAGTTGCCGTTCTGTCATGCCCACCCTGATGTTGCGGGACATGTGCACGCCATAGGAACCCTGTCCGATGGTGGGGAAAACCCTGAGCAGCGCTATTTCACTGTGGGCTCATTCACCTTGTATGGGGACGGATTATAGACCCTTCCACGATTTATATCTGTTCTATGGAGCTTACTCGGGGGGAGGGGTTGATGTTTCTCACTGATACCACTATTGGCCAGCTTGGTTATGTTTTTTTTCCAGTTTGTTGGGGTCATTTTCAGTGTTTATGTGCCTTTTTGTTCTGTGCACATGTATCACACTTATCACTTTTTTTAGGTTTCCCTGCCTGAGCTGTACATTGCTGACACTGAGATGGTTTCTCTCCCCTGTAATGTACATTTAACGGCAGGTTTTCATTCGCGTTGGAATTGAGCTCTTCAGATCAGCGCGTTAGTGTGGAGGGAGCCTCTCCTCGCCCACTCTCCGCCCATTGACCCCTTCTCTCCGCCCTCTCTCCACCTTCTGCGGTGTTTTACCGCGCCGCGGGAGTTTACGATCGTTAACTACGATTAACGCGCGTTATGTAACGTTAACGATCGTAAGCGCATCATAACGTGTGTTATGATGCGCTTACGATCGTTAACGTTACATAATGCGCGTTATTCACGATTACCGCAGTTTAGTAAACATACCCCTTAGTTCTATCACATGTTGGTATGAAACTCCACAGAGAGAACACACTGCTGAAGAAAAGTTGACTCAAGTTTCGCCCTATGATGAAAAGGGCTGCATCAGGACAAAATTGAACAACATGGACAAACGTTCCCTTTGAATGAAAATTGGAACCTCACTAAAGTTTATTTTAAGGAGCAGCTTAATGATGTTTGAACAAACTTCAGCCAATCACTCTAAATTGCTGTCATGCAATCCAATGACTCATTTAGGCCAATAGGTTGTACTGAATTCAGCATGAATATCCATTTTTGTTCCAAGTGAGTTTTGTGGAATAAGAACATCTAGGTGTTGGCGTTTACATCAACTCTAGCTCTTTTCACAGGGAAAGCTGAGAGCAGACAAAGCCTTTGTCAGTAAGTAATCATTACTTTGTTGACAAACTTGGTGACTTAAAGCTTGGGATAAATGAGAGATTGTGGGTTTATTTAAAAAAATGTAAGCTTGCTTTAGAAATTTTAAATTAACTTCTGTTAGATTTAGGAACGCTCTTATTATCTTAAAAAAATCAGGCAAATAGCAGCATGCTTTAAAGATGTTAAATTAATTTCTGTTAGATTTAGGTAGACCCCTATAGCCTTAAAAGAAAATAGACAGGTTTTCCCATCTACTCCAGGCACATTGTTTAATTTATAGTTAGTTATCTCAATTAAGAGAGAGAGAGAGAGAGAGAGAAATTTAACACCACAGTCTATTTGCATCAAGAAGTGATTAACCCTGACCAGATAATTAGCAGTTCCTTGGGAAACAAATAAAAATAGTAGCATAAAATAAACCTGGAACAACTCTAAACAACTAAATTCACTAATACAAAGATGCAGACAGCAGCAGTATGGGGTCTATCCAGTCTTTTGCACTGAATGCCATGTGTATGATCATCTCCCATTTGGTGAGAGGTCATATTTGCGCACAGGTTGCAAAGAGTTCCTGGCTCTTAAAGAGTGATTCCAATCCCTGAAGGCTATAGTAACAGACTTGAAGGAGCTGAGGAAGACAGAGAGGTTTATAGAGTCTGGCAGTCTCAGTTTGCCTTGAAGGATAGCAGTCACCTAGAAGGAGAGAATCCCCTTGGCAGGGCAGGAAATGATCCTGTAGCCAGGACCTGCCCTCCAGGGGATACAATATCCTCTCACTCAAGGATGTGAAAAGAGTTAGGATGGCCATTTTAGCTGACAATTTTATCATTAGACTGGGTGACAAGTGGATATGAGGATCTCTTGGTCACTTGCCTGCCTGGTGCAAAGGTAGGGGACCATACATGTCACCTAGATAACATTCTAGGCAGTGCTGGAGAGGACCCCACTGTGTTGGTACATGTGGACACCAATGACATAGAAAAGTGTGGGAAGGAGGTCTAGAAGCCAAATTTAGGCTTTTTGGTTGAAAGTCAAAATCCAGGACCTTCAGGGTAGAATTCTCAGAAATGCTCCCTATTCCACATGCAGAACCCAAGGGACAGGCAGACCTCCAGAATCTCAATACATGGATGAGAATGGTATAGGGGATTTTTTCAGGGACTGATAAATTCTGGAGAAGAAGGGCCTTTCCAGAAAAATGGGCTCCGCTTTAATCGGGGTTAGGTAGAACAGACTACTGGAACTAATCTTTCTTATATCTCCCTATACCCCTCCTTGGGAACTCCGCTCTTCTGGCAGATCACTTCTATCTGTACCCTTCCCTTCCACAGCCAACTCCAGACTCTGATCTTTCCAACTTGCTGCTCTTTATGCCTGGAACAAACTACCTGAGTTGATATATCTATGCCTTTTCAAATCCAGGCTAAAAACTCACCTCTTCAAGGCTGCTTTTGGATCCTGATCTGCTTAGTCTCCTGCTCTCCAACCTTTTTTCCTTACCATTCCTCTAGACATATCCTAGTCCACAGCTTTGTGTTGTCTGTCTTGAGTAGATTGTAAGCTCAGATGAGCAGGAACCATCTCTTACATGTCTCTTTATAGCACTGTATATGCCTTATAGTGCTATACAAATTATTAGAAGTAGTAGATTTAGTAAAAGGAGATAGAGCAGTTTTTAAACTAGATATTGGGAGGAAGCCAACAGTCATCCAGGAGTGCATGGTTTAGAATACTGTATCTTTGGAAGATACTACCAAAATAGTGAGGCTAAGCCATCCCGATAGAAAGGTTGCAATAAAAATAGTCCATGTACCCTTAACTAAACAACAGACAGAGTTGAAAGTTTCCAAATTACCCTTGTCGCCTGTTAATGCAGGTTGCCAATATGAATAAAAAACATACGTTGAAATCCTTATATGCAAATGCTAGCAGTCTAAAAAATAACATGGGAAAGTTAGAGTATATGCCAATGAATGAAAAGATAGATATAATTGATATCTCAGAGACCAGGTGGAACGAGGATAATGGGACACTGTGATAACAGGGTACTATCACAATGATATTGTAGATAAAATTGGTAGCGGGATTGTGTTATATGTTAAAGAGGGCATAGAATCAAACAGGATAAAAGTTTTCCATGAAACTAAATGCACTGTAAAATCATTATGGATAGAAATTGCACGTGAGAAGGGGAAGGGAGAAGAGGGTCTAATACCATCCACTTGGCCAGAATGAACAGACAGATGATGAAATGCTAACAGAAATTAGGAAAGTTAACAGAATTGGAAATAATCGTCAACCCAATAAGATTTATATTTTAAAAAATACACAAAAAGCTTATCATGAGCTCTCTAAACCATCCTAGAGAAGTATTTGATATAGTGAAATCTCTAGTGAAAGGACCTAATCAAAAGAGAGGGGACAAGGACCTCTGATCACAGTCACTGACTGACTATTTTCAAAGTAAGCTTTGCAAGGACAACAACAAGATATCAAACAGCCTCATCAATGTCTTTTGGCAGTCCTCAACTCAATCTCTCCGGAACATTGAAGGGCGTGTTAGGTGCAGCACTACTGCATTACCTGACAGAGGCATGGAAAGCACGTTCCTGGCATTTAGCATGGTATACCCTGCCCTAACATGGCCTATGGAGGAGGCGGTACGTGCACTTGCAATAATGGCATACCTTGCAGTTAACGTGAGGTATGCTGACTGCAAGGTGCTCACCCCTCCCACTCCCCGCCCCAACCTGGCCACTTACACCCTAACGTGAGCAGCACAGTTATTGTGGAAATCAGGATACAATAACTGTGCTGGCCCCACACTAACAGATACCTTGGGTCACAGCACATGGTTAGCATGTGCTGTAACCCACTGCTTAGTGCCCTTTAGTAAAAGGGCCCCTTAGAGCAATGCTTCTCAACCCAGTCCTCGGGACACACCTAGCCCTTTCAGGCTTTCAGGATTTCACAATGAATATGCATGAGATAGATCTGCATACAATGTGGACAGTACATGAAAATTCTCATGCATATTCACTGTGGGAATCCTGAAAATCTGATGGACCTAGATGTGCCCCAAGGACTGGGTTCAGAAGCACTACCTTAGAGAACATCATCCTCAACCTCAATACCTCTGCATTCCCACTTGATCCTTGCCCAGTAAACTAGCCTTAGCTGAGTTAAGTCCTACCTTAATCAGGATTACACAATTTAGTTATTATTTTTATGTATTTATTTAACTAGGCTGAATTTTGCTTTTTTACCAGTCAAAGTGATGTACATTCAGATACTTTATATATATTTTTCCCTTGTCCCCAAAGGGCTCACAATCTATGTTTTTGTACCTGAGGCAACAGAGGGTTAAGTGGTTTGCCCAACGTGAATGTGAAGGTCACAAGGAACACCAATTATCCCTTATGTGGGGTCATATAACCACTAATCTCAAAAGTTCATCTAAATAGCACATTGTTAGACACAAAGGGGCCAATTCCATTACATGCACATCTTGGCCATCGGCACGTCCAAATCGTAAACGTGCCCGATTTAAATGGGATTCCGCATTAGATAAACATGCGGTTTTAGAATAGGGACATACACGTTTGCAGCGCTGCACGAACAAAGCACTATAGAGAACATGGCTGTATGCAGCAAATGATTTGTACATCCCCGCACTCATCATATTCTGAAAGGTTAGACATTCATGAACCCGCCCATCTCCATGATAGATCAGCGCACAGCCACGCACGCCTCTGTGTGAAATGTGCATCCCTTAAGCTGCTCCACTTACTGGCAATGTTGTGCTGATACAAACCACACATGAATACCGATGACACAGAAATGGTGATGCACACTAGACTATCTATATCAGTCTGTTGCATGCCCAGAACACTACAAAGATAGCTCAGTGCACCCCATGATAGTTTAAAAGCAGGTAGGAAGTGATTCATTTGACATGACATACTTCGCATAACACCATACATGGCAATGGAAGACATCCTTAGTTATGCGTGCATTGGTCATCTTGAAAAACAGTCTGTGCAATGCTCAGTATGGCCCAGACAAAATCAGAAGTGGGTCTCTATAATGAAATGTCATAACATATCCCTGTCACTGATAAGGGACCCACAGACTAGGACTATTCAACAGTGCAAACAGCGCTAATAAATGATCAAAAGTACCATCCTCACTCTCTACAATAGGGCACGTTTCTAGAGACATATAGTGGTGCCCCTGGGCATGTCTTAGTGTTGCTTGCACTGAAGACTGCTCTCATTCTGAGGGCCCTTAGTAGTGACAAGGATATGTTGTGACATTTTGCTATAGAAAACCTCCTTTGATTTAACCTCCCTGATCACACTGGCACCTGGGGATACTGCAGTTATCCCTACGGCCCAGGTACCGGCCAGATATTTGTGTCCCGTCAGATTAGCAGATGAGCACAACTGATCTTCCTGTGTGTCACTCAGACCACACACACACATTCCCTCACTTGCAGTCACAACTATCATCCTCTGCAAGAATGGTGCCCTGCAGCCATACACAAATGCTGTGAGACCAGGACTCCACAGCTGATCTGCATTTCTCATCCAAACACAATTCTGCTCCCTAATACCTCACATACATCCCTACATCTACATTCACATTGTTCCAGACACTGGAATTGTTAGGGAAGCTGAGAATAGCCCCTTTGGCACAAGCAGCACATGCTAGTGTAGCCAGGATAAAGTCTATTGCAGTGCTTTATATTTCTGCAGGGATGTTTTTTATTGTTCCCTAGCCTTACAAACATCCTTCCCCTGTGCATTCTATTCTTTACAACTGCATCTTGTGCCCTCCCAAGACAGCTGACAAACCAGTTCAATACAGACATGTCACAGCCATTCATCTCAATGGAATGTGTTGGGGATCAGAGCAGAATATTTCTAAGCCCTGGTTTTACTCCACATTTCCGCAGGTATAACTTGGATGTCCACAGGTAATGCTGAAGATGTACATGGGCCTCTACTGAATATGCTTTATATGTCTCCGCGGCTGGCCATGCCCCCATTCCACCTTTCCCGCCCATGTTCAGAGATCCCCATGCTAGCACCGTGTACTTGCAGGTACATGTGTTTTCAGAATGCAGTTCTAGATGTATTTGCGAGAAACACATCTATTCTGCATGTCTAACTGGCTTATTTGTGGTTCAGAATGACCCTGAAAGAATTAAACTTCCTACAGACCCATTTCCAGCCTTTCCAAGCAAAGATAATTGAAACAGTAGTCTAGCATCAGCTCCAAGATAACATTAACTCAAATACACCACCAGACCCAGAACAACATGGCTTTAGACCCCACCATGGAGTCAAAGATAGATTCAAGAAGGGTCGACATGTCTTCAGTAGCAGATTGGCTAACCTACTGAAGAGGGCTTCAAACTTGATCCATTAGGGATGGGTGAAGAAATCCCCCAGGTGAAATGTCTTTATAGAAATAGGTAAAATGTCTTTATAGAAATAGGTAAAAGGGGCAACATCTGGAAAGCAGTGTCTATAAATGCCCGTAGCATAGGAAATAAGATCACAGATGCTGAGGCTTCAATGGGAGAGGCTGATTTGGATTTTGTGGCAGCTACAGAGACATAGTTCACGGACAACCATGACTGGGATGTAACTATACCAGGCTACATGTTTCTCAGAAAGGACAGGGTAGGACAAAGAGGAAGAGGAGTGGCACTATTATGTAAAAAATAGTATTAAAGCTATGGAAATACAGGGCTTAAAAGAGAGAGAGGAGGCACTGTGGGTTAAACTAGAAAGAGGGAAAGAGAAATCCATTTGCATTGATGTGATTTACAGACCTCCCTCATAGGGAGAAGAGGTGGACAGAGATGTAATAGAAGACATACGCAGCATTGCCAGGAAAGGGGAAGTGCTACTGATAGGTGATTTCAATATAACAGATGTTGATTGATGCATCTCTGCTGTGGTGTCATCTAAAAGCATGGAGATCCTGGATTCTTTACAGGAAGAACTATTCAGCTCTATCAAGTCACTTAAAATAGAATATAAAGGACATATTGGAGGGTGCTGGTCAATAGCTACCTCAGTGTTTTGTCCGACAGAACTTTTTAATTTTTCTTTGGAGCAAATATAATACTATAGGAAGTAGTGAACACACTGGGTGAAAGATATTTTCCTATATCGTTGGTCTATTTCATGTATTTTATATTATTATTTTAGTCATTAATGTGCAGGTTAATGACCTCTTATAAAATCCTGAACTGTGAAAAAGTACATGCATTGTTTGACGAGGCATACATTGCTGGTGGAGGGGTGCATGGCAGAGTTTGTGGAGAGCACACAAGTAGGTGTGTAGATTATAAAATACTGTAAGGTGTGCATGCTCTTGGAAATATCTAGGTATACTGTAGGTATTTACACCTGCTCTAGTGCAGGCATAAATATCCATGCCTTGACTTGAGGTGTGATTTCTGCCACGTAGGCTATTATTTTATAACGATATAGGTGCTTACTTGTTTTTATAAGATAGGTGCCTTCAGAGACACTTACACTATTTATTTATTTAGTCTATTTATTTATTTAGTTTTCTATACTGCCTTATCCTTCAGTCAAAGCAATTTACATTATGTATTCATTACAAACAGGTACTGGATACTTTCCTTTGTCCCCAAAGGGCTCATAATCTATGTGGACCTGAGGGTTAGGTGGCTTGCCCAAGGTGTGCCTATAGGACTAGAAATCTCAGTCCCTCCAGCCTGAGATTGCTGTCCCCAGGTGGGAATTGAACCCCCTGGCCCACCAGTCTGAAGCACTGTGTCCCAACCACTAGGCCACACCTCCCTTCACTAGGTGCCTCCT
This sequence comes from Ichthyophis bannanicus, assembly GCA_033557465.1. Classification (NCBI taxonomy): domain Eukaryota; kingdom Metazoa; phylum Chordata; class Amphibia; order Gymnophiona; family Ichthyophiidae; genus Ichthyophis; species Ichthyophis bannanicus. The sequence continues at coordinate 868,647,899 of CM066033.1, forward strand.
TATAAAATGACCCTCCACATGGATAGTGCTCAGGTCATCAGTAATGATTTTCTAGGGACTACTGAGAGTTCTGCTGAAAATGACCAGATTGGCCCAGCCAATGACTAGCTGCTACTATCCAGATACCATAAGTGCCTTTGAATATCGGGCTTTTGCAGATGGTCGTATCAGGGCATATTTACTAAAGTGTGCTAGCTCCTTATCACGCATGGTTAAATTTCAAAAATTAGCGCAGAGTGTATAATGGACCCGTGCTGACCTCTGGGGGAATGTCCAGCATGTTGTCATGCAGTTAGCGTGGTGAGAAGAACCTTATGCTAAACTGTCAGTTGAAACAGACACATGACGACAGAAAAAGACCACATGCCTATTGCAATTACTGTAATAAGGGTGTACTCAATACTACCCACTGAGGTATGGTAAGCGCACCCACACAAACAGCAATGTTAACAATTAGCACATGCTACTGACCTCTAAGCTAGCCACAATGTTCAGCCAACAGCTCTCTCTGACCCTAACCTGCCCATTCCCTGCCCCATTGTACGTTAAGCACTTTCTATGTGATTTCTATGACCCTGGCTGCTTTAACATGCAGTAATGGTAACTGCTTAGCACGCGCTTTAGTGCACTGTAAACGTTAGTGCAATTTAGGAAGCATGTCTCATGGAGGTTATAGAACCATTTGAGTAATTATAATCTGTTCTTTCTCCTGTAGCCACCACAAGGATATTTTATATATGATCTGAGCATGCAGAACAGCATTTTACAGGCTCAAGTAGCTGCTTATCAAATTTCTCCAGAGTATATAAATATAAAATAAGTATGCAGGAAACATAGCACCTACTTCTATACGATTCATATGCAGGCTTCCCAGGGGTGGAATGGGGGTACGACTGGAACTTAGATATATACGTATATATCTCATAAAATACATACATATGTGTCCATTTCTACTGGCATGCACACACACAGTTATTCTTACCTTGGAGCAGGGGTATCTTTGCAAGGCTAGTTAGGCTGTTTTATAAAGGCACATAGGTGCATATGCTGTCTTGAGAAAACAGATGCAATGTCTATGCCTATATACCTTCCCTGCCCAGGCACCCTGTTATAAGGTTACCCTCCAAAGGACATGCTGCTTCTGGGCCATTGCTAAAATCACAAAGAGACACGCTGGAAGTTCCCTATCCTTTCTGGCAATGGTAGAAGAGGACTGGAGGGGCCCAGCTTCACTGCATCACCCTCAACATTCACTTGACCTGCAGGGAGAAATGGAAGGTTTCATTTTTGTTTTGTGTTTATTTTCTCTTCTATAAATTAACATTCAAGACCATTTATATATCGATTGTGTATAGTTCATTTTTATAGGACCTATTTCTACAGCTTTGTCACCCTGAATGAGTCTGATCTTGGCTGATCTCAGAAGCTAAGCTGGGTCAGGCCTGGCTAGCACTTGGATGAGTGGCCACCTTGGAATGCTAGGTGCTGTGGGCACACTGTGTGGAAGAAAGGCCTGGTAATCTACTTCTGGTCACATCTTGCCCGAGGCTGGGTCATGAGGAGTCAGTACATAAACATGATATATCTTATCACTACATAGTTTAGTGTTGTCTATGCTCAAACAGATCTGATTCATCACTTGTAAGTGGAGGTGTATACATGATATGAAAGAAGGTTATGAGTGAAATGTGTGCACTAGATTGTGTGATAGAGATAAGCCTTTATGTCATAGTAATACTTGGGGTCATGAGACACACTTGACAATGCAACTGAGCAGTATCATGTTACTGTATATATCTTCTGATGTCCCTGCAGTCCTGAGATTACAAACTCATATGATTTATGCTGTATAGTTCAGATGACAGGTATATATTTTAAAAGAACATAAACACACTCCTTGCATGTATTTATAAAGCGCAGAAAGTGCAAATATGAGTGTGCAAGAGAGAAAGAGAGGGAATAAAGATCTGAATGCAAGGAAAATGAAGATGAGAACAGTGTAAGACAGAGGGCAAGATCTAATTTCAAGTAAGAATGGGACAAACATGGAGGATCTGTAAAGGTAAAAAGGGGACTGTTGTAGTTGATAAAGAAGGAGAGACTAGATGGGCCATGTGGTCGTTTTCTGCCATCATGTTTCTCGGTTTCTATCAGTGTTTCCCAGTCGTATTGTGGAGGCACACCTTATCAGCCTTGCTTTCAAATATCCATAATGAGTATGCATGAGAGAGATCAGCATGCCTCAGAGGCACAGTCTATGCACTTCTATCTCATGGTATTTCTGATCAGCATCCCAGTCTTTCCAATTTTTCCAGTCCACATTGTTAAGGATGTATTCACGCTGCTATCTGTAGAAGTTTGACCACTTTTCACAGGGCTTCCCAAAACTGTCCTAGGAAATCCACTGTCAATCAACTTTTCAAGATATCCACAATGAATATACAACAGACAATTTTCATATAATGAGCCTCTAATGCATGCAAATTAATGTCATGCATATTTATTGTGAACATTCAGAAAGCACAACTAGCTGTGTGGTCCCCAAGACAGGTTTGGGCATTTTGCTCTTTATTGAACTGAGATTTCTTCCCTTCCTCTTTGATTTTCTGCCTTGCTAGGTAGATGAGCATAAAGGTTCCCACACTTAATCCAATACCGAGACTTTCTTACTCCTCTGTCTTACCACCAAGCTTTTCAATAACCTAAACAGCAAAATAAACTAGGTAGATTGTTTCCCTAACATCCAGCCACCTGTGTCCCGCTCGCCTTGTTGGAGAGTACTTGGACACCACTGACCTGCCAGTATTGTTGCAGTCAGTTTCTTGAAAGCCAAGGTCTGCTAATTCCTTTCAAGCTACCACACAAACCGCAGTGCCAATAGCTCTCGATTTCTTTCTGTATGCCTGGATTCCTCTTTAGCTCACTGAGAATGACTCTCCACAAATGAAGGCAAAGGTATAAACATGATGGCATATACTCTAGCCACATGAAGAGGAGGAATTCCTACAGCTGGGATGAAGAACTCTTAAACAAGCAGGTCAATATTCAGAGGGAATGGGGATAATTCCCCTAGCCAGCACTCTATATGCATTTCCAGCAGCACTTTACAAACTGCCTTGGCACTATCCAGATAGTATGGGGGAGGGGCAGGTGTGAATGGATGAGACATATACAGAGGACCAGGCTACATGGAGAGTGGTGATATTTAGTCCAGTCTCTGGGTAACTAGAAGGGCAATTGTATGACAGGGGGCTTAGGTTAAGAGAGCTGGAAGGTGCCTAATTTGCACCTAGTGTAAATCTTGTATGGTCTGTGCCTTCATTACAAGCCTGGACATTATATCTGTTCAAGGACAGCTGTAAATGCCTGCATGAAGATTATTGAAGTATTCATTTATTTAGACAGTTTTGTATGTCACCTTATCCTTCAATCAAAGTGGTCACAACACAATTGGGAGATACATTTAACATAAGGGGATATGAGACACATACACTAATACTTACAGGGAACATGGGCAATGGAGGGTTAAGTGGCTTGCCCAAGACCACAAGGAGCACCTGTGAGACTAGAAACCCCCTGTCCTTCCAGCCCAAGGTTGCTGTCCTCTAGTGGGATTTGAACCCCTGACCTTCTGGCCTGAAGTAACTTGCCCCAACCACTAGGCCACTCTTCCCTGTATGGGTACAAGTTAAGATTTTATAATCTATGTGTGTGCTTCACGATTCCATCTGCAATCTGTCCAGACTACATTCCTGGCAAAAACTACAGTGAAAGTATACAAGTGCATGTCTTCATGTGCAATGTTATGCCTGGCACAACTTTATAAAAGCCATTTTATGTATATATACTGCCGCATACACATGAAAATGAACATAAGAACTGCCATACTGGATCAGACCAAAGGTCCATCAAGGCCAGTATCCTGTTTCCAACAGTGGCCAATCCAGGTAACAGCAAAGTTGCCAAGTTACCCATTTCCATGAGTGAGGTTTTAAGCCAGCCCTGGATTTATGACAACCTCATCTTGATGCATTATGGGACCTGCAGCACTGATTCCAATGGGTAAAATCAGGGACTACAAATACCATACTGCATTGCAAAGCAAACTTAAAACCAGAACCGACAAAAAAACTCACTCATGGAAGTGTGCAACTTGGCAACTCTGTAGCACGTACCTGTCAGGTTCCCAAAGGGTATACAGATTCCATATTGCTTTTCCCAGGGGTGGGCAGTGCATTTACACAGTCCACTTTAATAATGGTGCATGAACTTTTCCTCCAGGAACTTGTCCAAAGCTCTTTTAAACCCATCTCCACACATCCGCTAGCAAGGAATTCGAGAGTTTGATTGCGCATTGACCCTGCACATGAAAGCTCCTAATGCTATAGCCCCAGAAGGGACAAGTTGTGATTGAAAGTGGAGCCTAAGGGAGCTAAGAGAAGCTGCTGAGCAAATAACTGAATTTGAGGATCTACGCCATTTTAAAAGCCACATAGGGACGTGATGTCAGGCTACCTGTTGACCAATACAATCAAAGAACTTTTCTGATATTTCCTAAAGTCCCTTTGCAAAAGCGATCAGTAAGTCACACAGCCTGTGGCAGCCCCGAATCATTCAGGCATTACTTTTATCTTAAAGTGGTGGAAATTCACTTGCGGCGGTGTGTCCTTCTCTCCCCCAGAGCAAAAAGGAATTCGCAAATGGTTCTGTTTTCCGAGCACTGCAACACTGATGAAAGGCATTTAAAAACACAAACACACCTGAGACGATCCCAATTAGTTTCCCTCCGTTGCCATTCGCGTTTATCTCCCCAGCCACCCAATAAAGCCCATGCAAAAGCGGCTCCAAGTACCAGATGTCCAGCTCAGCGCGCACTGCAGACACTGACCCGGAGCAGAATAACGCGCACGGGACCTAGACGGGCTTTCCAAGCCCCTCTGCCTCGGCTCTTACCTGTCGGCGCTGAGGGCGGTGAGAGTGAACACGGAGACCCCCACCGAGGTGAGCTGGATGGCCGGGATCAGTCTGCAGCCCAGCTCCCCAAACATCCACTCTTCGAAGAAGTAGCGCGAAGCGTCCACGGGCACGCAGGTCACCAGCAGGAGCAGGTCGCCCACCGCTAGGCTGGAGATGAAGATGTTGGGGACGCTCCGCATGGCGCTGTTCGTAATGAAAATTTTCACCAGGGTGATGTTCCCGAGCAAGCCCACGGTGATGAGCAGCAGGTAGAGAGAAGGAATCACGCAGCGGATGATGAAGTCAGCCGTCTCCTGGTCCGTGGCTACCTCCAGCTCGGGCAGCAGACTGGGCGAGGGCAAGTTCTCATTCCTGGGCGGCAGGGTGCTGTTGACGACGGAGTCCTCTACCATCCTGTCCCAGAAGGAAATCGCTTCTTTCATAGGAAAAGTTCTCGTGAGAAAACTAAAAGGCAATACAAATCAAGTCTCGGGACCCAGCAGCATTTTGGGCAGGGGAAGAGGGTCCCTGTCCTCCTTTCTCTACTTCAATGAGAATGTTTTCATGAATAAAACTTTACTTGACCTATTGCCGTCCTCACAGGGAGCTAACTTACTTCCTGAGCCTTGCCGAGAAAGTTGTTAAAATCAAGCAAAGAAACAAAATGTGTTTCTAAGGTTCAAATTGCTATTTCTTTGTTAGTTACCATTCTTCAAAAGTCAGAACCAGAAAGTAGATGACCAGAAACTTTAATCGACCCTCTTTGGAAGTGTTCCGTAGAGTAGAGTCTAAAGATCTTTAGTTTCCATGTGCGGGAAGAGAGGGGATCTGAACTAGCTCACCAAACAGCTACTTTTAGCGATCTGACCAACGTGACCCTCCAGCCCGGCTAAATCTTCTTCAATTGTTCATCAGTGGTCATAATACTGCGGCAAAAAAACTTGTTCTGTTGTTGAAGGCTCTTCCTGTAGACACGTGTCCTCTGAGTTCTGAACTGGGGGAGCCGAGTCCATCTGCTGTCGTCTTCCTTAGGTCTCCATTTTATAGACTAGAGATGGGAGGAGCTGTTTACCTCCCACGTACATACTGTGTGCGCGCATTCACTGTCCTCTCTGAAGCCCACCCTGCATATGCGACACCCAGCGGGACCCCTGCGGTTTTCCTAGAGGAGCTGTCCAGACCTTGGTGCTGAACGGTATAAGCAGAGATCTCCGTCTCCTAGGCTAGCCAAAACTACTGGGTTAACAGCAGCCTGATCCTTAGAGCTGATCAGTTATCCGGGTATTTCCAGAGCGATGATGTCTACCCATCTCAGGTTCTGGCAGACCACACTTGTGCTTAAAACTGCAGCATCTCCACTTAGCCACTTGCCTGTTAACTTGGCCAAAATAATTATTCAGTACATAACAGATTGGGGGGGGGGGGGGGAGCAGGCAAATTATTTTGAGTCTTGCGTGTGTTGCTCCTTTTTAAAATGAGGATATGCGATTGGTCCAACTCTGAAATTTGAAAAAAATGTTTGCATTTTGAATCTTTTGGTATCTGTTCCTTTGTTTGAATGGGGCTGGAAAGGGAGCCGTGCAACCAAACGTTTCAAAATATGCTAACTGGTAAGGGGATCTAACAGATACGCGACTATACACTGGAGGAGGAGGAAAGTTTTGGATTGTGTACCAGAGAAAAAAGTGAAATGAATATTTACTCAATAATTATATTAATGGCAATGAAATTAATCTCCTAACTTTCCCCATATTATTGGATGATACGCGACAGGTATTGCAATTTTGGTCAACAACGTTTCAAAATCATTTCGGACATTTTTTAATAATAGCTGTGAGTCCGAATTATGCTGAAAAGGCAGAGAAGGGAAACTCAACGATCCAACAGAAAAGTAAATGGAACCGTGGCATATGGAAAGAGTCTTTCGAAAATGGCGGATACTGAATAACAGGCAGGAGGAAACCTACTGGATAAGGTCACACATTATCTAGCAAAGCAAACCCCTTGGCAAAGCTAAAACCATTTAATCTCTTTAGGAAACCTCTAATACTCTTAACCAGATTTAAAAAAAATCATTTCTTCCGGGTATACACCTAAACTTTCTCTCCACCTTTACTTCAGTGTGTTGTCAAGAAGACATCCACTCCTTGAGCAGCTAATATTAGGACCGCCATTTCTGTTCTTCAGAAAATAACCCCCTTGAAACGATGGCTATGAAAGAAGCAAAGAAACTCGCCTCTTTAAACGAAAGGGTTTTATTGTTCGTTGGTTGGAAACACAAATTGATTCTTGGAGTGATTTCTTGCCCGGTGTGCACGCTAGTGTCTCCCTTCATTTCCTAGCCCTGGGTCTATAGTTCCTTGCGTGGCGTCCAGCTCGAAAGCATGATCCTCTATATTTCCATTACAGAAAAACTTTTCTTGGTTTCTAGGTTATTGGCTATGAAATTGCCAATAGAATGTATATTAATTTTCGAGCAGGTACCGTTCATTTATTCCTTCCACTAAGACGCATTGCTGCAATCACTCCGAGTTGAGGTGGATTGGAATTTCTATAAATTATGACATGCCAAACAGATTATCAGCAAGTCCTTCTCATTGTGTTTAATAATTGTGCAAAAATAACTACTACTACTACTGGATGTGTGTCTTGGTATTTGTTTGAAATCACAATTCTTTATCCCTTGGCCTTCTGCACAGCAAATTGCTTAAATGAGACAGCTAGTTTAGAGCCGACCTCTGGCCTCATATCTTTTATCAATGGCATGCCAGAAAAAAATGGGTTGATCTTTTTTTTTTGGAAATTATTTCATCCCATTATTAGAGATAGGGACAAATAGATTCAGCTCTGTGTCCTCTGCCTCCACACTGTACAAAGCAAATCCATCGAGTTTTAATATCATGCTTTTTGCTGAACATTGTGGTCCAGAAAGACAGTATTAGTTAAGAGTTGTGGAGCTGTGCTCATTAGAGTCGGGGAAAACAACCCGAACTTTTTATAGATGCGTTGCCAGATCTACTGGTTTTCATTAGAATGAGGTTGTCCTCCTCATTTAAAAAGGCTTCCTTGCATCATTACTTTAATTTACATTTTTGTTAGAACTCAGAGCAAGGATAGATATGGTTACAGCTCCATACGGCTGCTCCTCTATACAGAAGCAACAATGAATGCAATAACTTTTATTTCAAAAAAAGCCCCCAGAGGAAAATAAATAGACTTTGATTTCTTATAGGTAATCACCAAGGAACTCTTAAAACTGGCTGAATTTATTGGGTGGTGTTTTTATGACGCTCAGCTTCAGTCAAAGAAATATTGGAAACTCTTCTGTTTAACTATTTCAAGGCCACTGAGAAACCAAGTGAGGGAACTGTTTTATTTGGAGAATCAGACTATATTGTTGAAAGATTCAGAAACTGGTTCAGTGGAAACTTTGGGTGTCAAATGTCTAGCTACAATATTCTTATTGATGAACTTTTTAAGTCTTTTAAATTATAGTAGTCATAACAGGCCACAGGGTAAGCTCTATTTTAAGTTAAAATCACGACTATACAAGCTCAATATATTTGAAGGAGGTGGTGGTGAGGGGACAGAATCTACTAAACGAGATGCTGAGAACATCCAGCCTATGGCAAGTTCACATGTTTCTTAGGCGCCATCTATTGACCACTAGTAGAACACATTGCATTAGTTACTGTACAAGTTAACAATTCAAAACCACTCAGTTAATGTTTGAGCTCTTCTTACAATTCCAAAATGACTTTTTATAAGGACAGAAATTATGGACCCATGGACGTCATGATCATGCATCTATTCGTTATTAACACAGATATGGCATGGCATAATATGCCAGACCTGAAGATCAGTGGTATTCTTAAAATATATATATTTAGAAAGCTGATATTTCATCTTCCCCAGTAATCTACGAGCAACACCGAGGGCTATTCACAGAAATGAGGTAAGCAAAAGGTGGGCACGTTAAGCATACCACCAGGGTGTTAAGATTATTGCAGCTGTTTTAGGCTTAACACAGGTGATAATGTACTGCCACTAGGTTTGCCACTGATAAAATGCTCACTAACGCTGGTAGCACAAATGAAAGCATGGATTCAGCAGGTGCAATGCCTGTGCAGTATCTACTGGCCCATGGATCATGCTGTTTTGCCTCACTGAGCCAGAGGTGGTAAAGTCATACAGGTTGAGGTCAGAAGTAATTCCATCAATATGCAGATGGTATGGAATGTGAACATGACTATAATGAACGTAGATGCTGGGCATCTGTGATCCAGCCACCAGGGATGTCAATTTCATTATTTTGTTTTGCTTGCCATTTGTTTCTTTTTTTGAAACAATTTCCATATTAGTACATTTTTCAATTTATATTCAATTACATACAAAGTAAGTTCTAGACTGATACAAATAACATACATAATATAATTAAGCAAACCTATAAGAGCTAACCAGAAATAAAAACATCAAAAATGAAAATAAATAGAGAGCAGTTCCGACAATACCTTCAAAGTCATCAACCAAGGGCTTACTTATAGGTCTTAAACTGTCTGCCAAAAACAAACAGCTCAATATTCAGCTGCCACAGCCATTAAATAGATATCTATATTCAGTGCCAATATCTTGATAGTGCCCAGCATTAAATATACATATAATGTAGTCAGCACCAGAGTTATCAGGATAGTGGCAACATTCCATCCGCTATCGTGATAACTATCCAGATAACTTAGGACAGCCTATTTTCTGGCTTAAGGTTATTTGAATAGTTATCTGGAGAGCAGACTGAATATCATCATTATCTGGATATCTCTACCCAAGCTCTGCCCTGGTACTATACCATAATGCCAGGCAGTCAGTAATGATTTTGAATGGCATTATCAGGCTACTGCTGCTGAAATTCATAGGATAGGCCTAGACCGTGGGGCTTGCCTGGAAAGCAAATGCTGCTATCGGGATAAGTGCTTTTGAATAGCAGGCTAAAGTTTCTGTTCTATGATGATCTGGAAGGGAATTCTAGATAAACTAAACCCATCATAGAAAACGCTGAACTTCTAATACAGGAGAGTCCAGCCTGACTAACAAAAAGAATCGTACGCTTCCTCTTCTCACAGGAGCACACACAAAATTCTCTCGCATGTAATGCTAGAAGATCTTTCAAGCATTCTACAACAGGAAGCCATTGAAGCACCACCAAATGAAAAGTACCATGACCCCATTTAGAGCAGCCCATTCATGGACATGCTGCAAAGTTTTACACAGCATGAAGCATCTGTATGAAATAAGCAGAGCAGCCTGTGTAAACTGAGTTGCAATAGTCTAAACCCTGAAAGGACCAAAGATCGGGATGTGCATAGCAAATATTTGTTTGAGTTTACTTATTTGTTAAATACGTGCAGTATGTGATGTCATTACATGACATCATCGTGTGTTTATTGTTTGTAATGTCAGAGTAAAACTGTAAACAGTGATTGAGATGCGCCACCTAGTGGGAACATGAATTTATACCTAGAAGCCCCAAAGTACGTCAATTGACGCATCCAAGACAATTGAGTGCGTCAATTGACGAACTTTGGGGCTTCTAGGTATAAATTCATTTTCCCGCTAGGTGGTGCATCTGTCATTAATTTTCAATGCACATATTTGAACATCTTGACCTTGCTAACAAAGTCATGGAACATGACTGACATGGTTCTAGCAGTGGCACTAGTATACAGCTTCGAAGATACATTTGCGTCAATTGACGCACTTTGGGGCTTCTAGTGTTAAAATGCTGATTTACATGCATAAAAGCCCTTTTATAAAATTAGGCTATGCAAAAAATATGTATGATGCACTTAGGAGCTTATTTGTAGAGTGAGTGTGCTTAAGGGAGGAGTTTAGGAGAGTGTGTGAAGGCAAAATTAGGCATGTGCATTAATTTTCACATGAATGGTAAAATCAACAAAAATTGCAATTTTCGGTTCATCCAGGCATCAACTAACTGAGTGTCCATGCTCTGAAAATGTTAATGAATCATCACACGTGAACTTCATTTTTGTCATGTGCAGACACACTGAAGCAAATCTGGGAGGGGAAGGAGATCAAGGAGCAGTCACCAACAGCCAGCACTTCAGTTGATCCTGCTTTGAATGCTTGACAGACAGGCAGAGAAAACTATCACTGTCTGACTTCTGCAAATCACATGGCTGATGGTATCACAGCAGGGCTGCAACACATAGCAAGCAAAAAGGACAGGCAAGCATTTTGGCATTGATTTTCAGAGGATGGGGAATGAGTATTGGTGTGGGTGTCTGACAAGGTAGGATTGCAGAGAAAAAAAAATTCCATACCAGCTTTGCTAGTGGCACTGGTGTTTCTGCTATAGGAAAAGGAGCACTTTAAAGCTGAGAAAACACAAAGAACTTCAAGTGTGACTTGTATCTGTATTCTCTTAACCTTGCTATATCAAAGTACAAAAAAGAAGAGATTCAAGCTCTTTTTTTTTTCACAGAAAGCAGTCTGCCACACTAGTGGCTTCAAAGGGCAGTGTCTTTGCACGTTGAGACAATGGAGAGGGAGTGGCAGACATGACTGTATCGAAATGTCTTCTACTGAAAAAGCACAGGATACAGTACAACAGTATTTCCTGCAACAATCCCTTTTGTATATTTTACTGTAAGTGAAATTTTAGAAGGGACATTCAGGTGCAATCTGGGATGTCCAAGCCAGAAAGTCTGCAAATAATGCAGGCATATACAGGTGGCTGTGCCTGATAAGGACATCTACGGGGGCATCCACATAGACGTCCCTAGAACCATATTTCAGAACTCACACTTCTAATGATTAGAATAGCGAGTTAGAAGAGGAACATGAAGATTCAAACCCCACTATTGCTATCATTGAAATTGTGATGAATAGTGGGGAGGATGGAGTTGTATCTTCTCTACACTCTCAAGATGTTTTTAAGCCAAAATGAGTACTTTCACGATGCTTATTCAAGCCTGGAGTAGGTATAACCTTAAATGCAACCCCAGATGTGCAGGATGTTTCTGAGATCAAGGAACGACGTACAAGTTCCTGGGAATGCCTCCACCGTGCCCCCATTCAGAAACTGACATCCCCAGAGCTGACTTCCATAATGGTTCTTGAGATGTCTCTGTGCTTTGGCTATCTCAATGCCCATTTTCAGATGTCCAACGCATGAATAGGGCTTCTAAATGTCCACCCTATTTGTGACCGCAGTTGTGAGGCTTACAGGGCACCTTACTGTATCATATTTGTTCCATTCAGTTGTTCATAGAATAAACTTTGAAGCTAAAATATCAAAATGTAAAAGTAAAATGCTGTGATAGAGGATCAGTCCCTGGGAATCCACCCTAGTGCCATTGGAGCTTTATTATAGCTGCAAGTGGGGTAGCACATCCTCCCCTCCCCAATTCTTTCAAGAGTCAGCAGAGACACGCAGCCTTAGCAAGCAGGAGCTTCAGAACGGAGGCAAGGCTCAGGAAGGATAGGCCTGGAAAATGAAAGGGCAATAGAAAGAAAAAAGAGAGAGAAGGTGAGGGCAGTACTGGCATAAGGGTGCAGAAAAAGACAGGGCAATTGTGTATGGGATCCACTACAGAGATGTCTTTCCAAAGAGAATAGAAGGAGCTGCAGTTTCCAGTGTCTGTGTCTGGTGTCATGATGCAGGAGAAGGGGCAAGGGAGAAGCATCAGGTGAAGGCAAACCAGCCTCGTAGCAGGTGCACTGTATTCCCTGCTGAAAAGTGCGTAGAGATGGCCTTGGCACTTACCGAATCTGAGGGATCTACATGAGTGGGTTATACATCTGGATCATCAGATGTTGGAAGTATACTGGCTAAAGAGACTGTTAAATAGTTTGTTAATGTGCCAACATGTGAGGAGGTAGAAATTGATCCTGGCAGGACCACAGGTGGAAGGAACAGTAGAGAGGGGGAAAGATGCTGCTAGTCTTTCATCTTCTCCTCAGACCCCCAGTCACAGGTCCAATAGCATCAGCAAGAACATCACTCTCCCCATCCCCCCTCAAGAAGTACAGAGGATTCTTCTAAAACCTCATACATGTAGAAGGATTTTAAAGTGCTTGACGACTTGCAATATGCAGAATGTAATTACTGTATACAGCAAATTAGCAGAGGGAAGCTGATGGGCCATGTTACAAGTAATGGCATGCTGCTTCATTGAGAAAAACAGCACCCTTTCCAGCTTGACACAAAGGAGGGGACTGATCATAGGCTTGAAAATAGAGAAAGGTACAGTAAAAAAAAAATGAAATTCTTTTCCCAAGCAGAGGCCATAGCCTCTTCTGCCAGTCAGATGACACGGCAGCAAGTCCAATGCACTCAAAGCATGCCACCATGGAAGACTTGGGGAGATTTGATTAGTCCTGTCATAGGACAGGTGATAGGCAACATTGAGGGTGCACTGGAAAAATGAAAGCTCTGGATAACCATTACCTGAAGATGGTTAAGAAGGTGGGGTTTAAGAAGCAAATGCATCTCTTAGCTCCTACTTACAGAGTGGTCTGCAAGACAACTTTTAGTAGGAGGGTCCTCACAAGCCTGTACAATCAGTTGTAACACCAGCTGCAGGCAGAGTGGGAAAATGTAGAGGCAGTTCTAGAGTGCATTTCACCACTGGCCATCTGCACTAGTCAGAAGGTTATGCACGCCAGCCTTTCTCTGACGGCATATTGCTGGTAGTTGGTTGAAGCAGGAACAGACTGCATGTCTAATGGGGGAGCAACACTAGGAGAGTACCAAAGGGCTGTGCTATATAGCCAGGTAATGGATGACAGCCATACGTGGATCCATATCTTAGCAGAAATAAGGGCAATGCTGCTGGGCTGGCACAGAGGGCAGAAACAGAGCACCATGTATCCAGGTTTCTTTGTTACAGATGGTGGGATAAACTTAGCCAAAGCAGTGAAAGTGTGTGTGTGGGAGGGGGGGGGGGGGCTTTGAGGGGATCAGATGCTTTATACCCTTGCTGCATGTTTTTGTCAGAGGCTTGGCCAGCAAAGGAAACAGCAGTCCTGTCCTGAGGGAACTGAATGATGAGAAGTGCTAAAATCTAGTTGGGTATTTTCACTGGAGTGAGAAGGATGGGTGTGAGCTGTTAAGAAGCAGGAAGCAGAAGGGGCATTTGCATGCCAGCTCAAGCAGATGTTGGCACCAGGTGAAATTCCACTTCTGACATACTGGAGAGGTTAGTGGAGCAATAGGTGGCACTGCATCAGATGGCATTGGAGACTGAGATTGACATCCACAAGCCCCTGGATCACCAGGACTGGACAAATATCATGCAGGTGATGGACATGTTAAAGATCTTTATGGATGCCACTGAAGCTGATGGCTTTCAGAAGAGATATCTTTATCTTTATCTTTATCTTTATTAAAAATTTAATATACCGCCTGAACCATTTGGCATACAGCAGTTTACAATAAAAACAAAAGCGGAGCTACTGAGAGAGAAACAGAAAAGAACGCCATTCATGTAGGGTAAAGAATAGAAAAGAAATAAGCCAACAAAGTAGAAAAAAAATAATAAAAGACAGACAGGTTATCAGGTAGACACAGAAGGAGGGGGAAAAGGAAGGTCGAAGGCTGAGCAGAAAAGGTAGGTTTTAAGACAAGCTTTGAAAGTGGAGAAAGAGGATTCTAACCGTAGCGAAAGTGGCAGTGAGTTCCAAAGACGGGGCCCAAGGAAAAGAAAAGCAGAAGAACGTGTGGATTCAAGATGGGCCTGAGAAGGGGATGGGAGAAAAAGACGATTCAAATGGAAAGATCTAAGTACTCTAGAAGGACAAGAAAAGTGAACCAGATCGGAAAGATAAAGTGGGATACCAGTGTGCAGGGACCGGTGCACGAAAATCAGGATCTTATACTGTATGCGAAAAGGAACGGGCAACCAGTGAAGGCGAAGAAGCAAGGAGTGACGTGAGCTTATCGGGGAGAGTGGGTCAGAAGACGGGCAGCAGTGTGATGAACTAGTTAAAGACGACGAAGCTGGGTAAGTGGAAGACCGGCTAAAGATGCATTGCAATAGTCCAAACGAGAAACCACCAAAGCAAGGAGAAGTGAAGTCATAGAAGTGGGGAAAGAAAAGGCCGAATTGCTCGAAGTTGTCGCAGAGTGTGAAAAGAACGTTGCACAACGGAGGAGATATGATCTCTAAAAGTTAAGGCAGAATCCAAAGTGACCCCGAGATAACGCAGAGAAGTGACTAGGGAATAGGTCCAGCAGGAAGGGAAGGGGACAGGGAGGAATAGAAGCACCTGCAGTGAACCAAATCGCCGAAGTCTTAGCCAAATTAACGTGCAAGAAGTTATCCGCAAACCAGGTGGAAACTGCAGAAGACAGGCATCGAGAGGACCAATATCTGGGGTAAGTGAACAGGTATGAAAAAGAAGAGAATATCATCGGCATAGAAATATGCCGAGATACCATGCTGTTGTATAAGTAAAGCAAGAGGAGCCAGGAAGATGTTAACAGCAAAGGAGATAAGACAGAACCCTGAGGAACACCACTGTGAAGAGGCATAGGGGAAGAGGAGTCAGAACCAACAAGAACAGAGAAAGAACGATTACAGAGAAAAGAGTGGAACCAACGGAGAACTGATGCAGAGAGACCAATAGAGTTGAGACGAAGAAGAAGAGTGTGATGATCGACAACATCAAAGCCGCAGAAAGATCAAGTGCAACAGCAACAGAAATAGAACCCCTATCGTGAGCGACATGCAACTCATTAAGAAAAGATATAAGAAGAGATTCGGTGCTATCCCAGGACGAAAACCAGTTGGCGGGGTGAAGAACCAAAGAATCCTCTAGATGTGCAGAAAGTTGAGAAAAACCAGTCGTTCAAGAAGTTTGGAAAGAAAAGGAAGATTAGAGACAGGACGCCAATTAGATAAGGTGGCAGGATCCAAAGAGGGTTTTCAATAGAGGCGGATCAAAGCATGCTTCAAGGTGAGGGTAAAGAACCAGAGGACAGGCACGTATTGAAAAGAGAGAGAACTAAAGGAAGCAGGGTCAGAGAGGGTTCAGACAGCCATTGTGAGGGAATAGGATCAGAGGGACAAGTGGTTTTGCGAGCCGTAGAAAGAGCATGGGATAGCTCAGAGAGGGTAATTGGACGGAAAACAGACCAACGGTGCGAAAGAGGAGGGGTAAGAGAAGGGGACAGGGAGACAGACGGAACTGGGGAAAGGGGGGAGGGGAAGAGAGAGGGGAAGGACAGGAGGGGAAATGCTGACGGATAGAGAGTACCTTGTCACAAAAGTAAGAAGCCAAGGCAGTACCAGTGGGGCTAGAAGAGGACAGTGGAAGAGAGGGTGCTGAGCTGGGGAATGAGGATGTAGCAGAAAGAGAATGAAGAACATGATAGAGTTGACGGGTGGAATTAGCTGAAGAGGATACAAGCTCAGAGAAATAATCACGTTTGGCTGCATGCAACAAAGAGCGATAGTGGGTATGACAATAGCGAAAGTGAATATTTTACAAAACACAAAAACCTTTGCAAAATGTGGATCACTACAGCTAAATAGAAAAAAAAATCTAAAGACCCACTTAATAATTTTTCAGATTATTATAATTAATAGAACACCAGGCCTATACCTAAATAAATAAAAATCAAAAGGGAAAAAGACCTTAGTAGTACAAGCCAATTTCCTTTAATATCTACAGGCACTACTCATATTAATGGCTTGTCAAATTCATGTCACCATCATAGGTCATAAAAAACCCTTTGAATCAATTTTATTTATACTTGCAATTAAAAATACAATCCAGTCCTTTTCAAAATATATAATATGGTCATCAAAATTTCATCTGCTCCTTCTTCAGGTATTCCATCAATCTATTTCAAAATTTGATGTTCCACTAAAAGTTCTTATAATTTATTAAATTTCTGAATTTTATATCTTCTGAACGTCAGGAAAATAATTTCATCTGTAAACTTCATATAAAGTTCTTATTAGTTCATTCATTTGAATCAACTTACTGCTCCTTTGAAAAGATCAAACCATGATTCACATTCATAATTTTATCATTAACTAGTTATCAAACATTGTCCCCCACTGTTGACATCAAGGTAATTCAGTCAACGCCGATCAGCATTTTGCTTCTAGCTATGTAAGGGCTAATAGTGTACATAAAGAAAGGAGGAATAAATTTAGTGAAACCAAAATCTTCCCATATTCTCACAAAAAAGATGTGCTTATACAAAATGCTCTTCCAGTCTTCCTTGAACTTAAACATCCAAAATGGCTGTTGCATATTGTAGATACAATCATGTGATCAGAAAAAACAATCACAGCCAATGATGCTTCCTCCAATTAATTTTTTTAAATATTTATTTTTATTGAATTTGGTAAAACCACAGAAATACAACATGTGCAATTCAACAATTCCAAGACAGCAACACCAAATCCCATTTGTTCCCCCCCAATTTACCCCCTCCCACCTACCCCCCCTTCTAAATACCCCCCCAGAAGTCTCCCTCCTCCTCCCCCCCCCCCAGAGGCATCTCACCATCGCATATAAGCTAGCAAAGGTGACCATAGACTGTTGAATTTCTCCTGCTTCTGCCTCCTCACAGCAGTTAACTGCTCCATCAGAACAATACGACGCAGGCGACTCATCCACTGATCCATCCGAGGGAGCAAGGTTTGCCTCCACACCCGAGCAATTTCACTACGGGCCGCTTGAATACAAGCCCGAATGGGCCACCCATACTTCCTGGGACCCACCCCAGGACTAATCCCCAACAAGCAGAACCCCATGTCCTCCAATTAATTAAAAACAAACCAAAACAGGAGTGTAAAGTGTATCCATTCAATACAAATATTTAAACCCACTTGGTTAAAGAGAATGGAAATGAAGAATCTATCTGGCAAAGCAGTGCAATGTATAGCGTAGTTACTCACCTGTAACAGGTGTTCTCCAAGGACAGCAGGAATCAGTGACCTGACAAGTACTCGTGACCTTTTCCGCAGGCAAAACAGACTTTACATACATAAAGCATGTTCTACGAGTGGAAAAATGCTCTTACAAAATTGCATACTCAAATACTGTACATACATACAAGCACGTGCACTAACACCACTGGGCATCCTTGCACATGTACCGTGTGTAGACCTTCTCAAAGATGTAGTTTGGGAGGAGCTGGGATAGCATTGTGATGCACACACAGAATTTATTTAAAAAATGCATGCACATGCATAGAACACACATGCATTTCCACCGTTTTTGGAACAGGTGTTTACTTCTGCAAGGAGTGGCAGGGAGGAGTGGTCTAGTGGTTAGGACAAGGTACTTCAGGCCGGAGGGCCAGGGGTTCAAGTCCCACCTGGGGACAGCAATCTCAGACCAGAGGGACTGGGATTTCTAGTCCTGTAGGCACTCCTTGTGGTCTTGGGCAAGCCACTTAACCCTCCATTGCCCATGTTCCCTGTAAGTATTAGTGTATATGTGTCATATCCCCTCGTGTTAAATGTATCCCCCAATTGACCGCTTTGACCTGGTGAAAAGCAGAATATAAATACAGCTAAATAAAAAATGTGTGTGCTATAAGGGATGAGTGTGAGAGCCCATTTTATAGAGGCACCTAGGCATCTATGTTGTCTTTATAAAGTAGGTGCTTCTTTGGATATTTCACATAGATGTCCTGTTATGATATTACCTCCTATATCAGCTAGGAAAATGTTGCACCATTTATCTCTTTCTTTGCTTCATTTAGGTTTAATTCAAATAAGCTTAAAATAGTCATCGGATAAGCCAGACAAACGTCTGAAGGGCTCCATGGAAAAAAGGAGACTGAGTAAGATGGCACTCTTGGGCGGGAAGGGGACCACACATGCATGGTGGCATCTCCCAAAAGCTTTCATTGAAAGCTGGGGGATGCTTCCGCGAGGGCTCCATCGGTGCCAACGTCATCCATATGAGGACTGACTTCCTGCTTGTTCCCGGAGAAATGAAACATATTAGTCATGTGGAAGTAATGCTCTCAGTGTATCATAGTAACATAGTATATGATAGCAGATAAAGACCGGTATGGTCCATCTAGTCTGTCCAGCAAGATGGCAAGAGTAGATGTGCCTGCCAGTCTGTGCAGTCACCCCTCCCCATGCCTTTGTTTAGGAGCGTACCCACCGCTCCGTGCAGGTCACCTCGACTTGTTAAGATATCAGAGACAGTTAAGTTTATTTTGATTTTATCTTGTTTCTATAAATGGATGTACTGTGTATCAGAGATCAAAAATCAGGCAAAACATTTAAAAAATGGTCATTAGTTTGCAAACCAAGAAACATCTATTGGGTCAATATTCAAAAGCAGTTATTCAATTAGTAGCTCCTGCTAACCATAAGTTCCACCCATCAAGATATTCAATGACTATTTTCTCTGGCCACATTGGCACTATCCAGATAGTAGTGGGGCAGTCCATGGGCAGAGCCAGCACTTATCCAGCACTGATGCAGGAAGGCCACGTACGGGCTGTCCAGACGCCCCCAAACAGGATGGCCCCGTTAGTACCCGATTTTGCATTGTGGGAGCTAGATGTTCCCGTGGGTGCAAGATTGGGCACTGAGATGGCCTGACGTGCCCTCAGCCCCACGGGAGATGTCCTTGCTGTCTCATCACTAGCCTGCCACAGTGCCGACCCCAGGTTCCCCACCACCCAACCCTCAATAGGGGAAGCCAGGGCATGAATCGGGTGGTGGGGCCTCACTGATCATGGCTCCATTGCTCCTGGAGGGCTGCCTGACCAATGTGGTGGACCGCCCCGTGCTTATTCCACCTCCAAGGTGGAATAAGGTGGGCGTCCTCCCAGTATTCACCAGACTTAAAGGGCCATGATATGAATCGGCCCTGTATGTCTGGGTGCCTGTTCCACCCACTCTCTGCCCCTGTCCTGCTTTCCCCACACAGTGGTTCTGTGTGTGCAGGGAGAGAGGCTTTTGGCATTCGGGCAGGACAGCTAATGGGACTGCACATCACACTGGGACATACAGCCCAGCTATTTGCCTTGCGGAATCGGGTCCCTAGTGACAATATTCAGCCACTAACTAGCTAAGCTATCTGGATAGATTTAACACATCTGAAAGGTTGCCCTAAATTTATCCACTTAGTCTATCCAGAACCGGTCTCTCCAGATATTCAGTGCCACCCATAATAAGGATGCTGACACCGAATATCTGGAATACATTTAAATTCTGTAACCGGCATTTCAAAATTTGGCCCTATATTTATGTCCTCTGTCTGTACATTAAAGACCTATATCCTCTCTGTTATGGTCAGGCCTACCCTAGGGAAACACCAGAGTCCTAGATAGTGCAACTTCACCTAGAACGGCTCCCTTTTCTCCAGGCTGAACCCTCTGGTATTTGACTTGCAGTGCAGGTATGCCAAACAGAGAGAAGCGTTGATGTTTATTAGTTTTTTATATACCGTACCTTCACATAAGCAACAGGGCAGTGTACAATATAAAAACGCAATAAGGAAGAAATGGAAAGGAATGCCATTAATTGAGATAGGAAAGAAGACACAATCATACCAAAGAAGAAGGAGGGGGAAGGAGAGGGACTGAGGCAGAGAGAAAATAATTAAAACTAGCTTTGGCTTCAATATCATTTTGAAAATAGGTGATATAAAATGAGACAAATTAGTAACATGCACTAAAACGTTAACTCAGTCGATCACATTATCAAATAAATGAGTACAATTCTTATATTTTGTGGAAGCAGGAGAAGAACCAGGTATAGAAATAATTCCAAACAGCAGAAAGAGTCAGAAACTGAGAACAGGCAGAGGTTAGGGCAGGCAAAATAGGTCTGTTAAGGAAAGACAGGCTGAAATGAAGGTCCAATCAGTCCAAGGGATATTAGGTGGAGCCAATCAGGCTGCACCACCTGTCAGGGCAGGGATAGGCTGTAGGATAAGAGCAGGAAGGGGCCCTGGCTCAATTCGTATTTAGAGCCCACTTCCTACAAGGCAAGTGTATGACAGTATCAAATACACACAGTTCAACATAGCCAGCAAAAAGAAAGATCCAAATCAATGCATAGCAAGACAAATAAAAGAACATAAACGTACAGTAAATAAGCATCTTGGAATTACAAAATATGTGATTAATTTATAGAAGGGCTTTGATTGAAATAAGGACACTTAAAAATATATCATCAAGATGAAGCACAACAATCGCTCCATATAAACAGGGGAGTGCAGCATAAAAATTTGCCAACAGCATCCAGTGAAGAGTTATGGATCTCTTAGGAGGAGAGAAATGGGTTTCTTCTCAAAGTCTTGCTGAGTAACTTCATGTGGTGACCCTATTGTATAAAACTGATACCATATCTGAGCATGGCAGCACTGTGATTGTGATATGGGAAACAAGAAAAGAAAGAATACATGCTGCCCACACGTCGCCCAGGATAAAAAGGTGCTCACCCCTAGCCTGCACCTAAGGGCTAGAGATGGTGGTAGGGATAGTGCAGACCCTGTAAATGAAGATAACATCCCTGTCACAGATAAAGCCCACTAAGGCAGAAGATCAACCACAGAAGTTAAAAGAAAATTTTAATTAACTACAATTACTCCTGCAAATAAAGAGGAGATAATGTCCTGTGGCCTTTATGCTACTAACCCTATATTTACTCTTTTTGGCATAATGTAAGTACTACCATGAGCACTAGCAGTAAATCTGAAAGGCTAAAATTATACTCTACATATCTCTACTTAGGAATGAGGTTCATTACTGTCATGGTATGTGCACTATTTTGCTAAAGGGAGCTAAGTAGTTGCCGTGGGTCACAGCATGCTCTAACTGAGCAGTGTGCCCTATGGTAACTGGGGATAGCAGTTAGCACAAGCTGATTTCCGCGCTAACTGTGCTTTATGCATTGGGGTGTTAAGTGGACAGGTTAAGGGGCAGAGAATGGGTGGGTGAGTGCTTTGCAAAGGTGGAGATAAGTGCATCCACACTATTTTTAAGGCACATTAGGACAGGGTGTATCGCGTTAACTGCCAGGAACATGCTTTTCCATGCCCCCAACAGTTAATGTGGTGGCGTTGCACCTAATATGCTATGGCTTTGAGCGCTATCGGCATGTTAGATGTGATATCATAGCACCCTTTAGTAAAAGGGCACCTTTGTGTTTTTGGCATGTTTGCAGCCCCCGTTAGAATTCTATATCAGATTGGGAGAGAAGGGGGTATTTACTGTGCCCAAGCAGTCTTTGGGAGTTTCAGTAAAGAATGAAGAAAGCACTAAAAGCTTAAGTTATGAAGCTCTGCACTGTCTTATTTGTGAAATAGTGCCTGAAGTGCCCATTTGTACATGTGCAAAAATGATGCTCACTGGAGGAGACTGAGGTTCTAAGCATAATATCAAAGTCTGTGAAAAAACTACTAATCCTTGATGTGCACCACATCTGCTAATGTTTATGTATTTGCAGGTGTATTAGGATAATGCACTGATATGATAAAATAATGAGAGAAAATGTCTATTACAATTAAATGCAATTAGAATAAGGCAATGTACAGCAACTGAACTTACCTTTCCAGGCACAAATTGTCCAACTTCATGTGTGCTTTTGAAAAGCAGGTGCAAACACTCCGGATCTATAAAAGCTTTTGAAATCCCATTTGCTCTTATGATTTCAGTTACCAAGAGATGCATAGAGATGACAGTTCTTCAGTTACTTCCAGAAAATAAGAGGTGAATGAGGGAGTGTAGTTTCGAATACAAGCCACCTTTTTTGTGCTTCCCTGCAAAAAATGGCTCATATAAAACTTCAAGGGTATATATGTATGTTCACGAAATCATGTGTATCGATAAGAGCATGTCAGTGTTCCAGGGGGCATAGTTTGGGTGAAGCACGGATGGAGTTGTGATGTGTGTGTACTTTATAAACATGTACATGCATATACTTCCACCTGCCACGAGGCATGTATAAAATTCTGTGAGAGCACTTGTGCATTACTGGGGATTATTTTAGGAGCCTATTTGATAAAGGGGCATATGTACTTATGTTGCCTTTATAAAATAAAAGAAAGTCATCCAGTGGAATGAAGGAGACCAGCGATTAGAGCAGTGGGCTGAGACTTGGGAAGCTAGGTTCAAATCCCACTGCTGTTCCTTGTGATCTTGGGCAAGTCATTTAACCTTCTATTGCCTCAGGTACAAACTAAGATTGAAAGCTTTATTCCTGAATGTAACTCACCTTGAGCTTCTTCGAAAGGAGTGAGCTGAATCCAGTTTAAAAACCCAAACAAGGGAAAATATCGTCAAAAGACCAAAAAATCTTTATTTTCATTTGATTACTCTCCTTCACTATTTTATTCAATATTTTTATATTTTTCAATATTTTTGTGGACCTAAAATTGTAAACTATCTGCTATTTTTCTCTCTTGTATTTTGAGTTTGACAACAAAACAGTGAAAAATATAAAAAAATCTTTTAGAAAATAGAAGATAGTTACTCACCTGTAGCAGGTGTTCTCTGTGGACAGCAGGAATAAGTCCTCAAGTATGGATGACATCTCCGACAGAGCACCGTGCGTGAATGCTGCCCAGCTTCTATTGAAAGCTTTTGGGAGGCTCCACTGCTCCTGCGTATGTGCCTTCCCACCTGCCGCCATGGCATCACCTTCTCTGAGGGAAGGAATTGGCACAAGCCGGTGAGATCACACATAGGGGCTTGTTTACAAAGCTGCAGTAGTGGCTTCAGCCCGATATCGGAGCTGCAGCCCCATTGAACTCAATGAGGCCACGGCTCCAATATCGGGTGGAAGCCGCTACTGAGGCTTTGTAAACAAGCCCCATAATGTCCTTCAAGAACATGCTCATGTAGAGCTGGTAAGAGTGTACTCAAGCTGCAAGCATGGAGCTTTGGAAGCATCTCCTTCTGAAGGAGTCCAACGTCCAAGCCTCCCTACATGGGGGCATCGAGGAATGAATCTTGGTGCTCTGGATCCTCTTAAGGGCAGACTCTACCACCAAGGAGTGGTGCAGGAGCTGAGGCTTCTCAAACACAAGAGCTTTTTGAACTCTGTACATTGAGTCCAGCCTCCTACTGACTGGTGGCACAGTGAGGAGGTTTTCCTTATTTGTAGCCACTGTAGTATGCAATGCACTGGCATTGTCACTGCTTCCTTAGGGGCCGAGGAGTATTGAAGGATCTCCAACTCCTCTGCCCTGGGCTCTTCTTCCATCTCCAGTGAAAATGGAATGGCCTGTGTGATATTCCTCACAAAATCCTGGAAGGACATGTCCTCCAGAGGAGACTTCCACCTTTCATGTGGAGGGGAGGGGGTCTGACTGGAGCTCAGAAGACCTGCCCTCCGATAAGTTCTCTGATTCCACATCAGTTACCCAGCCATCAGAGTCAGACTCTGAAAGGAAGTCAAAGTACCTCTGAGATTCTGCCCAAAGCTCCCTCCTGCCTCGAGGGGAGTGAGAGCTTCTACTGAATCAATGATGCATCGAGGGCTTTCGAGGTTTTGCTGGGGCATCGAAACCCGAGACACTCGAGAGGGAGATGGCTCCACCAGGAACCAGCATCAATTCTCTTTGATGGTCCAATATCGATGCCTCTGCAAGCAGAGTGTGCATCTCGAGGATCAGCTGCACAACATTTGATGATGATGCTGTGGGCACCGAGGCACCACCCAACTGTTTCTCCAGCAATGATGTGATGCGAACTTTGAGTGCCTGAAGGAGGCATTCCTCCATTTCTGCTGATTCTGAAGGTTTCGAGGCCTGAGTAGCTTCATCCAGTGTTTCTGTCATCCAAGCACAGGTATCAGCATGGCCTTGAGTGTCAGGAGTCAGTCAGTGCCCTTCAAAACCCTGGAGGTTGAGGGGTCTTCTCTCTGGGGCATCTTGATGGGGCACTTGTGCCCATCACTCTCGACATGTGTCTCTTGGGGAAACTGCTAGGTACATATGACCTAGATTGGCCACTGTTGGAAACAGAATACTGGGCTTGATGGACCTTGGTCTGACCCAGTATGGCATATCTTATGATCTTATGATCTTATGACATCCCACTTGGAAGGGCTCCAATGTTAATGCACCTTGGTCTTCACCCAGTGCTTGGATATATTCCCTTTTGACATTGACAGAGATGAGGCTGAATCTTTTCTTAACTCCAGGTGGAGACTGACTGATGGACAATGTTCCAGGGCACTGCAGATGCTCTGCTCTGATTGAGCCCAAGAACTTCTCAATGTCGATGCACCATCGGCAGATTCCCAGGAAGCCATCAAGACCAATAATGGTGACAAAGACCCTGAATCTGACCTCTGGCCAAAGAGCTATTTTCTCTATTTCTCTTTACCCCTCAGGCCTCTCCTTGTCATCTGCAAACACAAATTGCAAAAAGAGGGCTGGTGATTGAGACCTAGACCCTAGAGGCACCAGTTGTGCCCGTCGGAGACAGAGATGGTCCTGGAACACCTGGTGCACTTCTTGAACCCACTGGCCAGTTTCTGGGACATGTCCGGGAAAATGGCCATGGCTAAATCAGATGGCTTAATGGTGACCACAAGCCCGATTGGGCCACTGGGAAAACAACTAAGAAAAATAAATTTTACCAAAAAGTACCAGAAACGAAGAAGGAAACACGATCGACAGAACCGATGCAACCAAGAGCTCACATTAACACAATACTTGCATAAAGGGGGGGGGGGGGGAAGAAACAGCATTTATCAGCAGAGGGTCAAAACAACTTCCTTGGGGCTTCACAGAAAAATGAAGACTGGAGAAGATGGCACCACTGCAGCACGTGGGTAGGCAGACATGCAGGTGCAATTCAGCCTCCCAAAAAGTATCCAATAGAAGCTGGGGAGTATTCACGCATAGGACTCCATCAGAGATGTCACCCATATGTGAGGACTTACTTCCTGCTTGTCCACAGAGAATGAAAGTAATTGGATGAAAAATAAAGAAACAGGTTTTTTTGAAGCACAGGAAAATCAGACATGTGGAGGCCGATTCTGGTCTGAGTGTCCCTGGGCCACCGAGCGTCCAGAATCTGGACAGGCTTGCATTGCACATGATTCTGTTCCCGTGAGGGTTAGATGTGCCTGTGGGAGCAGAATCGGGGGCAACAAGCCAGACATGCAGCCCGTGCCCTGATTCTGGGCACCTGGATGTCCAGCCCACTACCCAGTTAGCCCAGACAGGCTCCTGTGGTGCCCTGATGTCCCATTGACACGGCACTGTTAGTGTAGCTGGGTTTAAAAAAGGTTTGGACAAGTTCCTGGAGGAAAGGTCCATAAACCTTTATTAAAGAGGACCCAGGTAATCGTCGCTTGCCCCAGTACAAGCATTATGGAACCTGTGTATCTTTTTGGGAAACTGCTAGGTGCTCATGACCTGGATTGGCACTGTTGGAAACAGGATACTGGGCTTGATGGACCTTGATCTAACCCAGTATAGTATTTCTTATGTTCTTATATTAAATGACCCTTGCCTCAAGGAGGTTGATAGGCTAAGCAGCATCCTGGCTGTTCTAATGGCCCTGAGCTGACTGGTCCTTGCAATGGGTTCCTCAGCCAGGCAGGCCGGCATCTGTCTACAGGGAGAAGCCACGAAGGGTCATTCAATGGTATGCCCCTCTGCAGATGCTGGGGCTGCATCCACCAATGCAGACTGGACACCACTGATGGAGAGAGGGGAAAACTGGCCTCAAAATCCTGAGAGCTTGGAGACCAATGATGGAGCCTTTCAAGTGTTGTGCACTGGTGAGGAAGTGACCCCTAAAAGTTGTGGTTCACAGGTGAGATCAATCTTTCCTCAACTACTTCTCAAATATTTTGTCACATTTCATCAGAGATGCAAAAACTTCCATCCATCATCTGCTGGAGACAGAGAAATACTGAAGTGTGCCCCTGGCTGCATTATTAGAGCAGGATGAGGTCATAAGAAACCTCTGAAATATTTTCTCTGTCTCCACCTCTGCTAGTAAGGGGAAACAACCCACTTGTCTGGACTGGTCTAGCAGGATGATATGGAATTCTCTTTTTCCTGCAGGAATAGTCTTGAAAACTGGCCTCATAACATATTGCTTAAATATGGGTATGATCAGTTCAATCGGTTTATTCAATTTAATGCACTTTTTCTATCAAAATTGTATGTAATGGGAGATTCATTTGGTATGAACTGCCATAAAAAACTGGTTTAATGTCATCTGAGGGCTTCAACCCAGTCCATGTTTCCAGATCAATATGAACCAAGCTTATTTCATGAAGTTAAAATTCTTCGCAAGCTCACCAAAATCTATGAGCCTTCTTTTAGTCTAGGAGAAAAAGCGTTTATACTCACCTGTAGCAGGTACTTTCTGTGAACAGTGGGAATAAGTCCTCACATATGGGTGATGTCCCCAAAGAAGCCCTGTGCGGAAATGCTCCCCAGCTTCCATTGGAAGCTTTTGGAAATCTCCATCACTCATGCGCGCCTGATTTCCCGCCTGCCACGGCACCATCTTATCCACAATAAAATACAAAAGCTAGTAGCCAAAAAAACTCCAAAGGGAGGTGAGAGGGTTGTGAGGACTTATTCCTGCTGTTCACAGAGAACACCTGCTATAGGTGAGTAACTACGCTTTCTCTGTGAACAAGCAGGTAGAAGTCCTCATGAATGGAACTCCCAAGCAAAAGGCTACTGAACATGAAAAACAGCCCAACTGGAAAACAAGAACCAAAAGAAATAGCACACGTAGTCCTTGACCGAGACTTGAGTGATTCAACGTTCATGGCAGACATCTACATCAGGACAACTCTTACTGTAGCCTGGATGGACAGAAGGGCCAGTGGGAAGGAGTTGAATCTAAGTCCCTTCCAGCCGATTGGAGACTGAGAATTAAAAGCTTTAGTGATGTCATTCCATAAAAGGAATACATTGCTATCACCTAACCAGTATCCCACTGTCAAAGCAAAAGCCTCATAGTCTTATAATAAACAAATTAACCTCAGTACTTAACCACTCCATTTACTTTCTTTCCAAACTCCTAATACTAATGAAAACAATTAAACAATCTAATACGAATATACAATAACTGTTTCAAATGAGTGGGTTATGGACTGTACTGGAGGGACTAAAGGAAAGCAAATTAGCAGGTAAGATTTAATTTCTCCTTCCATAGCGTCCCTCCAGTACAGTACATACTATTGGAATGTACCAGAGCAGAATTTATGAATGGGTGGGTCCTAAAAGTTCAGCCTCTAGGACACATGCTCCAAACTGAGCTTCTGCTTCTGCCTGTACATTTAAACGGTAATGCTTTGTAAAGGCATGTAAGGTAGACCAGGTTGTCGCCCTGGCTAGATTCTGCCATTAAGTTGCCTGAGCCCTAGTAGAATGCACCTTTAAGCCCTTAAGTATAGTCTTTTTGTGGAATAAATAAGCAGAAGCTATTGTCTCTTTCAACCAGCGTGAAATTATTGCCTTTGAAGTCACTTCTCCTTTACATGGTCCTAAGCACAAAAAAACATTCTGTATGCAAAACAACATTTTCCTTTGATATCAATAGAAATGGTTCTTGACATGATAATGCTTGCAACTCTGAATACATTGTAACTAAAAATAAGACCTTTAATGTCAAATCTTTTAAAGGTGCCACCTTCCAAGGTTCAAATGGCGATTCTTTCAGCACTACTGAATGTACTTGTGATCTAATTTGTCTTAATGCCTTGACAAAACGTAAAACATCTGGATGTGATGCTAAAGGATGACTTGAACTCCACCTCTATAGCATAATAATGCCACCACTTGCACCTTTATGGAATTCAGTGCAAGACCTTTATCAACTCCTATAGAATGTCTTTATTTTGTTCTCATTACTCCAGTATTCAAATATACGCCAACTCTTATATATGCTAAGGATTGTAGATCGTTTATGAGATTTAAAGAGTGTTGCAATCACTGCTGCCGAATAACCTCGCTTTACTAACCGAGCCCTTTCAAGAGTCAAGCTGTAAGCAAGAATTGATCCACTTGATGCATACTCACTGGGCCTTGTGATAGAAGATTCCCTGTTAATAAAAGTCTCCATGGTTTTGTTTGCAGCAGTCAAATGAGATCTGCATACCAAGGTCTCCGAGGCCAATCTGGAGTTACCAGAATCACTACACCTTTGTGTCTCTCTATCTGCTGCAACATCTGATCTATTAGAGGCCACGGAGGGAATGTATATAGCAGTGCATTCTTCAGCCAAGATTGCATCAGAGCATCTATTCCTTCAGACCTTTTCTCTTCTTTGACTGAAGAATCTTGGACATTTTGCATTTTTCAGCGTTGCCATCAAGTCCATTATTGGAATTCCCCATCTGTGAATAATCTCTTGAAAGATTGTCTTCTCTAGAGACCACTCTCCTGGATCCTGGATTTTGACTCAGAAAGTCTGCTTCCACATTTTCGACTCCTGCTACATGAGCCACTGAAATGGTCATCAGATGACATTCTGCCCAATTTAGTAAAGACACGCTCTCTCTGGACAGTACTAGACTGCCTGTGCCTCCTTGCTGATTGATGTATGCTATTGTTGTTGCATTGTCCGAAAACATTCTTATAGCCTTTCCTTCAAGACTTATTTGAAAAGCCTTCAGTGCTAGAAAGACCGCTCCCATCTCCAACTGGTTGATTGACCACAACTTCTGTTCTTTGCTCCATTCTCCTTGCATTATCAGCCCTTGGCAATGAGCTCCCCAACCTTTCAGACTGGCATCTGTTATAACCATTGTTCATTCTAGGGTTTCTAATGGCATGCCATCAGCTTCTCTTTGTGAAGCCACCACTTTAGACTGATTCTTGCTTCTGCAGGACAAACAAGTCTGCGACTTAATAGCATCGTTTGTGGATTCCACTGAGTCAATAACAGCCTTTGAAATGGCCGCATATGTGCTTGTGCCCATGGTACCAAATCTATTGTTGCTGCCATAAACCCCAGTATCTGAAGATATGACCATGTTGTTCGAGCTGTTTTGCAAAAATATACAAATGTGTGACTGAGTCTTGAACATTCTCTTGTGTGTCAAGTACACCATTCCTTGCCTTGTGTCAAATCTTGCCCCTAGATCAGGGTGGGCAATTCCAGCCCTCGTGCACCACAATCCAGCCTGGTTTTCATGATGTCTGTAATGAATATTCATGGACCTATTTCCATACAATGGAAGGCAGTGGATGCAAATATATCTTTTTTTTTTAAATATATATTTTTATTGTTTTTATACAGTCTTGGGAATACATACATCGCACTACATGATCAATACAACCATCTTGCAGCCCAGAACTGTAAATAACTAAACAAAACATACTAACTAAAACTATATCCCCCCGCTTTCCTCCCAACCCCCCCCCCCCCCACCCCTCCATCCCGGTCCTCTGGAAGCCAATAAAATACTATTGCTGAGCCATTGATTGCTTCGGAGCAGGGCCCTAGGGAAATAATTTGTTCAGAGTATCATAATTTGAGCAGTTATCTAGGAGTCTGGAACATATATACATAATCATTCAGCGCTTTCCACTTGGATAGTCCAGATATCGCTCGAACTTGCTGTAGCTACACACGTGATTCCACCAAATCTGCATATTGAGATCATAGGTATGGTTCCAATGCCGAATAATAAGGTAAAGTGCAATCCCAAGCATGAAATCTAGCAGGAAGGAGTGTTTCTTCGGAAGTGAGGGAATACTGGACACTGAGCGCAAACTTATGATTCCCCAGGTGAGAGGCTCACGAAAATCTAAGATTCTTTGGATCCTCTCCCATATCTGCTCCCAAAAGGATTGCACACAGGGACATTGATAAACAATATGGGCAAGTGTGCCCCGTTGCTGCCGACAAGACCAACAGTGTTCATTTGCTTCTGGGTTCCATTTGGCTGTCTTAATCGGAGTAAGGTAAGCTCTGTGCGCCATAAAAAACAGGGCCTGAGTAACAGAAGCCGACTTGGAGACTCTCACTTGTTTCGTCCAGAACTGCTCCCATTGCTGTTGTGATAATGTCATGGCTGTATCGTGCTCCCACACTTTTTGAGTGCCTGTCGCGACAGGCTTTATACTGGGAACCAACATGTTATAAAAATGGGAAGCCCAGCTGGAGCCTTCCACTACATCACTGAGAAGCTCCGTGCGCTCTAGGTAGCTGAAATCCGACACTGATCTGGTTATACAATGCCGAAGTTGCAACCATTGAAAATATGAAGAACCCGGAAGATTATATTCCTGCTGCAATTGCTTGAAGCTCTTCCAGCCACCTCGCACAAGCAGCTGGTCAATCGTCCAGATACCCTTAGAATACCATTGCCGCCAGGCAAAGGATTTCTGCTGGATCTTAAGAAGTGGATTATGCCAGAGCGGCCACTGTCCAGTTACATTGTTCGCAGATTCCACTGATCCTCGCAAAGTCACAAAGGCTTTTTGCGTATCAATTATCATTGGAGGGTAGCCACTATCCACCGGCAAGACCATATATGGCAGGAGTTGTGTAGGGAAAGGAGCCGCAATCGCCTTTTCAATTGCTAGCCACACCGGAGATTGTCCAACATCCATCTTCATCCATTGTGCACCTTGTTTCAGCAGATAGGCATTGTGATATTGCAAAAAATCTGGGAACTTAACTCCTCCCATCTCTTTGCAGGCTTTGAGTTTTTTAAGAGCAATCCTGGGCATCTTATTGTTCCACAAAAAACGCACTAACACCCTCTCGATTTGCTGATATACTTGCGATTGCATTAGACAGGGTATCATTTCAAGCGTGTAGTTAATCTTTGGGGCTATCATCATCTTGATCATTTCAAGTCTCCCCCACCATGATAGAGCCAAGGGGAGCCATTTGGTGGTCATAAGGCGGGTTTTCTCTATAAGAACATTTGCATTATATCTCACCGCTTCCTCTAGCGGATAACCATAGTAGGCCCCTAAATATTTGAACATCTTCGGTTACCAAATGAATGGGAAATGCTCCATGTCCGCCTTGTGAGTCTTGGCATTCAAAGGGAAGGCGATTGACTTCCCCCAATTAATTTTATATCTGGACAGCTGTGAATATTGCTCAATACACTCCAGTACCACTGTCACTGACATCGGAGAAGTAAAGAGAAGGAGGTCGTCAGCATAAGCCGAGAGTTTTAGTGATTGGCCCGCAATCGACACTCCTATTATCTGCAGATGTTGTCGGAGAATAAGCAATAGAGGCTCCAGGGCCAGGTTAAATAGTAACGGTGATAGGGGGCACCCTTGCCGGGTACCCCGATGCAATGGTATCATCTCTAAGTATGTTGCATTCACCCTGACACTTATCAAAGGTCGGGTGTACATAACTTCCAATAGTTTAACAAAGCCATCCCCTATGCCAAACCATCTGAGAGCAGCGAAGATAAACGACCACTCCAGCCGATCAAAGGCTTTCTCCGCATCGAGAGATAGCCCTTCTAGAGGACTATCGATCTGCTCCCCTCTTGCCAGAACATGACACAGGAGACGGGCATTATCCGCAGTCGACCTGCCGCCAATAAAGCCACATTGATCAGGATGGATTAATTCTGAGACTACCCCAGCAAGTCGACCGGCCAAAACCGTAGCATAAATTTTGTAGTCAGTGTTCAATAAGGATATTGGGCGATAGTTACTGACCATCTGGGGTCTCTGCCTTTCTTCTCCATGACAATCACACTCGCCACCGCAAAGCTTCCCACTCGAGGAGTATCCTGCAGAAGATTCTGAAAGCAGTCACACAAGTGCGGAGCAAGCTCTTTAGCGAAGACCTTGTAGAATTCAGCAGGAAGGCCATCAGGGCCAGCCGCCTTGCCCGAGGCCAGTGTCTGAATGGCCTGATGGATTTCTGTGAGGGAGATTGGGGCTTCCAACGACTCCGCTGCGTCCTTGTCCAGCGTCGGTCTCTGCACTTCGGCAGTCAATGCTGCAAAGCCTATCGGAGATGTCCCCACTTCAGACGAGTACAACTGAGCGTAGTAGGAACCAAATGCATCCGCAATCTCCTCATCTTTAGTCAACAGCCTCCGACTCGAAGTATCTCGTATCGCCGCCACTCGGCCCGCCTCCTGTTGCCCCTTCAACACATTCGATAAAATGCGGCCCACCTTATTGCCTTCCCGATAGTAGGCTCCTTTCTGAGCTTGAATATTCTTCGACACTTCGTCTGTAATCAGTTGATTATAGCCAAATCTCAATCTCTGGAGGCGTAGCAATATACATGGCTCTGAACGTTGCATTTGAAGACGCTCCCCTGCTTTTATCTGCTTTTCCAAGTCAGCTAACCGCTCCTTGCGTTGTCGGGTTCGGAGAATCATGAAACTCGTGATAGCGGCTCTCATGGAGGCTTTAAAACCCTCCCACCAAGCCCAGCCAACTGTGTCTTGTCGGAGATTAAAGTGGAAGTAGTCTTGTATAGCCTGTCAGACGGCTGCCTAGGGTGAGAACTTACACAATCTTGACGATGCATATATTCATATGATTCTTGCAAGGTATTGTGGGTATTGTAGTTCATTCACTCCCAAACACAGCTGATGACAATAATTTGAGTTGTGAAACCAAGTGGTAAGATCAATAAAATACTTCTTTTATTGATGGGGTTTAATTCACCCAGCACATGTATGCTTGATAGCACTATAAATGAGGTTACTTGCTTGCAGTGTTTAAAATGGATAACAAAAAGTCACAAAGTAAACCAGAAAACAACCTTCAGCTTGTCAGGCAATTAGCTAATGTTTTCTTAGCAAGTAATTACCAAATACAAAGGCACAAAGTAAAGAATAAACTATGCTGGTGAGGTTAACTTCTGCTTATTTTCCACGCCGATCTCAGCAGTGATTCTCCCTTGCTCACACACACAATCAGGTGCAGCCCTAATTACTATCAATGGACCAGCTGAAAGCCTTTAGCTGGCTGGCTGCTACTGTGTGAGCCCAAATCCTGCTGTAAGAGCTGTTTGCAGTGGAAATAAAGAACAAAGTTAGGTTTCTTTGTGATGGCTGATGTGTTTGCTCACGGAAAACTAGCAATAGCATTTAGATAGAGAACAGTCCATATAAATAGTTTCATCTGCTGTATCTCCCTCTTCATCAACAATCATAGGGTCAATATCATACATTGGCACAGATGAGTCTTTCATTAAGGCACTATCATGAGAATGCTTATTCCCTTGCTGCCATTCTCTATTATAGATAGGGTCTGGATCAGTGTTCATACCTGAGCCTCTCCTGCTATCATTATTCCTCTCTGTATAGCCTGGCCAATATGTAATCCAATTCTGATGTCCAGCCTTCCAATCTTGATCCCTGGACACTGGATCTTCTCTCACATACCTTCTGGCCTTGGTCTGAAAGTCCTTTCCACGTGCAGTCTTCTCTCTTCCAGGTAGCCACTGGTGATTCCTATCTCTGCCATTCCATTCCTCTGGCTGACTCCAGTCCAATGGACTCTGCTGGCATTTGGAATACCTCCCAGACCTTCCAATGGCCTTTCTTCTCTTCCTTCCAGAGAGTTTCCTTCTCTCTCTATCTGCTTGGCTTGGCTTCTGTTTCTCCAGGTGATACTGGTGCTTGAGCTTATAGCCGTTGCCGTCTCTGTCTCTGTATCTCTTCCTGAAAACTGGGCTGGAGCTTGTAGCCCTTGCTGAAGCTCTCCCTGAAGCTGGGCTGGAGCTTGTAGTAACTGTTATCTGAAGAATAAGCTCTATTCTTATTCTGTCCTAATGTGTGCTGCTCCCTAACACAGCGCAGCTGTGTTGAATCAGGCCCTGCCCTTTGAGATGAGTGCTTAGGGATTACCTCATAGCTCTCTTGATTGCACACACATTCTCTCACTTCAGCCCCTCTCATGGCTGCTGGAAACCTGGTGCATTCTGGGACTGGTAGTCTTTTATGTGAAAACTCTGTTTTCTCACTTCTACCAGAACTGACAGGTTGCTTATTCAGAGTCACATCATCTTTTCTATAGCTCCTACCTGAGCTATGATAAGCTTCCTTATCACAAGCCGTACGGACGCTGGAACAGAACTCCTCATCTCCCAAGAGAGATCTATCAAAGGCCCACTGTGAGGATTTAGCACCATTATGCATATCTTGTAGTTCTAAAAAAATAGCTGCATGGTCCGATATATGCATTGCCTGAATACCAGATCCCATGCTGTTCGGTACCAGTGCTTTTGAGATTAGGAAAAAATCTATACGCGATGAGGACTGGTGGGGGGTTTGAGAAAAAAGTAAAGTCCTGGCCTTTTGGGTGATGCAGCCTCCAAATGTCCACCAACCCCCTATCTCTCATCAGCGCAGTGACTACCATTTGGGACTTAGAGGGTTTACTTGCCTTGGGGGGACTTTTATCAATAAGGGGGTCAAGGACCAGGTTGAAATCACCTCCCATTATTAATGGTTCCCCAGTACCAAGAAGCGACTCCTGAGCCAGGGCGCGGAAAAATTCTGGGTGGTCAGCGTTAGGAGCATATACATTAATCAGGACAAAGGACAGCCCCCCAACTATTAAGGCAGCACTAGCCCACCTGCCTTGCTTATCCGAGTTAGTTGACGAGATGGTTGGCATAAGAGACTTCTTAGCCAATATGGCTACTCCGTTGCGTTTATTGACTGCTGCGGAATAGGCCACCAGTGCATAGGGCTTAATATTGTTTAAGCGATTCTTTCATATTCAAGTGCGTTTCCTGTAAAAAAAGTATGTCAGCTTTCTCTAGTTGCGCATAGTGTATGATTTTCTTTCGTTTAACAGGACTATTTATTCCCTTGACATTCAAGGAGAGTATTTTAATCGCGCCGGGTATCAAGTAGGTTGTAAAGATTCACCAAATATGTCCCTTAAAGTCCTAGACTTTGTTAAATAAGCCCTGCTCCGTAACATCACAAAAAAACCACCATTGACCCCTAGCTCCAATGGCTCAGACTTCCTTACACATATTTCCCCCACAGGTTCCAGAGGACAACAACCCCTCCCCCATTTGCTCGGCGAGCCCAGCGGGACCAGTGGCGGCACAGAGGGACCCACCAATGCTATACAGATATTACACTACCCCCATTTTTAAAATCTACTTAGTTAACAATACCATGATCTGTGCAGTAACCAATAATTATAAACATCAAGCAACAATAAGCTATGAACAAAACCTATAAATACATCATAGATAATGCAATCATTGGGTCGGCTGATCAGCAGCTGTGTTTAACCCAACTAATTGCATAAGTACGTAACATCAACATATGCAGTCAACCATACTTATACAACAGTTGTTATTTCATCTCATATGCATGCTCTCTTTGTCCTCCAAGAATTGACGGAGCGCCTCAGGTTCCTCAAAAGTTTTAGTTTGATTATGGAGCGTTACCCTCATGCGCGCCGGGTACAAGAGGCCAAACCTTGCTTGGAGCTGTTGCAGGCGCGGTCTCAAGGCAAGAAAACACCGACGCCGGTCAGACGTAGCCTTTGCAAAGTCCGGAAAAAAATAGATCTTGCCACTCTCAAATTCAACATTAGGGCGCAATCGTGCTGCCTCAATAATTTGGGCACATTGCTGGTAGCGCAAAACGCGCATGATGATTGGGCGCGGCCTTCTATTGCCCGGCTGCACTTGTGAGGGTACTCTATGGGCCCGATCAATCTCAAAAGGATGCACAAAGGTAAGATGTAAAACCTCCGGAATCATTTTACTCAAAAAACCAAGCATATCCCTGCCTTCTGCGCCCTCCGGAACTCCAACAATCCTTAAGTTGTTGCGTCGCGCCCTATTATTCCCCTCCTCCACTTCTCTCTGAAAGGCCCGAATCTGCTTAGTCTGCTTATCTAGCTCCTTCAACCTTTCTTCATGCACCGCAACCACTTGCTCAACTTTATCTTGCCTCAAAGATAGCGCCTCCATGCTGCATCTTAATGCTGCGGTATCCTCTCTCACTGTCGCCAGCGCTTCACCATTGGCCATTACCAATTCTTTGACCCCTCTCACTTCAGCCAATAATTCCTGCAGGGCCTCTGGATTCTCTGGCCGCGCCGCCATCTTTTGTGGTGACAGAGGTTCAGTTTTGGAGCGTTTGACACTAACGTTCTGCCCCGTAGTAAAGTCTATCCGAGTTGGTTTCGCAGCAGACATCTCTATAAGTCCTCCAATATTGTGTTCTGTGTTCACAGCTATTTTTATTGAATTGGGGCCGGATTTATTAGCGGGTCCCTCCGGAGCTCTCGCTCTAGCCGCCTATCTTGCTCGACATCAGGCTCCGCCCCCTCCAGTCTTCCGGATGCAAATATATCTGACGAATATTCATTAGGGACATCATGAAAACCAGGCTAGATTGTGGTGCACGAGGGCTGGAATTGCCCACCCCTGCCCTAGATGTATCAAGGATTGAGATGGAGTGATCTGACTTTTGGCCTCGTTGATGATCCAACCAAGACGTTGTAAGAGATTGACCACTTTTGTGGTTGCCACTTTGCTCTCCTCCATCGTTTTCACTCATATTAACCAATCATCCAGATAAGGATGAACTAGAACTCCTTCCTGATGCAAAGCTGCCGCTACAACTACCATAACCTTTGTGAAGGTTCTTGACATTGTTGCCAAACCAAATAGCAGTGCTTGAAATTGATAATGGTCCATTGGCACTGCAAATTGAAGATAGCACTGATATTCTTTGCAAATTGGGATGTGGAGATAAGCTTCTGTCAGATCTAAGGCTGTTAGAAACTCTCTTTTGTACTGCTGCCATTACTGACCGTAATGTCTCCATATGAAAATGAGGTATCTTTAAAGCCCAATTTACATACTTTAGATCCAAGACTGGATGAAATGTTCCTTCTTTCTTGGGTACCACAAAGTATATGGAATAATGTCCTGAGCCTATCTGTTGTGATGGTACTGGAACTACAGCCTGGATATGTAGCAGACATTGCAAAGTTTCTTTGACTTCAGCTTTCTCTTCTGAAGCATTGCATGGAGACAGAATAAATGCATCCTTGAGAGGCTTTTCAAATTCCAAAACATAGCCCTTGCAAATTATTTTGAGTACCCATTGATCTGATGTAATCTGAAACCAAGCAGAGTAGAACATTTGAAGATGACTGCCTATTTGTATCTCCTCTGCCTGGGTCTGCTGAATCTCATTGTGACTTCTTTTGACCTGATCCTGAACTTGAAAAGGAACCTTGTCCCGTTCCGTACTTTGGCTTGGCTGAAGTTACTGTCACACTGGGAATCCCCATCCAGGCAGTAGTGGGCTGTGAAAGTGGAAATAGAGTACCATGTGGCAGCCCTGCAAATTTCCATGGAGACCAAGCACAGATTGGCCACAGACACAGCCATGTCCCAGACACTGGGCCTAACATGACCCTTGAGGCTCAGACCCGCCCAAGTATAGGTATAGGAAATGCTATCCGCCACCGAAATGGATAGCGTGCATTTGGCAACAGCATGCGCAGCTTACTGGGGTCAAAGGAAATGAAGAGCAGGCTGGTCCGCTCAATGTAGAAAGCCAGTGCACATTTACAATCTGCAAAATCAGTCATATCCAGAGGGCAGAGACCCAGCTGCACACGGTCTGCAAAATCAGTCTGTTCACTGACGACATGCTCACAAGCATTCCACATAGAGCGGTGGGCTTGAATGAACTGATGGAAATTCTACACCAATTTGGGCTTTTTTCTGGTCTCCGGATCAGTGCAGAAAAATCGGAAGCATAGTTGTTGGGGGATGGGGATGGAATATACTGACCAGCCAACAACTCTTTCAGTGGTCGGTGGCACCCCTCAAATATTTGGTTATCTACCTGCATTAGGACTCCTGGAAAATATATCTGAAAAACATACAGGACGAGATACAACAATTGAAACATCTATGTGAGAAATGTCAGGATCTTCCATTGATATTACTGGGGCGGGTAGCGCTCATGAAAATGGCCATCTTCACAAAACTTTTGTACCAGCTTCGAATGCTGCCATTGTGGGTTAAGCGGAGGGAGGTAGAATACCTGAAGGAGTGCTTTGCTCCTTTCTATGCAGGGGCCGGTGCGCCCACATTGGCCATGCTAAACTGATCTTACCTGTGACCAAAGGAGGAGTAGAACTCCCAGATTTAGGGATCTATAATGTTGCTGCTTTGATGCGGTGGATCAAGGAGGCTATCAGGGGAACAACTCGCTCTGTTCCTCAGGGATTGTTGGATTATTGGTGCCAGCTATACAGTTTAGTGAACACTCTCCATCACTCCCAACTGCCATTGAGGGTCAAAGATCCCCAACCCTTTATAGCCATCAAAGAACCACAAACACGCAAGAGATCCAATGCCCCATGGTACTCATATGAAATCAGAGTTGCAAAACACATACTCAGAAGACTGGAAAGAAAATGGAGATGAAACAAATCACACAACCTCCTAACCCAATACAGAGACAAACAACGGGAATACAACAATCTAATAAATGAGCATAAACAGCAAAACCATACCAACCTAATCATGAAATCTACTAATAGACCAAGAGAACTCTTTAGCATTGTCCAAAAGCTCACCGACACGCAACAAAGCACCCATCATCTTGACCCACAAAAATATGCAGACTACACAAAGTCAAAAAACACCAACCAAATATGCTCTACTACACCACAAACAAACGATTACACGATAAAAAAGCAACATCAAACATGGGAGAGCTTCAACATACCAACAAAGCAGCAAGTAGAAGACATTATATCTGGACTAAACACAACAAATTCACCGTCAGACTCATGCCCAGTGACATGGCTCAAAGCTACAAAAAGCCAACTCTCTCATCACATTCAAAAAATCATCAAGATTCACTCCAACAAGGATACATGCCGCAACCCCTAAAGCATGCAATGATATGACCAATACTTAAAAGTAGCAATCTGAGCCACTCCGAACCAAAATCATACCATCTCATCTCCAGCCTGCCATTCCTTGCTAAAATCGTGGAAAAGGCAGTGCAAAGGCAACTTCAGGACCATATTGATATAAATGCCCCACTGGACATACATCAGCATGGATTAAAGCCCCAACACGGCGTGGAAACACTATTCACCTCCCTCTTTGATAATCTCCTAAGAGGCATAGACAACATAAAAAATGGCTTTCTGTTAGTGTTCATGGACATCTCGGCAGCCTTTGACACAGTGTCCCACACCAAGCTATTGCAACGCTTACAACAGATAGGACTATTCAAGAACACCCTGAAGTGGTTTACATCATACTTGGAAGGGCGAACGCAACAAGTCAAATGCGACCAAAAGAAATCACTATATTTCCCCGTCACGCAGGGAATACCTCAGGGCTCAGCTCTATCATCAATGCTCTTTAACATCTACATACAGCCCATATGCAACATCATCGAGCACCACAAACTTCACTATCACATTTATGCTGACGACATCATGGTGTATGCTCCAATCAACCTACTAGCACTAAACACCACAACAATAACCAAATGCCTCGAAGACATGAATGACTGGCTCATAGCCAACAACTTAACTGTCAACTATGATAAAACTGAGGCAATGTTCGTCACCAGGAACCCCACCTTCATACCTCCACAAACTATCAGCATCCTAGACAAACACATAGTAGTCAAAGAAGAAGTTAAGTATCTGGGCATCACATTAGACAGAGCTCTGAACCTGAAATCCCACATCACCAAAACCGCAAACAAGGCCTATCAACGATTGAAAACAATCAGACAAATCAAACCAATGCTCCGTTAGGACCACTTCCGCACAGTGTGCCAAGCACTCATTACACCACTGCTTGAATATGGAAACTCACTATATCAAGGCCTTCCTCATCAGACAGACACTCCACGCACTACAGATGGTACAAAACACCACAGCACGCATCATTACAGACACACCAAGGACCGAGCACATCACTCCTGTCCTACAACAACTGCACTGGCTCCCAATGGTAGCAAGAACTAAATACAAAACAATCATGATCTTCAAAGTCATTCACCATCTCTCAGCAGACGTACTCCAAAACGTTATAATAAGGGATATCAGCAACAGACTAAGAAGAACCAATAATGAGAACATGATCGGCACACCTGCAGGCTATCTCAAAACCAAACAAACAACTTCAAAAAGAGCACCATCACTATTGGCATCCACACTATGGAACTCCCTCCCAACGAGCCTGAGGGCATTAGATGACCTCACAGACTTCTGCAAAGACCTCAAAACATTTTTATTTATAGAAACATATGAGCATCCAGGCCAACATCCCATACCCATACTGAAATACTTCTTCCGCCGCCAACTAAGCATGCACCCATCCTATCCACACACACAGGTTTATCATACCGCGTTATTAAATACCCTCATGTTAAATGTTACCTTCAATTGTACTGTCTAAATGCTGATAAGTAACTGTACTGCCTAAATGTTTACACGTACCCTAATGTTAAATGTAACCCTCCAATTGTGATGTGACGTGACCACCTTGATTGAAGGATAAGGTGGCATACAAATCCGTCTAAATAAATAAATAGACTCCGTAGGGCATGCAAGTGGTGGACCTCAAGAGGCCACCCTAGCTGGGCAGTAACACCTTGCCTACAAATCCAGAATAATTCAGGCTTTGAGACGGGGGTGGGAGATGGCATGTAGCAGGCTTGGGAAACAGATGGGGGCCCCTGGATATGCAGCATGTGTTAAATTGGGGAGGGGGAACATTCCCAATGGCTTGGGGAGCTGCTTGGGCTTCCAGTCTCGCACCACTACCAGTACTTATAAATCAAATATTATTGGAGGCAATTGGAGAAAGAGTCCCCAGAGGGTCTGAAAGGCACCATAGCAGATGAAGATATGTGCAATCTGGCACCGCAGTGGAATACGCTGTCTATATGGCAAAAATGTCTATGGGACATGCTAGACACAAATTATATGGAAGCCCTCGCAGTGGTATGGACCGGAGATGTGGCTGACACTGTTCAAATAGAACACCTTGAAAAGTATTTTCAAGATATAATGAAAGTCACCTGTAATGTTCAGTTTAGAGAAATGCAATACCAAATTTTACATTGTTGCCATCTCACTAGAGCAAAAGGAGCAGAAAGAGGTTTGTGGCGCTCCGACAAATGTGAGAAGTTCAACACCAGGGCAGAAACATTTAATTATGAGTTCCTTGAATGTCCCAAGCTCATGAACATATGGGAGAGAGTGCTGGATGGGCTGGGTGACACCACTCGGAAACATATAGAATGGTCCTATGGGCTACTGATGTTGGGGGAAGATGGCCCACTATGGGACCAAAAGATCCAAACGGTGAAAAGCAAATTCATCCAGCTGGATATAATGTGGAGTCAAATGGATGATATTACAGATTGGTGCTTCCATCATGGCTTGGGGAGCAAGCCCATCTCTGCTTAGCCACTGGTTGCCCTTTTCATGCAGGCCCTGCTCCTGCCTCAAACTCTA
The DNA here is from genome assembly GCA_033557465.1 of Ichthyophis bannanicus. Lineage (NCBI taxonomy): Eukaryota > Metazoa > Chordata > Amphibia > Gymnophiona > Ichthyophiidae > Ichthyophis > Ichthyophis bannanicus. The sequence continues at coordinate 868,690,301 of CM066033.1, forward strand.
ATTAAACCCCCGCTGGTGGTGTGGGATCTGAATATAGTCTTGGGGTAGTCCCTGTCAGCTCCTTTTGAGCCACTGGCATCCTGCCCACTGAAATTCCTGACCTGGAAAATCATGTTTCTTGTGGCACTCACCTCAGTTCGCAGGGTCAGTGAGCTTTAGGCTTTGCTGGCTCATACGCAATTAACAAGGCTCCAACATAACTAGGTGGTTCTGCACACCCACCCGCGCTTCTTGCCCAAAGTGGTCTCAGCTTTCCACCTCAATCTGTCAATGGTCTTGCTCACCTTTTTTCCCCAGGTCTCATGCCCACAGGGCGGAGGCACAGCTGCACACAGTCTGCAAAATCATTCATGCCCACAAGGCATCCCATCCCCCAACAACTATGCTTCCAATTTTTCTGCATTGATCCGGAGACCAGAAAAACGCCCAAATTGGTGTAGAAATTCCATCAGTTCGTTCAAGCCCGCCACTCTGTGGGGAATGCTAATGAGCATGTCGTCAGCGAACAGACTGATTTTGCAGACCTACATCCCCACTTAGATCCCTGCGATGCCCGCCATCCCTCACAAGTTTTCTGCAAAAGACTCCAGTGTTAATATAAATAATAGGGGAGACAAGGGGCAATCCTGGAGAGTACCCCTGTGCAACTTAAACTCATTTGAAAGACCTTCATGGACCATCAGCTGGGCCTTGGGGTTATGGTAGAGGGAATGAAGTGTTCCCCCAGGCCGTATCTCAACAGTACCCAAAATAAGTAGTCCAAGGCCACCCTGTCAAACACCTTTTCAGTGTCTAGGCTCACCATTGTGACTTCCTGCCCTTTGGGGTGGTGCTCGCTGAACATCGTTAGTGCCCGGACCATGTGACTTACCACACCACGGCCCTTCACAAACCCCACTTAGTCTGGATAGGCCAGACTGGGCACCACCCTCCCCAGCCATTGGGCCAGTGCCCCTGCCAGAATCTTGAGTCCTGATTCAGCAGCGATATTGGCCTCTAGGACTCGACTCGCTCTGAATCTTTACCCAGATGGGGAAGCAGAACCACCACCACTCGATTAGCCTCCCACTCAAATTCTCCCTGCATTCAAGCTGTCTCACCATGTCCCATAGTAACAGGGCCATGGTTCCCCCAAATATCTGCTAGACCTCGGACCCCAAGCTGTCTGGCCCTGGGGTCTTTGCCAATTGAAGGTGCTGGATGCTGGCTAGTTTTTCCCCAATTGTTAGTGGGCTATCCAATAGGGCACACTAGCTATGGTAGATTTAGGGAGTGAAAAAACTTGTCCCTTGCCTCATTATCCGGAGGCTCCGCTCCATATAGAAACTGGAAGTAGTTCACAAATCTCTGAGCTATCACTTTTGTGCCCGAAATGATGGTGTCCCAGGTGCTTCGGAGCATCATGACTGTGTGCTGAGCTCTCGAGGGACAGACTAAATTGGCAAGCAGCTTTCCAGATTTATCGTCCTATTGATAAAGCTTAGACTTGTAGAGACAGATGCTCTGTAGAGCCCGCTTCTGTAAGATTGCATTCACTCTGTTGCGTTGTTTTTGGAGCTGCTGCTGGTGAGCCACTTAGCGCGTGGCAACATACTGAGCTCGGCAACACCAAAGTGCAGTGAGCTCCAGAAGGAGCTGCTGCCCCTTTGTTTTCCTAGTGTGGCGGATGTTCCCTATTATTCAGCTACAGAGCACCATTTTAGCCACAGCCCAGCATGTTATTGATCCCACTTTTTGGATGCTATTTTCTGCCTCACAATCTTGCCAGCATTGCCTAAGGAAGCGACAAAACTCTGGATCCTTGCTCCAGAATGGATTCAATCTCTCAATCCAGTCGCCCCTCTCTGCCGAGCCCCTCAGGGCTAGCTGAACCGCCGCATTGTCTAAGATTAACTGGAGGTGAATATCGCTGCTTTACAGTTTCCCGTAAAGGTGTTCTGAGATGAGCACATAGTCGATACAAGCTCGTGACTTATGTGGTCCTGAGTGGTGTGTGAACTCAATCTCATGGGGATGGAGTATGCGCCGCCCGTCTATAAGTTCCCAGTTCCCTGCAAAGTAGATTTATGTTCAATATATTTTATTGCATTTTACTAAATGCAACATTACAAAAACAAAATTCAGGGAAACCGTCCACCTTCATAATAATATCCACTCATACTCACATAACAAATATTTAAGAAAGTTAGCATAAAGCCAGATGGGCAAGCCCACGTCAGGAGGCTGCTACAGAGATATATCAAAAAAACAAAATATAAACAAAAATAAGGTACAAACTGTATCAATATGCAGGAGATACAAATCTATAAACCCCCACCCACACTCCCTTTACTTCTGCCTATCCAAACAAAAACTTTCTAAGTGGGAAATATCAAATAAAATATAATTTTGTCCCTGCAAGGTAACAAGCCACTTGCAGGGAAATTTAAAAAAGAAAGGCAACACTCTGGGCTTAACCTGGAGAAACTGCTTTTGACGAGCCTGAGTGGCTCGGCTTACATTCGGAAAAGGTTTCAGGGGCTGACCACAAAACAACACATCTTTATTTTTAAAAAACAACTTTGGAATTGTTATTTTTACCTACTCAGAGGCAAAAGCAACTAACAATATTTTTTGCTGAGAAATATTGTTAGTAGAATCTTCTCAGAACTCAGTTAAATTTTGGCTGACAGTTGGCCCTAAAATATCAAATCCGCCTTCCTCCAAAGGGGTAGAATGAACCTTAACTGAAATATAATATGCCTGAACAATCTCAATTGGATCTATCAATTTCAAAACGTCTTTAAAATATTTTTGCAATAGAATTTCTGCTGATAAGAAATGTGTAAAAGGAAAATTCAATAAATGTAGATTTCTTGCCCTAGAAGCAATTCTCCAGCACCTCTGTTTTGTCATTTAACACTGTAAAATCCTTAACATAGTCAGTAATGATAGCTAAACAAAAGTGCATTTGATTATTTAATTGAGCCACAGACTTATCTAATACCAGAACTCTTGTATCCAAATCAACCAGCTTCTCAACAGCTCCCTGTGTAAAGTTACACAAGGAACTAACCGTGCTAGACAATTTAGAATCAATAGTCTGCAATGCCCCCATATATCTTTCAAAGTAATCTCCCCTACCTGAACCCCTTCTGTTAACAGTGTCCCCTGAAGTCAGCACAGAGACCAGCTTTGGAATCGACACCACAGAGATGGATACATTCCCGACAGAAACATTCTCAGACAAAATAGTGGAAAACGAAGGGAAGGGCATGACAGCGGAGTAAGACTCCCTGAGCTAAGCGAAGTTCCCTTAGGGGATACATGGCCCATGGAAAGGGGAAACACATGCTTATCCATAGGCCCAGTTTTCACTCATACCAGTGAAGCCACAGGACCCTCCTTCAAAGGACCTTTGTTCTTTCTCTTCCCCATGGCAGCTTCCAAATTCACCAAAGGTTTCCCTTCTCCCTACTGCCCTCAGTGCACTGGAAGGTCAACAAAGGGGCGTGTCCAGCCCCTTTCGACGTGCCCCTTCAGATAACGACATGCAGCCACGTGTGACAGCTGCAGATCTTATGGGCAACAAGGACCTCCGCCGAGAGCAGGCCACACAATTGCCTGCTGAGCACCACAGGCAGAGACAGGATCTCGCAGCAAGCCTAAATGCTGGGGCAGCTGGAAAGTCCCGTTCCTCCTTCTCTCACACTCCTCCAAGCAGCACCAACTGAGTTCCACAGCCGCAGATCTTATGGGAAGCACGGACCTCCGCCGAGATCAAGCTAGTCACACAATTGCCTGTTGAGCACCGCAGGCAACGACAGGATCACATGGAAAGCCAAAATGCTGGGGCAGGTGGAAAACCCAGTTCCTCCTTCTCCCATGCTCCTCCAAGCAGCACCCTGCAAAGTAGATTTATATCCTGAGCTTCATGCCCTCTTGGAATTATCATAGGGGGGCTGGCTGTCCATTGCGGGATCTGCTACCATATTAAAATTGCCCCCCCCCCGCCACCCCAATATTATGGAGTATTTGGATTGGTCCACCAGCCTCGCCAATAGGTCCATAAAGAAATGATGTTGGTATGTGTTTGGGCCTCGAATGTCACCTGCTTCCCCACAAGCATGGCAACTCCTCTCTGTTTTGCTGTATAGGCTGCCCAATGCATGTCCCGTACCCAGCTTCTTTTCAATTTGTTATGTTTCCGCTCCGTGAGATGGGTTTCTTGCAATAAGGTTACATCCACACCCAACTTACGGAAATATGTAGGAGTCTTTTCCCTCTTTACTGGGGAGTTGAAGCTGTCATTGTTCAGAGTCACCACTCACACTTCAGTCAACATCAAACAAGGTAAACGTAGATTCCTCTCTGGCCTTTTTTTCTATTGGCACTCCCAAGGCTTCCCAGCTGAGCCCCAGAAACGCTGTTCCACTCTGTGATCTTGGTGGTTGCATGCTTTGCCCACTTTCTAGCTGCTCCCCCCCCCCCTCGTTTAAATCCCCAGTGCTATCTTTCCTACTAGGTTGTCCTATCACCCCTCCCTCTCCCCCTGAAGTCCCTCCTCCCTTCCCCTGCTCTCATCCGTGCACACCATCTTATTATCAACCATCCTGAATCATGCCATGCGCCATCATCCCCCTCCCATGCTCCCTCCCTCTGTACACCATACCAAAGGCCCCCAACTTATGTACACTACGCACATAGATTAATGCATCCCCTCTCTATCCAATCCAATAAAAAAGGAAGATAAGGCTTTTTCCAAAGTCCTATAAAATTGCTTTTTACAATAACCTGGGGGCATCCCAAGTCTACAAATGATACTTGGAAGAACCATTATTTTGATGGTTTCTAGTCTGCCCCACCAAGACAGACATAAGGAAGACCACGGAAGAACCATTATTTTGATGGTTTCTAGTCTGCCCCACCAAGACAGACATAAGGGAGACCACTTTTTATGAAGTTTTTTAACATCTGCTGTAATTTGATTACAATTAAATCTAATTGTTTCTTTGGGAGAGTTTCAGAAGTGCATACCTAAATACTTAATTCCTGATGCCAACCCTTTAAATGGGAAGTTGGAAAGGTCAGAACTAAGAGCATGATCATTCAATGAGAGCAATTTGCATTTGTTCCAATTGATTTTATACCCAGAGAACTTAGAGAAGTCATTAACTATGTTTAGGAGATGCTTTATTGAGGAAGCTGGATTAGAAAGGAATAATAATAAATCATCTACATATGCCATAGTCTTCCAGTGATGCTCCTCGCACATTAACCCACTGATATCATTTGCTCTATTAATCTTGAATAGTAGAAGTTCTAAAGCTAAATTGAACAGAGGCGACAGAGGACATCCCTGTCTAGTGCCTCTTCCCAAAGTGATTAAATCTGATGAGTGCCATTGATCAAGATTCTAGAATGTGCTGATGCATATAAAACCTTGATCCAGTTTATAAACCCTGTACAGCATCCAAACCATTCCAAGACCTGATAAAGAAAAGGCCATTTGATGCGGTCAAAAGCTTTTTCCGCATCAAGTGATAATGCAACCATTACTATTTCAACTAAATTATGGAATGAATGGGCATTATCACCAATATGCCTTCCTTTAATGAAGCCTGTTTGTTCTTTGCCAATAAGCGAGTCTATAAAGTTGCTTCAGCGCTCTGCCAAAACTTTGGCTAAAATTTTGTAGTCAACGTTCAATAATGAAATGTCAATAGCTACTTAAAAATTTAGGATCCCTGTCTGTTTTCGGAAACTATTGTAGCTTCGGAAAAGTTGGAATAGTTAGTAGACCGCTCAAGAAGGCTCTGATATAATCGCCTACGTTTTGGGGTTAGGGAAGAGGTAAGGTGTTAATAAAACTCCAACAGAAGGCCACCAGGTCCTGTTTTTTTATTATTTGATAACAACTTGATCGCCGACAGGATTTTGCCAACCTGAATCGGGGCACCTAGCCTCTCACTATTTTGTGAGGATAGTTTGGGATGATCCACCAAGCTCCAAAATGTCACATCCAAAGATGTGAAAAGCTTACCAAAGTAGTTTACAAATGCTTTAGCTATATCATCAGGTTTTGTTATAAACTGCGAACCTGCATGCTGAATAGTTGTTGTTGTTGTTAAGTGCCGTCGAGTCAGAGTCGACTCATGGCGACCCTCTGGATAACTATCCTAAATTGTGTTCGGTCTTCAGCCAGGCGGCTCATTGTTGACAGACTGGTACCCGTAGCTGCTGTTATTGTATCGATCCAACTCATTGCTGGCCTTCCTCTTTTGCGTTGACCTTCTATCTTGCCAAGCATGATGTCTTTCTCTAATGATCTCTCTCATCGCATGATGTGTCCAAAGTATGAAAGTTGAAGTCTTGTCATCTGAGCTTCTAAACAAAGCTTAGGTTTGATCTCCTCTAGAACAGACTGGTTTGTTCTTCGGGCAGTCCATGGTATACACAGTATTTGCCACCAGCACCATAATTCAAAGGCATTAATTTTCTTCCTGTCTATCTTTTTCACTGTCCAGCTTTCACATCCATATGATGTTATTGAAAATACCATGGCTTGAACAAGTCGAATCTTTGTATGGAGAGAGACATCTCTGCTCTTGAGAATCTTATCTAGGTGTTTCATAGCCGTTCTGCCAAGAGCAATGCGTCGTTTGATTTCTTGACTGCTTGTTGCTTCTTTATTGATAGTTGATCCAAGTAGGTTAAAGTTGTTCACAATTTCAATTTCTTCTCCTTCAACAATGAACCTGTTGATTATGCCAGTTGTCATGATCTTTGTCTTCTTTACATTAAGGTGCAGGCCTATTTTGAGACTATGTTCTTTGATTGTGAGAAGCAAATGTTTCAGATCATCTTCACTTTCAACCAGTAATGTGGTATCATCAGCATAGCGAAGGTTGTTAATGAGTCTTCCACCAATCTTCACACCTCTGTTGTCTTCATACAATCCTGCTTCTCTGATGATTTGTTCTGCATATAAATTAAACAGGTAGGGGGAAAGTATGCAGCCTTGTCTTACACCTTTGCTTAGTTTAAACCATTCTGTTTCTCCTTGTTCCGTTCGAACTGTTGCTTCTTGATCAATGTACAGATTGTGCAAGAGTATGATCAGGTGTTCTGGTATACCCATGCTTCTTAAAGTGGCCCAGAGTTTCTCATGGTTTACACAGTCAGAAGCTTTGCTATAGTCGATAAAGCACAAATAGATATCCTTTTGGTATTCTTTAGTCTTTTCAAGGATCCATCTCACATCCGCAATGGTGTCTCTCATTCCTCACCCTTTCCTGAACCCTTTTTGCACTTCAGGTAGTTCTTGTTCCAGGTATGGTTGTAGTCTCTTTTGAACAATCTTTAGTAGAATCTTGCTGGCATGTGGGATCAGAGTGATTGTGCGATAATTTCCAAAGTCAGTTGGATCACCTTTCTTTAGTATTGGTATAAACACAGATATTTTTCCAGTCAGTTGACCATGATGTTGTCGTTCATATTTCTTGGCAGAGCCTTGTAAGTAGGATAACAGCTGCATCAGATTGCTGTAATACTTCTATGGGAATGCTATCAATGCCTGGTGCTTTGTTCTTTGATAAGGCTTTCAATGCTGCTTCAACTTCTTCTTTCATCACCAATGGTTCCCGATCATAAGGTTCAGGTTGAAATGGCTGTTGGTCCACTTGATCTTTATCATATAAAAACTCTGTATATTCCTTCCATCTTTTCTTGATCTTCTCAGCATCATTCAACATAGAACCTTGAGCATCTTGTAACATTCCAATTCGAGGCCGGAACTTTTTCTTTAACTCTCGTAGCTTTAGGAAAGCCGATCTTGTTCTTCCTCTAATAGTTTCTGCTTCTATTTCCTTGCATACATTGTAGTACTTGTCCTTGTCCTGTCTTGCTGCACGTTGGAAATCTCTGTTGAGTTCTGTGATTGTCTTTCTTTCTCCTCTGGCTTTAGCTTCTCTGCGTTTCTGGGCAATTTTCAGAGTTTCTTCCGTCATCCATTTTGGCCATTTTTTCTTTTTCACCTTTTGTAGAGACGTCTTGCTTTCTTCCAACACAACCTTCTTGATGTCATTCCATAACTCTTCTGGAGCTCTGTGATTTGTATCTAAAAGCAGCAAATTGATTTTGCAGGCAGTCTTTAATTTCTAGTGGTATATTCTCAAGGTCATATTTTGCTGCATTCATGAGTGGTTTGCTCTTTTTCAACTTTAGCTTGAGTTTGCATACTAGTAATTGATGATCTGTACCACAGTCAGCTCCAGGTTTTGTCTTTGTTGACGTTATAGAGCTTTTCCATCGTTGACTTCCACAGATGTAGTCAATTTGATTTTTATACAATCCATTGGGTGAAGTCCATGTGTACAGTCGCCGCTTGTGTTGCTGGAAGAAGGTGTTTGAGATGAACAGATCGTTGGTCTTGCAGAATTCTATCAGTCTTTCTCCAGCTTCATTTCTGTTGCCAAGTCCATATTTTCCAACTACTTTGCCTTCTTCTTTGTTGCCAACTTTTGCGTTCCAGTGACCCATGACTATCAGGATATCCTGTTTGCATGTTCTGTCAATTTCAGCTTGTACTTGTTCATAGAACTCTTCAATTTCATTCTCTTCTGCAGCTGTTGTTGGGGCATATACTTGAATTATAGTTGTGTTGATAAGCATTCCTCGTAGACGAATAGAGATTAAGCGTTCGCTGACTGCATTGTATTTCATTACAGTTCTTGCAAGTTTCTTCTTTATTATAAATGCAACGCCATTTCTTCTTTGTCTTTCATTTCCAGCATAGTAGACCATGTGATCATCTGATGCAAAGTGCCCGATGCCAGTCCATTTCAGTTCGCTGACACCCAACAGATCAAGTTGTACATGTTCTATTTCATTCTTGACCACCTCCAATTTCCCTTGGTTCATGCTTCGTACGTTCCATGTTCCAATGTGTAAGACATCTTTACAGCTCCTGACTCTCATTTCATGCGCAGCTACATCAGCAGTCAGACGTCCCAAGGGCTTTGATCCAACCACTTCATAAATGCTGGCTTTACTCTGAAAAGTCTTCAGCTCTTCCCCAGTAGCTAGTTGAGTGCCTTCCGACCTGGGGGTCTCATCTTCCAGCACTACGGCACAATGTGTTTTGTTGTAACTATCCATTGGGTTTTCATGGCAAGATACAGAAGTAGATTGCCAGGCCTTTCTTCTGCGCAGTTTAAGTTTGGTGTTGTTGCTGTTGTCACAGAAATGTGATCCTCTGCCATCAACACTATCCCTTTCTGCTGCTGCCCAGATGGGTGGTTTGTCTTGGTCTGGCACCTCAGCTGAGACCTATCCATCTTGGGAGACCCTGCCAGTAGTTAAACTACCAATAGTTTAGCTCTCAGCATCACTGATGTACACAAGCCCTCACAGCACGACAAGCTGCAAACCAAGAAGAAATTAGACCTTACCTGCTAATTGTCTTTCCTTGAGCTCTCTCCGGGCCAGTCCAGGCAAGTGAGGGTTGTCAACCTTCTCCAGCAGCTGAGGACTGAAAAACTGAAGTTTTACTGAAACAGTGTCTGGCTCCCCCTGCTGGCCGAACCTCAGTCTAAACTTACTAAGCAGCCGAACTACAATTAAAGGACTATGCGGAATAATCAACTTCGCTAAAACACAACTAACCGACTGAGCCCACCTAAAACTACGTGCTCCATCCTCCTGACCCTTTTTACCCTAATCAAGGGACATCCTCCTGATGGTTTTTTTTTTGTTGTTTTTTTTTTAATTTGAAAACATGTTCTCAATGTTAGAAGTAACCCCCACATTAAATCTGAGGAAGCCCCACAGACCATATTGACCAATGTCTTTGAGCGGAAGATCCAGTACTGTCCCTTCGGAACCTGCCGCGCAGATCGCCATATGTCATGGAGTTAAAGCAGAGAGTTACCCCTAACGTCAGTAGACGCTGGACACAGAAATAACAATATTTCGCAAATGGACCAGGGTGGGACCTGGACTGGCCCGGAGAGAGCTCAAGGAAAGACAATTAGCAGGTAAGGTCTAATTTCTTCTTCCTCTTCGTCTCTCCGGGTCAGTCCAAGCAAGTGAGGGATGTACCAAAGCAGTATCTATCTTTGGGAGGGACCTGCTAGGCCCGCAATGATGGCCGACGCTCCCACATTTGCATCTCCCCTGGCCTGAACATCCAACCGATAATGTTTCGAAAACGTGTGCAGTGACGACCACGTTGCCACTCTACATATATCCACTGGCGGAATCAAGGCCAGCTCAGTCCAGGACGTCGCCTGGCTACGAGTTGAATGAGCTCTGAAATGCTCCGGAGGCGACTTGCCGCTCGCCTGATAAGCCGCTGCTATGGCGCATTTAACCCATCTCGGCTTGGAGGCCTTGGAGGCAGCTTCCCCCTTTCGCAGCCCCCCAAACAATATGAACAGCCTGTCCGTTTTGCGAAAGGGCTTTGTCCGGTGAAGATACCTTTTAAGTACTCTACCTAAATCCAACTTTCGGAGAACCGAATCGATGGGAGCTCCCTGGTGATCTTGAAAAGTCGGAAGAGAAATAGACTGATTCACATGGAAACTGGATACCACTTTTGGGAGAAAGGAGGGTACTGGACGCAACACCACTTTTTCCCGCGTGAAGTGCAAGAATGGCTCTCTGCATGAAAGTGCTTGAAGATCCGACACTCTTCTGGCCGAACACAAGGCCATTAAGAAGGCGGTTTTCCAGGAGAGCTCTTTGAATGGCACCTCTCTCGCTGGCTCAAAGGGAGGCTTTGCCAAAGCCTCCAGCACCAAATTAAGATCCCAAGCTGGTATGATGGGGTGTACCGGAGGACGCATGTTTTTGACCGCTCTCAGGAACCGTAGAATATCTGGATGCCGAGAGAGCAGCATCCCTTTTATCCTACCCCGAAAACAAGCCAGTGCTGCGACCTGCACTTTGAGAGTGGTTAGGGCCAATCCCTTATTGAGACCGCCTTGCAGGAAGGACAACACTTCAGGAACCTGAGTATTGCCCGGCCGTAAACTGCGCTCCCTACACCAGCGTTCAAAAATCCACCAGACGCGAACGTACGCAAGGGAAGTAGAGAATCGTCTGGCCCGGAGGAGAGTGTCGATGACCGACGGGGAATAACCTCTATGTCTCAACCTTTCCCGCTCAAGAGCCAAGCCGTAAGCGAGAAGCGATCCACGTCCGGCATGAGAAGCGGACCCTGACTCAAGAGGTTCACTCACGCCGGCAATCTCCAAGGATGGTCTACCAGCAGACGGACCAGATCCGTGTACCACGGCCTCCTGGGCCAATCTGGGGCCACCGGTATCACTCATCCGCTGTGTCCTTCTATCCGCCATAGGACTCTGCCTATCAGAGGCCAAGGAGGAAACACATAGAGCAGTCCTACTGATGGTCACGGCTGCACCAGGGCGTCCAGACCTTCTGACATGCGTTCTCTCCACCTGCTGAAGAACCAATTTGCCTTGGCATTGTCGTAGGTGGCCATCAGGTCCATTATCGGTTGTCCCCAATGGAGGATCAGGTCGTGAAACACCGCTGCGTTCAACTCCCATTCTCCTGGATCTACTACATGTCGGCTGAGATAATCCGCCTGCACATTGTCACGGCCTGCCACGTGAGCCGCTGAAAGAGCTACTAGGTGGGACTCCGCCCAGCTCATCAATCATTGACTCTCCTCCAAGAGAACAGCGCTGCCTGTACCGCCTTGTCTGTTGATATAAGACACCGTCACGGAGTTGTCAGGAAAGCTCTCACCGCCTTGCCCTCGACGATAAGGCGAAACTCTTGGAGCGCTAACTGCACCATCCTGAGCTCTAGCAGGTTGATGGACAAACCTGATTCCTCCAGCGCCCAAACTCCCTGAGCTATGTGAGACAGGCAATGTGCCCCCCAGCCTGCGAGACTGGCATCGGTCGTAAGGAGTAACCAGTCTGGTTGTCGCAATGGCATTCCCACTCGAAGATGAGCGGGATCCAACCACCAGAGCAGACTGTCGCTCACGTCCTGTGAGCGAGGTAATCTCCGAGTCAGGGGATGATCCTGAGGAGACCACCTTGACAGTAACGCGTGTTGCAATGGTCGCATATGCCCCGAGCCCAGGGTACCAGTTCGAGGGCTGCCGCCATGGAACCAAGCAGTTGCAAGTAACGCCATGTCGTTGGCACTTTCAGGTGCAAAAACGCTGTCACCTGCCCCATGAGCTTCTGTATCCTGTTCTCGGGCAAAAACACTGCTCCTATGCTTGTGTCGAACAGCGCCCATAGATAAAGGAGTCTCTGGACTGGCCGCAATTGACTCTTGGCCTGGTTTATTACCCAGCCCAACTGTTCTAGGAGGCCGACCACACATGCCGTTGCCACTTCTGATTCCGCAACTGACGGCGCCCGAATCAACCAATCGTCGAGGTATGGGTGCACCAACACGCCCTCTTGCCTCAATGCCGCTGCTACCACCACCATCACCTTTGTGAAGGTCCGCGGCGACGTAGCCAACCCAAAGGGCAACGCTTGGAACTGGAAATGACCCATGGGCACCGCAAAAACATAAGAACTTCTGGTGCTCGGGCCTGACTGGGATATGGAGGTAGGCCTCTGTCAGGTCTATGGACGTAAGCACTTCCTTTGGTTGCACGGAGCAAATAACCGATCTGAGAGTCTCCATGCGAAAATGCGGAATTCGTAAACAGCGGTTCACATGCTTGATATCCAAAATAGGACGAAAAGACCCCTCCTTTTTGGGAACCACGAAATATATGGAGTATCAACCTAACCTTAACTGGTCGTTGGGAACCGGAACCACTGCTCGAAGACGCCTTTGCTTTTTCTGCAGACCCACAAGGAGATGCCACAAAAGCGTCCTGTAACGGACGAGCAAACTCGAGTGCATAACCGTCGCGTATAATTTCCAGCACCCAGAGATCTGTAGTTATGCTGGCCCAGACAGAAAGGAACCGCTGCAGCCGTCCCCCCACCGGAATTTCCGTCTGGACCAACCTCACTTCATTGTGGCTTTTTGTTGGAGTTCTGCTGGGTTGGGAAATAACCCCTGCCGAACCCTCGAGCTCCTCGAAAGGACTGCCCGCAAGCTACAAAGCGCCCCCTTTGATAGGGGGCAAACCGAGATCCTCTGAACCTGCGAGCCTCCCGCGAAGTCGCTCTGTGGCCCCCGACAGGTCTTTGGCCCTTCGGCCGGTCTTCCAGAAGGCGACCACCCTTGGAGTCTCCTAAATCCTTCATAATTTTATCCAAGGCAGCCCCAAAAAGCAACGTGCCCTTGTATGGTAGTTTACTAAGGCGTGCCTTGGACGAAACGTCCGCCGACCAATTTCGTAACCATAGGAATCTCCGAGCAGCAATAAGTGCTGCCATAGATTTCGCTGAAATCCTAACGAGATCATAGAAAGTATCCGCTAGATAAGCCGCGGCTGACTCCAGCTTTGCGCCTTCCTCCTCCTCTCCTTTGGATGGTCACCTCCTTGAATCCATCGAATGGAGGCCCTAGACACATACGCCCCACAGATAGCCACCCTGAGTGACAGAGCGCAAGTCTCAAAAGTCTGTTTTAACAGAGTCTCTAGTTTCCTATCCTGCAAATCCTTGAGGGCCGCCCCGCCCTCCACCGGAATTGTGGTTTTCTTGGTTACCGCTGACACTAAGGCATCTACCTTAGGCATTTTAAGCAAATCCTGCTCCTCTTGCGGTAACAGATACAAGCGGGTGATAGCCCAAGCCCCCCGAAGAATAGCTTCTGGACATTCCCATTCTGACTCCACCATCTGCTTCATAACTCGGTGTACCGGGAAACACTTCTGCTCAGTTTTAAAACCTTGAAGCAGAGGATCCTCTAAAGGCTGTTCCTGAGCCGGTGGCAGCACAATATTCAACGTTGCCAGCGTCTGGGAAATAAGGGCCCCCAATTCCTCCTTCCTAAATACCCTGAACAGACTAGGATCCTCGCTAGCCCCCAACTCCCCCTCCTCAAGATCAGCGGCCCACTGATCCAGAACTCGATCCAGTAAAATCTCACCTTCTTCCACACTCTGGAGCTCTGGGAAAGGTATACTGATGCTATCGGTAGCCCCTTGGATCCCATGGACTGAATTGGAGGTACCTTCCCCCGGGTCCAAAAGAGAAACTCCTTTATCCAGGTTCTGGGAGGGAAGAGTGGCCGAGTCCTTAACCTGCGCCTGCTGCCATTTTAAACAATATGCCTTATGGAGAGCTAGAATAAAGTCAGCTGAAAAGGTGGTCTCCAAATTCTCCTGAACTGCAGGCAATGACAGTGAAGGAGCTTCCCCCACTTTAAGCGGCTTTTTAGCCTTTGCCTTTTTCTTTAAAGAGTCCCTGTGACTAGAAGGTATAGAATGAGCTGCAGCAGAAATGTCCGCTGTTCCCGCCATTTCTGAGGCAGAAGGAAGGCCCCCCCAAGAGCTCACAGGCATCCAGCCTAGTTTCCATGCCGGCGATTCGAAGCGTGGCAAAACGAAAATGAACAATGCCCACCAGAAACTCAGAACAGAAACCCCGGTGCCACGTGCCGTTACCCGAATCTGCCAAATTGCCTCAGACTGGCATGCTGCAAACCGCTAAGCCAAGAAACAAAACTTCCGCGAACTGACTGACCTGAGCCCGGCAGAGCACCGGCGAGCGCTGAATCCTGCTCTCAAAGCAGTTCCTCCTGATGCTAGCAGTGGAGTGCCTGTGACTGCGGAGGCCGTCGGATGGTCTCTGGGGCTCCCAGAACCACTGTCCTCTTCCCCCTTCGGGACTGGAGCTGAGATTGAGGTAGGCTCTGCCTCTAATGCTCCGTTGAAATCTAAGCCGGCATGGAGAAAATAGTGCGGCTGAAGGGGAGAGCTCTGCTAGAACCCTTTCCCCCGACTGAACCTTAAGAGGTAAAAGGAAAATAAAAGAAAAATAAACCAAATCTAAAATCTAAATCAATATTCTATCTCATTCTCCGGGAGCCAGACAATAAACGTCTCTTTCAGCTGCTGAGGACTGAAAGACTGAGGTTCGGCCAGCAGGGGGAGCCAGACACTGTTTCAGTAAAACTTCAGTTTTTCAGTCCTCAGCTGCTGGAGAAGGTTGACAACCCTCACTTGCCTGGACTGGCCCGAAGAGACGAAGAGGAAGTGAGGGATGCTGAATAGAGGCAATGAAATTCTTTGCCTTGCGGGCTTTCAAAAGATTAGCTAAGAGTTTGCCGGCCTTATTCATACCAGTATAGTAACCTGTACGTTGGCCCAGAATATCCTTTGTGGCCGGTTCTATAAGCAATGTGTGGAAATTGTTTCGTTTCTGCATTAATCTTTGGAAAACAATATTATTTTTTGTAACAGAATGAATTTTTTCTAATTGCACTATTTCTTTTTCAAGATTTTGGGCACACTCAGCATTTTTCTTATGAAGCCATGAAGAAAAACGTATTATTTTCCCTCTTAATGTGACTTTAAATGCTTCCCAAATGGTATTAAAATGTAAGTCCTCAGTTTTGTTCCTGTTGAAAAAACCATCTATAAAGGAGCAAAACTTGTCATTAAAGGATGTCTCAAGAAGTAGGCTGTTACGAAATCTCCAAGATCAAACCTGGATAGGAGTTTCCTTAGAGGGTAAGGACAAGGCAATAGTTGCATGATCCAAAATATGAATGGAATTGATAGTACAGTCTTCTATCTCTTGCAGGAGCATAGGAGATATTAGGAAGAAATCTATATGTGTATAAGATTGATGTGGAAAAGAGAAGAAAGTATATTCCTTGCTAACTGGATGGTATTTCCACCACACATCCACTAAGCCTAGAGTATCTAACATATACCACAATGCTAAATTGGGGATTCAACAAGAATTTCTATCTTGTGTACTTCTTTCAAGCATATTACTGTATCTAGGATTGTATTGAAATCCCCTCCTAAAATTAGGTTGATTTTCAGAGGACTGGGGAGGAGTCTGCTGTCTTGGTACATGTCAGTACCAATGACATAGGAAAATGTGGTAGGGACGTTTTGGAGGCTAAATTTAGGGTTTTAGGTAGGAAGTTGAAATCCAGAACTTCCAGGGTAGCGTTCTCCGAAATGCTTACCATTCCACGCGCAGGACCCAAAAGGCAGGCAGAGTTCCGGAGTCTCAATGCGTGGATGAGACGATGGTGCAAGGATGAGGGTTTTGGATTTGTTAGGAACTGGGGAACATTCTAGGGAAAGGTGGGGCTCTTCCGAAGGGATGGGCTTCACCTTAACCGGGATGGACCCAGGCTGCTGGCATTAATCTTTAAAAAGGAGACAGAGCAGCTTTTAAACTAGATAATAGGGGAAAGCCGACAGTCGCACAAGAGCGCATGGTTCGGAAGAATGTATCCTTGAAGGATACTACCAAAAGCAGAGAGGTTCCAAAAAAGAGTAAAGTAGCCCAAATGCCCTCGAGTATGGAACAGACAGAGCTTAAAGATCCCAAATTACCCATGCCTACCAATAGCCAAATTAATATGAATAAAATACAGTCTCTAAAATGCTTGTATGCAAATGCTAGAAGTCTAAAAAATAAGATGGGAGAGTTAGAATATATAGCATGTCGTGCCCCCTACTGGCCAGGCGGTCGCCTAGGAGCGGGGGACGGAACTTCTTTAAATGTCCCTTGTTTGTTACCTATGTTCCCAACAGGATGCCTGCTGGGAAATGTAGTCGTGTAGTTGTGAGGTTGCAATAAATTCAGCCGAGAGGATTTTCATAGGCACACAGGATTATTTATTTATTCTTCAGCCAAATGAACTTTCCATCTTGCAGTTCAAAAATATCAAAACATAACGGTGGATATTTTCTCCGGTGAAACAAAACCAAAAGAATAAAATGCTTCTGAGGTCAGCTTGTTACAGTGCCAAACAACAGTATTTCTCCATGTGAAAACAGCCAGTAATCTTCCTATGCCAAACAACAGCTTTCAGCTTGGTTTAAACAAAAGCTTTACCTTCTTCAAGCTATGCATAACCTTGGCATCTTTACTGCAAACTATCTTTCTCTCACACAGACTGCTTTTCTTAGTGGCTGTATTACAGACTCTGGCTTCACTTTCAAACAGTCCTTTTCCAACTCCGGGCCATGCCTCGGAGATCAGCAACTCATTTGCATATTTTTCTCAGCACTGCCCCACTGATGACTAAGCTTCCAGGTTTCCTATCTTCTAAAAACCTTATAGCTTTTCAGTTTTGAGCACAAACTAGAGAGCAATCCATTTCATTATCTGAGGGCAATTCCTCTAGCACAGATTCTTCCAGGTCCATGCTTTCTACCTCAGAGTCTGTTTGTAAATGGTTTAACTCTGTCTCAGAAATGGCAGGCTTTAGTTTCTCTAAAACTTTTAACACTTTCTTTAATACAGATTCCTCTCTCTGCTGAGGGCTACTAGAGGAATTAGGGAGTTTCTTATTTCTCAGAACGCTCTGAGAGGATTTCAAGGTGCTCACCTTACTCTGTGGAATTAAGCTCTCCTCAGACTTTACTGCCGAAGGCTCTGTTTCCATCTGCTCTCCTGGAGACAGCTCTCTGCCATTTTCATAGCTTGGCTTCTCCCCCTGGTAAGCTCGCCCTCTCAACGGATTTCTCCTGTATCTCTTACAGGTCTCAAGGGTGACTTCTGTACCTCTGGAAGGCACTGCCTCTCTCACAGTTCCTGCTTTCCTGGCAGCCTCAGTTTCTCTGGCAAACTCTGCCTTTCTCCAAGAAGTCTCTGCAGACGTCTCTGCTGAAGTTCCCTGGGTTCTCCGTGTTCCCTCTGAACACTCTCCTCGTGTTCCTCCTGTCCTTGTTCTCCTTCTCGTTCCTCTACCGGTTCTGCTCTCCTCTTCCCTTGCTTCCTCAAACTTATATCTGTGATTTTCCCTTCCATTTCCCAGCTCCACCCCCAGCTGTTCCTCGTGAGCAGGGCTGGTTACCATGGAGCTAGGGTGTGGCTCTCTATCACAAACTTTCTGCAGGGAGTTTTTTTCTGAAGCAGGAGTTTTAACCCCTAAACTCCTGGAGCTAATTCCTTTTTCAGAGGAAAATACCTGGTTTTTCCCTCTTTGCCTCTGCTCTCCCACGGCTTCGCCACCACAAGCACTAAATGAGAGGTTAGATATGATTGGAATCTCAGAGACATGGTGGAAGGAGGACAACCAGTGGGACACTGTGATACCTGGGTACAAACTATATTGTAATGATAGAGCTGATCAAATTGGTGGAGGGGTTGCGCTCTATGTTAGAGAGGGCATTGAGTCAGACAGGATTAAAGTTTTGCAGGAAACAAAATTTGCTGTAGAATCTCTATGGAATGAAATTCCATGTAAAAAGGGGAAGGCGATGGCAGTGGGGGTGTACTATCTACCGCCTGGCCAGAATGAACAAAAGGATGATGAAATGCTCAAAGAAATCAAGGAAGCTAACAAACGTTACAGCGCAGTAATAATAATGGGTGATTTCAATTACCCCGGTATCACTGGGTCAGTGTCACGGCAGGACATGCTAGGGAGATAAAGTTCCTAGATGAAATAAATGATTGCTTCTTGGAGCAGCTGGTTCATGAACGGACCAGAGGGGAAGCCATATTGGACCTAGTCCTTAGTGGAACACCAGATCTGGTGCAAGAGATAAGGGTGTTGGGGCCACTTGGCAATAGTGATCATAGCATGATCACGTTTGATTTAATTAGTGAAGGAGGGATAGTAAGGAAACCCACAGTACTACCTTTTAACTTTCGAAAGGGAGATTATGATAAAATGAGGAAAATAATTAAGAAAAAACTAAAAGGAGCAGTTGCAAAGGTTAAAGACTTACATCAAGCTTGGGTGTCGTTGAAAAATACTATTTGGAAGCCAAGACCAGCTGTATTCCACACTTTAAGAAAAGTGGAAGAAAGACCCAAAAAACTGCCAGCATGGTTTAAAGGTGAGGTCAGAGAGGCTGTTATTGCCAAAAAAGCATCTTTCAGGAAATGGACAAAAGAGCCAAATGGCGAAACCTGGAAACAGCACAAGCACTGGCAAGTTAAATGCAAGGCAATGATAAGGCAGGCAAAGGGAGAATTTGAGAAGAAGCTTGCTGCAGAAGCAAAAACACGTAATAAAGACTTTTTCAAGTACAATAGTAGCAAAAACCCTGTGAGTCAGTTGGTCCATTAGATGATAGAGTGGTTAAAGGGGCACTAAGAGGCGACAAGGCGATAGTAGAGAGACAGAATTAATTCTTTGCTTCGGTCTTTACTGAGGAAGATGTAGAGATGTTACCCATGACTGAAGTGGTATTTAAAAGTGCAGAAGAATTGAAGGAAATAGCGATACATCGGGAAGATGTATTACAACTATTAGATAAATTGAAGAGTAGCAAATCACCTGGGCGGGATGATATACATCCAAGGGTGTTGAAAGAACTGAAATATGAGATTGCAGACCTGCTATTAGTAATTTGAGAACTATCATTAAAATCATCTGTAATACCTGAAGATTGGAGGATGGCGAACGTAACACCAATTTTCAAAAAGAGTTCCAGGGGTGATCTGGGAAACTATACACCGGTGAGCCTGATGTCAGTTCCTGGAAAAATGGTAGAAAACACAATAAAGAACAAAATTGCTGAACATGTAGCTAGTCATGGCTTAATGAGAGACAGGCAATATGGCTTTAGACAAGGAAGATCTTGTCTTACTAATCTGTTAGGTGTTTTTGAAGGTGTGAATAAACAGGTAGACAAAGGTGAGTCAGTTGATACAGTGTATTTGGACTTTCAGAAAGCCTGTGACAAGGTCCCTCATCAGAGACTTTTGGCAAAACTAAAGAGTTATGGGATAGGAGGCAGTGTACTACTGTGGATCAGGAACTGGTTAAAAGACAGAAAGCAGAGGGTAGGGCTAAATGGCCAATTTTCCCAATGGAGAAAGGTGAATAGTGGTGTACCCCAGGGATCTGTGCTGGGTCCGCTGCTTTTTGACATATTCATAAATGACCTGGAAAAGGGAATAACGAGTGAGGTTATCAAATCTGCAGATGACACAAAACTATTTAAAGTTGTTAAAACCCAAGAGGATTGTGGAAAATTGCAAGAGGATCTTGATAAATTGGAAGACTGGGCATCAAAATGGCAGATGAAATTTAATGTGTTCAAGTCCAAAGTTATGCACCTAGGGAAGAACAACCCAAACTATGGTTACTCGATGCAAGGTTCCACATTAGGAACCCCCACCCAGAAAAAAGATTTAGGCGTCATTGTGGACAACATGTTAAAACCCTTGGCGCAGTGTGCCACGGTGGCCAAGAGAGCAAATAGAATGCTAGGTATCATAAGGAAAGAAATGGAAAATAAAACAAAGGATATTATAATGCCTCTATATTGTTCCATGGTGAGACCGCACCTTGAATATTGTTTGCAATTCTGGTCGCCGTATCTTAAAAAGGATATAGCGTTATTAGAAAAGGTTCAGAGAAGAGCCACCAAAATTGTAAAGGGGATGGAAGGATACCACTATGAAGAAAGGCTAAAAAGGTTAGGGCTCTTTAACCTGGAAAAGAGACCGCTGAGGGGAGATATGATAGAAGTCTATAAATTAATGAACGGAGTGGAACGGGTAAACGTAGATCGATTGTTTACGTTATCAGAATATAGAAAGACTAGGGGACATGCAATGAAGCTACAGGGTAAACTATTCAAGACTAATAAAAGAAAATATTTTTTTCACTCAACGTGTAATCAAACTCTGGAATTTGTTCCCAGAGGATGTAGTAAAGGCTGTTAGTGTAGCTGGGTTTAAAAAAGGTTTAGAGAAGTTCCTGTAGGAAAGGTCCATAAACCATTATTAAGAAGGGACCCAGGATATCAATGCTTGACCCAATACAAGCATTGTGGAACCTGTGTCTTTTGGGGAAACTGCTAGGTACGTATGACCTAGATTGGCCACTGTTGGAAACAAGATACTGGGCTTGATGGACCTTGGTCTGACCCAGTATGGCATATCTTATGTTCTTATGTGTTCATGGGGAGCTAGCTAAACTAAAAGTAGACAAAGTAATAGGTCCAAGAATACCGAGGGAACCTGGGGACGTTCTAGCAGCTCCGCTGACTTTTTCAATGCCTTTTTGGAGTCAGGGGTAGTGCCAGAGGACCGGAGAAAGGCATATGTGGTCCCTTTACACAAAAGCAGACATAAGGATGACACTGAGAACTACAGGCTAGTTAGTCAAAACTCTGTGGTTAGCAAATGATTGGAAAGGCTACTAAATGAGAGAATAGTGAGATTTCTGGAGTCCAATGGATTGCAAGATCCGAGGCAGCATGGATTCACCAGAGGCAGGTCTTGTCAGACAAATCTGATTGATTTCTTTGACTGGGTAACCATGGAGTTGGAGGGAGGGAGTGCCCTATATGTGGTGTACTTGGATTTCAGTAAAGCCTTTGACACCATTAACGCACAGGTGACTTATAAACAAACTGAACACCATAGGGATGGACCCTAAAGTTACTGATTGGGTTAGAAATTGGTTGATTGGGAGGTGACAAAGGATACAGGTAATGGAGCTCACTCTGAGAAGAAGGAGGTTATCAGTGGTGTGCCACAAGGATCTGTCCTCGGTCCGATTCTTTTTAACATCTTTATTACTGATATTGAGGAAGGGCTGGCGGGTAAGGTTTGCTTATTTGCAGATGATATGAAAATCTGCAATAGACACCCAGGAAGAAGCAGATAACGAGGAGGAATCTAGCTAAGCTTGAAGAATGGTCTAGAATCCGGCAGCTGAAATTTAATGCTAAAAATGCATTTGGGATGCAAAAATCCAATGGAGTGGTACAGTGTAGGGGGTGAGGTACTTCTGTCCACGAAAGAAGAGCGGGACCTGGGTGTAATTGTGTCTGACGATCTTAAAGTAGCTAAATAGGTAGAAAAGGCGACAGCGAAAGCCAGAAGGATGTTTGAGTGTATAGGGAGAGGAATGGCCAGCAGAAAAAAGGAGGTGATAACGCTTCTGTATAAATCTCTGGTGCAACCTCATTTGGAGTATTGTGTGCAATTCTGAAGACTGCACCTTCAAAAGGATATAAGCAGGTTGGAATTGGTGCAGAGGGTGGCTACTAAAATAGTTAGTGGTCTTCATTACCGGACAGAGCCACGTTGTCTCCCTCCCAATAGTTGGGGAGAGGGAAAAGGGGGAGAAGCCACACCCTACCGACCCTGAGGATTGCTAGGGAGAGCTGGGGGAGGTACCCGGATCCACCAGGTTCTACACCCCAATGTGGTCCAACACTAACACAAAGCAGCCAAACAGCACAGGCTATGCTCATCCACCTGCTGGAGACTGAGAAATACTGGCTTGTTATAAGGGCACAGGCTACTTAAGGAGTGTTTCAGCTCAGTGTTTCTCTGTCTCCACCTATTGATGGATGAGCACAGCCAATGTGTAATGTATCTGGACTGTTCTGGAGGGAGGGTTAGGAAGGGGTATGTTTACAAAGCACGGCTAATGAGTAACCTGTGTTATTTGTAACTAGGTTTCATGTTGAATAAATTTTGAAAGCACCACATATCTGAGCTACATCATGCTGTATGATCTCTAAAAAATAATGCTTCTCTCTCCACCACCCATGCCATAGGCAGCGGAAAGGTGTGGGCCACAGGGGTCATGGCCAGCCAATATTTTGCATGACACAGCATCAACAATAGAGAATTTGGGGGACAGGGCTGGAGATTGGTTTGTTTGGCCCCCTTCAACCTTAAAGGTGTTCCGCTGCCTCTGCATGCTTTTTTTCCCACACATGCACACACTTTGGGGTATGTTTATTAAGCCAGGCTAAGAGTTAACTTGTACTATTTGTAACAAGGTCTCCTCTAGTTACAAACCTGGAAAAGACGTTTGCAAGATTCAGCACAATTTATTATTATTATTTTTTTTTTAACGCCGTCGACAGCTCACTGCAATTTCTGCAAAATAGGTAAGGAACGTCCTGAAATACGCCTTGTAGCTCTATCTGAATGATGAACAGCAGGGTGTTACGACCTCTGCTATCTTCATTTCTGGATGACAAAAGGAGTTGGGAAGGAACAAAAGTCGAGCGTGGTACAAACGAAGTTCCCGATGAAGTAACACGATCACGATTCGATCAGCCCGCGAAGGTGGGGGGAGGCAGGGACGAGCAATCGATGCTAGAGCGTCCGACGTGCGCCTCAGCCTCGCGACCTGCGCGTGCGTCCCTCTTTTCGTAGCGTCAGAGGCAGAGCCACTGTGCGCTGCGGCTGCCGTCCGCAGGGAATCCCTGTTCTGCGCGCTTGTGCTACCGGGCCGGCGTTCCATGGCTGGCGGGCGCGCGGAAGATGACGGATTACAGCGAGGAGCAGCGGAACGAGCTGGAAGCTCTGGAGTCCATTTACCCGGACTCCTTCCGAGGTAAGAACCCGGCCCCCTTCTCCGACAGAGT
The DNA here is from genome assembly GCA_033557465.1 of Ichthyophis bannanicus. Lineage (NCBI taxonomy): Eukaryota > Metazoa > Chordata > Amphibia > Gymnophiona > Ichthyophiidae > Ichthyophis > Ichthyophis bannanicus. Next base: position 868,713,732 of record CM066033.1, read on the forward strand.
CTCGCCGGCTCTCTCCTGAGTTGCAGGGGTAGCTGCTCCCGTGTGTTCCACGTGCTGGAGCTGGGCTGTGCCCGGGAGAAGCCCGGACTCCGGGAGACAGCTTCCGCCCATAGTTCGGAGTGCTTTCCCTTAACGTGTTTTCCACGGAGACTGGGCCTGGACCCTAACGCAAAATGAAAGTCCCCGTTCTAGTACTGCGAGCCTGGCGCCGGAATTGAGGTTTCTAACTATAACTGCGAGTGGGCTTGGCTTTTTGATTGGTAAATAGTGGTAGAAAAAGACTATATTGGTCCATTTAGCCGGCCAAGTTGAGATTATTCACTTGGGAAAGATAACGATACTATACCCGTATGCAACCTAGCACTAGTCTTTCGCCCTCCCTTACTCTCCCCGCCGTGTGTGTATTTTAACTTGACCTATGGGTTCTTTTACAACTGCTGTCCTACACATCAGTTACAAGCATAATTGAATCAGTTGATGTGCTGGTCTTTTTCCACTATGGGTTGCCCTGAAATCATGAAAAGGAAAGGGGAAGAATGTTGCTACTCTGTTCCCTTTGCTCGATCACTGCTTGATCACCGCTTGTACAACTAAATCAGCCGGCAGCCCACACTAGAAAAACTGATTACCTCTCCCAGCTTCCCTGCCTGGTTGGCTTAACCAGGCAAACTAGATGGGTCACCTGGTGCAGCAGCAGTAGCAAAGAGCTGTTATAAAGCAAAATAAGTCCTGATGCCATAAAATCTAAAAAGAAATAAAAGCACTTCTTTTGCCCACAAGAAGGGTGGATAATTTTCAAATAACTGAATACATGACTTTTGGAAATCACCCTCATTAGGTATGTACTTTCAAAACAAAATTTAATATTTTAAAAAGTGTGATGTCCATCTTTGCAATGTTGCAGGATTGTTCTGGGATGGGTGATGAAATAATCACGATTGTTGAGTTTAATTGTGAAAATCTTGTTGTTAAGTGCCGTCGAGTCGGAGTCCTAAATTGTGTTCGGTCTTCAGTCAGGCGGCTCACTGTTGACAGACTGGTACCTGTAGCTGCTGTTATTGTATCGATCCATCTCATTGTTGACCTTCTATCTTGACAAGCATGATGTCTTTCTCTAATGATCTCTCTCTTCGCATGATGTGTCCAAAGTATGAAAGTCGAAGTCTTGTCATCTGAGCTTCTAAACAAAGCTTAGGTTTGATCTCCTCTAGTACCTACTGGTTTGTTCTTCGGGCAGTCCATGGTATACACAGTATTCGCCGCCAGCACCATAATTCAAAGGCATCAGTTTTCTTCCTGTCTGTCTTTTTCACTGTCCAGCTTTCACATCCATGTGATGCTATTGAAAATACCATAGCTTGAACAAGTCAAATCTTTGTATGGAGAGAGACATCTCTGCTCTTGAGAACCTTATCTAGGTCTTTCATAGCCATTCTGCCAAGACCAATGCGTCGTTTGATTTCTTGACTGCTTGTTGCTTCTTTATTGATAGTTGATCCAAGTAGGTTAAAGTTGTTCACAATTTCAATTTCTTCTCCTTCAACGATGAACCTGTTGATTATGCCAGTTGTCATGATCTTTGTCTTCTTTACATTAAGGTGCAGGCCCATTTTGAGACTGTTCTTTGATTGTGAGAAGCAAATGTTTCAGATCATCTTCACTTTCAGCTAGTAATGTGGTATCATCAGCATAGCGAAGTTTGTTGCTGAGTCTTCCACCAATCTTCACACCTCTGTTGTCTTCATACAATCCTGCTTCTCTGATGATTTGTTCTGCATATAAATTAAACAAGTAGGGGGAAAGTATGCAGCCTTGTCTTACACCTTTGCTTATTTTAAACCATTCTGTTTCTCCTTGTTCCGTTCAAACTGTTGCTTCTTGATCAATGTACAGATTGTGCAAGAGAACGATCAGGTGTTCTGGTATACCCATGCTTCTTAATGTGGCCCAGAGTTTCTCATGGTTTACACAGTCAAAAGCCTTGCTATAGTCGATAAAGCACAAATAGATATACTTTTGGTATTCTTTAGTCTTTTCAAGGATCCATCTCACATCCGCAATGATGTCTCTCATTCCTTGCCCTTTCCTGAACCCTGCTTGCACTTCAGGTAGTTCTTGTTCCAGGTATGGTTGTAGTCTCTTTTGAATAATCTTCAGTAGAATCTTGCTGGCATGTGGGATCAGAGCGATTGTTCGATAATTTCCACAGTCTGTTGGATCACCTTTCTTTAGTATTGGTATAAACACAGATCTTTTCCAGTCAGTTGGCCATGATGTTGTCTTCCATATTTCTTGGCAGAGCTGCATCAGATTGCTGCAATACTTCTATAGGAATGCTATCAATGCCTGGTGCTTTGTTCTTTGATAAGGCTTTCAATGCTGCTTCAACTTCTTCTTTCATCACCAATGGTTCCCGATCATAAGGTACAGGTTGAAACGGCTGTTGGTCCATTTGATCTTTATCATATAAAAACTCTGTATATTCCTTCCACCTTTTCTTGATCTTCTCAGCATCATTCAACATAGAACCTTGAGCATCTTGTAACATTCCAATTCAAGGCTGGAACTTTTTCTTTAACTCTCGTAGCTTTAGGAAAGCCGATCTTGTTCTTCCTCTAATAGTTTCTGCTTCTATTTCTTTGCAAGTGTCATTGTAGTACTTTTCCTTGTGCTGTCTTGCTGCACGTTGGAAATCTCTGAGTTCTGTGATTCTTTCTTTCTCCTTTGGCTTTAGCTTCTCTGCGTTTCTGGGCAATTTTTCAGAGTTTCTTCCGTCATCCATTTTGGCCGCTTTTGCTTTTTCACCTTTTGTAGAGACTCAATCATGATTGTTTGAGTTTAATTGTGAAAATCTTAGGGAAGCCTAAGGTTATGAAACATTAAGAGGGGACATTGTTCAAGGTTCGCTTAGAGTGTATGATATCTTTGCACTGATTCTGCTTCTTTGTCCTTTTATTCTTGCACAAATTATGTTCTGTCTAAAACTCAGGCTTTTCATTTCTTTAATATAGTAAATGAGGACAGATAAAGACCAAAATGGCCCATTCAGACTGCCCTGTAGGATGTAGGTTATGCTCCCCTGTCTTCTGTTTAGAGTGACAAAAGGCATGGGAGAAACCTGCAAGGAACAACATAATCATTTTACTGATGTGTTGGACTGAACCACTGTTTCTCTGGGTAGTTTCTCTAAATGGGTTAGTTTTGTGCATACTATAGCAGTTGTGAACCTCACTTCTAAGCAAGGGTATGTGTCATATGATCTTAGTCTCTCAAATTTATTGCTAATGCTCTGCGTAATATTTGCATTGTGCAAAGAGAGCCTCCTGCTGGAGTTTGTAAGATGTAACATGTATGGGTAGTTCGTCAAGATGTGCTTGGAAATTCTTCTTTATCAAGCCTGTGGTTCCCAGTACAATGGAAAAAATTTACATTTCTTTCTACCACATTTTTTTTGGTCTCCGACTGCATTTCTTGGTACTTCAGGATCTTCTGCCTCTCGATGGGATTCACAGAATAATCACTTGGTACCGACACTTCTACAAGGCTGTTCTGGTATTCTCCTTTATCACTATGTCAAGATTCCTGGCATCCAGTTTCTTATCTGTCGAAATGGGAATGTTCCAGGTGATCATAACCTCTTCATTCTCTGTTGTTCTCTTAGGGTCATCACAGTGCTTTTCAGGGACACTGATGTTGTAGTGTTTAGAGTTTCCAGTGGAGGAGGCGTGCTACTTTGTGCTTTTCTGTATAGGAATTTTCCACCTTCAGAACTTCATAGCCTGCTATTAGATGAGTCGCTGTTGTCAGCTCTTTCTTACAGAAATGGGGTATGTCTGTTATGCAGGCTTTTTTCAATACTCGCTGTAAACCATCTCGTCCGTAATCAGGTGTCCTGGGCTGCAGCTATCAATCTTTCATCCTTCGGTTTCAGTTCTCCTCTCCTCAACAGTTCTTGATCAACAAAACTGTTCTGTGCAGGTTATCCTATTGTTTTGTTTCTGTCCCCTTGCTATTAAGGGATGTCCTTGGTTTATCCCATGCTTTCTTAAATTCTGTTACCATTTTTGTCTCCAGTACTTCTGTTAGTCCATTCTATGCAGCCACAACACTTCCCAAGAAAACATATTTCCCCTATATTTGTTCCTGAGTCTGAACTTTTGTAGCTTCATATCATGACTCCTAGTTCTATAGCTTCTTTGCTAGTGGAAAAGATTTGCTTTTACACTAATAATTCTCGGGGATTAAAATGTGTCTTATGTTCCCCCTGCTTTCCTCTCATCCAAGGTATACATTTTTAGAAATCGCTGAATAACTTTTGATATAGACACCCCCCCCCCCTCTTACACCGTTTTGGTTGCCTTTCTCAGGACAAAGCAGAACTAGAGGAGGTCCATTCTGAGATCCAGCTTTCAGAACTGAACACAGATACCAAGTGAGGCCTCACACACAATCTGTAAAAGGCCATTGTGGCTTGGATCGGCCACTGTTGGAAACAGGGTACTGGTCTCGTTAGATCTTTTGTTTGACCCATTATGGCGTTTGTTCTCTTTCTGCTGGCTGTGCTGCATTCTCTGTAGCTTAGCATCCCTTTGGCTCTTGTCACACTGTTTCACCACCTTGATATCATCAGACACTTTAAAAAAGGAATAGAGAGGGTAACCTGCATGGAACAGTAGGTACAACTCTAGCCACCTTAAAGGGCAGGCTAGTTGAACTATGCTGGTCTTTATCTGCTGTCATTTACTATGTTACTGGCACCTCAAAGCTGGTGGATATTGGCCTCCCCCCCCCCCTCCCAATCATGTACATCTCTTTTGGCTTTCTGCACCATAGATGCATGACTGACCTTCTTTTTTGCATTGAATCCTAATACCTCCTCTCTCTATGGCCTCTCCAACATCTCCCTCTCCTCCCCCTCCCATGATTCCCACCCTCCCTGACATGCTTTTGTATCCAGAAACGGTGGCAGCAGCAATGTGCAAACACTGCTTCTTACTAGCTGGGAGCGTGTCCTCTGCCACAACTACCTGTTTACAACAGATGCAGGGTGCAGCAGAGAAGCTGTTGGCTGGTGAGAGGAAACATTTTCAAATATCGCCTGCGACATTCTGAGATATGAAGGCAAATAGGAGGCCCCCAGAAGGGAGGAAGGGGGCAGGGGATGTTGGTGGGCAGGTTGAGAGCATTGTTCCCTCTAATTTTCTGTAGGCTGTGTGCACATAAAATATCAGCTGTGTGCAGCTTTTGAAGGAAAGTTAAATTTTTGTGCGCCACATAACGACACTCAGAGTTATATACTTTAAAATTTGACTACACATCAGAATACAGTATATACACCACACTGATTTTAATCAAATTAAATGAAAATAGATGATTACTAAATGAAGCGGGAAATTCCTAGTAATTACAATCATAACTTTTAAATTTTAAGACATCTGTGTTTTCTATCAGAATCAGAGCCGTAATTTTTGTGCGCTCTGTTGTAAAGTATGTGCGCTCGCTCGGCGAGGTGTGTGCGCAGCTTAGAGGGAGCAGTGGTTGAGAGACCAGATAGAAAGAAGAGAGAGCGATAAATGCTGGACCCAGGGAGGGAAGACAGAATGTTAGAGATGATGCACCATGATGGGGCAGGGGAAGAAAATGCCGCTGATTCCCCCTCTCCCCAACTATTGCCCAAGAGCCTTGGAGAAGCTACTTCTAGCTATCATGTTCAATATGGCCCTTGGCCCAAAAGGTTTAGGGACTATTGGCTTAGACTTGCTCTCTTGTCCACTGCTTATGTATATCTTAGCAAAACTGCGGACTAGAGAATGCTATGTGTTTTGTCTTGAATAAATTGTAAGCTCTGAGCAGGGACTGTGTTATATAGCTGCGTACGCTTTGTACTGCTATACAAATAATTAGTAGCGCAATGAGTGTTTGTGCTCATAACCTTTTAGCTATTTTTCTTTAATGTGCTTTTTCTTTTTTAAGCCTCATACCTGTCTCTTCTTTTTGTGGTTGCTGAACTATGAGCTGTCATGACTTCTTTTGTTCCCCATTGTCATCACGTGCTGCCCCACCAGTTCTTACCATTGCCCTCCTTTCTGATCCAAGCAAATTTAAGTAAAGGATAAAATGACTGCATATTTGAAGTATGTGGTGTAGTTTAACTGTGTGTATGCTTCATAAGCATCGTCTTTAATTAATCTTTTCTATCCCTGTTTTCCCTTCTCTTGGGCTTTCTTTCAGTGTTGTCTGAAGCACCAACAAGTTTCACCATCACTGTGACATCTGATGCCGGAGAGAATGATGAAAGTAAGTTTCTATATCATCCTGCAAGACCAGTCCAGATAAGTGGATTGTGTTCCCTCTAGCAGCAGATTGGTGGAGACAAAGAACCAATGAAAAGCCAAGTTTCAATGACATCACTCCGGTGCCTCTATTCGCCTCAGCTACCAGAGGTCCCGTCAGTATTTCTTTCTATCCACCGTCTGCTGGAGACACATTTTTTTCTCTGTAGAAAATCCTGAGGATTGAGAGGAAAAGATTTCTCGTGAATAACCACCTTGAGAAACAAAGGTGACTTTCTCACTTGAGGGCAATGTGGGAGGCTCTACTAGACTGTGGTATGTTCGGTAGCCATAGGAGGAAGGCAAATTGATTTTAACTCCATGCTTTTATCATAAGAGACACTAGAGCAGCCACAATTGGAAGGATCTGGAAGAGTGCAGCAACCTCGCACAACCTCAGCACCCCCTCCCTTCTCCTCTGTGAACCCTGCTCTCTTCTAAAGATCGCAGAAGGGTCATTCCATGTCAAGTGGTCTGGGGGTCCCCACATGACCATCACGGATTTTGACTACATTTTATATTTAGAGCCCCCCATATCTCAAATGAACTTCGGTAGAGTTTTAGGTTTTCTGGTGTTAAACCTGTTGAGATATAGCCGTTTGTTTGACCCCATAGCCTGAACATGTACAGTACGATTCAAAGTTTCAGCAACTTTGAGACCTAATATTGTTATTTGTTTATAAGAAATGAAACTTAACTACCCTGCACATCTTTTTGCGCTCTTTTTAATGAGACTAATAATAATCTTTTTTGATTGTGTCAGAAATAGACACATTGCACCAAAGTCGGGCAAAGAAATTGGCGGCCTAAAAAAATTAAAAGTTTAACATTGCATAGCTCCTGAAATAAGTAAACAACGAACATAAAATTTGAGGCATAATATCTCGTGGTACTGTTGGTTTTTGTGTTTATAATTTCAAGCTCCTAGCCCTTTTCATTAATTTGCAAATTAAGTGTAAAGTTGATAATTTTTGCAAAAAGGCTAACAATAGGGTATTTTTAACTCCCTTTTACACAAAAGTATCTTCTAGAAACGTTTTCAAACTACTACCATTAGAAAGAGCATGTTTTAAACTCCCTAAATAAGTTAATTTGATTGACTAACGCTGGCATACAGTGCTCTAAAAAGAGGACCAAAGTCAGCGGACATTGCCATGGCAACAGCGTATATTTCATCATATTATTATTGTTAATTTTTTGGATTATACTTGTTTTAACATTTTTATATTGAAAAATTATCAATATTGTATTGCGTTGGTCCATGGTGACATTGTCACTACCAGTTCAGGAACATGAACTGGCAACCCCATCGCCATAGAGGTCACGCCCGATAGCTGTGCAATACCAGCCACGGGTGGGTTTCTTAATCTAGGTTCCCAAGCCTTTAATTTGGTTTCTTATTTGAGGTTCCAAAGCCTTCAGTGGGTGTCTAGCTGGTTCCCAAGCCAATGATTGGGCATCTTATCCTAGGTTCCCAAGCCTAAATTGTGTATCTTATTGCTGTTTCCTTTATTGACCAACGTTTTGGGGCCAAAGTCAACAATTGAACTTTTGTTGACCTATTGGATATATCAATCTTTGCTTTCATTTCTTTAATAAGCTCAGTGTAATCACTACATAGACTGCATTCTGCAGATAGACTAGATTGTTCAACGTTGTCAGCCATTCCAGCAGCAGACAATATTTTTTTTTTTACCACGTTCTGTGTGCGCTCAATCTTTTGTTTCAAATAGCTAGCTTTGTCTCTACTGCTTATTCTTCGTATTTTTAATGGAGAAGTGCCTAAAGCAGTCAAGCTTTGATCAAGGGTGTCCAAGGCATCTGGATCAAAATCATCCGAAGATGAAGATGCTGTGGCTTCAACCATAGAAGCATATTTTGCTTTGCACCTGATGCAAATTTTCTGGCCTGGCTTTACATTCATTTTGGTCACTTTTTTCAAGCCCTCAGACATGGCTAAAGTTACTTTTGATAATCCACTTTTAGTGACGTGATTCTGCTTTTCAAACGGATTGCAACACGACTTTTGGTTCATTTCATATTTGCTGAGATACTGTGCTTGGTGATGCAAGCAGATACTGTCATTGTCTGTAGGGTCAACTTCTGATCGAGTAATAAGCAATTTCTCGCTTGCTGACAAGCAGCTCACAGAATTGAGCCCAGTTTTATTGGAATAAAATGAGCCATGGTGACATTTTGATGACAATTTTTGTCCAGTGGTACATTCAGGCATAGGAGGATTGTTATCAAGTGATTCGTCTATGTCCATTTTGAAGTAAATTAATTAGTAAATGTGTACCAACTAATGCTAATCTGAAAATCTATAAGTTAAGCTCACGACATATATGCACTTAACAGTTATTGAGCAACTCCTATGGAAATAAATGAGTTTTAAATATAACATTTGGATAACGTTAGAACTGCAGGTTGAATTACATGCCTTTGTCAAGCATGGTAATGTCCGCTATGTTTAGCCCTCTTTTCAGGGTATTTATTGTACGCCAGGGTTAGTAAATTAAATCCACTTTTCTAGAAAGCTTAAAACATGCTCTTTCTAATGAAATTGGTTTCAAAACGATTTTAGAAGATACTTTTGTGTAAAAGGAGGTTAAAAATACCCTATTTTTACGTTTTTGCAAAAGATCATCAACTTTACACTTAATTTGTAAATTAACGGAGAATGCTAAGAGCATGAAATTATAAATTCAAGAACTTCAGTACATAGAGGTATTATGTGCCAAATTTCATACTTTTTCCTTGATTATTTGGGAAGCTGCATAATGTCTAATTTTTAATTTTTTTAGAACGTCAATTTTTTTGGCTGACTTTGCTGTAATATATCTACTTCCGACATATTCAAAAAATATTATCATTAGTATCATTAAATAGAGCGCAAAACGTTGTACAGGATAGTCAAGTTTCATTTTTTATAATAAAATAGCAAAGAAAATATAGGGTCTCAAATTTGCTGAAATCTCAGACTCGTACTGTACAAAGTCAAGGTATGTGATCAGACAAATGACTATGTCTCAGAAAGTATTCCACGAGAGAACCTAAAACTTTACCAAAGTTAGTTTGAGACACATGGTAGTGTACCTACAAAATTTCAGCAAAATCCAAGATGGTCGAGCGGGGCACTTTTTATATACTAGACCACTTGACATGGAATGACCCAGCTAAGGCTCTCAAAGAGATCTGCCTGCCAGCCACCTTAAACTCTGTGCTGTAAAGCCAGTCAGTGAAACAGTTTCAGGGGAGTAGAGCTGAGCCTGGCACAGATTCTCTGCCTGGGGATGAATGCCATTGTCCCTGTTTGTAACAAACTTGGTAAAGTAGATTAATGTAAACTGCTTTAACTAAAAAGACAAAGTGGTATAAAAAGCCTTTTAAACAAATAAATTGTCCTTGTTGGGGGTTCCCAATTCCATCATCTTGGGATGCAATTCAGTGCGGTGCGGTGTGTGGTTTCCTGACGTTTTCTTCATACGTTAGTAATGTTTTTATCTATTGTGTGTGTCTGGTGTTGATGCGTTCTGCCCAAGCGGCTCCAACGTGTGCTCCTTCCCTACTGCCTGTAGCGCATGTAAGGTAAACGCACAACTAACATGCGCTTGTGGGCCGAAGCAGCCTTAGCGTGCACTGTTGTGATACTTGCCCTAACTCTGTCTTCTTCCAGAAAACGTTGTTTGACCTGTGGCAAGAGAGGTGCCTCATCCCGAGATTCTGGACTCTGCTTTGCTTTTCCTGCATGGCAGCTTCTGAATTGCTCTGGAGGGCCTCCTTTTCCTTTCTCAGTCAGCGGCTGCAATTAGTCTGACCTTGTTTACCTCGGGTAGGGGGTGACGGATGGTGCTATGGGTAAGAATATTCAGCCAGCCGGAGGATCCGGCAACCATGCTGTGAGCTGTTCATCGTCCTCTTTAAGAGGTCTGTGGTGGCTGTGCCCCCTAGTGTTGAGGAGTCATATCTGAGAGGAGAGATTCTAGACTCCGGATTGTCCTATCTGGAATTCTTTTCCTTTTGGCAACAGGCTTGGTTCTTTTTTGTGAGGAAATTCAGACCCTGCATCTTCTGGGTGCCAGGGTGCTGTCTCTTGCAGGCCATACTGACAGTGGAAGCCCTGTTCGATTACCTTTGTTTCAGCATTCCCGGCGAGGGCTGCCCTCAAGATGAGGAAGAGCTGAGAGCTATCCGAGATGTTGATTATTTATTTATTTTTTATTTATTTATTAACAATTCTTATATACCGCACTATTAGACATCAGCGCGGTTTACATTGAACAGAAAACATCCGACAGTTTACATATGTCTGGTCAGTTACATTTAACAGGAAGTATAACTTGGCGAAATAGGGGAAACTAAATACAATGGAGGGTTATCTGATAAGGGATATCATGGTTAACTATATACAAAGGTGGTACAATAGTACATAATCTCAGGTGTGACTCTGATTCAGTGGCTCGATATTGGGCTCTCATGTGGTTGAGGAAGTGCTCTGGCCTTCAGAAGATTATGCAGAGGCCAGCACGATCTGCCTTTTCCGGAAGGAGGATCTAGCAGTATTGATTGTCACGGTCTCATCTGCCTTGAACTTGATGGATGCTTCTGGCATGGAGCAGGAGCCAAAGATGCACCCGCTCCTTCAAGTGGTGCAAACCTCCACTACTGTCTTCCTGTTCATGGATGTGATCTGGTTGGATTGGGACTTTCCCAACTCCTACCTAAATGGTTAAGGGTGTGTAAGATCGTCTGTGCTCTCCTGGAGGAGTGCGTCAAGTGGTTTAGCATTCCCAAGGTGGATGTGCAGGTCATGGCAGTTACCAGATGGACAACAATTCCTGTGGAAGGCGGGTGGGCCTTAAAGGATTTTCTGGATTGTAAGGTGGATTCCTTGCTGAAGAGCAGTTCACCATGATGGTGAATATTCTGCTTGAGCCCTTCTCCATCGGATTCAGTCTCTTCCACTGGATGATACCACTTCTCTTCTCTTTTGGAGTCTGCGACAGCCTTGCTTTCTGATGCCATGTATGATCTAGTACATTTGGCAGCCAGGTATGGTGCCCTGACGATGGTATCACAGCTTTGATTTTGGCTCCCACACTGAGCATGGGGCACATCCTCCATAGCCTGGTTGGCCCAACTGACATTTAAGTAGAAGCTTCTCTTTTGAGCCGATTTGGAGAAGCTAATGAAAGACCTGGGTGAGACAAAAATCTTATCTCCTTCTAGAAGATGGGTCCAAGGGGCCTGTGAAGCAGACTGGTGCCTTTTTCTCATCAGCCTCTGCCCATCCACAAAGGTTGCGCTGGCTGGATTCCTGGAGCTTTTGTCATTACCACCTGGAAAACATTTCTTCCCCTCTGCTTCCGGGCCTTGGGCTCATTCTCTGTCCTTTTTGTGATATGCATGGGCCCAGGGATTCATTCCTCTCCAGGGGAGGATCCTCCAGAGTTGTGCAATGACAGTTTGGGGACCCGTTCCCTTGTTCCTCCGGTTGGAGGCAGGCTTCGCCTTTTCTTTCAGGAATGGGCTTGGGTTACCAAGGATCGCTGGATACCATTCAGTTCAGCTATATCCTGGAATGCAGAGAGTCAATTCTGGATGCTTTCATCATTTTCCCTTGTGGGTCTGCGATCAAAAGTGCGGCTATATGGACCACCTTGGACAAGTTGCTGTGCCTAACGACAGTGGTGCCTGTCGTCCTGGATGAAAAGGGCAAGAGCAGATACTTCATTTCATGGTGCCAAAAAAGGATGGTTCATTCTGGACTTCGAGGGTCAACGAGTACTTGCACATCCTTGTGCTTTGTGATTCAAGCAATGCGTGGAGGGGAATTCTTGGCATCTCTTGATCTAGCCAAGTCATATTTTCATATCACAAGCTAGGTAGATCAGCAGAAGTTTCTGCGTTTTGCCATGCTTGGCTCTCGCTATCAGTTCGTCATCCCCCCCTTTCAGGATATCCAGCGCTCCAAGGATGTTCTCAGAGGTCATGGTGGTGACTGCAGCGCCAAGGGGTCTGTGTTCATCTCTGTCTGGATAACTGGCTTATCCGGGCCCGTTCGCTTTCAGAAGCATCTCGGGTGGCATCCTTTTGTGGAAAGCCTCAGTTGGGTGATCAGTTGGGGAAAGAGCCAGTTATTGCCTTCCCAGTCCCAGTCCCTGGAGTTTCTTGGAGCACATTTTGACACTCAAGTGGACAGAGTTTTTTTTTCTGCTAGAGGAGAAAGTCAAGATTGCTTGGCTGCTTCTGTTCTTTGCGCTGCAGGCTCCCAGGGGATTATCTTCAGCTCCTCCGATTGATGGTGGCAACCATAGAGATGGTGCCATGGGCGCTTGCTCGTATATGATCACTCCAGCGGTCCTTGTTGACTTGGTCTTATTTATTTGTACATTTTTCTATACCGCCTCTTCCAGAGATCAGAGACGGTTTACATATAACCGAACAATAATAAGGAACGTTATTATTATTTTATCATTACCAGTTCTCAGGAGTTGGAGTGCAGGCTTCTGCTCCAGTTGATGGTGAAGGCCAGCCTATGGTGGTGGCAACAGCCCTGTCATTCGAGAGAGGGTGTACCGCTGGACAATTTCTCCTGGATTTTGCTGAGGACGAATGCCAGTCTCTTGGGCTGGGGAGCCCATTGCCATGACCATACGGCCCAGAGCTGTTGGAACCATAAGGAAGTGGTGTGGTCCATCAACTTTCTCGAGACAAAGGCCATCGGGTTGGCTCTTCTTTCCCCTGGTCGAGGGCTGGCGAGTTGAGGTTTTCAGACAATGCTGTGTCGGTGGCTTATGTCAATCAGCAAGGCAGCATGAGGAGTACCGGGGTAGCTATGGAGATGGCTCTCCTGTTTTCCTAGGCAGAGAAAAACCTCCTAGCCTTGCCAGGGTGGACAATGTGGAAGTGGACTATTTCAGCTGGTAGTCTTTGGATCCTGGAGAGTGGGAGTTAAGTCAGGAGGCATTTCAGTTGATTCTGTGCTGCTGGGGTCGCCCCAAAATGGATCTGATGGTGACTTCCTCCATTGCCAAAGTTTGCCTCTTCTTCAGTCGCCACATGGAGATGGGGTCTGAGGGCGTTGACACCTTGGCCAAGTCAGCAACTGCTGTATGTTTTTCCTCTGTGGCTGCTGGTGGACCTGTGATTCAGTGTATAGAATGCCACCCAGGCAGGATTGTTCTGGTGACCTCAGATTGGCTGAAGAGAGCATGGTTTGGAGACCTAATGTGGCTCCTGCAGGTCCCTCCTCTTCGGTTGTCTCCGCCTTGGGATCTACCCCGGCAGGGACCAATTGTCTTGGAAGACCCGGCTACCTTCTGTTAATATTATAACAGGAGTGGAGTAGTGGTTGGGGCAAGGTACTTCAGGCCGGAAGGTCAGGGGTTCAAATCCCACTAGAGGACAGCAACCTTGGGCCAGAAGGACTGGGGTTTCTAGTCCCACAGGTCCTCCTTGTGGTCTTGGGCAAGCCACTTAACCCTCCATAGCCCATGTTCCCTGTAAAATAGTTATCTCCAAGTTATAATGCCCTGTTCAATGTAATTTCAGTTTGTTCAATGTAAACCGCACTGATGCAGAATAGCACGGTATATAAGAGAATGTAAATAAATAAAAATAAATATTATTATTAAAATTAAAGACTTTTATAAAGCGCCGCAACATATGAAGCGCTGAACAAACATAGAAGAGAGACAGTCCCTGCTCATCAGAGCTCACAATCTAATAAGACAGAAAACAAAATAAGTTACGTAATACAAATAACAAAAATTTACAGGACAAAGCAAGCAAATGTTGATGGAGAGATCAAGATAGGGTAAGACAGGAACGGAAAGCAATAGTGAAGAGGTGGGATTTTAGTCTGGACTTGAAAATGGCCAGGGAGAACGCCTGGCACACAGAGATAGGAAGGCTATTCCAAGCAAAGGGTGCTGCCAGTTGGAAGGAGCGAAGTCTGGAATTGGCAGTACGAGTAAAGGGCACAGATAAACGAAGACTGTTAGAAGAGCAAAGCAACCGAGAGGGGGTGTAAGGAGAGATGAGAGATGGAAAGGTACTGGGGGGTAGAAGAGTGAATACATTTATAGGTCAGGAGGAGAAGTTTAAATTGGATACGGAGACAGATGGGAAGCCAATGAAGCGATATGAGGAGATGAGTGATGTGGGAAAAACGAGACTGGCGGAAAATGAGTCGAGCAGCGGAGTGTTGAATTGACTGAAGAAGAAAGAGGTGGCTTGCGGGTAGGCCGGCAAGGAGAACATTACAATAATCAAGATGGGAGGTGATTAAGGAGTGGACAATCAATTTAGTGGTGTCAACAGAGGAAGGGGTGAATTTTGGAAATATTGTATAGAAAGAAACGACACATTTTAGCAATGAGCTGGATATTTGAAGAGAAAGAGAGAGAGGAATTGAAGATAACACCAAGGTTACGTGCTGAAGAAACAGGGAGGAGTACAGAGTTATCAACAGAGAGAGAGAAAGGGGAAAGAAGAGGGGAAGCATTCTGGGGAAAGGTAAGAAGCTCAGTTTTGGCCATGTTCAGTTTTAAGCGGCGGTGGGACATCCAGGCAGCAATGTCAGAGAGGCAGAGTGAGAGCTAAGACTGGATATCAGGAGAGAGAACAGGTGCAGAAAGATAGATTTGAGAGTCGTCAGCATAGAGATGATAGTGAAAGCCATGGGAAGAGATAAGGGTGCCAGGGTATTGGGTATAGAGAGAGAAGAGAAGTGGACCTAAGACAGAACCCTGAGGAACTCCTACAGGTAGTGGAGTTGAAGAGGAGGAGGAGGAGCCATCGAAGCACACTGAAAGAGCGATGGGATAGATAGGAAGAGAACCAAGATAGTACAGAGTCTTTGAATCCAAGTGAGGATAGGGTGATAAGGAGAAGGTTATGGTCAACAGTGTTGAAGGCAGCAGAGAGAGCAAGAAGAATGAGGACAGAGTAAAAGCCTTTGGACTTTGCCAAGAACAAATCATTCGAGACCTTAGAGCAGTTTCATTGGAGTGTGGGGGACGGAAGCCAGATTGTAAAGGATCCAAGAGGGTATGAGAGGAGAGGAAATCCAAGACAACGGTGATAGACTGCACACTCAAATAGTTTAGAGACGAAAGGAAGGAGAGAGATGGGATGATAGTTAGAAGGACAAGTGGGATCAAGTGAAGGTTTTTTGAGGGGTATAACGACAGCATGCTTGAAAATAGAAGGGAAGGTTGCAGTGGAGAGAGAGAGAGGTTAAGAATATGAGAAATAGAAGGGACGAGAGATGAAAAGATGGGGCTAAGGAGTTGGGTGGGGAAGGGGTCAGAAGAGCAGGTAGTAGGTTTGGAAGAAGAGAGAAGGAGCAACGTTTCCTTGTCGGAGACCATAGGGAAGGAAGAAAGGGTGGCAGAAGTTTGGGGAGGGGGAGAAATGGGAAATGGGGGGGGGGGGAAGATGGGGAGGAGGGGAACTGGAGGATGATTGTGTGGATTTTGTCATGGAAGTAGTTAGCCAAGGTTTGGGCAGAAAGGGAAGGAGGAATCAGGGGTGGAGACACACTGAGGAGAGAATTGAGTGTGCTAAAGAGACGACGAGGATTAGAGGAAAGAGAGTTAGTCAGATTGAGGAAAGATTGTTGAAAGCAAACAACTAGAGTGTAAGGGCTACTCTCCAGCAGTGGTCTCTTAGTGCCCAGAGGAGGTCTACCAAGCTAGCAAATGTATGGATGTGATGCCTCTTTGAGTGTTGGTGTGATGCTCGGTAGTTGGCTCCTGAGACGGCCAAGGTGTCCTCCCTCTTGACCTTTCTACAAGATGGCCTAGAGAAAGGTATTTTCCTTTATGCCCTGAAAGTTCGGGTGTCAGCTCTGGCCTGTTTCTGGAGTCCGGTGGCAGGCAAGTCTCTGGTTTTGCACCCGGATGTCTTGTGTTTTTCTCCAGGGGGTTGAGCATCTGCATCTCTTCCCCCAACCCCCCCCGACCCATCTATGATCTCTTCCTGGGATCTGTGGCTGGTTGGCAGCGCCCTTTGAGCCATTAAAGTGTGCTGGCTTAAAGGATTTGACACTCAAGGCGGCCTTCTTGGTTGTGATTTGTTCTGCAAGGCGAATTTCCAAGCTGCAGGATCTGTCTTGCCGAGATCCTTATCTGTCCTTTTTGATGGAGGCAGTTTCCATTTGCCCTGTCCCTTCCTTCTTGCCTGAGGTGGTTTTTATCCTTTTTCACCTAAACCAGGTGGTCAGTCTGCCTGCCCTCCTTACCAGAGGAGCAGTGTTGAGCGAAGGATAAGGATCTTTGCTTGGTGGATGTCCGAAGAGCACTCCTTCCAGTACCTGGCAGTTACAAATTCCTTTCGTAAGTCTGACCATCTTTTTGTCCTGTTTGCTGGCCCGTGCAAGTATGAAGCGGCGGCCAAGTCGACTTTGGGGTGCTGGATTAAGGAGGCCATTGCCTCGGCGTATCTCTTGTGGAACCAGCTGGTTCCAGAGGGTTTGTGCTCCCATTCTATCTGAGCACAAGTGTCCTTGTGGGCGGAGTGGGGCTCGGTAGCCCCTGCAGGTATTTGTCTGGCAGCAGCATGGGCATCACTTACCACTTTTGTCAAGCATTACTGCTTAGATGTCCACATGTGGGTGGATATAGCCTTTAGCTCAAGGGTTTTGTGAGCTGCTGTCTTCTTCCTGCCCAGTGGAGTTGTAGCTTTGGTACATCCCACTTGTCTGGACTGGTTTAACAGGATGATACCAAAGGTAACATTTTACTTAACAGTTGATGTCCTTTCCTTGAGACCTGCTAGACCAGTCCAGGGCTTGCCCCTGAAATTGTATTTGTTCTGTTCTTCTGTTGCAGTACCCTTTGGTCCGCTTTGATTTTTATACTTGACTCTGCAGGTTCATCTTCTACTGACAGCCTGCTGTTTATGCTTTCCTGTACATAGTTCTCTATCATTGCTTACTCATTGTTGCCCACAATCGAGGTTGTGTAAGGCTTGCCATGTTTCTCCCATGTGTTTTGGGACGAATACTAAAGGGGCATCTGGTGGCTGAGGCGAATAGAGGCATGTGAGTGATGTAATTGAAATCTGGGCTTTTGATTGGTTCTTTGTCTACATCAATTTACTGGTAGGGGAACACAACCCACTTGTCTGGACTAGTCTAGCAAGACTCAAGGAAAGGACATAAACTGGTAAGTAAAATGTCACCTTTTAGCAAGCATAAGTATGTTCTAGTGTCTGATAAAGGCTGCCATTAAATTGTTCTGGATGTGGCAGGACATGTAGCTGTCTTGCCAACTGGAAAATAAAACTAAAATAAAAGCATCAGTTATTACACTTTTTTTTTTTTTTAAGGGTGTGAGATCAGTTTTAGTGCAGGGCTCGACAAATCCCAGGCATCAGGTTGCCATGGCAACCAGAAATTTGCACCTGATGCCTGGGATTCTCCTTCCTTTTACAAGCCACGATTACAGCAAAGATCCCTTCTGTTTGCCTATGGGGATCTGCTCTCCCGTGGGTAGAGCAAGAGGGGAAGGCCACAATTATGGACTGGAAAGCAGCAGGTGGTCCACAGGAATCCATTCTTCCATGAGAAGAAGAGCTGTGATAGCAGCAAAGACCCCATCTGTCTGGCCGTGGAAGATCGGATCCCCTTGGGCAGAACTGGAGGGGGAGGCTGTGATCACAGCCTGCAGGGGCTGGGAAAAAAGTTAGGAGATGGGGTAGTGAGGCAGCAAACATTTAATGGGGCAGTAGATTAAAAAAAAGGGAGGAGGAGGGGGGTAATGAAAGGCAGGGGATGGACATACTGCGGGGGGGGGAGCCTGGAATGGAACAGAGTGGGGAGGGGTTGGAGGGGAAGGGAAGAGTGCAGGGTGTTGGAGGTTAAAGGCATGAATGCATGGGACAAAAGGGCACAATGTGTATATGCTAAGAGGTACAAGCATCCCCCATCTCTTCACAAGACACATGCGCACACACACAAGCACCCACCACCATATCGCATGCAAAGACAGGCATACTATTGATGCAGCACACGCACATGCACCATTTATGTATTTAAAGATGCCTCATACAGCCCCTGCTATTTTAACCAAGACACACTTCCCAGACATGAGTTTGCAAATGAAGAAACGTCAGTGGAGAATGGAGACAAAAAGAGGGAGGACTGGCTCCTAAAGCCAAACAAAATTTTGTCACTGCCTGTCTTAGTGGACCGACATGTAGATCATGTGAGCTTTCAGAACCACATATAAAGCTCTCTCCTTTATGGTGGTTTATCTTGTTTTCTCGCCTATAGTTGCCTCATTTTAAAAGCATTTTTTTTAGATTTTCTGTTTATGGCTTGACACAAATACTAATGTATGGGTTTCTGATAATGAGTTCTTTTACTTTTTAAAATCTTCACATTTTTGGTTTGTTGCTTGTAAGTTGCAGGTATACCTGCTCCTCTTTGGTCTCTGTATTCATTGGCAGCCATGTACATATGATGTTTCTGTTCCACTCTCCCTCCACCCCCACCCCCCCAAAAAAAAGGGAATGAAATATGAAAAAAATGAAAGTTGAGACGCCTTATGTGTTTATCCATAAACAGAGAAAGCTGGGGGCCTTCAGTACAGTAGCACAAGGAAGTAAATTACAAGGTACATTGCCTTATTTAAAAATATTTTTTTTAGCTTTTGACAAATATATAAAGATTCTTATTTTAGAAGTCACATATAAATAACTTAAATGTATAGATCGCTTACATGTGCAAATAGCAATTTCCTTATCATCCCTCCAGTCTAGTCCCGGAAACTCTGGGGTTGTCATCCTCTTCCAGCAGCTTGGAGACTGATACACGTCATTCTCTGATGACACTGGTATAAGGACACAGGCACTGCCTCCTCAGTCTCCAAGCAGCTGGAGGATGTGAGCCAGAATTTCTGGCTCCCTAGAGTAACAATTAAGGACTTTAATTAGTTTGTTTTTTTGGGGTTTACATTAACTTTTTAAATTGGGTGGTGTGATTACTTTAAAATATTTTAAGTTATTTCAAGTTGGTTTCAATTTGGGCTATATTGCTTTAAATTTTGACTGCTGAGGACCTCATTTTCCTTCTTCTGTTCTCTTTCCGTGGCAAGCTGGAGCCGCGAGTGCACGCTTCCCTCCTGTTCCTCGGGGCAAAGGTAGGGCTGGAGGAGAAGTTGTCACGGCATTGAAAAGCAGTCTTCTGGAGGAAAGGTGCTGATTAGCCGGGTCCCGGCAGTCTGGTAAGCTTTTGGGGATGGTCTTGGTTCGTTTGACGGCTGCAGGGACCAAACTAGGTTAGTCGAGGCCCGAGGAGACAGCTGCCTTGCGCCGCGTTCCGTTTTCAGCGGGAAACGCCGGCAGCGAGGTAAGGGGAAACAAAACCGCATACTGTGCAGGGGAAGCTTCGTTTTTTAATTTTAATACGGCGATTCAGGTCGGCAGAGCTCCTGCTTTCGTTTTAAGCTAGTAAAAAAACCCAAAACAAAACCCTGGCTTCACACTTCAGGAGGAGATTCCTTTCGGGTCTGGGTCTTTCCTGCAAGTTCTTTAAGCCTTGGGATAAGGAGGCCAAGGAGGTATTATGCCTGCTAAGACCTTATGTTTACTCTGTGGAGTGAAAAGGTCAGTGGTTTCAGAGGCTGGAATCTGTAAGAGCTGTAGCCAGGCTTCAGCAATAGAGCGCCAGCGCTTAGATTCGGCAGAGGAGCGTGAGGTGGTTGGTCAGGGGCCTCTGTCTCCTCTGTTGGATCCAGTTGAGCCTGTGCCGGGCCCGTCCACGGCTCCTGATGTGCCGTGAGCTCAGGCACCCGTGGCCGGTGATTTGGCATCCATTTTTGCACCAGACTTCGTGGTGCTTATCCAAAGGGCATTCGGCGGTGCGCAGAAGGGAGCTTCTTCAGCAGCTTTGGGTCCCATGGGGGGAGATTTGGGGCTAAAGAGGCCAGGGACTCCTCTGTCGGTGGCATATTCGACCTTAGGGCTGAAGAGACCTCGCATGGAACACGGTCAGTCAGAGAGTTCGGTAGATTTGCGCACGGAAGATGAGGAGCACGATCTGGAGTTGGATGAGGAGTTAGAAGAAGGAGAGATTGCAGAGCAGGAAGACCAGGCTAGAGTAGTTCGCATCTTTCGGAGAGAAGAGCTGCCTGCGCTGATTTCAGAGACGTTGAAGACGCTTAATATACCGGCGTCGGTGCAGGTAGAGGAGGCTGCATTGGAGGATCCACTCCTGCAAGCCTTTCGAAAGACACAAAAAGGCGTTTCCAATGCATAGAGTTATAAAGGAAATGATACAAGGGGAGTGGGACATGCCAGAGTCCACTCTCGAGGGCGCTAGGGTTATGTCTTGTCTTTATCTGCTAGTAGAGCAAGATGGAGAGCTCTTTAAGTCGCCGAAAGTAGATGCGGCTGTATCTGCTGTGACCAAGACGACGACCATTCCGGTGGAAGGCGGTGCAGCTCTTAAGGATACTCAAGACAGGAAACTTGATACCTTGTTAAGGCAAGTTTTTGAGGTTAATGCTGTGTCCATTCAGGCATCCATTTGTGGGGCTCAAGGAGTCCAAGGAGAGGGGGCTGCGGACTCGGTTGGCGAAGCAGCTTGTTTGGAGTCCGGTGCAGCGTATTTAGCGGATATTCATTATGATCTCATTAGGGGACTATCGAACAGTATGGCTTCGGCAGTGGCAGCACAGAGGTATCTGTGGCTGCGTAATTGGGTGGCAGATGGTTCTTCTAAGGCCAGGTTAAGTAAGCTTCCCTTTAAGGGACGGCTATTGTTTGGAGAAGACTTGGAAAAGATAGTTAAGGACCTGGGAGACTCCAAGGGGGGGTGGCTTCCAGAGGATAAGTAAAAGCAAGGCAGATTTCTGCCGTTGGCTAGATTGCCTCAGAGGGATTTTCGTCATTTTCGCTCCTCCAGGTTCACGCAGGGTCAGAGAAGACTTTTTCCCTATAGAAACCAAGGCTTTAGGGGATTCCGAGGAGCTAGCAGAGGGTTTGCCTCCACCTCCTCGGGTACCAAAAAGCCGCAATGAAGCCAGGCTGACCCAGGTGGACGTAGCGGTTGGCGGTTGTCTACAGGAGTTTTACGCTGCTTGGGTCAAGATTACGTCAGATCGGTGAGTGTTAGAGGTGATTCGAGAAGGCTATGCATTAGAATTTCGGAAACCGGTGACCGACACTTTCGTACAGTCCCCTTGCAATGCACATCACAAGCGCGAGGCAGTCAAACAGACCTTAAACAGGTTAATAGATCTCAGGGTGGTAGTGCCGGTGCCTCGAGACCAATGCGGTTTAGGTCGATACGCCATTTATTTTGTGGTTCTGAAAAAAGAAGGGACTTGTTTACCCTTTTTAGGTCCAAAATTGGTCGATAAGTGTCTCAGGGTTTCTCATTTTCATATGGAGACGCTGAGATCAGTCATTATGGCAGTCAGAAAAGGGGAGTTTCTTACTTCCCTCGATTTATCCAAGACATATCTGCACATTCCGATTCGTCAAGAGCACCAAAGGTTCCTCAGTTTTGCGGTTCCGATGGGGCATTTTCAGTTTCGAGCGCTACCCTTTGGCCTAGCGACGGCGCCAAGGACATTTACCAAGGACATGGTGGTCATAGCAGCGGAGCTGAGAAAGAATGGGGTTCTAGTTCATCCATATCTGGACGACTGGTTGATTCGAGCAAAATCCAAGTTGGAAAGCGAGGAGGCTACTGCCAAAGTGGTCGACTATCTCCAAAGGTTAGTTTGGGTAGTCAATGTGGCCAAGAGCAGTCTGCCTTCTCAGGACCTTGAGTACCTCGGGGTGCGTTTCAATACCAGGGAAGGCAAGATCTTTCTTCCTCCCTATCGGGCTGTGGCCTTACGAGGCTTGATTCGACGGTTTCTACACAGGACACGTCCGACAGCATGGCATTACTTGCAGGTCCTAGGAACCATGGCGGCAACGATCGACTTATGCGCCCTCGCCCAGGGTACTATGAGGCCATTGCAGAGGGCGTTGTTCAGAAGGTGGTCTCAACAAAACGATCCGCTATCCCGGAGGCTTCTCTGTCCAGAGGAGACGCGGGAAGCGTTACAGTGGTGGTTGCTTCCGGAATCCTTAGCGAAGGGCATGTCCTTAGACACTCCGCTGTGGGTTCCACTGACGACTGATGCAAGTCTCCTAGGGTGGGGAGCGCATTTTCAGGGAAGGTTCACGCAAGGACAATTGACAGTTCAGGAGAGGTCTTGGTCTATCAACAGGTTGGAACTTCGAGCAGTGGGGTTGGCTCTGGGGGAGTTTCGGCGGTACCTAAAGAGAGCAGCAATCAGAGTGTTTTTCGGACAGTGCCACCACAGTAGCCTACATCAACAGGCAAGGGGGCACCAGCAGTGCTTCTTTAGAGGCCGAAGCGAATCAGTTGTTCCAATGGGTCGAGCAGAACCTTCAGGCTCTGTTGGCAGCACATGTAGCAGGGGTCGACAGTGTAGTGGCCGATTTCTTGAGTTGCGTAAGGGTAGATCCCGGGGAGTGGATGCTTCATCCGGACGTTTACGAAGAACTGGTGGGTCGCTGGGGGATGCCTGTAATGGACCTCATGGCGACATTCAACTCAGCAAAAGTGGATTGCTTTTTCAGCAGGCACCGAGAGAGGATGTCGGAAGGGCTGGATGCTCTCATTCAAGATTGGCGAAGAGAGCAGCTTCTGTATGTGTTTCCACCCTGGGTGTTAATAGGTCGGGTGGTGCAACGCATCGAATGCCACAGAGGGTTGGTGATTCTGATAGCGCCGGATTGGCCGAGAAGACCTTGGTATGCAGATCTCAGGAGACTGGTAGTGGGCAAGCCATGGAGGCTACCAGTCAGGGAAGATCTATTGATGCAAGGCCCGTTGTTTATGCCTCATGTAGCTCTGTTCTCGCTTACGGCATGGCTCTTGAAAGGCCAAGGTTGAGAGCTAGGGGCTATTCAGAGGAGGTGGTTGCGACATTGTTGAAAGCTCGCAGAAGATCTACTTCCTTGGCATATATTCGAGTGTGGTGCGTTTTTGAAGCTTGGTGTATAGATAGGAATTGTGAGGCCTTACGAGCCTCGGTTCTGCAGGTATTGGGGTTTTTGCAGGATGGTTTTCAAAAAGGTTTGGCAGCTGCTTCATTAAGAGTGCAATTGGCAGCTCTTTCCTGTTATAGAGGGAAGATCAAGGGGAAAGCGATTGGCACGCATCCAGATGTTAATGTTAAGAGATTTTTGAGAGCGGTGGGCCTGTTGAGGCCACCATGTAGGCAATTGGTTCCCTCTTGGGACCTTCAATTGGTATTCTCAGCGTTGGGGGAATGCACGTTTGAGCCTTTGGCGAAAGCAACTTTGAAGGATCTTACTCTGAAGGTAGTGTTCTTAGTGGCCATTGCATCGGCGAGAAGAATTTCAGAGTTACAAGCTTTATCTTGTAAGGAACCGTTTCTTACTTTTCATGAGTCAAAGGTGGTCTTAAGGCCGGTACCGTCCTTTTTTGCCGAAGGTAGTGACCCCTTTTCATGTGAATCAGGTAGTATCTCTGCCGGTGTTCCGTACATCATCTGAGGATTCTTCTAACCCGCAGTTGCATCTTTTGGATGTTCGAAGGGCCTTGAAAAAGGTACCTCAGGCAGACGGTGGCGTTCAGAAGGTCGGATAGACTGTTTGTGCTGTTCGGAGGTCCTCGTAAAGGGGAGGCAGCGTCCAAAGCATCGATTGTTCGATGGATAAAACAGGCAATAGCGTCTGCGTATATCTTGAAAGGATGGCTAGTGCCGGAGGGCTTAAGGGCGCATTCGACTAGAGTGCAGGCGGCTTCTTGGGCGGAATTCAGTTTGGTTCCGGCAGTGGAAATTTGTAAGGCAGCGACGTGGTCGTCTTTGAATTCTTTTGTCAAGCATTATCGTCTGGATCTTCAGGCAAGTAACGATACCTGTTTTGGATCAGTGGTGCTTCAGGCTGGTCTAGCAGGTCCCGCCCATTGAGTTCTTTTACTGCTCTGTTACATCCCCAGAGTTTCCGGGACTAGACTGGAGGGATGATAAGGAAGTTTAAATTAGACTTACCTGCTAATGTAGTTCCTGAAGGAACTCCAGTCTAGTCCCGGATCCCGCCCGGCCCATTATGAGGATTGGAGCCTGAAGCCGAAGTCTTCTCATGTAAGAGAACACAAGAGAACTGGGGAGCTTCCGGTTCAGGGGGTAAAATTTACGGTTGAGTGAAGTGGTAGGTTAGGAATAGTTTTCTTCCTGGAAGGGAAGCAAGAGCCTTGGCAATTAAAATAGAACAAAATAGTTGGTAAATTTATGTTCGGTAGTTATATCGTTAGATAGGGAGAGTTTTGCATGTATATTCTAACTTAATTGTTGCTCTGGTGAGTCTACTTTGTCAATAGGTTACTGGAGTGTGAGGAGGCGGTGCCTGTGTCCTTATACCAGTGTCATCAGAGAATGACGTGTATCAGTCTCCAAGCTGCTGGAAGAGGATGACAACCCCAGAGTTTCCGGGGCTAGACTGGAGTTCCTTCAGGAACTACATTTAGCAGGTAAGTCTAATTTAAACTTGAGAGAGCCACCATTTACATGTGGTGATCACACCATATAGAGATTGCAAGAAGGCATGGACAGGGAGTGGTTTGAACCTAAAATATTGATACGCATTCTGTATTTTACAAGAGTGACGTGGATATCAAATATTGTAGAGATGTTGGCATTTGTACCTGCCCAGAGACAAATTCCTGTTTGAAGGGGCAGGAGTAAAGACTGAGACCAGCACACACACACCCTTCCCCCAGACATCACATACTTCCTTCCAATTTTCTCTTCTTCCACTCCGATAGCAGGATCCACTTCCAGTTGGCAGCCACCTTCTACCCCTAATCTCATCTCTTACTGGTGGTCTCTGGTGTCTAGCTGGAAGCAAGACCAATCCTAGTCACTTATGCTCTTTTAGTGTCCTGGGTTCAAAATAGCACCTGTGACCCCTGGCAGTACTACCACAAGCAGGTCAAGCTGCCAAATAAGGGCATCTTATTTATTTATTTTTATATTATATTTTTTGATTTTACAATATATTCCAAGCATAACACTTGCAATTGGGAAAAAAGGATAAGGTGGTGTAAATTAACAATTCAAGGAAACTGGAATATAATTACCAGCAAAGAAAAAATCAAATTACACACCTCGATCCCACTAGCCCAACATTTAAAATGATTCAAGAAAGAAAAAAAGCATGTGCTTAACCTGCAGACCTTATCAAAATGCTGCAATTTTAAGTTTATGCAACTATCTCTTAAGAGGAAGATGGGAAACGAGAGCTGACAAAGGCTTCCAGCTGAGGGGGATCTAAGAAAACATTTTCAGACTGCAACCTACATGGCAATTTAACCCCCCTCCCCCCGCTGGACCACCGTCAATTTAAGCAAAAGGAACTCGTGATGCTGTCTTCAGGTATCATGGGTAAGATCGAGGTAAATATGTGAAGCAGTGACAGAAAAGATGAGGCAATTCCTCACTGACACCCTGAAACGATCACTAAACAAACTGCATGACCTGTTCAGTCTTGTCAGTAACTTAACAAAAGAACCATCCCCTATCAAACAAAGTGAGATCCAACCCCAGGAATTCGCTGATTACTTGCAATCAAAGTTATGCCGGACCAGTAAGTCCACAACGACCACCACCGCACATGAGTCACCCTATCCTACACCACTGACCACCTTCTCCACCCCCTCGAAGAAAGTCATCGAAGACACCATCGCTGCTATCAACACCACCACTGCACAAACTGACCCCTGTCCTGCCTTCTGGATAAAGTCGCTACGCAGTGAATTTAGCCCGTTCATAGCCAGAATCATGGAACTGTCATTCTCAACAGGATCATTCCCACAAAGCCTCAAACACATATCTATCAGACCTCTGCTCAAAAACAACAAACTAGACTCCCAGAAGGTCGACTCATACAGGCCTATATCAAGCATACCACTACTCGCCAACATAATTGAAAAAGAAGTCCAACGCCAAATACAGGGTCACATCGACACCGCTGCTCTGCTGGACCCCTGCCAACATGGATTCAGGGATTCACACGGTGTTGAAACACTCCTCACCACCCTCTTCAATAACATAATCACTGGAGTCAACAACATCCGCCAGGGGTTTACCCTCATCTTTATGGATATAGCCGCTGCATTCGACTCAGTAAGCCACGAGCTCCTCCTGGTACAACTTAAGGAGAAGGGTATTCATGACGCAGCCCTAAGCTGGTGCGAATCATACCAATCTGACAGATGGCAGCACGTAAGATCCAGTGCTTCAACATCAGAACCTTTCCACCAGTGGCAGGGTGTACGGCAGGGATCCTCCCTCTCTACCCTGATGTTCAACATATACATGCAGCCCATTTGCACCCTCATCCGATCTTTCAACGTCAACTGCCTGATATATGCCGACGATGTACTGCTCTACATGCCATTCACAACCGACCAGCCGGGCCTCTCCCCACTGACAAACTGCTTTGACGCCGTATCAAACTGGCTCCAAACACACAACCTTCGAATACAGCACAAGACAGAAGTCCTCTTCAACACGAGGAACCAAAGTTTTACCCCTCCAACCTCCTTAAAGGTCAAAGAAGCAGAACTACCAAATCCACAGTCCGTTACCTAGGAGTCACTCTAGACCAACGCCTGGACATGAAGGCCCACATAAGCAACACAGTAAGAGCAGTTTACCACAAGATCCGGACACTCAGGCACCTACGCTCCCTGCTTGAGCCTGACGACTTCCGGACGATCTTCCAAGCGCTGGTGATCCCGCACTTTGACTACGCGAATGCAATTCTACAAGGGCTCCCACAATCCACTCTTAATCCACTCCAGCTAGCAATGAACACTGCGGCCAGAGTTCTCTACGGTGCTTCCAGAAAGGATCACGTGACACCCATCCTGAAACATCTCCACTGGCTCCCCATCCATGGCAGACTCTTGTTTAAATCCCTACTATTGACCTTCAAGGCCATCAACAGGTTCTCCTCCATCTCCCTCGCAGAGCTTATCCAGCCTACGCCCTCCAACAGATCAAGAAGGTCCGCAGCAATCAACACACTGATAATCCCAAAGGAAACAACACAATGCATGCAGGCAACGACAAACGGGGCTTTTAGTTTCTACATGCCCAGATGCTGGAATGCCCTTCCACCTAACATACGGGCAGTCTCCGACCTGGCCCAATTTAGAAAGGCATTAAAGCACCACCTCTTCCTCAAACACTACTCAGAAGACAGCGCACATATCGCCACCCCCCTCCACCAGGCCCACCACACAAACACACAGCACACGATAAGGCATCCACACCCCCCGAGCGCCAGCATCAACTATGCTTACCTGTAAATAGCACCAAGTATATATCCCTACCATGGTGGTTGACGCATACCTGTAAATAGCAACTTGTATATACCCACACCCTGTAACGATATTTATACTTTGTAAATAGTTACCCCAGCATTGTCCAAGTTTATGCTACCTTGTTTCTCTTTTAAATACAGTGCAGCTGCCTGCGCTGTATAAATCCTTTGTTGTATGTAAACCGCACTGATACTAAATAGCGCGGTATAGAAAAGACATTAAATAAACAAACAGAATCAGAGGATTCAAGTATATTTGAGATATTGATTTATGTCCGCATTCTGTAACTTGGGGAGAGAGGACTGTTGAATACTAGCAGGGCTGCTCTTCCTGGATTGGATATAATACACTTTAGCTGGTGGCGGCTGAGATTTGGGTGGAATACCTGATATCTCAGCTGTATATAGCTGAAACATATCCCTTGCAGAAATCAAAGGCAAATGTGGGAAATTCACCAAATGTAAGTTCATTGAATGAACTTGGTTCTCCAGCAATTCTACTTTAAATTTCATAGTGGTCAAGTCCTTTGAAACTAAAGAGTAATTGTTTTCATGTTTCTGAATCTCCAACTGCAAGGTCTTTACAGTCTCCTTAACCACAGCAATTTCAGTAGCATTAATTAGAGATAAAGCCAAATTTGATTGCATTATAGATTCAATCTTATTAGTTTGTTGAACTAGTGCTTCACCCAAAGATGCAATTGCAGTCCGGATCAACTCCAGTGAAAAAGTTGCAGGATGCTCCAAAGAGAGGAAAATCTGATTCAGCCATTGTGGTCCTCAAAGAAGTGGGGGCACCTTGATCCATGCTGGATGGTAACACCTCTTCTGCCTCACTGTCCATACCTCTCTGGGTATACTCTCCTCTGTAGCTTAGATCCCAAATGCTGGCTTGGATGTACTACCTCCTGCCAGAAAAGCAGCACTTCCCAACTTGTGGTCAGCAGAGCCAGAGACACCCAGGCAGGAACCATCAGTGACTAGAGCAGGAGGGGCCGCAGCGCCGGCGATGGACCTCAGCCGGAGGAAGTCGTGGAGTTCTCATGCTCCAGCATTGACACATTCGTCAGTTTGCTGTCTAGCTCTTGCAGACTCCCCAAGCGAACTAATGCATCCATGGGACCAGAAGTAGTGGTAAGCGAGGACGAAGGAATCTTCACAAGCCGAGGAAGCGTCTTGCGAGTCTTTTCTTCCTCTTTGCCGTAGCGACGTAAACGCGGCTGGAGACACAGAAGCCTAAGTAGCCATCTTGGATCTGGCCAGAGGAGGGCATTTTCTACTGTATGGCTTAAATTTTCCAAGACATCTGCAGTGTAGACTGCAGGAGAACTGCTGATTTGGCCACTGCATTCAAATTCAGAACTCAGGGAAAATTCCCAGGGAAAGTATCTTTATCATCTTTAGCACATATGCCACTTTTTTTTTTTTTTTTTTTTTTTTTAAACATAGCATTTCAATATTTCTATCTCGAAGGTCCTGCATGGTCTTGAGAAAACCAAATTATCTCTACTCTTTCCCCCTCCCTCCCATTCATTTGGGTTTGTAGACCAGCCCCTGCTCTGAGTTCTATTATTGATTTTCATTTTCATTACAAAATGTGTGATCCCTCGTTTGCACTTCTGACATGCGGAGTCCTCCCCTGATGTCACAGACTTCTGGAATTGAGGTAGAGGGAGTACAAAGAGCATAGCCAGTAGAATTGGGTGGGCAGTAGAACCATGGCCTGATCAGTATTTTGCCCAACATAGCATCAGCAATTAGGGGGCTTGAGGGTAGGGCTCTAGATTGGTTTAGTTTAGCTCCTTCCACCAAAAATATATTCTGCTCCTGACACTAGTCATGTTAATGGTGAGAAATCACACCATCCTGCCTATACGTCAGTCACCCCATCTTCCCCATTTCCTTGTTCTGAAAAGGACACATGCAGCCATACAAGATAGGAATCTAATTTCTGGCAGAGTGTAGGACAGGTGGGATGAAATCAAAATTTGAAAATGTCTTACCACCTCTTTCATACTTGGCTAGCACGTGTAGCATTAGCTGTTACATGGCACATCGGAGTTAAAATAAAAAAGTCCCCTTCACAGATAGCACATGCACTTTTTCAGCCTTAACATTAAGGAAATAAAACAACATTTTCTTATCCTGCTAGACCTGTCCAGATGAGTGGGTTATACTCCCTTTGCCAAAAGGCGGAGGCAGGCTTGAGCAATTTTCAGTGATGTCATCACTTGATATATCTGCTAGTGCAGCACTGAGAGAAGCCAGTATTGTCTGTGTCTGGGAGTGACAAGATGTTTGGACTGGTGCAGATAGGCCTGTTTCCTCTTGCTCAGACCAAATTCTGTAGCCCATGTTACTGAGACCTGTAGGCCCAATGTTGTTCGGAGCTCGGGTACGCCGCTTTCTCCAGGACCAAGCAGAAAGTCAGTCCTCACATATGGGTGTCATCGGCGCCGATGAAGCCCCAGCGGAGCATTTCCCCAGCTTTCTATGAAAGCCTTTGGGAATGCAGGCATGCATGCGCGGTTACCTTCCCGCCTAAAGGTGCCATCTTACCTCAGTCTCTTTTTTTCTGAGAAGCCCACCGGACGTGTGTCCTGTCATCCCGGATAAAAGTTGATTATTTTCGGCGATACTCGCTGTTTTTTTCTCCCGGTTCGACGCCGGTTTCCCCTCCTGCCGGGTTCGCTACACCGGTATCGAGCCCGATTCTTCTTTTTCTGTTTTTGCCCTTTGTGGTTGGCGTTCACGCCCTTTTTTCCGTTTTCCCTGGAAGGCCGGTCCTTTGACCTCGCGGGGACTCTTTTTTTTTCCCCGATGGCTTCCAGTGGTTTTAAAAAGTGTGATCGATGTAAGAAATTAATGTCTCTCACCGACACACACGACTGCTGCCTTCGGTGCCTCGGTCCTGATCACGACCCTAAGTTATGCGGGCCATGCGGGAAGATGTCTTCCAAGGCACTCCGAAGTCGCCAGCAGCAGAAAGAAAGGCTTTTCTCGGACTCGTCCTCTGGCCGGGCCCGGATCTTGTCTGAGGCCTCGACATCTCGGGATTCTGATCCCGAGCACCTCCAAATGCTCCTCGGACAGGGGGTCCCCCGACCGGGAACGGAAGAGGAAGAAGCGGCTCGCGAGAGCGTCGTCGTCGGAGGTCCTTGGCTCCTCGAGGGCCAGGTCCTAAGACCCCCGACCGTCGCCCCGGGCCCATGGAACAAGAGAAGCCTGCCAAAGTTCCTCGCTTGGAGCCGGAGTCTGCTGGACACGTAAGCCCCGTAGTCCTCGAGGACTCTCCTCCCAAAGAGCCGACGTAGGGCCCGGCGCTGCCAGGGCCCGAGTCGGTGGCTGCTGCGTCTCCCGAGCTGAGTCTCAGGATGACAGCCTTGGAGAGCAGACTGTCTGCCTTCATGGAGCAGCAGCGGGCACTGATGGCCAGCCTGTCTGGCGCATCTGCCCCAACCACTGGGACATCGACTTCGAAGTCGGCCCCGGAGACAGAGCCGATACTCGAGTCCATCATGGCTCGAAGTTGACATCGGTCGCGGTCTCCCTCGACCTCCCGTTCGGGACTAAGGGTGTCGACACCGGTGCCTCCGGCGTCGGGGCGGGTGCTCCAGGGTCCTGCGGGGTCGGACCCTGACTCCTCCTCGGACGAGTCCGCCTGGGAGACGGACGAGAAGTCTCCCGATACATTTAAGACTCGGTGCGTCCTGTCGGACTCACCGCAGTCTGAGCCCCGGAGTAGATACCCTCCGGAGGATACTCGGTTCTCGGCGTTCGTCCGGGATATGGCCACTGCCTTGGCTATTCCGGTGGACCCCGAGGAAGAGCCTCGAGCCGAAGAGCTCGAGGCGCTGCAGTATGACTCTCCTCCGAAGGAGGCCTTTACTGTCCCGGTTCCTCCGATGCTGGAACGGCTCCTCTTCCGTATGTGGGAGGCGCCGGTTCTGAGCAAGCGAGTCGACTCGATTTATCGACTCCGGAAAAGCCCTGGTTTTCAGAAGGCACAGCTACCACACCATTCTATGGTTGTGGAATTGGCCATGCATCATCTGAAGAGCCAGAAGATGCACTCCGCGGTGCCCCCTGGCAGGGAGGCCCGAAACCTTGATGGCGTCGGTAGAAAGTGCTTCCAGGGCTCGATGCTTGCTTGCCGTGTCCAGTCGTACCAGCTGTACATGGGCATGTACTTGCGGGACCTGGCCAAGGAGTTGGCCGGGTTCTCTGCTGGTCTCTCCGGGGAACCCTTGCAGAGATTTAAGTCCTTGTCCTCGGGGATTTGGGACTGCTCGAAGTTCATGTCCCGCGCTGCCTACGATGGCTTCGAGGCTTCAGCCCGAGTTGCGGCAGCCGGCATCGCGGCTCGATGCCAGGCGTGGCTGCAGTCATCGGACCTCGAGCCATGGGTTCAGGACAAGTTGGTCGATGTCCCTTGCCGAGGTGAAAACATTTTTGGCAAGCCCATGACCGAGAAGGCCGCTCAGCTCGAAACAGAGCACCTTACCCGGACAAGGCTGTCTAGGAAGACCTCTGCCCCTTCTCATAAAAAGAAGGGCTCGGGTAAAGGGCACTGCCTACACAAAGTACCCTCAATATCAGGCTGCCCAAGCTGCCCCTCGGGGTCAGCAAGCCAAGGGGCAGGGTAATGGGCCCCGTAGACAGAGGACCCCCAAACCTCCGGCCCCTGCTCCTACTCAGCAGGGTGGGGTTTTTTGATTCCTTGAGCGTATCCTCTCCATCCCTGCTCTCCCAACCTTGCACAGGAGGTCGCCTCGCCCTCTTTGCCCACCAGTGGCCCCTTATCACCGGTGACAGTTGGGTGTTGGACATAGTTCGCAAAGGCTATGCACTGCATTTTCACCAACTGCCTCCTCCTTACTTTCCAGGGGAGCCTCCAAGGCCTCCCCTGCACACAGACCTTCTCCTTCAAGAGCTTCAAGGTCTGTTGGTGGACAGGGCGGTGGAGCCTGTGCCCTCCCCACTTGCAAGGTCATGGATTTTACTCCAGGTATTTCCTGGTACCCAAAAGAACAGGTGGCCTTCGGCCAATTCTGGACCGCAGGAACCTCAACAAGTTCCTCGAGAAAGAGAAAAGTTAAAGATGCTTACTCTTGGAACACTTCTGCCCTACCTTCAGCAGGGAGATTGGCTATGCTCCTTAGATCTAAAGGATGCGTACACTCACATCCTCATTCATCCAGACCACAGAAAGTACCTCAGGTTCATTGTGGGAGGCAACCATTATCAGTACAGGGTGCTGCCTTTCGGCCTCACCTCCGCTCCCAGGGTCTTTACCAAATGCCTGGCAGTGGTGGCGGCGTACCTGAGAAATCAGGGAATCTTTCTTTCCCTATCTGGACGACTGGCTCATCCGAGGTCAGACATGCCAGGAGGCCAGACAGGCCAGACAGGCCACCCTCAGGACTATTGCTCTTCTTCGAGGCCTGGGATTTGTCATAAACTTCGCAAAGTCCACTTTGCTCCCCTCCCAGAACTTGGAGTTCATAAGGGCAAGGCTGGACTCTGTCCTGGCAGAGGCATTCTTGCCAGCAAATAGGGCCCAAAGACTGATGGAATTAGCAAATCAGTTTCTCAGAGGGTCAGTGGTCTCCGCCAGACTCTGCCAGAGGCTGCTTGGCCACATGGCTTCAACAGTACATTTGACCCCCAATGCCAGCCTCCAGATGAGGCCTGCACAGTGGTGCCTTCGGACTCAGTGGTCACAAGCCGCAGGCAGCCTCAGAGACAGGATAAGGGTGTCCAGACAATTTCTGCACTCCCTCAACTGGTGGCTGCACCCACCCAATCTTCTAAAGTGGGGTGCCTTTTCAGATTTCTAGATACATGGTAGTACTGACCACAGACGCCTCCCTGCAGGGCTGGGGAGCTCATTGTCTAGGCAAGTGCACCCAGAGCCTGTGGTCTCCTTGGGAAGCTGCACAGCAGATCAATCTCCTCGAGCTCAGAGCTAGCACTCAAAGCTTTCTCTCCTACCCTGGCTCATCAGTCTGTCCTGGTTCAGACAGACAACCAGGTAGCCATGTTTTATGTGAACAAACAGGGCGGGACTGAGTCCAGGATCCTTTGTCGGGAGGCTCAGGACCTTTGTTCATTTGCCCTCAAGCACAACATGCTCCTCAAGGCTGTATATCTTCCAGGCCAGGACAACTACCTGGCCGACAGATTAAGCAGGATTCTGCAGCCCCACGAGTGGCAGCTGCATCCTTCAGTAGTTCAGAAGATCTTCCTAAAATGGGGTCTCCCTTTGGTGGATCTCTTTGCCAGCCCAATGAACAAGCAACTGCCAAAGTTCTACTCCAGGCAACCGCATCCCCTGAGAATAGCAGCAGATGCTTTTCTGATTCCATGGTCTCAGGGCCTCCTGTATGCGTTTCCTCCCATGCCCTTGGTGGCCCGAACTCTCTTCAAAATTCTTCATGACAAGGCCTCGGTCCTGCTGGTGGCTCCCAGGTGGCCGAGACAGCCTTGGTTTCCTCTTCTGCTTCAACTGGCGGTGGATCCCCCACTGCCTCTGGGGTTGCAACCCAACCTTCTCTCACAGGAGCAGGGTTCCCTTCTGCACCCCAATCTCAAAGCTCTCAATTTGATGGCCTGGAGGCTGCAAGGGTAGTCTTGGCTCCCTGGGGCCTACCTCAGGAAGTTGAAGAGGTTGTTCTAGCCTCTAGGAAACAGTCCACTAGGAAAACCTATGCTCTCAAATGGAAAAGGTTTTCTGTGTGGTGTCAGCTACGTACAGTGGATCCTTTCTCCTATACTGTGCCAGTAGTGCCTCAGTACTTACTGCACTTATCAAATCAGGGACTTAAGTCCAATTCTGTTCCGGTCCACCTCTCAGCTCTAGCAGCTCACCACTCACTGGTGGAGGGACATTCTCTGTCAGGTCACCCCTTGGTGTCCCGCTTTCTCAGGGGCTTGCTTTAGCTCAAGCCTCCAATCCGTCCTCCTGCCCATGAGTGGGAGCTGAATGTGGTCTTGCAGCAACTGACTCGCCCACCTTTTGAGCCAATGGCTACTTGTCCACTACGCTTCCTCTCCTGGAAGACACTCTTCCTGATAGCCCTTACCTCGGCTAGGCGAGTGAGTGAGCTTCAGGCCCTGGTCTGTGATAGGCCTTACACCAGGATTTATAGGAACAGGGTAATCCTTAGGACTCATCCAAAGTTCCTCCCAAAGGTTGTCTCCTCTTTCCACCTCAATCAGGAGGTGGTTCTTCCAACATTCTTCCCTAGGCCTCATGCAAGCCAGGCTGAAGCAGTCCTGCATACCCTGGACTGTAGGAGGGCCTTATCCTTCTACCTTGACCGTACGCATGGGCATAGAAGTGCTACTCAGCTCTTCGTATCCTTTGACCCCAATAAGTTGGGGTTTGCTGTGTCCAAGCGTACCTTGTCCATCTGGGTGGCTGACTGTATCACCTGGGCTTACAAGGCGGCTGACCTTCCTTTGCAGGGTCGGGTCACGGCCCATCGTGTCGGGGCAATCGCTGCCTCAGTGGCTCATCTCCGCTCTGTGCCCTTGGTAGACATCTGCAGGGCTGCAACTTGGTCTTCAAGCCAGACTTTTGCAGCTCATTACTGTCTGGAGAGGGAGTCCCTTAGGGACAGTGCTTTTGTCCAAGCAGTACTCCGGAATCTCTTTGAGGTTTAGGCAACTCCTGCCCTCTGTTGGGCTACCGGTGGAGGTTGTGTCCTTGAAAAGCCTTTCTTTGCTGCTGAGACTAGAGGGAGTTCTCTTGTTCAGCCTGGGTTCCTTGGTAGCCCAGAGCTAGGGAGTCACCCATATGTGAGGACTGACTTCCTGCTTGGTCCTGGAGAAAGAGTAGTTACTCACCTGTAACGGGTGTTCTCCAGGAGCAGCAGGAATCAGTCCTCACAACCCTCCCTCCTCCCCTTGGAGTTGCAGTTATACATAGTTTATTTTTCATTTTTGTGTGCTGTTCTTAGCTGTCTGAGGTAAGATGGCACCTTTAGGCGGGAAGGGAACCGTGCATGCGTACCTGCATTCCCAAAGGCTTTCATAGAAAGCTGGGGAAATGCTCCGCTGGTGCTTCATCGGCGCCGATGACACCCATATGTGAGGACTGATTCCTGCTGCTCCTGGAGAACACCTGTTACAGGCGAGTAACTACTCTTTCTCCTTGAGCAGGCAGCCACTCTGTACCCTGCGCTGTTATACACAATTTCCAGCACTGATAGTGTGGAGAGCAGACAGGAGGTCCTCACGGGGCCCCTGAGAGGGGGATGGTAAGCTGGACCCGAGCCTCCCTTCCCTCTTGTTCTCTGGTTTCTGAGCATTTCTAATTTTTTTTCTGAATATTTTTTTAAATTCTTTTCTTTGCCCATTCACTTTTATTGGGCTGTATTTAGCTCTGAACATAAAAAATGCTATACTGGGTAAGACCAAAGGTCCACTGAGCCCAGTATCCTGTTTTCAACTGTGGCCAATCCAGATCAGAAGTACCTGTCAGGTTCCCAGAAGGTAGATTTAAATTGTCAGGCCTGCTCTCTCAGGCAGCAGGGCCTCCTAGGGTAGGCCTCTATGGGCATCCTGAGAAAGTCCTCCTCAGATTTTCCCAACTTGCTGGTCAGATGCTGGGATTTTTGACCCCTTTGCAATGGCGATGCCCAGAACTTGATTTTCGTGGTATTGTGATCCCCCGCAAGGGGAACACAATACCGCAAAAATCACAGCAAAGTTGAAAATTTTCCACAGGATATCCTTTATTAATCTTAGCCCAATATGGCCATGTTTCTGCATCAGCTGCTTGTGTCGTGGGCAGTCTATTTCCATATAAAAATTTATAATCAATAAAAGAAAATCATAATACAATATAAAAAAGTATGAAAATATAAAAAGCACGATTATAGTATCAAATTATAGTATGGATGAACCGGAACATAAAATGCAAAAGAAAAACAAATGCATTAGCACATTCTAGCCTTAGATAAATGAGTAAAAACCTTCCACCAGAACACCAGTGAGAGAATGTGTGCAATAAAGGAAGGAGACCAAGAACCATATGATAAATACTTAACTTATCCCAGAAGAAACTGATAATGAGAACAGCACTACTGCCTAAAAAATGCACCACACATTAAATAAGATACGATATTCAAGAGTGTTTAAAACAATTGTCTTATCCAACAGCTGATAATATATTATTTAACTTAAAATGATATATTTACTGTAATATACAGTAGGTGCACTGACTTTAAATCGTGCTTACTTTAAATTATGGATCTGATTGTACAAGCAAATAATGAAAGCAGCATAACTAAAAATATATATATATACACACAAATCACTTACAGCAAATCTTTTGAACTATTTCGTAAAACTAGTCCATAGGATATATGATAAACTCATAGCCCCCTTAACTCATCTATCATTTAACCCGAAAGTAGAGGCTAATCCAAAATGTTTTAGTCTTAAAGAAAATACTACACTTGCCTTAATATTAGTTGTTGTCAGAACACAATGTAGAAATACACTGCAAAAATGGACTAAAAGCTGACCACCTATATCTCCAATGGCAGTGCAAAAATACGTCCCAAACATAACAACCAAAAAACACCAGTCTTTCCATTAACCACAAGCCATCTGACTTGATAATTTATTTAAGAGGTGGTAATGTGGCTTCAAAACACATTACTTCCACTTAAATCAATTATCTCTCCATTTAATATCAGATTAAAATCTTGGCGATAACAACCACAACAAATCAATCAACAGTCTATAAAGAAAAGAGGGTATCATGCATTATCTGCAAGCAACATAAAACTCCAGCACACAAAGTAATGAAGGGTATCGCTGTTCCCAAATGTATTTAAAGGCATAGCACGGCCTCCAAGCTCATGATTGGCTTCACAATAGGCCACATGAAAGACAAAAGGGAGGCAAAAATTTAATATATTTGAACTTATGGAGGTTAACTGGAATGCTGAAGAGGACTATTCTCTCTCCAGAAAATAAGTCTGAGGAAGGAAGAGAGCTTGCTATTATGAAGGGCGAGAATCCTCCGATGATCCACCTTTTTCATAGGGAGGAGCTTCTGGTGCTGATGCAGGATGCTATGGTGGCCTTACACATTGTAGATACTCAAAAATGTGATCAACCAGCAAGGGTCAACAAATATAAACTAACAATTAACTCCCAAGAAACTGAAAATGTATTTTTTGTGAGAGCCATACCAATACACATTTTAGAACCATTGTACCTTTTTGTAAGTCCATTTTATTGTAAATATTTGTCTTCAATATTGAGCAACTACTTAAAAAAATTTATTTTTAATTTCATATGTTATACACAAGATAACCGCATTGATTTAATCACTAATAGAATGTTCCATTTTGGACGATTGAGTTCTCCGTCCTGCAAAAGGGAGCTATAGGAGTTGGGGGTTAAACAATCAAAATTAACTCTGCAAAAAAATAGTCCAAGGAAAGTATTTTTTTCTTTTAGCTCAAAACACACACATGTCAAAACTTTTTCATTTTCAAGACAACTGAGTACTTCATAGGATTTGCTCTCTCCATGCAACAGCTCTCTTTTCGTTGGCCCAGTCACAGCCTATTTCCACTTTCTCTTACCCAGCCTTCTAATCAAAAATCGCCTACATTTCCCATGACACCAGTCCACTCCATTGCGGTTCTCATGCAATACAGTCCTAGCAGGTGTCAAATGTGTTTGGAACTATCATTTGGGGTAAGTCTCAGTCTGACCACATCACCCCTAGCTTGAATTCTCTCTGCACTGGTTGCCAGTTCAGCAAAGGGTTTTATTTTTAAGATCTTATGTTTTGTTTTGAGAATTAAGCTGGGTTTGCCGGCATCCTGTCTTCGGGAGTTGCTGTGTTGGCATCTTCTGTTCATCAGGTTCGTTTGGGTCTCTGGGACTCGCTTTTTCCACCTTTGTTTAATAGCTTGCATATTACGCGGTCGCATGCTCTTTTTTTTTTTTTTTTTTTCTTTTGCTGCTCCATGTCTGTGGAACCATCTGCCTGATTCCTTGCGGAGCTATACTGATGTGCTGCAGTTTTATAAGCAATTGAAAGCTTTTTTGCATTGTCAGACTTTTGGATCTGTTCCTTCTTGATTTGTCTCTGTATGCTTTGATTTTGTATTTGTTTCTCTTTATTTTATTGTGTTCCTTATCGTCCCTCCAGTCCAGTCCCACACCTCTGGGTAGATGACCTTCTCCAGCATCTTAGAGACTGAGCATGTTATCTTTTGATGACATCAGTGTACTAAGGCAGCTGGCACAATCCACCAGCCCCAGTAAGCTCGGTCTCCAAGTAGTTGGAGGAGGGGTAATGAT
Source organism: Ichthyophis bannanicus (assembly GCA_033557465.1). Taxonomy (NCBI): domain Eukaryota; kingdom Metazoa; phylum Chordata; class Amphibia; order Gymnophiona; family Ichthyophiidae; genus Ichthyophis; species Ichthyophis bannanicus. Next base: position 868,752,794 of record CM066033.1, read on the forward strand.
CCAGAGGGCTGGACTCACTGAAGGGGATTGACTGTGGAGTGGCGGCAGTAAGTTACCACAGGGGTGTTTGTCAACGCACATGCTGCTGACCGTGTGGCTCACAGCAGTTTCTTCAGCAGCACGGGAAGCGTGCCATTTTGAACCAGCACAGGACTGGAGTTACTCAAGGAATGCCAATTAACAGATAAGGACTAATTTAACTTTTTTATTCTGCTTTGAAGAGTGTGATTAAGTGGCGTATAAATGTTTTAATTGAATGAATGAATGAATGAATAAATAAATAATGTGCCCTCTGATTATCAAACTGTATATCCCACTGCAATATATACAGTCTGTGTGGGCAGCTAAATTGCATTCTCAGGTCTGCTCTGTAGGGATTATTAGTAGCAAACGAAGATAAGTTAGGCTCTCAGTTATGTCCAGGGGAAATTAGCTTCTAATACCCAACCCGAAGTTCTATGAGTGGGCTGGTAATGAGCCATGAGAGAAGTCTCGTGTGTGTGTGTGTGTATGCATGTATATATGTTTGTTATGGGCAACGAGGTAGAAAAATATAGACACATACAGTCCCTTGCCACTTCGTGCTTCGACTTTCGCGGCTTCACTCTATCGCAGTTTTTCAAATATGAGTGTAATGGTGACTAAAGGGGTGTTATAGGTCGTAAACAGGTTTTCTATGCTCTAACTACAAAAATATTCAATTTATAAATGAAGAATCCTACTTCACGGAAATTCACTTATCGCGGTAGAGTCTGGAACTGATTAACCACGATAAACGAGGGACGACTGTATAGCTAAAGGTACATAATTAGAAACATGAGAGAGCAAATTGTCGCGGCACAAAATTACAGTTAGACAAAGTGATAAATCACTGATTAGTAACCAGACGTCCCTGATTCTATAACTCTGCAGGAGCCACCTTAGCTCCTGCTGGAACTCTGGTGGCTGAAGTCTGATAAGTCTCCAGAGCAGCACAGGTCCCAAAGAGGCAGCTAGGCTAGATAACACAGGCTACAGCTCTTTCGGAGGCAAGCCGCGTGAACACAGAACCGAAGGTATCTGTGAAAGTCTTATCTCAGTCCTTAGGAGAACGGTTTTGCACACACGTAGTGTGTATCTGTCTTGCAGACAGGTCAGGTAGCAAACACAAGGTACAAAGGGCACAAATGGCAAAAAAGGTGCCCAAGTTCTGTGCAGACTGTATTATTCTTTGTGATGAATCTCTGTCATAGGTCTGGTTGGCAAAAGACAGTCCGAGGTGTTCTCAGCGAATCAGGTGTTCATCCTGCAGGCCTAGGAGCCATAATGAAGGAAGATAACAGTATGCCGTTCCAGACATCCCAAGGCCAATAGCATCGTTAGTGGATGATGAAGATCAGAGAAGCAGATGTTCTTGCATGTAGACAACTAATTGGCCTGGGAAACTAATTGGACAGAAACAATAGTCTTCTGTATGCTCAGGTATGATCACTTGGCAAGCATTTTTGTGTGAAGGTCAGGTCTGAGACTGTAAGCACAACAAAAGTCCTTTGTAGCATGAAACCATCTTGTTTGATCAGCTTTGGTTCAGGCATCAGCATCTGAGTAGGCCGGAGATCTGCAAGATAAGAATTTCATGGGTAACAGCCCTACATCTTCACCCCCTCTCCCCCCCCGTAAGATGGAATATTCTACAAGGGAGTATATTCCGTCATACAAAACCTAACTAGCAATACTACTGTGCAGGTCAGAATCAAATGACATATGGTTGACTTAAAAAAACAGCTCTACTAACTAACCTTAAAGTAGCACTAGAATCTAAGCACAATGAAAATGGAGAACACAGACCTCAGAACGCCACAGAAAACCTTGAGCCATAAATCGGCATTAGGCATTCAAACCAAGGCTAATTGCATCAACGGTCTGTTGGTAGCACCTCCATCCTCCTAAATTTCCATAGGCCTGAGAGCACGACATATAATAAGACTCTTAATAGCACATCACATCGATAGTATTATACAATATTTTAACAACATAAACACTTTGATATGGACTACAAAGAGTCCATCAATTCATGTCTTCAATCCTCAGCCAAGCTTCCAGATTAGTGATTCCAATATCAACCCCATCAATTCATATCTTCAATCTTCAGCCAAGCTCCCAGACCAATAATCCCGATATCAACCCCGACGCCACCCTAGACGTCCCTTTTAGCGTTTCGCAGACGCTGCTTCAGGGGGATATACTATAAAACAATAAAAACAAACATAGAACCCTGCTATCACGTCATGCTACAAACTATACACACACTCACCTTTTCAATAATACAAAACTCAATCATCTTACGTGGTTGAGAATGCCGGTTGGGTCACATCAAACTTCCAGAGATATAAACTTCGTGCTGCTTAACAAGCAACATGCTTCACTGGTTAACCGGATCAGAATACCAAACTCACTATCACGCATTTAAACGCCACAGCGTATGACGTCACCATCTCAACGTGACCAAGAACTCTCCTTTCCCTAACTCCATATCAATACCCGACATTCATGTCAGATACAAGCTTTACAATCCATGTTAAAGTTAAGTCCACCCGGAATAACTGTCCCAAGCATAAAAATCCAACGTTGTTCTCTATAAACCAAAAACTGTTCCCGTGTCATACCTTTAGAACCTGCAATAACCTGTTCAATCCCAAAACACCACAGATCATCAAAAATGTCCTTTCTGTAAACAATGGCTAACCAACGGGGCTTCCCGTCTTTTACATCGCAGCCTACTTCTATGCTCGCCTAACTGTACACGTAAAGGGCGGATGGTCTTCCCAATGTATAATAATAGGCAAGGGCAAAAAATCCCATAGACCACAAAATCAGATCTGTAGGAAGTATTCGACCTTAACAAATATTCCCTACCATTGTAAGTAAACCGATCAGTTTCCCAACAAACAGCACAAATAGCACATTGTCCACATCTCGCATGCCCTACATATTGTTCATGCTTCTCTTCTATTCGCCTTAAATGAGAGGGACTCAATATCTCTTTGAGGTTGCAGTCTCTTTGCCAAACACATCTGGGACTTCTATCTTCAAGACCGGGTACTGTCCTTAACACATTACTATGCCTACGTAGGATCCGCTGGATCCTCATACTAAAAGGAGAATATTTAGAGATGAAATTAACATATCCTTCGTCCTTACCCGATTTCTCTTTCGGAGATGGTAACCAATTTTGATGATTAAAAAGCGCTAGTTTATATGCCCGTTCAACTACCCTGACGGGATAACCTCTATCCAAAAAATCTTTTTTCAGAGAACAGGCTTGAATCTTAAAATCAGCCATTAATGAACAATTCCGCCGATAGCGAATAAACTGCAAAAACGGTAGACCCTTAATTAAACTCCTCGGATGAGCACTAGAATAATGCAAGAACGTGTTCTTATTTGTCTTTTTCTTGTAAATAGTAGTACCCCATCCATCTTCCTGTCTTCGAACCTGAACATCCAAAAACACAATTGTTTGAGAATTATAATTAATCGTAAACTGTATGTTCGGATCTACACAGTTCAACCAGTCATAAAACTTCATTAAAGATTCCACTGTACCCTCCCACAGTACAAAGATGTCATCAATATATCGTCGCCATATTTTAATCTGAGAAGAATATGGTGAACTTCTTAGCCAACGCTCTTCATATAAACTCATAAAAAGATTTGCTACTGATGGAGTAAAAGAGGCCCCCATTGCTTCACCCATAGTTTGCTAAAAAATGTCCTCATTAAAGCTAAAATTGTTCTTACATAAAGCCAATCGTGCATACTGCATTTAAAAATTCTAACTGCTCAGCTCCCACGTCTCCTCTCCGTTGTAACACTGAACGTATAGCTTCCAATGCTGCCCCTGAGGGATACTAGTGTACAGAGCTTTCACATCAAGGGTGACTAGCAATATGGACCTATTTTTGCCCAATCAGCAGCTATGTGTATATTGGATTGATTTTATTCTACCCACGTCTTCCCAGTTGCTTTTGATGTGTTTAAAAGTGTGGTGGTTTCTGTTATTCTGCTTTTGCAGGGGGTGATGTCCAGAACTTGACCTTCCCTGTCCGTCACCGCCTTCTTCTAGTTTAAATGCAAATCGACATACTGCCTGAATTTTTCATGTAGGATTCTTTTCCCTGTGACAGAGAGGTGTAGTCCATCAGCATAGTATAGTTTCTTGTTGGTCCATGTTCCCAGTCGCCAATAAATCCTGAATCCCTCTCGTTTTCAACAGGTCTGGAGCCATGTATTAAAGCTGTTAATGCAATTTAGCCTTTTTGCCCCTTTACCTAGAACAGGTAGAACTTCTGAGAATGCTACAGTGTTAACAATGGGCTTGAGTTTTTCTCCCAGAGTTTGGAAGTCCTTTTAGACTGTAGAGGCACTATTTCTAGCCAGGTCATTTGTACCCAAGTGGATGACAACATCAAGTTTGGAGTGTTTGCTTTCTGCGCCAAGTACATCAATAATTTGGCTTCATTTGACTATCTTCTCTCCTTTGAGCTGTGTTCCAAAGTTGGTGTCTCTGATGATGGAATCTCCAAATAGTAGTAGTTTTCTGTTTGGTGAGCTGTTTGAGGCTTTAGCAGGAGATTGGGCATTGACTGACTCCTCTAAGGGCCGTTCAGTTTCTTTGGATTGGGCATCCTCATTAACCAAGGCAGAGAATGCATTATGCAGGGATATCTCTTGGAGTATAGGATGTCTCTGTGTCACAGATTGCAATCTACCTGAACCCACTGTGAACCATTTGTTCCTGATGTGTTTGACTCTTTGTGGGAGCAGTGGTGGACTTTGTTCAGTCTGTATCCTAGGTGTGCTTCATTGTAGCCAGTTCTTCCCTCAGTAGATACAATTCTTTATGCATGGCAGCTAGGTCTTCTCTTAATAGAGTCAATTCATTATGCATGGCCGATGACCTTTGGCACACAGGACATGCCCTTAGGCTCCAAATGATTCGTCTTGGAATGAAAGTACCGCAGGTATTGCACTGAATACAATACATGCTGGATAAGAGAATGTGGGCATATCCCAAGCTATTGGCCACTATATAGGCAATGCAGCTCCAGGGGTGGGTGGGGTGAGGGTAGGGTGGGCGGGATCCCAAGTGTCCCTGCCCCAGTAGGCTTATACCTGAACGGTGGGCACACTCAGAAAACTGTTAAGGCTACACAAGGAAATCAAGCAATTTGACTATCCCCAAACCTAATGTAGGACCAGCAATTAGTAATTTTTTTCCCCCAATACCTAAAGTTTAACCAACAGTTAATATTCTATATTTGCAATAAAAAACCCAGCAGAGATAGAAAGGAGAAAGCTTAGTCTTATCTGTGTCTTGGGCAGCTCCGGCCTTTCAGTAATGTGGTATTATCAGCATAGCGAAGGTTATTGATGAGTCTTCCACCAATCTTCACACCTCTGTTGTCTTCATACAATCCTGCTTCTCTGATGATTTGTTCTGCATATAAATTAAACAGGTAGGGAGAAAGTATGCAGCCTTGTCTTAAACCTTTGCTTATTTTAAACCATTCTGTTTCTCCTTGTTCCATTCGAACTGTTGCTTCTTGATCAATGTACAGATTGTGCAAGAGAACGATCAGGTGTTCTGGTAGACCCATGCGTCTTAATGTGGCCCAGAGTTTCTCATGGTTTACACAGTCAAAAACCTTGCTATAGTCGATAAAGCACAAATAGATATCCTTTTGGTATTCTTTAGTCTTTTCAAGGATCCATCTCACATCCGCAATGATGTCTCTCGTTCCTCGCCCTTTCCTGAACCCTGCTTGCACTTCAAGTAGTTCTTGTTCCAGGTATGGTTGTAGTCTCTTTTGAATAATCTTCAGTAGAATCTTGTGGGATCAGAGCGATTGTGTGATAATTTCCACAGTCAGTTGGATCACCTTTTTTTAGTATTGGTATAAACACAGATCTTTTCACAGTCAGTCGGCCATGATGTTGTCTTCCAAATTTCCTGGCAGAGTTTTGTTAGTGTGGTAACAACTGCATCAGATTGCTGTAATGGGAATGCCATCAATGTTTGGTGCTTTGTTCTTTGATAAGGCTTTCAATGCTGCTTCAACTTCTTCTTTCATCACCAATGGTTCCAATAACTCCAAAAAATGCATGGTATCTCGAACATAAGAGGGAATGGTATTCAACAATGGTTGTAAAAACGAATCAATCAACATAGATAGTGGTTCTAAAACCAAACCTCTTGTTGACACGATCGGCCTGTCCGGAGGTTGTTTCACATCTTTATGTATTTTAGGAAACAAATATAACTGTGGTATAGAAGGAGACTTTACATTCAACATGCCATTTCCTTTTTAGAAATACAATGCATCGACAAAGCTTGAGATGTTAAATCCTTTATCTCAGATTGTAATGCTGCTGTGGGATCCTCATCTAATTTAACATATACAGCTGAATCAGATAATTGACAATAAGCCTCAGCTAAATAATCTCTTCTATTTAAAACCACTATAGCCCCACCCTTATCCACACGTTTAATAACTATATTCAACCATGCACCCAGTTTTTCCAATGCCAATTTTTCTTGTGTTGGTAAAACACATTTGGATCTCCACATTGTAGTGCCCTCTAAGCTCTCTACATCGCACAACACTAATTCCCAAAACGCTGTCAAATTAGGATGTGGGGACCCAGGGGGGCTCCAAGTGGATTTAAAAGGAAGAGGAATCCACTTCAAAGAAGAAAAAGAAGCACCTTCAATCATGTTTTCTGAACCCACTGCCTAACCAGATGATATTGCAAAAAGGTTTTTTAAATTCAGCTTTCTCATAAACTTCTCAAAATTGATCCTAAATTGAAATGAATCAAGCCTAATCTGAGGAACAAACGAAAACCCTTTAGCTAATAAACTTAGCTCAGCTTCTGTCAGACTAACATCAGATAGATTAACAATCAATGATGAAGGGTTCCGCGCTGTTCTTGCTCTCTCCCATACCAATTCTTCTCCTTTTTCTGACGTCCTTCTTCCAAAAAACCTTCTTTTGAAGATTTAGACCTTGTTGATTCATCCGAAGACCATTCGAACGAGATCTTCTTCAGAGCCCTCTGGTTTTTTTGACGGTTGGGATTCCGCCATGGGTAAACATACCCCGTGGTATAATCGTCGTCATCTCTTTTAAGCTTTTTCAATTTAATCTTCATAATTTCATTACGTAATTGATCAACTTGTTTAGACATATCTTTTTTTTATATTTAACTCTTTATTCACAACACGTAAGAAACATATACAAACAACTCATGCAGGTAAAGTCGCAGATATACAAAATACTAAGCCGCAGAACAGCATTTCCCACAGTCAAAAACCAAAGCTCCCATGTAGCAACAAACCCCCCTCTTCCCTGCATAGCCGATTCGGCTGTTGTGGAGGATTTTATGATGAGCCCCCCCCGGCGGCCGCCAATCGGAAGCCGCCCCCCCCCCACCCCCCTCTCCTCCCCCAAACTCCTCCCCCCCCTTTCACCCCCCCTCCCCCCAGTCACCTCCCCCCCCTTCACCCCCTCCTTTCCCCTCACCCCCCCCCGCCCGCCCCCTCTCCTTTTCCCCCCCTATCCACCCCTTACAGTCCCCCTACAGTCCCCAACCCCCTCCCCCCCCCTCGAACACTGGGTATCTTTGCGAAGATAGTACATGACCTTCTCCCACCGCTTGTCAAAAGTATCCACCCGTTGTCGCCTTGCTGCAGTCAACTTTTCCATCAGGTACACCTGTCGCAAGCGCTCCACACAGTGCCTCACTTGCGGCACATCTTGCTGACGCCAGCGGTATGCCAGCTCGCAGCGGGCCGCACTCAAGCAGGCCTGAATCTGCCGCTGGTCTCCTACCGGTCCCCCCTCCCTCCACCACCCCAACAAAAACCCACCCGGATCTAACCGCACCTCGCTGCCCACTACCTCCGCAATCCACCCCCGTATCTTCCGCCAATAAAGCTGTCTCTTCGGGCATGTCCACCAAATATGGTAGAACGTGCCCACTGCCCCGCACTCCCTCCAGCAGAGATTAGATACCCCAGGGTACATCTTATGCAAGCGGTCGGGAGTATAATACCACCGCATAGCCACCTTGCACCAATTCTCACGAATGGCTACTGACCAAGGCAGCAGCCGCTGCTGGTCGAACACCTGCTTCCATTGCCCCTCTTCAAGCTCCACTCCCATGTCCCCTTCCCACTCCCTCTGGTAGCGATGCTTCCCCCGCATGGGTCCCTGAATCGCCCGGTAGAGGGCCGTGGTAAGGCCCGGGGACGTCCTCTTCCCATACCAGACCACCTCCATAGGGGTGTAATCCCGGACCATCCCCTCCTTTCCCAATTTCTGCCGTAGAAAATAAATTACTTGCCCATAATAGAAGCGGTCCCCCTCTTTCAGCCCATATTGCTCCTGCAGGGTTGCAAACGGTACCCACTCACCCCCATCAAGAAACTGATAGAAGCAACACAAGCCCTCCTTTGCCCACCGCCTATACCCTCCCCCTTCCCTCCCCGGACGAAACTCCGCCGTGTGGCACAATGCCCGCATCACGGAAAAGTCCCTCCCCCCTCCCTCTCCCACCCCCTTCCTTGCCTTATCCCACTCCCCAAGCACATGACACACATACGGGCTGTCCCCTTCCCCCAATGCCCGCTCGCCCTTACTCATCCAGGGAAGCCCCGCCAAGGAACTTCCCCCGCTACTAAGCTGTTCAAGTGCCACAAAGGTCTTTCCCTCCCCCCCCCCCCGCCAGTCCATCACATGGCGCGCCTGAGCGGCCCAATAATAGGCCTACAGATTAGGGACACCCAAGCCCCCCTCCTCCCGCCGCCGATACATGACAGCACACGCCACCCGAGGAGGACGCCTCCGCCAAATGTACTGGTTCACCTGTCGCTGCATCCGCCTCATATGTAGCCCCGGGATGGCAACGGGGAGGGCCTGAAAGTAATATAAAACTCGGGGGAGGATGTTCATTTTTACAGCAGCAATCCGACCCAGCCAAGATACCTCATAACCCCCCCACTGCTGAAGGTCCCGCTCTATCTCCTTCCATAATTTACCATAATTGGCCAAGTACAGCCCGCTAGGTTTCGCAGTGATATTAACCCCCAGGTAGCGGAGAGCTCCCTCCTTCCACCTAAATGGATAGACGCGCTTCAGCCCCGCCAGCCGGGCCGCCGGCAGGGTTAGATTCAAAGCCTCCGTCTTGTCGGGGTTCATTTTGAACCCAGACACCTCCCCATAGCACCTCAGCACTTCAAGAAGCTCAGGTAGAGATTCCTCCGGTTGCGTTACCACCAAAAGTACATCATCCGCGAACAGCGAAATCTTGTGGTGGCCATCTCCCTTCTGTAACCCCTGCACCCGCTCGTTGGTTCTAATAGCACAAGCCAAGGGTTCAATGGCAATGGCAAAAAGGAGAGGAGACATCGGGCAGCCCTGCCGAGTCCCCCTCTCCAGCTCAAAAGCCCCGGTGTAGCGCCCATGTATTTTAAACCCTAGCCTTAGGGTCCCTATAGAGGGCCTGCACCCATCTCAGGAACTTGGGGCCTATCCCCATCTGTTCCATCGTTAGAAATAGAAACCCCCAGTCCACCCTATCGAACGCTTTCTCAGCGTCGACAGACAGCAGCATAGCCTCCTCCCCCTGGTCCCGCACCCCCCAAACCACTTCCAGCGCCCTCTTAATATTGTCCGAGGCTTGCCGCCCCTGGATGAAACCAGTTTGATCCAGCCCAATCAATCCGGGCATCTTCGGTGCCAGCCTATTGGCCAGAACCTTGGCAATAATTTTAACATCCACATTAAGTAAGGAGATAGGCCTATAGGATTCGCAATATAGCGGGTTCCTACCTGCTTTGGGTAGCACTGTAATCCCCGCGGTGAGCATATCAACTGAGAGGCCCCCCCCTTCCTTCTGTACCCCATTCGCCACCCGAACCAGCCAGTCTATAAGCTCTTCGCGGAATACTTTATAGAAGGCCCCCGTCAACCCATCCAGCCCTGGGGCTTTCCCCACCGGCAGCCCCTTTAGAGCCCGCATCACCTCCTCCCTAGTGATGTCCTGCTCAAGGGATTGCATCGCCTCCTCGTCCAAGCACCGCAACTCTATCCCCGCGAGATAGGCCTCCCTGGCCCCCACCCTCTCTCCCTCCGGGTTCTGATAGAGGGCCCTATAGAATTGACAAAAGCGCTCCCCAATCTGTTTCTCTGTCTTCAGCTGCTCTCCCGCCACCCCGACCAACCCCCCGATCGAGGTCTGGGCCTCCCTCTTCCGTAGCTTATTGGCCAATAAGCGTCCTGCTCTATCTCCCCATTCATAGTAACGCTGCTTCAACCGCGTTAGCTGAAACCCAATCTCATCCACCTGTAGTTTATTCAGCTCCATCCGCAGCTGATTAAGGCGCCTAAGGTCCCGCTTATTTCCCCGCCCTTGGTAGAGCTCCGTCACCCGTTTAATCTCTGCTTGGAGTGCCGCCTCTTGCGCCTCTCGCTGTTTTTTAAAGCGGGAAGACCACATCACTAGCCTCCCGCGCACCACTGCCTTCATCCCCTCCCACATGCCCACCTCTCCTACATCTCCAGTGTCGTTAAGCTCCCAATATTCCCGCAGGCACTCCTTCACATCCTGCACCACCTCCGCATTCCGGAGCAAGCTCTCATTGAGGCGCCAGAAACGAACTCCCCCCCCTTCTCTAGGGCTCCCCACATTCACCCAGGTCGGAGCATGATCCGACCACGTTAAATTCCCTATTTGCGCATCATACACTCAGGGCTTCCACTCCTCCGGGAGCAGAACATAGTCAATCCTACTGTAGCTATCGTGGGGTGCAGAATAAAAAGTATACTCCCTACTTCCCGCATGCAAGTGTCGCCATACATCACTTAGGCAATGCTTCGCCAGAATACGCTGGAGAAGCTTCCGGGCCTTCCCCTTCCCATCTCCCCCTCCCGCCTGCCTATCCCACCGTGGGTGTAGAGCCAGATTAAAGTCCCCGCCCATTATTAACTTCCCTTGGGCATGCCGAGATAAAAAGACCTGCACCTCTCCCCCAAAATTCCGCTGGCCTTGCGTTAGGAGCATATATATTCACCAAAGTGACCCGTTCCCCTTGCCATTCCCCCCCCAACAAAAGCACGCGACCAGCCTCACCCCTCTCCACCCTATCCACCCGGAAGGTACTGTCCCGTCTAATCAGCACCGCTACACCCCCCTTTTTACCCGCAGCCGCTCCCCTCTCGCTCCCAAAATACTGCTGAGGGTAGCGGGCGTTCTTCAATAAGTTCTCATGCTTCCTGCGCAAGTGGGTTTCCTGAAGCAGCACCACTTCCCAGTCAAGCCGTGCGACCTCTCGGTAGGGTTGCCGCCGCTTCTGGGGGTGGTTAAGCCCTTTGACATTAATAGATCCTATCTTCCCCATGTCCACCGATCTTGCACCCCTCGTCCTCCCCACCCAGTGTCGTCAAGCTGTAGCTGCCTATCCCCCGGTCCCCACCCCCTCTCCCCCTCCCTGCCCCCCATCCCCCCCCATCCCTACCCCCCCTCTCCCCCCACCCTCACCCCCCCCTTAATCCCAACTCCCTCCAGAGTCACCCCAATCCCCCCAGCAACCTGCCCCGGGCGCAACCACATTCCCCCTACCCACTACCAGCCCCCTCCCCTCCCCTCCCTTTGCTTCCCGCCCCCAACCGCTTCCAGATCCCCACATGCATCCAATAACAAGTTACCCAACACATTACCTCTGCGAGAAATATTAATTAAACAGCATCAACAGATTAACTTATCATACAACCCAACCAACATTCTACCTTCCACAATCCCCCCCGCCCCCCCACCACCCCTAACATCCCCATTCTTCCCCTTATTGTGTAGGTTCTGTATGAATAGGGGTACCCCCCTCCCAATATACATCCTGCCAACGCAGTGGAGTTAGGCGCGCTCCAGCGTCAAAATCCCCGAAGCCTCTGTATATAGCAGGGCAACAGGCCCTATCATAGAGTCACCCGAGATCTCTCCCCCAGTCTACCCTCCATCCTTCGCCTTCTCGGAGGGAGGGAGGTGTATCCAGTGTCCGGTGTCCGGGGGCCCAGCTCCGCAGGTAGTGCAGACCACACAGTCACCGCTTCTGCAAGCAGAGTCCCAAGGCCCAGATAATCAGGAGTCACTTGGTCAAGGCTCCCCCACCCCTCCCCCCCCCCTGCCGGCTTGCCCCCGGCCCTCTCAACAGGGCCCCGAATCCACTCTCAAGTATCAACAGTAGGGGCTACCAGGAGGCAGTTCACACCCCTGCATCATCTCCCACCGCGCTCTGCTCTCTCTTTGCCTCCAGACATCCTGGTTAGCCGCCGGCTCTTGCTCTTGCTCCCAACCCTCTGCCATTTCGTCGGCGCTGGCCGTTCTGGCTGGCGCTGACTCTTCGACTTGCTCTGCAGCCGGGTCTCCGGGAGATTTTCTACCCCCATCTCCTGCAGGATCTGCCAAGCCCCCTCCACGCTCTGAAGGCGCCGGGTGCTTCCTTTGATAGTCACCAAAAGTCCAAACGGATATAGCCATCTATATCTCCACCCCTCGCGGCGCAGTACTGAGGTAACTTCGCGGAGCTCCCATCGCCGCTGCAGGGTGCCAGCCGAGAGGTCCTGGTAGAGTTCAATCCTGGCCCCCTCCCATTGATAAGGGCCGAGCTTCCGTGCCGCCATCAGGAGCCTCTCTTTCAGCTTATAGGAGCTCAAACATGCAATCACATCCTGGGGTTTGTTGTCCCGCGGTGGGCCAAGGCTACGGTGGGCCCTATCCATGAGGGGCGGGTCACTAACCCCCTCACCCTCGGGATCGGCCTCCTTTAGAATGGCGGAAAACAGCTGCGACAGTGTCCCCTCACAGTCTTGGAAGCGCTGCTCCTCAGGTAGGCCCCGCACTCTCACATTGCTCCGGCGTGATCTATCCTCTAAGTCCTCCGTCTTCATCCGTAGGGCCTCTTGCGCCTGCCGCAGCTCATCCCAGCCAGTCCGCAGCTCATTTACCCCCTCCTCATGCTGCTCGATGCGCTCCTCAGCAATTTCCACTCGGGTGCCTATCTCCTGCACCTCCTGCTTGAGCACCGACAGCGTCTCCCGCAGTTCTTTCGTGAAGGAGCCCATCGCCGCCGTCATCTCTGCTTTGAACTCTGTTTTAAAAGCTAGGAGCCATGCTTTCAAACTCCCCAGCGAGTCCGGCCCGCCGTCGGGATCGCCATCGGAATCGGGCCTCTCCGTCTCCTCGCCCGCCACGTGGTCAGCGGGGCCGCTTTCCTCCTTCCCTCTCAGCGGGTCATAGGAGGAGCGGAATTCAGTCAGCCGCCCCTTCACAGACATCCTCTCTGGGGTCGGGGGTACAAGACTCTGCTAGGGGACCCGGTATAACAGGTAAGGGTCGCTCTAATCGTAGCTCTTTTCACCAGCGCCCCGGAGCTCCCTCAGAGAGCAGCCACCATGCTCCCCGACGTCACCGGAAGTCCCGTTTAGACATATCTAAAGAATGTTGAAACACCTCAGCCTTTCCTGCCGATCGCAAACTCTCAAATTGTTTGTTTATCAATGTCCACCTGTAACTCCTCCAATTGATTCTTCAATGTGTCAACTGTCAAAACCATCAAATCTAAAAAGCATTTATTTAAAATTTTGTCCCAATGCTCTAGAAAAATACTATTAGAAAGAAACAAACAACCAGGGTTCTTTATAAACATGCAACCCTCTAGGGATGTGTTGACGCTTGTATACTCAACCAAAGGAGCTCGATGTAGTTCCAATCTAGTCTTCATTTTCTGGAGAATCAATGAAGAATTCCAACTGGGGTCTTCGATAGGTTCAGATAAATTCTGTCCTGAAAACGGAGTGCTTTCTTTTGAGAGTTTCTCTATGTGCCTCTGAAAAACTCAGTGTCGACCCATAAATTAGGACCTTCCATTTATAAACGAACAAACACACCCAGGTCAATGCCAGAGCTTAGTAATGGTACTCCACAAATAAAAAAAACAGCTCTACTAACTAACCTTAAAGTAGCACTAGAATCTTAGCACAATGAAAGTGGAGAGCACAGAGCTCAGAACGCCACAGAAAACCTTGAGCCATAAATCGGCATTAGGCATTCAAACCAAGGCTAATTGCATCAACGGTCTGTTGGTAGCACCTCCATCCTCCTAAACTTCCATAGGCCTGAGAGCACGGCATATAATAAGACTCTTAATAGCACATCACATTGATAGTATTATACAATATTTTAACATAAACACTTTGATATAGGCTACAAAGAGTCCATCAATTCATGTCTTCAATCTTCAGCCAAGCTTCCAGATATCTCTGGAAGTTTGATGTGACGTGGTTGAGAATGCTGGTTGGGTAACATGATTGAGTTCTATATTATTGAAAAGGTGAGTTTGTGTATAGTTTGTAGCATGACGTGATAGCAGAGTTCTATGTTTTGTTTTTATTGTTTTATAGTATATCCCCCTGAAGCAGCATCTGCGTAACGCTAAAAGGGACGTCTAGGGTGGCGTCGGGGTTAATATCGGAATTATTGGTCTGGAAGCTTGGCTGAAGATTGAAGACATGAATTGATGGACTCTTTGTAGCCTATATCAAAGTGTTTATGTTGTTAAAATATTGTATAATACTATCAATGTGTGATGTGCTATTAAGAGTCTTATTATATGTCGTGATCTCAGGCCTATGGAAGTTTAGGAGGATGGAGGTGCTACCAACAGACCGTTGATGCAATTAGCCTTGGTTAGAATGCCTAATGCCGATTTATTGCTCAAGGTTTTCTGTGGCGTTCTGAGGTCTGTGCTCTCCATTTTCATTGTGCTAAGATTCTAGTGCTACTTTAAGGTTAGTAGAGCTGTTTTTTTGATTTGTGGAGTACCATTACTAAGCTCTGGCATTGACCTGGGTGTGTTTACATGGTTGACTAAAGCATAATAAGTGGGTAGTACATCAAGCACAATAAATGCATTAAAGCAATACTGCATGAGGAAAAATACTGTGAATACACACAAGAAATAAAAGAAGTTAAAATGAAACGACATAGATACTTTTAAGTCAATGCAATCAATATAATGTGTGTTAACTTCAAATTCAGGAGTATATAGTGTAGTTAAACCTAAGAGGCATATATGTAATACACTATAAAGTGTTGTTACATTTGAGTGTTCAATTTGGAGTTATACTAAGTAAAAAGAAAAAAATGAAGATGTGTTAGTAAAATACATGCTATCTATGATAAGACAACTCAATTAAGAGTAATGGATAACTAAAAAGAAAATGGCTGCACTAAGAATGTGACGTTCCATCAAATCCTGTAGACGCATGGTAGGTAGTGGAGATGCACAGTGTATAATGCAACGAAGAGTAAGAATCTGTCTCTGATACAGGAAGACAAGGAACTGGAGCACCAAAAGGAGGACAATGACAAGCATAATGACATGAGACATCAGTTTGTAAAACATCTACATCCTTATAGTTCAAGGCTTCAATGAAGTTAACCTCATGACCTTGAAACACATCCAGAATCTGGATCTCTGAAGAAACAGGATCTGAATCTAGATAAAACAGGGAAACTCCACCAACATTAACAATGGAGTTCTTGGGAACATCAATCAAGCAAACAGTGCTGGGTAGAGGAACTCTATTATTGAAATTGTTTATTCATGGTGACCATGAGTTCACTCAGAGGGATACTAACCAGCCAAACATTATTTACAACGGCAACTTTTTGTTTTTGAAAACTCATCGTACAAGGACATGGTAACTTTATATTGTTCTTTCACATTTTCAGTAGACAACCCACAAAGAGCTGCAGAAGTGTCCTTCAGGAAAGGTTTACCTGGGCACAACCAATGAATGTCTTTAGTACATTGGTATATGCCTAAATTAGGTACAGGATATTGTTATGGATCATCATAGTGGTAAGTGAGGTACACGGGGTAGCCTTGGAGGCTGCATCTATCAAGCCCTCACAGAGAAATGCCTGTTTGAATTTTAACAGGAACCGTGTAACTGTTCTGTTTGGCTTGAGTTTACCCAGAAAATACTTGTGCTTCCTGATGGCGTCGAAGGTTGGAACCTTCCACTGCAGGACTGTCAATCTGTGTTGATGGGGTGGCTTCTCCAGCTGGTCCGGATATCTGCGCTGGCTGCACGTGACCAGAAACAGTCGGTTAGTCATTCAGACTCATTAGAAGGGGAAGAGGAGTTAACCAGTTCCTCCTCTGACTTATGAGGCCTAGGACTGTTCTTGGGCCCACTGGGCATCGCCTGTGGCTTAGGTGGCTTTCTATTGGCAGAAGCCTCATTTGAGGGGCTGGATGCAGTGGCAGCCTTCATCATATTTGCTAACTCGCTAATTTTCTTTTCCAGCTCCTGGATCTTGTTAAAGCCTGACTTCCGTTTTCCAGTTCTGGTTCTGCTGAGTGAAACGCTGGTTCCCAGAGTGAGGCTTAGATCCAGATGACTGGTTATTCTGGGGTGGCCTGGGAAGATTCTGTGAAACAGAAGAAGAGTTACTTTCCAAAAAGAGTAAATTTTACAGCACTAACGCATTGTTCGGTTCCTTGACTTTGCTTGGAGCTTTTACCTTGCTACCATTGTTAGCCCTAGTGCTAGCAAATCTTCAAAAATCTTCTCAGTGTGTTCTAACAAGCATGACGGGGGTTTGTGGTGCTTGTCGGCCAGGTAAACCTTGGTGGGCGGGAGGGGGGGTCTGATAGAACAGATCACGGAACTTCTGGTAGTGATCCAGTGTTTCCCAGGGAAGATCCCAAGGTCTGCCTAAGTTTGTAGGCAAACTCTCTGGATGAGTCATCTTTCCCACAAGTCATACTATATGCTGCCTGTTTGGCAACGATCACATCAAGATATGGCCCATAACGTTTCTTTAGTGCCTTTTCAAAGGTGACGAGATTAATCTCCAGGAACAAGCAGGAATGAGTCTTCACATATGGGTACGTCGGTACCGACGGAGTCTGCGCGGGAACGCTTCCCAGCTTCCAATCAGAAAGCTTTTGGAAGCATCCCACCATGCCTGCGTGCTGCCTTCCCGCCCTTCCCAACTGTCTCTCCTCAGTTTTCGTTTTTCCGCGGAGCCGGCATGACGTCTTCCTGTCACCGCAGAAAATTCTTCTTTAATTCTTTTGTTTTCTTGTGGTCGCGGCTGTCTCCCCGATTCCACCGGTACCGCCGGTGTTTCTTTTTTCTTTTTCTGTAATTTTTCCCTTCAGGGAATATTTTTTCCCTCAGTTTTTGTCTTAAATTTTTAGGCCTTCTAGGCCTGTCCATGTTCCTCATGGAACCGCCAGCCACTTTCTCTAAGAAATATTTAAGCTGTGGCGGTACAGCTTTATTTTTAGACTCCAAAAACTGGTGTCTAACCTGTTTGGGTCCTGACCATTTTCCTCCGGAGCCCTCAGGCTACAGTATTGTAAGAAGAGATTTTCAACATCGAGTTTCTCTCGATACCAGGTTCCCTTCCAGTGTCAGGGCACCAACCGTTTCTTCTTCTACAGAGGATCAGGTAACCCACAAACAGTCTGTTAAGACTAGCCAACCCTCGAGTGGTAGGTCTCATGCACAGCATGAAGACGGCTCCGGCCTTGCCCTCGAGGGTCCATTGGCTTCAAAACCCCGGCGGGAGTCTTCGGCCTCTAAAGCCTATGAGGGGTTTCAGGTTGTTCCTGGGGCTCACCCCTCACAGAACATACCTGAGCCATGCTCAGTGGTGGCATCCGCTTCGAGCGGTACCGATACCCCGGCATCGGCACTGGTGTTGGACGTTACACTCCTCACCAGGGCTCGTCATCTGGCTTTCTCTTTACCTTCGGGACCGGTGGATACTGTGGCCGCGCCCCGTCCGTCTAGGCGGCTGCCTAGGGGGGTGCGCCGGTCACACTCTTTTTGTGTAGGTGTGGCCTGCTTTGTAAGCAGTACGAGTGGATGAGGACACAGGACAATTTGTAAAAATAAATTGCTTTTTATTGTTTTCTTCGTGGAATCAATTTTTGACAAATGACCATGATAAGGCAAACCAAAAATATAACCAAAAATAGGATACTTTCTCCAGTAACTTTCTTAGCAAAAACTCTCCAAGTAGTTTTTTTCACTCTTGTTAATTTTGCCTCCTTCCATTTAACAAAACCAGCATAATACTGTTAAGTGCACAGTTCAACAAAACTTCAATAAGACAGTTTTGAATTCACATTCTCAGCTGCTGCAGATTAGGATACCAGCCATGTGCTGCCTCTTAGTTTAAAACCAATAGCCTTCTTAACTGGGCTTTAGCAGTGGAAAAACTGGCTGCTTTTAAACACGAGGTTTCTATCTTCTTGTCTGCCCTTCTCCTAGGCATTCATTGATACCAGCACATATGTTATCTTCTTAACCTGTATCATACAGCCTTCCATAAAACATTAAACATTGCTTACACAAAGTCCACACTCCATTGACTCTGCTGAAGACACGGGACTGTCTGGATAAAGCTCCACTTCCATTTCCTCCGGTGAACTATAAAACTCAGGGCTTGGGGCAACTTCTGGCACACTCTGCTGCACTTCTTTTAAAAGTTTAAAAAGCTTTCCCCATTTTAGCTTCTGGCTCCCCCTTTTAACTGGGTCAGAACCTCTTGCCCTTCTCTCCCTTAACAACTCCACCTCAGGGAATATATGAGTTGTTTGGCTGGCAGAAACCCTCCTTTTATCAGACTTTCTGTACTGTCTGTTCAAGGGCCCAGGACTTGAGCTGCTGCTTTCAGAATCAGACGTATAGTCCTGACTTCTTCCCCACAACCTTGACACTTGCCTTGGGAGTTGTGGCTGGTCCCTTTTGAACCACCAGGTCTCACAGCCTTGTAATGCTGCCTCCTCCCCTGGTCTCTCTGGACTCTCTGCCTCTCCTCTTGGCTTCTGGCCTGCAGTCTTTCCTGCCCTCTGGCAGTCTCTCTCTGCAGTCCTTCCTGTGTCTGAGCACGTCCTGCTTGCTCTGCTTGTTCACCTCCTTGCTCTCCTGATTCTGCCGGTTCACTTCCTTGTTCTCCTGATTCTGCCTCACTTCCTGTGTGTGACGCAGCTTAAATGTTCTGTGGCTTGTTTCCTTCCCTGGCCCCACCCTCTCTCTGCCTGCAACTGTTCTAGAGGCTGGGTGTGGCTTCAGGCTAGCCCTGCTAGTGTGTGCTTTAGTTTCTCTTTCTACCTGGGAGCTATGTTTTGGTGAGCCCATCCCCCGTTTATGAAAAAAAACCTCTTTTTTTTCAGTTTTAAAGGGCTCTGCTGCATGTGCATCACCACATATCCCCCCACCCCCCTTAAGCTATTACCGGCTGGCGCCACAACCCGCGCACAGCTGGTAATCCTAGACAAGGCATCCGCATTGGTATGGAGCTTCCCGGCCCTATGCTGTATTCGAAAATCAAACTCCTGGAGGGCCATATACCAGCGCGTCAAACGTGCATTACTGTCCTTCATTTTGTTTAACCACTGTAACGGGGCGTGATCAGTTACCAACAGAAACCGCCGTCCGGTTAAATAAAAATGCAAGGCCATCACAGCCCACCTTATTGCAAGGCATTCGCGCTCGATCGTCGAATACTTTCTCTCCGGAGGGGTAAGCTTACGGCTTAAAAACATCACGGGATGTTCCGTCCCCTCGTGTTTCTGTGACATCACTGCTCCAAGGCCCATTTCCGAAGCATCGGTTTGGACGATAAAAGGTTGGTTAAAATCCACCCCGCGCAAAACCGGTGCCTCACACAACTTTTCCTTCAATACTTTAAAGGCCTGTTCCGCGATCCCAGACCACTGCAACTGTGTAGGGGCATTCTTTTTAAGCATCTCGGTAAGAGCTGCACTCAGTCGCGAAATGCGGGATAAAACGGCGGTAATAGCCGATTAGACCCAAAAAGCTCCGAAGTTGCTTCTTCGTCTGCGGCTTCGGGAACGTCTTAACGCTCTCTACTTTATCCAAGAGCGGCTTTACTATACCATGGCCGACTAAGTGACCCAAATATTTTACTTCAGTCGCGCCAAACATACACTTAGCTGGGTTGAGCGTGAGGCCTGCCCGCCTCATCGCCTCCAATACAGCCTTGACCCGAACCAAATGATCATCCCACCGCGAGCTATGGATGACGATGTCATCCATATACGCTGTCGCGTAAGACTGGTGTGGACGGAGGACCATGTCAATTAACCGCTGACACGTCGCTGCGGCCCCATGAAGACCAAAGGGCATCCCGTGAAATTGGAATAATCCAATTGGAGAACTAAATGCGGTCTTTTGGCGAGATTCCCGGGTGAGGGGAATCTGCCAATACCCTTTGGTCATGTCTAATGTGGTTAAGTAAGTGGCTCGGCCTAAACGATCCAAAAGTTCCTCTATTCGAGGCATAGGGTAGGTGTCAAACCTGGAGATGTCATTTACCTTACGAAAATCAATACAAAAACGTAATGACCCATCAGGTTTTGGCACTAAAACTATTGGGTTGTTCCAGGGGCTTTTAGACTCCTCGATTATCCCCATCCTCAACATTTCCTGGACCTGCCTTATGACCTCCGCATGCTTTGCCTCAGGGAGTCTGTAGGGATGTTGGCGGACTACTTCGCCATACGGGGTGACTATCTCGTGTGCCACCAGGTTTGTCTCCCCTGGTAAAGGGGTAAGGACATCCAAGAACCCATTCAGCAATTTGGACATTGCCTCCCGCTGAGCCCATGAGAGATCCTCTCCCATCCTGAGTACCTGCTCTGCTTTATCATCCACGAGCTGTGGGCCTAAGTCCTCCTCTTCCCTCTCCACACAACTGGCAGTCAAACCCTTCATCTCGGCCTTTCCTGTAGAGCCAAAGCCACCCGAACCCCGGGCAGTAGGGGATAACTCCATCCACCTCCTCTATGGGTGGGCACCCTACCCGCTCACAAATAAATTGGGCAATACGATCCCCCACACTCACCCTAAAATCCTCCCGCGCAAAATTAAATCAGAGTACTTTTATGGATCCGCGATAATCCGGATCAATGACCCCTGCCCCCACATCAATAAAATTTTTAAGGGCCATCCCTGACCGAGGGGCAATTCGGCCATAACAGCCAGGCGGTATTTCCACCTGGATGCCCGTCTCTACTAGGGCCTTCCCCTGTCGTGGTACGACAGTGTCCACAGCACTGCAGAGATCAACCCCTGCAGCCCGTTTAGGCACCTTAGCCTCCGGGGTGGTCCTACAGACCCTAAGTATGAACTTAGGCTTTGGATCAGTTTTTTCCCTCTGGGGCTCTTTCTTCCCTCCCTGTTTACCCGTGGTTCCAAACAAAGGAGCGGGTAGAAAGCTGGCTCTTCCCTTCCTGGGAATGTTTTTTGAGGGGGCACTCAATTCTCCCTGAAAAGATTTCCCTGACCTAGGGTCTTTCTGAGGGCTACCTTCTTTTTCTAAGGGCTTACCACCTGTACGGGTAGTGATCATACCTTTTTTTACTTTCCTTTAGCCTGGGGTCAGCAACCTTTCCTAACTGGGGTAAGGCTTTCTCCCTGGCTGCGGTATCTTCAGTGGCCCTGTTTCCTCTTAGCCTGGGGTCAGCAACCTTTCCTATCTGTGGCCAGTCACGGCCTAGGACTACCTCATGTGGAAGCTTGGGTACTATGGCCACCTCCATCTGTTTTCTCAGACCTACTCCCTCTATCACCACAGACTGTATGGGGTAGGTAGAAGCGGCGCCATGGACACAGCGTATCCTAATATGATTCCCAGAGGTCAGTGGCGAGGGTTTGTCTTTCGCCTCTATTTGCTGCCAGAGCCTCTGGGAAATCATGGATTGGTCTGCGCCTGAGTCCAATAATGCCTCCGTTGGTATCCCTTCTACCTCCACCCTTAACAGGAACCCTTCTCCTGTATCTCTGTGCTGGGTTGTTATCAAGGCCTTTTTGGCTCTACAGTCCCTCTTTACATGACCAGCTTCTCCACACGAGAAACACTTCCTATGCATATTATATCCTCTATACATCTTTACATTTTCGTGTGCAAATCCCTCAAGCTTGGCCTTCCTTTCTAGAGACTCCAGTTTGTCCTTTTTGAAAACACCCCCTTTCTCTGGGCTTAATTTATTAGCCTCCAGAAAGCGGTCAGTCAATGCAATGGCTTCCCGAGTGTTTTTGCAATTTTGGAGTACTAGGAAGGTTTGCACGCTGCTTGGTACAGACTCCATATATTGCTCAAGGATTATCGTATCTAAAATAGACTCTATATCCTTTACTTCTGGCATCAGTCACTTGTACACCAGGTTTTTCACACGGTGATATAATGCCTGAGGTGTCTCACCTGACCTCAACTTACATGAGCGCAGTTGCCTGCGATAGACCGCCGGATTTAAACCTAAGCGATCTTTCACAGCTTGCTTTACATCATCATAACTCTTAATTAAACTAGCAGGCATAGCTCTGTAGGCCGCTAAGGCTTCGCCCGTGAGAGAAGCAGCGAACCTTAGCGCCCACTGCTCTTTTGGCCATCTGGCTAAGAGAGCTATTCTCTCGAAAGCCTTGATGTAATCATCCACATCATCATCTTTCGTGAGGCGCCCACCCGAGAAAGTCCCAGTACCTGGCCAGTCCCAGCCCTGAAAACCTGCCCCTGCACCTGGCACAGTCCCGGCAGCATCTTCTTTCTTTCCCTGGGCTGCCAACCAGCTGGACATCGCTTCAATGAGTGGCGCTTGCTGCGACTGGAACAATGCCTTTGCCTGCTCCAGGCTCTGTGCGGACAACTCCTGCTGTCTGGCTATCTGGCCAGCCGCCCAGTCCAGGATGTCGCGTGCCTCCATGGTTCCGCTTTCCTGTGGAGAGAACAAAAGACAGAAACACCAAGTGCGGACTTCTTCTCTTTTCCCCTGCCTTGGTGATTACCTCCCCCACAGCCACCCTCTTACACCAGTGCTGTCCAGATTAACCTTCTAGCCTATGGGTTACCTGGTTCTGGTGCAGAGTCTCACTTTGTCAACTCCGTTGATCCGGAATCCAGCTCCACCGCCACTCCGGATTTTCCCTTCTGCTCCGCAGACCTGGGGTTGACACGGCTGCTCCTGGGGATGTCTCTCCTTCCTTTTGGTCCGGCGTGCCAACTTGATTCCAGCGAAAAAAATCCTGCCTACTACGCCACCTGTGGCCGCGCCCCGTCCGTCTAGGCGGCTGCCTAGTGGGGTGTGCCGGTCACACACTTTTTGTGTAGTTGTGGCCTGCTTTGTAAGCAGTACGAGTGGATGAGGACACAGGACAATTTGTAAAAATAAATTGCTTTTTATTGTTTTCTTCGTGGAATCAATTTTTGACAAATGACCATGATAAGGCAAACCAAAAATATAACCAAAAATAGGATACTTTCTCCAGTAACTTTCTTAGCAAAAACTCTCCAAGTAGTTTTTTTCACTCTTGTTAATTTTGCCTTCTTCCATTTAACAAAACCAGCATAATACTGTTAAGTGCACAGTTCAACAAAACTTCAATAAGACAGTTTTGAATTCACATTCTCAGCTGCTGCAGATTAGGATACCAGCCATGTGCTGCCTCTTAGTTTAAAACCAATAGCCTTCTTAACTGGGCTTTAGCAGTGGAAAAACTGGCTGCTTTTAAACACGAGGTTTCTATCTTCTTGTCTGCCCTTCTCCTAGGCATTCATTGATACCAGCACATATGTTATCTTCTTAACCTGTATCATACAGCCTTCCATAAAACATTAAACATTGCTTACACAAAGTCCACACTCCATTGACTCTGCTGAAGACACGGGACTGTCTGGATAAAGCTCCACTTCCATTTCCTCCGGTGAACTATAAAACTCAGGGCTTGGGGCAACTTCTGGCACACTCTGCTGCACTTCTTTTAAAAGTTTAAAAAGCTTTCCCCATTTTAGCTTCTGGCTCCCCCTTTTAACTGGGTCAGAACCTCTTGCCCTTCTCTCCCTTAACAACTCCACCTCAGGGAATATATGAGTTGTTTGGCTGGCAGAAACCCTTCTTTTATCAGACTTTCTGTACTGTCTGTTCAAGGGCCCAGGACTTCAGCTGCTGCTTTCAGAATCAGACGTATAGTCCTGACTTCTTCCCCAGCTCCTTTCTTGCCCACAACCTTGACACTTGCCTTGGGAGTTGTGGCTGGTCCCTTTTGAACCACCAGGTCTCACAGCCTTGTAATGCTGCCTCCTCCCCTGGTCTCTCTGGACTCTCTGCCTCTCCTCTTGGCTTCTGGCCTGCAGTCTTTCCTGCCCTCTGGCAGTCTCTCTCTGCAGTCCTTCCTGTGTCTGAGCACGTCCTGCTTGCTCTGCTTGTTCACCTCCTTGCTCTCCTGATTCTGCCGGTTCACTTCCTTGTTCTCCTGATTCTGCCTCACTTCCTGTGTGACGCAGCTTAAATGTTCTGTGGCTTGTTTCCTTCCCTGGCCCCACCCTCTCTCTGCCTGCAACTGTTCTAGAGGCTGGGTGTGGCTTCAGGCTAGCCCTGCTAGTGTGTGCTTTAGTTTCTCTTTCTACCTGGGAGCTATGTTTTGGTGAGCCCATCCCCCGTTTATGAAAAAAAAACTCTTTTTTTTCAGTTTTAAAGGGCTCTGCTGCATGTGCATCACCACAATACGCTCCAGATTGACTTTCCAGTATCGGCATCGACACCGATACTACCACCGACGTCGGTACCCTCTAGACATGCATCGATAGACTCGCTTCCTTCGATGCCGAGTCTGGAATCGATCTCTAGTCTGGAAGACTGGGTACCGACACTCACCGGTACCGATTGAGCTGCCACCGATGACTGCTCCGATGTCGGTGTCGCCTTCGATTCCGACAGCGCTACCGGTATCGGTATCGGTACCGGTATCCGCAGTAGCATCGGGGCCAGCTCCTTCCATGCTTCTTTCACCAGGGTCGCTCCTTTCTATACCAAGTCTGGAGTCGATACCTGGCATGGACGATGCAGTACTGACTGTCACAGGTCCTGACCTCCAGTACCAGCATCCATCCCTTAAGGATCCTTTTTTGCACCGTGCAGGATCTTATATTCCTATATACTCAGGTAGATCCTCCGGTGCCCATGCTAGTTCTTCAGGTCTAGCCTGTCCAGGGAAGGTTCTCTTTGGAGATCCTTCTTTTCAGAATTTCCTCCTGGATATGGCAAGATCTCTTGCCATTCCTATCCCTGGCCATGATCCTACACAAGGCTCTGTTTCTACTGAAGCAAAGGAAAACATAATGCTTCCTTTGCATCATTCCTTGCGGGATCTTCTTCTAAGAATTTGGGAAGCACCTTTTAAAGGTACCCTCACATTCTAGAGCAACTGATCTTCTGTATCAGGTGCCCCCCTCTCCAGGGTTTCAAAAGACTCAACTTCCTCATCATTCCATTGTGGTGGAATCAGCCATGAGGAAGGTGAAAAGTAAGAAAAAACACTCTTACCCACCAGGTCGTGAGTCTAGGACACTAGATGCCTTTGGACGTCAAACCTTCCAGACATCCATACTGTCAGCAAGGATTCTCTCATATATTTTTTATGAGTCTATATCTTCAGGAGGTCACAAAGAAATTATATCTTTTAACTCCTTTTCTTTCAGAGCCCAAGACTGCAGACTATTCCTTACTACTTAGTCATATTCAAAATATCTCTTGGTTTCTTACTCGTGCTTCCCTAGACTCATTTGAGTCTGTTAGCAGAACTTCTGCTATAGCCATAGGGGCACGACGTAGAGTCTGGCTCCAAGCTTCAGAATTAGACAAATGGGCACAACAAAGACTGGGTAATACTCCTTGCACTGGAGAAAATCTCTTCCATAAGGAGTCTTTACATCAGGTTGCTCAGTGGTCCACTGACTTCCCTGTTTCTGAAGGCTATCCTAAGCCTTCTCCTTCCCCAGTACGTAGGAAATGCCCTACCAAACCTTCTTTCCCTAGAAGGAGAAGGTTTTACTCTTCTCCTGCCCATCATACAGATGTTCCCAAGCAGGGAAGGCATCGCCCTGGTCTGAAGAATTCAAACTCTCGCCAGGCTAAACAAACCCAGCAACCATAGGGTTCTGATTAATCTTTTTTCTGCCTCTTGGGGTTTAGAACCTACAGTTGACTACTTCTCAGCAGAAGTTTTTCACTGTTTTCATTCTAAACTTTACACATGGCATCCAGTTCTCCTAGATATACTGAGCTGTCAGGATATTCATGTCTATGGGTCACAGCTTTCTCCTCCTCTTCCTTCTAAGAAGAGGGGTTTAACAACTATCACATGATAGTTTTCTGTACCAACATGAATTCTTTCCTTCTACAGACTTGGTAAGTCACTTTTCAGCTCTTGTTTCTCTACCCTCTTATCCAGTTTTTCCCCTGTAAGAGTGGTACCTTTGCACTGGAGGGCTTCTTCAGCCTTTCTAGTCTTTCCATTCCAGTGTGGAGTCTTTTTTTCTCTCGAGGAGTCTTTTTTTCTCTCGAGTAAACTCCCTTCTTTTTGCTTGGGCAGCTCATCAGACAGGGACAGAGATTTCTTACTCTTGTTCTGTCTGTTCTTTCTGTTTTACACAGAAAGATTCTCTCTGCTGTCTTATCAGCAACTGCCCATGCAGGAGCTCTAGTGATTGGACCACTGGTACTTTTCCACAGGTATACACAGTTGTCCTCCACCACTTTCTGTCTGGCCTTAGTAGTGATTCCAATACAGTGCATACATCTTTCTTGGGCAATCCTTATCACTACAGGCTTATCACACTATCTTCTATTCTCGCCATCTCCAATTCCTTTGGGTTTGGCAGCATAGTTGACGTGGCTGCTGGCTTTTCCAACAGCCAGTTCTATCTCCCAACTCTCCTGCATAATGCTGTCTGCAATTTTACAGAGAAGCTTTCCACTATGGGCCCTTGCTAGAGAGCATGGGGTTTTTTCTCTAATGACTACCCTACATGGTTGAAAAAAGGCTTCCTCAGTCATGCCCCCCATGACTGAGAGGGTTCTTCATACCCTACTATTTCCTTTAAAAACAAAGGACATAAGCCTTCTCTACGTGAAAGCCTAAAGAGTGGTCAATTCCTACAGGGAATATGCTCTTTTTTCCTTGCAGCTTGTCCTCATGGTATCCTAATCCTTCAGGGACAGCACATATTTAACTAAAGAACGCATGATACCCTTTTTGTCCCTCAAGTGGGTCAACCTGGTATTTCATTCTTATGTGTTCTCTGTCCCTTTACCATGCTAGAGTTCTACAAGACTCAGGACTTGCTGCTTACTGACTGTTTTTTTCACGTAACCATCCTGCTTATTTCACTGGATACCATTCCCATCATAACCAGGGGGAATAGATTCTCTATATATCTTCTCAAGTAGGTTCTTCCTTCTTGTTATCAGATGAATCTTTCCTCTTCACATCTCTCATGTGAATGTACTTATAGGCATATCTCTGTCTGCTTAATTGCAGACATTTATCTTTCGGCCTATATATTCATATATATAGATATAGATAGATATAGATATAGAGAGAGATATAGAGAGAGATATAGATATATATGTCTGTCAGCTGTGTGTGCATATGTTATGCCCTTCTAGATCTCACTATAGATATATATATTCTGTATATCTATATGTATATACATATCTATATCTGTATGTATATATATATCTATATCTATATATAGATAGATATAGATATATGTGTGTGTATCTGCCGAGATACTTCATTATAGGTAGATATGTATTTACATACTTATCTATCTGTCTATGCTCATATAGGTTTTACCTTCCTATATGTTCCAAACAGTGGGCTTTACCCATGTCCATGCTGTTCCACAGCATGTTTGGGGTGCTACACACACAACCACTCCTGTGGTACTGACAGCTCCTATCATAACTCTAAGGGTTAGGTATTCCTGAAGCTCCATGCTCCAATATCTTTCCTACCTCTCACCAGTTCGGAAAGACATAGCGGATCTTCAGTAGATCTGAGGTTCCAAATCCTCAGACACCTATCCTTTCTTTGGGAATACGGGATTTTTCCATACCCCTTCTTCCCTCAAGGACTAGGCCAGTTTGTCCAACTCGGTCAGTGTTCCTCTTTTGCTCCTAAGTGTGAATAACTCTGTAGCCAAAAGAGTTTGCAGCTTTTTCCATAAAGCTTCCCACTGAAGGCCTACCGTTTTTGTACTACCCCAGTTGAATCCTGGGGTCACCTTTCTCTTCCAGATTTTGACCCTCACCTTCACTCAGTGAGGTCACCTTGAAGACTCCTCTACTGGATCCCCAGTAGACTCCATCAGCCTCTCTACTTC
Organism: Ichthyophis bannanicus; assembly: GCA_033557465.1. NCBI lineage: Eukaryota > Metazoa > Chordata > Amphibia > Gymnophiona > Ichthyophiidae > Ichthyophis > Ichthyophis bannanicus. The sequence continues at coordinate 868,781,102 of CM066033.1, forward strand.
CTGCAATCCAGTAGGTGAGGTCCATATTGCAATTGTTCATTTCAATATATATTCATGATAATTATCATACATACAAGGACTCCTTGCTGTAGTCCTATCTTAGGTTAGCTGTTTTTTACAGCTCCTTTCTATTTCAACTCCTACCCTCCATCCTCAGGATGCCTGGCCATATGAGGTGTAGCATGTTTTCAATCTCCAACATGCTAGGGCTCCAGGCATCTTAGCTTGGGAGTCCCCATATGTGAAGACTCATTCCTGCTTGTTCCTGGAGATAGCACAGTTACTAACCTGTAACAGGTGATCTCTGGGAACAGCAGGAATAAGTCTTCACAACCCACCCACCTCCCCTAGGAGTTGTATCTCTCTATCTATCTTTCCTTTCCTCTCTCTCTCTCTCTTTGTCTCAGCTTTAAAACTTAACTGAGGAGAGACAGTTGGGAATGGTGGGAAGGCAGCACGCAGGCATGGTGGGATGCTTCCAAAAGCTTTCTGATTGGAAGCTGGGAAGCGTTCCCGCGCAGACTCCGTCAGTACCGACATACCCATATGTGAAGACTTATTCCTGCTGTTCCCAGAGATCACCTGTTACAGGTAAGTAACTGTGCTCTCTTTTCACCTTCTGCCATGGTCCGGATAAACTGCTGACAAGATACATCAAAAGACCATGGGTGATACCGAACCATGTCTTCCTCCCTGGTAATTCCCAGAGCCTGGAAGACTATTTTGACTGCAGCTAAATGTTCATTTATGGTTACATGACTTTTTCTCAAAGGGTGTGACCATATTACGCAGAGATTTAATAATCTGAAGCTGGCCCACAGGAGAAAGAACATCTCTATCATTTTTTTTTTCTCTTGCTGGACCCTGGAGCGTGGAGGATTTTGTCTATCTTCAGCTCCCTCTGGTGGCCAATGTTGGTACAGTTTTCTATCACTAGGGGGACTTCCCACCCCTTTATGTTTGTTTATTTGCTTGATATACCGCTGTTCCAATTAGAGCACGGCGGTTTATAAAATTACAAAAATTAATCAATATGCAGGAAAGGCCAATGGGCCGGAGAAGGAAAGGAAGTTGCAAAGTGCGGCAGGAAAGCACTCAAGACACTTAAATAGACATGGCTAAGGAGTGAGAGAGGGGGGGAAGGGGAAAAATTCAGACAAAAGGGGAGGGGAGGTCAAAAGCAGTAGAGAAGAGGTGTGTTTTTAGATCTCTTTTGAAAGTGGGGTAATGTTCGAGTCTGAGGGGAAGGGGTAGAGAGTTCCAATAAGCAGGGCCGACAAAGAAGAAGGCAGAGGAGCGTATGGATTGTAGATGGGCATGTGATGGTGAGGGGAGGTGAAGGTGGTTGATACGGATTGAACGAAGTGAGCGAGTGGGAGTATGAAATTGAAGTAGGTCTGCCAGATATTGGGGGGTGCGGTTGTATAGGACTTGGTGAACCAGTGTGAGGATTTTGTAGCGTATGTGAAATTGCAGGGGAAGCCAGTGTAGGTGAAGAAAGAGAGGAGTGAAAAATAAGGCGTGCAGCAGTGTTTTGAATATGTTGGAGGCAATGAAGTTGTGAAAGAGGAAGTCCAGCAAGGACTGAGTTGCAGAAATCGACGCGTGACATTATTAAAGAAGGGTGGTGAGGGCTTCAGGGGTGAGAAAGGGGCGAATAGATCGTATCTGTCGAAGAAAGAGAAAAAGGAGATCTTTGTAATGTGGGAGATGTGAGCATGAAAGGAAAGATCAGAGTCGAAAATGACACCTAGATAGCGAAAGCTTGTGACAAGATGAATCTGTGAGCCTGAAAAAGAGGGGGTGATCAGAGGGGGAGGGCTGCCATGAGTAAACCAGATGGCTACTGTTTTCGTTAGATTTAGATGCAGGCCTTAACCTCTCCATCTAAGGGGAGGGGTCAAGAGTAGGGTGTTTCTCTCTGTCACTAAGGCGCTGATTGAAGAGAACTGACTTTGTCCTGGAAAAACTGCCTTTCTACTCTGGGCAAGTTTTCCACTGGCAAACAGCCCTCATCTACCACTCGGGAATATGCCAAGAATGGGGACAAGCCTGGAGAGACAGAATGGCATCTGTCCTCTGGCTCGTCACTCTGCAAGTTAAACTCATATGCCAACTGAAAACACTCTCAAACTGTGACTCTCTTGATTTACTCTCTCTATTTCTTGTTCACATTTATGCCGTGTGGCGGCTAGCTGTGTTTGGAGTCTAGCACTTTTCTCTCTTGCCGCATTCAGGGCAGTTTCTGTTGCATTTAACTGGGCAATTAGAGCATTCTCTCTCTGCTGCTACAAAGCCATTTCGTTTTGAAATTTTGTTTTCCTCTGCCAACTCAGTTCTACAAACTGTCAGGAATTGCATTTCTCTCTGATCCTCAGCGTTCCGTTTCCACAGCTTAATATATCAAACATTAGGGTCACCATGAAATTTTGGCATCATATTATCCTGCTTTAAAGCACAGATGTTCCAAACTTTTGGATTCCATATTTCATTCTTTCCATCATGCCATAAACATTTAAGATGATCAAAATGCATTCTACATGGGTTCAACACAAATCTCCAGCAGGCCAAAAGGAATGGCGTGTGCCACATCTTCCCAAAAATCATCTATATTGATTGAATGGTATGCGCTGAGCAATCTTAATCTCTGCATTCAGCCCACAGGGGGAGTCTGAATTTTAAAGAAAAAATCCAGTATTGTTCCCAAAAATGTAAAATAGTTCTACTATTGTCTATTACAAGATCAAGACCCTTCGCCACCTGCGACCCATGCTAGATCCTGACAGCTTCCGCATAATATTCCAAGCTCTTGTCATACCCCATTTTGACTACGCAAACGTTATACTTCAAGGCCTCCCTAAAAACACACTCAACCCTCTGCAATTAGCGATGAATGCTTCTGCCCTTGTATTGTGTGGGACATCAAGACGAGATCACATATCCCCTGTCCTAAGAGATCTGCACTGGCTCTCGATAAGCTGTAGGATCTCCTTCAAGGCCCTACTAATCACTTTTAAGGCCATAAACAATATAGCGCCCCCCTCAATCTCCGTGCTCATCTCCCAACCCCCTAGCAACAGATCCAAGAGGTTGCATTCCTCCAATACACTTATTACGCCAAAAGTATCCACAAAGTGGGCACAATCAACCAACAAGCAGGCAGGCATTTGTGTCATACGCTCCCAGATCATGGAACAACCTCCCACATGACATAAGAGCAATCAAGGACATCACTCATTTTAGAAAGGCCCTCAAGCACCATTTGTTCATTACGCACTTTTCACAACACAACAATTCCCCTCATGCCTCACACCCTCACACATACCATCCCTCAACCTGATAGCTTAACAACATACACAAGTTTGATAAGAGGAAGTGGCCCGTAAATGGAACACAGTCCACAGTGGATCTCACTCCCTGTTCTACCCTTGTAACATTATTGAGACAGCAGTATGTAAATCGTACATAGTTTTCCCTGTTTTCTCCAAGTTGTTTTCCCTGTTCGATGTAAACTCGGGAGTACCCTGCGGTCCTCGAGTCATTCTGTTAACTGTAAACCGCACTGATGATAAAGAGCGCGGTATAAAAGAAATGTTAAATAAATAAATTTTATTTATTTATTTATTTATTTATTTAACATTTCTTATATACCGCGCTATTAAGATCAGTGCGGTGTACATTGAACAAAATATACAACAATGTATGCAAGTAACATTGAGTTTACATAGAACATGGGAATATATAACATGGATTAACAGGTAAAACTATGTACAGTCAACATCATATATGTATATGTTTTTACTAAATAAATAAATATGTTAGCTCAAGTGGATATTATCTGCGTAATTTATGTAGGAGGTGGGAATCAACAGAGGATGTGGAGCTATCGTGGAGCTTAACCATTTTCTGGTTGAATTAAGGTAATATGGTGTTTAGTGCACGTTGGAGGTCTGTTGTTTGAGTGGACATGCGGGGTCACTTCTGGGTAGAATTTTGTGAATAAGTGATGCTTCACGGCTTTCCTGAATTGTAAAAGGTTTTGATACAACGAATTTCATGAGGAAGTAAATTCCAGTTCAGGGGTGCAAATAAAGAGAAAGCTCTGTTCGATGTAGCTTTAGTACAAGATGTCATCATCTTGGGAACTACTAAGGTATTCATAGCAGTGGTCCTTCTGTTTCTATTTTCGAGGGTGTTATGTATTAGTTTGCTAATTGGTGTCGGAGGGTAGTTATTCCTGGCCTTGAAGGTCAGAACTAGAGACTTATATGTAAGTCTGGCTTGTAATGGTAACCAGTGTAGGTCCTTCATGATCGGCGTTATGTGAGCAGCTCTTGGTGACCCAGAGAGGACTCTTGCAGCTGCGTTCATAGCCAGACGAAGTGGATTTAAGGTTGATTGAGAGAGGCCATGGAGGATAATATTCGCAAAATCTAGGTGAGGGATGACTAGAGCCTGGAATATTGAGCGATAATCAGTATAGTCAAGTAGTGGTCGGAGGTGGCGTAGCGTTCTGATCTTATGATATATCCTCTTTGTCACATTCTTCACATGCGTTGTCATATCTAGGTGTTGATCCAATGTGATGCCGAGGTATCGGATAGTGGGTTTTGACGTCAGTTCTATGTTATTGATTAGCAGTGACGGAGGGGGTATGAACTTGCGATTTCTTGTGACAAATAATACATCAGTTTTGTTGTGATTTATTCTTAAGTTTTGTGTCAACAGCCATTCGGCTATTGCAGCTATTGCAATAAATAAATAATATTGCCCCCTCCAATGTACTGGACTATAATCAGTTGCTCTCCATTTTAACTTGTCAAAAGAATACCCAACGTCAACACAATGAACAACTATAGAGGCTGATGATATGCATGTTTTTAAACAAGATTTATGCTCAACTAAACGAGTCTTAAGAGGTTTGCTAGTAAGCCCCAAATATAACGTAGGACATGGACAGATTATCAAGAATGCAACAAATCAAGAAGTACATTTAGTATAATAATGAGCTTCATGTTTTCAACGATACAGGGTTCTGCCATGAAGTTCCTTCCTTGAAAAGACTAAGAACAGTTCATGGAAGAATAACGTTTTGCGTTTTATGCAATTTATTGATATATCGCCCAAGCTGAAGGGCATCAGAGCGGTTTACAATCACTGCAAGCAGGTACTGGATTTATTCCCTCGTCCTCAAGGGGCTCACAGTCTATGTGTACCTGAGGCAGTGGAGGGTTAAGTGGCTTGCCCAAGGCCACAGGGAGTGCCTATAGGACTAGAAACCACAGTCTCTCTGGCAGTCTTAAGATTCAGAATGTTATTCCATAGGGCAGGCAGATTTAACTACACAATCTGCTGTATTCTTTGCCCTCTTAAAACATTTGGAGGATCTTTGAAAGCATATCCCAATGAGAAAAATGATTTGACTTAATCGGATTAGCTTTCAAAGAATATGGAAACACACAAGTTAATCTGTATCTGACTTCTGTGAATAAGTTGATGATAATGATGATGATCTTTGAGCATACAGTACTCTCTTATAACCTTTATTAGCCACAACATTGGGATGTCCTCAAGCATCATATCTATCTTCAAAATCGAAGCTTGAAATTTAAAGTCTTCCAAAGAAGAGCACATTTTCCTTAGTCTCAAATTGAGCTATAAGAAGTCCAGACTTTAACTTGCCAGGGTGACTATGGCACCTTTATAGATGATTACGTTGAGCATCTTTTATGATATTTATGTACTAAATATACTTTTTTTTTAAAATAATTCCTATATTGAAAAAATCCAATTGTTGCTGATGTTTCTGGACCCAAAGATTAGGTTTTTGAACACTTAACCTATTCTACAAATTGATCTAATCTTTTGTTCTGAGCTTTTCCAAAAGAAGAATATCTATTCCGCTGCTCACTATCTTTAAACCAATCAGGTTGGTAGACAATTTGCTCTTCAAATGCAGCCGTATATAGGATAGCAATGGATGGAGCTGTTGTTGCTCCCATGGCTATACCATAAGTCTGTAGATAGAAATTCCCTGCTTAATAAAAATAATTTAGTACCAACTGTATTAAATCCATAAAAAAGGATCTTAGCCATCTAGCGGGTTTATATTCTTCAAATCTAGAATAATGCATATGGTCTCATTCTGTGCGATGATAGTATATAAAGCTGTGACATCAAACGTCACTAACCAAAGAGAGTCTGGGAGGTCCTTTATCCAGTTTCTTCAGCATGAATATAAGATCTGCTTTTTAGCAATGGGTTTCAAAATCTTACCAAATGTACACGATGATTCCAATACAGATTCTATACTTGAAACTAGAGGCTTCCCTGGCAGATTAACAAGAGACGTATGAATTTTTGGGAGGGTATAGAATACTGGTAATTTTAGGATGTTTGACTAGAAAATCCCTTTCCTTTACAGTAATAAAATGGAACTTGAGGGTGTATAATGTCTTGTGTGACAGTACTTTGTGTCTTGTGCACTGTAATTTGCTTCTGCTAATTTTCTTCACCATGGAAGGACATCTGTGTGTGCAGTTAGTATGTAAAGTGTAAGGTGACTGGGTGAGTGTTTAGAGAATGTAAAACTGCAGGAAACAAGAAATATAATAAATTAAGACCTATGGAGAGTAATTCTATATCAAATCTATAATAGGTGCCTATGTGGACAGGGCAAAATTCTAAGCCTGTATGTCTTTATAAATAGCAATGCAGATCCTGAAAAAAAATCACAGCTAAACAAACTATGGATGTTTACACCTACTCAGGAGCAGATGTAAATGTTTGTTTGACTAAAATTCACATGTAGTTTATCATGTATGTATGTACACTGACTCTGTGCACACACCCCTGAGCATGCCTACACCCAGGTTGTATTAAAACACACGCATTCTCATCATCGAGTGTACTTTTAAACCTTGGATGGGTTCATAAGAGATCTTTAATGTCTATGCTGGCAAGCACATGAGAAAATAAGTGTTTATAAAATTCCTCTCATGATATGCATGTTATATATAATGATTTAAACCAAACAGACTAAGTAACAAAAACTCTACTTATAATTCCAAAATCCTAAAATAGAGTAAATAGTGTAAATATATGAGCTAGAACATATATGATTGTATTTTTTTCGGAAACTAAGCCATGAGGTTTCATATACCTCTCAAAGCTATATTTCCTTTTACTCAAATAAATGAGCTCTAATAAGAGCCTTTATACCGTAGGTAAAATCACCATGAAATAGTGCTACCTATACCATAAATATAATGTCCTAAAAAATTTATTGTGTGAAAAAAGAGAAGAAGGCTAGCAGAGAAACAACACATTCACTTATCTTACCTGCTGCCCCTTTTAACATGCTCCACTTGAAACTCCCAAAGCCCGGTGTACTTCAACTGAAGAAGTCTGGAATCAACTTGCAGTTTGATATTTGATGGAAAAAGAACACAGTACTGCGTTTCGGGCAATTCAAAACTTCATGCCCTGTATCAATGCTTGATTCCACCACGAAAACCAAAAATCCACTTTCTGGGCTTCTCCACCTCTCCGAGACGCCAGCGCACTATTTACTCTATTTTAGGTTTTTGGATATATAATGATTTGGCTACCAGAGAGGGCTAAAGGAGAGTACTGATTTCCAGCAAGAAAAAAACAATTTATGCATGGGAAACTACCCATTCTTAAAAGTAGAGGACTATTAGTTTTTATTTATGTTTGATATAATAAGGATATGTTTCAACTACGTTTTTCCATTTTTCCACATGTAAAACCACTTTGACAGCATCAAAATTGCTCTAGAAAGTAATAGGATCTTTATGACCGGGTCAGTGCTTTTGTATGGCTTTAGGTAGATATATATATATATTTTATATAAAATCAGGGATGGCAGGGGTGAATATGTACATATGGGTATATATTTGGATGGAATGGTGAATATTAATGGAGCATCTTTTTGGGACAACTCCCAGGTGCCTAAATCTGCTTCATACACATGAGATGGATATATACATGCACCCACTCCCTTTGCCAGCACCATCCTGAGTCTGCAGTGATTGGAGTGAATAAAAAAATCTTTCCATTTATATCTATATAGCTTGGCACATAGGAAATGCTTCAGAATTTATTTGTGGAACGTTGTCAGCAGGCAGCAGGCAGTTTTGTTTTTTAATGGCATTCACAGCATTTCTCCTTTCCATACTGTAGCTGTGCAAGCAACCCTTAAGTTCACCTACGTAGAAAACTATCCAGATGAAGCACCTTCTTATGAAATAGACTCCCAGGAGAATCTGGAAGATAATGATGCCTCGGATATAATAGCACTACTAGATCAACAAGTAAGCTCACCCACGTCTTAGAGCATGGAAACTAAATATTTGTGCATGAGAGCATTATACAACTGCTGAAGAAAGAAACATGGGTAGGAGGTTACTATAGTAATGATTAGTATGTTATATCTGATGCACTATAAAGGTTTAAGTCTCTGACCGTTTTTATTAAGTTGTTTACTTTTTTGCTGCAGTGCTTTCAGTGCCTTCTAGTGAAGTGTTCCTCAACCCTCTCCTGGAGGTACACCCAGCCAATAGGGTTTTCAGGTTTACCACAAGGAATATATATGAGATGGATTTGCATATATTGAAGACCCATTGTGTGCAAGTTTGTCTCATGCATGCTCATTGTGATAATCCGACTGGCCAGAGGTGTCTTCAGAAGAAGGTTGAGAAGCACAGCTGTAGTGTGTACATTAGCTTAAATAGGTATTCACAACCCAGTCCTCTAGAAACTCAGTATTTCCTTTAAGCCAGGGATTCTCAGCTCACTCTCCAGCAAACACCCAGCCAGTGAGGTTTTCAGGCTATCCACAAAGAATATACATGAAAGAGATTTGCATACACTGCCTCCATTGTATGCAAATCTCTCGCATGAATAGTTAATGTGAATAGCATGAAAACAAGGCTGGCTGGGTGTTTGCTGGAGAGTGAGCTGAGAATCCCTGGCTTAAAGGAAATACTGAGTTTCTAGATAGATTATGGCAGGAAATGAATCTTAAACATTTCGCTGCTTTTCTTGGAGATTATAAAACTTAAGCCTAGCAATGTATTTTGGACAGTTTGCCTTTCTATGATTTGAGGGTCTATATTTGTAATTTTTCCCCAGTGCTGTTCTTGCTCAGAATAACATTCACTAATAGAATAATGCCTTGTAAGAAATGTTAAATAAAATAAAAATAAATAAAATGTAGTGACTAATAGTCTTTTTTAAAAAATATGTCTATTTTACAGTTGTCAACGTAATGGCACCCTTGCATTTTAGGTATGTTGTGTACAATATGTTGAAAAATAATTGGAAGTATTACAACTGTTATAATATTTTAATAGTATGTTCAAAGGTATACAACAAAAAAAAGATGTCTCTGCAACATAGATGTAGTAATGTCTGAGAAAGAAACAAATTCCTTATCGTTCCTCCAGTTTAGTCCTCAACCTCTGGGTAGTGAACCTCCTCCTGCAGCTTGGAGACTGGGCATGTCAAAAACTCATGACATCACTGGATATAGCCTGCTGGTCTCTCCCATCAGCCCCCAGTGTGTCCAGTCTCCATGCAGCAGGAGGACGTAGTGAGCCTAGCTTCTGGGCTCACTTGGGGGAACAGATAAGGAGCATTTAGTGTGACAAATTCTATTCTGATTTTACTTTTGATTTTTACTTTTAATTTTACTCTTAATTCAGTTACCTTTTGGTTAATTGACAATCAGGGATTAGTTCCCTTTAGTTGTTAGCAACTTTTCTTATATTTACAGTAATTTTAAATTTGAGCCTGGCTCTTTAAATTAGTAGCAGCTCTCGCCTTCCCTCCTTGTCAGTTATTTTCACTTGCTGCAGGCATTCGCCAGTGCGGATCTCTCTCCCTTGACGGTACGGGAGAGAGAGCTCCGGGACCCGTAAGCCACACTGAAGCTGTGTGAGACGGAGCGTCTCCGTTGCTGCGGGATTTTACTTTTACTCTGTGGAACCGGCTAAGCGGTCCTCGCCGTGGCTGCTGGGCATAGCAGCATGGCTTGAGGATCGGATGAATTCAAGGTGGTAGGAGCAGGCTGAGTGGCTTTCAGCCTTGCAGGTAAAGCCTTTGGGCTCTGTCGGTCTGCTGAGGCCTCCTTTTTGCAGCGGCTGCTGTTCTTGGTGCCAAAATTCGTTGGTAAAGTGGCTGCCATTTTCTCTCTAGGTATTTGGACTGCATGGCGAGAGTTGCAGTGAGCTGCCTGTGTGAGGAAGACGACAGGCAGAATAGCTAGATTTTTAGGTCTAGTGTTTCTTTTGTTTGTAGGGTTTTTTGAGGCTCGGGGGAGGGGGGGGTTCCTCAGTCTTAAAGGGGCTGTTGTCAGTCCTCTTTATTTTTAAGTTTATTCTTAGTTTTATAGGACAGCAGTTTTGGCGTTGATCTCTGATGCTGCATGTTCTCTCCCTCCTAATCATGTCTCTGAGGAGCATCTGTTAAGTCCCGGGATATTAGGCAAATTGCCAGCTTTTAGGTTCTTCAAGAGCAGAGCCCTAACTTGTAGGTGGAAGGAGGGACAGGCTGAAAGTGTGCTTTTGTGTATTCTATAGTGAAAGTTGCCCAAACGCCTGTGGTTTCACAGGGACAGGTTTAGGAAACCTTAGGATATAAAAAAATATATAATAATAATGACAGTTACTGTCAACCAAGAAGTGCCTGTGCTACGGTCTATGGCCACCAGAGGGCATCTGGTACACTCAATAGTGCCTTTCTGTGACCGTGTGTATGCAGCCATCATCATTCAGATTGATCTCTGCAAGTCAGGGAAGAAATAACCGCAGGGCCACCTCATGGGCACTCGGGTTAGTGACTAAACAAGCAACTGTGATGTTCTGCAAATCAAGATTATATGACCAAGATTTAAAGCTCTTAACTTCTGTATTGTTTGTCTGGCTCTGGTGCCCTAAACGCCACCGTATGGCAGCGCTGCTCATGAATCACATATAGTATTAAGTGCCCCCATCCCTGGGGGGGGGGGGGTAAAATACGAAATCGTATTCCTCATCAGGTTCACACAGGCAGCAACCTCTAAGACCTCCACTTGCAAGGTTTGTCGGTGTATCCCACTGCTATTTCTCTTGACTGCAGGAAGGCCGGGGGGGGGGGGGGGGGGTGTTACCTGTGTGTTTCATAGCTCCACTTAACATGCCCTTCCCAGGAAATTCTCATCTATTTCTAGAGCCTGTGCTGTCAGAGCAGCGCTTTAAGCACTTAGCAGGGGCACTGACCTGTCTGTGCCATCTTGCTAAAGGGCCCGTGCTGAGGGTGAAGAGAAGGACGTCTAGGTAGCACAGTCTGGGGCTTAGCGCTCTAGGGCACTAGAAGGTTTCATAGAGGAAGTCAATACTCTGTGTATGCTCCATGCATTCAGCCTATGTTCAAGCATGCTCACTGCACTGTGTTTGGATGAGAGGTGCTGGGTCACCCATATATGTAGATGTGCATTTTGTATGTGCTCACAATTGCTTAGGCATGATTTTTGGGTGCACTCTTTGCAGAGTGAGACTGCATTTCTTTGCTCAGACTGTATTATCAGAGTAAGGTAATTTCTCCAGTAATGGGAGGATGTCGATTGTAATAAAGTGCATGAGGTCCTCATGGTGTTACATGGGGTTGGAGATGCAATTGTGGGATCTGCTGTGGAGTGAGCCGTCCGGAAGAGCTACAGTGTCACAGTCACCAGTTTGTCCTTTCTCTTTGGGCTTTGCTCCCAGATCCTAGCCCCTCTTTCTCTCTGTCCAGGATGCAAGGTCCCTGGCCCACTGGACATTCTACTCTCGGCCTTTTCTCAATGCTGGCAGAAGGACTGGGAGAGCGAGAAAGGAAGGCCAGGAACCAGCACCAGCTCTGATATCTCTCCACTGCCAGTGTTTGCTACACTCACATATTCCCAGTCAGTTATTTATTTGAGTATACTGATTGCCTACAGGTCAGGTATTTCTATTTCCCTTGTCCCTGAAGGGCTCGCAATTTATGTTTTGGTACCTGAGGCAGAGGGTTAAGTCGATTAACGAAGGCCAGAAAGACCACCTGTGGGACTAGAAAACCCAGTTTTTATGGCCCAAGGTTGGTGGTCTTGATTGCAATTCAAACCCTTGGTCCTCTGGCAACTTGTCTCAACCACTAGGCCGCACTGCTCCATGTGAGCTAGCCATAGGGCCAGGCGCAGCCTGTTACTTCCAAGGCAGAGACCTTGGGGAGGTTCCGTTCATAAGGATACGAGAAATGCCATACTGGGTCAGACCAAGCTCTTTCAGGTCCAGTATCCTGTTTCCTAGGGTAGCCAATCCTGGTCTTAAGGACCTGGCTGGTTTCCAAAAAGATGAATAGGCTACTCAATGCTTGTATCGGGGCAAGCGGTGGATTCATGTATGCTCATATTTTAAAGGTTCCGTTGCATGTACAACAGATGTGATGCTCTGTTGGGTTGTGTGCCTTGTAGAACATCTTAAATTGGTGAAAGTTGGTATAAAAAAATATATATAAATTTCCAGCTTCTCTCTAATAAAAGGTTATGGACCTTTCCTCCGGGAGCTTGGCCAAAAACTTTGTTAAACTTCGCTACGTTCGGAGATCGTTTCGCGGAAGGCTCTTAGAGTACACAGGAGACCCAGTGGTCAATCAACCGACTGGAAATGCGAGCGATATGTCAGGCGTTCGAAGCTACAGTGACAGGTCGAGCGGTGCGAGAACTGTCCAACAACTCCGCGGCGGTGGCCTACATCAATTGGCTGGGCAGAACTGGAAGTGTGGCCATAGAGGCTGCGGCAGAGGGTCTGTGTGTGTGGATAGAGCTTTTGCTGCCAGCGTTTTCGGTGGCGCATGTTGCGGGTAAGGACATTGTGACGGCAGATTTCCTCAGCTGGGTCCGAGTAGATGCCAGAGAACGGGAGTGGCATCTGGAGGTGTTCGCACAGATCGGTCGCATATGGGACAGCCAGTAATGGACCTCATGGTGGCATTTCACTCTGAGTAAACGGGTCGCTTCTTCAGCAGATGACGCGAAAGGAAGTTGGAAGGCATCGGCGCACTGTTTCAGTGGTGGCCGCCGTCCGGTCGTCTCTGTCTTTCCACCGGGGACACACTCGTAGGTCGAGTGGTTCTGCGTATCGAAGCGCTTTGGGGAAACACGTGGTTGGGGGGCCTCGGGCTGGCCTAGGCGCCTGTGGTATGCCTGCCTCATACGGTTGCTCGATGGGAATCCATGGAGGTTTCCAACATTGGAGATTCTGTTGCTACGGAGTTCCCTTCGAATGCCTCTGGTTCATCGTTTTTTGCTTATGTGGTGGCCATTGAAAGGGCAAGCTTAAGGAAAAAGAGTTGCTCGACAGCAGTCTCTGCCACATTGCCACAAAAAAAAAAAAAAAATAAATAAAAAGTTTGTCCCTTGCATATGTGCATATATGGCGCATCTTTGAGGACGGGTGCTCGCGGAGGCAAGCTCACGCGACAACAGTGTCAGTTCCCTTGGTATTTTCTGCAGGACGGGTTTGGTAAAAGGCAGGTCCTGGAGAGTTCAGTTAGCAGCTCTGTCTTGCTATAGGGGCAAAGGACAGGGAGTGGCTCTCATGCACAAGTCGATGTGGTACGCTTTCTCAGGCGGTTACCAGACTGTAGCCCTGTTGTAGGATATTAGTTCCACTGGGGAAGCTCAAGTTGGTTTTAGGAGCGTTAGCTAGCGCGCCATTGGGGCCCTTGCAGCAGGCATAGGTTAAGGGTTTTATTTATTTATTAGCAATTCTTATATACCGCACTATTAGACATCAGCGCGGTTTGCATTGAACAGAAAACATCCGACAATTTACATATGTCTGGTCATTACATTTAACAGGAAGTATAACTTGGAGAAATAGGGTAACTAAATACAATGGTGGTTTATCTGATAAGGGATATCATGGTTAACTATATACATAGGTGGTACAACAGTACATGAAACTGCTTGTTATTTACATTGTGGAGTTGGCCTGTTGCGAGGGCCTGCCTGTTTGACCACTTCTGCTATTCGCCTGGGGGTTATGTTCGGAGCTGTCATTGAGATATTTAAGGAAGAGGAAATGTTTTAGCGCCTTTCTGAACTGACTCAAATTGGGGATTGCTCTGATTTGTGCTGGTAGGGTGTTCCATAAAGTTGGGGCGCAGAGTCGGAAGGCTCTGTTAGCTGTTGATCTGGTACATCTTGTGGTTCCATTTGGGATAACTAGCATGTTCAATTCTGCTGTTCTTCGTGGCCTGTTTGGTGCAAGTGGTTGTAATGAGGTTGGAGAGAGAGGAAGAGGTGAGCCCCTTAGCCGCTTTGAATGTTAGCAGTAAAGTCTTGAAACTGATCCTTGCTTGAATGGGGAGCCAGTGTAGCTGTTTTAGAAAGGGTGTCACGTGTTCTCTCCTGGATGCCCCGAAGAGTACCCGCGCTGCACTGTTCATAGCCAGCTGCAGGGGGTTCAGGGTGGATCTGGAGAGTCCTTGTAGTATGGAGTTTGAGAAGTCGAAGTGGGGAAGTATAAGGGCTTGATAAATGGTGCGGAAATCATCCGGTTCAAGTAGCGTGCGTAGGTGTCTGAGGGATCTGATTTTAAAGTAGATTGCCTTGACTGTATTGGCTATGTGGTTCTTCATGTCAAGGTTTTGGTCTAGCGTTACTCCGAGGTAACGTATTGCAGGTTTTACTTGGAGTTGGGCATCCTTTACGTTAATACAACTAGGTGGGGTGAAGTTGGTGTTCCTCGAGACGAAAAGGACTTCCGTCTTTTTGTGTTGTATTCGCAGGTTTTGTGATAGGAGCCACTCTGATATGGTGTCGAAGCAGTTAGTCAGAGGGGTGAGGTCTAGGCAATCCAATGCTATTGGCATATATAATAGCACATCGTCTGCATATATCATGTAACTGACATTGAAGGATCTGATGATGTCGCAGATGGGTTGGATGTATATATTAAACATCAATGCAGATAGGGAGGATCCTTGAGGTACACCTTGACTTTGTTGGAATGGTTACGATGTAGCCCCGTCGGCTCGGACATGCTGCCATCTCCCGGACAGGTAAGATTTGCACCATTCGAGTGCTGTTCCGCAGATACCTTTTTCCCTTAGCCGGCAGATGAGAATTTCGTGGCATACCGAGTCAAAAGCCGCTGCTATGTCTAGAAAGACAAGAGCGAAACCCTGGCGTATGTTATCCACACCTGAGATTATGTTGTTGAAGAGGGTTGTGAGTAGTGTTTCCACTCCATGTGATTCTCTGAATCCATGTTGGGCCGGATCCAGTGGGGCTGAGGTGTCTATATGATCCTGTAATTGCCTGTGCACTATTTTCTCGATGATTTTTGCTAGCATAGATATGCTAGATATGGGCCTATAAGATTCTACCTTTTGAGGATCAAGTTTGGTATTCTTTAAAAGAGGTCTTACAGAGGTCTGCTTGAGAGTAGGTGGGAAAGAGCCAGTGGTAAAGGATTGGTTTAAGATTTTGACTATAATTGGGGATATGTCACATCGCAGGTCCTTTATCCAGTGTGCAGGGCAAGGATCTGTGTGCGCAGTAGTTGTGTTTAGAGCTAGGATGGTATCTTCAATAATTTTCTTCGAGGGAGTGGAGAAGGATGTCAGTGATGCTGAAGGAGGGTCAGGTATTAATATTTTGTTGGTCTTGCACATTTTAGATTGCATGTACATCGCATAGTCCTGTGGATGGATACTGCTGTGGTGCTCAGGGGTTGGTTCTTTTGCAAGCATTTTAACTAGGTTAAACAAGTCATGCGGTTTATTCAATGACCGTTTCAGGGTGTCTGTATGGTGTTGTCTGATTTTATCTGTGATGGCTTTACGATGCTCTGCCAGGTGTTGGATGTAGGCTGATCGGTCACTGCTGGTGCGTGACTTTCTCCAGCGTTTTTCTAGCCTTAAAATGGTTAGTGAAGTTTTTATATCGGCTGTGAACCATGGGGCTGATGATCTCTTCTTTGGGTTCTTGTTCGTTGAAGGGCGGATAGCGATTGTGCTGAGTTTGCTGTTCCAGGAGGAGATCAACTCATCTAGGCTTAATGAGGTCTCATCAAAGTGTGTACACATTTCAGCGAGGATGCGTTCTCTGTTAAATGGGTGGAAACTTCTGGCAGCTGAGTTAGCAGACTTGCTTTTATCCGTTTTTGTCTTATGTGAACAGTTAATGGTACATAAGAACATAAGAACATAAGATATGCCATACAGGGTCAGACCAAGGTCCATCAAGCCCAGTATTCTGTTTCCAACAGTGGCCAATCTAGGTCATACGTACCTAGCAGTTTCCCCAAGGGACACAGGTTCCACAATGCTTGTATTGGTTCAAGCATTGATATCCTGGGTCCCTTCTTAATAATGGTTTATGGACCTTTCCTCCAGGAACTTGTCCAAACCTTTTTTAAACCCAGCTACACTAACAGCCTTTACTACATCCTCCGGTAACAAATTCCAGAGTTTGATTACACGTTGAGTGAAAAATATTTTCTTTTATTAGTCTTAAATAGTTTACCCTGTAGCTTCATTGCATGTCCCCTAGTCTTTCTATATTCTGATAAGGTAAACAATCGATCTACGTTTACCCGTTCCACTCCGTTCATTAATTTATAGACTTCTATCATATCTCCCCTCAGCCGTCTCTTTTCCAGGTTAAAGAGCCCCAACCTTTTTAGCCTTTCTTCATAGGAGAAGCCTTCCATCCCCTTTACCATTTTGGTGGCTCTTCTCTGAACCTTTTCTAAAATCGCTATATCCTTTTTAAGATACGGCGACCAGAATTGCACACAATATTCAAGGTGCGGTCTCACCATGGAACGATATAGAGGCATTATAATATCTTTTGTTTTATTTTCCATTCCTTTCCTTATCATACCTAGCATTCTATTTGCTCTCTTGGCCGCCGCTGCACACTGGGCCGAGGGTTTTAACATGGTATCCACAAGGACGCCTAAATCTTTTTCTTGGGTGGTGGTTCCTAATGTGGAACCTTGCATCGTGTAACCATAGTTTGGGTTGTTCTTCCCTAGGTGCATAACCTTGCACTTCTCCACATTAAATTTCATCTGCCATTTTGATGCCCAGTCTTCCAATTTATCAAGATCCTCTTGCAATTTTCCACAATCCTCCTGGGTTTTAACAACTTTAAATAGTTTTGTGTCATCAGCAAATTTGATAACCTCACTCGTTATTCCACTTTCCAGGTCATTTATGAATATGTCAAAAAGCAGCGGACCCAGCACAGATCCCTGGGGTACACCACTATTCACCTTTCTCCATTGGGAAAATTGGCCATTTAGCCCTACCCTCTGCTTTCTATCTTTTAACCAGTTCCTGATCCACAGTAGTACACTGCCTCCTATCCCATGACTCTTTAGTTTTGCCAAAAGTCTCTCATGAGGGACCTTGTCAAAGGCTTTCTGAAAGTCCAGATACACAATATCAACCGACTCACCTTTGTCCACCTGTTTATTCACTCCTTCAAAAAAACATAACAGATTAGTAAGACAAGATCTTCCTTGTCTAAAGCCATGTTGGCTGTCTCCCATTAGGTCATGACTATCTATATGCTGAGTAATTTTATTCTTTATGATGGTTTCTACCATTTTTCCCGGTACTGATGTCAGGCTCACCGGTCTGTAGTTTCCCGGATCACCCCTCGAACCCTTTTTAAAAATTGGTGTTACATTGGCGATCCTCCAATCCTCAGGTATTAGAGATGATTTTAATGATAGTTCACAGATTACTGATAGCAGGTCTGCAATCTCAAATTTCAGTTCTTTCAACACCCTTGGATGTATACCATCCGGCCCAGGTGATTTGCTACTCTTCAGTTTATCTAATAGTTGTAAGACATCTTCCCGATGTATCGATATTTCCTTCAATTCTTCCACACCTTTAAATACCACTTCAGTCGTGGGTAACATCCCTACATCTTCCTCAGTAAAGACCGAAGCAAAGAATTCATTCAGTCTCTCCGCTATCGCCTTGTCGCCTCTTAGTGCTCCTTTAACCCCTTTATCATCTAATGGACCAACTGACTCTCTCACGGGTTTTTTGCTACGAATGTACTTGAAAAGGTCTTTATTTCGCGTTTTTGCTTCCGCAGCAAGCTTCTTCTCAAATTCTCTCTTTGCCTGCCTTATCAATGCCTTGCATTTGACTTGCCAGTGCTTGTGCTGTTTCCAGGTTTCATCATTTGGCTCTTTTTTCCATTTCTTGAAAGATGCTTTTTTGGCAACAACAGCCTCTCTGACCTCAGCTTTAAACCATGCTGGCATCTGAAAGGTGATGAGTTTGTGGTCGGTCCATGGGACTGCAGTTATCGATAGTACGATGTTTTGAGGTTGATCCAGAATTAGCTGCGGGGCGAATATGAGGTCAAGGATGTTGCCTTTCTCGTGAGTAGGTTCTTGCACCATTTGCGTGTATCCAACGATATCTAGGGCTTCTAGGAATGCGGTTGCTTGAGTGTCCTGTAATGATGGTAGGTTGATATCCCCTACGATCCAATTAGGTTTATTTGGACCCTAGGTGAAGGATGCCAGATTTATTATGGTTGCTAGATCGTCTGGATCTGCTGACGGTGATCTATAGACCAGGTTTATGGAGCATATGTTGTTTGAAATTGATACCGTTTCTAGATGGTTGTTACTGTTGGATTCATCCATTTTAAACTGAAGGTCAGCTCTGGTGATGAGTACTCCTCCCCTTTTTTGTTTTGTCTGTGTCCAGTGAAGGCTGTAAAATTAGGTGGGAGAAGCTGGTTGAGGATGATATTGTCTTCAGCTGAGAGCCATGTTTCGGTGACCATGAGAATGTCTAGGTTGTGGGATATTATTATGTCCGTGATCACTGGCCACTTGTTTCGAAGTGAGCGGGCATTTATAAGTGCACACTTCAGGCTACTAGGTAGAAATTTTCTTTAGTTTGTCTGGCTTTCGTGTTGTGTTGTAGTGGGACATGTAATAGGAGGTTGCGGTGCGGTAGGTTAGCCCCACGTGAGTTGTAATAGGGGTCTCCTGACCATTTTCTCTCACTAGTTGGTACAATAGGAATGTGATTTTGTGAGGTTGTGAGGGCTAGTAGTTTGGATGGTAGGGTTATAATAAGTAGAAAAGGCACATTAACCTGATGATCATGTCTTCCATTCTAACTCTGTGAGGTAGGAGGCTTTTTCGGGAGGCGAATCGGAGGGGTTCTTGGCAAGCTAGAGCTGACTGGATCTTAGCTAGTATATTGTGCAACAGGCAAACAGGCTCAGTGTGTCATACAATAACTTTGCTGGAACATTCATCTCTTAGGTATGAATTAAATATATACCTACACAGCATAATGCTTAACAGGAAAAGAAAAGCAGATAAAACTTCTCTGGCTGGTCTATTCTGGTACAACTATCAGTATTAAATTACCTTACATGTCATTACATTAAGTTACATTACATAGTATGTCAGAGAAGGGAGGCTTTCCTGTCCCGTTTGATTCAGTGGGTTCTCTTTTCTACACTGGGAGTGCTAACATTAACTGCGATATTGGCTGGCAAATACTTACTGGCTGTTCTGGTCTAGTACATATATATGGTACTGCACTGATTAGACATGTTTAGCTGTATGCAGGAGACGCTGACTAGAGAGCGATCCTGAGTAGGGGCTATTATAACACACGGTAGAGGTACCTGGTCTTAAGTTACCAGTGGTATCAGAGTTCGAGGGTGCTGAGCGGTGGTTTCCACTTCCCGGTCTCACCTTCCAGGTCCACGCCTAAGGGCCACGCCAAAGGGCCCTCTGGTGAGGCCCTCAGGCACGGGCCCCCCCGATGGCGCTGCTGATTATGTGGGCAGGCACGGGCCCCGATTGGGCCGCCATGTAAAAATGGCTGTTCCCGCCTCCGCCGGCAATGAAGGCTCGATCCCCTGGATAGGGAGAGCAGCTGGAGCTGGCTGGAGAGCGTCTCTGGTCCTGCGCCTGATGGCGCTGCTGATTATGTGGGCAGGCACGGGCCCCGATTGGGCCGCCGTTTAAAAATGGCCATGTAAAAATGGTTTTGCCTTGAAGACTGTATGTTTGATGGTCATCTGTTCGGCGAGGCGATTTTCGGAGTTGCAGGTGTTGACCTATCAGGAATCGTGTTATCTCCAGGAACAAGCAGGAATGTAGTCTTCACATATAGGTATCGTCGGTACCGAGGGAGCCTGCGCAGGAACGCTCCCCAGCGTCCAATTAGAAAGCTTTTGGGAGCATCCCACAGTGCCTGCGTGCTGCCTTCCCGCCTTTCCCAACTGCCTCTCTCCATTTCTTTGTTTTCCACGGAGCCAGCAGGTCGTTCCTGTCACCGCAGAAAATATTTCCTTATTCTCCTTCTTTTTTGTGGTCGCGTCTGCCTTCCTCGACGCTATACCGGTACCGCCGGTTCTTCTTTCTTTCTTTAAAAAAATAAATAAATAAATAAATAAATAAATAAATAAATATATATATATATATATATATATAAATAGAACTAAATATATATATATATATATATATATATATATATATATATATAGTATTTTGTCTTCAAACCTTTCTTTCCCAGGTGCACGCGCCAGTTTGGGCCTTAGGCCCAAAAGTTCCTCCACTATGGAAAAACCCACTTCGGATTTAAAAAGTGCACCAAGTGTGGCGGTACCATCTCCGACACCCATGAGTGGTGTCTCAAATGTTTAGGTCCTGACCACTCCATCTCGGAGTGTATGGCTTGTGCTATGATGTCCAAGAGGGGTTGACAAAACCGAGCTGCTAAGCTCAGCACCTTTTCTCCCTCCGATGCAGCTTCTGTGGCATCCATGTCTTCCAGGGCTTCGTCTTCCTCCCATGGATCTCAGGTAACTAAACATAAGTCTGGCTGGTCCTCAAATGGTAGATCTCCTTCCAAGCATCGAGATGCCTCTGGCATTGCCCTTGAGGGTTCTGTACCGGCAAAATTGCTCCGGCGGGAGGCTTCGGCTTCCAAATCATTATCGGGGCTCCAGGATGTTCTCAAGGCCTCAACCTCGGCAGAACTACTGGTGCCATGCTATGTGGTACCGGCTGCTTTCTCCGGTACTGATACCCAGGCATCGGCAGCGTCGATAGACCAGAGATTCCTGACTATTGAACGCAGTCTGGCAGCTCTCCTTGTGGCATCGACACCCTCGGAACCGCGTCAGACAGTTCAACCGGTACCGGCACTGACTCCAGCACCGGCATCAACATCGGTGTCCGCTTTGCCAGCACCCAGTCATTCTATGCCTTCTGGTACCGATACACCGGTACTGATTCCCTCTGGTACCGACTTCGGTCGGTTCGGGTATCGTGCTCTACAGGAGCATCCGGACAGAAGGTACTTTGAATCCTCGGAGGAGTCTGAGGATTCTGACAGCTCTGTCGGTACCGGAATACTTCTCCCGGAGGAGCCTTCCTCTCCTAAACATAGGATGTCTCCTCCAGAAGATATCTCCTTTCAGGATTTTATCAGGGAGGTGGCTCGAGGTCTTTCCATTACTGTGGCTCCCGAAACAGAGCCCAGGGCAAAGGAGTTGGAGATTTTACAGTATCCCAAGGCTCCTAAGGAGGCAGCTACTTTGCCTATCCATGAGATCTTACATGATCACATGCTAAGAATGTGGGAAACACCTCTTACCACCTCTCCTCACTCTCGTAGACTGGATACCATATATCGAGTCCCTCCTTGTCCTGATTTCCAGAAGACTCAGCTTCCTCACCATTCTATTGTAGTGGAATCGGCTATGAGAAGGATCAGGAGTGCAAAGAGGCATGCCTCTAATCCTCCAGGACGTGAGTGTAGAACTTTGGATGCCTTTGGACGTCGTCCTTTCCAGGCTTCCATGCTTTCTGCCAGGATCAGTTCCTATACTTTATATATGGGAATATTCCTTAAAGAAATCACAGGAGACTTGGAGATTTGGAGATTTTAAGCCCTCTCCTTCCTGATGATAAGAGGCAGGATTTTCTCACACTGGTTAAACATGCCCAGGATGTTTCTAAGTTTGTCAATCATGCAGCTTTTGACTGTTTTGAGTGCATAAGCAGAACCTCTGCCATTGCCATAGGTGCACGTAGAATTGCCTGGCTCCAGGCATCCGATTTGGAGCTCTGGGTGCAGGACAAACTAGGCAATATCCCTTGTACAGGTGAGAATCTATTCAGCAAAAATTGGCAAGAGAAAGCCAATGAGTTGGACGCTGACAACTCCACTTTGGATAGGTTATCCAAAGCCACAGCTGATCCTGCAAGGAAGAAATCTTTCAAGAAACCATTCTTCTCAAAAAAGAAGAGGTTTTATCCCTCTTATTTCCAGCAGGGATGTTCTGCAGGTCAGCCTGCCTGGAAAGTCAGCAACCACCTAAACAAAGGAAAGCAAAGACTGCTAAGCCTCAACCGTCTCAGCAGTCTCAGCCTCCACAAGACCTTTGACTTTCATCTAGAGAACTTACCCTTCCTGGCCCTCAATGGACCAGAGCCTTCCACCATCCCAGGAAGGTTGTCACTTTGCCCCCAGATGGGGGCAGATAACAGCAGAACATTGGACTCTCTCCATTATAAAAGAGGGGTACAAGCTTCATTTTATCTGCATTCCCTCTCACACAATGGTAAGACAGTTCAATTCTCAGACCTCTCTCATCAACCTGTTGGGCAAGAAGCATAGTGACCTCTTGATCTAAGGGGCAATAGAAGAGGTACCCATTCAACAGGGTACAAGGTT
The DNA here is from genome assembly GCA_033557465.1 of Ichthyophis bannanicus. Taxonomy (NCBI): domain Eukaryota; kingdom Metazoa; phylum Chordata; class Amphibia; order Gymnophiona; family Ichthyophiidae; genus Ichthyophis; species Ichthyophis bannanicus. The sequence goes on from CM066033.1 coordinate 868,803,884, forward strand.
TTACTCCCCCTATTTCCTTATCCCAAAGAAAACAGGGGGACACAGACCTATTTTAGACCTCAGAGAATTGAACAAATTCCTGTTCAAAGAGAAATTCAAGATGATTTCTCTGGGAACTCTGTTGCCATACCTTCAGAGTCAGGATTGGCTTTGTTCTCTAGATCTCAAGGATGCGTACACTCATGTTCTCATCCATCCAACTCACAGAAAGTTCCTTCGGTTCCTTTTTCAAGGAAAGCACTACCAATACAGGGTGCTTCCTTTTGGCCTGGCCTCAGCACCAAGGGTGTTCACGAAATGCATGGCTGTGGTAGCAGCATTTCTTCGCACTCTAGGAATATTCGTCTTCCCCTACTTAGACAACTGGCTCATTCGAGCCCCATCAGAGTCAGAGGCCAGGATTTCTCTATCTTGCACAATGCGTATCCTTCAGTATTTGGGTCTGGTCATAAACATCCCAAAATCCAGTCGAACTCCCACTCAGTCTCTAGAGTTCATAGGAGCTTTGCTGGATACCAGAAAAGCAAGGGCCTATCTTCCCCAGGCCCGTTGCCTTCGCATGGTGCAGTTAGCTTCTCAAGCAGTGCTAAAGCCTCATCTCACTGCTTGAGAAATGTTACAACTACTAGGCCACATGGCATCTACCGTGCATGTGGTTCCTTATGCTCGCCTCCATATTGTAACCCACCCCTCCTTGCAAACTCGTGATACATGCCCTGATGTATCTTCCTTACTAAATTGTGCAGTCAGTGGCCGTAGGGGGGAGGCGGTATCACCAGACTTGCAAAGGGGGAAGGTACAGTACACACCAGTTCCTTCAAAAGGTACTGGCGAAGTTTACTATAAGTAAACTCAGATGTTATGTATAAAGTTTACCAATGAAGTTACAGCAAAATGTCTTAATATTTATTTTATGCAGGTTCTAACACTTTGTTGAACTTCTCGCTGAAATTATTTTTCTAGTTTCTTAAGTGGACATAAAAGAATAACCCATCTTACATTTCATCATTTATTGTATTAACAAATAAGTATTAATTAGTATCAATCACAACACGTTACAACTCTTATAAAGGTAACCCTAACTATTCTAAACAGTTCAGCAACTCTTCTGACTACTGCAGCATTTAAAGTGTATTTCTCTCTCTACTTCAGTTGTTATCTCATAAATTCAGAGGCTTTTTTGTAGTTTTACTTTTCCTTAGAGTGAAGACGTATTATATGATTAACAAATAAGAATAGTTCGCTCTCTTTTCTTTGCTTTCCTTTTCCTTGTTAAAACTACAAAACTCAAGTCCAGTGCTTCACTTAGCTTTAGTTTGACGTTCAGGTAAGGTGTCTTTATCCAGATGACGGTGAGGTTGAAGTGTTGGGGCCCAGATTTCACGCAGGAACCGCCTCACCTCAGGATCCTTGGAATCCGGTGTACCTGTCTCCCTAACTTAAAGAAAATAAAAGGAGGCAAAACCCTAACTATTCCCTACTGTTGACACATAATATTCTAATTTACTATTATTCCTCAAACTTTATTAATTTCTCTAACTAAAAAAAATAAAATTAAACAAAATCCCTAGCTAAAAGTCACCTGTCTGAACTTTAGTCCCTTTGCTGAAGTGCTTAATAAACCCCCTCTTTCATAGATCACACCTTGCACCTAATTTACTCAGTCTTGAACTCAGAGTAACAGCTCTACATGTCCGTTCCACAATGTTTAGCTTCATTCCATTTCTTTAACAATGCTATTGCACACTAGGTAAAACAACATATACTTAAATATCCTTAACTAAGGAAGCCTGTTCTTCAGTGTTACCCTATCTTTTAACAGAGCTTCATTTCAAACAGACACTTCCACAAACAAAGCAGTTATTTATTCATTCCAAGCTTCAGGCTCATTCCTCTTTATCACAGCAGGCAATCACTTACTGTGCTGGTTTTCTTTAAGGCTTCAGACACTTCTTAAAACAGGCTACTAAATAGCACAGTTCTTCTAAAGAAACCTCTGACAATTCCACTCTGTCTCTTTCTTACAGAGGACTCACAAGAAATCTTCAGTCAAAACCCCTGGCTTCACTACCAGCAGAGTCTCAACCAACACTGTTCAAAACCTCTCCAAATCAGGATATTCACTTACTTAGCCTGATGTCCCTAAAACTCAACTCCAGTTCCACTCTTCAGAACAATGTATCACCAATTGATACTTTTACAATGGCATAAACAGCACATCTCTCAACACAGCCCAAACTGTTGTTTTTCTCTCTGTTCAAAAAACAAACCTCTCTCTCATCAAAACACAAACCTCTCTCTCATCAAAACAAACCAAAACAAAACTTTTTCTGTTGTCTAGGAGACGATGACTCTGCTGACATCAATTTGTTTTCTAGATCCCTTAGCCAATCAGAGGCGTGTTTATGGAATATGCAGATGAAGCAGTAGAACCCATTCCAAATTCTGCAGGAAAAAATCAATTTTATTCTCAACTGCATGTTTCATTAAAATGAATGGCACAATCTCAGTTTGGATGTTTCACACATCAAAAACCCCTCTAAACAACCCAAAATCTACAATCCTTTAAAACTTATCTAACTCAAACATTCCATCACCTCCAAATTCAAATCCACACACTCCTCAGGCGCTGCAAACTCTAGTAAAAAAAACTTAATCCCTTAAGGGGGGGGGGTTACATTATGAGAGCAACCCAGTGGACTTTATCCACTCAATGGACCCAGGCATCAGGGTGCCTGTCAGACAAAATAGCAAACACAAATCGCCTTATTTTGTCCCTCCAATGGTGGCAGTCCACTCAAAACCTGTTGGTGGGGTCCCCATTTCAACAACCTTTACCCCAGGCAACTCTCACAACAGATGCTTCTCCAATGGGTTGGGGAGCTCATCTGCAAGACCCCTCCACCCAAGGCACTTGGACTCCACAGGAGACTCATCTTCACATCAATCTCTTAGAGTTCAGAGCAATCTTCCTTGCTCTTCGAGTGTTCCACACGCTGCTCAGCTACAAGACAGTCCTCATTCATACAGACAATCAAGTAGCCATGTTCTACGTGAACAAGCAGGGGGGAACAGGCTCTCTGTCGCTTTGCAACGAAGCTTTGCGACTATGGGCCCTCGCCAGAGAGCATCAGATTCATCTCCTGGCAGTGTATCTTCCAGGTATGCAAAACTCTTGGGCAGACAGACTCAGTCGAGTTCTGCTTCCACACGAATGGTCTCTACATGCAGACCAGGTGGCCAAGAGTTTTCAAATTTGGGGAACCCCGGACATAGACCTCTTTGCAAGTCCGTTGAATGCCAAACTTCCCCGGTTCTGTTCCAGAATTCCGGCTCAGGGCTCTCAGGCCAGGGATGCTTTCCTCCTTCATTGGGGTCAAGACTTCCTTTATGCCTTTCCACCCATTCCCCTAATTCCCAAAACCCTGTTCAAGCTTCAGAGAAACAGAGGCCGTATGATTCTCATAGCTCCACATTGGCCACTGCAAGTGTGGTACCCTCTGCTTCTACATCTCTCTCAAGCTCCCTCTCTGGAGTTAGAGTCTGCTCCAGATCTCCTGTCTCAGGAGGACGGAATGTTATGGCATCCCAATCCCCAGTCTCTGCATCTCAGGGCTTGGTTACGGAAGGCCTAGATCTTCATGATCTCAACCTTTCTCAACAAGTAAAGGATATCCTTTATGCTTCCAGAAAACCTTCCACAAGACGCTCTTATGCTTTCAAGTGGAAAAGGTTTACTATATGGTGCTCTCAGAAGGGTCTTAGCCCCCTTGCGATACCTCTGGAATCATTACTGGAGTATCTCCTTCATTTATCCAATGCAGGACTTAAAACTAACTCAGTAAGAGTCCATTTGAGTGCTACTGCAGCTTCTTTCAAGCCTTTAAATGGACAACCTATTTCCTCCCATCCTCTTATAGCAAGATTTATGAGAGGCCTTCTTCTAACTAAGCCTCCCATTAGGCCACCACCAGTGGCATGGGACTTAAACCTGGTTCTTAGCCAGCTCATGAAGCCACCTTTTGAACCCTTAGCTACTACCTCGTTGAAATTCCTTTCCTGGAAAGTTATCTTTCTCATTGCAATCACATCAGCATGTCGCATCAGTGAGTTGCAGGCGCTAGTGGCTGATCCACCTTATACAAGGTTCCATCATGACAAGGTAGTCCTTAGGACTCATCCACACTTTATGCCAAAGGTGGTCTCGCCTTTTCATCTTAACCAAGCGGTCTACCTGCCTGTGTTTTTTCCAAGGGCTCATGCATCAAATGCAGAAAGGAATCTTCATACTTTGGACTGTAAAAGAGCTTTAGCTTTTTACTTACAAAGAACACAGCAACATAGAAAGTCCTCTCAACTCTTTGTTGCTTTTGATCCTTCTCATTTGGGACTTCCAGTCTCTAAGAGAACAATGTCCAACTGTATTGCACAGTGTTGCACAGTGTATTTCATTTGCTTATCAGAGTACGAATCTTCCTTTGGAGGGCCATGTCACAGCTCACAATGTGAGAGCCATGGCAACTTGAATGGCTCATCTGCACTCTATGTCTATCGACGACATCTGTCGAGCAGCCACTTGGGCCTCGGTTCATACCTTCACAGCCCATTAGTGCTTGCACAAGGACTCCCGCCGGGATGCCTTGTTTGGTCAGGCTGTTCTCCAACACCTGTTCCATACCTAATCAACTCCTACCCACCATCCCTGGTTGGATGCCAGAGATCCATGGGGGGAAGTGGAGCCCTTTCACAGGGACACACAACTTCTGAGGTCTCTCCCTGGCATCTAAAGCTAGGGAGTCCCCGTTGTGAAGACTACATTCCTGCTTGTTCCTGGAGATAGCATAGTTACTCACCTGTAACAGATGATCTCCGGAAACAGCAGGAATTTAGTCTTCACAACCCACCCATCTCTTCTAGGAGTTGTATCTTTCTATCTATCTCTCTCTCTTTCCCTCTCTCTCTCTCTCTTTCCCTCTCTCTCTCTCTCTCTCTCTCCCTCTCTCTCTCTCTCTCTCTCTCTTTGTCTCAGCTTTAAACTCAACTGGAGAGAGGCAGTTGGGAAAGGCGGGAAGGCAGCATGCAGGTGCTGTGGGATACTCCCAAAAGCTTTCTAATTGGACACTGGGGAGCGTTCCCGCGCAGGCTCCGTTGATACCGACGATACCCATATGTGAAGACTAAATTCCTGCTGTTCCCGGAGATCACCTGTTACAGGTGAGTAACTATGCTTTATCTGTCTCCAGACAGAAGGTGGCCTGGCGGCTGGTTCCGTCGTTGTTGCCAAGGGTGGTTTCTACGTTCACCTAACTAAAATGGTCTCTCTTCCAGCGCTAGGTGCAGTGGAGGGGAGCGTATTGAACCATAGCTAGTGCTGTTTGGACATCAAGAGAGCGCTGCAGCAGTGTTTAAAGGTTTCAGAAACTTTCGCAAGGCGGATTGTCTCTCTTCGGGGTGTTTGAAGGGCCCCGCAAAGGGAAGCGGCGGCGAAGGAGTCCATTTCTGGATGGATTGGAGCGGCGAGTGCGTCGGTTTATCTTCTATGGGACCGTACAGTCCCAGGGATCTTACGAGCTCACTCTACCAGAGTGCAAGCATCTTCTTTGGAGCACAGTTTGGTTCCGGCAGTGGACATCTGTAGGGAGGCCTCTTGGTTGTCTCTCCATACTTTCAGTAAGCACTACCGCCTAGAAATGTTCTGGCAGCTAAGGATGCCGTTTTCAGGGAGGCGGTGTTGAGATCTGGCTGGAAAGGTCCCTCCCAATGATTACTGCTCTGATACATCCCAGAGGTTGAGGACTAAACTGGAGGAATAAGGAAATAGGAATTACACTTACCTGGTAATTGTGGTTCCTTGAGTGACTCAAGTTTAGTCCTCATTCCCGCCCGGGGATGGGGTCTTAGAAGTGGTTTTTCTGTTGGGGGAAGTGTAAGGTTAAAAGTGGATATAGGCCTTCACTGGTGTTCAGTCATTTTGATGCTTCCAATTCTTTTGCGCTATATTGTTATATTATTATATTATGATATTGTTACATATTGTTATATATATTGCTATATTGCTCTGGATTGTTTAGGGCTAGGCATTCGACGGAAAGACGAGCATGCAGGAAGCAGTCCCTTATCTTTTGGAAGGGGAATAGTAGGTAGATAGGTTATATGTTCTGCGTGCCCTTGAATATAATAAGTTTAAAAAATAAAAAAAAAGTTACTGATTTTTTGCTCCTTTGAGTCTGCTTTGTCAATAGTTCACTGGGGGCTGATGGGAGAGACCAGCAGGCTATATCCAGTGATGTCATGAGTTTTTGACATGCCCACTCTCCAAGCTGCAGGAGGAGGTTCACTACCCAGAGGTTGAGGACTAAACTGGAGTCACTCAAGGAACCACAATTACCAGGTAAGTGTAATTCCTATATATGACCTGGATAGGATTGACACCCTTCACTAATATTGATTGCACAACACTGGGCAGTGATGACCGCCGCCAAATATTTCTTGTAGCCATCTATAAGTTCTGTACGTCCGTCTGCTGGTAGTTTCTCCCACTCTTCAACTGCAATTTGTTCCAGGCCATAAATGTTTCCAGGATTCCTTTTACCAGTGGCAGTTTTCAGCTCTTTCTTAAAGTTCTCGATTGGATTGAAATCATAACTTATTGCTGACCAGTTTAAAACAGTCCATTTGTTCCTTTTTAACCATTCTTTTGTACTTTTTGGATGTATGTTTTGGGTCATTGTCCTGCTGGAGGACCTATGACTTTCGACCCAGGCCTAGCTTTCTGACACTAGATAGCACATTTCACTCCAAAATATCTTGGTAGTCCTTTGACGTTGATTCCTTTAATATGTAGCAGGCCTCCAGTTCCTGTGGCATCAAAGCAGCCCCACATTATGGAACCTCCACCATATTTAATTGTAGGAAGGGTGTGTGTTTCCTTATAAGCTTAATTTCTTCGCCTGTAAATGTATCGTAGGGTTTGCATTGCCAGAGAGCTGAAGTTTGGTTTCATCTGTCCACAGAACATTTTCCCAGGATTGTGGTTTCCAAGTGGGGTTTTTTTTTTGCAAAGATCAGGTGTGCTTTTTATGTCTGTCTTTGAGTAGTGGGGTCTTTCTTGGCCTTCACACATGAGGTTCTTCTTTGTTTAGTGCATGGCGTATGTTGCAGGTTGAAACTACCACTCTGGATTGCTCCAGGTCAGTTTTAAACCCTTTTGATGATGTATGTGGTGTTTTTCCAACAGTTTGCACTAACCTTTGAAGACTTCTTGGATTAATTTTCCTCTTCCCACCACGTCCTGGGAGTTTCTTGATAGTTCCATAAACGGGATAGTTCCATAAAATGGAAAACTTCTTAACATTGCGAATCATAGAGACAAGAATCCCAAGGTCTTTGGAGATGGCCTTGTACCTCTTCTGAAGTTTTGTTTGATAATGGCTTTTCTGATGGTCTCGGGCAATTCTTTTGTCTTCACCATTGTGAAAATGGAACAAGGAATGAGTGTAGCCATTTTAAACATTAAAGCCATCATTTAATTGGTTGATTCAAGTCGTGTGAGTACTGACAATTGATCATAGGTGCGTCTAATTTTACTGCAGTGGGAATATGGTTCTTCTGTTCAAACTGATTTAAATTGTTTATAAGGGAGTCAATCGTATCCTGGCAATGTCCCCCAGTTCTTATATTTCCTACTGTTTCCATTCTATTTTTGTGTGTGCATATATAGTCCAAAGCCAGTTCACTGGCCACTTCTTTTTTTGGAGATATTGGATATAAAGGATTTGAACTGCAAGGGTGCCAATAATATTGATCACAACAGTATAAACACACAAATTCAATATTGGTCAAATTTTCTCAGAGTAAGATTTGTCAAAATAAATGTGCCATTCTGGAATTAGGTTTGAAAGTGTTTTTAGCTAACTCGATCTTCCTATCATATTCATTAAATAAGAATGGAAAAATGGCCGACAGGGTCTCAGACTCCAGGCTACCAAAACTTTTTTTTTTGAAAAGCAGTTGGAATTAGCCCATTCTTGCATCAGTGACCCTACTAGTCTAGCCACTTGATATTCAATAAATTTTCATTAAATAGCAAACAGTGCTTAGCTTTCATTAATGTCGTCCCCGACGCTACCAATGGCGCTCCTATTGCGTTTCTCCAAATTGGTTTCTTCAGGGGGTGACTGGAAAGCACTACAATGTAAACCACAATAAGATTCAATAAGATACACTTTCAGGTTTATATTAATTTCTCTCACATATCTAAGTTCTGACTTTTGATGGTGGTGTTAAGCAATAGCGATATACCCAGCTCGATGCGATCTCCGATGTCACTTTTCAGAATCGCAAATACTGCCATACAAGCCATCCGGCTTTCTAAAACGCCGCGCATGCGGGCTACATTTATAGAGATCAATCTCAAGTAGTAACAGCTGTACTGGCGTCGGGGGGTAGGCGCTTAAACACAAACTTCCCATTCTATTCTTAGATTTAAGCCATTCGGAATTAGCTTGTTTAATTTATATATCCACCTTTGCTCCTGCATTAACAATGTTTGATCTTTTGACCGCCCCTGTCTTGATGCTGTAATTTGTTCTATGCAGAAACAACGTAATTCAGCAAAAGTATGTTGGAACTGTAAACAGTGGTCTACTATGGGGGCTTCTCTCTTTAAACATTTAATTCTACTTTTATGTTCATTCATACGCGTCCACAACATGCGAATAGTTTTTCCCACGTAGAGTAAATTGCAGGGGCATTGAATACAGTACACGATGTAAGATGAAGTGCATGATGTCTGGTGTTTTAACTGGTATTGTTTACCTTGATGTTCAAATTCAGTCAATTCCAAGGTGATGTGGCAAATATTACATTTCCCACATTTTCTATGGCCCAAACGTTCTAAACCAGAATGCTCTTGTAGAGGTGGTAGTACTGCCGGGCTTAGAAGTTCTTTTAGATTCCTATGGCGTCACCACACACAGTGAACCGTTTTATCTATCAGATCAGGAATACTTCGTAAAACATTTTCATGGCATTTTACAATTCAGGTGAGATGCGAACTGTATGGTGAGTATTTAGTAATGAGATTAATGAAAGGACTTGAATCAAAGGAGACTAATGGTTTCGGTTGTGGTTGTACTAATAAATCACGATTGCTATAAAGGGCTCTCTTGTAGGCTTTTTTAACAATTGTCTGTGGGTAGCCTCGATCCTGAAAATTTCTTTGCAAGATGTGAGAGTGTCTTTTGAAGTCTTGAAGATCAGTGCAATTTCTGCGATATCGAATGAACTGTGATAAAGGTAAACTATTACGTAATTGTAGAGGATGAGCGCTAGTATAGTGTAAGAACGTGTTTCTGTCGGTCTGCTTCCGATAGATTGAAGTGCTCCACTGTTGATCTTTATGAACAACCACATCTAAAAAAGTTATAGTCGTATTATGGTAATTAAACGTGAATTTTACGTTCTGATCTCTAGTGCTTACCCAATTGAAAAATCGCTCCAGATGTTCTGTTGTACCTTGCCATAATAAAAATACATCGTCGATGTATCGAATCCACAATTTCAAATTAGGCTTATATGGTGATGTCTCCACATATCTAGCTTCAAACCGTTGCATATAGAGGTTAGCTATGGAGGGTGCGCAGGTGACCCCCATAGCTACCCCTGAAACTTGATGGTATAAGACACCATATAAGGCAAAAAAATTTTAGTGATGGTCAGAGTCGTCAATTCTGATAAGAATTGTAATTGAGCCTCCGAAAGATCCCCACATATATTTAGAGCTTCCATTACACAATCATGCGCCTCGGAAGACACAGATTCGACGGGTTCAGAAAAAGGACAGAAACAACAAAAACCTTTTTTAGACAACGGAGGAAAAAAGAAGAAAAAAAGAAGACAACCGTGTCAAACCCCAGAGGGGAGACCAACCCCGACGGAAAACGTAACATCTTTAATATATAATATTTCAGGACAGGCATTGCTTCCGGAACAGGCAACCATCCTTAATAAAGGGTTATCATTCGTTCCAAAAATTCATTTCGATTCTCTTCAATTTCGGATAGATTTAGAACAGCTTATTAGGAAATTGAATTTAAAACTGTACTTTAGTTCTCAAACGATGGACAGTGTTACCACTATGGATTCACTTCGAACGCGGCTCCCTTTGAAATCCCATTGGTCCCCTCTGGGCCCTTTACATCCTTCGCTAGCATTGTATCGTGAATTAATATTGAAGGACGTTCAAGCCCTTGAACGGACGAAATGTCCTATTCGTAATATGCTGTCGGCAAAAGAGACCCAGGGACTGCAACTATTGAAAAATAATTCATATCTTGTCATTAAGCGAGCGGACAAAGGAGGTGGAATAGTTGTACAGAGCCGGACTCAATACCTTGCTGAGGCCTCAAGGCAAATACAGGATACATCTACGTATCAAATCCTTACATCGGACCCTACTCAATCTTTGCAAAAACGAATTAAAGAAATTACTTCTCGTGCACTGCAACTGAAGATTATTGTACAGAAAGAATATGATTTTTTGAATCCTTCTGAACCAACTACAGCTAAATTATACCTTGTCCCGAAAGTCCATAAAAATGTAAATAATCCGCCTGGCAGGCCTATAGTTTCCTCCAGAGGGTCTATACTAGAACCGTTATCCATGTATCTTGATTCATATTTGCGACCACTAATGCCGGGAATTCCATCATTCATACGAGACACCACCCATTTTCTACACATTTTACAACAACATGAGTATTTGGCAAGTTCATCTGCAATCGTGTTAGTCACTATGGATGTGACTTCGCTGTACACGATTATACCACAATTGGAGGCGCATGATTGTGTAATGGAAGCTCTAAATATCCATGGAGATCTTTCGGAGGCTCAATTACAATTCTTATCAGAATTGACGACTCTGACCATCACTAAAAATTTTTTTGCCTTATATGGTGGCTTATACCATCAGGTTTCAGGGGTAGCTATGGGGGTCACCTGCGTACCCTCCATAGCTAAACTCTATATGCAACGGTTTGAAGCTAGATATGTGGCGACATCACCATATAAGCCTCATTTGAAACTGTGGATTCGATACATCGACAATGTTCTGTTGTACCTTGCCATAATAAAAATACATCTGGAGCGATTTTTCAATTCGGTAAACACTAGAGATCAGAACGTAAAATTCACGTTTAATTACCATAATACGACTATAACATTTTTAGATGTGGTTGTTCATAAAGATCAAGAACAGTGGAGCACTTCAATCTATCGGAAGCAGACCAACAGAAACACGTTCTTACACTATACTAGCGCTCATCCTCTACAATTACGTAATAGTTTACCTTTATCACAGTTCATTCGATATCGCAGAAATTGCACTGATCTTCAAGACTTCAAAAGACACTCTCACATCTTGCAAAGAAATTTTCAGGATCGGGGCTACCCACAGACAATTGTTAAAAAAGCCTACAAGAGAGCCCTATATAGTAATCGTGATTTATTAGTACAACCACAACCGAAACCATTAGTCTCCTTTGATTCAAGTCCTTTCATTAATCTCATTACTAAATACTCACCATACAGTTCGCATCTCACCCGAATTGTAAAACGCCATGAAAATGTTTTAAGAAATATTCCTGGTCTGACAGATAAAACGGCTCGCTGTATGTGGCGACGCCATAGGAATCTAAAAGAACTTCTAAGCCCGGCAGCACTACCACCTCTACAAGAGCATTCTGGTTTAGAACGTTTGGGCCATAGAAAATGTGGCAAATGTAATATTTGCCACATCACCTTGGAATTGACTGAATTTGAACATCAAGGTAAACAATACCAGTTAAAACACCAGACATCATGCACTTCATCTTACGTCGTGTACTGTATTCAATGCCCCTGCAATTTACGTGGGAAAAACTATTCGCATGTTGCAGACGCGTATGAATGAACATAAAAGTAGAATTAAATGTTCCCTGTAAAATAGTTATCTCCAAGTTATAATGCCCTGTTCAATGTAATTTCAGTTTGTTCAATGTAAACCGCACTGATGCAGAATAGCGCGGTATATAAGAGAATGTAAATAAAATAAATAAAAAAATAAAGAGAGAAGCCCCCATAGTAGACCACTGTTTACAGTTCCAACATACTTTTGCTGAATTACGTTGTTTCTGCATAGAACAAATTACAGCATCAAGACAGGGGCGGTCAAAAGATCAAACATTGTTAATGCAGGAGCAAAGGTGGATATGTAAATTAAACACGCTAATTCCAAATGGCTTAAATCTAAGAATAGAATGGGAAGTTTGTGTTTAATCGCCTACTCCCCGACACCAGTACAGCTGTTACTACTTGAGATTGATCTCTATAAATGTAGCCCGCATGCGCGGCGTTTTAGAAAGCCGGATGGCTTGTATGGCAGTATTTGCGATTCTGAAAAATGACATCGGAGATTGCACCGAGCTGGGTATGTCGCTATTGCTTAACACCACCATCAAAAGTCAGAACTTAGATATGTGAGAGAAATTAATATAAACCTGAAAGTGTATCTTATTGAATCTTATTATGGTTTACATTGTAGTGCTTTCCAGTCACCCCCTGAAGAAACCAATTTGGAGAAACGCAATAGGAGCGCCATTGATAGCGTCGGGGACGACATTAATGAAAGCTAAGCATTGTTTACTGCTTACTTTGAAAAAGAAACTTTACTATTTAATGAAAATTTATTGAATATCAAGTGGCTAGACTAGTAGGGTCATTGATGCAAGAATGGGCTAATTCCAACTGCTTTTCAAAAAATGTTTTGGTAGCCTGGAGTCTGAGACCCTGTCGGCCATTTTTCCATTCTTATTTAATGAATATGATAGGAAGATCGAGTTAGCTAAAAACACTTTCAAACCTAATTCCAGAGTGGCACATTTATTTTGACACAACAGTATAAAGGCATAAAACAAAAAATGTCCCACTTAAGATACACTGCTCACAAGCTAGGACACATGAAAAATCAAAATTTCATATCGTCAGTCCAGTCCAGATGCATTGGGTTTATACCCTATCACCAGCAGATGGAGACTGAGAACAAAAGTTCTGATGATGCCTCTGACCAGTCCAGTATTTTGTCAATCTCCATCAGATGGTGATGAGTAGCTGTGCAGTCTGGACTCCAGTAGGCGAATAGATGAAAAAAAAAAAAGTTATTAGTGTGGCTGTGCATTGGACACAGTTGTTTGCACCCCAAAATCATCCAAGCTGACCAAACTCGGTGGTCTGAATCCCTCCCCCCTCCTTAGTTCCTCATCCTATGGGCCCGGTTGCCTCTTGGGACGTTGTGATCCTCCTCCCAACTTTTGGGAGGGGGCCTAGGGACCTGCCTGAGCTGGATCCAAAGGGGTGAAAAAGGAATAAAATATAAAGGATGAGAAAGGAGCTGGAAGTCCAGCATAGAGGGCCTTTCGGACATCGCAGTGAGCGATTGTAGTGGACCTGGAAGATTTGGGGTGTGATTGAGCAGTCAGTGGAGAAGCGCGAGGTGAGAGGGGCCCAAGCCTTGGGCAGGAGCGTGTGGCTGTGGTGTCCTTGCCATAAAGCAGGGTGACCTGCTGCAGCAGTCACGGTCTTATTTGCGGTAGGGTTTTGCCGCGTATGTGGAACAGAAATGTGCACCATGGAGGCACTTCTATGGGGCTCGGCTCCAGAAATAGAAATGCACTCTGAGACCCAGGCTGATACATGGTATGAGTTGGTTTCTCCAAAGCTGTTTTGGTGGGAAACATGGCCATGGATGCAATGGAGCTTTTGGAGGTAAGGGAGCATTCTGGGGGCTGGAAGAGAGCTCTGGCACCCCTGGAGAGCAGCAGGTGGCTTCAGTAGTTCCTGGTGAGTGACTAGAGAGCTTTGGACTCCCGTTCTCGCCAGAATTTGTACGTCTCTTGCACAGGGCCTACTGCACGATGCAGCGCTTAGGGCATGATGTTCCTTGTGGTTTGGGGGCCCAGAAGAGTCTGGAGGTGATAGTCCACATGAACTTCCTTCTCCAACAAGTTGGCAGCACCTAGCAAAGAGCTAGGGGATCTTCCAGCCAAGTGCTTCAGAAGGGAGGAAGACACCTGGGATGATCGGGGGTCCCCCTATGCTCAGAAGGATCTGAGGATCTATTGGAAGGTTTTTCGGGTCAATGGGAAGAGTCTTCGGACAAAGAGCAAGAGAGAGGCAAGATTCCCTCATGCAAGGATCCTACTATAATAAGGATGTTTCGTCAGGAGGAGCTGCCGGTGCTGATTGTGCAGTCCTTGGCAGCGCTAAATGTCATACATCATTCCCCAGAGAGGGAAGGCTCTGAAAGATCTCTTATTGCAGGGCATTTGGAAGCATCAGAGATCTTTCCCGCTTCATAGCTGCCCCCTAACCTCCCCCCTCAATGCTTATCTCTCTAGTATCTCTTCATGGCTATTGGCAAATTATCTCCATCTAATCCCATTCAAGTCTGCAGCTATGTGGCTTACTTTCAGTGCCCCTGTTGCCCTCCTTTTCTAGTACTCCCATCCCGCTCACCTTAACCTTGCGGTATTTGGGGGTCACTCTAGACCCCCTCCCTCTCTTTTCATAAGCACATCTCCTCCCTCGTCTGACGTTTCTTCTGTACACTCCGTCAGCTTCACACAGTGCGTTTCTACCTGCCGCCTCCTTCATTGGTCACGCTTACGGTATCACTAGTCCTATCCCGCCTCAACTACTGCAACGTTGTCATGGTGGTGTTCCACAATCCCAGCTCCGCTGTCTTCAGCTTATCCAAAACACTGTTGCTCGCCTCCTTACCCATGCCTCTCACACGGACCACGTTACTCCCCTTCTCATCCAGCTCCATTGGCTGCCGTTGAAATATCGCTATCAATATAAGATTCACACTACAGTCCATAAGACCATTCACACTGCTAACCCCCAATATCTTTCTGATCTCATCCATGTCCATCTCCCTCCCCATGCCTTCTATACAATTCACAACAACCATTTGTCCCTCCCTTCTCCTGCCCGGGCCCATCTTGAACACACTCGCCACTCGGTTGTCTTCCAGGCCAGCCCTGTGGAATTCCACGCCCCCTCAATTCGTGCTGAACACTCTTACCCAAGGTTTAAGTCCCTACTGAAGGCCCCCCACATCTTCCGTCAGGCATTCGACTTACTCTCCACTCCCCTCATCTAATTGTTGGTGTTACTCTGTCTATTCTATGTTCTTTGAGTTCTCTACTCTCTTGCCTTTCCTGTCATATATTGGCATTACTTTCCTTTTCAAACTGCAGCCTGTTTGTTTATTGTAAATTGCCCTGACGCTTCAGCATGGGCAGTCAAAAGCAAGCAACGCAATAAAGATGATTGAGGTGGAGGCTTTGGAGGCAGGACTGTGAGTCAGCAGGTCTATGGCGCGACTGTACCCTATCCCACTAGAAGAGAAGATCTCCTCCTGCTCACCAAAGGTGGATACGATGATCACTGTGGTGACAAAGATGACTATCCCAGTGGAAGGTGGAGCAGCCCTTAAGGATGCTCAAGATTGGAAGCTGGAAATGCTCTTGAAGCAGTCCTTTGAAATTACGGCCCTGGCAGTGCAGGCATCCGTGTGGGGTACCTATGTAGTGTGGACTTGTGTAAGGTGGGCACAGGGTTTTACCCAAGGCAGATCCTAGTCCATCAGGGACGTTATCAGAGGCTGACCCAGACTCAAGCTTAGCAGCCTATCTGGCTGTTGCTCTGTATGAATGGTAAGAACCTCTGCCAAGGGTATGGCCTCCATGGTGTCTGCACATTGCCTGTTATGGCTCTGGAATTGGTCTGCAGACATGACCCTGAAGACTTTGCTTAGTAAGCTCCCTTTTAAGAGGAAACTCCTCTTTGGAGATGCCCTGGAGAAATTGGTAAAGGACTTGGGGGAATCCAAGGTTCTGCAGCTGCCAGAGGACAAACCTAACGCTGCAAAGTTGGTGACTTCTAGTATAGGCTGCTTCTGGGATTTGCGGAGGATCTGGGCAGCACATTGCGCTCCCAGGAACTATTTTGGGAGGCCTCAGGAGGCGTCAAAAAGTCCTAGTGAAACACAGATGGCCCAGGCAAAATTGATTCCAGTGGGAGGTCAAAATCAAACCTTATTCCACTTGAGTCCAAATTACGTCCGATTTGTGGGTACTGGAGGTCATTAGAGAAGGTTACTCCTGGAGTTGGCTTGTCCTCTCTCCGACATCTATGCTGTCCTATTGCAAGGCTCCGGCAAAGGGATAGGCAGTGGCAGACACACTCGAGAGGCTGATTCAGCTTCGCGGTGGTGAAGGTGCCCCTGGATGAGCTCATGTTTGGTTGATGCACCATTTATTTTGTGGTTACCAAAAAAGAAGGTTCCTTTTGCCCGATTCTGAACCTGAAGCTCATCAATCAAGCCTTGCGGGTACCTCATTTCTGTATGGAGACTTTGTTGTCGGTCATAGTGGTAGTAAGAAAAGGAGAATTTCTAACTTCCTTGGACCTCTCTGAGGCATATCTTCATATTCTGATCAGGCCGGACCATCAGCAGTACTACTAATTTGTGGTTCCCATAGGGCGTTCCCAAGTTTGAGCCCTGCTATTTGGCCTGGCCACGGCACTGCAGATCTTTTATGAAGGTCATGGTGGTGGCTGCACTCCACTAGGAGGGAGTGCTGCATCCCGACCTGGACAATTGGCTCATTCAGGCCAAGTCAGCCCAGGAGAGTCTGGAGGTGATAGTCTGAATGAACTCCCTTCTCCAACATCTGGGGTGGGTGATCAGCTTCAAAAAGGAGCACCTTGGAGCCCACTCAGGATTTGATTTATCTCAGTGCTCTATTTCAGATTGGGGGGGGGGGGGAGGACTGGTATCCCTTCTCCTAGAAGGCATATGAAAGATTCAGGATCAGGTTCGGAACTTTCGCTGGATGTGCTCTTCCTCGGCATGGCAACAATTTTTGGAGCTAGTTCCATGGATTAGAGCACACATGAGGCCTCCAAAAGGCCTTATTGGCGCAGTGGTCGCAACAGAAACTTTCACTATGGAAGAGATTGTGGTGCCCTCAGGAAGTGAGGGAGAGCTTGTGCTGGTGGCTGGACAGATTCAGGCTGACAGCAGGTACTGGAACTGCCCAAATGGGTGGTAATGACCTCCAATGCTAGCCTTTATGGATGGGAGGGGGGCACATTGCCAGTCCCAAGTGGCTCAGGGCCAGTGGTATCTGGAGGAGAGAAAATGATCCATAAATCACCTGGAGCTGTGAGCAGTGTTTCTGGTTCTACAGGAAGTGCAAGTATGGTGGAAAAAGTGGGCCCTCTCCTTTGGTGGACCGAAGTACATTTTCTAGTGCTCTGTGACAGAAAATGTACAAGCCGACTTTTTTCAGTCAATATCAGCTGGACCCTGCAAAGTAGGCCCTGGAGGGCTCTGTGTTCCAAAGCAATTGATCTGATGGCCTCGGCACCCAACGCCAAAGCTCAGAGGTTCTACAATTGCAGGTGAGATTGGACGAGGGCCTGGACGCTATGGCCCAGCCATGGCTTATGAATTCCCTTCTGTATGTGTTTCCTCCCTGGCCTCTGATAGGTTGAGTTCTTGAAGACAGAGGCGTATTGAGGCCTAGTAATTCTAGTGGCACCGGATTGACTTTGGAGGCTGTGGTATGCTGACCTCATGTGACTATCAGCAGACGATCCATGGCATCTCCTTGAAGTGGACAACTTGCTGTCATAGGGCCCCATCTGCTTGATTCTTTGAGAAAAGGGGCCGTGCCCTCTCCTCCTCACTGCCACATGTCCTGGCCTTCCTTCAAGCTGGCCTTAAACTCACTGAAGGTTAGGTGGTAGTCCTGGCTTGTTATCAAGGGCATCTTTAGGGGAGCTCCTTGGCTTTCCATCTGGATGTGGTGTTTTTTTTTTAAGGGTGTTAAGCAGGTTAGACCGGCGATGTGGCAGATTGTGCCATCATGGAACTTGAATTTGCTATTGGTGCTGACTGAAGCACCCTTTGAACCTCTGACAGGCCTCCCTAAAGGATCTGTCTTGGAAAGTAGTTTTCCTAGTAGCTATCTGCTCAGCTCATAGGATTTCCAAGCTACCGGCCCTGTCTTGTAGAGAGGCCTTTCTTGTGATTTCCAGAGAGAAAGTGGTAATACATCAATTCCTTCCTTCCCAAAAGTGGTGTCTGTCTTCCATCTCAGTCAGGCAGTGACTCTGCCTTTGTTTTCTATTTTCAAGGCTGGCATGGAGTGTAGGCAATTTATGTTTATATGTTTTCTCAAGAAGTGACTGAAAGAATAATGGGAGACGAGGATGTAAAGGTAAGCCCAGAAACTGTTAGTTCACAGAAAGCTTGGTGGATGTGTGGGAAAGTCTCCCAGGGAAGATGGTAGACACAAAAACATGTACCAAATTTGAGAGAACCTGAGAAATGTGCTGAGCATTTCTGATTTTAGAAGGAGGTGAAGGGAAAGCCAGCGATGGGCAGAAGTCAGGAAATTAGGCTATTGGGATTCAGTGGGAGGAGCCTGTGTGTGTCAAAAATATTTATTTTCCCATTCACAGTTGTTTGAGCGTATGCAGTTTAACTACCGTGAGAGCAACTGGCATGTTTTCACCCGATGCCTTCCCTTTGTGTCTAGTGTATAGAGCAACAGTCTGACAAACAACTGATTAGGTTTTTGAATTTTTTTGCAGGCAGAAGAAAACCTGGGCATGGTAATGATCTTCACTTTAGTGTCAGCAGTACAGGAAAAACTAAATGAAATTGTAGATCAAATAAAAACACGAAAAGAAGAGGAGAAGCTAAAGAGAGAGAGGGAAGCAGAGGAAGCAGAAAAGGTACAGTAAATCAGGGGGGTTTTTTGTCACTCATATTTTTGTAATTGATAATTATATCTGTATATTCTCCAGGACCAAGCAGGAAGTCAGTCCTCACATATGGGTGTCATCGGCGCCGATGAAGCCCCAGCGGAGCATTTCCCCAGCTTTCCATGAAAGCCTTTGGGAATGCTGGCACGCATGCGCAGTTCCCTTCCCGCCTAAAGGTGCCATCTTACCTCAGTCTCTTTTTTTCCGAGAAGCCCATCGGACCTGTGTCCTGTTCTCCCGGATAAAAGTGATTTTTTTCTTCGGCAATTTTCGCTATTTTTTCTCCGGTTCGACGCCGGTTCCCCTCCTGCCGGGTTCGGTACACCGGTATCGAGCCCGTTTTCTTCATTTTTCGTTTTTTGCCCTTCGTGGCTGCCATTCGTGCCCTTTTTTCATTTTTCACTGGACGGACGGTCTTTTGACCTCGCTGGGGCTATTTTTTCCCCGTTGGCTTCCAGTGGTTTCAAAAAGTGTGATCGGTGTAAGAAAATTGTGTCTCTCACCAACACACTCGACTGCTGCCTTCAGTGCCTCGGCCCTGACCACGACACAGTCGTATGGGCCATGTGGGAAGATGTCTTACAAGGCACTAAAGAGTCGACAGCATCAAAAGGAAAGGTTTTTCTCGGACTCTGCCTCCGGCCGGGCCCGGGCCTCGTCTGAGGCCTCGACATCTCGGGATTCCGATCCCGAGTGCCATCGAAGCTCCTCGGACAGGGGGTCCCCCGACCGGGAACGAAAGAGGAAGAAGCGGCTCGCGAGGGCGGCGTCGGAGGAGGTCCCTGGTCCCTCGAGGGCCAGGTCTAAGACCCCCGACCGCCGTCCCGGGCCCATGGACCAAGAGAAGCCTGCCAAAGTTCCTCGCGTGGAGCCGGAGTCTGCTGGACACGTAAGACCCGTAAGACCCGTAGTCCTTGTGGACTCTCCTCCCAGAGAGCCGATGTTGGGCCCGGCACCGCCGGGGCCCGAGTCGGTGGCTGCTGCGTCTCCCGAGCTGAGTCTCAGGATGGCAGCCTTGGAGTGCAGGCTGTCTGCCTTCATGGAGCAGCAGCAGGCACTGATGGCCAGCCTGTCTGGTGCATCTGCCCCGACCACCGGGACGTCGACTTCGAAGTCAACCCCGGAGACCGAGCCGATACTCGAGACCCTCGTGGCTCGAAGTCGTCCTCGGTCGAGGTCTCCCTCGACCTCCCGTTCGGAACCGAGGGTGTCGACGCCGGTGCCCCCGGCGTCGGGGCGGGTGCCTCGGAGCCCCGCGGGGTCGGACCCTGACTCCTCCTCCTCCTCGGACAAGTACGCCTGGGAGACGGAGGACGAGGAGTCTCCCGATACTTTTAAGATTCGGTGCGTCCCGTCGGACTCACCGCAGTCTGATCCCCGGAGTAGATTCCCTTCGGAGGACACTAGGTTCTCGGAGTTCGTCCGGGATATGGCCGCTGCCTTGGCTATTCCTGCCGATCCCGAGGAAGAGCCTCGAGCCGAGGAGCTCGATGCTCTACAGTACGACTCTCCTCCGAAGGAGGCCTTTACTGTCCCGGTTCCTCCGATGCTGGAACGGCTCCTCTTCCGAATGTGGGAGGCCCCTGCCTCGGCGCCGGTTCTCAGCAAGCAAGTCTATTCCATTTATCGACTCCGCAAAAGCCCTGGTTTCCAGAAAGCACAGCTACCACACCATTCCATGGTTGTGGAATCGGCCATGCATCGTCTGAAGAGCCAGAAGATGCACTCTGCGGTGCCCCCCGGCAGGGAGGCCCGCAACCTTGATGGCGTCGGTAGGAAGTGCTTCCAGGGGTCGATGCTTGCTTGCCGTGTCCAGTCTTACCAGCTGTACATGGGCATGTACTTGCGGGACCTGGCCAAAGAACTGGCCGGCTTATTTGCTGGTCTCTCCGGGGAACCCTTGCAGAGATTTCAGACCTTGTCCTCGGGGATTCGGGAATGCTCGAAGTTCATTTCCCGCGCCGCCTACAATGGCTTCGAGGCTTCGGCCCGAGTAGCGGCTGCCGGCATCGC
Organism: Ichthyophis bannanicus; assembly: GCA_033557465.1. Taxonomy (NCBI): domain Eukaryota; kingdom Metazoa; phylum Chordata; class Amphibia; order Gymnophiona; family Ichthyophiidae; genus Ichthyophis; species Ichthyophis bannanicus. The sequence goes on from CM066033.1 coordinate 868,824,776, forward strand.
GGCTCAACGCCAGGCGTGGCTGCAGTCATCTGACCTCGAGCCATGGGTTCAGGACAAGTTGGTCGATGTCCCCTGCCGAGGTGAGAACCTTTTTGGCAAACCCGTGACCGAGAAGGCCGCTCAGCTCGAGACAGAGCACCTTACCTGGACAAGGCTGTCTAGGAAGACCTCTGCCCCTTCACATAAGAAGGGCTCGGGTAAAAAGTCCTTTTACCCGAGGAAGGGCACTGCCTATAAACAGTACCCTCAGTATCAGGCTACCCAAGCTGCCCCCCAGGGTCAGCAAGCCAAGGGCCAGAGTAATGGGCCCCGTAGGCAGAGGACCCCCAAGCCTCAGGCCCCTGCTATCACTCAGCAGGGTGGGGTTTTTTGACTCCTTGAGCGTAGCCTCTTCTCCACTGCTCTCCCCACCCTGCACAGGAGGTCGCCTCGCCCTCTTTGCCCACCAGTGGCCCCTTATCACCGGGGACAGTTGGGTGCTGGACATAGTCCACAATGGCTATGCCCTCCATTTTCACCAACTGCCACCACCATATTTTCCAGGGGAGCCTCCAAGGCCTCCCCTGCACACAGACCTCCTTCTACAAGAGCTTCATGGTCTGTTGGTGGACAGGGCGGTAGAGCCTGTGCCTCCCCACTTGCAAGGTCACGGATTCTACTCCAGGTATTTCCTGATGCCCAAAAGAACCGGTGGCCTTCGTCCCATTCTGGACCTCAGAAACCTCAACAAGTTCCTAGAGAAAGAAAAGTTCAAGATGCTTACTCTTGGGACACTTCTGCCCTACCTCCAGCAGGGAGATTGGCTATGCTCCTTAGATCTAAAGGATGTGTACACTCACATCCTCATTCATCCAGACCACAGAAAGTACCTCAGGTTCATTGTGGGAGGAAACCATTATCAGTACAGAGTACTACCTTTTGGCCTGTCCTCCACTCCCAGGGTCTTTACCAAGTGCCTGGCAGTGGTTGCGACCTACCTGAGAAATCAAGGCATCTTTGTCTTTCCCTATCTGGACGACTGGCTCATCAGGGGTCGGACGTCCCTGGAGGCCAGACAAGCCACCCTCAACACCATTGCTCTGCTTCAAAAGGTGGGCTTTGTCATAAACTTCGCAAAGTCCACTTTGCTCCCCTCCCAGAACTTGGAGTTCATAGGGGCAAGGTTGGATTCTCCAGGACCAAGCAGGAAGTCAGTCCTCACATATGGGTGACGTCGGTGCCGACGGAGCCCTCGCGGAGCAATTTTCCCCAGCTTTCAAAGAAAGCCTTTGGGAATTGCAGCGCGCATGCGCGGTCGCCTTCCCGCCCAAGGGTGCCATCTTAGCCAGTCTTCTTTTTTCCGCGGAGCCCTACAGACGTACCCGTCGTGTCCCCGCGAAAAAGTTGATTTTACTCATAATTTTCTCTTTTTTCCTTCGGTTCGACGCCGGTCTTTTTCCCGCCCGGACTCGCGACGCCGGTCACGAGTCCTCTTCTTCTTTTTCGGTTTTTCTGACTTAGTCAGTTTCGTTTTCGGTTTTTCCCTGGCAGCCCGGTCCTTTGACCTCGCAGGGGCCCTTTTTCCCCCGATGGCTGCCAGTGGTTTCAAGCGGTGTGGTCAGTGTGACCGAAATATGTCACTAACTGACACACACGACAATTGCCTCCGCTGCCTGGGCCCGGATCATGAAGAAATGATCTGTGGGGCCTGCGGCAAAATGTCCTCCAAAGCGTTGAGAAGTCGGCGGCATCAGCGGGATAGGATCTTCGCTGACCCCAGCCGTACCCGGACCTCGTCGGAGGCCTCTGCGTCCAGAGGTTCCAGCTCGGACCGTCGCCGGAGTTCCTCCGACAGGGTTTCTCCCTCCGGGGACCATCGACGGAAGGTGAAACCCGCGAGGGCGGCGTCGGTGGACGCTCCTGGCTCCGCGAGGGCCAGGTCGCATAGCCACGATAGCCGTCCCGGGTCCTTGGAGAAGGAGCACCTCTCGAAGCGACCTCGCCTGGAGTCGGAGCTGCCTGCTCGGGTAAGTCCTGTGGTCCTCCTGGACTCGCCTCCGAGACCGCCAACGTCAGGCCCAATGCCGTCAGGGCCCGAGTCGGGGGCTGCTGGGTCACCTGAGGTCGGACTCAGGTTGACGGCCTTGGAGAGCAGACTGTCTGCCTTCATGGACCAGCAGCGGGCACTGCTCGCTGGCCTCGCTGGCGCCGCTGCCCCGACCGCCGGGACGTCGACGTCTAAGTCGACCCCGGAGACCGAGCCGATCCTCGAGTCCATGCGAACTCGAGTCGATCCTCGGTCGAGGTCACCCTCGGCCTCCCGTTCGGGACCGAGGTCGCCGACGCCGACTCCCTCGGCGTCGGGGCGGCAGGCGCCGCGCCCTGCCCGGGCCGACCCCACCGATTCCTCGTCGGAGTCGGTCTGGGAGTCTGAAGAGGAAGAGTCACCTGATTCTTTTCGGACTCGGTGTGTCCCCTCGGACTCACCTGAGTCCGAACCTCGGAAGCAGTCCCCCCCGGAGGATGCCCGGTTCTCGGACTTCGTCAGGGATATGGCCAAGGCTTTGGCCTTCCCTGCGGATCCCGAGGAGGAGCCTCGAGCCGAAGAGCTCGACGCCCTCCAGTATGACTCTCCCGCCAGGGAACACTTTACTGTACCGGTTCCTCCCATGCTGGAACGATTACTCTTCCGCATGTGGGAGAGTCCGGCCTCCTCGCCGGTCCTGAGCAAGCGGGTCGATTCTATCTATCGAGTCCGCAAGAGCCCTGGCTTCCAAAAAGCACAGCTACCACACCATTCCATGGTAGTGGAATCGGCCATGCATCGTCTTAAGAGCCAGAAGATGCACTCCTCGGTGCCTCCTGGCAGGGAGGCCCGTAACCTGGATGGCCTTGGTAAGAAGTGTTTCCAGGGCTCTATGCTTGCGTGTCGTGTCCAGACCTACCAGCTATACATGGGCATGTATCTCCGAGACCTGGCTAAAGAGCTGGCCGGATTCTCCGCTGGTTTGTCCGAGGAACCCTTGCGGAGGTTCCTGGCCTTGTCCACTGGCATTCGGGAATGCTCAAAATTCATATCCCGAGCAGCCTATGATGGCTTTGAAGCATCGGCTCGAGTGGCCGCAGCCGGCATCTGTGCCCGCCGACAGGCTTGGCTTCAGTCGTCTGACCTTGAGCCCTGGGTGCAGGACAAGTTGGTCGATGTCCCCTGCCGAGGCGAAAACCTCTTTGGCAAGCCCATGGCTGAAAAGGCTGCACAAATCGAGACGGAGACTCTCACCAGGACTAGGCTTTCTAGGAAGACCTCCGCCCCTTCCCAGAAAAAGAAGGGCTCGGGAAAGAAGTCCTTTTACCCGAGAAAGGCGGCTGCCTACAAACACTACCCCCAATATCAGGCCCCTGCAGCTCCCCAACAGGGCCAGCAGGCCAAGGGACGGGGTAACGGTCCCGTAGGCAGCAAGCCCCCAAGCCTGCACCACCAGCCCCTGCTCAGCAGGGTGGGGGCTTTTGAGTCCTTAAGCATAGCCTGTCCCCCTCCGCTGGCTCCTCCCGGCACCGGAGGCCGGCTGGTTCACTTCGCCCACAGGTGGTCCAGCATCACTTCAGATGCCTGGGTGCTTCAAGTCGTAAGAGAAGGCTATCTTCTCCACTTCCACCAGGTCCCTCTCTCCTATTTTCCGGGAGAACCTCCACGGCTCCCTCTGCACAGGGAATTACTCCTTCAGGAGTTAGCAGGTCTTCTACAGGAACAGGCGGTGGAACCGGTGCCCCACCACCTGAGAGGTCAAGGCTTTTATTCCAGGTATTTTCTAGTACCAAAAAGGACGGGAGGCCTCCGACCCATCCTGGACTTGCGCAACCTCAACAGGTTCCTCGTGCGGGAAAAGTTCAAAATGCTTACCCTTGGAATCCTTCTGCCCTACCTCCAGCAGGGAGATTGGCTATGCTCCTTGGATCTAAAGGATGCCTACACGCACATCCTCATCCACCCAAGCCACCGCCAATACCTAAGGTTTGTGGTGGCAGGAAATCATTACCAGTACAGAGTACTGCCCTTTGGCCTGTCCTCCGCACCGCGAGTCTTCACAAAATGTCTCGCGGTGGTGGCGGCCCATCTCCGGCTTCACGGCCTCTATGTCTTTCCGTACCTCGACGACTGGCTCATCAGAGCAGCGTCCGCTCCGGAGGTCACCGACGCCACACGCCGCACGGTGACTCTTCTGCAGTACTTGGGCTTTGTTATAAACTTCGCAAAGTCCACTTTGCTCCCCTCACAGGATCTCGAGTTCATCGGCGCAAGGCTGCACACTCCTCAAGCACGAGCGTTCCTACCGCTCGACAGGGCTCAATGGCTCATGGACCTAGCCGACCGTTTTCGCAGCCAGCCCCTGGTCTCCGCCAGGCGCTTCCTGAGACTACTCGGCCATATGGCTTCCACCGTCCATGTGACCCCCAATGCCCGCCTGAATATGCGGCCTGCTCAATGGTGTCTCCGCAAGCAGTGGCAACAAGCCACAGGCGGCCTAGCAGACCTAGTGCGCGTCTCCGAGCTGCTGGCCTCGTCTCTCCAGTGGTGGCTTCATCGGCCGAACCTGGTACTCGGCATGCCTTTTCAGTCACCTCAGCCGGCCCGGGTACTGACGACAGATGCATCCCTCCTGGGCTGGGGAGCACATTGCCAAGGGGCACGTACTCAGGGCCTCTGGACCCACGTGGGAGTCTGCTCAGCAGATCAACTTCCTGGAGCTCAGAGCGATCCGCCTGGCTCTCAAGGCCTTCTCCCACCTGACCTCTCACCAGTCCGTCCTTGTCCAGACGGACAATCAAGTCGCCATGTTCTACGTGAACAAGCAGGGGGGCACGGGCTCCTTCCTTCTCTGTCGGGAAGCACAGAAGCTCTGCTCTTGGGCCGTCAGTCACGGCGTTCTTCTCAAGGCAGTTTATCTCCCAGGCCAAGAAAATTGCCTGGCGGACAAACTCAGCAGGATCCTCCAGCCGCACGAGTGGCGCCTGGATCCCTTGGTAGTTCAGAAGCTCTTTCTAAAGTGGGGCCTCCCCACAATGGATCTCTTTGCCAGCCCTCTCAACCGGCAACTTCCTCGCTTCTGCTCTCGTCAGCCACATCCCCTTCGAGTTGCGGCAGACGCTTTTCTACTCTCATGGTCGGAGAGCCTTCTGTATGCCTTTCCTCCCATCCCGCTAGTCTCTCGGACTCTTTTCAAGGTTCTCCGAGACAAAGCTTTCATGATACTGGTGGCCCCTCGCTGGCCCAGACAGCCGTGGTTTCCACTCCTGCTGCAATTAGCGGTGGAGGATCCATTCCCTCTGGGGTTACAACCGGATCTCCTCACTCAGGATCAGGGGTCTCTGCTACACCCCAACCTCAGGTCTCTCAATCTAATGGCCTGGCTGCTGAGAGGGTAGTCCTTGCTCCCCTTCTCCTGCCGGCAGAGGTGGAAGAGGTCGTCCTAGCTTCTCGGCGACCTTCTACCCGCAAATGCTACGCCCTTAAATGGCGTCGCTTTTCCGTTTGGTGTACCCAACAGTCTCAGGATCCCTTCTCCTGCCCGGTGTCGGTGATCCTGCAGTACTTGCTATACCTCTCTAATCTGGGACTTAAGTCCAACTCCGTCAAAGTTCACCTTAGTGCTCTTTCAGCACATCATGTGCCGGTGGACGGCAGACCTCTTTCCAGTGACCCTCTTGTAGCGAGGTTTCTCCGAGGTCTCCTTCTGCTTAAACCACCTCTGCGCCCGCCAGCGCCTGACTGGGATCTGAATGTGGTTTTACAGCGGATCACCTGTCCGCCTTTTGAACCTATGGCTACCTGTTCTCTCCGTTTTCTTTCTTGGAAAACATTGTTCTTGATAGCCCTCACTTCCGCTAGACGCGTAAGTGAATTGCAGGCCCTCGTGTCTGATCCCCCTTACACTCGGTTCTACAAAAATAGGGTAGTCCTACGGACTCACCCAAAATTTCTTCCAAAAGTGGTCTCCCCTTTTCACATCAATCAGGAGGTGGTACTTCCAACCTTCTTTCCCAGACCGCACTCCAGCCGAGCTGAAACGGTCCTCCATACCCTGGACTGTAGAAGGGCATTGAACTTCTACCTTGACCGTACGCGGGAGCACCGTAAAGCTGCTCAGCTTTTTGTGTCTTTTGACCCCAATAAATTGGGGCTCCCGGTCTCCAAGCGTACTCTGTCCATCTGGGTTGCGGACTGTATCACTTGGGCTTATGGGGCAGCCGGACTCTCCTTGGAAGGTCGAGTCACGGCTCATTGCGTTCGGGCAAAGGCTACGTCAGTGGCTTACCTCCGCTCTGTTCCGCTGGCAGACATCTGCCGGGCCGCTACTTGGTCTTCGAGCCAGACTTTTGCGGTCCATTACTGTCTCGAGAGGGAGTCCCGCAGGGACAGTGCTTTCGGACAGGCAGTCCTCCGTAATCTCTTTGAGGTTTGAGCAACTCCTACCCTCCATCCCGGATGTGGGCTACCGGTGGGTAATAATTCAGCGAAGATTCCTTCCTTCTGTGCTGCTGAGCTAGAGGGAGCTCATTTTTGTGCTTAGGGTCTCCGGTAGCCTTAAGCTTGGGAGTCCCATATGTGAGGACTGACTTCCTGCTTGGTCCTGGAGAAAGCGTAGTTACTCACCTGTAACAGGTGTTCTCCAGGAGCAGCAGGAATCAGTCCTCACAACCCTCCCTCCTCCCCTTGGAGTTGCAATCATCTGCTTTAGTTTTTTTGCAAATTTTTATGCTGTCTCTTTTAGCTATGTCATCTGACTGGCTAAGATGGCACCCTTGGGCGGGAAGGCGACCGCGCATGCGCGCTGCAATTCCCAAAGGCTTTCTTTGAAAGCTGGGGAAAATTGCTCCGCGAGGGCTCCGTCGGCGCCGACTTCACCCATATGTGAGGACTGATTCTCCAGGACCAAGCAGGAAGTCAGTCCTCACTTATGGGTGACGTCGGCATATGTGAGGACTGATTCCTGCTGCTCCTGGAGAACACCTGTTACTGGTGAGTAACTACGCTTTCTCAACTGGCAAAGGCATTCTTGCCAGAAGACAGGGCTCAAAGGCTGATGGACGTGGCAAAGCAGTTTCTGAACAGATCCCTGGTCTCCGCCAGACTCTGCCTCAGGCTTCTGGGTCACATGGCTTCGACAGTACATGTGACTCCCAATGCCAGGCTCCATATAAGGCCTGCACAGTGGTGCCTTCGGACTCAGTGGTCTCAAGCCATAGGCCACTTACGAGACAAGATAAAGGTGTCCAAACCCCTTTTGGCCTCCCTCAGCTGGTGGCTACATCCACCCAATCTACTCAAAGGAATGCCCTTCCAAATGCCAGAATACTCAGTGGTCCTCACCATCGACGCCTCTCTAAAGGGCTGGGGGGCTCATTGTCTGGACAAGAGCACCCAAGGCCTCTGGTCTCCCAGGGAGGCAGCCCAACAGATCAATCTGCTGGATCTTCGAGCTATCCGCTTGGCTCTCAGAGTTTTTTCTCCAGCCCTGGCTCACCGCTCAGTCTTGATTCAAACAGACAACCAGGTGGCCATGTTTTATGTGAACAAGCAGGGTGGCACTGGGTCCCAGATCCTTTGTCGAGAGACTCAGGACCTTTGTTCCTTTGCCCTGAAGCACCACATGCTTCTCAAGGCGGTGTACCTCCCAGGCCAGGAGAACTGCCTGGCCGACCGATTGAGCAGGATTCTGCAGCCCCACGAGTGGCAGCTGCATCCCTTGGTAGTTCAAAAGATCTTCCTGAAGTGGGGTCTCCCTTGGATAGATCTCTATCTCCAGGAACAAGCAGGAATGAGTCTTCACATATGGGTACGTCGATACCGACGGAGCCCGCACGGGAATGCTCCCCAGCATCCAATCAGAAAGCTTTTGGGAGCATCCCTCGCGCCTGCGCGCTGACTTCCCGCCTTTTCCACTTCTTCTCCTCAGTTTTTTTTTTTTTTTTTAATAGTCCTGTTAAGATCTAATGCATCTTCCCCCATCCTCTTGGCCAGACTCAACCATAGTGGCCTAGTGGTTGGGGCAAGGTACTTCAGGCCGGAAGGTCAGAGGTTCAAATCCCACTAGAGGACAGCAACCTTGGGCCGGAAGGACTGGGGTTTCTAGTCCCACAGGTGCTCCTTGTGGTTTTGGGCAAGCCACTTAACCCTCCATAGCCCATTTTCCCTGTAAAATAGTTATCTCCAAGTTATAATGTAATTCAATGTAATTTCAGTTTGTTCAATGTAAACCGCCTTGATATCATGAAAGGCGGTATATAAGAAATGTTAAATAAAAAATAAATAAATACTCTCTACTCCCCTAGGAGGGTCCAAATAATATGCCTTAGATGATATAGAACATTCTCTCTATGTAATCTGTACCACTTCAAGAAGTATTTTGTAAACATATCTGAGGGGGGGGGTAGGGGGTAATCTTTGATCTTGGAAAATCTTCATCAGATAATATTTTCTAATGCCTCAGTCTTATTTTATAATAGCAGTTTCCCTTAATTAGGAAATGTACAATCATCACGATTTTCTTGAGAATTTGTTCTATATTAGCCACTCGCATGAAATCTCAAGCATTTTTTCCTACACTTTCAACTTTCAAGTGACAACATTATTTGGGCAGGCAATGTTTCCCATATGACTTCAAGGCTAAGTTTTGGTCTTGAGATACATACACAATCTTTTCAGAAGAAATATTGATTCCACATATCTCTTCTATGTACAGTGAGTCCCACTGGTGAAAACAGAGGCTTCCTTCACTCGAGCCTATAAATTTTCCTGAATTGCCAACTACCCCTTGCCACCAGCAAAAGATGGTGGACATTCACCCACCTCTCCCTGCGGCACTTTTACTAAATCCAGCTGCCCACCAGTCCTGCAACCGCAGACCAGCTTCCAAATCAGGATTCATTGCTACTTCTGGGCTCATCGGCTGCAAAGAACGCATTTGCGAGACAAGGCTCAATGAAATTTCCATCTCTGGGAGTAGCGACAGCTCCAACGAGACGCCTCTGTCTCCCACAATCTTAATCACTGGCTTCCGGGTCAGATATCAGTCCATCAGGTCCAAATGCTTGCTGATTCATCCAGATGAACTCAGACTCAGCTTTACGTTTGTTTACCCATACAAGAAAGTAACAAAAAGACAAGCAGCAAAGTAATGTAGAGAGAAAATGACAGCAGCATTCTGGAGCTTAGCTACCAGGAGGCAATCTTGCTCTTCCTCTCCCAAGCATCATCTTTTCTTTTTCTAGGTGGTAGTAGCAGTTCATGTGCTGCAACAGCTCCCTAGGGTCCAGCTACAGAGGCTCCATCAGTTCTCCTAGGCATCTAAATTCTAACCATGATACACCGTCAGTACCTACATCCCACTCCTAACCTGCCGATTCCCATCCAGTCGCTTGCTGCCCAGTTAGCATGTGGCCCCATGCTGTTAGCATGACATGCTGACTGCCCAGCAAACACCGTGCTAAGGATTGGTGCACGTTAGTAAACATGCTCCACTATGAGTTGGTCTACTCTAAACTTTTATTGGGCACATGTGGGTCAAAGCCTCTGCATTTCATTACTTGTAGGATACCCAACCCACCACTTAAACAGGTGGACATAATACTAGTTATTGAAAGTGCTACTGTGTGAACTCGTTTTGGACACATGATGCTTAGTGCAAAAAGCTGCTTTCTGTCCTCTGCTTTTGTTGCGATAATGCAGATGTGCCAGTACTACCGCAGCTGCATGAAAATGTTTACTTCGGGTAAGTTACCAAGCTGCTGTGCAATACATGCGAAAGCCATTTTTTTGTGGCTTCAGAGTCTAGTTTTCTCTAATTATGGGTTTGTGGTTTGTAGGTATTCTTCCATGGGACTCCTGTTACAATAGAAAACTTCCTTAGCTGGAAAGTGAAATTCGACACAGAGCTAGCAGAACAGAGAAGGAAAAGACAAAAGGAGGAAGAGCAAGCAGGAAAGAATAAACTAACTGGTAATTATGATAGCTATTAGTTTGTTTTTTTCCATTGTGAACCCTCTAACTACTTTGGTCTATTGATGTTCACATCGAGCCTATTGTATTGCAGCTGAGGAATCACACTTTTTTTTTTAAATATGTAAAATTGCAGGAAATATTTGAATAGCAAGTGAGAGAATGATAATGTTCATAAAGGCAATACAATAATTAATCTGAATGTTTGAAATGTAGCTGCCTGCCAACAAAGAGAATCCGTGAAGCTCGGAGATACTGTATTAGTCTACAAGACATCTGTGCTGATCCGTTGATTGATCCGTTGATTGGAATGAGGCAGTCAGCTGCCATCAGTTCCTCTTGAAATTGACTTCTTTAGAGTCTGGTGTCCCCAGAGGACTGGAGAAAGGCACATGTGGTCCCTTTTATACAAAAGAAATAAGGGTGAGCTTGAGAACTACAGGTCGGTGAGTAAATTAATGGAAATGCTGAAAGAACGGAGCATAGTGAGGTTTCTGGAGTCCAGTGGATTGCAGGATCCGAGGCAGCATGGGTTTTACCCAAGGCTGGTCTTGTCAAGACAAATCTGATTGATTTTCTTTGACTGGATGACCAGAGAGTTGGACTGAGGGAGAGCCCTAAATGTGGTGTCTTGGATTTTATTTATTTTTATTTTATTTGGTTTTATACCACACTATTCATGATCAGCACAGTTTACAAAATAACATGTTACATTGAACAGTTTCCATTGAACATGTGAACAAGATAAAACCACTTAACATATTTACATCTATGATACACAGTAGCATGTAAGGCTAGGAACTATTCACAGTTTAACAGAATCTTGGGTATGATATTGATATTGATGAGCAAGGCTTTGTTACATGGTCGAAAGCAAGATGGAATAGGTGTGTTGCTTATCATCCCTCCAGCTTAGTCCTCCACCAATGGGTAGTGCACCTCCTCCTGCAGCTTGGAGACTGGACCAATCAAAACTTGGCATCACTGTAAGTAGTGTGCTGGCATTCCCTTTCAGCTCCAGTGTGTCCAGTCTCCATGCAGCAGGAGGACATAGTGAGCCTAGGTGCTGGGCTCACTAGTGAAACAGATAAGGAGCAAGATTGTGTTCTTAATTTCCCTTTGTTTGGCTCATTGGCTTTGGTTGGTCCCTTATCTGGGACTATTTCTTTAAATAAAAAAAAAAAAAATAAAGCCGTCAGGTCTTAAGAGACAGGAGATGGATTCGGGGCTTGGGGGATGTCCTTTGGGTTCCCCCTCCTGCCAAGCCACAGCTTTTTACAGCCCGGACACTTTCAGTGAGGATCTCTGTCCCTGGACTGCTCGGGGCAGAGCTCCTGGTGCGGTACACCAGCGGCCCAGTCTCTGCTTCTCAGCAGTCCGCGGCTTCAATAACTGCTCCCTTTCGGCCTAGGGGACTGGATTGCTGACCGGCACAGGCGAATACGGCTCCCTGCAACTCCCTCGGTTCCCTTTTCCAGGAGGGCTGGATCAGAGCACGGTCCTCCACGCCGGCCTGTGCAGCGGCTTGCTAGTAGCTGGGGGACCGCTAGAACAGCGCGCCAAAAAGTTCTGTGTGGAGCTGCGGCCATTTTGAGCACGCGGCTCCCACGGTCTCTGTGCCCTCAGCGTGGCAGTGTGCAGCTCCGGAGTTTCTCCCTTCTCTGCGCTGCCGTTTTGACAGCTTCAATAAGGTAATACTCTCTCTTGCAGTTTCTTTGCTTTATTTGCCCTCACGGTTTTTTTTCTTTCTTTATTTTCCCGCGTTTTAAAAACGGCTCATTTTGCAGTTCACTTCTCCGAGAGTTAGTTTTTACTAGTAGTCTTATCAGACAGTCTCCTTTGTTGTTTTTATTTGGGGATCCAGCAATAAAAAAAAAAAAACAGACAGACTAAAACAGTAAGGGTAAGAGCAGTAGGCTCTGTAGGAGGCCAGAGCGACTTCTTTCCTAGGGACTCGTGGTGACCGGGGGTCCTAGGGTCCATCAGTGTTTTGAGCCCATGCCCTCTAGCTCACAGTGTGTTATCTGTGGCACCCGTAGGGGGGCCAACACGGAAACGGGCATCTGTCATCGCTGTGCCTCAGTTTCCCTCACTATGGAACAGCAGTTGGAAAATTCCATGGCCCCTGCTGGTCAGGAGGCGCTTGCGGGGGTGGAGGAGGAAGCGGTAGTGGCAGGCCCCTCTGCTTCGCCCCCGTCAACCGTGCCCGGGGTAGCCAGCGGGCAGTTGGATCTGGGGGACTCTTCCCCAATCCATGACTTCTCTCCGGACTTTGTCTTGCTGATGCATCAGGCCTTTTGTCGCAGTAGGCAGGGGCAGCTGAGTGATGCATTGCCCATCGCTTCCTCGGGGGTGCGGTCGCCATTGGTGGACCGTGCGTCTTGGGGATTGAAAGCCCCCAAGCGGTCGCGCCCGGCTGATCCCTCCCTTGCTGAAGTGGATTGGCAGGAATCGGAGGAGCTTGAGTTGGATATGGACGTGGACATGGATGAGTTAGAAGAGGGGGAGATTACTGAACCCGAAGACCAGGCGCGGATCATTCGGGTGTTTCGAAAGGAAGAGTTGCCGGCCCTGATTTCGGAAGCCCTGCAGACGCTCCGGTTGGCGACGGAGCAACCGGTTGAGGAAGAGGATGGTGCGGACCCCATTATTCAGGCGGTGCATCAGACTCAGGTGGTTTTCCTTATTCATAAGGTTATTGATCAGATGATCCAAACGGAGTGGGATACTCCCGAGTCTGGTCTTAAAGGGGTTCGGGTCATGAATAAGCTGTATCCCCTAGCGGACAAGGACAAAGAACGCTTCCGTTCTCCGAAAGTTGATGCGGCGGTGTCAGCGGTCACTAAGAAGACCACGATCCCGGTAGAAGGCAGTGCGGCCTTGAAGGAAGCGCAAGATCGGAAGATGGATGGTTTGCTGAAGCAATCCTTTGAGGCGGACGCAGTGGCTTTGCAAGCTTCCATTTGTGGGGCTTGGATTGCGAGAGCTTGCCTTCGTTGGGTTCAACACCTGAGGCAGTCAGCGTCCTTAGAGTGTGACGAAGTGCGGGAGCTTCAGCGCTTGGAATCTGGTTCGACGTATCTAGCGGACGTGCACTAGGACCTCATCAGAGCCTTGTCAAACAGTATGTGTTCTTTGGTAGCGGCGCGTCGGGCTCTTTGGCTTAAGAATTGGGCGGCTGATGGCTCTTCTAAGGCGCATCTAGGCAAGCTTCCCTTTAAGGGGAGGCTTCTGTTTGGTGAAGATTTGGAGAAGTTGGTTAAGGATCTGGGAGAGTCTAAGAGCGGTCGCCTGCTGGAAGATAAGCCCAGGCGGGGTAAGTCGACCCCGGCCTTTTGGGGGCAGTTTAGAGACTTTCGGAGGTTTCGTTCGCCCCGTTTTACAGGGTCTCTGAGAGGACGGTTTGCGTCTAGGACCCAGAGCTTTCGGGGATTTCGAGGGGCCAGTAGAGGATTTGCTGCTGCGTCCTCCACAGTCGCTCGAAAGCCGCAATGAAGGGCGGCGGGTCCCGGCAGAGATTCAACCAATCGGGGGTCGCCTTCGGGGTTTTCTCTCTGCCTGGGCCCACATTATGTCCGGCCAGTGGGTTTTGGAGATCATCTGTGACGGTTATGCCTTAGGTCTCACAAAGCCGGTGTTGGACTCCTTCGTACTATCTCCTTGCCGGAACCCTCGGAAAGCGTTCCAGGTGCGGCAAACAGTAGACCGTCTACTTCAGTTGGGAGCGATCGTCCCCGTTCTGCCAGCAGAATACGGCATGGGCCGCTATTCTATCTATTTCATTGTGCCAAAGAAGGATGGCTCCCTTCGTCCCATTCTAGATCTCAAGGGCATCAATCGCTGTCTCAGAGTGCCGCATTTTTGTATGGAGACGCTACGATCGGTTATCGTCGCAGTTCGGCAAGGAGAGTTTTTGTCATCCCTCGATCTCACCGAAGCTTATCTGCACATTCCCATCAGGGCGTCCCATCAGAGGTTTCTGCGTTTCGCTCTTCCTTGGGGGCATTACCAGTTTCAGGCTCTGCCCTTCGGGTTGGCTACGGCACCCCGCGAGTTCACCAAAGTAATGGTGGTGGTGGCAGCGGCGTTACGAAAGGAAGGGGTCTTAGTCCATCCGTACCTGGACGATTGGCTGATTCGAGCGAAGTCCTGGGCCGAGAGCCTGGTGGTCACGGCAAAGGTGGTGTCCTTCTTGGAGTCTCTCAGATGGGTAGTCAATCCGCTCAAAAGTCGCCTGGTGCCCACACAGGTTCTCAAGTACCTGGGGGTGCAGTTCGATACTCAGAAGGGCTCCGTGTTCCTGACAGAACAAAGAGCTCTGGCTCTACAGGGCCTGGTGCGGGGCTTCCGCAAGCTAGCAGCGCCGTCGGCGTGGAAATACCTTCAGGTGCTGGGGACGATGGCGGCGACATTGGAGGTGGTTCCTTGGGCCAGGTTTCATATGAGATCGTTGCAGCACGCCCTTCGCCGCTGGTCCAATCAGTCCGACCCCTTGAGCAAACGGCTTCGTTGTCCGCCGCAGGTCCGGAGAGACCTGCAGTGGTGGCTACAACTGTCTCCTTTGCGGGCGGGAATGCCCTTAGAGCAGCCGGAGTGGCTTCCGCTGTTGACGGATGCGAGTTTAGCGGGCTGGGGAGCCCATTGTGAAGTAGATTTTGCGCAGGGTCTCTGGTCACCGGAGGAGAGCAATTGGTCGATCAACCGTTTGGAACTGAGGGCGGTGTTTCGGGCACTGCAGAACTTCGAGGCTCAGCTAACGGGGCGAGCAGTGCGGGTGCTGTTCCACAATGCTGCGACTGTAGCGTACATAAATCGGCAGGGCGGCACCGGAAGCGCGGTCATGGAGGAAGAACCCCAGAGTCTATTTGCGTGGGTAGAACAGCGATTGCAAGCGATATCGGCGGGGCACATAGCCGGAAAAGACAACGTGATGGCGGATTTTCTCAGCAGGGTGCAGGTGGATGCAGGGGAGTGGGAGCTGCATCCCACCGTATTCGCGCAGTTGGTGCACCTCTGGGAAATGCCAGTCATGGATCTCATGGCTACCTTCCAGTCAGCAAAAGTAAGTTGGTTCTTCAGCAGAAGAGGAGAACCCATGTCGGAAGGCATCGACACCCTCATGCGGCCGTGGCCCTCGATGGGTCTTCTCTACGTGTATCCTCCGTGGGCGCTTCTCGGTCGGGTGATCCAGCGCATCGAGGCGCATCATGGAAGAGTGCTGTTGATAGCGCCGGATTGACCCAGACGTCCTTGGTATGCCGACCTGGTGAGATTGCTAGACGGAGTTCCGTGGCGTCTCCCGTTGTCTCCGGAGCTGTTGATTCAGGGTCCGCTCTTGATGCCGCGTGTGGAGAGATTCTCGCTTACGGCTTGGCCATTGAAAGGGCGCGGCTAAAGAAAAAAAGTTATTCCAAGTCTGTGGTTGCGACCTTGCTTCAGGCGTGTAAACGTTCAACTTCGTGTATGTGTGCGTCTGGTGCATTTTCGAGGACTGGTGTTCAAGGCGTCGGATCCGGGCTGCCACGGCATCGGTACCTGTGGTGTTGGACTTCTTGCAGGATGGCTTCGATAAGAGTTTGGCTGCTAGCTCCTTACGAGTGCAACTGGCGGCCCTAGCCTCCTACAGAGGCAAAGTGCTCTAGGGACGCACGTTGATGTGGGACGTTTTCTTAATGCGGTGTCCAGGTTGCGTCCGGCTCATCGTATTACGGTCCCTCCGTGGGATCTCAACATGGTGCTGCGAGCAATGAGTAGGGCTCTGTTTGAACCCTTATCGCAAGCCTCTGTAAAAGATTTGACTCTGAAAGTAGTATTTTTGGTGGCCATTTGTTCGGCTAGGCGTATTTCGGAACTTCAGGCGCTTTCGTGTAGGGAACCTTTTCTCTCTTTTTCCTTGCAAAAGGTGGTTCTCAGGCCGGTGCCTGCCTTCCTTCCTAAGGTGGCTTCTTCCTTTCATGTGAATCAGGTGGTTTCCCTTCCCGTCTTGAGAGCGGCTGGGGAGCAGGCTTCGGATCGGGGCCTTAGTCGCTTAGACATCAAGAGAGTGTTGCGCCGTTACTTGTCAGTCACCGAGTCCTTCCGCAAGTCGGATCGGTTGTTTGTCTTGTTTGGGGGCTCCAGAAAAGGAGAGGCTGCGGCGAAAGCTTCTATCTCTAGGTGGATTAAGGAGGCGATCGTTTCAGCGTAATTGCTGCAGGGTCGCTCTGCTCCGATGGGTTTACGGGCTCATTCGACTAGAGCGCAGGCGGCATCCTGGGCGGAGTACAGTTTGGTGCCGCCGCTGGAAATCTGTATGGCGGCGACGTGGTCGTCTTTGCATACGTTCAGTAAGCACTATCGGCTTGATGTTCTGGCGGCAAAGGATGCCTGTTTTGGTTCGGCGGTGTTGCGTGCCGGCTGGCAGGGTCCCTCCCGTTAGTGCTACTCTGCTACATCCCATTGGTGGAGGACTAAGCTGGAGGAACGATAAGGAAATAGTAATTACACTTACCTGGTAATTGTAGTTCCTTGAGTGACGACAGCTTAGTCCTCAATCCCGCCCTCAGGATTCTACTTTGTCACGACACGTGTTCAATCTGGAGAGCTGTTGGTACAGGTGAGTATTTCCGGTTTGTCACCAACTCTTCTGTTCCGTCTAAAAAAAAGACTTGTCTGTTCCTTTCTCTCGCTGGCTGTCTCTGGCTCGGCAGGCAGGGGGCAGGGGCAGATCTCCCTTCAGGATGATTCTAATTACTTTTTGCGAAGTTTTAAATTTCAAATTTGTTCACAGTTTATGATAGTTTTATGTGGTTAGCTACTTGTTTGTTGCTCTTTTGAGTCTGCTTTGTCATTAGTTCACTGGAGCTGAAAGGGAATGCCAGCACACTACTTACAGTGATGCCAAGTTTTGATTGGTCCAGTCTCCAAGCTGCAGGAGGAGGTGCACTACCCATTGGTTGAGGACTAAGCTGTCGTCACTCAAGGAACTACAATTACCAGGTAAGTGTAATTACTATTTTTGATTGCTTTGCGAAAGGTGGCCAAATCTAAAATGAGACGAATAGGAGCAGGTAGAGTTCCGTAGTAGAGGGGCGAAGAGGGAGAAGGCTCTGTTCATTGCGAATTGGGAGCTTTTTCTAGTCATGGATGGTATGGTGAGAGTGTTTACCATATTTGTTCTTCTTGCTCTGTTGTCTGGAATCCAGTGTTGGAACTCTTCCAGCGAGGATGCGGTAAGGTAATGGAGGATTTTAAATGTTATCAGGAGAGTTTTGTATTTGAACACCGTTCCACACAGGAGACTTATAAATGATGCACCTTAGGGATGAACCCTAAAGTGACTGGGTAAAATATTGGTTGAGTAAGAGGGGACAATGTACGGGTAAATGGAGCTCACTCTGAGGAGAAGGGTATTCTCAAGGAACAAGCAGGAAATCGGTCCTCACATATGGGTGACTGCGCCGATGGAGCCTGTGTGGTAACTCCTCCCCAGCATTTAGAGAGAGCCTTTGGGAGATGTACCACGCAAGATGTCTCCCCGCCCAAGGGTGCCATCTTGTCTTTAGTCTTTTTTTTTTTTTTTTTCTGCGGAGCCCATTGGATATGTGTCTGTTCCCACAGAAAAAATTGGTGATTTTTTTTTTTCATTTTTGCTTCTCTGTAGCATACCGGTGTCTCTTCCCGCCCTTGAGATCGCTTGCCTTGGCATCATGTCCTCTGGTTCTTTTTTCAATTGGTGTGGGTTTGCACCCTTTTCCTGTCTGGGCCCGGTGAATTTGACCTTGCAGGAGCTGTCTTCCCCGCCATGGCCTCAGCCAGTGGCTTCAAGCCATGCGACCGTTGCGCTCATAATATGTTGCACATGGATCCACATGACTGCCGCCTCCGATGGCTCAGGCCGGACCACGACACTTTGGCCTGTGGTCTCTGCAAGCAGATGACCCCCCTAAGGCTCTCAGGAAATGTCAGCAGCAGCGTGAGTCAATTTTTCAGAAGACCGACTCAGCCCCGGAACCCTCCGCAAGGGTTCGCTCTGAGACTCCTTCCAGGACCTCGAGCACCCATGGAAACCATGCGGCCTCAGAGCCCCAGGACCATGAGGATCGTGCCAAGAAGAGCTGGAAGACCTCAGGGACCCCGTCGGGTGATGAGGTGGGGAAAGTGGGGAAATCCATGGTTCCCAGTCCCACAACCCTTAATGGGAGGCCAAGGCCGATAGCAGGGAGCAGCCAGTTGCCTTGCCGGGAATGGTCTCTGACTCCCCTTTGACGGAGCCGGAACCAGGCCCGACGTCCTTGTTGCCCATGCCAAAGACTGCGCAGCCATCTTGTCTCAAGGCCAGGATGGTGGCCTTGGAGCACAGTTTGTCTGCCTTCATGGCCCAGCAGTGGACTCTGATGCCCAGTTCCTCCGTGTTATCACTCCCAACCTCCGGGCCCTCCACTGAAAGGAACTCCCCAGAGTTCAGACTGCTCCTTGAGCACCACCAGCCTCGAGACTTCTCTGCCACAGTCCTGGTCCTGGTCCTCAGGGCCACAGTCCTCACCACTCAGCACCCTAGTCCTCACCACTCAGCACCCTCTGCTCTGAGCACTGTGCCGCCGCGGCCCTAAGGTCCACAGGGTCAGGCCAGCACACTAAGTCTTGGAAGACCCCCCCACCCCCCAACCTCTGAGCCAGATTTGGTTTGGGAGACCGATGATGTAAAGTCCCCGGATACTTGCAGTCACTGTGATGTGCCCTTGAACCCATCCTCTCTGAAGTCGAGGCACCGGTCTGCACCCAAGGACATGGCTTTCCTTGACTTCATGCGGGACGTGGCAAGGGCTGTTGCCTTCATCACAGAGTCAGAGAAGGACCCTCACAAGGAGAACCTTGATCCTCCAGTATGATGCGACACCCCCCCCCCCCCCACCCCAAAAGAGGTGCTCACAGTGCATGTTCCCACCATCCTGGAAGGGCTGCTCCTCCGCATGTGGGAGCTCCTCTGCATTTATGCCCATAGTTACCAAGTGGCTGGACTCTATAAACCATGTCTGCTGGAGCCCTGGCTTCCAAAAAGCCTGACTGCTTCATAAACTCCATGGTGGTGGAGTTGACCACGTAGAGGCTTAAGAGCTGGAAGACATACTCCTCGGTGCCTCTGGGCAGGGAGGCCCACATCATGGGCTAAAAGTGCTTCCAGGGCTCAATGCTTGTTGGCTGGATCCAGACGTACCAGTTGTACATGGGCATGTATTGTATCTTCGAGAGCTGGCAATGGTCTCTCAGAGGAACCCCTCCATCAGTTCTGGACCCTAGCCTTCTCATTCAGGGAGTGCTCCAAGTTTATCACTTTATGGTGGCTTTGACTCAGTGGCTAGCATAGCTGCAGCGGGCATTAGTACCTGGCGCCAGGCTTGGGTATAGTCCTCTGACCTGGAGCAATGGGTCCAGGACAAATTGGTTGACATCCCTTGCTGGGGAGAGAACCTCTTCAGCAAACCCATGACAGACAAGGTCGCCGAGTTGGAGTCAGAGTTCCAGACTAGGATCAAGCACTCCAAGAAGACTGCTGACCCTTCCTGGAGGAAAGCTTCAGGTAGAAGGCCCTCATGCCTGAAGTAGAGGAAGGCTTATGGAAACGACCCTCAATACCAGGCCTTTCCAGCTCTCCAACAGGGCCAGCAGGCCAAGGGACAAGGGCATGGCCCATGTAAGCCTAAGACCCCCAAACTGCCTGTGGTGCAACCTGGAAGGGGCTTTTTGACTCCTTGGGCATAGCCTCTCTTCCCCCAGAAGGCACAGCCCCACAGCACACAAGGGGGTATCTGGTGTTCTTTGCCCACATGTGGCCCTCTATTAACACAGACATGTGTGCCCTTTGGGTGGTGAGAGAGGATTACCTCCACCAGACACCCCCACTATTCTTCCCAGGAGAATCCCCAGGACTCTCCTCCACCGGGACCTGCTCTGGCAGGAACTCGCAGGCCATCTGTAGGACCAGACAGTGGAACCCATACCAGCCCACCTCAGGGGCACAGGGTTCTACTCCTGCTATTTCCTAATACCAAAAAGGACCGGAGGGTTCTGCCTCATCTTCAACCAACTTGTGGGACCTCAACAGATTCCTGGTGAGGGAAAAGTTCAAAATGCTCTCTTGGAACATTGCTGCCATACCTCCAGCAGAGAGACTGGCTATACTCCTTGGACCTAAAGGATGCGTGTACACACGTCCTCATCGATCCCCTACACAGGCAGTACTCTGCTTTGTGGTCGGGGGAGAACATTATCAGTACAGAGTGCTACCCTTTGGCCTGGCCTCTGCCATAAGGGTATTCACCAAGTGACTGGTGGCGGTCCCAGCCTACCTCAGACTCCAGGGGGTACTAGTCTTCCCCTATCTGGATGACTGGCTCATAAAGGGCAGCACGACCATTGAGGCCCATCAGGCGATGGCATGCACCATCCTCCTGCTGGAGCGCCTCGGCTTCATCATAAACTACCTGAAGTCCCATCGGACCTGACGTTTATAGGGGCTCGGCTGGACACCGTCTGAGCCAGGGCCTTTCTCCCTTGGGACAGGGTCCTATGCCTCCAAGCGCTTGTCGCAAGCACACAGTGCCGTCGCTTAGCGTAGCCCAGTCTCATGCTCTGCCTGATGGAGCATATGGCATCCACGGTGCTTCTCCAGATGCTCGCACATAGAAACAGAAAAATGACGACAGAAAAAGACAACATGACCTATCTAGTCTATCCTTCCATTTCAACAACTACAACAGCCCCCTTTTTTCTTTTAGAGATTTTCTGTGTTTTGTCCCATGCTTTTTTGAATTCAGATACTATGTATGCGGACTGACCGTTGGGTCCTCCGCTCACAGTGGTCCCAGGCCCCAGGATGCTTGCGGGACAGAGTGCTCATTGCCCATCCCCTAGCTCGCTCTCTCGACTGGTGGCAAAACCTCCAGTGTTTACTGGCCGGGATACCCTTCTAGTCCCCCACACCACAAAAGATCCTCACGATAGATGCCTCCAAGTTGGGGTGGGGAGCACATTGTGATGACCTCTGCACTCAAGGCAGCTGGTCACCAACAGAGTCTCCAGCAAATCAACCTCCTGGAGCTCCGAGCTGTAGCCCTAGCCCTCCGGGCTTTTCGCCACCACCTGATGCACCAGGCGGTGCTGATTCACACCGACAACCAGTTGGTATGTTCTACTTAAGCAGGGGGGGGGTGGTATGGGTTTGGCCCTGCTCTGTCAGGAAGTGGTGAGCCTCTGCTTATATACCAGCAGCAATAGGATTCTCCTGCGGGCAGTTTACCTCCCATGCCAGGACAACACCTGATAGCCCGGCTCAGATGGGTCCTCCAGCCACATGAGTGGAGGCTGGATCCCAGGGTCAGCTCTTCCAATGCTGGGGACTCCTGAGGGTGGACCTCTTTGCCAGTCCGGCCAATGCGCAACTGCCCTGCTTCTGTTCTGGCAGCCACACCCCTCCTGGGTGGCAGTGGATACATTTCTGATCTCTTGGGCAGAGGGCCTTCTTTACCCACACCATTGATCGCCAAGACCCTGTTGGAGGTCCAGCACGACAGGGCCACAGTGATCCTGGTGGCCCCACAATGGGCCAGGCAGCCGTAGCTTCCCCTGCTCCTCCGCCTGGCCACATCACCCTGGTTCCCTGGGGTGCAACCCAGACCTACTGACACAGGAGAAGGGCTCTCTGCACCCAACCTGGGGTCTCTGACACTCATGGTCTGGCTGCTGAAAGGGTAGCCCTGGCCCCTTTCAATCTCTCTATTGAAGTGGAGGAGGTCCCCCTCTCTTCCCGCAAAACCTCCACCCATCAGGCGTATGACTTCAAGTGGCAGAGATTCTCGGTGTGGGGTGTGGAGTGTTGAGTCAACCCCTTCTACTTTGTCCAGCTAGTGCTGCAATACCTACTTTGCCTATCCCGGGCAAAGCTGAAATCTAACCTCGTAGGAGTGCACCTCAACACACTCGCGGTGCACCACCAGCTCATTTAAGGGTAAAGCCCTCTCTGCTCAACCCCTTGTGTCTCGCTTCCTGAGGGCTGCTTCTTTCTAAGCTGCCCACCAGCAGCGGAGTGGGACCTTAACATTGTGCTCTCCAAGCTCACTGCGCCACCCTTTGAGCCTCAACTTCTACCACCTCAAGTACCTCTCCTGGAAGGTGGTAGTCCTCATGGAGCTCGCCTCTGCCCACAGGGTCAGCGAGCTTTAGGCATTCGTGACAGAACCACCATATATTAAGTTCTACAAGAACAGGGTCGTGCTCCACAAGCACCCCAAGTTTCTACCCAAGATGGTATCTCCTTTCTCCCAGAACAAGCAGGAAGTCGATCCTCACATATGGGTGATATCGGCACTGACAGAGCCCACATGGAGCAGTTCTCCAGTTTCAAAGAAAGCCTTTGGGAATGCCACCACGCATGTGTGGTCGCCTTCCCGCCCAAGGGTGCGATCTTGCTCAGTCTCTCTTTTTCCGCGGAGCCCTTCGGACGTGCGTCTCTTCCCCGGAAAAAAGGGTTTTCTTCACTAAAGTACATTTTTGTGTTTTCCGGCTGGCGCCGGTTCCCCCTACTGCCTCTTGTGCACAGCTGCATCGATGGTTGGTCTCAGGAACCATTTTTCCCTTCTTTTCAACCTTAGCGCTTTTGCGCCCTTTTCCAACCGCTGGCCACGTCGAGGGTCTTTGACCTCACAGGGACCCTTTTTGCCCTAATGGCCTTTGGTTTCAAAAAAACGCGATTGGTGCTCCAAAAAACGTGTCACTCACAGACACCCATGACTGCTGTCTCCAGTGTCTAGGTGCCGATCATGACCTGGAGCATTGCTCCGTATGCAAAAAGATGTCCTCTAAGGCCATCCAGAGTCTCTGGCAGAAGCTAGATGATATTTTCCATAAGGTAGACTCGACCCCGATATCCCTGGTAGTCTCACACTCAAAAGCCCCACAACCCTCGGAGTTGCCAAAGGTTCCCCCATGGGCCCGCAGGCACTCTGAACAAGGGTCCCCCCGAGCATGAGCGGAAGAAGAATGCGGCTGTATCGATATCGTCCGGGGGGGTCGGACAAGTGTGAAGTCACGCGCCCGATCCCTCGGCCCCCTACGAAAGTCCAAAGATTCTGAGAAGGAATGGCTGAGAAAAAGTACCCCGAACCGATGCAGAGGCTTCAGGCGATGGCGCCCGGTCTCCTGAGGGTTGTCCTGGCGAGGACCCCCTCTCCTCGACGCCTGACCCGGTCACACCGGTGTTGGTGTCGCAGGGCCCCACTCCCGAGTGCGAGGCCCGAATGCTGGCCTTGGAACGCAGCGTTCCTTGTTGCCCAGCAGGTGCAGATGCCTGGCCTCACCAGCACACGCCATGAGACCACGGGGACCTCGAGGACTCCCGGGGCCACCGCAGTGATCCCCGAGAGCTAGACACCTCGTGAGGATCCTTGGCAAGGGTCTCTATCTCCTGCCTGTTCCTCAGGTGTGAGATTATCTCGGGCAAGCGCCTCAGGCTCCATCCTCAGGAGCCCCCTGTGGGTCATCGACCCACCTTGGTCTGCCCGATCTTGAGTCCTCCACAGACTATTCAGGTGGGAATCCGATGGGGGACACTTCACCAGAGACTTGGACCCACCGAGACCTCCCTTCTGACCCATCCCTGCCAACCCAGAGGCAACTTTCTTCTCCTGAGGACACATCTTTCCTTGAGTTGTCGGTTATATGGTGTGGGCTCTCGTGCTTACCACTGAGTCGGAGGAGCAGCCTTGAGTGGAGGAACTCGATATCTTCCAATATGAGGCACCAACTTTGGGGAACCCTCACAGTTCGGTCCCCTCCATCCTTAACTGGTTCCTTCTCCGCATCGTCAGCCGACGCCTGGACTCCATGTACAGGATCCAGTGGGGAATGGGGTTTCAGAAGGCACAGCTTCCCCACATCTCCCTGGCCATCAAGTCGGCCATGCGCAAGCGGAAGAGCTCGAAGACTCTCTTCAGTCCCTCCGGGCAGGGAGTCTCGCACCCTCGATGCCCTCGGGTGCAAATGTTATCAAGGTTCCATGCTAGCATCCAGATCTACCAACTCTACATTGGTATGTTCCTCCGAGACTTCACCAAGGAACTTGGGTGATTTGCGTCTGGCCTCGATGAGGACCACCTCTGGCGTTTCCAGGCATTCTCGGTCAGTTGGCGAGTGCTCCATATACCTTTCTCGAGCTGCCTACGACAGCTTCAAGTCCTCCGCATGAGTGGCGTGGATGGCATTGGTGCTGGCCGGTAGGCTTGGCTCCAGCCCTCTGACTTGGAGCAGTGGGCCTAGTCGAAACTCCTTGACATCCCTTGCTTTGGGGAGAAGCTCTTTGGTAAGCCTATGGAGGACAAAGCGACCTAAATTGAGACAGAGTACATCACCTGTACTCTGCTCTCCATGAAGACCTCTACCCTTCCTAGGAAAAAGCCTCAAGGGAAGAAACCCTCCTTCCTCAGGAAGGGCCAGCCCTACAGGGGATACACCCCATACCCGACCACGCAGACCCCACCATAGGGTGGTCAGGATAAGGGCTCTGGCCAGAGGCCTCGCAAACCTAAAGGACCGAGGACCCAGTCGCTGGCTTCAGCTCAGCTGGGCTCGGGGTTTTGATGCCCCCAGCATAGCCTCTTGACCGCTGGATGACCAGCTGCTGACAGGGGTCCACTTTGCTCACAGGTGGGACTCCATCACTACCGACATGTGGGTTCTTCAGGTAATCGGTGAGGGTTGCACAAAAGGGGAAACTGCTGGGGATGCCTGGGAAAGTAGGGGGAGGCAGCTGGTCCAGATGGAGAGGCAACCCTCCCCGATTACCTGAAGAACCCACATGTCCGGGTCATGATAGCCTCTGTAGCGAACTTACGCTCAGTTCCCTTGTTGGAAATCTGTCTGGTCGCCACCTGGTCCTTGATCCACACTTTTGCAGCTCTCTACTGCCTGGAGAGAGAGTCCTTCAGCCAGGCAGTACGTTGTCGTTTGTTTTGGGGTATAGGCAACTCCTGTGTTCAGGCTTCCGGAGTATTGGCTCCTTGCTGGGCACTTGGGCCTCTGTTATCTCTCAACTCGTTGGCTGCTGCTCACGGTTTCCCCTTTTTCTGGTCATCCGTGTGCTTTTTACAGGGTTTTTTTTTTTTTGATAGCCCATATATGAGGACTGATTCCCTGCTTGTTCTCGGAGAAAGCATAGTTACTCACCTGTAATAGATGTTTATGTTTATGCAATTTCTTGATATACCGCCCAGGCTGAAGAGCAATAGAGCAGTTTACAATCCTACAAGCAAGAACTGGATACATTCCCTTGTCCCCAAAAGGCTCTCAATCTATACGTACTTGAGGCAATGGAGGGTTAGATGGCTTGCCCAAGGCCACAAGGAGTGCCTATAGGACTAGAAACCCCAGTCCCTCCGGACTGAGATTGCTGTCCCCAGGTGGGAATTGAACCTCTGGCCCTCCGGACTGAAGTACCTTGTCCTAACCACTAGGCCACTCCTCCCTGTTCTCCAGGGACAGTAGGAATCAGTCCTCATAACTCTACCTCCTCTATGTGGAGTTGCTTTTCTTTTTGCCGTTTTGTGCTATGATATCATACTGAGGCGAGATGGCTCCTTTGGGCAGGAAGGGTACCACACATGCATGGTCTATCTCCCAAAGGCTTTCTTTGAAAGCTGGGGGAGAGGTTACCGCGCAGGCTCAGTCGGCACCGATGTCACCCATTTTGTCAGGACTGATTCCTGCTGTCTCTGGAGAACATCTGGTGAATAACTACGCTTTACCAGTTGTGTATTGCAGGGATATGTCCTTGGTCCGATTTTCTTTTTAACATTTTTGTTAGTGATATTGCAGAAGAGCTGTCTGGTAAGGTTTGCCTCTTTGCGGATGATGCCAAAATCTGCAATAGAGTAGACACCCAGGAAGGCATAGATAACATGAGGAGGGATCTAGCTAAGCTTTAAGAATGGTCAAGAATTTGACTGCTGAGATTTAATGCTAAGACTTGGGAGTAATATGCAGAAATATTTCTTTACGGAAAGAGTGGTAGATGCATGGAATAGTCTCCCAGTGGAGTTAGTAGAGAGACTAGGACAGTATCTGTCCCATGATTTCTTAAATTCAAACAGAAAATCTCTAAAGGAAAGAAAGGGGCTATATTAGTTGATATGGAAGGACTGACTAGATAGGCCATATGGTCTTTCTCTTGTCATGTTTCTATGTTTCTATCTTTAGTATTGGCCATACAATACAGCCATAGGCCATCTGAGGTAACCAACTTAGGGGCTTGTTTACAAAGCCGCGGTAGTGGTTCGCGATCGCGATCGCAGCCGCGGCCCCTTTGAAATCAATGGGGCCGCGGCTCCGATTACGATCGCAAACCGCTACCGCGGCTTTGTAAACAAGCCCCTTAATGTGATTTCATCATCAGCCCCATTTATATTCAAGTCCTAATATAAATGAGACCGATAATGAAATCTTGCTAAGTTGGCCTATGGCTGTTTTGTATGACCAAGACTAATGATTTTGATGGTCCTTTAATAATTTATATATGGGGAGGGGGGTTGATTATTATATTTTAACTTCCTAGTTTGGGATTTTCTATTACTGTGACATTGGGAGCATGTCTGATTTTAATAAATAATCTAAGCAAATGGGAAGAGGAAGCAGCCCGAAAGGAATAGAGATCCATGGCAGTTGCCTTCCAGGATATAGTAAGGTGAAATAGGTTCTGCTGAATGCTTTTGGAATTATATTCAGGTGTGCATCAACTGCTAAGCATAGCTGCTGCTTATGTTATACACCTTATATTGCTGAGTCAAATCCAAGCACACCAAACTGAGTTGTATCTGTGTGTGTGTATGTATATGTGAATACATATATATGTGTGTATGTATGCGTGCATGTGTATATGTATATATATGTGTGTATATATATATCTCCAGGAACAAGCAGGAATGAGTCTTCACATATGGGTACGTCAGTACCGACGGAGTCCGCGTGGGAACGCTTCCCAGCGTCCATTCAGAAAGCCTTTGGAAGCATCCCAACATGCCTGCGCGCTGCCTTCCCAACTGCCTCCTCAGTTTTTGTTTTTCCGCGGATCCGGCAGGACGTTCTCCTGTCACCGCAGAAAATTCTTCTTTTATTTTTTAGTTTTCTTGTGGTCGCGGCTGCCTTCCCCAACGCCACCGGTACCGCCGGTGTTTCTTTCTTATTTTCTTTTAAAATTTTCCTTAAGAAATATAAAATTTCTTCTTAGTGTTCACGGTTCTCAGGCCTTCTAGGCCTCTCCATTTTCCTCATGGAACCGCCAGCCATTTTCCCCAGGAAATGCACAAACTGTGGCGGTACAACTTTATTTTTAGACACTCACAATTGGTGTCTAACCTGCTTGGGTCCTGACCATTGTCCTCCGGAGCCTTCGGGCACCAGTGCTGTGAGAAACAGTTTTCAACATAGAGTTTCCCTCGACACGCGGTCCCCTTCCAACTTCAGGGCACAGACTATATCTTCTTCTACACAGGATCAGGTAACCCAAAAACAGTCTAAGATTAGCCAGTCCTCGAGCGGCAGTTCTCATGCACAGCATAGAGATGCCTCCGGCCTTGCCCTCGAGAATCCACTGGTTTCAAAACCCCGGTGGGAGTCTTCGGCCTCCAAAGCCTGTGTGGGGTTTCAGGTTGTTCCTGAGGTTCACCCCTCACAGAACATACCTGAGCCATGTCCGGTGGTGGCATCCGCTTCGAGCGGTACCGATGCATCGGCACCAGTGTTGAATGAAATATTCCTCACCGAGGATCGTCGTCTGGCGTCTCCGGTACCTACGGGGCCGGTGGATACGCTTCAGAACGATTTCACAGTATCGGTATCGACACCGATACGAGTTCCGACGTCGGTACCCTCCAGACATGCATCGATAGACTCGCTTCCTTCAATGCCGAGTCTAGAATCGATCTCCAGTCTGGAGGATTTGGTACCGACTCCCGTCGGTACCGAAGGTTCGGTTCCGATACCTCGGATCCGCAACCCTCGGTTCCACCGATACCGTTAGAGTTGCCACCGGCTGGTTTTCTTCCTCCGGCATCTGATTCGGTACCGAGATCGGTACCGACATCCACAGTACCTTTACAGTCGGTACCTTCCATGCTTCACTCATCAGGGTCGCTTCCCTCGATGCCGAGTCTGGAATAGATTCCAAGCATGGATGATATGTTCCCGACTGTTGCCGGTTCTGTCCTCCAGTACCAGCGACTACTATCTAAGGATCCCATTCTGCACCATTCAGGATCTTCTATTCCTGTATACTGGAATAAATCCCTTGGTGCCAATGCTAGTTCTTCATCAGATCTAGTCTATCCAGGGGGAATTCCCTCCAGGGATCTTTCTTTCCAGACTTTCCTCCTGGATATGGCAAAATCACTTGCCATTCCTGTCCCTGGACAAGATCCTACACAAGAGAGTACAGAATACCTCTCTGTTCCTAACGAGGCAAAGGAAAATATAATGCTTCCTTTGCATCATTCTTTGCAGGATCTCCTTCTACAAATGTGGGAGTCTCCTTTAAAGGTACCCCCACTTTCCAGAGCAACTGATCTCCTATATCAGGTGCCCCCCTCTCCAGGGTTTCAAAGGACTCAACTTCCTCATCATTCCATTGTAGTGGTATCAGCATTGAGGCGAGTGAAGAGTACTAAAAAGCACTCTTCTTGTCCGCCAGGTCATGAGTCTAAGACACTAGATGCCTTTGGACGTCAAACCTTCCAGACTTCCATGCTTTCAGCAAGGATTCTCTCATATATATTTTATATGGGTCTATCTCTTGAGGAGATCACAAAGCAATTACATCTTTTGACTCCTTTTCTTCAGGAGCCCAGATGTACAGACTATTCCTCACTGGTTAGTCATATTCAGAATATCTCTAAGTTCCTTACTCGTGCCACCCTAGACTCCTTTGAGTCTGTTAGCAGGACTTCTGCTATAGCTATAGGGGCACGACGTAGAGCCTGGCTTCAGGCCTCAGACTTGGACAAATGGGCACAGGAAAGACTGGGAAATACTCCTTGTACTGGAGAGAATCTCTTCAACAGGGAGTCTTTACTTCAGGTTACTCAGTTCTTCACTGACTTTCCTTTTTCCAGAGGCTGCTCTGTGCCTTCTTCTTTCCCAGTAAGTAGGAAATGTCCTACCAAACTTTCAACCCCTAAGGGGAGAAGGTTTTACCCATCATCTGCCCATCATTCAGATGTCCCTAAACAGGGGAAACATTGTTCTAGTCTGAGCAATCCACAACCTCAACAGGGTCAACAAACCCAGCAGTTGCAGGTTTTTAAATATATCATTGCCCCTTTGTTTGGGGGGGTTGAGATGGCAGTCTGCTTCTTTTTACTTGAAGTATCTGCACTAATTTTATCCTAACCTACTTAGATATCTCTTCATGAGACATCTTTTCTTAAGAATCTTCATGATGATCATGCCCATACTTAACAGATTTTCCTCTTCCTCTTGGAGGAGAGGGAGAGGTAACAACTACCAATAGACAGTTGTTTCCATCTACTGGCATGTATCATCTCATCTGTCGGAGATTTCCTCCATAGTTGGTCTCCTGCAACTCTATCTTACCTCCCTCTTACTACAACATTTGCTTTGTAAGAGTGACTTTTTATACGGGTAAGCCCCTATGGTCCTCTACCTTCTCCACCGGGGGATTCTCCCTTCTGGAGTCTCCCCCTTGTTATCTTAGGGCAGCTCCTCAGACAATAGGAAGTCCTACCATGTCTGTTGGTTTTTCCTTTTTCCCCAATCTACAGAGTAAGGGAAAGAAATTCTCTATGCTGCCCTCATAGTTGCTGCAGACCTAACCTCAGTACTAAGTCCCAAACAGGTTATCAACCTCATTGGGAAACCCTGTTTCACAGTTTGGTTAGGTTATCTTCTATTCTTTGCCCTTTGTCCTTGGCAGAATAGTTGGTTACCTGCTGGTTGTCCACATTCCTCAACAGATATCGTCCACAGCCGGTTTTTCTTCTAATCAACCTGCAGCATGCTCTCTGCAACTCTACAGCGTAGCTTTGCACTATGGGCCCTTGCTAGAGAGCATCAATATCTTGCCTAGCAGATAACCCCAGATGGTTTAAAAGGGTTTCCCCCAGTCATATTCATGCCTGGCAGGTATTCTACCCTTTCCATCTTATCTTAAATCTCTGTTATTTTATTTTATTTACAGTTTTTATATACCGCGCTCTTTGGTATCAGCGCGGTTTACAGATAACAAATTTTCGCATTAGAACAATCCTTTGCTTACATTATAACAGGGTCAGTAACTTGGAGATAACAGGGGAAACTATATGCAAACTATATACAGAAAGATATATCACCTCTGGATAATATACAGTTCAAGTTGGGATCATAACTTTGGGTGTGCAGAGAGTCTGGTTCGTGTTCTGTTATGACTATGTTGGAGTGTCAGAGGCTGTGTGAGTGATTTGCGAGATGCGGGGAGGAGGCGTAGAGTTAGGGCCTAAAAGGTGAAGACAGAATAGGTAGTGTTTAAGGACCTTTCTAAATTGAGAGAGGTCTTTTATTGATCGTATATGAGGAGGGAGATTGTTCCAGCAAGTTGGAGCGAATAAGGTAAAGGCCCTGTCTCTGGTTGTTTGGTTACATTTAGTGTACTCCTTTGGTACGACAAGGGTATTAGCGGCTGCGGATCTTCTCAGTCTGTTCATGGGGGTGTTGATAATAAGTGAGGAGAGGGAAGGTGGGGCTATTTGATTGCTTTAAAGGACAGCAGTAGTGCTTTGTAAGTTATCCTGGCTTGTAGGGGTAGCCAGTGAAGCTCTGTTAGTATGGGGTTGATGTGGTCTCTACTGGAGGTACCGCAGAGGATGCGGGCTGCTGAGTTCATCGCCAATTGGAGTGGGTTGAGGGTGCTCTTGGGCAGACCATGCAGGATGACGTTAGCGTAGTCAAAATGTGGTGTTACAAGGGTTTGGAAGATTGTTTGGAAGTCATTAGGGGCGAGTAGAGGCCTTAAGGGTTTCAGCGTTCTTATTTTGTAGTAAATGGATTTGACGGTCTGCTTTATGTTTATTTTATTTATTTATTTATTTATTTATTTATTTATTTATCTATTTCTTCTATACTGCCCCTTCCAGAGATCAGGGGCGGTTTACATGGAACAAGTAAACAAATTTGTATACTAATGTATACATTACATGGAACAGAGATTTTTTTAACTTTATACAGATAATAGTTATTAACAGAGATTTATAACATTGTAACTTTATACAAATAACTGTGCATTAATTGTCTTTAATTGTCTTTAATCTTTGAAGGTCAGTTCTTGATCGATGGTGACTCCCAGGTAGCGAATTGATGATTTACATGGTAGTTCCGCGTCTCTCACCTTCAATGTTGCGGGGGAGGGGAGAATTTCTTATTCCTGGTTACGAATAGGACTTCCGTTTTCTTGAAGTTTATTCGCAGGTTCTGGGTTAAGAGCCAGTCTGTAATCGCGTTGAAGCAAGCGATTATTGGGGAGAAGTCGGGGGCATTGATTTTATTGGAGTGAATATTAGTACGTCATCTGCATAGATCAAGCTGGAGGCGTTGAATGTTCTGATGATTTCACAGATTGGTTGCATATATATGTTAAATAGAAGAGCTGATAATGAGGATCCTTGGGGTACACCCTGTTGTTGCTGGAAGGGATCAGAAATTGAGGATCCTATCCGCACCTGTTGCCAGCGGTTAGGTAGGATCTACATCATTCCCAAGCTGATCCCTGAACTCCCTTTTCTTGAAGACGGTGAAGAAGTTGCGCATGGTTAACCGAGTCGAAAGCTGCCGAGATATCGAGGAAGATGAGGATGAACCCATTTTCAATTTTGTCAGTCCCTCTTGATAAGGTGTTGATAAGTAATGTGAGTAGGGTCTCTATGCCGTGGGATTCACGGAACCCGTGTTGGCAGGGATCAAGAGGGGCTGAAATATCTTTGTGCTGCTGCAATTGGATTTGTACCACCTTCTCGATGATCTTGGCTAGAAGGGGTATACTTGAAATTGGACGATATGAATCAGTTTTCGCTGGGTCGAGTTTATTGTTTTTCAGGAGAGGGCGTATTGAAGTTTGCTTGAGGGATGATGGGAATGATCCGGTTGTGAAGGAAAGTTGCATGATAAGGGCAAGTGTGGAGCTCAGTTCAGCACGCATTGCTCTGATCCAGTAGGCAGGGCATGGATCGTTTGGGGCTGTGGTAGTATTCAAGGTAGCAATAAGGTCAGTGATGGATTTCACCGTAGGAGCGACCAAAATTTTTTTAGAGGCTGAGTAATTGAGACGGGGTTGGGTATACAACTTGCTGTGGATTTCGTGTTAATGGTTTTAGATTGAAGGTAGTCGGCAAAAGACTGAGGCTGAATTGATATTGTTTGGTTGGAGGATGGTGCCTTGGTTAAGGATTTAGCAATGTTAAAGAGGTCTCGTGGTTTGTTTAGTGATCGGAGAAGGGTTTCTGTATGGTGTTCCCTCATCTTTTCAGCTATCTTCTCCCGGTGTTTCTTTAGGGCATTTTCGTAATCCATTTGGTCAATTGGAGAACGTGATCTGTGCCATTTTCTCTCCTGTTTTCTTAGATTCTGGAGGGATAGTCATAGTTCAGTCGAGAACCATGGTTTCGGGCTTCTACTTTTTAGTGATGTGCTGGATGCTGGTGGTCTACTCGAGGAAGGTAGCTGTGAAGAGGAGTTCAGGGTGGTGTACCAATTGTTGATCAGCTCATCAAGGTCATTGGTTGGTAGACGAAGAGTTGGAAGAGTACGGCTGATGAAGTCATCCTTGTTGAGCGTTTTGAAACGGGTTGTTGATCCTGATGAGACCATATTTGTCTGTCTTGCTGGGATACTGTTTTGCTGATATGGGACTTGGAAGGATAAATTATGATCAGACCATGGGACAGGGGTATGGGATAGGTTAAAGTTGGTGATTGCTGTAGACTGAGGAGCAAAAATGAGGTCAAGGGTGTTACCCTTGAGGTGTGTAGGGGAGCTAACTAGCTGTGAGTAGTTGAGGTCAGCCATGGCATCAAGGAATGTGGTAGAATGGCTATGGTGAAGTGAGGAGAGGTTAAAGTCACCCATTAACCAGTTGGATTTGTGTGAGCTTTCTGGGTTGCATGCAAGCTCTATTATACTAGATAAATCTTCTGGTGGTGAGGATGGGGCTCTGTATATGAGATTTAGGATGATATGTTTGTTAGCTATAGTAACTAGGTCCATGTGTGTGGTACTCCTAGAGGAAAGTAGACTCAATGGAAGGTTAGTTTCTTGAAAGAATGAGGACTCCACTTCCTCTTCGGTCTGTTCTGTGACATGTGTGTATTGAGTATTCTGGGGGAATGAGTTGGTTTATGAGGACATTGTCTGTGTCTGCTAGCCATGATTCTGTGACCAGGAGGATGTCTAACTTCAGCTTTGTGATGAGATCTGTAATGGCTGGCCACTTTTTACGTACTGAGCGAGCGTTGATGAGTGCACAGTTTAAGTTAGTATGTGAGGGAACAGGATTGGGTTTGGAACTACTAATAGTGTTAAGGGAGATATATAGTAGGTGAGAGTGCTTAATATGGTGTGGATGTGGAGCTGAGTGATGGTAGGAGGAATGATATCTTCTTCCTAGTCCATGCAATATGGGGATATTGTGTGAGGTGGGAGAGAATGCTGCTGTATTTTGAGTGGTGTTAGTTAACAGATAGAGGCTAACTAATGCAAGTAGAGAGATAGCCATGATTACAACAATGGGAGGATACAATGTAGAGTAATATGGATCAGTGGAAACAGTAAATGCAGATTATCTGGTCAGGGTACAGAGCAGTGGTAATAGGCAAACAATTGTATAATAGCAAGGCCTATCTAGTAGGAACAATGTACTCTGTTAACAAGATACAGTAGCAAATCTTACTTCAAGGGAGATCTGTTTGTAACAGAGTAACAAGGTGTGAAATTCTATCGGGTATATTCAGGTCTACTGTTACCTTACAGATGGAGTAGAAGTGGATTACCTAGGCTAGTTGTTAGGGTAAATCAGAGTCTCAGGTTATTAATCTGATACTTTCCTGACGCGGGAGATTGCTTCTATTTCAGGTGAGAGTTCTGGCTTCGCTCGTGGAGTTGCTGACGTGCCACTGCCTAAGGGCCACGCCAAAGGGCCCTCTGGCGAGGCCCTCAGGCGCGGGCCCACAAGGCGCGGGTGCGCTTGCCGGCGACACCCTTTATAGAGGCCGCTGTGACCTCCCACAACCCCGATTGGGCTGGAGTGCAGGAGCAGGAAACCGATGCTCCCCCTGTGCTCTACCCCGACCGGGGAGCTTTGAAGATGGCTGCTGGATCTTTTTAAATCTTGTTAAGGCATACGCCTCAGGCTTTTCATTTCGTGAAAGCCTAAAAGAGGGGCCAACTCCCTGGTTTGACCCATATTGCCTGGGATTTTCCCATCAGGGCTAAAAAATTTTCTGGCAACTAGAGGACATCCAATACCCATCTTGCCCTCATAGGCGGATCGCTAGGGTATCTTTCTCTAGTAGCCGCCTCTATTCAATCTCCATACCACAATTCTGGAGATATCTGGACTTCTGGTCTGCAAACTAATGTTATCCTCTGCTATCTTCAGGTAGGCCCTCCTGGTTTTTCAACAGCTCAAATTCTACAAAGAATTAAGCCACCCCTTTGTCAAGGACAACCTTCCTCTGACTATAACAGTCATAACCAGGAGGAGAGGATTTTTTCCTGTTTATCTACTCAAGTAGGTGTCAACCTTCTTGTTGTCAGAAGAATCTCCCTCTCTCCCTATAAGGGTGATGGGGATCTTTGAACATCTCTCCATCCATATACCTGGAGACATGTCTCCGTATGCTGACCTATTCTTCTGCCCATATATATGTATCTCTTAGGGATATATGCATATATGCCCTATATGTGTATATACGTCTGTGTATATATATGTATATACGTATATACATACATACATACATACATACATACATACATACATACATACATACATACATACATACATACATACATATATTTATATATTTATAAGCATATGAGATATATTTTTAGATAGATCTGTATCCATCTACTTATCTATCTGTCTGTTAGGTTCGGATATCCTTACATCCTATATGATCCTGACAGATGGGCACTACCCCTATCAATGCTGTTCTGGCATATTTAGGGGGCTACACCTATAACCACTTCCTGTGGTAATTAATAACCCTTTTTCTTTACCTTAACCTTTCGGTTTAGGTACTCCTGAAGCTCTCCATGTATCTTCTTTTTCCTAGGTGACCCCATTTAGGAAAGACATTGCGGAGCTTCAGTTGCTCTAAAGCTTAGCACTTCTGAGTCTGTTCTTACTTTCTTATCAGATACAAGGGTCTCCATACCCTTTCTCCCTATATGGACTGATCCAACCCCAGTCCAATTAGGTCAGACTCATTTTTTCTCTTAAACCAAAATGGCTTAAGCTTTAATTCAATAGTACCTTCTGCGTCTCTGCTGAAGCTCTACTTTTTATACTACCCCAGTTTTTTCCGCTGGGGCTATTTTTTCTAACCCTGAAGGGTTCTGGCCTCCACTTGTTTTTGGTCTACTTTGTTACCTCTACTTTACAGTGAGGTACCCCTTGAGCATATTCACTGGCTCTTTTATCAGATCCATATGGAGCTCAGTGCACCTGTGCAATGCCAACAAGGGAGGTCCAGATCACAATATTTTACTGCTAAATGCCCTCGATACAGGGTCTTCCCTTCTGAAGCCCTGTTCTAGCCAGCTGTTCTACAGCTCCTTTTTCTATATTCAACTCCTGTCCTCCATCCCCAGGATGCCTGAGGTCCTGAGGTACAGCATGGCTCGTTCTAGACTTGCAACATGCTAGTACTCCCTCCGTGCATATTAGCTGGGGAGTCCCCATATGTGAATACTCATTCCTGCTTGTTCCTGGAGATAGCACAGTTACTTACCTGTAACAGGTGATCTCTGGGAACAGCAGGAATAAGTCTTCACAACCCACCCACCTCCCCTAGGAGTTGCTTTTCTCTATCTCTATCTTTCCCTTCCTTGCTTCGCTCTCTTTCTTTGTCTCAGCTGTAAAACTTAACTGAGGAGAGGCAGTTGGGAAGGTGGGAAGGCAGCGCGCAGGCGTGTTGGGATGCTTCCAAAGGCTTTCTGATTGGACGCTGGGAAGCGTTCCCGCGCGGACTCCGTCGGTACCGACGTACCCATATGTGAAGACTTATTCCTGCTGTTCCCAGAGATCACCTGTTACAGGTAAGTAACTGTGCTATCTCCAGGAACAAGCAGGAATGAGTCTTCACATATGGGTACGTCGGTACTGACGGAGTCTGCGAGGGAATGCTCCCCAGCGTCCAATCAGAACGCTTTTGGAAGCATCCCAACACGCCTGCGTGCTGCCTTCCCGCCTTTCCCAACTGCCTCTCCTCAGTTTTTGTTTTTCCGTGGAGCCGGCAGGACATCCTCCTGTCACCGCAGAAAATTCTTCCTTTTATTTTTGTTTTTTTCTTGTGGTCGTGTCTGCCTTACCTCGACGCACAGGTACCACCGGTGTTTTCTTTTTCTTTTCTTCTACAAATATTTCCTTTTGTGGGAAATTTTTTCCTGTTTAGTGCCTCACAGGTTTCGGCCTGCTAGGCCTCTCCACTTTCCCTCATGGAAATGCTAGCCACTAAAATGTGTTTTAACTGTGGCGCTACCAAATTAGTTTTAGACACCCATAATTGGTGCCTTCCATGTTTGGGACCTGAACACCATCCGCTGAAGTGTCCCTCCTGCACTACTATTTCTGCAAGACGTTTTCAGCATCGTGCTCAACTCGATACACCGTTCCCCTCAGACCTGAGGGTACCAGCTACATCTTCTTTTTCGCAGGGTAAGGTAACCAAATAAAAGTTTCTAAAGACTAGCCAGTCCCTGGGTGGTAGATCTCATGTACATCATAGAGATGCCTTTGGGCTTGCCCCCGAGGACATATTGGCTTTAAAACCCCGGCGGGAGGCTTCTGTCTCCAAAGCATTAACGGGGTTTCAGGTTGTTCCCGGGGTTTTTACCTCGGTGAACATACCTGAGCCATGCCCGGTGGTGGTATCCGCTTTGAGTGGTGCCGGTACCCCGGCATCGGCAATGGTGCTGGATGAAACATTTCACACCAATGATCGCAGTCAAGCGCGCTCGGTATCTTCGGTGCCGCTAGAGCCGCTACCGACCGATCTTCCCACATCGGCCCCGGTACCGATGCTGGTATCCACGTCGGTGCCCTCCAGATATGCATCGATAGACTCGCTTCTTTCGATGCTGAGTCTAGAATCGATCTCTAGTCTGGATGACTGGGTACCGACTCGTCTCGGTACCGACTTCAGACGGTACCGAAGACATTCTACCGATGATCAAGGTCTGCCACATTCGGTTACCTCGGTACCGATAGTGCTGTCACAGACTG
This sequence comes from Ichthyophis bannanicus, assembly GCA_033557465.1. NCBI lineage: Eukaryota > Metazoa > Chordata > Amphibia > Gymnophiona > Ichthyophiidae > Ichthyophis > Ichthyophis bannanicus. The sequence goes on from CM066033.1 coordinate 868,862,260, forward strand.
ATCTTCATATATTGGTGTCACCGACGGTACCGGTCCCGATACCGGTATCGACATTAACATCGGTGTCGGTACCTCCCATGCTCCTTTCAGCCGGCTCGCTTCCTTCCATACTGAGTTTGGAATCGATCCCTAGCATGGACGATTTGCTACTGACGAGTTGCGGTACTGGTTTTCAGCGGTACCGACAACTATCTTTCAAAGATAATCCGATGCTCCACCCCTCCAGATCTTCTATTCTACAGAATCTGAATGAACCGGTGGATGCTAGAGCTAGTTCTTCAACAGATCTAGTTCTTCCTCCTCTTCCTCAAGGACTCCCCTCTGGGGAGATTTCTTTTCAAGCTTTCCTGCTTGATATGGCCAAGTTACTTGCCATTTCTATACCTGGTCAAGACCCTGCACCAGGGGATCTACAACCTATACAGATCCCCTGCAATCCAAAGGAAGTCATTATGTTTCCTTTGCATCAAACCTTGCAGGATCTCCTATTTAGAACATGGGAAACTCCTTTAACGGTATCCCCACCTTCTAGGGCAACTGATCTTCTATACAAGGTGCCCCCTTCTCCAGGTTTTCAAAAGCCTCAGCTCCCTCATCCTCTTGTTGTAGAATCAGCAATGAGGCGTGTTAAGAGTACTAAGAAGCACTCTTCTTATCCGCCAGGTCGTGAAGCTAAGACTTTAGATGCCTTTGGACGTCAAACTTTCCAGGCATCCATGTTTTCAGCAAGAATCCTTTCATATATTTTCTATATGGGATTATCTCTTGAGGAAGTCACAAAAGATCTACTACTTTTGACCCCTTTCCTCCAAGAGCCTAAAAGAGCAGATTTTTCTATGCTTGTCAATCATGCTCAAAATATTTCCAAGTTCCTTACTTGTGCTTTCCTGGACTCTTGCGAGTCTGTTAGCAGAACGTCTGCTATAGCCATAGGGGCACGACGTAGAGCCTGGCCCCAACCTTCAGACTTGGACAAATGCGTACAAGATAGACTGGGAAATGCTCCTTGCACTGGCGAGAATCTCTTTAATAAAGAGACTTTACTCCAGGCTACTCAGTTAACCACTGACACTATTGCTTTCAGAGGCTTGTCTATGCCTTCCTCTATCCCAGTTTATAGAAAATCTACTAATAAGCTTTGTTCCCTTAATGGGAGAAGGTTTTATCCATCATCTACCCATCATACAGATACTCCCAGGCAGGGGAAACAACCAACCAGGCTCAGGAAACCACAACCTCAACGGGTTCAGCAAACCCAGCAGCCGCAGGGTTGCTGATAGACTCTTCCCAAATCCTTTTTCCTGTTTGAGGTTTAAATCCTGTAGTTTGCTTCCTACCACTACAAGCATCTACATCGGTTCCATCCTAAACTTTACATATGTCCCTCTTAAAGAGACATCCTGATTATCTGCTCAAAGAGCTTCTTAAGATGATTATGCTTTACAGGTAATACAGTTACTCCTCGTCCTCTGAACTACACAGAGGAGTAACAGCTGTCAATAAGGTTGCCATGCTTTTACCTTTGACTTTTTCTCCTGTATCAGCATCTCTCATATTACTTCAAAGATTTACTCCACCGTAAGTCTTCTTTTCAACTCTGCCACTCTTACTAAGACATTTGGTCTGTAAGAGTGATACCACTTTACTGAGGGCTTTTCCTTAAGCCCCTAAGTTTTCTTTCAGAGTTGTCTCCCCCTTGCATTCTTAGTTTTCCTGGCAGCTTCTCAGACAATAGCGGAGTCTTACCACTCCTACTTATGTCTGTTTTTCTTTCCCAGTCTTGGGACCTAAGATTTCTACTGCTGCCCTATCAATAGTTAGAACTGCAGGGGCTCTTACTAGTTAGACCACTGTCTGGCTGACCAAGCAACCAGGGCTTGTTCTCCAATTTCAATGGTTTCTGGCCTTACCACTAAGTCCCAGACGGTTTAAGAACCTTTTCTGGCTATTGTTGCAGACACATCACCTTACCTTCTATCCTTAGCCTTCCCAAATCCTTGGGCTTGGCGGAGTAGTTCATGATACCTACTGGCTTTTAAACACCAGTTTTTCTTCTAATTAACCTGCAACATGCTCTCTGCATCTCTACGGAGCAGCTCTACACTATGGGGTCTTGTTAGAGAGCACATGATGTCAGATGGTTAGGAAGGGTTTTACCTAGTCATGCCTACTGGGTTCTCCTTGCCCTTACCATTTCCATTAAAGGCTTCTTAAATAAAGGACACAGGCCTTTAATTAAGGGAAGACCTAAAGAATTATCCAATTCCCTGGATTGCTTCACATCTCCAGGGGACCCCTTCACCAGGGATCATTTTTCTTTCAGTATAGACAATCCTTGTCTTGTCTTTTTCTTCCATCCTCAACTCTTCATGGCGTAATCCATGTTGAGCACAAGAATGCACCACATCTTTTTCTCCAGCTACCTGCTGGAGTTATGGAAGGATTCAGACTTACTGTCTGCAGATTTAAAACCTCCTCTGCATTTTCCAGGTAGGTCTCCATTCCTGGTTATTCAAGGGCTAGAGTTCTTAGAGGATTCTTGACTTCTCTTGCCAATGAGAGAACTCCCTGGGCTTCCTATCCATACCTGGAAGTACAGATTCTCTAAATATCTTCTCAAGCAAGTACCTCCCTTCTTGTTAGATAAATCTTTCTCTCTCCACATACCCTATGTGCGGACATGGGTTTGTATACATATATATATATATGTTTACATGTATATGGCCATCTGCATGTCTGTGCCTATATACATACATACATACATACATACATACATACATACATAAGGGATATATCTGTATTTACCTATCTATATATATGTCTTGCAATATATGATAGTGGGTGGATATATGTCTATATACTATTTCGGTCTGTCTGCCTAGATATATATATATATTCTCCTACGGACTCGACAGATACTCTCTATCCCTTTCCATGCTGTCCCAGTATATTTAGGGTTCTCCATAATCAACCACTTCCTGTGGTAGTTGAGGAGTTTTTGTACCATGACCTTCAGTTTAGGTACACCTGAAGCCCTCCATATACTTTCCTTTTCAATTAGGAGGGACTTTCTGAATCTTCAGAAAATGGGAGGCTACAATGCCTCATTACTCCTATCCTTCTTTGTTATCAGATATAGGGATCTTCGAAGCTCCCTTCTCCTAAAAGAACTATGTCTCTCTAAAGTCAAAAGAGCTTCAGTTTTATCTAATAGGGACATCCGCGTTTTCCGCAAAGTCCTACCTCATTGAACTACCCCAGTTCCACTGGGATTGTTTCTTCTCACCCTAAGGGTTCTAACCTCGGCCTGTTTTTTGCACAGTTATTTACCTCTGCTTACATTGAGGTACTCCCTGGGGATATTCTGTTGGTTCATATTCACAAATCCACATGAACCTCCATATACCCCTTTACAATACCACCAGGTGAGGTCCATATTGGTTTATTGCCCTCAGTATTACCACTAAATATCACCTGCACAGAGACTCCTATCTAGGCATCCTGTTTAGTCCAGCTGTTCCACAGCACATCTTTTTAGTTCAACTCCTACCCTCCATCCCTAGGATGCCTGGGGTTTCGGTAAAATAGCATGGCACTCAGATTCGCAACATGCTGGGACCCCTCCAGGCATCTCAGCTTGGGAGTCCCCATATGTGAAGACTCATTCCTGCTTGTTCCTGGAGATAGCACAGTTACTTACCTGTAACAGGTGATCTCTGGGAACAGCAGGAATAAGTCTTCACAACCCACCCACCTCCCCTAGGAGTTGCATTTCTCTATCTCTATCTTTCCCTTTCTCTCTCTCTCTCTCTTTGTCTCAGCTTTAAAACGTAACTGAGGAGAGGCTGTTGGGAAAGAGGGAAGGCAGCACGCAGGCGTGTTGGGATGCTTCCAAAAGCGTTCTGATTGGATGCTGGGGAGCGTTCCCGCGCAGACTCAGTCGATTCCGACGTACCCATATGTGAAGACTTATTCCTGCTGTTCCCAGAGATCCCCCTAGAGGACAGCAACCTTGGGCCGGAAGGACTGGGGTTTCTAGTCCCACAGGTGCTCCTTGTGGTCCTGGGCAAGCCACTTAACCCTCCATAGCCCATGTTCCCTGTAAAATAGTTATCTCCAGGAACAAGCAGGAATGAGTCTTCACATATGGGTACGTCGGTACCAACGGAGCCTGCGCGGGAACGCTCCCCAGAGTCAAGAAAGAAAGCCTTTGGGAGCATCCCACACGCATGCGCGCTGCCTTCCTGCCCATTCACTTCCCTCTCATCAGTTTTCCGTTTTCCGCGGAGCCGGCAGGACGTATTCCTATCACCGCAGAAAATTCTTCTTTTTATTCTTAGTTTTTTGTGGTCGCGTCTGCCTTTCCTCGACACCGCCGGTGCTTTTCTTTCTTTTTACTAAAAAGAAATAAATAAAATTCTTCTTTTCTCTAGGAATTTTTTCCTGTTTAGTGCCTGACGGTTCTAGGCCACTAGGCCTCTATCCTTCCATTATGGAAAAGCCAGCCACTATCCTTAAGAAATGCTCAAAGTGTGGCGGTACAAATATATTTTTAGACACTCATACTTGGTGTCTAAAATGTTTGTTCTGACCATTGTCCACTGGAGTGTCTCTCCTGCTGGAGCTCAAACAGAAGAAGTCTTCAGGATCGAGCACAACTTGATACCCGGTTCACATCGGACTCGATGTCACCAGCCAGAATATCTTCTTTTTCACAGGATCAGGTAACCAAACAAAATTCTGTAAAGACTAGCCAGTCCTCGAGTGGTAGATCTCCTTCTAAGCATTGAGATACCTCTGGTGTTGCCCTCGAGGACATTTTGGCAATAAAGCCCCGGTGGGAGTCTTCGGGCTCCAAAGCATTAACAGGGCTTCAGGTTGTTCCCGGGGTTCTTACCTCGATGAACATACCTGGGCCATGCTTGGTGGTTGTGGCAGCTTCGAGTGGTACCGACACCCTGGCATCGGCTATGGTGATGGATGAAACACTCCTCATCGATGAACATAGTCTAGCGCTCTCAGCTACTTCGGTACCGCTAGAGTTGCTGCAGACCGTTCCTCGAGTATCGGCTTCGGTACCGGTATCGGCGTCGGTACCGTCCATGCTTGCTTCGACAGACTCGCTTCCTTCGATGCCGAGCCTGGAATCGCTCTCTAGCATGGAGGACTCGGTACCGACTCGTCTCGGTACCGACCTCGGGCGGTACCGAAGACATCGCTTTTAAGAAAATCCCGATGCTTCATCCTTTCAAGTCTTCTGATTCCGATGACTGGGATGAATCCATTGGTACCAAGGCTGAATTTTCAACAATTCTAGCCTTTACCCCTCATTTTAGGGGGTTCTCCTCAGGAGAGATTTCTTTTCAAGCTTTTCTGCTTGATATGGCAAAGTTACTTGCCATTTCTATACCTGCTAAAGAATCCATACCAGGGGATTCAGAGACTGCAATTCCCCTGCATTCCAAAGGAGGTGATCATGCTTCCTTTGCATCAGATCTTACAGGATCTACTATTAAGAATGTGTGAAACTCTAACGGTATCCCCACATTCTAAGACACTTGACACTATGTACAAGGTGCCACCTTCTCCAGGTTTTCAAAAGACTCAACTTCCTCATCATTCTATTGTTGTAGAATCAGCAATGAGGCGTATTAAGAGTGCAAAGAAGCACTCCTCTTATCCGCCAGGTTGTGAGTCTAGGACTTTAGATGCCATTGGACGTCGATGCTTCCAGGCATCCATGCTTTCAGCAAGAATTATCTCATATATTTTCTATGTGGGATTATCTCTTGAAGAGGTCACAAAGAATTTAAAGCTTTTGAACCCTTTTCTTCAAGAACATAAAAGAGCAGACTATTTCTTATTAGTCAGTCATGCTCAAAATGTCTCTAAGGTCCTTAATCGTACTTCCCTGGACTGTTTTGAGTCTATTAGCAGAACTTCTGCTATAGCCATAGGTGCACGATGCATGGCCTGGCTCCAAGCTTCAGACTTGGACGAATGGGTACAAGAAAGGCTGGGAAATACTTCTTGTACTGGTGAAAATCTCTTTAACAAGGATGCTTTATTCCAAGCTAATAAGTTAAACACTGATATTGTTGCTTTCAGAGGATTGTCAAAACTTTCCTCTATCCCAGCTAGTAAAAAATCTCCTAAAAAACTTTATCCCCCTAAGGGGAAAAAGTTTTATTCATCTTCTACCCATCATGCAGATGTTTCCAAAGAAGGGCAACATCAAACCAGGCTAAGAAAATCAAAACCTCAACAGGCTCAGCAAACCCAGCAGTTGCAGGGTTTCTGATATTTTATTCATTAAATCTTTTTCCTGTTTGAGGTTTAGAACCGCTAACCTACTTCTTATCAACAGAAGCATCTACAGTTCATCTCATCCTTACTGAGAGATCAGTGATACACTGACTCAATCCTTGACTCTAGGCATGAATCTCTTGCCACAAGAGAATTCCATTCTTTTAGCTCCTAGAGCTATTGAGGATAATCATGCCCTACAGGTAATTACAAGGTAGGCTATGCCCTTCACCTTGACAGTTTTCCTGTACGAGGATATCTCATAGTTTTGACTGCAGGGGGCTTTACCTTTTTCAGAGACTTACCAAATTGTAAGTCTTCACAACTCTGTATTACTTTCTATCCCTCTTAGTCGAGACATTCAGTCTAAGAGTGATACTATTCAACTGGAGGGCTTATTTTTTTTTTAAGCCCATAGGATTTTCTTCAATACCTAGTCCAGTAAGTGGTTTCCATACAGAGCTTTCTTCCCCTTTGCAATCTTCTCAAATATTTCTTTTAAGACAGCTTATCAGACCATAATTGAGTTTTACCACTCCTAATTATGTCTGTCGGTCCTTTTCCAATCTATAGGACCTAACCTTTTCTGATGTCTTAATAACAGATAATTCCAAGAGAGGTTCCAAAACCTACTTGGACAATTTATCATTGCAGGCAACCGGCCTGTCTACTATTCTTAGCCATCTTCAATTCTTTTTGGCTCCAACAGAATAGATTAGGTTGCACACTGGCAATTAAACAGCCAGATCTCACCTAAGCAGCCTACAACATGCTCTCTGCAATTATACAAAAAAGCTCTGCAACTATGGGCCTTTGCCAGAGAGCGTCAGAGCCATTCCTAGTAGGTAACTTCCAGATGGTTAAAAAGGCTTTCCCCAGTCATGTTCCTAAATGACTGGCTTCTCCTACTCTTACCATCTTCCTTAAAATTTCCTTATAAGGAAAAGGAACCAGGGCTTAGACCACGTGAAAGCATAAAGAATTGCTCAATTCCCTCGGCTGTTCCACATCTCCAGTGGAACTCTTGCAACAGGGATGCATTCCTTTTCACTGCAGTCGGTCCTTGTCTAGTGTATTCCTTCTAATTCCCAATACTTCATTGAAGCTTATGCTGAACAAAGAACACATGATACTCATATTGCCCTCATAGAGGGGCAAACATGGTATCCCCTTATATTGCGTCGTCTTCTCCACACTGAAGTTATAGAAGGATCCAGACTTGTTGTCTTAAGACTAAGGATTTCCTCCTGCACCCCTTCACGTAGGTCTCCATTTCTGGTTATTCAAAGGCTAGAATTTTTAAAGAAATCTAGACCTCTCCTAAGTAAGAACATTCCACTGGTTTCCATGTAACCACCTCCATGGTTCTTCCATGTGTAACCAGAAAGAGATTCTCTATCTATATTCTCAAGCAGGTCTTACCCCTGATTGTTATTAAGTGAATCTCTCTATCTATCTATATGACTTGGACAGATTTGTTACTGTCCATATTAATGCTGTTCCAGCATACCATAGTGTTTTAAATGGACAGCCAATTTCTATGGTAATTAGAAACTACCTTCTTTTACCGTAACCTTTCCGGTTACGTTGCATCTGAAGCTCTCCATGTAAAGTCATTATCCTAAGTGACATCACTTAGGGAAGACATTACTGATCTTCAAGAAATTGGAGGCTACACCGCCTACCACAAATGTTTCTTCCATTTGGATAGAGGGGTCTTAAAGACCCATCATTTTTCTGCAAACCAATCAGATTTATCTCCTCTTTTCTAGAGCCTTATTCTGCTCCAAGGACAAAGAGCTTCAAACTTTGGCCTACAGAAGCTTTTGCTTCTCCTCCATAGTCCAACCTCATTAAAGTCCCCCAGTTTTTTCTTCTGGGATTAGTTCTAGCCATTAAGGCTTCTGACCTCTGCCTGTATTGCAAAATTTATTTTCCTCTACTTCACAGTGAGGTAATTTCTTTGAGGATAATGTACTGGCTCTTAGCACCAGACCATATTACCCTCAACAAATACTTTCGCAATACTTTGAGTAAGGTCCACATTAGAAAATTGGAATTCAATTTTTACTAACATTTATTATCTACACAAGGACTCCCCTCTAGACGCCTTGTTTAGTCAAGCTGTTCCACAGCACACCCTTTTTAATTCAACTCCTACCCTCCATCCCTTGGATGCCTGAGGTTCTGGGAAATAGCATGGCCCATCTATTAGATTTGCAACATGCTGGAACCTCCTCTAGGCATCTCTAGCTTGGGAGTCCCCATATGTGAAGACTCATTCCTGCTTGTTCCTGGAGATAGCACAGTTACTTACCTGTAACAGGTGATCTCTGGGAACAGCAGGAATAAGTCTTCACAACCCACCCACCTCCCCTAGGAGTTGTTCTCTCTCTCTCTCTCATTTGTCTACTTCCCTCCTTCGGTCTCAGCTACAAACCCAACTGATGAGAAGGAAGTGAATGGGCGGGAAGGCAGCGCGCATGCGTGTGGGATGCTCCCAAAGGCTTTCTTTCTGGACTCTGGGGAGCGTTCCCGCGCAGGCTCCGTCAGTACCCATATGTGAAGACTTATTCCTGTTGTTCCCAGAGATCACCTGTTATAGGTAAGTAACTGTGCTATCTCGAAGTTATAATGCCTTGTTCAATGTAAACCGCACTGATGCAGAATAGCGCGGTATATAAGAGAATATAATAATAAATAAATAAATATATATATATATATATATATATATATACACACACACACACACACTGAGCCCTTTGGTCTGAGTAAATAATATATATATATATATACATATATATATATATATATATATATATATAAATATATATATATATATATATATATATATATATATATATATATATATATATATATATATATATATACACACACACACACTCTGAGCCCTTTGGTCTGGAGTCCAGAAAGGCGGCCCTGTAGTTCACTTTGTCTGCCTTCATAGACCAGCAGCAGGCTCTGTTGTCCGACACGACCGGTTCATCCGCCCTGACCACCGGGCCCTCGACATCCCTGGAGGCCGAGCAGATTCTCGAGCTCCTTCGGCCTCGAGTCGACCCTCGGCCAAAGTCACGATCTGAGTCCCGCTCGATGGGACCGCGGTAATCCCTGGCAAGGTTGCCAGGTACTGGCTTCAGGGCATCGGGGGCCCCGAGGCCTGCGGAGCAGCCCTCCTATGAGTCCCCCAATACCTGTCTCCACTGCAACGTCCCATCTGACTCTCTCATCTTGGAGCCTCAACGGCGGTCCCCGCTAGAAGATTTGGGCTTCCTTGATTTTGTCAAGGCCCTGGCGTTCCTGACAGAGTCGGAGGAGGACCCTTGGGTGGATGAGTTGGAAATCCTCCAGTACATGGCCCCTCCACGGGAATCGCTCACGGTACCCATCCCTCCCATCCTGGAATGGCTGATGCTTTGAATATGGGAGATACTGGCTTCAGTGCTGGTGGTGAGCTAACGGCTCGACTAGATATATCGAGTTTGCTGGAGCCCAGGCTTCCAAAAGTCACAGCTGCCGCATAACTCCATGGTGGTGGAGTCGGCCATGCGTCAGCTGAAAAGCCAGAAAACGCACTCCTTGGTGTCCCCCGGCAGGGAGGCCCGCACCCTGGACGCCCTCGGTAGAAAGTGATACCAGGTCTCAATGCTCATTGGTCATATCCAGGCCTACCAGCTGTACATGGGCATGTACCTGAGAGACCTGGTGAAGGAACTTGCCAGGTTCTCTGCTGGTCTCTCTGAGGAACCCTTGCAGCGGTTCAAGAACCTGGCCAAGGTAGTCCGTGAGTGCTTCAAATTCATGTCTCGAGTGGCCTATGTCTGGTTCGAGTCGGCGGTTTGAGTAGCCGTGGCTGGCATTGGTGCACGTCGCCAAGCTTGGCTACAGTCATCCAACCTCGAGCAGTGGGTTCAGGACAAATTGGTCAATGTCCCCTACCAAGGAGAGAACCTCTTTGGCAAACCCGTGACCGACAAGGCTGCCGAGCTGGAGACTGAGTTCATGACGAGGACCGGGCTCTCCAAAAATACCGCCTCTCCTCCCCATCGGAAGGGCTCGGGTAAAAAGTCCTTTTACCCGAGGAAAGGAGCTGCTTACCGAAGCTAACCCACCTTATCAGAGCTCCCCAACAGGGTCAGCAGGCCAAGGGACATGGGCATGGCCCGTGTAAGCAGAAGGCTCCAAAACCCCAGGCACCGACTCCAGCCCAGCCAGGGGGGAGTTTTTGACTCCTTGAGCATATCCTATTTACCCCAAGAGATCAGCAGCCCACAGGGGAACGTCTGACCCTCTATGCCCAGAGGTGGATGTCCATCACCACTGATTCTTGGGCATTTCAGATAGTCAGGGAGGGTTATCTCCTCCACCTGACTCGGACACCTCCCCCTTATTTCCCAGGAGAGCCCCTCAAGTCTCCCTTCCACCGGGATCATCTTCTGAAGGAGTTGGCGGGTCTTCTCGAGGACAAAGCGGTGGAACCGATGCTCCACCATCTCGAGGGCAAGGGGTTCTACTCCAGATACTTCCTCGTGCCAGAAAGGACAGGGGGGCCTAAGGCCCATCCTCGACCTGCGCAACCTCAACAAATTCCTGGTGAGGGATAAGTTCAAGATACTCTCCCTTGGAACACTGCTGCTATACCTCCAGCAGGGAGACTGGCTATTCTCCTTAGACCTCAAGGATGCGCATACCCACATCCTCATCCACCCCAACCACAGGCAGTACCTGTGGTTCATAGTGGGGGCCAGGCATTTTCAGTACAGGGTGCTCTCTTTTGGCATAGCCTCTACCCCAAGAGTTTTCACAAAATGTCTGTCGATCGTGGCCACCTTCCTATGGCTCCAGGGGGTCTTCATCTTTCCCTACCTGGACGACTGGCTCATAAAGGGAGGCGCACAGCCTCAGAGGTTCATCAGGCCACCGCATGCACCATCCAGGTTCTGCAACACTTGGGTTTTGTCATAAACTATCTCAAAACTCACCTCCTCACAACAGTGTCTGGAGTTCATTGGGGCAAAGATGGACACTCTCCATTCGAAGGCTTTCTTGCCCAGGCACCAAACCAGTCATCTCCAGGAACAAGCAGGAATGAGTCTTCACATATGGGTATCGTCGGTACCGACAGAGCCTGCGCGGGAACGCTCCCCAGCGTCCAAAAGGAAAGCTTTTGGGAGCATCCCACAGCGCCTGTGCGCTGCCTTCCCGCCTTTCCTAACCGCCTCTCTCCAGTTCTTCTTTTTCCGCGGAGCCAGCAGGTCGTGTTTCCTGTCACCGCTGAAGAATTTCTTATTTTTTCTTTTATTTCTTTAGTCGCGTGTCTGCCTTCTTGACTCCGGACCGGTACCGCCGGTTTTTTCTTTCTTTCTAAAAAAAAACCCAAAACCTACTCTTTTCTACTTCAGTGCATTTTTTCTTTCTGTGGCCTTAGGCCTGCAGAAAATTTTTCCTCATGGAAAAGCCCGCCTCCGGGTTCAAAAAAGTGCACGAAGTGCAGTAGCACTATTTCTGTCACCGACACCCACGACTGGTGTCTTAAATGTTTAGGTCCTGACCATTCCATCGCGGACTGTGAGTCCTGTTCCATGATGTCTAAAAGAGGTTTACAGAATCGAGCAGCCAAGCTCAGTACCCTGTTTCCCTCTGATGCAGCTTCTGTGGCATCGACGTCTTCCAGGGCTGCTTCTTCCTCCCATGGATCTCAGGTAACCAAACTTAAATCTGGCCGGTCCTCGAAGAGTACATCTCCCTCTAAGTATCGAGATGCCCCCGGGCTTGCTCTCGAGGAATCCACACCCGGCAAAATTACCCCGGCGGGAGACTCCGGCTTCCAAAGCTTTATCTATGGGGTCACAGGTTGACATCGATGGCTCGGCCTCGACCGATCACCTGTTACAATGTTCTGGGGTACCGGCGGTTCACACCGGTACCGACATCCAGACATTGGTGGCGTCGATGGATCAGAATATTCTGACCATGCAGCGTGCCATCACGGCATTCATACAAGCTGCGACGCCTTCGGTACCGCAACAAACTCCGTTGTCGGTACCAATTCCGGTACCGGACCCGATACCAGTTCCGCTGCCGGTACTGATTGCATCTACATCGACGGCAGCGGTACACTATCCTGTGATGCCCATCGGTACCGATCCGGTACAGAGTACTCCCGATGTCGATACCCCCCGGTATGCGTATCGGGCTCTGCGAGAGCATCCAGACAGGCAATACTTCGATTCCTCTGAGGACTCTGATGAATAAGAGGCCTCTATCGAAGCATCGGGGATCCTTCCTCAGGAACCCTCTTCTCCAAAAAGGAGAATGTCTCTTCCAGAGGACTTGTCTTTTCAAGACTTTATCAGGGAGGTGGCCAGGGGCCTTTCCATCTCAGTGGCCTCTGAGACAGATCCTAGAGCCAAAAAATTAGATATTTTACAATATCCTAAGGCTCCCAAAGAGGCAGCCACTTTACCAATACATGAGATTCTCTATGATCACATGTTGGGCATATGGGAGACTCCTCTTACCACCTCCCCTCATTCTCGTAGGTTGGACACCATGTATCGTGTTCCTCCTTGTCCTGGTTTTCATAAGACTCAGCTTCCTCACCACTCCATTGTGGTGGAGTCTGCTATGAAAAAGATCAAGGGTACAAAGAGGCACTCTTCTACTCCTCCAGGAAGAGAATGCAGAACCTTAGATGCCTTTTTTGGCAGGAGAATTTTCCAGGCCACTATGCTTGTAGCCAGAATCAACTCCTATAGTCTCTATATGGGGATGTTTCTAAAGGAAGTTACAGATCATCTGCAAACCTTATCTCCTTTTATGTCAGAAAATAAAAGGGAAGAGTTTCTCACCTGGCTTAAACATGCCCAGGATATTTCCAAGTTTTCCAACTGTGCAGCCTTTGACTCTTTTGAAGGTGCCAGCAGAGCCTCGGCTATTGCCATAGGTGCACGCAGAGTTGCTTGGTTACAAGCCTCTGATTTGGAATCCTGGGTTCAGGATGGACTAGGTAACCTTCCTTGTACAGGTGAAAACTTGTTTGGCAAAGATTGGCAAGCAAAGGCCAACCAGATGGATGCTGAAAATTCTGCTTTAGATAGACTTTCAAAGTCTACTTCTGCTCCTTTTAAAAAGAGATTGTTCAAAAAAGGATTTTTCCCCAAAAAAGGGAAATATTCTTCTGTTTATGGTCAGGCCTCTTCTGCAGGTCGTTTTGCTACAAAGAGGCAAAAACCACCAAAACAGGCCAAGCCTAAGGCTGCGAGGACTGCTACGGCCCAACAGCCTCAGCCTCCTCAGGGCCTTTGACTTACCACTAGAGAACTTAGCCTTTCTGGCTCTAGAACATCCAGAGCCTCTCACCATCCCAGGAAGGTTAGCTCATTTTGCTCCCAGATGGGAACAAATCACAGCAGAGCAATGGACCCTCTCTATTATAAGAGACGGGTACAAGCTTCACTTCTTAAACCTTCCTCCTCACACTATGGTGAAACAGTTCAATTCTCCAACATCTCTCCTCAACCTTCTAGGTCAAGAGATTGCCACCCTTCTTGCCCAAGGGGCAATAGAAGAAGTACCCCTTCTTCAACAGGGCTCAGGGTTCTACTCCCCCTATTTTCTCACTCCAAAGAAAACAGGGGGCTACATACCCATTTTAGATCTCAGAGAATTGAACAAGTTTCTATGCAAGGAGAAATTCAAGATGACTTCTCTCGGAACTCTCCTTCCATATCTCCAGAGTCAGGACTGGCTTTGTTCTCTAGATCTCAAGGATGCGTACACCCATGTCCTCATCCATCCAACACACAGAAGGTTCCTTTGGTTCCTTTACCAAGGAAAGCACTACCAATACAAAGTGCTTCCTTTCGGTCTGGCCTCAGCACCAAGAGTGTTCACCAAATGCATGGCAGTAGTAGCTGCATTTCTACGCACTCTAGGGATATTCGTATTCCCATATCTGGATGACTGGCTCATCCGAGCTTCATCCCAGTCAGAGGCCCAGGCTTCCCTGGCCTGCACAAGGCGTGTTCTTCAGTATCTGGGACTGGTAATAAACATTCCAAAATCCCATCTCACCCCTACTCAATCTCTAGAGTTCATAGGGGCCTTGCAGGATACCACAACTGCAAGGGCCTATCTCCCCCAGGCCCGTTGCCTACTCTTGGTGCAGTTAGCCTCACAGATTCAGTTAAAATCCCATTTAACTGCTCGAGAGATGTTACAACTCTTAGGCCACATGGCATCCACTGTGCATGTGGTTCCTTATGCTCGCCTTCACATGAGAGCAGCTCAATGGACTTTGTCCACCCAATGGACCCAGGCATCAGGGTGCCTGTCAGACAAGATAGCGACCTCCAGTCGCCTCTTTTCCTCGCTCCATTGGTGGAAGTCCACTCAAAATCTGTTGCTGGGGTCCCCCTTTCAACAGGTGTTACCCCAAGCAACCCTTACCATAGATGCCTCTCCAAAGGGTTGGGGAGCTCATTTACAAGATCTCTCCACCCAAGGCATATGGTATCCACAGGAGACATCTCTACATATCAACCTCTTCGAGCTCAGAGCAATCTTTCTGGCTCTCAGTCTTCCACACCCTGCTCAGCTACAAGACAGTCCTCATCCACACGGACAACCAAGTAGCCATGTTCTACATGAACAAGCAGGGGGGGACTGACTCTCTGTCGCTTTGCAACGAAGCTCTGAGATTGTGGGCCTTCGCCAGAGAGCATCAAATCCATCTCATGGCAGTGTATTTTCCAGGGGTTCAAAACTCTAGGGCAGACAGACTCAGTCGAGTTCTGCTTCCACACGAATGGTCCCTCCATGGGGACCAGATAGCCAGGATCTTTCGAATTTGGGGAACCCCAGACATAGACCTGTTTGCAAGTCCGTGGAATGCCAAACTTCCCCGGTTCTGTTCCAGGATTCCGTGTCAGGGAGTTCAGGCCAGGGATGCCTTCCTCCTTCATTGGGGGCAAGATTTCCTCTATGCCTTTCATCCTATTCCCCTCATTCCCAAGACACTGTTCAAGCTTCAGAGAGACAAGGGGTCTATGATCCTCATAGCACCACGTTGGCCACGCCAAGTGTGGTACCCTCTACTTCTGCATCTCTCTCAAGCTCCCTCCCTGGACTTGGGGTCTGCTCCAGATCTCCTCTCCCAGGAGGAAGGAACGTTGTGGCACCCAAATATCCAGTCTCTTCATCTCAGGGCCTGGTTGCTGAAGGCCTAGACCTTCAAGATTTACCTCTTTCTCAGCAGGTGAAGGATATCCTTCATGCTTCCAGAAAGCCTTCCACCAGACGTTCCTATGCTTTTAAATGGAAGAGGTTTACCATTTGGTGTGCACAGAAGGGTCTTAACCCTCTTGCAATACCTCTGAATTCTTTACTGGAGTATTTGCTGCATTTATCCCATGAAGGCCTTAAGACGAATTCAATCAGTCTATTTGAGTGCTATTGCAGCATCCCTTAAACCCCTCAATGGACAGCCTATTTCCTCTCATCCTCTTATAGCAAGATTCATGAGAGGCCTTCTTTTGACTAAACCTCCCATTAGACCACCTCCGGTGGCATGGGACTTGAATCTGGTTCTTGGCCAGCTTATGAAGCCACCCTTTGAACCCTTAGCCACTACCTCCTTGAAATTAATTTCCTGGAAGGTTATTTTTCTCATTGCAGTCACCTCAGCTCGCCGTATCAGTGAGTTGCAAGCCTTAGTGGCTAATCCTCCTTATACAAGGTTCCATCATGACAAGGTAGTCCTCAGAACTAATCCACACTTTATGCCTAAAGTGGTCTCACCTTTTCATCTGAACCAGGAGGTGTATTTACCTGTCTCTTTTTCCAGGACCTCACGCATCAAGTGCAGAGAGGAATCTTCATACCCTGGATTGTAAAAGAGCACTTGCTTTCTACTTACAAAGGAGCCAGCAACATAGAAAGTCCTCTCAACTTTTTGTTGCTTTTGATCCCTCTCATTTAGGACTTCCAGTCTCTAAGAGAACTCTGTCTAATTGGATTGCTCAATGTATTTCTTTCGCCTACCAGAGTAAGAACCTTTCTCTGGAGGGCCATGTCACAGCTCACAATGTGAGAGCCATGGCAGCCTCTATGGCTCATCTAAACTCTGTGTCCATCGACCAAATCTGTCGAGCGGCCACCTGGGCCTCGGTTCATACCTTTACAGCCTATTACTGCTTGGACAAGGACTCCTGCCGGGATGCCTTGTTTGGTCAGGCTGTTCTCAAACACCTGTTCCATACCTAATCAACTCCTACCCTCCATCCCTGACTGGATGCCTGAGATTCATAGGTGCAGGTAGAGCCCTTCCCAGGGACTCACAACCTGGGTGATCTCCCAGGCATCTCTAGCTGGGGAATCCCCATATGTGAAGACTCATTCCTGCTTGTTCCTGGAGATAGCACAGTTACTTACCTGTAACACGTGATCTCTGGGAACAGCAGGAATAAGTCTTCACAACCCACCCACCTCCCCTAGGAGTTGTATCTCTCTATCTCTCTTTCCTTTCCTCTCTCTTTCTTTGTCTCAGCTTTAAAACTCGAACTGGAGAGAGGCGGTTAGGAAAGGCGGGAAGGCAGCGCGCAGGCGCTGTGGGATGCTCCCAAAAGCTTTCCTTTTGGACGCTGGGGAGCGTTCCCGCTCAGGCTCCGTCGGTACCGACGATACCCATATGTGAAGACTTATTCCTGCTGTTCCCAGAGATCACCTGTTACAGGTAAGTAACTGTGCTGTCTCAGGACTCTGGCTTGGGATGTACAGTGCCATCCCTCAGTGCCTGCTTGGCTTTTCCTGCGCTGCCTCAGGCATATGGACTCTATGGTCCAAGTCACCCCTGACGCTCGCCTCCAAATTAGGGCGGCACAGTGATGTCTGGGACCAGTGATTTCAGGCCACGGGCGGTCTATCAGGTTTCTGTGACCCGCAAATTGGCAGATTCTCTGGTCAGTTGGCAGTCTCCCCAGCATCTCGAGGCGGGCATGCCTTTTCAGGCGCCAAGCCCATCAAGGGTCCTCACTACGGACGCCTCCCTGCTCGGCTGGGGAGTCCACTTTGGAGATCTCTGCACTCGGGGCAACTGTTCACCTGGCGAGAGCACCCAGCAGATGGAGCTCTGAGCCATACACCTAGCCCTGAGGGTCTCCTGTCACCACCTGCGTCACCAGCCGGTGCTGGTCCAGATGGACAACTAGGTTGCGATGTTCTACTTGAACAAACGGGGGCATGGGGTCTCGTACCCTTTGTCAGGAGGCACTGGTCCTCTGCTCATACTCGATTCAACAGGGTATCCTCCTGCGGGCAGTGTACCTGTCAGGCCAGGACAACCTGCTGGCCGACAGGCTCTGCAGAGTTCTCCAGCCGCACGAGTGGCAGCTGGATCCCAGGTTAGCCAGTCGGCTTTTCCGGCTCTGGAGGGAACCAGTGATGGACCTGTTTGCCAGGCCCACTCCTCCATGGTAGCAGCGGACACGTTCCTGGTCTCATGGTTGGAGGGCCTCATGTATGCCTTCCATCCTACACTGCTGATCGCCAAGACCTTGTTCAGGACCCTTTGCGACAAGTCCTTGCTCATCCTGATAGCTCCTCGGTGGCCCAGGCAACCGTGGTTCCCGCTGCTTCTACAGTTGATGGTGGAGACCCCCATCCCATTGGGGACTGCCCCGGGACTCCTATCTCAGGAGGGGGGCTCTTTCCTGCACCCCAACCTGGCGTCCCTGTCACTGACAGCATGGCTGCTGAGAGGGCGGCTCTGGCCCCTTTCATCCTTCCGGTTGAAGTGGAAGACATTTTGCTGGCCTCTCGCAAGGCCTCTACAAGGAAGGCTTACACCCTGAAATGGCACAGATTCTCTGTTTGGTGCACCGAACACTTGCCCAGTGGCTCTGGTGTTACAGTACCTTCTCCACCTCTCTCAGTCCGGGCTCAAGTCTAACTCTGTCCGAGTGCACCTTAATGCCCTGGCAGCACACCACTATCCCTAAACAGTTGCCCCTCTCGGTCTAACTGTTCGTGACCTGTTTTCTTTGGGGCCTGCTCTTATCGAAGCCCACGGTTCGCCCTCCGGCAATTGAATGGGACATCAACATAGTGTTGGGGCAGCTCACTCGCCCGCCCTTCGAATCTCTGGCTATCTGCCACCTTCATTACCTTTCTTGGAAGGTGGCTTTCTTGGTTGCGCTTACCTCCGCTCGCGAAGTTAGTGAGCTTCAGGCCCTTGTGGCCCTACATCAGGCTTTGCACGCACCCCAAATTCCTGCCAAAGGTGGTATCGCCCATCCATCTCAAACAGGAAATGGTGCTCCCTACCTTCTTTCCAAGACCTCACTCCAGTCGGGCATAGACGGTCCTTCACACCTTGGACTGTAAGAGGGCTTTGTCCTACATCCAACGCACTCGGGGCCACTACAAAGCCTCTCAACTTTTCATCTCCTACGACCCCAGTAGGCTGGGGGAGGCGGTGACCAAGCGTGTGCTATCCACATGGGTGGCGGACTGTATTGCCCTCACTTATGAGCAGGTGAGGCTCCCGCTGGAAGGCTGCATCACGGCGCACCGTGTCAGGGCCATGGTGGCTTCAGTGGCAAAATTACACTCCGTCCCAATGGTGGACATCTGCCGGGCTGCTACCTGTTCAGTCCATACCTTCGCAGCCCATTACTGCCTGGAAAGAGAGTCCCAACGGTGCAGTGCCTTCAGCCAGGCTGTGCCTCCGTAACCTTTTCGGGGTTTAGGCAACTCCTACCCTCTAACCCTTCTGTGTTCAGGCTACCATACCACTGGTTCATCAGACACAGGGGTCCTACTGTGGTCTATGTACATGGACTAAATTGCTGCTGCTTGCGGCTCCCTGTGTGGGAGCCCCTATTTTTGCTATGGGCTCTCGGTAGCCTGTAGCTGGGGAGTCTCATATGTGAGGACCGACTTCCTGCTTGTTCCCGGAGAAAGTGTAGTTACTCACCCTGTAACAGGTGTTCTCTGGGGATAGTAGGAATCAGTCCTCACAACCCTCTCTCCTCCCCTTTGTGTTGTTCCTTTTACCATCTTTTCATTTTGCCATCTTTTAGCTATGTCATCTGACTGAGCAAGATGGCACCCTTGGGTGGGAAGTGGACCACACATGCATGGTGGCATCTCCCAAAGGCTTCCTTTGAAAGCTGGGGCAGTTGCTTTCGCGAGGGCTCCGTCGGTGCAGATGTCACCCATATGTGAGGACTGATTCCTGCCGTCCCCGGAGAACATCTGTTACAGGTGAGTAATTATGCTTCATTGGCCAGATAGATTTGCACGTCTCCACTGCTTGTGACTGGGAGTGAACATTGTGGAAAAGACTTCCCTAATGAGATCTGCCGCCTCCTGCCATTTGACTCAAACTGGGCTCTGTTGCAGTTGAGATGCCAGTGTCAGTGGATCATTGGTTTACCCAACATGGTACGTCTTGTTTCTGTGGTTCAATAAAGAATGCAGCAAACCTACCCTGTTCACCAGATTTCCTGGCTCTGGAAAGGCTGTTAAGGTTTGTATAAGTATTTCCATCATAGATGCAGCTATGTAAGCATAAATATACTCTGTAAGCCATGAGCTTGAAGACTAAGGGCTATATGTGTACCTGATTTTTAGTCATGCTGGTGTGTTGATTAATTTAATCCACAAGTACATTGACTTTCAGCATTAGACTACCCCGAGCCATTTCCAAGTATTTGATATTTGGATCTTTTTGTGCTTACTCTAACTGCCCTTTAAGCAGAGAAACAATCGCAGCAGGCAGAATCTTCAGATATGTACACAGGAGCCAAAGAAGCATGCAGACTGCAGATTTTATATTTGTTACAGTATCTGTTGATTGCCTTAGTAAAATATGTAATAATTAAAAAATAGACATGTTTCCTGTCTCTTAGGGAAGCAGCTGTTTGAGACAGATCATAATCTGGATACATCAGATATTGAATTCCTCGAAGAAGGTAAGCTGGCTTTGGTGATTTCCCTTTTTGATGAATTCTCAGGCAGCTGCTGAATTGTAGTGTTGGGCTGGCTGCCTTTGCAGATGCTGCTGTTACTGCAGAGCAGAGAAATGATACACCTTAGTAGAAGGGGTTAGCTTGGATGGCCCTTGCAGTTATGCAGAGCCAGTCACTGCCATGACAGCGTTTACATATCCGTATAAGTCATCTGTAAAATCCTGAGCACAAAAGCTTGGTGAATACACACTTCGTGATAAACGCATATAGACAGCAGATTTTATGCAACCTCCGCAGTTTACAATGAAACGTAACAAATAATAAAAACACACAAAAACAATTAAACCAAATGTTAATCAAAATAACATGGCTTGAAATAACTATTAGTCATTAAGAAAAATACATAAGAATTGAACGTAAAATTTGACTCGTCTCATGATAGCCAAATGTTCTTCCTTAAGCTAATAAGCTTTTAATTCTTCCAAAAATCTATTTATTCTTAAATCTGGTTGTTAGTGATTCCATATTTTGCGGTGCAGAACCAGTTAATATTCAATTCAAAATCCAAATTCCCAGAACATCCGTGGGTAGAGGACACTTCAACATATTGCTCCAAAGCATTCTAAGTGTGCGGGATGGACAGTGAGCAACTCACAGGACAAAAAGGTTGTAAGGGAAAGCTCTAAGTCTTAAGGCCAGGTTTCAGGAGTACTTTTAATTATTGTAACCACTTTTCCAGGTTCAATTAACTTGTTCAGTGTGGGGTTTTTTTGTTTTTGTTTTTTAATTTGATGTAAACATAGCAGATGTTCCCATAACTTGTCTGTGTGAGCACTCTAAGACTGTTAAATGTACATAGCACTGAATTTCCATATTATTTAAAAAACAAAAACCTCTTCAGTACTGGTGACATGGAGATATGCATACAACCTGAAAATATAAAAAAGAAATAAAGAAATAAATGTATGTATATATGTATGTATGTATATGTGTGTGTGTATATATATATATATACGAGGGGGTACCCAAAAAAAACAGGAATAACATTGCTGTGGGCGGAGCTTGTGTAGTACGCACTTCTGCCGCTAGGCGTGTATAGTGCAACTCATTGTCAGTTCAGTGCCGCCTGTGTTGTCGACTTGGCTTGTTCTGTTCATCTGCAGTGATTGTTTTTGCTAGCGCTGTTTTGTTCTTGTTTCTTTTTTTATGATGACAAGTTTAAGTGAACAACGTGCAGCTGTGAAATTTTGTTTTCTACTCGGTAAAAATGCTGCTGAAACTGTTTTAATGTTGAAAACAGCTTATCAAGATGACGCTATGGGAAAAAGTCAAGTGTACCAGTGTTTTGCTCGGTTTAAAAATGGCGACATGTCGATTGATGACAAACCTCGTTCTGGGCATCCATCAACTGCCCGAATCGACGAAAATATTGAAAAAATTAGAGAGCTTGTGCTCACAGACCGTCGATAGACAGTTGATCAACTGTCAGAGATTAGTGGGTTATCTTGGAGCTCGGTTCAGCGAATTTTAACGGAAGATTTGGGAATGAAAAGGGTTGCTGCCAAGTTTGACTGACAATCAAAAGGAACATCGAGTTGAAACATGTCGTGTTTTGAAACAACAGCTTGAAACTGATCCAGATTTTCTGTCAAAGGTCATTACAGGTGATGAGTCATGGTGCTATGGTTACGACCCAGAAACAAAGCAACAGTCAAGCCAATGGAAGACGTCATCGTCACCCCGTCCAAAAAACTGTCGTCAAGTCAAATCAAACATCAAAACAATGCTGATTTGCTTTTTTGATGCCAAGGGGGTAGTTCATTCAGAGTTTGTTCCCCCAGGTCAGACCGTCAATCAAACCTTTTATTTGGAAGTTTTAAGAAGATTGCGCAACAGTGTTCGTCAAAAAAGACCCGATTTGTGGCAGACAGGAGACTGGTTCTTCCACCACGACAACGCACCTGCACACACAGCCATCTCTGTTAGACAGTTTTTGGCTAAAAATGGCATGGTTCCGCTGCCCCACGCACCTTACTCGCCTGACCTGGCTCCGTGTGACTTTTTCTTATTTCCACGCATGAAAAGGGGCATGAAAGGACACCGATTTGACAACATTGAAGAAGTCAAGAAAAAAACGAGGGAGGAGCTGTCAGCCGTTTCTAAAGATGACTACAAAAAATGTTTCGAACAGTGGAAGCACCGGTGGGACAAATGTATCAGTTGTAATGGAGAGTATTTTGAAGGGGGGATAAGGTTGTTTTGTAAAGAATTTGAAATAAATAGCTTTTAAAAAATAATTCCTGTTTTTTTTGGGTACCCCCTCGTATATATATGGGGTTTTTTGTACAGCTTCCTTGGGTGGCTTATTTAGTCATCAGATCTGTACCATGACAGAGGCATGTTTGATTTGCATACCAAGACAGTGTGACTGGATGGGGAAGTAAAAGCTAGATAGTTTAATTTCACCAGTGACAAAAGGGATTTTTAATGAGGAAAACTATGATTTTGTTGAGCAAATCGCATTTGAAAATGATTTCACTTTGCTGTCCTTATATTTGTTTTATTTCCCATGGCGCTCCTTTCTTAGATGAGAGAAGGAAATAGTAAGAAGAACAGAGAGGAGGGTGGTGGAAAGATATTTAGAAAACATAAGAGGAAATAGTTTTTTCTCTTAAAATTGATTTTCTTGTCTCTCTTTACTCACTGTGGTTTATTTTGCTCACTTTTTTTTTATTTTTATTTTTTTTTGTGTGTGGGAGGGAGGGCATGAGAGAAGGTGAAGAGTAGGATGGAAATACACAGTTGTGATCAATATTATTGGCACCCTTGCATTTTAGGTATGTTGTGTACAATATCTTGAGGAGAAATTGGAAATATTTCAATTGAATGTCATAAAATATTTTATGAATATATTCAAAGTTATACAACAAAAATAGATGTCTCTGCAATGTTGATGTAATTTTTGAGAAAAAAAAACAAAATATGACCTGGACAGGATTAATGCCACCCTTTACTAATATTTTGGTTGCACAGCCCTTGGCAGTGATGACAGCCTCCAAACGTTTCTTGTAGCCATCTATGGGTTTTGTACATCTGTCTGCTGGTAGTTTCTTCCACTCTTCGACTGCGATTTGTTCCTGCTCATGAATGTTTCCAGGATTCCTTTTACCAATGGCAGATTGAGATCAGAACTCATTGCGGGCCAGTTTAAAACAGTCCATTTGTTCCCTTTTAACCATTCTTTTGTACTTCTGCATGTATGTTTTGGGCCATTATCCTGCTGGAGGACCCATGACCTTTGACCCAGAACTAGCTTTCTGACAACTTGGTAGTTCTCTGACTTCATGATTCCTTTAATGTGTTCCAAGCTTCCAGTTCCTGAGGCAGCAAGCAACACAGTCCCAAAATATTATGGAACCTTCACCATATTTAACTGTAGGAAGGTGGGGGGGGGGGTCTTTTTTCCTTATAAGCGTCATTTCTTCACCTGTAAATGTGTCACTGGTCTGCATTTCCAAAGAGCTCAAGTTTGGTTTCATCTGTCCACAGAACATTTTCCTAGAAGGATTGTAGTTTATCAAGGTGGGTTTTGGCAAAGATCAGGCGTGCCTTTTTATGACTGTCTTTGAGCAGTGGGGTCCTCCTTGCCATTCACCCATGAAGTCTGTCCTTGTTTTGTGCATGGCATATGGTGCAGGTTAACCTTAAACTCTTTGGATGTTGTACGTGGTGATTTTCCAACAGTTCGCACTAGCCTTCAAAGACTTCTCAGATTAATTTTCTTCTGCCCACCACACCCTGGGGTATTCTTAACAGTTCCATGAGAAGAAAACTTAACATTGCAAACTGTAGGCACAGGAATCCCAAGGTCTGTGGAGATAGTCATGTAGCCATTTGATGTTTGGTGTTAATGGGTTTACTAATGGTCTCAGGTAGCTCTCTTGTCTTCATCTTTGTGAAAATGGAACAGGGAGTGAATGTGGCCATTTTAAACATTAGAGCCCTCATTCATTGGTTGATTCAAGCCATATGAGTACTGACAATTGATCATAGATGCGTCTAATTTTACTGCAATGGGAATGTGGTTCTGTTCAAACTGATTTGAATTGTTTATAAGGGTGCTAATAATCATGTCCTGGCAATGTCCCATTTTTCATACTATTTCCAACTATTTCCTTTTTCTAATTGGTCTTGTGTTTGATTTTTTTTGTGTCTCAAATATGTGTGCATATATAGTCCAAAGCTATTTCACTGGCCACTTTTTAAGGAGATATTGGACATTAAGGGGTTCAACTGCAAGGGTGCCAATAGTGTTGATCACAACTGTACCTGACTTTTAGGTGTTTCTTTTAAACATTCCCCTTTTCTTCTGTCACTTTCTCCTTTTCTTCCTCCCCAAGCCTGTCCTGTTAGTGCCTTTCATTTCATTGGCCACATCCTTTGTACTCCAAATTCCAAATTTCTTTTCCATCTAGCCTCATCTCGCCTTCCAGTTTCTGCAGGGCTGCAGGTGCACCACCTTCTTTTCTAGCATAGCATCAGAGTGTCTGCAGGCAGTATATAAGAAATGTCAAATAAATAAATGGTATAGGGCTGCTTTGGTGGTGCCATAGCCGTTGCAAGCCTCTTTTTTTTTTTTCCTTTTTGTAGTCTTTCTGTGATGATCGCATGATGAGGGGAGGGTTAGTATTGGGGTAGGCTGTTAAGGCCTTTGTTTTCTTGCTCTTATGTTTAAAGAGTTGTATCATTTTAATTGTAACTTTTTGTTTTTTTGTTGTAATTTGTCTGAAAACGTAAATAAAGAAGTTTAAAAAAAAAAAAAGCAGGGAAGAAGGTATTCTTTGCCCCAGAGAAAATGGATTTGCTTGTTATAAAGGTGAACAAATTACTATTGCAATTTAATCTTTATAGATATAGATGGGTGGATATAAAAATATAAAATGTATTTGGGGGCCCATGTTGTTAGAATGCAAGGTACATGTGTTTGCTATTGCACATGCACACACTGCTAGCCGTAGACTATTGGTTTGAGCTAGCCAAGTCTGAAGAGCTGAGTTGTGGGAGATGGAGAAGACTCCCAGTGCTGTGGGAAGAGGTGTGCATTAGGAGCAGAGGAGGGAAGAGAGAAAATTTAATGTAAGGGAGGCAGTGCCTGCTCTGTGGCTCCAAACACATGGCCAGTGTGTGTATGAAAGAAGGGTCACGGGTTCAAGACCAGCCAGTGAATAAGGAATGGTATGTCCAGGTGTGTTAACATCATGCCATCTAGACATGGTCTTAGTTCTGGGGAGGAGTCTGCTGTCTTGGTACATGTTGGTACCAATGACTTAGAAAAGTGTGGTAGGGAGGTTCTGGAGGCCAAATTTAGGCTTTTAGGCAAGAAGTTGAAATCCATAACTTCCACAAAAGCATTCTCCAAAATGCTTCCTGTTCCATGTGCATGACCCAAAAGGCAGGTAGAGCTCCGGAGTCTCAATGTGTGGATAAAACGATGGTGCACGGAAGAGGGTTTTGGATTTGTTAGGAACTGGACAACATTCTGGGGAAAGGAAGGGCTTTTCTGAAGTGGTGAAACCAGGCAGCTGGCATTAACCTTTAAAAAAAAAAAAAAAAAAAAAAAAAAAGAGAGCAGCTTTTAAATTAGATAATAGGGGAAAGCTGACAGTCGCCCAGAAGCGCATGGTTCAGAACCATGTATTCTTTAAGGATACTAGCAAAAGATTGAAGTTAGGGATATTGAGCCGTTCTGGATAATCATTTTTAGTTCCATGCTCTGTCCTTTGGCCTCTCCATAGCCTTAAGAACCTTCTCCAAGATCATGGTGGTCACGGCCATGGCTCTGCGGCACATGGATTCTATGTACACCATTATCTGGCTTATTCAAGCCAAGTCGCAGTCAGGATGACAGTGCAAATGGTCCATTTTCTGGAAGGCCTTGACTGGGTAGTCAGTCAAAGCAAGTGTCATCTGGGACCCTCTCAGTTGTTGGTATTTCTCAGGACCCTTTGTAACAGCTGTGTTGGCAGTCTTAACTTTCAAGAAAACAGCCAAGTTTCTGGCACATTTGGTAGTTTTCCAGCTGTCTGCAGCATCCAGCTTATTTTGGTGGTCTGACCTCGCCAGTTTGAATAAGGGTGCACCCCACTCAGGCCTAGGCCTTGCGCAAAGGGCAGTTTGGATGCACTTATTGACATTCGTAGGGCTGTGACTTGGTTATCCCTCTGAATACCACTTGGACATCCACCCAGGGCAGACTCCATCTTCCATGCAGAGATTTTTAAGGCAGCCATGTCATTTTCTCACCCTGTGGCGTTGTAGCTTTGGCATGTTCCACTTGTCTGGCCTAATCTAGCAGGACTCCAGAAAGGAACAGTATCTGGTAAGTAAAATGTTGTTCCCCCCCCCCCCACACACACACACACACACTCAATGAATATATATATTTTTTTTATATATTCCAAGCTTTTCTTTTAAGTTTAATATACTAGTTTTAATGTAATTGTTGGTTTAATTGTAAACTGTCCCTGATCTCTTTAAGTGGTGGTATAGAAAAACAAATAAATAAATAATAAATATTGATTCTGCAGAGTGTTTTTCTAACACCTGCACAAAATTTACCATGTACTGTTCTCTCACCAAAATGTTTAGCAGATGTAGTTTATAGCATCTTTAATCTAAACAGGTGGAATGCCAGTCTAATAACTCTTCTAGAGGTTGGGAGTGAGAGGGTGATTAAGCTATAGAATTGATAAGATAAGCATGTGCTGGGAGGCGGAGCCTGGTGTTGGCCAGGATGGTCATGTAAGAGCAGTGCTCCAGAGGGCAATTGACAAGAATCCTGATTTCTGCAGTATTTAAACAAATAGCTCCTACCTACTTGGATACCATTTGATCCCGGCTATGTCGGGCTCTAAACAGACGTGGCTGGATTTCCACATATCTCAAAATGCTAGCGCAAAGAGAACCAAGACGGAACTTCTCTCACCTCACAAGATGGTGGTCATTCGAGAAGGTCCTGAGACCTCGAAGGAGATTTTGGCTGAGATTCGGGCGGTCAAAGAGTTGGTCAAAGCTAATAGAGAATCGCTTTGTGCAATGCAAGAAGATATCAACGCTTTGAGATCCTCTTTGGAGTCAAATACTGCTCATTTGGAGAAGGTAGAAAAGGTGGTGGCATCACATGGGGAGAGGCTCGAGGCCGTTGAGGAACAGGCCACGTTGATACGTTCACTGCAAAGGGAGGTGGAAGACGGTGACAATCGCACTCGGCGGAACTACATAAGATTACTAGGAGTTTCTGAGGGAACAGAGGGTCATGATATGATATCATTTCTGCAGGCCATGATTCCAGGTGCATTAATGTTGCATTTCAATATGCTGTTCGAAATCGAGCGCACTCAGAGTGCCTACTCATCCTGTGACTACGGGCAAGCGTCCACGCCCAGTTATCCTGAAAGTGCTATGTTTTCAGCAAGTATTGCAAATAATGGGAGCAGCTTAAACACGTTCAGCCTTGGAATATCAAGGGCATAAACTCCTGTTTTTCCCGGACTTCGCAGAGGTGACGGTGGATCAGAGAAAGGAGTCTTTTGGCGTTGCGTCCACGTTTGGTTCAACTGAAGGCCCGTTTTGGACTGCTATATCCTGCCCGCATGAAAGTCACGCTGCACAACCAGACCAAAACTTTTGATGATTCTGGAGATTTAAGTGCATTTTTGGAGGATAAGGAGTCGGTGGTGATGCAATGAAGGTTACATCACATCTCCTCCTTGCTACAGGCTGATGGCGCTTGCTATCATGTGCGTTTAACCGGTCTGTGCTCGTGTGAAGGAGGCCTATTTACGCAGAAGCGACATTTAAGCCTGTAATTCTGGCATATACTGGGAACATTTACTTTGTCTTCTTAAAGGACATTATCTCTGTTCTTAATAGGGGAGGTGGGCAAGTTACGTTATTCTCAGAGTTACAGAAATGTAGAAGGATTGGATCAATGAGCCCTCCGTGTCTGTCTTGTCCTAGCGGGCTCACCCGTTAAATTTTGTGTGTTATGTAACCCACCTGGGTTTTGGGTGGTTTTGGGAAATGTTTTTGGTAGAATTAGGCGTATTATTATGTTGATCAAATAATGGAGCCCCTTTTTCTTTTCCTCTCTTTGGGCTATAGATACAGACACACGTTAAAAACACTGGGGAAATTGTTCTATGGTGTGAAACTAAATTTTATTCTGTTTCTGCAACATATGATTGTTAATTCGGAGCTATATTGTCAGTATGCTTTCTCTAAGATTGTGTCACTGAATGTTAAGGGCATTAATCATTTTATTAAGAGGAAGGGTTCCTTCTGAATGGTAGGGAGAAAGTGCTGATATCTTATTGCTACAGGAAGCATTTTTGAAGGTAAGGAGGGTGTTGTCAGAGATCCAAGCCCTATTTTAAAGGTTTTCAGCTGCCCATCATAAGATTAATGGAGTGGTTGTATTAGCGTGGATAGTTGTATCCCCATGGTTTTAAAATCCACGTGCTGTTTCTTCCTATCTTCCAAGGGACTTGTTCTAGAATCAGTGAATCTACTATTCATGTGGCTCACAGCTGTGTTTATGCTGTGATCTCATTCACCCTGTTAGACTTAACGAGCTCTAGTTATATACAGTAATGTGGTCGTCTTGAAGATATAGATATGTCTAAGACTCCTAAAGTGAATTACGCAATATGAATATTACTAGTCTTCCTTGTAAGGGAAGCGTAGTGTCAAAGTGATAGAACTCGAGTTCAACGCTTATGGAAAATTAACCGCCTAGATTTGCTCTTTGGAGGATAGGGTCTTTTTAAGAGAAAGGGGGATATGTCTTCCTAATTCTTTTGCCTAATATTATAGCATTTGTAGTGGCAAGGTTCACAATGGGTGGAGGGGGCCGTAGGCATATGTTTCAGTATGTTGCTGAGATTAAGGGTTGGTTTTAGTGAGGAGATGTCAGCACTTTGAGGCAAGTGGTATTGGAATGTTTTAACATTCAGTTTTATTGATTTTCAGTATGGAACCGTATTAAGGTAGTGTTGGGATTCAGGGCCACTATCTCCTGATTTGGGGTTGTTTTTCAATTAATAATTGACAGCTTATCCTTATGAAGGAAATGTTTGTCTGAATTAGCTCTATGTTGGGGAGTGGCCCTGTGTCCATTATTTCTAACAGGAAACATAAAATAGATCTTGGTTAAGGCCTATGGTGGTATACTTGTACCTACGTTACTCATGGGTGCAAATATCATGGTGTAGCAGTTTTTTTCTTTTATATCCTCCCCTTTCTTAAGTGGAAGGTGTTACCAGGCAAATCTCCTTATTTCTCTGTAGTGGAGTGTTTGTCCTTCTGTAGCCCCTGCAGGCTTGCAGATGTTGTATGCTCCTTTCATATGGCCCCTGATGATCGCATGATGATGGGAGGGACAGGGTGGGGTGGGCTACGTTCAGCCTTTTTGACTGTCTCATTTACCAGAGAAGGATTGTATATTTTAATTTACTGTAACTTTTTCTCTTTTGTTTGTATTTTGTTGGAAAATATAAATAAAGAAATTTAAAAAAAAGATAAGCATGTGCTAATTATGTAGTTACTGTCTCTGTTATAGTACAGATCTGTTTTTCTTCTTATTAGCCACCAGAGGTCACCATTATTCCATGTCAGATGTGGCTTTTTGACATTGAAATTGTAAATTTCCAGTTCTTCTAGCCAAGCAGAGTTGGTTAATGTTTAGCCTACAGGGTAATTCTATAATAATGGTTCTAGATGTTGATATTGTATCTGCATTTGGCACAACTGCCCAGCACTGCTGCTCTTGCTACTGCTGTGAGCTTGCAACATGCTGCTTCCTCTCAGCTTTAAGCAAAGGTTTCTTTGCACATGTGCAAATGGAGCTAAGCACACGGAGGGACAGGACACATAGGCTTCCCCAGAAGGTGCTATTGCAAAATGTCTAAAAATAGACACTGCCTCTTCTTTCAAGAAGCTGTATCACTGTTGGAACTTGCAGAGGAAGCAGAGATACACAGGGTATGCTGGGGTGGTTTATTCTACTGGCTTTAGTGGGAAATTTTTTTTTTCTACTCTGGAAATATTTAGTTCTTGCTTTTTTAAAAATAGCCTTAGGTTTGCATAGTGTTTATATGCTCAAGTCTGCTCAGTAGCATTTCACGATAGGGCGGTTTGGCGCTATTTTCTCAGCAGTGGGCTCTCATAACCTCTGATCAGTGGGTCCTCAATATGGTCACCTAGGGCTGTGCTCTCCATTGTCTACGGCCTATTTGCGATTCCTTCCTCGTTTCGCCCTGCGGTGTGCCGCGGAAAAGGGAAGCCATTTGATCCACCCTTCAACGCCTACTCCTTCTGCGAGCCATCCGACCAGTTCCTCCTTCGGAAAGGGGTTCTGGTCATTACTCCGTTTACTTCATGGTACCGTCCAATTCTCAACCTCAAGGAGGTTAATCGGACCCTCTGAGTTCCACGTTTTCGAATGGAGATAATACAATCAGTGATTCAGGCAGTCCACAAAGGGAAGTTCTCGCCAGATCAGCAGTGTTTTCTATGCTTCGCTATCCTGGGACAGCACTTTCAGTTCTGTGCTCTGCCATTTGGCCTGGTCTCAGCTCCACGAACCTTCTCCAAATTCATGGTGGTGGCAGCTGCAGCCTTCCGACTGGCTCATTCGTGCTGAGGCCCACAAGACAGTTTCTCAGGTGGTCTCCTTCCTAGAGGTCCTCGGCTGGGTCATCAACCGTGCCAAATGCAGCTGTCTCAATGGCTGGAGTTTCTCGGAGTGCTGTTAGACACCCATCAGGGCAGGGTCTTCCTGTCACAGGAGAATTTTCTCAAGCTCTTGTCTCAACTCTGAATGTTTTTCTGTTACAGAGCTGCCCACGGGTTTGGGACCATCTTCAGATTTTAGGGTCCATGGCTGCCACCATCGAGGTAGTCCCATGGGCAAGAGCATAGGTACGGAATCTGCAGCATTCTCTGCTCTCCCACTGGTCTACAGTGACTGAGGACTACGACTGGCGACTCCCACTGCTTCCTTCAACGCACCACAGCCTCTATTGGTGGCTCTCGCTGTCCTGGCTCCTCCAGGGCATCCCCTTGGAGACTCCCTGCTGGATTTTACTGACCGATGCCAACCTGTCGGGCTGGGGAGCTCACTGCCTGAACCAGTTGGCTCAAGGCACCTGTTTGCCACGGGAGGTGCCCTGGACCATCAAC
Source organism: Ichthyophis bannanicus (assembly GCA_033557465.1). Taxonomy (NCBI): domain Eukaryota; kingdom Metazoa; phylum Chordata; class Amphibia; order Gymnophiona; family Ichthyophiidae; genus Ichthyophis; species Ichthyophis bannanicus. The sequence continues at coordinate 868,893,801 of CM066033.1, forward strand.
CACCTGAGACCTGGACATTTTGCCTGGCCTTTTTGCGCTTCCTGCCTCTCCTTCATGCCCAAGCGGTCTGTGTTCTTTTGGACAACACAACGACAGTGACCTATCTGAACTGCCAAGGCGCGATACAAAGTGTCTGGGGATGGCCAGGGAGATGGTGCTTCTTTTCCCCTGGGCAGAACATCATTTACAGGCCCTGTTGACCCAATGCATTGCGGGGGTAAACAACATTCAAGTGGACTTCCTCAGCTTTCACGCTCTAGATCCTGGGGAGTAGGAACTTGCCCCTTGTGCATTTCAGCAGATCGTGCAGAGGTGGGGCTGCCTGCAATGGACCTCATGGCGTTGTCAGTAAACGCCAAGATGCCCTCTTTTTTTTCAGTCGCAGGAAGGAACACGGGTCACACGGTCTGGATGCATCGGTCCAGCCGTGGCCATCAGCATCACTGCTTTATGTCCCCCCCCCCTTCCCGTGGGTGGTGATTGGGAGAGTTCTCAGACGCATTGAGGCACATCCAGGAGCAGTGATCCTGATAGCACCCAACTGGCTTCAGAGACCGTGGTATGCCAACCTTGTGCAGTTAGCCCGGTCATCTCCTTTACTTCTCAGAATTCGCAGAGGTCTCCTGCGTCGGGGCCCAATCACCATGAACGACCCCACTCCCTGCTCTCTTACAGCCTGGCTCTTGAATGCCGGCGTTTGAGTCACTGGGGGTACTCTCATCGAGTAGTGGCTACCCTGCTAAAGGCATGGCACCCCTCTGTCATTGGCATATACGTGGATGTGGCGTGTCTTTGAGTCATGGTGCTCCAGATATTGTCTCTCGCTGTGGCGGACACACATTCCTGAGAGTCTAACCTTCCTTCAGGAGGGGCTAGACAAAGGCCTGACCCTAGACGCCTTCAGAGTCCATATCTCGGCTGTAACTTGCTTCCAGGGTCCAGTTGGGGGGGGGGGTTTGATCACCCCTCACGCGGATATGACCAGGTTTCTCAGAGGCATAAGAGTGTTACGCCTTCCTGTCCATCCGGTCATACCGCCCTGGGATTTCACCTTGGTCCTCAGGGTTCTTATGGGAGCCCCTTTTGAGCCGTTCAAGCATATATCAATCTGGGACTTGTCCCTCATGACGTTGTTACTAGTAGTCATAACCTCGGCAGGAAGGGTCTGAGTTGCAAACCAAGACCAGTTTCTTTCCTTCTTTGCGGAAGGTGTGTCTCTGCAGGTGGCACTTTCCTTCCTACCAAGGGTACTTAACATCCTTTCACCTGAACCAGCCTATCTCACTCTCCAAGGACCAATGCACAGGTTCCAATAAGGGTCTCTGGGCAGTTGATCTTAGAGTGCCCTGCTACTATCTGAAGGTCACAAATTCCTTTTGCAGATCCGATCACCTTTTGTGCTCTTTGCAGGACATCGCGGCCTCCAAGGCCACCATCTCTCACTGGCTCCACCAGACTATTGAGTCATCCTACATAATCCAGGGTAAGCCTGTGCCCCCGGGCCTCTGGATGCACTCTATTCGGGGACAAGTGACTTCCTGAGAAAAGCGCTCACAGGTTGCTCCCCTTGACATCTGTAGGGCGGCCATCTGGTTCTACCTGTCCACATTTGTGCAACATTATCATCTCAATCTCCAGGCTCGAGAGGCAGCACAGTTTTGGGACCAAGATATTGGCAGCGGCTGTCTCTTCCCGCCCTGGGGTCAGTTAGCTTTGGTACGTCCCACTTGTCTGTACTGGTTAAGCAGGATGATTTGGAAGGAGAAATTTCACTTGCTGTTGTTTTCCTTTCCTGGAATCCTGCTAGACCAGTTCAGGACCCACCTGTTTCTGTATCCTGTATGCTTTTGGGCAGCTTCTTTGCAAGGGAACCAAGGCTCACGTTTCGAGGCAGCAGCTTTGCCACTGCTTCTCAAGAAGGGACTGCTCCTTGTACATAGTTTGTTGTTGTGGCATGGCATGACGTTCCTTTGCCAGTTTGTCGGTAGCCATAAGTTTGCTTTGTCAGAGTATACTGAAGGCGACCTCTAGGGGTGTAGCTATATATCCACCAGGGCTCAGCCAATCAAGCTTCTGGTATTTTCTTTTTTCTGTCTCCAACATCTGCTGATGGGGGAGCTAAACCCACTTATCTGGACTGGTCTGGCAGGATTCCAGGAAAGACAATTAACTGTAAGTGACATTTCTCCTTCCTCCTGAGGTGCGAGAGAAGCAGAGTAGTGGAATGGAAATTTAGTGATGTCTGGACTGTGACTGCCAACTAATTTCGTACCAGGTAACTGCACATGATGGTGCCTGTCAGTCCATCTGCTTTTCACTAGTGATTTGGACAGGCATCTTGTGTACCGTACCAAGGGGCAGTGTGTGTGTGTTTGTCTCCTGATAACAGTGCCAGGAATTTTGCAGCACATCAGCAATTAGGTTTCTCTGCCATCAGCATCCTCTTTCCTTCCCATGGAATAGATAGGACCCTTTGCTAGCAATATTTTAGTCCCCCCCCCCCCCCCCTGGACATTTTAGACTTAGAAGTCAAAAAATGTACTGCCATCTTCAAAGATCCAGTAAAAAACAACAACATTCAAAATAGTGCACATTAGCACACATGGGCTAAATGATACTCAAGGACTTAATTTAGCATGAGTGTCCAAAATGTCTGATACCGCACATCTGTATTTTCCATGTACCACTCGCAAAACTAAAATGCTAACAAAGAGCAAGGTGATACATTCACTACAACTCACAACAGTGAATTGCAAATAAAACTTTGCTGGTATGTCAGTTCCACCCTACACAGCTATTTGAAACTCCATGACTAATAATAATCCACATATGACCAGATGTGGACCCTCGCAAATTGTAATTCACTGTGTTCTCTTCTAAGTTAAAATCGCATTGGGGCGCTTGCTCTGCATCGGCAGCATTGCAGCTCACTGTTGAGGTGTAGCGAATTTATCACCTCACTCTTTGTTGTTGGCCTTCTGCTGACTACTCGCTGGCGTGTTATCATATTTCTGCTATATGTATGTTCTAATGTGTATGTTACCGACGCTGTTTCATATTGTTGCTATTACTGTAAATTCATTAGCTTATTTCCATGCTAACCTCAATACTGTATCATGCTGACATTTGGCCATTTTACTGTAGTTATATTGTTACTATAATGTAATTTTGCATAGTCAACTTACTCCTGTTGTACACAGCCTTGGATTACTCTCGTGTTTCATAAAGGGATTTGGTAAAATTTAATAAATAGAATAAGCCACTAAGTTACCCCTTCACTTTGGTTCTAAATGTTATTTGATATGTCTCGTTCCACTCCTTTGCTTTTGATTGGTTTGTGGGAGAGGTTTCTCATTCACTACTGATTTGTATCAGATCCTAGTCACTGACCTAGAAGTAAGTGCTTTACTGTCTTTACCAGTCTACTGAGCCATCTCACATTCCTTTTTTTGTTTTAGGGAGGTGTTTGTGGTAATGAGTAATTCAGGTATACAGTATTACTGAACATGCACAGATAGGGCTAATTTAAATTGATTGTAAACTATTTTATTTTTGGTTAGGTTTGATAGGTGTCCACTGTCTAGTTTTTAATTTCTTTGTCTTATATTTAGTGAAGCTTCAGAGGATACAGACGAGGTCCACAGTCTTTTATAGTTGTGATGAATCGTTTTCAGCAGGGGGGGGATCAGTGGATGTTCAGCTTCATTCCCCCAAATCTCCCCACACACAGAAATATAAGTGTGCTAATGTTTGTGTTTTCTTCCATATCTGATACACAAAAAAGGAGAAACTGGTCTGATGAACCATGCCACATTTATTATTTTAGTGATGTCGCCATCCTGTATGGCCTTTTCCATGCTGGCCAGCTGTCCACATTTAATAAGAGCATTTGTGTTATTCTTTTTCTGTGCCCTGCAGCTGGAAACAGCGTAGAAGTGGATGAATCTTTGTTCCAGGAGATGGATGACTTGGATTTGGAGGATGATGATGACCCAGATTACAATCCTGTCGATTTAGATAGTGATTAAACTACATTCCTGGAACTGGCCCTTATGTTTAGGGAGGCAGGGGAGTCGCAGCATCTGTGACTTTATCTAGCATGCAATTGAATTATTTTCTTTATTTTCAGGAGAATACGCTTCTGATGAATTTACATCATTGTCTCTAAATAAATTTTCTTTACAATTCAAATGTACAGATATCTGTGTTTGGTGTCCTCCTTTCTATAGTTTAATTTTATGCCCATTTTTCTTCATGTTTTGAGGAAGTCTGCATCATAAATGCAAATGTTCAGACAGCATCTAATAATGCTTCCATGCCAATATTAGGAAAGTCAAGTCGAGGGATTCACTTTACTGGTTGCAGTTAATATTGGGAAATGTAATGAGTGTTCTTATAATGGAGCTGTGCTGACAGGTAAATGCATAGCTTTTAATGTGAGCCCTTTGTGTAGATGCAGCGTCCTATATCTTACAGAGTGCAGCAAAAGTGACAGGAGCCTGAAGAAAACTCCTCTGGGGCTAGGCAAACTTTTAATGTGTATGAGAAAAATGCTGTGCCATGTATGTTAAAATGGTCCAGAAAACCCTTTTACCATGATTATGTAAATAAAAGCATAATTCATGCAAATGAGGCCTTAGCATGTGCATGGGTGCCTAGAATGGTATGCTCACACTCATGCTAATTCTTGAGCACTCACTAATGGTATTCAATTTAATGCCTACCTCAGGCCAGGTGATAATGTGTTAACATGAACACTTTTGACAGGACTCAGAAGATTGTTAATTGGAGGTCCTAAAAATGAAAGCTATGGATGGGAAATGACACTCCTTAGGCCCTGGGAGATGAGTACATTTGGTCATACTTCTCTTTGCTGACACACAATTCTTACATACATACACTACAAATATGTCTCATTAACTAAAACTGTTGCCCATCAGAGTCTCTTCAATCACTGTTCCACATCTAAGGTACAGAGATTTCATAGCAATGTATAAATCAAGCCTTGAGACATTTTCTCAGTATCTAGGAGCCAGCCCAAAACCTTGGGAGATACTCTCCCAGAAAGTTGAAGACTGGAGTGGGGAGGGGGCAGAAATCTTCTCAGAGCTACCCCACAGCGCCTTTAGGATTTGATTTACTATATGTATGTTTGGGCTTTTCTTTTCATTCTTGGCTAGATCATTGACAGCATACTTAATAATGTACATTAGAGAGTATATCCCTTTGCATAACATGGGCCTGCGGTAAATAACTCTCATTAATGAGAATCTAGCTCTATGTCTGAGAAGAAGAATGCTTAATTAATCAGGCCCTTAAACACCTTTTACATGCCACTGGCAAAAGCACAGGGCCAGCAGCCCCCATCTTTTTTTTTTCCAGCCTCCAACCTTGTATTCACTCAGTCTCTCACCTGCCCTGTTTCCTGTCTCTTGTACAGCACTCTCTGAAATTTTCTCCTGTTCCCAATAGTTTTCCCCCATCCCTATTCTGTCTACTCCTTCACCCCACCCCCTCCTCCTGCTTAGGAAATTAAACTCCACCCCCTATCCATCTGTGCCAGCCAGAACTCTCTAGTCCCCCTCTTGCCCTTCCTTCACCTTGCAGTCTGTTTCTTCTCTGCACTAACAAGCTGCTGCAGAAAAGCTTACTGCGGCATTTTTCTGGGGCTTTTCCTGCACTAGGCTTGTGTTCTGATGCAGAAAGCAAGCTAGTGCTGGAAAAACACCAAGACAACAGAAGTGCTAATTTGCAGTGCACTTTGCATGCAAATCAATGCAAGCATAATTGTGCCAAATGTTAAAAAAGACTGCTGAAACAGCACAATTTCTTTACAGCTTTGAGCACATGTAAAATCCAGCCAGAAGCAAAAATATCACCGGAGGTGAAGTTTGACACTTCACCTTAGATGATCAGGCATCAGGGAAAGCCCCAGATGCCATCGGCACGCTGTTGGGGGACCTGTGCCTCCCCTCTGGACAAAAAAAACAAACCCTGGTGACCCTGATCCCCCCCCCCCCACACCATTCCCTCCAATCAGAAAAATTTCTAAACCCCCCCCCCCCCCCCAAAATCCCATTCCAGTACATTTAATCATGGGGCAGGAGTGTTGCTGACATGCTCCTGCCCCGTGCTACCATCTTGAAAAATGGCAGTGCCTTGCCTGCACAGTGCATCCTGGGATATACTAAGTGGGGTCATGCTGCCATATAAGGCAAAAAAAAAAAGCCTTATGGCAGTGTGCCCCACCCCCCCATGATAAAGTACTGGTAGGGAGGACGGAGGGGTTCAGGGCTACAAGGGATTTTTTGGGTTTCAGTGGGTGAGGGAGGATTGGGGCTGCTGGGCCACCAGGGATTTGTTTGATTTGGGGGAGGGGGTGAGGGATCAGGGCCACTGATATACTAGAGCTTTTGTTTCTGTCAGCAGAATCTGTGTCTGGGAGTTTGCACCGGCTCCCTGACAGTGTGCTGATGGCATCAGTGGCTTTCCCTAATTCCTGGATCATCTAAGGTGAAGTGTCAAACTTCACCTCGGAAGATCCTGTTTCTCCCTAACAGCATGCCAAACTTATGCAGACTTCTGTGCATATGTGTTTGGCTTGCTCTCCTTTATTAGTTCTGACACTTGTTCTCTGGGTATTTGCATATTCTCCAGGAACAAGCAGAAAGTCAGTCCTCACATATAGGTGATGGCACCGGCGTCCACGCGAACCATTTCCCCAGCTTTCAAATAAAGCCTTTGGGAATGCCGCCACGCATGCGTGGTCCCTTTCCCACCCAAGGGTGCCATCTTGATCAGTCTCCCTTTTTCTGCGGATCCCTTCGGACACACGGCCCTGTACCTCGGGAAAAGGTTTTCTCATATTGTCTTCTATTCTGGTTTCCTCGTCCTTTCCTGCCATCCTAGTGCCCCGACTTTAGCAGCGGAACCTGGGACTTTATTTTTCTTTTCCCTCTTCTTCTCATATCCAGTGTGTTTTGTGCCTTTTTCAACCGCTGGATGAACTGAAGGTCTTTGACCTTGCGGGGATCCTTTTTGCCCCCATGGTCTTCAGTTTCAAAAAGTGTAACACATGCTCCAAAAACATGTTGTCTTCGGTGTCTTGGAACAGACCATAACCCGGAACTCTGCTCCCTTTGTAAAAAGATGTCCTCCAAGGCCATCCGGAGCCGTAAGCAGAAATTGGATGAGATTTTCTGCAAGACGTCCTCGGTAGCTTCCCGCTCCACCGACCCTCTGCCTCTGGGGTCCCCTGCAGCCCCAGCGTCACTCTGATGAAGGGTCCCCCCCGAAAGGGAGTGGAAGGCGGCAGCCTCGAGGACCTGTTGGGACTCTGGACAAGTGTGAGCGTTCTTGCACTTGGTCCCTTAGCAGTCCTTGGCAGTCCCTGGAGTCAGAGAAGGAGCAGCCCCGAAAGGTATCTTGTACAGATAGGGAGGCCTCTGGCGATGGCGCCCGGTCTCCTGAGGGGTCTTCCTGGCGAGGACCCCATCTCCTCGATGCCTGACCCGGTTACCCCAGTGTCGGTGTCACAGGGCCCCACTCCTGAATGGGAGGCCTGAATGCTGGTACTGGAGTGCAGTGTCTCTGCCTTCCTTGCTGCCCAGCAGGCGCTGGTGCCAGGCCCTGCTGGCACACACTGAGACCTCAAGGGCAACACCTGTCTTGGCTCCCCAGACTGCCATGGCAACGCCCAAGAGCTGGGGACCTCGTGAGGGATCCCGGCAGAGGTCTCAATCTCCATCCCAGTTCTTGGGTGCGAGATCTTCCCGGGCCAGTCTCTCCGGTTCCAGAGGGGCTTCAGCCTCGAGAGCTCAATGCGCTGCATGGGCTCTGCTCGAGCAGCCTAGTTCCAAGTGCCCCTCAGATTTAAGACTGGGAGTCCAATGGGGATACTTCCCCTGAATCTCAAACTCATCAGGATTCTTCCCTGCCCGCTCAGAAGCTGCGGTAGCCTCCCAAGGATACCGCCTTTTTGGAGTTTGTGCGGGACATGGATTGAGCCCTGGCGCTCTCTACACAATCCAAGGAGAAGCCCTGTGCGGAGGAACTCGATATTTTGTAATACAAGGCCCTGCTGAGGGAATCCCTCACGGTTCTGGTCCCACACATTCTAACTTGGGTGATGCCTGTGTCTATCCCCATTGTCAGCAAGCACCTGGGGGCCCAGCTTCTGGAAGGTCCAGCTCCCCTATACCTCAGTGGAATCTGCCGTGCAAAAGCAGAGGAGTCCAAAAAACCCACTCTTCGGTTCTGCCAGATTAAGGGAGCCTTGGGAAAAAGGCCTACCAAGACTCCATGCTGGCTTGCAGCATCCAGGCTTACCAGCTATATATTGGTATGTTCCTTTATCTTTATCTGGCACATTTGATATACCGCCCCTTACCAGAGTATTAGGGCGGTGTACAATACAAAGCATATCAGCTGCAGAAAGGAAAGGTAGAAAGGAACGCCATTAAAGGATAGGAAAGCAGTCAACAGCAACAGAGAGAAAGGAAAGACAGCAGATAATGTAACAGACACTAACAACATAAGAGACAATAAACTACAAGGCAAACGACAGTTGACAAAACAAATGACAAGCAACATAACAAGTAGGGACATAGGGAGAGGCAAGAGTTTGGAAGGGAGGGGAGACCTGAATGTGTTGGCGGTTGTACAAACCTACGGGGAGGAAGTGCAAGGGATGGTTGAGCAGTAGTGGGCAAGGGAGTGGGGAGATCGAAAGCCTGACAAAAAAGATATGTTTTGAGAAGAGACCTCATGAAGGAACTCGGGGGGGTTCCAGGTGGGCTCTGACAGCAATTACCTTCGCTGTTTCCAGTCCCTCTTGAAACTAGTGGGGGACTCTTCTAAGTACCTTTCTCACGCTGCATATGACAGCTTCGAGTCCTCTGCTCCGGTAGCAGCTGCAGGAATTGGAGCCAGGTGACAGGCCTGGCTCCAGTCCTCGGACCTCGAACAATGGGTCCAGGAAAAGCTGTTTGATGTACTATGCTTGGGCGAACAGGTTTTTGGCAAACCGATGGAGGACAAAGCAGCAGAGATTGAGACGGAATACGTAACCCGCACCTCTCTCTCCCGGAAGACTTCTTCCCTCCCGCAGAAGAAGCAACAGGGCAAAAAGCCTTTCTTTCAGAGGAAGGGTCTCCCCTATCAGGGCAACCCACCTCAAGGTGCCTCAAGGTGGACAGAGCAAGAGTGGCCACCAGGGTTTGCGTAAGCCAAAGGGCCCCAAAAGCCCAGTCGGACCCAGGTTTTTGACACGATGCATAGCTGCTTGCCCTCTGGTGACCCTGCTACCAGTGGAAGGGCGTCTGTCCACTTTGCTCCCGATGGGAGTCTCACCTCAGACACCTGGGTATCCAGATTCTCCAGGAGGGTTACGTCCTTCACCTGGACTGGCTTCCTCCACCGTTCTGCCCCGTGGAGCCCCCTCAGCTCCCTGTGCACCAAGTGGTCTTGGTGCAGGAGCTTGCAGCCTCCTCGAGAAACAAGCAGTGGAAGTGGTCCTACCGCACCTCAGAGGTCACGGTTTCTACTCCCGCTACCTCCTTGTGCCAAAGCGGACGGGCGGGTTCTGATCCATCCTCGATTTAAGAAATCTGAAGTACCTAGTGCAGGAGAGGTTCAAAATGCTCTCCCTTGGTGCCTTGCTGCCCTTCCTCTGGCAGAGCAACTGACTATGCTCCTTGAACCTTCAGGATGTGGACGCTCATGTCCTGGTCCACCCGAAGCACAGAAAATACTTAGCTTCAGAGTACAAGGGAACCATTACCAATACAGGGTGCTTCCCTTAGGCCTCACATCCGCTCCATGAGTGTTCACCAAGTGCCTCGTGGTAGCTGCAACCCACTTTTGGTTACAGGGCACCTTTGCCTACCCTTATGACGATTGGCCCATTACAGGGGAGATGGCTGACGAAGCATGGCAGGCCACAGCCCACACAGTCCATCTCCTCGAGCACCTTTACTTCATGGTGAATTACCCAAAGTCCCACCTCACTCTGGTCCAATCCTTGGAGTTCATCAGCACATGCCTCTACACCAAGTGGGTGATGGCCATCCTTCCCCAGGACAGGGCAGACTGCCTCATCACTCTGGTCTCCGCAGTCCAGCTCTGTGGCACAGTTTCGGACTGGGTGATGCTCCTCCTTGGCCATATGGCCTCGACGATCCATGTCATCCCCAACGCCTGTCTACACATGCAAGCGACACAGAGGTGTCTTTGCACTCAGTGGGCCGCTTGCGAGAGATGGAGTAGGTACTGCAGGACTAGGTGGGTTGAGTCCATCTGAGCGCAATCTCAGCCAACCACCACCCAGTTGAGGGTGGACCCCTCTCAGTCCAGCCGCTGGTTTCCCGCTTCATGCGCAGGCTGCTTCTTTCTAGTCTTCCCATCTGACCACCTCTGGTAGAGTGGAATCTCAATGTCGTCCTTACATGACTAACCCAACTGCCCTTTGAGTCGATGGCATCCTTGCTTCAACACCTTTCTTGGAAGGTGTTTTTTTTCTGGTAGCCCTCATCTCGGCCCGGAGGGTCAGTGAGCTCCAGGCCATGATGACTGATGCTCCCTACACAAGATTGTATGGGAACCAGGTGGTCCTCCGTGCACACCCCAAGTTTCTCATGAAGGTTGTCTTGGATGTTCACCTCAACCAGGAGATAGTGCTGCTGGCCTTCTTTCCGAAGCCCCACACCAACCAGGCATCAGTGATCCTTCATACCCTCAACTGTACAAGGGCTATCTCCTTCTACCTGCAGCATATGCAGACCCACCGTAGGTCCAAGTGGCTGTTCGTCTCCTATGACCCTACCCATTTGGTGCTCACGGTCACCAAGCAGACCCTTTCCCTCTGGTGGCGGATTGCATCGCGTTCGCTCAGGCTGGGCTACCGCTGGACTGCCAAGTCATGGCGCATGGTGTCCATGTGAAGGTAGTGTCAGTGGTACATCTGTGCTCTGTGCCCCTGGCAGACATCTGTTGAGCCGCAACCTGGTCCTTGGCTAACACCTTCGTGATACATTACTGCCTGGAGAGGGAGTCCTGTCGGGTACTAAGTACTCTGTTTGGGGGTTTAGGCAAATCTGGCTTTCCGACCCTTCTTCTGTGGCTATTGAGTGTGGTCTTCCAGGGGCCTGGGGGTCCTCGGGCTGTCTTCGGTTACCAATTTCTGCTCACCGTGGCATTTTTCTACTGGCCCTCAGTAGCCTGTAGCTGGGGATTTCCCATATGTGAGGATTGACTTCCTGCTTATTCCTGGAGAAAGTGAAGTTACTCACCTATAACAGGTGTTCTCCAGGGACAGCAGAAATCAGTCCTCACAACCCACCCACCTACCCTTGGAGTTGCCCACTTCTTTTTTTGAGGATTTTTATTCTTGCCTTAGCTATGTCATCAGACTGATCAAAATGGCACCCTTGGGCGGTAAGGGGACCATGCATGTGTGGTGACATTCCCAAAGGCTTTCTTTGAAAGCTGGGGAAATGCTCCGTCGGTGCCGATGTTGCACATATGTGAGGACTAATTCCTGCTGTCCCTAGAGAACACCTGTTACAGGTGAGTAACAATGCATTTCATCTTAGCACAAAGAGCCAATGTTTAAACTTGCACTATGAAACCCTGTGCTTGAACTTTTAAGCACTGGGCTCTAGCACAGAGTTTCTGCATCAGCCTGTAATTCTGTGGCGCTCTTGTGCCGATCCCAAAATATGAAATCTTACAATACCAGTGTGGGAGATTTTACACTGCATGGCTCAAACCTGCTGAGAGTGGTGTGTGATTCAAATAAACAGCCTTGTTTTAAATTTTAAACAAGTGTAGAATGGTTATTTATCACAGAGTTTGAACTGCAAAGAATAGTGTTTCTCTGTAATATAACTAGGGAAGTGTTTTAAATATCATATTAGACTCATGGCTAACGAGGTCTCAGAAACCATAGGCTGCCACTGTTTTATGGATTTTACAGTGGACTAATGCCTAAATGTACATCAATGACCTTTCTTGAACTGTTAGCCAATAGATGTTCTCAAAAAATCTTTTATATATAAACAAATCATCAATGTTTCTAAGTTTTAACGTTGACTTTGACAAGCCTCTTAAACATACTAATTTAGAATAATGAACCAGTGCTTAGCTGTGCGATGAATTCCTGACGCTTATTCATGTGCTATGAGATGCGTTTCTCCAAAAGGTTTCATCAGGGGAATTTTTCATATCAGCACTGATATAGCACCGGCACAGCTCGGTTGGGCTCTGTCAATTGCGTATGTTAAATTTTAAACAGACTTCATAAACGTGCAATTCACATGAAAAGATAGCACCACAGACATGCTAAATTGCAGGTGTTTATTTTTTGTACAAAGCATTTTTTTGCAAAATCATCTTGCTGAAGTACATATGCTAGTAAATTTTTGCAGAAAGTTTATTTAAATTTTGTACTAATGATCTACTGTGATGCAAATTCATACAAAGCAGTGCATTAATAGAAGAAAATGCAAAAATAACTAAAGCTCAAGGTGCTTATTTTGAAAGAGCGGTTCTTGGAGAAGAAAATGTGCTTTATTTGCATAACCTTCAAGGGTCCACTGCCACTCATGGGGAGCTTACCTCCTTGAAGAGGACTGCCAGTGAGCAGAAATGGGGTTAAAATGTTTTAAAGACCTTCCCAAAGCCACATCCCTTAACCCTTACATTCATAAGTATGGTGTTCTACTCCACTGGTATCCTGTCTCAACTGAAGGGATTGGGGACCGCAGGTGTGATTCCCAGTCACTCCTTCCCTGATGGTTGGGCAAAGAGGCTCCTCAGCTGCTGGAAGGGTTTTGTCTGGCTCCTACACTGAGGACATTTATCAAAGTTCCATATAGTCTCCATTATATTGTAATGATTGCCAAAATCACTGCTGTGATTAATTTAGCCATGCGTAAGATGACAAATGGCAGTTTTTTAGGGACCACTCTTGTCACCAGTGGTGACTCTTACCTTCTATTTTAGCTGCAATAGGGGAAAGGAATCAGTTGCAAAAAGGTTCCAGGTCAGTGACTGGAAGAAAAATCTCCAGAAAAGAGATATTAGAGAAGTACCCCAGCTCCGCTTTGTTGCCAGCCAGACCTGATTAAATCAGGCTGTACCAAAGGGATAGGTGAAAGAGAAAAGAGCTGTGTATGCTATTGGGATGGAAGCTGGGTACCCTGGCCACAGCATAAAAGAAGAAAATGTGATATCCTTGTCAGCAATAGTGCTACATGTTTTCATTAATATCCCAGATAAACCTAATAACCAGATCTATTCTGCTGTCCTGAAATTATCAAATGTTTCATTCTGTGCCACAATCATGTTGTTCCAGTAGTGTCATATGAGGGAAAAAAATTGATGAGAGAAAAATGAGTGTCATTACTTGCTTATAATCCTAAAATTCCTTATTAGACAGATTTTGATTCTGGCATATAGTGCTTAATTATAAACCTGGGATATGCAATTAATTGAAAAGGCTGAATCCTGATTAATTAAAATGATAGAGCAGTCTTACAATTTACACACTAACAGAAACAGGAGTGTGTGCTGCTTACAAATTAATCACAAAAATAACCTCATTCATATTTGAAATTTTACCACACATTCATACAGATAGATTTAAATGGCAACCCCCTCTTCATTGCACTGCCATTTTTTTTTTAAATTATTAAAATCATGGTAAATGAACTTAAGCCTTATTGAGGAGACCATGCTTGTTCTCAGTACTATCAAAGTTTTGTGTTTTTTTTTTAATTGGGGGAAGGTATTTATTAAAAGCATTTATGTTGCACCAGTAACCAATGTTCCCTCTAATTTTCTGTAGGCTGTGTGCAGCTTTAGAAGGAAGGTTAAATTTTTGTGCACCACATAACATTCAGTTATATACTTTAAAATTTGACTACACTTCAGAATACAGTACGTACACCACATTGATTTTAATCAAATTAAAGGAAAATAGACAATTACTAAATGAAGCAGGAAATTTCTAGTAATTACAATCATAACTTTTAAGACATCTATGTTGTTTTCTATCAGAATCAGAACTGTAATTTTTGTGCGCTCTGTTGTAAAGTATGTGTGCTCACTCGGCGAGGTGTGCGCGTGCACACAGCTTAGAGGGAACAGTGCCAGTAACCAAAGCACTTTGAACCTCTCAAAGGGGTAAAGTGCCTTCCACAAAAAACTGGTTAACCTACAGACGAGGGCTTTAAACTAGGATAGACAGAGATGAGAGAATAACACCCCCATGTAAGTGAAAGCCTTTAGGTAACTAGAACATTACACACTTGTATAGGAATGGAACAAAAGGACAACATCTGGAAAGCGATGTCCACAGTACAAAAGTTCTGGATCTAGAAGCTGTAATGAAAGAGGCAGACTTGAATAGAGCAACAATTACAGAGCTGTGGTACATGGAGAATCGTCACGTGTATATACTTAACCAGGTTCTAATCTATTCAGGAAGGAAAGGGAGAAGAAGTGTTGCTATATAATATATATATATATATAAAAATATTAAAGCTGCAGAGCTTAGGTAAGGAGAAGGCACCATACATTCATCTGAAAAGAGGAAATAGAACATTCAATTGCATAGATGTAACAAAAATGCCTCCTTCACAGGCAGAAGAAATGGACAGATTTAATTGAAGACACTCACAGTATTGCTGTGATATGGGAAGTGCTATTGATAAGTGACTTCAATTCCATGGGTGCTGATGGGGCCATTCTGGATGTAGTGTCAATCAGAAGTAGAGCCTGGATTTTCTACAGGGAGAACTATTCTGGTAATGAAACACATGCAGGAAGCAGATACTGGTCCTGGTGCTCAAAAATGGAGAGAGTGGTTTTTATATTGTAGTGGGCAATCATCTAGTGAGCACCAGATTTTGTGGTTGAGAATTAAAATAAGGGTGTATTTATTTATTTTGTGTTTTTCTATACCACCCCTTCCAGAGATCAGGAGCGGTTTACAATGAACAAACCCCAATACCTTGAACTTTTAACATAATTTGTTTGCAGTATATGTTCATTGTAAATAATTTGCAATCAATATTTACACAGGTGTTTTGCTTTCATCATGCTACGATGATTGTTTTATGAGATTTCCTATAGTACAGATATTATTGTTTAGGGGAGGTTGCATAGCAGGGGTTAGGTTGGATCAGTATTATTTTGGTCTATTAAATTTCCAAAATGTTCAAGAAACGGGTGTGTTTTAATTTCCTTACAAAGTATTTGGAGGTCCCTGATGGTTCTTGATTTCTCAGGGAGGGAGTTCCAGAGTGTAGGAGCAAAGTATGAAAATGCTATATTCCTCTTCGTCAGTCCAGGCACTGTAGCATTGTCAACCTTCTCCAGCAGCTGAGGACTGAACTCACCAAGTCTTGCTGACAGCCATCCAGTCCTCAGCAGCTGGATAGGACATCCGCTGACAGGCTCCCAGTCAGACGAAGAGGAAAGAAAGCGTAGTTACTCACCTGTAACAGGTGTTCTCCAGGAGCAGCAGGAATCAGTCCTCACATATGGGTGACGTCGGCGCCGACGGAGCCCTCGCGGAGCAATTTTCCCCAGCTTTCACAGAAAGCCTTTGGGAATTGCAGCGCGCATGCGCGCGGTCGCCTACCCGCCCCAGGGTGCCATCTTAGCCAGTCTGATGACATAGCTAAAAGACAGCATAAAAATTTGCAAAAAAACTTAAGCAGATGATTGCAACTCCACAGGGAGGAGGGAGGGTTGTGAGGACTGATTCCTGCTGCTCCTGGAGAACACCTGTTACAGGTGAGTAACTACGCTTTCTCCAGGACCAAGCAGGAAGTCAGTCCTCACATATGGGACTCCCAAGCTTAAGGCTACCGGAGACCCCAAGCACAAAAATGAGCTCCCTCTAGCTCGGCAGTACAGAAGGATGGAATCTTCGCTGAATTATTACCCACCGGTAGCCCCCATCCGGGATGGAGGGTAGGAGTTGCTCAAACCTCGAAGAGATTTCGGAGGACTGCCTGTCCGAAAGCACTGTCCCTGCGGGACTCCCTCTCGAGACAGTAATGGACCGCAAAAGTCTGGCTCGAAGACCAAGTAGCGGCCCGGCAGATGTCTGCCAGCGGAACAGAGCGGAGGTAAGCCACTGACGTAGCCTTCGCCCGAACACAATGAGCCGTGACTCGACTTTCTAAGGAGAGTCCGGCTGCCCCATAAGCCCAAGCGATACAGTCAGCAACCCAGATGGACAGGGTACGCTTGGAGACCGGGAGCCCCAATTTATTGGGGTCAAAAGACACAAAAAGTTGAGCAGCTTTACGGTGCTCCCGCGTACGGTCAAGGTAGAAGTTCAATGCCCTTCTACAGTCCAGGGTATGCAGGACTCGTTCAGCTCGGCTGGAGTGAGGCCTGGGAAAGAAGGTTGGAAGTACCACCTCCTGATTGATGTGAAAAGGGGAGACAACTTTTGGAAGAAATTTTGGGTGAGTCCGTAGGACTACCCTATTTTTGTAGAACCGAGTGAATGGAGGATCAGACACGAGGGCCTGCAATTCACTTACGCGTCTAGCGGAAGTGAGGGCTATCAGGAATAAGGTTTTCCACGAAAGAAAAACGCAGAGAACAGGTAGCCATCGGTTCAAAAGGCGGACAGGTGATCCGCTGTAAAACCACATTCAGATCCCAGTCAGGTGCTGGCGGGCGCAGAGGTGGTTTTAGTAGAAGGAGACCTCGGAGAAACCGTGCTACAAGAGGGTCGCTGGAAAGAGGTCTGCCGTCCACCGGCACATGGTGTGCTGAAAGAGCACTGAGGTGGACTTTGACGGAGTTGGACTTAAGTCCCAGATTAGAGAGGTAGAGCAGGTACTGCAAGATCACCGACACCGGGCAGGAGAAGGGATCCTGAGACTGCTGTACACACCAAACAGAAAAGCGACGCCATTTTAGGGCATAGCATTTGCGGGTAGAAGCTCGCCGAGAAGCTAGGACGACCTCCTCCACCTCTGCCGGCAGGAGAAGGGGAGCAAGGACTACCCTTTCAGCCGCCAGGCCATTAGGTTGAGCGATCGGAGGTTGGGGTGGAGCAGAGACCCCTGATCCTGTGTTAGGAGATCCGGTTGAGACCCCAGAGGGAACGGATCCTCTACCGCTAATTGCAACAGGAGTGGAAACCAAGGCTGTCTGGGCCAGCGAGGAGCCACCAGGATCATGGACGCTTTGTCCCGGAGAACCTTGAACAGAGTTCGGGAGATTAGCGGGATGGGAGGAAAAGCATAGAGAAGGCTTTCCGACCATGAGAGCAGAAATGCATCTGCCGCTACCCGAAGGGGATGTGGCTGACGCGAGCAGAAGCGAGGAAGTTGCCGGTTGAGAGGACTGGCAAAGAGATCCATCGTGGGGAGGCCCCACTTCAGAAAGAGTTTCTGGACTACCAAGGGATCCAGACGCCACTCGTGCGGCTGGAGTATCCTGCTGAGTTTGTCGGCCAGGCAATTCTCCTGGCCTGGGAGATAAACTGCTTTGAGAAGAATGCCGTGACTGACGGCCCAAGAGCAGAGCTTCTGAGCTTCTCAGCAGAGAAGGAAGGAGCCCGTGCCGCCCTGCTTGTTCACGTAGAACATGGCAACTTGATTGTCCGTCTGGACAAGGACGGACTGGTGAGAAGTCAGGTGGGAGAAAGCCTTGAGCGCCAGACGAATAGCTCTGAGCTCCAGGAAGTTGATCTGTTGAGCAGATTCCCACGCGGTCCAGAGACCTTGAGTACACGCCCCTGGCAATGAGCTCCCCAGCCCACGAGGGAAGCATCGGTCGTCAGCACTTGAGTCGGCTGAGGCGACTGAAAAGGCATTCCGAGCACCAGGTTCGGCCGATGAAGCCACCACTGTAGGGAAGAGGCCAGCGGTCTGGAGAGGCGCACTAAGTCGGCTAGCCCGCCGGTGGCTTGTTGCCACTGCTTGCGAAGGCACCATTGAGCCGGCCGCATATTCAGGCGAGCATTGGGGGTCACGTGGACGGTGGAAGCCATATGGCCGAGTAGTCTCAGGAAGCGCCTGGCGGAGACCAGGGACTGGCTGCGAAAACGGCCGGCTAGGTCCATGAGCCGTTGAGCCCTGTCGAGAGGCAGGAAAGCTCGAGCCTGAGGAGTGTGCAGTCTTGCGCCGATGAACTCGAGATCCTGTGAGGGGAGCAAAGTGGACTTTGCGAAGTTTATGACAAAGCCCAAGTACTGCAGAAGAGAGTCACCGTGCGGTGTGTGGCATTGGTGACTGCCGGGGGGGACGACGCTCTGATGAGCCAGTCGTCGAGGTACGGAAAGACATAAAGGCCGTGAAGCCTGAGATAGGCCGCCACCACCGCGAGACATTTTGTGAAGACTCGCGGTGCGGAGGACAGGCCAAAGGGCAGTACTCTGTACTGGTAGTGATTTCCGGCCACCACAAACCTTAGGTATTGGCGGTGGCTTGGGTGGATGAGGATGTGCGTGTAGGCATCCTTTAGATCCAAGGAGCATAGCCAATCTCCCTGCTGGAGGTAGGGCAGAAGGATTCCAAGGGTAAGCATCTTGAACTTTTCCCGCACAAGGAACTTGTTGAGGTTGCGCAAGTCCAGGATGGGTCTTAGGCCTCCTGTCCTTTTTGGTATTAGGAAATACCTGGAATAAAAGCCTTGACCTCTCAGGTGGTGGGGCACCAGTTCCACAGCCTGGTCCTGAAGAAGACTTGCTAACTCCTGAAGGAGTAAGTCCCTGTGCAGAGGGAGTCGCGGAGGTTCCCCCGGAAAATAAGAGGGAGGGACCTGATGGAAGTGGAGAAGATATCCTTCTCGCACGACTTGAAGCACCCAGGCATCTGAAGTGATGTTGGACCACCTGTGGGCGAAGTGAACCA
Source organism: Ichthyophis bannanicus (assembly GCA_033557465.1). Lineage (NCBI taxonomy): Eukaryota > Metazoa > Chordata > Amphibia > Gymnophiona > Ichthyophiidae > Ichthyophis > Ichthyophis bannanicus. Next base: position 868,912,688 of record CM066033.1, read on the forward strand.
GCTGGCCTCCGGTGCTGGGAGGAACCAGCTGAGGGGGAGAGGCTATGCTGAGGAAGTCAAAAACCCCCACCCTGCTGAGCAGGGGCTGGTGGTGCAGGCTTGGGGGCTTGCTGCCTACGGGACCCGTTACCCCGTCCCTTGGCCTGCTGACCCTGTTGGGGAGCTGGAGGGGCCTGATATTGGGGGTAGTGTTTGTAGGCAGCCGCCTTTCTCGGGTAAAAGGACTTTTTTTCCCGAGCCCTTCTTTTTCTGGGAAGGGGCGGAGGTCTTCCTAGAAAGCCTGGTCCTGGTGAGAGTCTCCGTCTCGATTTGTGCAGCCTTTTCAGCCATGGGCTTGCCAAAGAGGTTCTCACCTCTGCAGGGGACATCGACCAACTTGTCCTGCACCCAAGGCTCAAGGTCAGACGACTGAAGCCAAGCCTGTCGGCGGGCACCGATGCCGGCTGCGGCCACACGAGCCGATGCTTCAAAGCCATCATAGGCTGCTCGGGACATGAATTTGGAGCATTCCCGAATACCAGATGTTAAGGCTAGGAACCTCCGCAAAGGTTCCTCGGACAGTCCAGCAGAGAATCCGGCTAGCTCTTTAGCCAGGTCTCGGAGATACATGCCCATGTATAGCTGGTAGGTCTGGACACGACAAGCCAGCATAGAGCTCTGGAAACACTTCTTACCAAGGCCATCCAGGTTACGGGCCTCCCTGCCAGGGGGCACCGAGGAGTGCATTTTCTGGCTCTTAAGCCTATGCATGGCCGATTCCACTACCATGGAATGGTGTGGTAGCTGTGCTTTTTGAAAGCCAGGACTCTTGCGGACTCGATAGATGGAAGCGACCCGCTTGCTCAATACCGGCGACGAGGCCGGACTCTCCCACATGCGGAAGAGTAGTCGTTCCAGCATGGGAGGCACCGGTACAGTAAAGTGCTCCCGGGCGGGAGAGTCGTACTGAAGGGCGTCGAGCTCTTCGGCTCGAGGCTCCTCCTCGGGATCCGCCGGGAAGGCCAAAGCCTTGGCCATATCCCTGACGAAGTCCGAGAACCGGGCATCCTCCGGAGGGGACTGTTTCCGAGGTTCGGACTCAGGTGAGTCCGAGGGGACACACCGAGTCCAAAAGGAATCAGGTGACTCCTCCTCTTCAGACTCCCAGACCGACTCCGAGGAGGAATCAGTGGGGTCGGCTCGGGCAGGCGGAGGCGTCGGCCGCCCCAACGCCAAGGGAGTCGGCGGCGACGACCTCGGTCCCGAACGGGAGGCCGAGGGTGACCTCGACCGAGGATCGACTCGAGTTCGCATGGACTCGAGGATCGGCTCGGTCTCCGGGGTCGACTTAGACGTCGACGTCCCGGTGGTCGGGGCAGCGGCGCCAGCGAGGCTAGCGATCAGTGCCCGCTGCTGGTCCATGAAGGCAGATAGTCTGCTCTCCAAGGCCGTCAACCTGAGTCCGACCTCAGGTGACCCAGCAGTCCCCGACGGCGGACCTCTCGGAGGCGAGTCCAGAAGGACCACAGGACTTACCCGAGCAGGCAACTCCGACTCCAGGCGAGGTCGCTTCGGGAGGTGCTCCTTCTCCAAAGACCCGGGACGGCTGTCGGGGCTATGCGACCTGGCCCTCGCGGAGCCAGGAGCGTCCACCGACGCCGCCCTCGCGGGTTTTGTCTTCCGTCGATGGTCTCCGGAGGGAGAACCCCTGTCGGAGGAGCTTCGGCGATGTTCAGAGCTGGAGCCTCTGGATGCCGAGGCCTCCGACGAGGTCTGGGTACGGCTGGGGTCAGCGAAGATTCTATCCCGCTGATGCCGCCGACTCCTCAACGCTTTGGAGGACATTTTGCCACAGGCTCCACAGATCATTTCTTCATGATCCGGGCCCAAGCAGCGGAGGCAATTATCGTGTGTGTCAGTGAGTGACATATTTCTGTCACACTGACCACACCGCTTGAAACCACTGGCAGCCATCGGGGGAAAAAGGGCCCCTGCAAGGTCAAAGGACCGGGCTGCCAGTGAAAAACCGAAAACGAAACTGACCAAAAATCAGAAAAACCGAAAAATAAGGGAAGGACTCGCAACGGCGTCGCGAGTCCGGGCAGGAAAACGACCGGCGTCGAACCGAATTGAAAAACGAGTAAAACTCACGAAAATCAACTTTTTTAGCGGGGACACGACGGGTACGTCTGTAGGGCTCCGCGGAAAAAAGAAGACTGGCTAAGATGGCACCCTTGGGCGGGAAGGCGACCGCGCATGCGCGCTGCAATTCCCAAAGGCTTTCTGTGAAAGCTGGGGAAAATTGCTCCGCGAGGGCTCCGTCGGCGCCGACGTCACCCATATGTGAGGACTGACTTCCTGCTTGGTCCTGGAGAAGTAGATTTATCAGGAAAAAGACAAATAATTAAACAGCAGAAAATCCCTGGGTTACCCTAGCTGGGTGTTATAGCCAGGACAGAGGCAATTGTTATTTGCAGGGGGGAGGGGGAAGAAAAAAAAAAAGGCTGCCAGAGATCAGAGCAGAGGCAGAGCCTGCCTCGGGGGGGGGGGGGGGCAGCATTGTGAGAGCATCTAGGAGCCCCAGAGTCAGTTTCTCTTCTTCCGGAACCCAGACTAACTCTCCCACTAGCAGCAGAGGTGAGGGTCCAGGGAGTTCAGGTTACAAAGCGCAGGTACATCGCAACAGCTTGCCTTCACACACAGGGGGGGGGGGGAGCCTGTCTGCAGAGAGCCCACAGCTGTCAGGAGTTTTGAGCAGGCAGTTTTCATGCTCAGCAGCAGGCACGCACATCACCAACTGCTGGGATTCTAGCAGCCAGGGCTGAAGGTTAGCTTTAGATTGAGGCATTCTGAGAGAATGGAGGATACCATGGCCTCGTGGGGTCACTTAAGCAAGCCGCAAAGCACAGCTGGGAAGGCAGGAGCAGCAGCTGTTTTGGAGACAACAGCCATTTCTCCCACACTTCAGGAAAAGTCACAGAAAAATAACTCTAAGTCTAAGAAGCCTCCTCCAGCAGAGGTGGTGGCTCAGACTCCAGTAAGTGCGGGGGGGGGGGGAGGGGGGGAGTTTGCAGCCCTTATTTTCTGCAGAGTTCATTCTTTCTTTACACAAGGCATACCATCTGAAGATAGAGCAGTCACAGGAGAAGTCTCCTTCCAGTCTTTTAGGGTTATCTGGAAAGGATGGCAGCCCATTGGATCAGGGGAGGGGTCTTCAAAAACTACTACTACTACTATTATTCAGCACTTGTAAAGCACCATGCGCACAGCTGACCTACAAGAGGTAGCCAACATACAAGAGACAGTCCCTGCCCGTCAGAGTCAAGCTCATCAACGCTTACAATCTAGTTAGAACAGTATAGCGCATTAGTCAGTTCTACGCAAGGTACAGCTTGGTCATAAATAATGACAGGGGTTAGGGTAAGATGAGAAAGGAGTCAGGATCTGAATGCAACAGAGAAGAGGTGGGTCTTCAATCTGGATTGGAAGAGGGCCACGGAGGATACCAGGTGCACAGACGCAGGTAGGCTGTTCCAGGCATAAGGTGAAAGAAGCACAGTCAGGAGTTCACAGTGCGTGTGAAAGGCATTGAGAGAAGTAATTTTTTTAGCAGAGCACAGATTTCAAGAGGGGATGTAGGGAGAGATAAGAGGTATTTAGGGGCCATAGAGTAGATGCACTTATAGGTTTAGCAGGAGAAGCTTGAATTGGATGCAGGATTGGACAGGGAGCCAGTGAAGCGACCTGAGAAGAGGAGTAACATGGGCATGGCAAGGTTGGCAGATTAGTCAAGCAGCGTGATTTTGTATAGATTGGAGGGGAAGGAGGTGGCTAGCGGCAAGACCAGCGAGGAGTAGGTTGCAGTAATCAAGGCGAGAGGAGATTAAGGAGTGGATAAGCATTTTGGTAGTGTGTTCAGAGAGGAAGGGGTGGATTTTGCTGATGGTATAGAGAAAGAAGCAGCAGGTCTTAGCTACAAGCAGAAAAGGAGAGAGGTGTCAAAGATAACCCCCAGATTACAGGCCGAGGGAACAGGAAGGATAGTAGATCCATCCACATGGATTGAGAGAAGGGGAAGTGGGAGGGAGGGAGGAGTTAGGTGGAAAGACAAGGAGTTCAGTCTTGGCTATGTTCAATTTTAATCAGCAATGAGACATCCAGGCAGTGATGTCCGAAAGACAGGCAGAGATCTTGGACTGGGTTGCCAGGGAAATATCAGGTGTAGAGAGGTAGATTTGGGATGGTATTGAAAGCCATGGGAGGAGATGAGCACGCCAAGGCCTTGGGTATAGAGAGAGAAGAGGAGGGGGCCCAAGACAGATCCCTGGGGTACTCCTACATGGAGTGGGGTAGGGGAGGAAGAGGGGCCACCAAAGTATACACTGAATGAGCAATGGGAGAGGTAGGAGGAGAACCAGGATAGTACAGAATCCTTGAAGGCAAGCGAGGAGAGGGTGATGAGGAGGTTGTGGTCAATGGTGTCAAAGGCAACAGAAAGGTCAAGAAGGATGACGATAGAGTAGAGGCCCTTGGATTTAGCCAGGAACAGGTCGTTTGTGACTTTAGTGAGTGCCGTTTCAGTGGAATGTAGGGGACAGAAGCCAGATTGAAGTGGGTCCAGCAGGGCCTGGGAGGTGAGGAAGTCAAGGCAGCAACAGTGGACTGCTTATTCTAATAGTTTGGATATGAAGGGAAGGAGGGAGATGGGTCAATAGTTAGAAGGGCATGTGGGATCAAGTGAGGGTTTCGTGAGGAGGGGTGTGACAACAGCATGTTTGAAGTCAGCGGGGACAGTTGCAGTGGAGAGTGAAAGGTTGAGGATATGAGTGATGAAGGGGACAATGGGGAGGGAGATGGAATGTAGGAGATGGGTGGGGATAGGGGCTGCAGAACAGGTGGTTGGTTTGGAGGAGGAAAGAAGGAGTATGGTTTCTTCGTCAGAGATCGAAGAGAAGGAGGAGAGGGTGGCGGGGGGAGTATGGATGGGGAGGAAACATAGAAACATGATGACAGAAAAAGAGCACATGGCCTATCTTGTCTGTCCTTCCATAACAACTACAACAGTCCACTTTTTACCTTTAGAGATCCTCTGTGTTGGTCCCATGCTTTTTTGAATTCTGTCCTCATCTCTACCACCTCCACTGGGAGACTATTCCATAGATCCACTACTCTTTCCGTAAAGAAATATTTCCGCATATCACTCCTGAATCTATCTCCCTCCCTTCACCCTCATCCCATGTCTCCTCGTAGCAGAACTTGCTTTCAATTGAAAGAGGCTCTCTCCCTGAACATTTATGCCACGGAGGTATTTAAACATCTCAATCATATCACCTCTATCCCGCCTTTCCTCTAAGGTGTACATATTAAGATCCTTAAGTCTGTCATCATATGCTTTATAATTTTAGTAGCAACCCTCTGCACCGACTCCATCCTGTTCACATCCTTTTGAAGGTGCGGTCTCCAGAATTGCACACCATACTCCAACTGAGGAGTGTAGGTAGATGAGGGGGTAGGGAATTGGAGGGTAATTTTGAGGATTTTGTCGTGGAAGTAGTCGGCTAGGGTTTGGGCAGAAAGTGAGGGCGGGATTGGGGCGGGGGGACCTTGAGGAGAGAATTAAGGGTGTTAAAGAGACGGCGAGGATCAGAGGCAAGGGAATTAGTCAGATGAATGTAGTAGTCTTGTTTGGCAAGTGCTAAGGCTGACAGGAAGGAGCCAAGCATGAATTTGAAGTGTTGAAGGTTTTCTGGGGAGCGGGATTTGGACCAGGCTCATTCAGCAGAACAGGTGCAGATGCATAAGTAACGGATTGTGGGTGAAAACCAGGGTTGGGGGAGTAGATCGTTTAACAGAACGTGGGGTGGAAGGGGCAAGAGTGTCAAGGGCTGAGGATAGTGTAGCATTGTATGAGGATAATGCCTCGTTTACGGACTCGGATGATAAAATGGAGGAAAGAGATGGAGAAATGGTGGAGGAGAGAGTCAGGGGATCAATAGTATGCAGATTTCTAAATAGGTTGGAGGAGACAGGACGAGGTTGGGATGGCGGGAGCTATAGAATAAAAGTTAAGAGGTGATGGTCAGATAAGTGAAGGATTGATTTGCGGATGTTTGAGGGAGAGGAATTGGAGAAGAGTATTAGGTCAAGGCAATGGCTGTGTAGGCGTGTGGGGGCAGTGGAGCAAAGTTGGAGGTCAAACGAGGCGGTAAGAGTGAGGAACTTTGAGGCATGGGGGTCGGAGAGGTTGTCGACGTGAATGTTGAAATCGCCAAGAATTAGAGTGGGGGAGGAGGGATCCATAAAGGCAGACAGCCAGGAGTCGAAGTCGGTGATGAAGGTTGATTTGTAGTCGGGTGGGCGAAAAATAACAGCTACTCGGAGGGGACATGGTGTGAGGATGCAAATGGAGTGGACTTTGAAGGAGAGGGGGGAGTGTGATTGGGGTGGCAGGAGGGAGAGAGTAGGAGGCCAACGCCACCACCATGACCAGTAGGTCAAGGTGTATGGGAGAATTGGTAGCCTCCATAGCAGAGAGGTAATGGATGCGGTGTCGTTTGGGGGGAGCCAGGTTTCGGTCAGGTCAAGGAGGTGTAGGGCATTAGAGATGAAAAGATCGTGAATAAAAGAGGGTTTGGTTTTTTTAATGACTGAGCATGCGTTCCGTAGGGCGCAAGTAAATGGAAGAGCGGAGGGGGGGGGGGAGGAGAGGGATATGGATAAGGTTGGATACGTTACGTGCGGATTTCTTATTAAAATAGCGCCGGGGTCTATTTTTAGGGTAGTAGCGAGCTTTAGATGGAGAAGGATGAAGGTGGGTATGTTTATTTATTTATTTTATTTATTTAGAGAGTATTTGTATCCCGCTCCTTCCAGCGATCAGAAGCGGTAAGATTACTATTGCGAAACTGCCAAATCAAAGCAGGTACAAATTTTGTTTACATACAGATTATCAGAAAAGCACGTCACACAGAGCTAACAATTAGTAGCTATGGGGAGGGTCATTTACATATATACATAGATACATATATACAGGATAGGTTTCTTGGTCAATGTGGACAGGGGGCTGCCCCCAACTGAGGGTTTAGTTCAGGTTGAAGTGGGTTTGGAAAATGTGCGTCTTGAGTTTCTTTCTGAAGTCTAGAAGGTCATTGCTAGCTCGTAGCTCTGGTGGTAGTTGGTTCCAAAGCGTTGGTGCCACATATGAAAAAGCTCTGTGGCTGGTGTTAGTTTTGGTAGATCTTATGTCTGTTGGAGTGTGGAGGATGTTGGCGTTGTGGGTTCTTCTGCTTCGTGTAGGAGGTTGCATTCTGACTAGGTTGTTGAGGAAAGAAGGTGCTAAGTTGTGGATGAGTTTGAAAGTAGTTGTTAGTATTTTATATTTTGTGCGAGCTGTTTGGGTGTATGTGCTCCCTGAGAGGGAAATGAGGGATAATTTGATGGTACTGGGTAGGTTATGTGAGGGATTATTTTTGGGGGTAGGGTTGGAGTTGATATTTATGGGTGAGTGATTGTGGGATGCATGGGAGGGGGTGGAAGGAGGGAGGAGTGGGATATGGATGAGATTAGATAGGGTACGTGAGGAACTATCTTTAGAGTGGGAGAGAGATCGGGAGGGACCAGGGTTAGGGTTGATATTACCTGATGAGAGAAGGAGAATGAGTATTAGAGAGCGAGGTAAAGTGGAGATAGTACGGCAGAAGCGAGGGTGGGGTTGCCTTAAAGAGAGGGGGGCAGGTTGAATGCGGGGGATGGTGTGGAGAAGCTCAAGAGCAGGTGCTAGAGTAGGGGGCAGAATGGAGGGAGAAGTGAGGAAGGTGGAGAGGGGGGCTGGGTAAGTGCGGGGGATAGTATGGAGAGGCTCGAAAGCAGATGCTAGGCTAGGGGGGAGAGTGGAGGGAGAAGTGAGGAGGGTAGGGGGAGAGGAGGGAGGGTGTTGATAGGAGGGGAGGCAGTTGGGGAGGATGAGGGAGAGGACAATGAGATGGGGGTGGGCAGCAAGGTCTGAGCAAAAAACGGGTAACAGTTCTAAGCAACAATAGGTAGCAGTCCTAAGCAACACTGGGTAGCAGTTCTACGCAATAATGGGTAGCAGTACTGTGCAACACTGGGAAGCAGTTCTAAGCAACAATAGGTAGCAGTCCTACGCAACAATAGGTAGCAGTCCTAAGCAACACTGGGTAGCAGTTCTATGCAATAATGGGTAGCAGTTCTAAGCAACAATAGATAGAAGTTCTAAGCAACACTGGGAAGCAGTTCTACGCAATACTGGGTAGCAGTACTAGGCAACACTGGGTAGCAGTTCTGTGCAGCAATGGGCAGCAGTTCAGAGTAGTACTGGGTAGCAGTTCTGCTGGGGTGCAGGCAGTGAGCAGCAGTTCTGTGCAGGAAGTGGGCAACAGGTCTAGGCAAACAGTGGGTAGCGGTTCAGTGCAAACAATGGTTAGCAGCTCTAGGCAGGCAGTAGGTAACAGTACTAATCAGACAATGGGTAGCAAGTACAAGGCGGATAATGGAAGGAAAGGGTCAATGTCAGCAGTGGGCAGCAAGTCAAGGAACATTGCTTGAAGGAAGGTGGTGTTGGCGAGATGGTTGAGGTCTGGAGGAGAAGTGTGGAGGAGCGATCGTGCCTACCCGGATCCAGGGCTGGCTCCAGGCAGCTGTGATGATTAGGAGGAGCAGGGTTCATGGCTCACACCAGAGCGCTCACGGCCCCGCACCTAAGGGCCACACCAAAGGGCCCTCTGGTGAGGGGCTGGTCAGTGGAGACTGCGGCCGATGGCTTCGGTCATCAAGATCTGGTTCTGGCGGTGGCGGAGGAAGGAGAGATCCTCTCAGAATCTGGTATGGATCAGTGGACAGGAGAGCTGGAGGAAGGGGAGATTGGTCCAGGAGAGGATCCCAATGTTTTCCAGTTATTTCAGAAAGAAGAACTGGGGGCGCTTATTGCTCATTCGCTGGCAGCCCTGAATATTACCCTGCCGGTGGTTCAAGAGGAACCGCTGGAGGATCCGTTGCTCCAAGGTTTCAAGGCAGAGCAGAAGTGTTTTCCGGTCCAGAGGGTAATTAAACAGATGATAGAATCGGAATGGGAATGCCCAGAAGCTATGCTGCAGGGGGGGGGGGGGTCGAGCGATAGGCCGTTTGTACTCGGTGACGCAGGAAGAAAGGGAGATGCTGCGGATGCCAAAGGTAGATGCCTTGGTGTCAGCAGTGATTAAAGAGACTACGATTCCGGTGGAAGGCGGAGCAGCTCTGAAGAATCTTCAGGATAGGAAGTTGGAGTCTCTGCTAAAGCAGGCATTTGACGCTAGTGCTCTGTCTCTGCAGGAGTCCATTTGTGGTGCTTATGTGTCCAGAGCTTCCATTCGGTGTCTCCAAGGGGACTCTTCCTCGGAGGGGGAGGAAGCTTCGGCTGCAGAGGGTGCAAAGTTGGAGTCGGCAGCGGCGTACCTCACAGATGAGTTTTATGATTTGGTCAGGATTTTGGCCAAATCTATGGCATCTGTGATTGCCACTAGGAGGTTTCTCTGGCTCAGGAATTGGGCGGCGGACACATCTTCCAAGACGCACCTTAGTAAGCTCCCCTATAAGGGCAAGCTGCTCTTTGGGGAAGCATTGGAAAAGATTGTGAAAGATTTGGGCGATTCCAAGGGTGGGCGTCTACCGGAGGATCATCCAAAGGGGACAAGGTCGGGGGCTCTGCAGAGAGGTCAGGGCACATAGTTTCGGAGGTTCGAGGGCCTCAGTTTACTCCCTATCAGAGAGGTCAATTTGTAACAAGAGGTCAGTCCTTTCGAGGGGCTAGGGGGTTTGGTCAGGGTCATTTTGGAACTCAGCAGAACCCTCCAAAGAAGCCGCAATGAAAGGAGGGAGGTCCAGGCAGAGGTTCCAATTGGAGGACAGTTGCAGGGCTTCCACTCCGTCTGGTCCACCATAACGACAGATCAGTGGGTGCTGGAAATCATCCGCGAGGGGTATGCGCTGGAGTTCGCACATCCCATAGCAAAGGCCTTCTTGGTGTCTCCATGCGGCTCTTCGGCAAAGAGACAGGCGGTAAATGACACCCTCCAACGTTTGCTGCACCTTCAAGTGGTGGTTCCGGTGCCACCAGACCAGTACGGCTTAGGTCGATACTCAATTTATTTTGTGGTGCCCAAAAAGGAAGGGGCTTTTCAACCCATTCTCGATCTCAAGCATGTGAACAGCTGTTTGAGGGTACCGCATTTTCGGATAGAGACGCTGCGGTCAGTGATCCGCTCTGTAAGGCCGGGAGAGGTCCTTTCGTCCATAGATCTAACAAGCATATCTGCACATTCCCATCAGACCAGAGCATCAGAGATATTTGCGTTTTGCCGTTCCCATGGGGCATTTTCAGTTCCCGGCATTGCCGTTTGGTCTGGCTAGAGCCCCGCGCACATTCACAAAGGTGATGGTGGTGGTGGTGGCGGCATTGAGAAAGGAAGGTATCCAAGTTCATCCCTACCTGGATGACTGGCTGATTCAAGCAGGATTGGTGGCGGCACGGGTAGTGACGTTTCTGGAAAGCCTAGGTTGGGTAGTAAATCAAGTCAAAAGTCAGTTGCTTCCAGTGCAACGCCTAGTATATTTAGGGGCGTTGTTCGATACAAGTGTGGGAGCAGTTTTTCTGCCAGAGGACAGAGTTTGGAAGATCAGGAGGCAGGTTTCGGCGTTTTTACGGATCAAGGCACCGACGGCATGGAGATACCTGCAGCTCCTAGGCTCCATGGCGGCGACATTGGATCTGGTGCCGTGGGCCAGAGCGCATATGCGTCCCCTGCAATGAGCATTGCTCTCCAGATGGTCACAAGAGCACTCACTGGGGAGAAAGCTAGTGTGCTCGGCGGCAGTAGCCGACAGTCTACAGTGGTGGTTGGATCCCAAGCACCTTCAGGCAGGGATGCCCCTGGAATCACTGGATTGGATGTTGGTTACCACGGATGCCAGTCTCTCCAGCTGGGGAGTGCATTATATGTCCCAGGTAGCACAAGGCCGCTGGTTGACAGAAATGAGCGGCTGCTCATTCAATCAGCTGGAGATGAGAACAGTGTGGCTGGCTCTTCAGGAGCTTGACAGTCTGGTGATGGGGAAAAGCGGTGCGCATTTTCTCCGACAATGCGGTGACGGTTTCCTATATCAATCGGCAAGGGGGCATGGGCAGTGCAGTCTTGCTGGAGAAGAGTCAGCTCTTGATGCAGTGGGCAGAAAGCCATTTGGTGGCATTTTTGGAGGCACATGTGGCAGGTAAGGACAATGTACAGGCCGATTTTCTTAGCCAACATATTCTAGATCCAGGAGAATGGGAACTGAACGAGGCGGTCTTCCATGACATTACGGTGCGGTGGGGACAGCCGGTTATGGATCTGATGGCCACTCGCGAGAATGCAAAGACATCAAGGTTCTACAGCAGGTGCAGGGAGCACTTGTTGGAGGGCCTTGACGGGCTGGCTCAACCCTGGCCTGCGGAGGGACTGCTCTATGTGTTTCCTCTGTGGCCGATGATCGTCAGGTCGTTCAGAGGATAGCGAGTCACGGAGGATCGGTGATCCTCATTGCTCTGGACTGGCCAAGGAGAGCGTGGTATTTATTTAGCTGCATTTATATCCTGCTTTTCACTGGGTCAAAGCGGTTGGGGGATACATTTAACACGAGTGGATATGAGACATATACACTAATACTTACAGGGAACATGGGTAATGGAGGCTTAAGTGGCTTGCCCAAGACCACAAGGAGCACCTGTGGGACTAGAAACCCTTGTCTATCCAGCCCAAGGTTGCTGTCCTCTAGTGGGATTTGAACCACCGACCTTCTGGCCTGTGGTACCTTGCCCCAGCCACTAGGCCACTCCTCCCTGATACAGCTGTTGGTGGATCGACCTTGGAGACTTCCCAGTCGAGTCAGTCTGTTATTTCAGGGCCCTATTCTAATGCCGCAGGTCGATCGCTTCTCGCTTGGCTTTTGAAAGGAAACCCCTGAGGCGTAGAGGATATTCCACGGAGGTGGTGGAGGCCATGTTGCAGGCCAAAAGAAGGTCTACTTCCCTGGCCTATGTCCGTATTTGGCGGATATTTAAGGGTTGGTGTGCAAAGCGTGGCATCAGACCTTTTGGCGCAAAGGTGCCGGATGTCTTATCATTTTTTCAAGGTGGTCTGGATAAAGGGTTGGCTCTCAGCATGCTTAAAGTTCACTTGGCGGCTCTGGCTTGTTATAGAGGCAGAATGCTAGGAGGCAGTTTATCTTTGCACCCGGATGTCCTGCAATTCTTACGAGCAGCGAAGAATGTAAGGCCGCCAGTAAGACCGGTAGTGCCGCCTTGGGATTTGAATTTGGTGCTGGAAGCGTTGGCGCAATCCCCATTTGAGCCTGCGGGTACGATTGGTTTGAGAGAGTTGTCTTGGAAAACAGCGTTTTTGGTAGCGCTCTGCTCAGCGAGAAGGATCTCGGATCTGCAAGCGCTTTTCTGTCGGGAGCCTTATCTGCAGTTTTTGGCAGAGAAGGTGGTGTTGAGACCAGTTCCTTCGTTCCTCCCAAAGGTGGTGTCGGTTTTTCATTTGAACCAGCCAATTTCTTTACCTACCTTTTGGGCTCAAGAAAATGGCCTTATAGATGGTGTGCTTAGGAAGCTGGACCTAGGTAGGGTCCTCCGTTGGTACCTCAGGAGGACGGAGGCCTTTTGGAAGACAGACCGGTTATTCGTCCTGTTTGGAGGAGGAGTGCGTAGAGGGGAGGCGGCGTCCGTCCTCAATTGCTCGCTGGGTGAAGCAGGCGGTTTCGGCGGCTTATCAGGCGAGCAGGAAGGTGCCTCCCACAGGTATCCGGGCTCATTCTACGTGCAGTCAGGCGACTTTGTGGACTGAGTTTGCTTTGGTTCTGCCGGCAGACATTTGTAGAGCGGCTACTTGGTCGTCTCTGCACACGCTAACGAAACATTATCGGTTGGATGTGCAAGCACAGGGGGACGCGAAGGTAGGAGCTTCCACCATAGTGGTGGGGTTAGCAGGACCCCCCTGAAAGTAGGTACTGCTTTGGTACTTCCCTACAGTGCCTGGACTGGCCAGGAGAGACGAAGAGGAAGGAGAAATTAGGTCTTACCTGCTAATTGTCTTTCCTCGAGTTCTCTCCGGGCCAGTCCAGGGCCCTCCCAGTTATTGGTTTCGTTGCTTCTGGAAGGTAATCGTGTTTAGTGGAAGTGATTATTCAGTGCTACGGATTACCACAAGGAGTAGAGGTGCCCTCGGGCTTAAGCCGGGCGGTTTCGGAGCGAAGCTGATTTTCGGGCTCCTGAGGATTGGGAGGGAGGAGCACTGTCACTCAGATCTGGAATTGGTTAAAAAAAAAAAAACCAGCGGGGGCGGAGCCTGATGTCCAGCGGGTTAGACGCTTCGCGCTGAAGCTCCCGAGGGGCCTACTCAGAATCCTGACTTAATATCTGCATAAACCTAATATTTTACACCGAACTTACCGGGGTGCCTTGGGGGGAATGGCGATCCACAAACCAGTGCGCTTGGACTTCGGGTCTCCCTCTTCTTTGCATGGAAAACGTTCCAAAACAGAGTTGTCTTCCCCACTAAAGATGGTTCCACTTCGGGTAAGCCCCGATATGCAACAGGAGATCCTGGAGGAAATACGTGGTGTGAAGGAACTGGTACAGTCCAACGGAGAAGCGCTCCGAGCCATGCGAGAAGATTTCGGTATACTTCAGGACCGGCTTGAAGGTCTTTCACTGCGGCTGGACAATATGGCGGGGGTCCTCGATTCGCACGCGGTGCGCTTGGTGAACCTGGACAAGGCTGAGCGTCACATACAGAATCTTCAAAAAGAGTTAGAGGATTGCAATAATCGTGCTCGTCGCAATAATGTAAGGCTCATAGGAGTTCCAGAGGGGGCGGAAGCAGGAGATATCCGAGAATTTCTGGTCAAAACTCTCCCTTCCTTGCTGAAGATTACCTTTTGCAGAGATCTGGAAATTGACCGAGCATATCGTGCTCCTACTAACATCGCACTCAATCGGACGACCCCCCGGCCCATTATCTTCCGTTTGCTGAGGTATCAGCAAGTTGAACAAATTCTCAAAGCCGCCCGGGTGATGCAACATCTGCAGTTTGACGATCATAAAGTCTCTTTCTTCCCCGACTTGGCAAAATCCACAGCTGACCGGCGGAAGGGACTCCTTGCTTTTCGTCCTAGACTTCAACGGTTACAGGCTCGCTTTGGCCTCTTATATCCAGCGAAGCTCAGAGTGACTCTCCATAACCAAACTAGAACCTTCGAAGATCCTGCTCTGCTAGCAACATTTTTAGATTCCAAAGAGGCATACCAGATGCGCTAAGTCAACAATTCGGATAGACTCCGCTGGAACTGCCCGCCATTTTGAATGGCCCGGCGCGGTGCTCATTGCCTGGAATAGCGACTGCCTAGACCTTCCTTTCTTTTATTTCTACCTCTCTTGGTCTCCTTTTCCTCCATGATGTGCACCTCGGTTGGATTCGGAGCACGCACAGCTATACCGGTTATATGCTTCAATTTAGGCCTTCTCTGGGGTTTCACCCCGCAGACATCAGGTCGCCTGTAATTTCTGGGGTTTTGCTTCTTCTCTAAGGCACTTCGGTGCTCCTATTGTTGTATTGGGCGCTTCATGATTTTTCATTGGCTTATTTTCTATCATATCGTGTGTACAGTCATTTATAGTTGATATGAGGGACATTGCGCAATTCGGTGCGCCATCATGTTCCCTTTCTCAGAATGTTTGACTTTGTTGTATGGCCTGATGTATGCTCTTATTACTGAACGTAAGAGGCATCAATAGTCCAATCAATAGAATGACCATCCTTAGATATTATAGTCATGACCATACTGATTTAGTGTTTCTTTAGGAAATCCATTTCACCTCTGTCGAACCACTGAAATTTGCTGCCAACTGCTATTTCCTATTTCCTTAATCACGAAATATTGGGAAAATAGCTCTTTTGAGTTTTCTTGAATGGTGAAATCTATCTGTCTTTATTGTAAATATGTGCAAATACCTAGTATGGCTGCCTCTTCCGTTCAATTATTCCCTATTGGTCTGGCTAGAAGACGCTCAACGATTATGTTCAAAATTTCAATGCTCTCAGTTGACTATTTGATTCTGTATTAATCTTTGTCACATGCTCATCCGGTATCATAGATTCTACTTCTGTTTGTTTGATGTACAATAATTGTTGTATGTAAGCGCTCATATGATGATTCTTATCAGCCTAGAGAAGAAGCATTGGGGTGGGGGGTAATTGGGGTTGCTTTCTTTATTGTATGTGTGTATTTGTTTCTTTTGGTGTGTTGTTACTTTGTTTGTTGTAAAATGAAAATAAACGTTTAAAAAAAAAAAAAAACCAGCAAAAAGGAGAAGAGGATACGGGAGATTAATTCTGCTGGAGCTATGAGTATCGGCAGTTTGTTTCTTTGGTTTTAGTTCATTATGTTTTCAAGTTGGTTTCGTTAATTTAGGTTAGGAACAGATATGTTAAGGGAGCTGCTTTGACAATAGTAGACTGAGTCCCTGAAGGCAGGAGGAGCTGGATGTCTGTCAGCAAGACTTGGCAAGTTCAGTCCTCAGCTGCTGGAGAAGGTTGGCAACCCTACAGTGCCTGGACTGGCCCGGAGAGAACTCAAGGAAAGACAATTAGCAGGTAAGACCTAATTTCTCCTTACTTGTGGGATAGTTTGTTTTACAGTAGCCTGAGGGAATTATGTTGTTTTGGGTGCATCCTCTTCTTACTTTCTCATTGGATGGAACACTCAGGGAAGTGAGGTATGATGGAGCTATGATCATCAGCAGTTTAAATGTGATCATTAGAGATGGCTCATTCAAAAGTGAGTGTCATAGGACTTCAGGAAAATATATTTTGTCAAAATATGCATTTAGAGGCAATCAGATCATACAATAAATGCACCCCTTTTGTGCTGTTGTGGACATTCCCAGCATATTTCTGGCAGCACATGATCGCAAACACCATCTTGTGGCGCACTTAATGCGGGTGCACCTAACACCACCCATTGAGGTTCTTAGATGCACTCATGTTAATTGCTACTGAGGACACAGCAATTGTCCTTGCATTAGCGACAATATGCTCTCCACGACCACACTCCATCCATTCCCAATCCCATCACAAGAGCTGATTACCATACACTTTATGCATGGTTGCTGACATGCTTCCGCATTAGCATCCCCAGCTGCTAGTTCCCACGCATTAAATGCATATTAACTGGTTACTAGGCTTTAGTAAAAGGACTCCAAACCACTTTCTGTATCTCAGGAGCATAGTTAATAGGATATCATAAATGATGAGCATGGGGCATCAAGTTCAAATAGGAGAGTGTTAGAGAGGCCAAACAACTCAAATGGACTAGAATTGAGATCAATTCAGTGAGGGAGAGAGAGGTTCTGGCTAAAAGATTTTCTACAAATTCATGTGAGCTGAATCCATGTCCTTCAGTATGTTTTGGCTGGTTAACACTACTTGTTAATGAGACTATGACTTATCTTTTTCATTTAGGACAAATTGATATTAAAATAATGTTAAATGTTTATGGCATGGATGCAGCAGATTATAACAACTATAAACCTTAAATATAAATTAGGATATTAAGGGAACTTGGGGATGTTCTAGTTGGAGTCGGCAGTGGTGCCAAAGGACTGGAGAGAGGCACACGTGGTCCCTTTACACAAAAGCAGAAGTAAGGATGTGGTTGAAAACTACAGGCTGGTTAGTTTAACTTCAGTGGTGAGTAAATTATTGGAAGCACTGCTGAAAGAGAGAATAGTGAGGTTTCTGGAGTCCAGCGGATTACAGGATCTGAGGCAGCATGGATTCACCAGAGGCAGGATGTGTCAGACAAATCTGATTGATTTCTTTGACTGGATGACCAGGGAGTTGGACCGAGAGAGAGCCTTAGATGTGGTGTATTTAGATTTAAGTAAAGCCTTTGACACCGTTCCTCACAGGCAACTTATAGACAAACTGAGCACCCTAGGGAGGAACCCTAAAGTTACTGCTTGGGTTAGAAATTGGTTGAGTGGGAGGTGAGAAGGTACAGGTAAATAGAGCTCACTCTGAGGAGAAAGTTACTAGTGGTGTGCCCCAGGGATCTGTTCTTGGTCTGATTCTTTTTAACATCTTTGTTAGCGATATAGCGGAAGGGCTGTCGGGTAAGGTTTGCCTCTTTGCAGATGATACCAAAATCTGCAATAGAGTAGACACACAGAAAGGTGTAGATAACAAGAGAAGGGATCTAGCTAAGCTTGAAAAATGGTCTAGAATTTGGCAGCTGAGATTTAAATGTTAAAAAATACAAGGTCATGCAGTTGGACTGCAGCAATCCAAAGGAGCAATATAATATCAGGGGTGAAGTACTTTTCTCCACAAAAGCATAACAGGCTGGAGTGAGTACAGAGGGTGGCTACTAAAATGGTTAGTGATCTTTAGTGTAAAGCATATGATGACAGACTTAAGGATCTTAATATGTACACCAAAAGGCGGGATAGAAGTGATATAATTGAGACGTTTAAATACATCCATGGCATAAATGCACAGGAGGAGAGCCTCTTTCAATTGAAAGCAAGCTCTGTTACAAGGGGACAAGGGATGAGGGTGAAAGGGGATAAATTCAGGAGTGATATGCAGAAATATTTATTTATGGAAAGAGTGGTGGATCCGTGGAATAGTCTCCCAGTGGAGGTGGTAGAGATGAGGACAGTATCTGAATCAAAACAGCATGGGACAAACACAGAGGATCTCTAAAGGGTAAAAGGGAACTGTTGTAGTGGTTGATATGGAAGGGCAGACTAGATAGGTCATGTGGTCTTTTTCTGTCATCATGTTTCTATCCCTTTTATGTCTAAATTAATGAAGTTGGTGGTAGCTAGGCAGCTCACTGAGAACTTAGCTAATTATGAATTTTGCACCCCTCAATCAGGTTTTACAGCTGGTTTTAGAACAGAGACTGTATTATTGAGGATAACTGAGCTGTGGCATGTATTGGAATAAGGGTGGGCAACCTATTCCAATTCAGTTGGATGTATTGCTTTACAACATTTGACCTGAGCATAAGAAGTTATTTTCAAAATGTACTTAGTTCTGGTATAACAGGAGAGGTAGTGAAGTGGTTTACAGCCTTTCTGGAAAATCAAGTAATGAATTCTCAAATGCTATTGGAGAATGCAATGGATCTCTGCTCTCTCCGATTTTATTTAAAGGCACATTTTAGAAAGGCCATTTTTGTGGTCAGATAGACATGGAAGTGAAAATGTCTGCACATCTATGTTAATCTTAGAAGAGAGGGTGTGTGCACGTGTGAAGTTGATATAAAATGGACATGACTGAAGGAAGAAACATGATGGCAGAAAAAGACTACATGGCCTATCTACTTGTAGTCTGCCCTTCCATATCAACTACAATAGTCCCCTTTTTTTCCTTTAGAGATCATCTATGTTTGTCTCATGCTTTCTTGAATTCAGAAACTGTCCTCATCTCAACTACCTCCACTAGAAGACTATTCCATACATCTTCCATTCTTTCCATAAAGAAATATTTACGCATATTACTCCCGAGTCTACTCCTTCACTCTATATCCCCTTGTAGCAGAGCTTACTCTCAGTCAAAAGAGGCTCTCCTCTTGTATATTTATGCCACAGAGGTATTTAAACATCTCTTTCATATCTTCTCTATCCTGCTTTTCCTCTAACATATACATATTAAGATCTTTAAAGTCTGTTCCCATATGCTTTATAATGAAAACTACTAACCATTTTAGTAGCCATCTGCTTCACCAACTCCATCCTGTTTATTTCCTTTTAAAGGTGTGGTCTCCAGAATTGCACACAATACTCCAAATAAGGTGGCACCAGAGACTTATACAGAGGCCCTATCACCTCCTTTTTTCTGCTAACTATTCCTCTTCCTATGCAACCAAGCATCCTTCTGGTTTTCACCGTCACATTTTCTACCTGTTTAGTCGCTTTAAAATCACACCCAGGTCCTGCTCTTCTTTCGTGGACAGAAGTATTTCACCCCCTACACTGTACCTCTCCCTTGGATTTTGCAGTTCAAATGAATGACCCTGCTTTTTTTAGCATTAAATCTCCGCTGTCAAATTCTTGACCATTCTTCAGCGCTTAGCTAGAACTCTTCTCATGTTATCTACTCCTTCCTGTCTACTCTATTGCAGATTTTGATATTATCCACAAAGAGTCAAATCTTACCTGACAGCTCTTCCGCAATATCACTAACAAAGATGTTAAAAAGAATTGGACCAAGGACAGATCCCTCCGGCACACCACTGGTAACATCCTTCTCAAAGTGAACTCCACTTATCTGTACACTGTCACCTCCCACTCAACCAATTTCTAACCCAGTAAGTCACTTTAGGGTTCCTCCCTAGGGTGCTCAATTTATCTATAAGTCGCCTGTATGGAACTGCATCAAAGGCTTTATTGAAATCTAAGTGCATCACATCTAGGGCTCTCCCTCGGTCCAACTTCCTAGTCTCCCAGTCAAAGAAATCAATCAGATTCGTCTGGCATGACCCATCTCTGGTAACAAGGATTGCATGAAGTGGGCTGATTGCCAGGTCCAAGGCATTTCAGGCACCAATTGTGCCTGCTGGTCACCAAAATGGTGCATGCACATTTGGTGCACTTTCTAAAGCCACTGGCTGGCTTGGACATGCTGAGAAATACAGCTGTGGCAAGGTCAAAAGGCTCAATTTCACCATCCACGGGAAAAATAACTGCATGAGAAAAAAAACAAAAAAAAGAGCATCGGCCCTGGAGATTATGCAACAGACAGCAGGTGACCGAGTAAAACGAAAAGCAACACACAGGGGGGTCAAGCAAAGCAGTCTTTTTCTGTCGATAGCAAGAACACATCCTAGGGGCTCCATGGAAAAAGAAGGCTAGAGGCAGGTGGGAAGGCATGCGTGCCCATGCGTGGTGGAGGTTTCCAATGGAAGCTGGGGAGCATTCCCACATGAGGCCTTACTTCCTGCTTATCCACGGAGAACTGAAAATATTCCAACAGTATGTCATCCTAACTTTTTATTAGTATATTCAAAGGCACTGTATACAACCAAAAAAATATGTCTGTGCAACTTAGACGTAATTTCTGAGATTAAAAAAAAAAAAAAAATTACCTGGACAGGATTAATGCCATCTTTCACTAATATTTCTTTGCTTGACCCTTGCCAAGGATGACAGCCTCCAAATGTTTCTTGTAGCTATTTATAAGTTTCTGCTGGTAATGTCTCCCACTCTTCAGCTGCAATTTGTTCCAGCTCATGAGTGTTTCCAGGATTCCTTTTGCCAAAATGGCAGATTTCAGCTCCTTCCGAAGGTTCTCAGTTGGTTCTCAGCTGTGTGGCTAATCTTCCACCAACCATGCTCATATAACCCCTCTTCTCAAGTCTCTTCACTGGCTCCCTATCCATTTCCGTATCCTGCTCAATCTTTTCCTACTGACCAATAAGTGCACTCATTCTATTGCTCCTCACTACCTTTCCTCTCTTATCTCTCCCTACACCCCTCCTCAAGAGCTTCGCTCTTCCAGCAAATGCTTTCTATCTCTGCCCTTCTCTTCTACTGCCAACTCCAGACTTCAATCCTTCCACTTTGTTGCTCTTTATGCCTAGAATAAACAACCCGAGTCTGTGCGTCAGGCTTCATCTCTGGCCCTTTTCAAGTCCAGGCTGAAAACTCACCTCTTTGAGGCTACTTTTGGATCCTGATCCACTTAGTCTCATATATGTTTCCTTACCACTTCGCTAGATACATCCTTGTCCTCTTCAGCTGTTGCGTTGTCTGTCTTGTAAACTCTGATGAGCAGGAATTGTCTTTTACATGTGACTACAGTGCTGTGTACACCTATACAAATGATAAGTAGTAGTAGTAGTAGGACTGAGATCAGGACTCATTGCTAGCCAGTGTAACAGTCTGTTTTGTCTTTTTAACCATTCTTTTGGATGTATGTTTTGGGTCATTGTCCTTATGGAGGACCCATGACCTTCGACCTAGACCTAGTTTTCTGACACTAGATAGCACATTTTGCTCCAAAATACTATGGTAGTCCTTTGACTTCATGATTTCTTTAATACATTCCAGCCCTCCAGTTCCTGAGGCAGCAAAACAGCCCCACAACATTATGGAACCTCCACCATAGGGGATTTTTTCGCCCTCATAAGCTTTATTTCTTCGCCTGTACATGCATCACTGGTCTGCAT
This sequence comes from Ichthyophis bannanicus, assembly GCA_033557465.1. Classification (NCBI taxonomy): domain Eukaryota; kingdom Metazoa; phylum Chordata; class Amphibia; order Gymnophiona; family Ichthyophiidae; genus Ichthyophis; species Ichthyophis bannanicus. The sequence continues at coordinate 868,933,934 of CM066033.1, forward strand.
TGCCAAAGAGCTCAAGTTTGGTTTCATCTGTCCACAAAACATTTTCCCAGAAGGACTGTGGTTTCTCAAGCTGGGTTTGTGCAAAGATAAGACATGCCTTTTTATGTCTGTCTTTGAGCACTGAGATCCCTCCTTGGCTTTTGCCCATTAAGTCCTTCTTTTAGTGTGCAGTGTATGGTGTTGGTTGAAACCACCACTCCAAATTGCTGCAGGTCAGCCTTACGCTCTTTGGATGCTGAATGTGGTGTTTTTCCAACAGTTCACACTAATCTTTGAAGACTTCTTTGATTAATTTTCCTCTTTCCACCACATCCAGGGAGGTTCCCGACAGTTCAATGAGCAGAAGATGTCTTAATATTGTGAACTGTAGACACAGGAATCCCAAGGTCTTTGGAAATGGCCTTGGACCCCTTTGAAGTCTGATAAGAGAGCTGCCTGAGACTGTCAGAAAAGCCCTTATCTTCAACATTGTGAAAATAGAACAGGGAGTGAGTGTGGCCATTTTAAACATTAGAGCCATCATTCACTGGTTGATTCAAGTTATGTGAGTACATCACAGGAGTCGGGATAACAGCACTTGAGCATGGGCCTGTAGGGCAAGTTCCCATACTTCACGGATTACTTCCTGTTTCTCAGGCACAGTCAAGGTAGGATAACTGCAGCACACCCTGCAGGAGGAAAAGAAAGATGGAGATGAGATGGACATAGAAGGGGTGGGGACAGCATAGGCTGGAGCCGAGATGCTGGACACAGAAGAGGGTAGGGAAGATGTTCAGGTAGAAAATTGCCTCACTCTACTGTACTCTACCTTCACTTGAACTGAGCAGGCATTTTAGAAAGGATGGCCAAATCAAATCTGGGAACTGCAGGCCAAAACATTCAGGAAAACACCAGGGATGGCCGATTTTCATAACATGGATGTCTGCAGCCACACAGACATATCCCCCCTTAACAAAGCATGGGGATGAGGACATCTCTCTTATGCAGGCTAGGATAAATGGATGTCCAGCTGTGTAGAAAAATGGAAATATGAGTCCCTATTCCCTGTCCGTGTTTGTTGTCATATTGTACAACAAAGAGGTTCTTAGTGTAGCTCCTTCTCTACACCCTCCAGACACTTGCCCGACAAAACAATCACTTTTCAGATGCCTGTTCATGCCTGGAGTAGGCATAACATTAGATATGATGGCCAGGATGTTTTCTGAGATCAGACAGGGAAGTCCAGGTTCTTGGCAATATCCCTGTCATGCCTCTATCACACTCCCACTAACCGACTTCTAAAATGGCTCTGGAGATGTCTCCATACTTTGGATGTGTCTATTCCCATTTCCAGACATCCACAGCACAAATAGGCCTTCCAAAATAATTCCCCGAGTATGCAGCCCTAGAAGAGTTCCCAGGGCAGATAAATATTGTATTTATGTCTTATAAGGCACCTTTCCTCAAGCCACCATATACAATTGTTCAAAAAATTTCAGCATCTCTGGTCATACTGTATATTTCAATGAATTCCAAAATAAACAGAAGCTGACACATGTACATGATACAAAAGTTAAGCACTTTATGCAAATTTTAATGCATAATTAATACATTCACAGCTTTCTAGACCCTCTCCCCACCACCCTCATTCTACCCATCAGCCCAACTTATTTATTTTCTCTCTCTCTCTCTCTATCTCTATCCTCTTTCACTGGGTCAAGGCGGTTGAATACAATTCCCTTGGATTTCTGCATCCCAAGTGCATGACACTGTACTTCGTCACATTAAACCTTAACTGCCAAGCATTAGACCATTCTTCCAGCTTTTGTAAATCTTTCCTCATGTTATCCACTCCCTCGGGGGAGTCCACTCTTTAATGCAAATTTGCTGTTAAATTTTTTCACTCACTGTAAATCTGACGAACTGCTTTTACACAATACCAAACATCACATGATTTTAAAAAAGTACAGGTATGCTGCAGCCACTCTACACATGCAGAGCACATAACTAGGCCACCGCATGCTTAATAGCATCATGATGAGACATACTGTTATATAGCTACACAACAAGACTCCATACTTTTTGATCACCATCAAATACAAACAAGATGAAATTTTAAAAAAAATTCACAATCATGTTAAATTATGCCATCGTTTTCTTTAATACAACAAAACATTGGTTAAACTTTTGAAATGCTCCAAAACTTAATGCACATAACAAAACAGTGAATACAATAGCCAGTTCAGTCACCATCTGTAATGCAGCCCTTGTACTTTACAATGGGCTACCTCCTCTTTTTCTACAAATTTAGGGGCCTTGTATTAAAGCCTGTTAGAGTGTTGCACTTTACTCATGTTTTGGATGTAAAACTAATGTGTGCTAGTGCAAAGCCTTTGCAGTAACTGTCAGAGGTGGCACCAGTTTGTTCCAGGCAGTTACTGCACGGACATGTACCCTAACACGTGGCACAATTTATATGAGTGCACTTAATGCCACCCATGGAGGTATCATCATATGCAGCCATATTAATTGCCTCACTGATACATATCTCATGAGTATGTACCCCCATACTAACTGCAATGGGCTCTCCACCCATGCCCTGCCCATTCCTTAACACGTCACACGATGGGCAATTAATGCATGTTTTATTGACTGGTAGTTGTCATGCCCTCACATTAGCTGTCACTATGGGCTGTTACTGCCTGTTAAAACACATGTTAATTGTTTAGTAGGCTTTAGTAAAAGGGCCCCTTAAAATCTAGGTCCACCAATAAAAATCTTTTGGAAATGTTATATCATTTTCTGTAACTTTTTGGTGTGGAATGGTGAAATGTTACTTACCGTTAATTTCCTTTCCTGGAATCCTGCTAGACCAATCCAGACTAATGGGTTATATCCCCCTACCAGCAGATGATGGAGACAGAATTAATCAGAAGCTTCAGTGACATCATCACTGGCACATATACATGTTCCCCTAGCGGATAGCTTCAGTATGACACTGGCAAAGCAAGAGAAATTCAGAAAAAGAGAACCTCGTCAGCAGGCTAAACAAAATAAACTACTACACAAACGTAAAGGATGGGAGTGAAATGGACCAGTTTACATGGCAGTCGGAAAGAACTTTCGGTAAAAAGGAAGGAACCATCCTGAGCATCACCCCTTCCGCAGAAAGGGATAAGAAGGGGTCCCAAGCAAGAAAGTGCCTGCAGCTCAGAAACACACTGGGCCAATGTAATGGCTATCAAAACGACAGTCTTGAGGGTCAAGTCCTTCAGAGAGGCCCTCGTCAAAGGTTTGCAGGGTGGCCACTTGAGCACCTGGAGAATCAAGGACAAGTCCCAAGAAGGGACAAGCAGACAAACGGGAGGACGCAAGGCACATAACTCCATGCAAAAAATGCCCAATATCCGAATTGGAGGCAAGTGAGCAACCCTTAAAAGGGGCACAAAAAAAGGTGAGAGACACCACCTGCACTTTCAAAGAATTCAAGGCAAGGCCCTTGTTAAAACCATCCTGCAGAAAGGACAAGAGATCAGATATTTGGGCTCGCCATGACAAAACCGCACGGGCAGAGCACCAGGACACAAATAAATGCCAAACTCAAGGTAAGCTAGCTACATAGAAGGGCACATGCTTTAAGCAAGGTAGCCACAACTTGAGTAGAGTATCCTTTATAAGCTAGACAGTGCCTTTCAAGAGCCAACCCATAAGCGAGTAGGGAGTAGGACTGTTCATGACAATCAGCTCCTGCCCCAGCCAGCCCCTGCGAGAGCCAAGCTTCAGAGAGCTCTGGTGCTAGGAGGCAAACCAGATCTGCATACTACAGGTGACGAGACCAATCTAGCGCCACCAAAATCACCCGGCCCGGATATTTTTCTATATGCCGGAGAACCCAAACGATCAAGGCCCATGGAGGAAAGGCACAGGATCTGTGAGGATGCCAGGATTGGATCAGCGTGTCTAGACCCTGATATTTTGGCTCCCTCCAATGATTAAAAAAAGGCAGGGACCTTGGTATTGACTGAGGTGGCCATAAAGTCCAGAGTGGGACGACCCCACCAGTTCACAATGTGTCTGAATGACCACTGAGCGAGTTATCACTTGTCTGGTTTGAGAAGGTGATGACTGAGAAAATCTGCCTGCATACTGTCTATCCCTACAATATGCTGTGTCAACAGTGCATGCACATGGTGCTCAGTCCAAGGAAACAGGAGATGCAGCTCCAAGGCAACCCCTGAGCACTTGGTGCCCTCCTTGTCTGTTGAGATAAGCCACCATCTTGGCATTGTCGGACAGGATTCAAATTGCCTGCGCATGAAGAGGAAGCAGAAAATGGCAGAGTGCCAAGTGAACTGCCCGTTCCGTCAATTGGTTGATGACCAACCAGACTACCACCGGGACCATGGCTCCTTGCGCCATCTGTTGCAGACAATCAGCTACCCAACCAGAAAGACTGGCATTGGTGCTCAGAGTTATCCAAACGTGGACTTTCCAGGGACATCCCTCGCATCAAGTGGTCACGACATAGCCACCAGCGAAGACTCTGATGAATGGCAGGAGGGAGAGGAAGACAGATGCTGTAATCCTGCGAGCAAGTAGACCAATGAGACAGTAAGGAAAGCTGAAGTGAACGCCTGTTATCCAGAGTACCACGTCCAAAGTAGACTGACATCTGTCCTGAGTTAGAAAACACTCATCCTACCTGAGTTATTGAAGAGGGCCCCAAGAAACTCAAGGGTCTGAGACAGGCATAAGGAACTCTTGCCGCAGTTGACAACCCAACCAAGGCTTTCCAAGAAGGAGAGGACCCGTGCCACTGCTTCCTGTGTCTCAGATAAACCAATCATCCAGGTAAGGATGGACACACCCCCAGATGATGCAAGGAGGCTGCAACCACTACTATGACCTTTGAGAAGGTGCGAGGAGCTATGGCAAGACCAAATGGCAGGGCTCAAAACTTGAAGTGACATCCCAGTATCGCAAAGTGCTAGAAATGCTGCTGGTCTCTCAGATGGGAATATGGAAGTAGGACTCTGCAAGGTCCAGAGAAACTAAGAACTCGCCCGTGCAGACCACTTGAAGCACAGACTTCAAAGGCCTCCCTGCGAAAAAGCAACATACGGAGAAAGCGATTGACCCCTCAGAGATCTAGGATGGGCTGGAAGGAACCATCCTTTTTGGGCACGACAAAGTAGATGGAACAGTGGCCAGATCTAACCTTGGAGGGGAAACTGGACAAATTGCCAGAGGCTGCAGAAGCCACTGAAGAATCTCTTGCACCATGGCCCTCTTGCAAGTTCACCCGCAAGGGGAGATCATAAAGGCATCCCTGATGGGTCTGGCACAGTAGAGAACATAACCCTGGGATTTTTGTCGAGGACCCATCTGTCTGTGGTAAACCGGGCCCATTCATGGAAAAAGAGGCGCAACCACCCACCAATCTGTGGCACCCTGGAACGAATTCCGGGTCATCAGCGGGAAGCATATGCAGCCCTGGAGAACTTGTTGGAAAAGGAGTAATTGTCCCAAGATCAATAGACCTCTCGAAAGGGCTGTGACTTGCTGGGCTGATAGCGGCACAAATCTTGAAAGCACGCTCTGTAGGAAAATGAAGTCAATGTAACAGTGCCCAACTCACAAGATGATCTTTTGGATTTGTCTTCAGGCAAATGCTGACGTTTAACCTCACTCAAATCCTTGACAGTTTATCCAGTTCCTCCTCTAACAGGAGCTTGCTCTTGAACGAGAGCTTGGCCAGATGGCCTTTGGAGGCTGCATCAAAATTCCAATGACAAAGCCATAACTAACGCTTTGCCACTGTAACAGCTGTGATTGACCGCGCTGCCAACCAAAGGAGTTCATAGAGAGTATCGGCCAAAAAGGTAGCCATAGATTCCAAACGAGCTGAAGAAGAGTCCTGCAGTAGGAGCCGAATCCATCTGATCTGGGCACGTGTTGCTAAACCCCCACAGACAGAAGCATGGAGAACAAGAGAGGAAGAAGAAAAAGCCATTTTCAAAAGGCTTTCAACCTTCCTATCCTGCTAATCCTGGTGCGTTACTCCTCCTTCCACCAGAATCGTGGTGTGCTTAGTAACCGTTGCCACCAGGGTATCCACCTTAGGAAAGCAGAGCCACTTATAAAGGTCCACAGGTGACCAGACATAAAAACAGGCCAGATGCCTAGCTAAGTGCAAGGAAGCAACAGGAGAGTTCCACTCCAGGGACACCATCTGCTACAGCTTTAAAGGAAAAGGGAAGGTTCTAGATGGCTCACAAATACCTCTAAGAATGGGATCCACCTGAGACTTGGACAGGTGGAATCCTGCTTTTCCAGAGGGTCAGCAATATGGAGGGACTCCACAATTTGAGAAATGAGAGCCGGCAGCTCCTCCTCATGAAAAAAACATACATCCTTGGAGTCATCCTGAAGATCAGTGTCCTCTTCTGGAGTTGACAACTCCCCATCTTTGTGGTCAGACTCATTGACCAGACTGTCATCCTCGGAAAATGGCTGCTCTGAGGGATTCCATGCTCCATGTCCAGGAGATCTCCATGGAGAGTCACTCCCCCTAAGCAGGTAAGGTAGAGCTTGTTTGCTTTCTGCATCACAGGTTCTTGGATGCTGACAGACCAGAAGGCCCTGGAGAGAGGATTTTGGAAGGAATGGCCACAGAGCCAGAACGCCAAAGATTCCAGGCCTGATGGAACAAGAACACACTGAGAAGAATTGGGCTCCCCAGGAGGCTGCACTTGTTCCAGAAAAGAACAGGAGGAAGAGAGACATCCCTCAGCAGGGCCAGCGTGAGGAGGACCAAAAGGAGAAGCCACAGCTGAACTCTCCATGCCCTCCCCCTGGGTCAGAAGTGCAGAGATTGTCTATCAAAACTCGGCACTTGTGGACATAGCCAAGGCAGCGCTGAAGAGAAGAGGGCTTCTGTACAGAAAAAAAACATGATACGCAGCTGTTTCACAGAGAAAAAGAGCAGGTATGCCAAAACCAAGAGCAGTGATGGCAGTTTATACACTTGCAGCGCAAGAAACTGAACACGGTACCAAAACAGTGAAAATAGGGCTCCTGCGGTGAAAAAAAATCGATTTGGGAGACAAACTGCAAGTGGAAGAAGTAAATAAACAACTGGCCCGGTGAAGAAATGCCACAGGAAAAAAAGTCAGGAAAAACAGCATTAAAAGACTGAAGAGAGTGAAGAAATAAAGTGAAGAGAAGGAAGGGATGCAATAGTACTCACCGTTACTGCGTGAGCCCTGCAAGAACCAGTCACTGGCTGAGATAAACTGCTTCACTGAAACAAATGGAGCTTTTTTTTTTTTTAAACTTAATGAAAAAAAACACCAAAGAAATAAAAGCCTGACAGAAAAGTTCCTCTCAGAAGACAGGAACTCAGGTTCACCCCTAAGGGCTTCACTATTCCTCTTGAACAGGCTCCCCCCCATCCCCAGGCAGCTGAAACTGATCCACCTGATCAGGAGCACACCGGTGAACTTCTGGGAAACTCCAGAGGGGCACCTCTTGTGTGCCCTGGGGATGTCCGGTATCAAAGGAGAGCTACATTGGACTGCCACTCTCAAAGTAACTGTCAGGAGCAGAGTAGCTGAAGTCCACCATCTGCTGAGACAGAGAAAATACTGAAGCAATCCCCTAGGGAGCAGGTATATGTGCCAGTGATATCACTGAAGCTTCTGATTGGTTCTTTCTCGGTCTTCATCATCTGCCGGCAAGGGGATATAATCCACTAGTCTGGACTGGTCTAGCAGGATGATTTGGAATGTATATTATATTTGAAGTAAAACACTGTAAATTGATATAGGAGGTCTCCAGCTAAGTGATGCAGTCTTCTCCCTTCCCTCTGAGAACTTATATTGGAAGGTTATCGCTGGATAGAAAAGTAAACAGTTGATGCAAAAGAAAATATGTTCTGTCTACCAAAATAAACTCAGATATTTACCCAGAAAAATGATGAATCTTTTTTTTCACCGATTTTCTCCTAGCTTTGTTCCTCTGGAAACAAACACTGATGGATTCCCAGGAAAAACAGACTACAATAAAAACTGAGAACAATGGTCCTTATAGATCGTATATAACCATAGAGGCCTGAGGTCCCAGTGCTCTGGTCAATATTTAGGTGACCTATATTTTAAATAATTTATTTAGGATTAATGTACTGGTATTACTAACAACATTTTTTTAAATGTTCATTTTTATGAAGTAGAAACAAGAAAATGTGTTTTAAAGTCCCACATTCACTGTCCTGTAGAAGAAATGAAAAACCCCACATTCTTCAGGGAATTCTCTCCGCTGTAAAGATTCTAGAAGCTTGTCGACAAACCTTAAAATAAAGAATTAAAAAAAAAAAAAGAGAGAGTTAGACTCTAGGCAATACATAAATAAACCCATTGTTCTTTTGAATCTGTAGTATTTATCATTATTATACTAACTCTATATACTTGTACCCTTGAAGAGTTTCACTTTATGTAATGACATGGTTAAAATAGATATTTTTTATAACTGAACACTTAAACTGAGAATCTCCAAATCAGGGTTGTCCCTCCCTTTCACTAGGTGAAGGCAGGCCAGTACTGAGGCATACAGTGTGTTTCCTTTTGTATTGAGCATGTGTTTATTTTCTCTCCCTCAGTTTTGTTCAGTCTCTAGCTAGGGGGTGAAGTAATCTGGGTCTGTTTGTTAAACTATGTTAGTTCCAGTCTCTGGTTTCTGCTGTCTTCCATCTTCTCTCAGTTCTTTTTAGAGTCTCAAGTCCAGCTGTTGCTACTTCTCTTCCCGCCTCTCTTCATAAACTCCTCTCCTTCATCCACTTAAGACATTTACAGTTCTGCTCAAAGGGATTACTTGAGACTCAGACCTCAGTCCAAACTCCAGGGTGCCAGGCCAAGCAACAGGAATCCTGCTGCACCAGTACATCCTGCAACTATCTATGGTGAGTTCCAGGACTGTGCCATTCCTTATATACTGGTAATTACATCAATGAAAATAAGTGTCCTCTGCCTCCATCTGCTGCATAGGGAGCACAACCCACTTGTCTGGAGTGATCTAGCAAGATGATTAGGAAAGTTTGCTTAATCCAAGAATTTGTAATACAATTGAGATAAATTAAGACCTGTGAAGTAGACATGATCATGTGATCTGTCACTTGCAACTTATCATGAGATAAAGATCATTATCAAGATGATTTTCTCCATGTGCTCCATAATTTTAAAAGAAAATGTGTTTTAGCTGATCCCAATACAATCTAAAAATATAATACACTGCAGGGTGTGCACTAAAAATATTTTGGCTCTCCTTCTGGGTTCTGTAGGTCCTCGGCTTAAGACCTTGTGCCTCACACAGAGATGACATGCATGAAATTCATTAATGCATGCTCTACCATGCACAAATGCAAATATCCAACATCAATCCTCCTTTGCTTGAATGCTTTCTCATGTCACACAGTTTACTAGAATACTTACAGCTTTTTCTTCTATTGAAAGTACTCCTTCTACAGTCACTAGCTGGTACTGCTTGTGTTTTAAACTACCCACAAATCTGCGCAGTAGTTTAAGATCAGATCCATCAATCTGTTTTACTAATTTTTGCATATTTTTGGCAGGACATCCTGGGTCAAATATAAGAAGACAAAGGGATCTATTCTTTCTCTCTTCTATTCCAACAATAGTGCGGCTGTGACCTGACAAAAAAAAAAAAGAATAGATTAGAAATTATAACTTAAAAAGATTATCTTATTATTACTGGATGATACGCGAGACCCAACAGAGGAAATACATCCAATGAAGGGGACAGCACTGTTTAAGTCTAGTAGCATTAAAGAAATGATAAATAGTAACAGCTCAAAAATGAGAGCAAGCTGAGCTGATAAAGGATGCCAAGAAGGAAGTGACCTACATTGAGTGGAAAGAGTGTTTGTGTGTGTGTGGGGAGGGGGGGGGGGAGGGGGCTAATAAGAAATAAAGGCATAGGTGGACAACAGGGCAGAGAAGTGCAGAGCTTAGAAAGAAAGGAGAAGCTTGAAATTAAATGCAGAAGACAATTTGAAGCAGGCTGAAGAACTCATGTACAAAGTGGTAAGAAAAAGATTTGGAAAGGAACATTTTTTGTTCCTGCCTTCTAAATAGATTTATTATATAGCATAGTTACTCACCTGGAGTGCGGAGTCGGACTTGTGAAAGAGCTGACGGCTCTTGATGGCCTTTGTGGTCTGGCCCAAGGTAGCGGAGGCAGCAGTCATGTGGATCGGTGAGGGACATCATCTTACCGCACTGTTCACATTTCTTGAAACTGCTGGAGGCATCAGGAAAAAAGGGGCCCTGCCACCCGAGCATGGGTCAGAGGCCTGCGGCCAAAAAAGGGTGCAAAATGCTGGTTTAGGAACATCTTGAGAAAGTAAAAAAGAAAAAAAAAAGGGACAAACCCGAGGAGCGACGCCGAAGCAAGCTGGCTTGGGGCGGGAAAGGAACCGGTATGCGTAGCAGAAAAACAAGACAAAAAAAAAAAAAAGAGAGTCTTTTTCCAGGGGAAACTGGACAGATGTACGAAGAGTTCTGAGGAAAAAAGGAGATTGCACACATGCAAGATGCTTCTGCAAGGGCTCCGTCGGTGTCGACATCACCCATATGTGAGGACTGACTTCCTTCTTGTTCCCGGAGAATTCTATTATTCATTGACTCATGTTTACACCCTGCCTTTCTAGACTGACATTAAAGACAGCTTAAATATAAAAACAAAGTATTTGTAACATTTAAAAAAGGGTACAATATTCAGCAGCAACGGCTAGCGTGAGTAAAGTGCCTAGCCATCACCGGCTATTCAATGCCAGAACCATATCCAGCCACTGGTACTGAATATCTGGGTTTGCCACACAGCCGTGCAGGGCACAGAAGCTAACCGGGCCACAGTGATATTCAGCCACTGCCCAGTTAGCTTCGGTGACAAAAGTTAGGACAGCTTTTGCTGCGGCTAACTTTCGTCTCTGAGTGATAACCAGGCAGTGGCTGAATATCGCAGCTGACCAGTTATCCCCAGGTAACGCCATTGGAATGCCCCTGACGCTAAGCGGTTAGCATCTGGGCATATAGTGCTGTTACATGGGGATATTCAGCTGCACTGTGTTAGTGCTGCCAAATATCCCGCTTAGGGGCATTTACATGGTCTACAAGTACCATAAGTGTCAGGTAGCCAAGGGCTCAAACGGCGGCTTAGTGAGTTGCGAGAGCACCGCATTGAGATCCCACTCTGCTGTTGGTGGGCAGATGGGGGGCTTAGATAACATGAGGCCCCACAGAAAACAAGAAACAAGGGGGCTGAGCCAAGCGGGGTTTTTCCTGAACTGAGTGGTGATGCGCCGTGATAGCGCTCAGGTGCACTCTGACTGAGTTGGACTTCATTCCATCTGGGACAGGTGGAATAGGTACTGGAGACTATCTGCACCAAGCAGGAGAACGGGTTCACCTGTCTCTCGGCGCACCACACAGAAAAGTGGTACCACCTAAAGGCTTACACTATTCTCATGGAGGACTTGCGGAAGGCAAGAAGGACCTCCTCCATGTCTCGAGGGAGATCGAAGGGAGCGAAAGCTACCCTTTCAGCAGCCAGACCGTAAGCGACAGGGACCACAAGTTGGGGTGCAAGAGAGAGCCCTCCTCCTGTGATAGAAGTCCTGGGGCGCGGCCCAGGGGAATCGTAAATGCCGCCAACAGGCAGAAAAGTAGCGGGAACCAAGGCTGTCTGGGCTACCTGGAAGCTATCAGTATCAGTGACGCTTCGTCGCTCTGGACCTTGAAGAGGCGATCAGCAGTATTGGCAGGAAGGAATAGGAGGCCTTCCATGCACGGAATGAAGAACAATTCAATCGCCAGCCAAGATGGGTGCGGCTGGTGGGAGCAGAAGTGGGGCAAGTGCGTGTTGTCTAGGCTGGCAACTAGGCCCACTAGGGCAGGGGTGGGCAATTCCGGTCCTGGAGGGCCGCAGACCAGTCATGTTTTCATGATGTCTCTAATGAATATTCATGGGGACCTATTTCCGTACAATGGAAGGCAGTGGATGCAAATAGATCTCATGAATATTCATTAGGGACATCATGAAAACCTGACTGGTCTGCGGCCATCCAGGACCGGAATTGCCCATCCCTGCACTAGGGGGATGTCCCAGTGCCAGAAACTCCGGAAGCCAACTCTGGGGTCCAAGCTCCACTCATGTGGCTGGAGGACTCTGCTCAGCTTGTTCACCAGGATATTTTGCTGGCCCAGTAGGTGGACAGCCCAAAGGAGCATCCCACTGAGTGTAGCATATGAGCAGAGGGCCACCGCCTACTAGGAATAGGGAGTATGACTCTGTGCCCCTCTGCTTGTTCACATAGAACATTGCAACCTGGTTGTCCTTCTGGACCAGCACCGATTGGCGTGGCAATCGGTAGCGGAAGGCTCAGAAGCCCAGGAATATCGTCCGGAGCTCCTGAAGGTTGATTTACAACTGGCATTCCACCTGGGACCAACTGCCTTGTGCGATAAGATCCTTGCAATGAGCTGCTCAGCCCAGCAGGGAGGCGTCCATAGTTAGGACTCTTTGGGGGGGTGGGTGCCTGGAAGTGCATTCTGGCCTGAAGGTGGCAGGTCACTCTTATCCTGTCTTGGAGTCTGCCCGTGGCTTGTGTCCACTGGGAGCGGAGGCACCACTGAGCCACTTTCATGTGCAGGCAGGTGTACGGGGTCACATGGACCGTGGAGGCCACATGGCCCAGCAAGCAGAGATGGCGGGTGGGCGGGCAGCGACTAGTGATGCTGCACCTCTGCCAGGCATTCTGACCTCTCCAGAGGGAGGAAGGCCTTGGCTTGGAATGTGTTTAGCTGAGCAACGATGAACTCCAGGTACTGAGCCGGGGAGAGGTGGGACTTAGGGTAGTTGATGACAAACCCCAAGGTGCTGCAGACTGTGGATGGTGCAGCTGTGCATCTCCTTATGAGCCACTCATCCAGTTAGGAAAAGATGAAGGCCTCTTGGAGACCAAGTGGGCTGCGATCACTGCTAGGCACTTGGTGAAGACCCTTGGCGATGACGTCAGCCTGAAGTGAAGCACCCTATATTGGTAGTGACCGCCTCCCTCCACGAACCAGAGGTATTTTCAGTGGTTGGAATGGATCAGGATGTGTGTATATGCATCCTTCATGTCTAAGGAGCGTAGCCAGTCTCCATGCTGAAGGTATGGTAGCAGAGTTCCAAGAGAGAGCTTTTTGAATTTCTCCCTTACAAGGAATCTGTTCAGGTCCTGCAGGTCTAGAATGGGCCTAAGGCCTCCTGTCCGCTTGGGAAAAAGGAAATATCTGGAGTAGAAGCCTTTGCCCCAGAGGTGTTTGGGTACTGGCTCTACTGTCTTGTCCTTGAGGGGGCCTGCGAACTCTGTGAGGAACAGGGCCTGGTGAAAGAGGCCTTACAGGTTCTCTTGGAAAGTAAGAGGGTGGCGTCTATTGCAGGTGGAGGAGGTAATCCTCCATGATAAATTGCTGTACCCAGGAATCAGTGGTGATGGAGGACCACCTGTGGGCAAAGAGCCAAACACCTACTGTGGGCTTTAAGGGACCTCCTGGGACAAAGGAGGTCATACTCGAGGAGTCAAAAACTCCCTCCAGGTTGGGCCGAGGCTGGTGTCTGGATCTTGGTGGTCTTCTGCTTGCGGGGGCCGTGCCCTTGTCCCTTGTGCTGCTGGCCTGCTGCAGAGCAGAGGTGGCTTGGAACTGTAGAGCATTGCATTGCAACCCCCCCCCCCCGCCTTTTTCCTTGGGAAGAAAGGCTTCTTCCCCGCGCCTTTCTTATGGGGCTTTATAAGAACATAAGATATGCCATACTGGGTCAAACCAAGGTCCATCAAGCCCAGTATCCCGTTTCAAACAGTGGCCAATCTAGGTCATAAGTACCTACCAGTCTCCCCAAAAGAAACAGGTTCTTCATTGCTTGTATTGGGTCAAGCAGTGATATCCTGGGTCCCTTTTAATAATGGTTTATGGACCTTTCCTCCAGGAACTTGTCCAAACCTTTTTTAAACCCAGCTACACTAGCAACTTTTACTACATCCTCCGGTAACAAATTCCAGAGTTTGATTACATGTTGAGTGAAAAAATATTTTCTTTTATTAGTATTAAATAGGTTACCCTGTAGCTTCATTGCATGTCCCCTAGTCTTTCTATATTCTGAAAACGTAAACAATCGATCTACGTTTACCCGTTCCACTCCGTTCATCAATTTATAGACTTATCATATCTCCCCTCAGCTGTCTCTTTTTCAGGTTGAAGAGCCCCAACCTTCTTAGCCTCTCTTCATAGGAGTATCCTTCCATCCCCTTTACCATTTTGGTGGCTCTTTTCTGCACTGTTTCCAATAACGCCATATTCTTTTTAAGATACGGCGACCAGAATTACACACAATATTCAAGGTGCAGTCGTACCATGGAGCGATACAGAGGCATTATAATATCCTTTGTTTTATTTTCCATTCCTTTCCTTATGATACCTAGCATTTTATTTGCTCTCTTTGCTGCCGCTGCACACTGGGAGGAGGGTTTCAACATGTTATCCACGATAACGCCTAAATCCTTTTCCTGGGTAGTGGTTCCCAATGTGGAACCTTGCATCGTGTAACCATAGTTTGGGTTGTTCTTTCCTAGGTGCATAACTTTGCACTTGTCCACATTAAATTTCATCTGCCATTTGGATGCCCAGTCTTCCAATTTATCAAGATCCTCTTGCAATTTTCCACAATACTCTTGGGAGGTCTTTTTAGAGAGTCCTTGTCAGGAACTGTGTTTCTGTTTCAGCCGCTTTGTCTGCCATGGATTTCCTAAAGAGATTCTCTCAGATACAGGGGACATCGATGACACTGTCCTGAACCCACTGCTGAAGGTCAGACTACTGCAGCCAGGCTTGGTGTCGGGCCCCGATGCCTGCGTCAGCTACTCTGGCTGAGGACTCGAAGCCATCGTATGCTGCTCTAGATAAGAACTTTGAGCACTCCTTGATCGCCCAGGCCAGTGACTCGAACTGCTGGAGAGGTTCCCTGTCGTGCCAGCCAACAAGCTCTCTTGCCAGTTCCTCAAGATACATGCCAATATATAACTGGTAGGATTGGACTTGGCATGCAAGCATTGAGCCCTGAAAAGCCTTTTGGCAGAGGGCATCAAGGGTCTGTCTTCCTTCCAGGGGGCAGCGAGGAATGGGTCTTTTGGGTCTGTGCATGGCAGACTCAATGACCATTGAGTTGTGTGGGAGTTGGATTTTCTGGAAAGGGATTGGGATCTCGTCTTCTGCCAATGTGTCTCTCGAGGCCGGTGGCACTTGAAGATTGAAACATAGAAACATGATGACAGAAAAAGACCACAAGGCCCATCTAGTCTGTCCTTCCATAACAACTACAACAGTCCACTTTTTACCTTTAGAGATCCTCTGTGTTGGTCCCATGCTTTTTTGAATTCAGTTACTGTCCTCATCTCTACCACCTCCACTGGGAGACTATTCCACGGATCCACTACTCTTTCTGTAAAGAAATATTTCCGCATATCACTCCTGAATCTATCTCCCTTCACCCTCATCCCATGTCCCCTCGTAGCAGAACTTGCTTTCAATTGAAAGAGGCTCTCTCCCTGAACATTTATGCCACGGAGGTATTTAAACATCTCAATCATATCACCTCTATCCCGCCTTTCCTCTAAGGTGTACATATTAAGATCCTTAAGTCTGTCCTCATATGCTTTATAATGAAGCCCATTAATCATTTTAGTAGCAACCCTCTGCACCGACTCCATCCTGTTCACATCCTTTTGAAGGTGCGGTCTCCAGAATTGCACACCATACTCCAAATGAGGTCGCACCAAAGACTTATACAGAGGCATTATCACCTCCTTTTTTCTGCTAGCCATTCCTCTCCATATGCACCCAAGCATCCTTCTAGCTTTTGCCGTCGCCTTTTCTACCTGTTTAGCTACTTTAAGATCATCAGACACAACCACGCCTAGGTCCCGCTCTTCTTTAGTGGACAAAAGTACTTCACCTCCTATACTGTATTGCTCCCTTGGATTGCTGCAGCCCAAATGCATGACCTTACATTTTTTAACATTAAATCCCAGCTGCAAAATTCTAGACCATTCTTCAAGCTTAGCTAGATCCCTCCTCATGTTATCTACACCTTCCTGGGTGTCTACTCTATTGCAGATTTTGGTATCATCCGCAAAGAGGCAAACCTTACCCGACAGCCCTTCCGCTATATCACTAACAAAGATGTTAAAAAGAATCGGACCAAGGACAGATCCCTGGGGCACACCACTGGTAACATCCTTCTCCTCAGAGTGAGCTCTATTTACTTGTACTCTTTGTCGCCTCCCACCCAACCAATTTCTAACCCAAGCAGTAACTTTAGGGTCCATCCCTAGGGTGCTCAGTTTGTTTATAAGTCGCCTGTGAGGAACAGTGTCGAAGGCTTTACTGAAATCTAAATACACCACATCTAGAGCTCTCCCTCGGTCCAACTCCCTGGTCACCCAGTCAAAGAAATCAATCAGATTTGTCTGTCAAGACCTGCCTCTGGTGAATCCATGCTGCCTCGGATCCTGTAATCCGCCGGACTCCAGAAAATCCTTGATGTCGAGGGTCAGGTCGTCAGGGCAGATGAACTGGAGGAACCGGACATGAATGCCTGTTGCTGGGCCAAGAGGACAGAGATACTGCGTTCCAAGGCTGCCATCTGGTCTTCATGTCAGTTGGCTCTGCAGCCTTCAACACGAGCACTGAGGGTTTTGGGCTCGGTGTCAGTTCTGTCAAGGGGGAACCCTCGACAAGGATGGCCTCAGGTGTCCGAGGCCAATTGCTGGTTGCTGATGGCTCCTTCTGGAGCAGCTTGTGAGGCCACTCCAGCTCCAAACCCTTGGATTCATGCCTGGGGCTACGGGGCCTGGAATGGGATTTCCCTGATTTCCCAGACCTGTCCTCTAGGGTGGTCTTTGAAGGTTCTGACTTCTTGCGTTCCACCTCTGGGTATTTTCCCTTGGAGGACCCATGGCCGTGGGACTCCAAGGCTGCCCTGGCATCGCGGTACTCGGGTGCAGAGTCAGACTTCTGAAAAAAATCTTTTCCTGCTGCAGCTGATGGCTCTTGATGACCTTCGTGGTCATTGTCTTGCAAAGTTCGCAGTCTGAGTAATTGTGGTCCAGCCCAAGACAACAGAGACAGCAGTCATGTGGATCAGTGAGGGGACATCATCCTACCACACCGATCACATTTTTTGAAACCGCTGGAGGCCATCAGGAAAAAGGGGACCCTGCTACCCAGGCAAGGGTCAAAGGCAAGTGGCCAAAAAAGGGTGCAAAAAGCCAGTTAAGGAATATTTAAAGAAAACCACAAAAAAAAAGAGATGAACCAGAGGAGCGACGCAGAGGAGAGCTGGCTTGGAGGGCAGGAAAGGAACTGGTACGTGTACTAGATAAAACAAGACAAAACCCCCCCAGCTTTTTCTGGGGGAAACTGGACAGATGTCTGAAGGGCTCCGTGGAAAAAAGGAGACCAAGGCAAGATGGAATCCTTGGGCAGAAAGGAGACCTCACATGTGTGGTGCATCTCCCAAAGGCTTCCACCCATATGTGAGGACTGACTTTCTGCTTGTTCCTGGAGAATTTATTTTTCATCACAATAATGTTGTCATTAATTACTAACAAGTTGGAAAGTGCATGCTGCAAGTGTTACACAGAGGCACGTTTCCCTTCATTCATCTCTCTCACGCTCCTCTAAAAGATTTATCAGAGAACAGATGCATCAGTCTCATGGTCTTCCACTGTTCTTCTTACTTTCTTTCTGGGTATTGAGGCTGTGCATGCACACCTTACATTAATCGGTGAAAGACACAATAGATTGTTTTAATTTGAGTGAATTTGATATACTGCTATTGGTTAAAAGGATGTGTAAACTGTTATTGCCAAAAAAACATCTCCCCCCCCAAAAAAAAAACAAAAAAACCCCATCCACATCTTCATATGTATGTATTAGTCAAGACAAGACTGATAAAGGGAGAGGTAGGTGTATAACACAACAATTTTTAACCAAAGAATATATAACAAGAAACTGAGGAATAAGATGCAAATTGAGAGAGAAGGGGAATGGTCCAGTACCAGTGTTTAGCACACAAAAGCAAAAAGGAAATCAGTAGAAGGAAAAGGATAAATCAGTTGTTTAGTAGGTCTTAATTCCTGCTTTGGACCTCTTGTAGGAGTTTTCTTGATAGAGCTCAGATAGAAGATAGCTATCTTGCCCCTCACCAGTGGAACTAAATGTTATGTTACAAAGTGTTTCCAACCCCCATTTTAGCTCTTATTGGTAGAACCAGGTAAGATCTCTTAGATCCCCTGGAGAAAGCTATCGGTTTATTGATAACACAGGTCTGCGACTAAAAAGCTGTTTGATTATTTTCATCTAATTTCCATGTATTTTGGTGTGCTGAAAACAAATAAAATATTGAAAAAACTCCTAGACGTCATGATTTGCCACAACATGCAAAATTGTCTTCAAATTTATCAAATTTTTCAAATTACTATTAATTAATTCAAATTACTATTAATTAATTCACATAAGTGCATTTAAGATATAAAATGCCAAAAAAACCTTAAAGGGGTTGTCCGAGTTATGTAAAAAAAAATATAGTACTGTAAATCTGATGGTCAGCAATATATACATAAGCTAAGTTTTAAGTCCGTGCTTCTAATGGTAGAAGGTGTTAATCTTTCCTGAAGAATCCAGTGGGAGGGAGACACAGGGCAGATAGCAGCAGCTCCAGTCAGTGCAGGGGGCGTGGCCAGCACTGTGACATCTCGTGTACAGACACAGAGCTGCTCTCTCCTGCATGCCACACTTGTGCACGAATCATCATCAGGTTCTTGGTTCTAGGCTGTTCACACTTTTTCATAGCAATTCGTGTTAGCTCGTCATTCTTCAACCGTTATGTTATGGCTCCGCGAAAGTGTATTAATTCGCCAGACAGTTTGTTTCATCTGTGGTGAATATACAGTGTTGAAGCAACAGCAGAATATTATAGACTTTGTGAAAAAAGTATACTTTGCATACTTTGGACTAAAAATTGGAGATCACGATAAAGTCTGGGCGCCTCATAAAGTGTGCAAACGGTGTGTTGAGGACCTCCGAAACTGGTTCAAGGGTAAGAAAAAATCTTTCCGTTATGGGATTCCTATGGTATGGCGAGAGCAAAAGAACCATAGTGACAACTGTTACTTTTGTTCATGCGATGTGAAAGGGTTTAATTCCAAATGGAAGCATTCCATTTCATACCCCAATCTTCACTCGGCAATTCGTCCCATCCCCCATGGCACAGATATACCAGTACCCAAGCCCCCTGCTACCTTGGAAGAGATACCTAGCTCCGATGAAGGTGAAGTCATACCTGAACCAGATGACGAATCAAGTTCTGACTTTGAAGATGATACAAGACCAAAATTGTTTTCTCAGGAGGAGATGAATGATTTGGTAAGAGACTTGAATCTTCCCAAAGATGCCGCTGAGTTACTCGGATCAAGGCTGAAAAGCAGGAATTTATTGTTGCCAGGAGTGTCATCTTCATGGTTCAGACATCGTGAAAAGGAGTTCGTTCCTTACTTCGCCCAGGAAGACAAGTTGGTTTATTGCATCGATGTCGAAGGTCTGATGGGTCAATTTAAAATCCAATATGATTCAGAGCAATGGTGTCTTTTTATAGATTCTTCAAAAAGAAGTCTCAAAGCAGTTTTACTCCACAACAGTTTTTATGCTTCCATACCTGTAGGTCATTCCGTACACTTGAAGGAAACCTATGAGAACTTGGAATTGGTTCTTCGTAAACTTAAATAGACCATGGTTGGCAAGTGTGTGGGGAGTTGAAGGTCTTGTGCATGCTGCTCAGGCAACAAGCTGGGTATACAAATATCCTTGTTTTCTGTGTCTATAGGACAGTTGAGACCGACAAAATCACTGGACCAAGAAGAGTTGGCAGCCGAGGGTGCTAACAGTCAGTGAAAAAAATGTCCTCCGAGAAACTGGTACCTTCCCATAAAGTTCTTCTACCACCTCTCCACATAAAATTGGGATTGATGAAGCAATTTGTAAAATCACTTCCAAGAGATGGAGAATGCTTCAAATACTTGGTCACCAAGTTTCCAGGCCTGTCGGAGGCAAAATTGAAGGAAGGTGTGTTCGTTGGACCAGACATTAGAAGGCTTATAGTTGATCAAGAGTTTGTCAATACCATGACGGATCCTCAAAAAGAAGGGTGGATTGCATTTAAAGAAGTCGTACAGAAATTTTTAGGCAATAACAAAGATCCTCACTACAAAAAGATCGTCGGACGAATGCTGAAATCATTTCAAGCTTTAGGTTGCCTGATGAGTTTGAAAGTGCATTTCCTCCAGTCCCACCTTGACTACTTTCCTGAAAATTTGGGAGCTGTGAGTGAGGAACAAGGTGAACGATTCCACCAAGACGTTAAAGAAATGGAAAGGAGATACCAGGGAAAATGGAGCATTACAATGATGGCAGACTACTGTTGGATGCTTCAGAGAGACATTCCAGATGCTACTCAAGCGTAAATGCACCAAGAGGAGCCTCACAAGGAAGACGACTCGAGTTTAGTGTGTGTAGGTGAGCTCATTTCAGTTCAAACAAGGATTTTCATGAAAATATTGTAATAAAACTTTAATTTTATAAGTCTATTTCCATTTATTTTGAGGTATTGCCTTATTTAACATAGTTACTTAAATTGTCAGGAAACGTGATGTCCTATGACAAAATGGAGGTCATTTTCGGATTCAGTGCACCAAAAAACAAAGATTACGTGGAATAACCAAAACAGCTCTTGAAAAGAAATTTTTGCAGACCTGTGTAATCATTTGCTAGGAGAGTGTGCAATGACATTTACTCCCATGAATGTGGTGGAGATCCTCCTGCTTTTGAAAAAGAAACAAACAAAAAAAAAAGTCCTTCAGTCCAGTAGTACACAGTTTCTCTTCAACAATTAGCTGTTACCCAAGCGGTCCACAGCCAATGCCGGTAAACTACCTCTAGTCAACCTCTCTAAACTAATACCAGATATATAAACAAGGAAGCAATACACAGAAGACTAACCACCGTCATTATACAAATTGTCCTACTCCTAATATTCAGTCCTTTGCTAGCTCAGTAACAGTAACACCATTCCTATAATTCAAACGTACAAGTATCTGAAGGTTGAAAAGAATCCCAACAACTACACCCAATATAGACCAGGGAAAGTCCAACACATCACACTCCAAAAGATGTGCACTCATCAATGCCCGCGCTCTGCCTGAAACACGATCCAGATATTAACTGACAATCAGTGAAAAGAACCTTGACATCCTCTGCATAATAGAAACATAGTTCACAAACTCAGACACAGTCCTCCTAAACCAGCTTCCCCCCCCCCCCTCATATTCAACACTAATCTCAAACAGGATGCACAGCAGGGGCGGAGGGGTATGCATAATCTCAAAGTCTTAAGCTCAAAACTATTGACACCAACTCCACTACAGAAATTGATACCTTACTAGTGGCTAATAGCTCCATATCACTCTGTGACATACAAAGAACCCCACAGCAATGCATCCAAACTCTCGACTCTTCTGTAAACTGCCTGTTCCACCCCAACCAGCCACAAACCTCTTAGAATACTCCGAGACATCAATCTAGCCTCCACCTCTTACCCACAAGCAAATGCATTCCTAGATGCAATGGAAGCCCTTAGTTACACCCAGATCCTGAACAGTCCAACAAACACAAAGGGCAATGTAGAAGCAGACAGGTAAAGGGATACCAGAGTCTCCAATATGTAATTGAAGATGGATGAGTTTCTTGATACAGAATGTGTTTAGAAGTTTGGCTTTTCACCTACTTCCTCTTAAATAGAATAGGATGTCATGATCATGAGTTCTGTGTAACCGTCTTTAAAATAGTATGAAACATTGTTAACGCAAGCATAAAGAGTAAACATAGGCTATGAATTGCGCAACCATAGTTCATTGTACAGACAACATAATTTCTGCAACTTTGCAATTATAAATAATTTTGTCATAATCAAGTAAATTTCATCTAATATACTGTAATCAGATCTTACTCTGTAAAAAGAACTTTGTTGACACCTTGTGTTATTTCACGTTTATAATAAATGACTGTTACTTCCCCTTTTTTTCTTTAATAAAAGGAGCTTTTCAGGAGGAAGAATTTGAATCCGTCAGGCGTGGAACTGTGCGTGTCCACAGACCGTCTGTCATTTTCCCTCTGAGCTCAAAGAAAGTAGCACTTTGTGTGTGTGATTGTGTTCTGTATTACTCTCTGCCTGTTTCTCACTGCTTGAGGGACCAGAGACCAAAAGAGCCGTGGTATTGTGGCCAGATCACGGGGTTTTCTTCAGGCAATATATTAGAACTCATATTTCTGCCATTAAACCCTCCACTTCTACCCACCAGCTACCTGCTATAATCCTCCCAGTACCATGGTCTGACCATGCAGCCATCCTTTTCACAATTCACCTTACCTCACACCAAGCTACTCAAGATCCTTCATCCCAAACTACCCGGAGATTCAAGAACTTCAAAGAACAGTTTACCAAATCCGTCATCCCACAGCTTGATACTATAGCAGACTCGAATGCTGACCTTGACATCCTAATCCAAAGCTGGAACACAATCCTATCAAAAGCTGCTCTCACCCATCCAAAAAGATATAGGGAAACCCAGGATGGCCCCATGGTTCTCAGCCCCCCCTGCAGAAGCAAAAAAGCAAATTAAGTCGCCTAGAATGCAAATGGAGAAGCTTTAGAGATCCACTTCTCCACTCAACCTATTTAAAACTACTTAAAAACTTTACAGCGAGGAAACACTCAAACGGAAAAAGGAATACCATACGAATCTAATCCAACAAAGCAATAAATAAAACACAAGAACTATTCACCATAGCGAAAACATTCCTAAAGGAACTATCCAAAGGAGGACCGCAAGAAGACATTTGTCCTCATAAGTTTATCACTCATTTAATATAGTAACACAGCATATGTCGGCAGATAAAGGCCAGTATGGTCCATCTCGTCTGCCTAGCAAGGCAGCAACAGTAGGTGCACTTAATCTCAAAACAGCTAACACCACCTCCAATGATCCACTCCTCAACAGAAGCTGACCACACTGCCACACCTCAGAAGCTGTGGTCATAGTTTGACCTTCCATCACTCCGTAACCTAGAAGACACAATCCAGGCCCTCAACACAACAAACTCTGCGCTAGACCCATATCTAGTATTGTGGATGAAAATCACCCGCCCTCAACTCAGTGCCTGTCTAATGAAGATTATCCACACTTCGTTGTCCCTAGGGCAAGTGTCCACCTCTCTCAAGCAATCATCTATCCATCCTCTTATAAAAGCTTGACCCAACATACTCAAAGTCTTACAGACCTATATCCAGCATCGCAAAGATCCTTGAAAAAATAGTACCCACACAACTTCAAGACCATGTTACAGAAAATGCACCACTCGACCCATATCAGCATGGATTCAGACAACATCATGGGGTTGAAACCCTTATTACCTCCCTGTGAAACATCTTCATAACAGGATTACAAAGGTAGAAAAATGGTTTCCTTCTCCTATTCCTAGACATTGCCTCTGCCTTTGACTCCATCCCTCACAACTTGCTACTTCATAGGCTCTCAGAAATCAGACTCCAAGGGACCACTCTCACCTGGTTCTAATCGTACCTAGAATCTCAAAAGCAGCAAGTCAGAATCAACAAAAAGATTTCAATCCCATTCACTCAACAAACAGGAGTTCCCCAGGGCTCAAGTCTCTCTGCCCTCCTCTAATATTTTCATACAGCCAGTTTGCCAGACCTTCAACAACTACAACATTTAATATCAAATTTATACTGACTAAATAATGATCTTTACACCCATTAGCCTCATCTCCCCTAAACTCACCAGCCTCCAAAACTGTTTCAAAGATGCAAAGGAAGGCTCACCTGACACAATTTACACATTAACAATGAGAAGACAGAAGCCTTATATGTAACTATGGACCCAACATTCTGCCCTCCACAAACATTGAGAATAGACAACGCAGAAATAAGAGTCAAATCTGAGATCAAATACCTTGGCATAATAATAGACCAGCAACTGACTTTCCAAGCACATATAAGGCGAACAACATCCACTGTCTATGAAAAACTAAAAGCACTGAATAACCTCTGCCCCCTTCTCTCTGCAGACCTATTCTATATCATCTGCCAGGCTCTTATTACACCTCTTCTGGACTATTGCAATATCATTTATTAAGGCCTCTCCAAACACACCATCCACAGACTGTAATTGGCACAGAACATGGCTGCACAGATAATTACCGGAACCCCTCGTCAAGACCACATCACCCCATTGCTTATACAGTTCCACTGGCTTCCCATGACTGCCAGAATTAAGCTCAAAGCCCTCACCATAACATTTAAAATCCTACAGAGTGAATCTGCAAGCTGCCTTTTGCCTCTCATTGTCAAATCCAAAACTGAGCGGTCCAGAAGAACCTCCACTCTTAACCTCCTACAGATCCCTACCCAGATGATCAGGAGCAAGCGGTCCACCTGCAACAGAGCCTTTTCATTATTTGCCCCCACAATATGGAACTCCCTTCTAACAGCTCTGAGAGAAATTACAGATTTATCGGAATTCAGAAAGAGGCTTAAAACATACCTTTTTCTGAATGAACACAGCACAGACACGCACTCAGAAACCCCGCCACCTTAAAATGCACTCTAAGGACACAATAGACAAATACTCCTTTATCTGAACATAATTAACCAATCTAACCAGCAAAACCATAACTGTAAATAGTTGATGTTAAACTATTAAACTATGTTGTATAGCTTTTTTTACTATTCCTGTTTCATGTAACACAGTGTGAACAGGCCCCTGTTACACATTTGTTAATTGTGAACCACTTTGAATTGTAGAAAGGCGGTATAGAAATAAGTTTAAATAAATAAATATCAAATATCAACGTGAGGACCTAACAACCGAAAAACAGAAAACAATTGAAAATTATAAGCTTCTTCCCAAGACAAAAGACATGGTCTCTAACCACCACTAGTCTTCAATGCAAAAGAAAACACTGTTCCCAAGCTACTTAATCAGTCAGAGCCAAATAATTTCTAATAGAGCATGACATCAGGATTATGAGAGCTCTGTAATGTTAAAATTCTACATAAAGCATAAAGTAGCATGGTTGCCATGTTATTCCATTTTAATGGTTGATAAATAAAAAGAAACCCAAAAATAAACGAAAAATAAAGCAATACCTTTTTATTGGACTAACTTAATACATATTTGGTAATTATGATGGCTGCCTAACCCTTTTATTTTACCACTGTCCATTATAAGCTGCGGCCAAGGGTAAAGTCATGTTTCCTCCTCCCATATTGTTCTTATGTTTTAGTGGAGTGTTCTCTTTTTGTTTTTCTGTTCTTCTGTGTATTGCTAGGGTGAGTATGTTGGCAATGAAATATTTGAACTTAATACACTTTAGGCTAGCTTTCAACGGTTAAAACATTCTTCCTCAAGTTAACCTTCGAAAGCTAGTCCAAAAATGCATTAAGTTAATCCAATAAAATGGTATCACCTTATTTTCTTTTGTTTTTGCTTTTATTTCTCAAATAGACTATAGCTATCAGAAAATTGTGACTGTGCTATTATTGGACTCTCCTGTGTTAACACAGCTTTGTACTGCTCTCAGCATATATAAATCTCTCTCCATTTCCTCAAGAGTACCTTGGTGCTGAAGGTATATTGGAGGTTTAGAAGTGCACACTACTCTTGGGCCTTCTTCGCTGGATGGACAAAAGTAGTTCCACACCCACTCAAATAAGCGAGGATGTGTACCTGCTGGGCCAGTGGCACGGTGAAAGTCAAGTATTCTGCATCTGATACATATTAGAAAAGGAGAAAAAACATTGAAGAAATGAATATGGTTCATCCAAAATAATTATGGATTTGCACAGACTGGCGAGTACTTTGAAAGATCATCAGATCTCATTTTTTACTTTAATAAATTAAATGCTAATTGATGCTGTTATCTTAAATTCACCAAATACTCGGTATGTTCCTACTTTTATATACTAGCAGACCACCACTCTACTTTTTTAGGGTCAAATACTCACTTCAATTTGAGACAGGTTAAGAGCGAATAGATCTCACATGCTCCAATCCAGGCCTTGGTGCCTTGTAACCTGCCATTAAAATGGGACGCACCATGAGGATCAAATCCTTCTTTCCAGGCATCTTCTATCATGGATTGGATTTTTGGAATACAAGGTACTGAGGCATATTCTGATGTTAAAAAAAATAAAAAGGCAGATAAAAAGTAATTGAGAAACAGGCTCCATCTTGTCTGTTTTTCAGAAACAATTCTGAATAACTCATTTCCCCTTCCAACAGCCCCTTCTCCTCCACAACCAAAATAAAGCACAGTTACTTACCTGTAACAGGTGATCTCTGGGAACAGCAGGAATAAGTCTTCACATATGGGTATCATCGGTACCGACGGAGTCTGCACGGGAACGCTCCCCAGCGTCCAGTAAGAAAGCTTTTGGGAGAATCCCACAGCGCCTGCACACTGCCTTCCCGCCTTTCCCAACCGCCTCTCTCCAGTTCGAGTTTTAAAGCTGAGACAAAGAGAGAGAGGGGAAAGGAAAGATAGATAGAGAGATACAACTCCTAGGGGAGGTGGGTGGGTTGTGAAGACTTATTCCTACTGTTCCCAGAGATCACGTGTTACAGGTAAGTAACTGTGCTATCTCCAGGAACAAGCAGGAATGAGTCTTCACATATGGGGACTCCCCAGCTGGAGATGCCAGGGAGATCCCCAAGGTTGTGAGTCCCTGAGAAGGGCTCTACCTTCCCCCATGGATCTCGGGCATCCAACCAGGGATGGGGGGTAGGAGTTGATTAGGTATGGAACAGGTGTTTGAGAACAGCCTGACCAAACAAGGCATCCCGGCGGGAGTTCCTGTCCAAGCAGTAATGGGCTGTGAAGGTATGAACCGAGGCCTAGGTGGCCGCTCGACAGATTTGGTCGATGGACAAAGAGTTTAGATGAGCCAAAGAGGCTGCCATGGCTCTCACATTGTGAGCTGTGACATGGCCCTCCAGAGAAAGGTTCTTACTCTGGTAGGCAAAAGAAATACACTGAGCAATCCAATTTGACAGTGTTCTCTTAGAGACTGGAAGTCCTAAATGAGAGGGATCAAAAGCAACAAAGAGTTGAAAGGACTTTCTATGTTGCTGTGTCCTATGTAAGTAAAAAGCGAGCGCTCTCTTACAATCCAGGGTATGGAGATTCCTCTCTGCACTTGATGCATGAGGTCCTGGAAAAAAGACAGGTAAATACACCTCCTGGTTCAGATGAAAAGGTGAGACCACTTTAGGCATAAAGTGTGGATTGGTCCTGAGGACTAACTTGTCATGATGGAACCTTGTATAAGGAGGATTAGCCACCAAGGCTTGCAGCTCACTGATGCGGCGAGCTGAGGTGACTGCAATGAGAAAAATAACCTTCCAGGAAAGGAATTTCAAGGAGGTAGTGGCTAAGGGTTCAAAGGGTGGCTTCATAAGCTGACCAAGAACTAGATTCAAATCCCATGCCACTGGAGGTGGTCTAATGGGAGGTTTAGTTAAAAGAAGGCCTCTCATGAATCTTGCAATAAGAGGATGAGAGGAAATAGGCTGTCCATTGAGAGGCTTGAGGGATGCTGAAATAGCACTCAAATGGACTCTTACTGAATTCGTTTTAAGGCCTGCATGGGATAAACGCAGCAAATACTCTAGTAAAGAATTCAGAGGTATTGCAAGGGGGTTAAGACCCTTCTTTGCATACCAAATGGTAAACCTTTTCCATTTGAAAGCATAGGAACGTCTAGTGCAGGGGTCTCAAACACGCGGCCCGCGGGCCGCATGCGGCCCGCGAGAGACCTTTGTGCGGCCCGCGATGCACAGAAAAAAAAAAAACCCAGCTTCTGCAGCCTCTGTCTACAGCCACCACAAGCCTGATCAGCATCGGGGAGTTGAGCAGGAAGGAAAGCTCCTCACCGACCAGATAGCGATTGATCGCGAGACCACGCTTCTCCGCGTTAGCGCTTCTTTCCTGACCCGGCTCATACAGATCAGCTGAGCAGAGAGTGGCCAGACTGGTTGGCTGAGAGTCTGTCCCCTCCCAGTGACGTCACCAGCAGACCCGGAATCCGGAAACGAGGCTGCAATCAGTGGGAGCCGCGAGCCTGAAGCCGGGAAAATGGTAGGCTTTCCTTTGCCAGCAAAACAGGTATATTTATCAGACGAGCTCCGACAGACTTATTTGGTTTTTCCAAAAGCTCGTGTATTGTTATGAGAGAGGCTGTGAAATTGGTTTCTCTCTTCTTTGGGGGGAGGATGATTTGCATTTTCTGTCGCCCTTGGCTGAAAGGAGAATTACAGATGCTTTCCTAGATTAAGCTATCGCTTCCATTTGGAGCCTAACAGCCAAGAGACAAGCCGTGACTATTCTCTGAAATGTGTTGATTTAATATTTGCAGTGTTGCCTTTTGATAGTTAGGGTATGGTGCTTTGTGAGTCCTGGTAGTGCTGTTAGGACACGGCAGGTTTGCTATGGGTTCTAAATGAGCAGTGTTTCTAGTAGTTCCTAATGTGCCTGGCGGTTGGCACTGGTTTATAGTAATGTAGAAATCTTTTAGTCTTTCTTTATCCATACACTCATTAAGAGGCATGTTTACTAAAAGTTAATGTATGCAAATATTTATGCAAATGATGCCCTTATGCAAATGAGGCCTGCGTCTTGTGCGGCCCCCGGGTTACTCTACAAGTCCTCATTTGGCCCTCAAAGCAATTTGAGTTTGAGACCCCTGGTCTAGTGGAAGGCTTTCTGGAAGCATGAAGGATATCCTTCACTTGCTGAGAAAGTTGCAAATCTTGAAGGTCTAGGCCTTCAGCAACCAGGCCCTGAGATGGAGAGAGACTGGGGATTTGGATGCCATAACGTTCCCTCCTCCTGGGACAGGAGGTCTGGAGCAGATCCCAAGTCCAGGGAAGGAGCTTGAGAGAGATGCAGAAGTAGAGGGCACCACACTTGGCGTGGCCAACGTGGTACTATGAGGATCATAGACCCTCGATCTCTCTGAAGCTTGAAGAGAGTTTTGGGGATTAGGGGAATGGGTGTAAAGGCGTAAAGGAAGCCTTGACCCCAGTGAAGGAGGAAGGCATCCTTGGCCTGAACTCCCTGACACAGAATTGTGGAACAGAACCGGGGAAGTTTGGCATTCCACGGACTTGCAAAGAGGTCTATGTCCGGGGTTCCCCAAATCTGAAAGATTCTGGCTATCTGGTCCATATGGAGGGACCACTCGTGTGGAAGCAGAACTCGACTGAGTTTGTCTGCCCAAGAGTTTTGAACGCCTGGAAGATATATTGCCAGAAGATGAATTTGATGCTCTCTGGCGAAGGCCCACAATCTCAAAGCTTCGTTGCAAAGCGACAGAGAGCCAGTCTCGCCCTGCTTGTTCACGTAAAACATGGCTACTTGGTTGTCCGTGTGGATGAGGACTGTCTTGCAGTTGAGCAGGGTGTGGAAGACAGAGCTAGAAAAATTGCTCTGAGCTCCAAGAGGTTGATATGTAGAGAAGTCTCCTGTGGAGACCAGATGCCCTGGGTGGAGAGATCTTGTAGATGAGCTCCCCAACCCCTTGGAGAGGCATCTGTTGTAAGGGTTATTTGGGGTAACAACTGTTGAAAAGGGGACCCCAGCAACAGGTTTTGAGTGGACTTCCACCACTGGAGAGACCAAAAAAGGCGACTGGAGGTTGCTATTTTGTCTGATAGGCACCCTGATGCCTGGGTCCATTGGGTGGATAAAGTCCATTGAGCTGCCCACATGTGAAGGCGAGCGTAAGGAACCACATGCACGGTGGATGCCATGTGGTCTAACAGTTGTAACATCTCTCGAGCAGTTAAATGGGACTTTAACTGAATCTGGGAGGCTAACTGCACCAAGCGTAGGCAAATGGCCTGGGGAAGATAGGCTCTTGCAGTTGTGGTATCCAGCAAGGCCCCTATGAACTCTAGTGACTGAGTAGGGGTGAGATGGGATTTTGGGATGTTTATTACAAGTCCCAGATACTGAAGAACACACCTTGTGCAGGCTAGGGAAGTCTGGGCCTCTGACTGGGATGGAGCTCGGATGAGCCAGTCGTCCAGATATGGGAATACGAATATTCCTAGAGTGTGTAGAAATGCAGCTACTACTGCCATGCATTTTGTGAACACTCTTGGTGCAGAGGCCAGACCGAAAGGAAGCACTCTGTATTGGTAGTGCTTTCCTTGATAAAGGAACCGAAGGAACCTTCTGTGTGTTGGATGGATGAGGACATGGGTGTAAGCATCCTTGAGATCTAGAGAACAAAGCCAATCCTGACTCTGAAGGTATGGAAGGAGAGCACCGAGAGAAATCATCTTGAATTTCTCTTTGCATTGAAACTTGTTCAATTCTCTGAGATGTAAAATGGGTCTGTAGCCCCCTGTTTTCTTTGGGATAAGAAAATAGGGGGAGTAGAACCCTGAGCCCTGTTGAAGAAGGGGTACTTCTTCTATTGATTTTTGGGCAAGAAGGGTTGCAATCTCCTGACCCAGAAGGTCGAGGAGAGATGTTGGAGAATTGAACTGTCTCACCATGGTGTGAGGAGGAAGGTTTAAGAAATAAAGCTTGTACCCCTCCCTTATGATGGAGAGGGTCCATTGCTCTGCTGTGATTTGTTCCCATCTGGGAGCAAAGTGAGCTAACCTTCCTGGAATAGTGAGAGGCTCTGGTTCTTCTAGAGCCAGAAAGTCTAAGTTCTCTAGTTGTAAGTCAAAGGCCCTGAGGAGGCTAGGCTGTTGGGCCGTAGCAGTCCTTGCAGCCTTAGGCTTGGCCTGTTTAGATTGTTGCTGACGCTTTGCAGCAAAACGACCTGCAGAAGATGTCTGCTGACCATAAACAGGATAGTATCTCCCTTTTTTGGGATAAAAAGCCTTTTTGAACAACCTTTTTTTTAACAGGAGCAGAAGTAGACTTTGAAAGTCTATCTAAAGCAGAATTTTCAGCATCCATCTGAGTGGCCTTTGCTTGCCAATCCTTTCCAAAAAGGTTTTCACCTGTACAAGGAAGATTTCCTAATCCATCTTGGACCCAGGGTTCCAAATCAGAAGCTTGTAACCAAGCAACTCTGCGTGCAGCTATGGCAATAGCCGAGGCTCTGCTGGCACACTCAAAAGAGTCAAAGGCTGCACGGTTGGAAAATTTGGAAACATCCTGGGCATGTTTAAGCCAGGTGAGAAACTCCTCCCTTTTATCTTCAGAAATAAAAGGGGCTAAAGTCTGCAGATCTGTAACTTCTTTTAGAAACATCCCCATATAGAGACTATAGGAGTTGATTCTGGCAGTAAGCATGTTGGCCTGGAAAATTTTCCGGCCAAAAGCATCTAAGGTTCTGCATTCTCTTCCTGGAGGATTAGATGAGTGCCTTTTTGCACTCTAACTTCTTCATGGCAGACTCCACCACAATAGAGTGGTGAGGAAGTTGAGTCTTATGAAAGCCAGGACAGGGAGGAACACGGTACGTGGTGTCCAACCTACGAGAATGAGGGGAGGTGGTGAGAGGAGTCTCCCATATGCCCAACATGTGATCATAAAGGATCTCATGAATTGGTAAAGTAGCTGCCTCCTTAGGAGCCTTAGGATATTGTAAAATATCCAATTGTTTGGCTCTAGGCTCTGACTCAGGGGCCACAGAGATGGAGAAGCCCCTGGCCACTTCGCTAATGAAGTCTTGGAAAGACAAGTCTTCTGGAGGAGACATTCTCCTTTTTGGAGAAGAAGGCTCCTGAGGAAGGAGTACCGATGCTTCGACAGAAGCCTCTGATTCATCAGAGTCCTCGGAGGAATCGAAGTATTGCCTGTCTGGATGCTCCTGCAGAGCCCGATACGCGTACCGAGTGGTATCGACATCGGGAGTGATCGGTACTGGTTCAGTACCGATGGGCATCCTAGGACAGGGTACCGCTGCAGTCGACACCGAAGCCGATGTCGATGCAATCGGTCCCGGTACCGAAACCGGTACCGACAATGGAGTTTGTTGCAGTACCGGAGGCGTCGCAGCCTGTATGAATGCCGTAATGGCACGCTGCATGGTCAGAATATTCTGATCCATCGACGCCACCAATGTCTGGAAACCACCGGTACCCCAGAACATGGCAACAGGTGATCGGTCGAGGTCACGCCATCGATGTCAACCTGTGACCCCATAGATGAAGCTTTGGAAGCCGGGGCTTCCCGCCGGGGTAATTTTGCCGGTGTAGAATCCTCGAGGGCAAGTCCGGAGGCATCTCGATGCTTAGAGGGAGATCTACCCTTCGAGGACTGGCTGGACTTATGTTTGGTTACCTGAGATCCATGAGAGGAAGAAGCAGCCCTGGAAGACATCGATGCCACCGAAGCTGCATCAGAGGGAAACAGGGTACTGAGCTTAGCCGCTCGGTTCTGTCGACCTCTTTTAGACATCATGGAACAGGACGCACAATCCGTGATGGAATGGTCAGGACCCAAACATTTTAGACACCAGTCATGGGTGTCGGTGACAGAAATAGTACCGCTGCACTTCGTGCACTTTTTAAACCCGGAGGCGGGCTTTTCCATGAGGAAAAATATTTCCTAGGCCTAAGGCCGAAGAAAAAAATTGCACAGAAGTGGGAAACGGTAGGGTTTTTTTTTTTAAAGAAAGAAAGAAAGAAAAGACCGGCGGTACCGGTCCGACGTCGAAGAAGGCAGACGCGAGACCAAAGAACTAGAAATAAAGAAAGAAATTCTTCAGCGGTGACAGGAACACGACCTGCTGGCTCCGCGGAAAAGAAGAACTGGAGAGAGGCGGTTGGGAAAGGCGGGAAGGCAGCGCGCAGGCGCTGTGGGATGCTCCCAAAAGCTTTCTTACTTGACGCTGGGGAGCGTTCCCGCGCAGGCGCCGTCGGTACCGATGATACCCATATGTGAAGACGCATTCCTGCTTGTTCCTGGAGATACAAACTTTACATGGGCTTAGGATACAGACACATACTACATAATTGATGGACACATGATTAATACACAAGAAAAAAATTGCAAGTCTGAAACTAGAATATACTAATGCCTAAACAAAGTGGAAGAGTAGCCTAGTGGTTAGAGCAACTGCCTAGTACCCAGAAGATCAAGGGTTTGATTCCCACTGGCACTCCTTGTGACGTTGGGCAAGTCACTTTACCCTCCATTGCCTTGGAAAAAAAGGCCTGGCTATCTACTTCTAGTGATACATTGCCAAGAAAACCCAGAGGCAGCTGGGTTGCCAGGAGTCAGCTCTGACTTGTTAGCACTTAAAATTTTTTTTTTTTATTATGTCAATCTACCCTTAGTTCTGGCTCTGCAGCTATGTTCTTCCCTATAATAATTACTATCCTGTGTCTCACTTTTCCAGAAAGCAGAGTCCTAATTTGACAAATTCCCTTCTTCCAGAAACCCCCCGCCCTTTTTTTTTAATTTTTTTTATTTATGACATTTTCATTACAATCCAGAAAAAACAAATCTGAATCGGAAATTAAACATACAGGTAAATTTCAAAGGACCATCTAGATACATACATATATACATAGCCCTGAAGAAAAACAAGATCAAATTGGAATAGACCACAATATATCCCCACTATACGATCCAAGAAAAAAGAAATTCAAAAGGTATTACCCCATTCAATATACTAAATCATCTCCCCCAAATGATGGTCAGTGTTTGGGGCAGCCAACAACCAGCTCTGCCGGTACTTTGGTGCTCCGGTCTCCTGGGGGAGTTGAAAAGCCTGCAGTTGTAACTTTAGATAGCTTATGGGAAGCTCTCTCAGCACTGCAACAGTCCCTATTGCCTGTGGTGGGTGTTTTTACTCAAGATTTGGCAGAAATTAAAGCCCAGTGCACTTCATCTGGTTTGGAGGCGGTTGCTCAGTCTACAAGAATTTCTCATTTGGAATCTAAAGTGGAGGATCTTGAGACACTAGGGGCTTTAAATGTACAGGATTGTTTAGTTCAAGCAAGAAAGTTAGAGTTCTTGGATAATCAACTTCGAAAGAACAATCTTAGGTTCTTGAACTTCCCTTGGTCCCCATTGCTAGCTCCAGTGGATTTGGTCCGTAAATTCTTTATTGATGTTCTGCAGATGCCTGCCGAATCTCTCCCTCCGGTGGTGAGAGCTCAATATGTTTCTATTTCTAATTTGGATACCGAACAGTGGGCATTAACCTCTGATTCGGGTCCTCTGCAAATGGAGTTAGCTGATTTTCTTGAGAGCTCTTTGGAGGTAGTGACAAGCAGAGCGACTTTGTTAGTAAATTTTGCCTTCGAGTCAGATCGGAATACGGTGCTTAAATTGTATTTCCGTAAGATTTCAGTTACACAGTTTTTAGGCTCAAAAATATTAATTTTTCCTGATTTGGCTAGGGAAACGCAAAAAAGGAGAAGAGCGTTCCTGGCTTTGCGCCAGAGGACGCTTGCCCTGGGTGCGCAGTTTAAATTAAGATATCCGTGTAAGTGTGTGATTATTTATCAGTCTAAACAGTATATGTTTTTTGAGCCTAATCAGCTTGTACAATTTCTTGTAAATAGGGAAGTGGGTGGTGTTGGGGCTGTTCCCGTATCGGCGGCCATATAGTAATATCATTGCTCCTATGATTAAAAAAAAACCTTCTTAAACAAATGCTACAAACTCCTGTGGGTCAATATTTAAATACTGTACCAAAGCAAGTGTTTATTTAAACTGTGCAAGCAGCGTTTTAAATAAAGCATCTATATGCAGGGCCACTAGCTGGATAGGTGACACTGCTAAATATATTTGGACAGCACTCATCACAGCCATTATTATTTACAGCACGGTATTCAGCTGCTGGACATATAAGCTGTGTGTCCTAACCTAAACTGCACAGCTATGCCGATAGCAGCCAAATATCACCACTATTTAGATATATGGGTGAAGCGCCTTATTCTACCCTGGAAATACATGGATAGTGTGGGAGAGGTCAGAGAAAAAGTCCAGCGCAAATTAACAGATAGGGGACTCATTCATATAGCAGCAACTGCAATGCAGATAAGTACTTTTGAATACTGACCTGCTGCTGTACAAATTGGTTTGGATTCCATTCTTTGACAAGGCAAATGAATACTCGTTCAATTTAAAGCCTTGGTGAAGTGTTACTGCACACAAATTTCAAATATGGCCTAATTCAACTATTCATCCATTTGTTCTTTTTTAATTTCCTATTTCATGTTTGGTTCAAAGAGTCCAATGGTACTAATTTGATAATTTTTTGCATGGTTTATTAAATTCAAAAATGCCTGTGTATTCACATTTGTCTGTCCCTCTCATGTCTGTGACACCGACATCACACTAGGTAGGTGGACAAAACCAAAAAATATGATCTGCTGGGATATCAGCAAATGAACAAATCAGCTCTCCTGCTGGGGCTGCTGCTGACAACAAACTGCCTCACACACTGAAAATACAGCTAGATCTCCCATCCCAGAAATAACCACAAAAGCTACTATAAAACTCCCTTTAACATGGCAACCTCTCCCCTTTTTCAAGAATTGTCTGCTCTTTCCGAACTCTTTAACCACAATTTACTAAAGTGCGGAAAGGTCTTGCAGTTAGTGCCAATATTAATGTGTGGTAATTGAAAAATATGTGTCCTAACTGTTGGGGTCATTCCTAGTTCTTTGGGGAAGGTAGCTGTGCAGCTAACGCAGGGAAAAATTACTAGCTTATGCTAACTGTCCAGCTGATAACACAGCAAGTAGTTTAGCTTACTGCATTGTGCGTTATCTATTACAGTATGTATTAATGTGTGCTAACAACCTCTGTATTAATTGTAAAATGTGGTCCCAATCCATTCCCTGCCCAAAAGGAGAAATTTTCCATACCTAATCCCCTTTCCCTGAATTCTGCTAGACCAAGCCGGATGAGAGTGTTATGCTCCCCAGCCAGCAGGTGGAAGCAGACCAGAGCAACTTTCACTGAAGTATATACGCTGGGGCAGAATAGAGAAGCCAGTATGATACTTCCCAAACAGAAAGTAAGGGATATGTTTAGTAAAGGGCGTTAAGGGAGCTAGTGTGCTGTTAATGCTTGTTATCGGCACCCTTGCACCCTTAACGCTGCAAAAAAGCTGCATTAACAGGCGGCAAAGGCTCCTGCAGCGTTAAGGGTGCAGTAGGCAGAGAGTGGACGTTAACAGAGCAAGAGTAGGCGTTAACAGGTGTTACCTTAACTGCTGTTGCGCTAACATGTGTTAAAGCCCTTTAACGCTGGGAACCCTAATACCAAGTAAAACCTTGTGGAAAGGGTGTATTTTGAGAGGAGACTGCCTATTTGAATGTCTGCAATGTGATGCACTGACAGGGAAGCCCAAAACAGTGATAGTAGTGCTTCAATAGCAGCAACAGCATAGTGCCCAAGTATAAAAGGGCACCATGTTGATGAGACAAATGGGGCAAAGGAGGTGGCACGTTGGTCATGCAGTGAGGGTTTCTGGGGTGCAAAGCAGACCAGGCAGCTGCCCAGGTGGCACATCTGCAATATCCATCATGATCCCACATTGACACTGGTGGCACACAGACATACTGCTGCTTTGGAAAGGTGATGCATCACATGGGGTGGGCCAAGGTTTCCTGGCACCCAAGGCAGGGACCCCAGCCAGTCCCCCCCCACCCCACTGCTGCTGAAGCCAGCTCCGGAGGTAGAGGATGATAGCGCCAGCTGCTGTAGTGCTACAGGGAGCTGCAAAATGCAGGTGCCCAGGGAAATACCACAGCTGCGGCTGCCTCCCCCCCCCCCAAGATGTATCAGAAGTAGGCGGTGATAGGGTTCTGGCAGCGGCAGTTGTTTGAGGGGATGGCATGTCCGTCAATGTGAGCCTCTGCTCCACCCATCTGGACCTGGCTCCCTAGGCATCTGCCAAAGCTGCATGGTGGACGGGTCTGTACTGCATTCCACCCCCCTCCCCCCCAGACAGCATGCTGGCATGGCAGCAGGGTGTGAGGGTGTTGGCGGCAGACAAGACCCATGTCATGGTCCTGTGTGCCGATCACATCGCAACATGTGCCCAGGTCTGCCTAATGGTAACATGTCAGCCTCAGGGACTGGTGTATCCATACAGCACAACCCACGAAGCCATTGTGTATATGTGTATATATATATATATATATATATATATATATATATATATATATATATGAGTGGAGGGTCACGAATTCAAGATCCTGCTGTGGATCATGTATTACATGTTCCTGTGGATAAACATTAGCCTACAGTGCAGGTACAGCACCAGCATGTGCAACCCCAAATGAATTGGCCAGCAAGGGTACAAACGCCCATCAGCCACACAGACAGGCTCCACTATTCACAACTGCATGGAAAATCAACCTGATAACACCAGTACACTGAGCGGGTATTAATGTCAGAGGGCAGTACTGAGCCGATATGGAGACCAAAGAGGCAGGCAGGAATGCCAGTCATCCCCACTTTTGCACAGTACGGGTGTGTGTGTGCGTGTGTCTCTCTCCAGAATTCTGTGGTCTTCTGCACTGCACTGTGCCTCGAATTGCCTAGGCTGATCCCAGCGTTAGTCTGAAAATGTGCATGATGAGGAGCAGAGGACTGTGGGTATGGCCATAAACAGAGCGGTTTGCTCAAGATGTGTGTGCATCGGAGGTAGGGCCAATGGCTGTCATGCCTGTCTGCCACATGCATGGCCTGGGTGACCACAGCAGTTCACTCTGTGAGGACACTCTCACTCTGACCGAGCTGTGACCATGGCATAACTATGTATCCACATAGTGCTTATATAGTGTGCTACTCCAGTGATGTGGGTGCACGCCATGTCCTGGGAGGCCAATCACTGTGCCACATGTTGGACGTCCATGTGATTGAACAGTAACTGTCCATGTGATTGAACTAAGTAACTGTATAGCAGCACACGTTACCGCCTAACACTATATGTATATAAAATGTTTTTAGCACCACTGTATATAGCCCACATTGTACATAGCTCAAACCAATCTAGCACACAACACACTCCCAACGAAATCTCCACCCTCACTGCATGTATAACCCACTCACACTACCAGATTGTTTGCTGTGATACCACCTTGATTATTATGATAAGGCGGTTTAGAAATCCTGTTAAATAAAATAAAATAAATAATTTGCCCCAAACCAGGGTATACATGCTTGCCCTGTGTACATGCAGTGTGTGCTGACCAGCAGACTGGCCCCATTTGGTATGTACATGGCTGAGACAGCTCTGTGATGGGCAGCAGGTTAAGTCTAACTGTGCTTGCTGTGGTGGATTGGTAGTTTCAGGTGGCTGGGACAGGAGCCATTCCTGCCCTGCTCACTGTAGTCATGGCAGGACCAGCAGGATGGCAGCAGAGCCCCACTGCAATTGGCATGGCACCTACTGCTGCAACACTGGGCACTGACATGTGCTGTTCTAAGGGGAGTCCCTGTCCAACAGGGGCAGGACACAGTTCCCAGATGTGACAGCCACCTACAGCATGCTTCAATTCTGCAGTAAAGGTGACTAGCATAACACACTACAGACAATAGTTACCAAACACTGGCAGTGATGTGGATCTGCAGCACGGTTGGCAGAAACCATCTCTAGCAATGCAAGCTCTGGGGACCAGGGCAATGTTCCCTCTAATTTTCTGTAGGCTGTGTGTGCATAAAATATCAGCTGTGCAGCTTTTGAAGGAAGGTTAAATTTTTGTGCGTCACATAACGACACTCTGAGTTCTATAATTTAAAATTTGACTACATGTCAGAATACATTATGTACACCACATTGATTGCACTAGATAATATTGTAGAACTTGTGAAAACCGTAAATACACAACAGCTTTTAAAATTTTAAGATGTCTGTGTTTTCTATCAGAATCAGAACCATAATTTTTGTGCGCTCTGTTATAAAGTATGTGCGCTCGCTCGGTGAGGTGTGTGCGCGCGCACACACACGCGCACAGCTTAGAGGGAACAGTGGACCAGGGGCTGGGCGCCCATCCTCACCCTCAGGGTGACTGCAGAAACTGCTCAGTAGCATGGTTTGTAGCTGCTTTGTGCTTGTATCACACACTGTCAGTGCAACTTACTGAGCTGAGGTGATGGATCAGTGCATTCTCCATGTGTTGATCAGTTGTAGACTGCTGTTCTGTATGTGTACTGCATCATGGGTACTGGAGGGGCTAACCTATACCAGTACAAACAGCAGACATTTTAGGCAGTCACCTGCATCTCTTTGTATCCAGCCATTGCAGTGCAGAGCTGTGTGGAAGTGTAGCCTACTGGTTAGTGCAATGTCTCCATAAGTTAGGTGCAATGTCTCCATAAGCAGGGGACAGGGGTTCAATTCCTACTTGTCCTTTTTGCGACTGTGTGCTACTCAGATCATTTTCATGCCTGTAACAGTCAGGGCTCTGCTGTGACTGACTATAAGACACAGCCTTTTAGTTTGTTATACGTTCTACCCATAATTTGGGCAAGCAAACAGACTATTCGTCATCATGCCCATCTGAGAGCATGGCTTTATTGGTTGTGCTACAGCACATTGCAGGAGATCATACATGTTTACCCTGCAGATGTCTGGCAACTGCTTGGAGGTGTGGCATAATGGTAATGGCACAGGCTTGGGACCCAGGCTACCAGGGTTCGAGGCCCACCAGCACTCCTTTTGTGACACTTTGGAAGGTTTTACTGTGCAGTTTAATGTAAACAACACCCTTCATGGATTGCCCACACCTCCCTCTGACCTTGGGCAGGTCACTTAACCCTCCGTTAACTCAGCTGACTGCAGCTTCTTACAGTCCCTGGTTTTTTTTTTAAATCAGACATTACAACTTTTTTGGTACAAGGTATCCCAACGTGACTGCACTGATACAGCGGTATACTAATAGGCAGATACATGCATACAGCTGGAACCTGCTTGTGCAACATGAATCATGTATGCCATGACGACTGTGACTGTGTAGCTTTGGCTCCATCACATCTGTTCAGTACATCCACACACATCCTATCCCTCAGACAGCCACCTGCAGGTATCACCTTATGTCCGTTTGTGCCCAGTTTGGATGACACCTGTCCAGTCCAGTTATCTGCACATTTGTCTGGGGTGTTGTATGGCGACTCTGTGGCTGGGGCAAGTGCGAGACCCACATGTCTGGTATCAGGCCTTCCATGTGGCAGTGGTGCACATTTTCACACAGTACAATACGTTGGGGATAGTATCTGTGGCACATCGGTGCTGCAGCCCATACCACCCTCTCCTCTGCTGCCATCCTTCTTTCAGCCCATCCATCCGCCTCCGTCGGCTGTGTGCAGTCATGTCTTCTTGTGCAGGCTGCTACACTATGGCCTACATTGGTACTCTTTTCCACATTTTGGTTTTTCACACACGCCTCTCCTGTGCCTGATCTGCACATCACCGCTCCTACTCTGTCGTCCTCTTGCTGCACATATTCTGCCACTGCCGACTCTGTTGGGGGACATGTCTTCCCCAACCTATGCCACACACTGACATTGCACGGTTTTACATTGGCACCCCCACTGTGCATTGGTACAGCTGCCTCTCACATGCTCGTCCAATTTACTGGCTGCCACATAGGGTGTCTACGGATCTGGCAGGTCCATCAGCTCCCACCTGTCCTTCCAACAGCACCTTTACATTGACTTTCCTTGGTGCTTCTTTATCCAGCGTTATGGCTACACCTGTTTTCGGATGTTAAGGTACACGCTTGACACCTTAATGCCCGATGTCCTGTTAACACACGTTAAATGGCCCATAGTACCCTTTACGCGGGAATGCCTCCTACTCGCCCAGCACCCTTTACGCATATAACACCCCTTATTGCTGCCGTTATCACCTGTTACCTTAACGCCCTTTAGTAAACATACTCCTAAGACTGAAAAACTGAGGAAAATAAAAGTATTAAATCAACAATAACTCTGTTCATACTTCTGGCTTTCTTACTGTTCTTAACTCTGCACTATACACATAGTTTTTAGCTACCAACCTTAGTCTGTTAATGAGTTCAATTATTGTTATAATGCAAAGTTGCTTGTTATGTCCTCTGTAAACTGCCTCTGATCGCTGGAAGAGGCGGTATATAAAAATGTGTAAATAAATACATACACTAATACTGAAAATGCAGTTAAACTCCAACAGGGTTCCCAAACCTGTAATAGTTTTCGGGGGCAAGTTCTCCAAATGGGTGAATTTTGCGCAAAGCATGACAGTCAATCTCACTTCTAAGCCAGGGTATGTGGAGTATGATCTCAATTTCTAAATTTTACTGCTAATGCTCGACATAGTACTTGTATCATGCCAAAGACAGCCTCCTTCTGGAGTTGTAAGATGCTATGTGTATGGGTAATTTATCAAAATGTGCTTGGAAAGTCCTCTTAATTAGGCCCGTGGCACCCAAAACAATGGGAAGTAACTCGGTATTTTTCTGCCACATTTTCTTGGTCTCTGACTGCATTCCTTGGTACTTGAAGATCTGCTCCCTCTCAATGCGGTTTACAGAGTAGTCACTTGGGACAAACACCTCTATAATCAATGCTCACTGTAAATCATCTCATCGTGTATGCAAATATAAGAACATAACATCAACACCAATATCAACCTCTCATCCTTTAGTTTCAGTTCACTTCTCCTTAACCATTCATGCCTCCACTCTGGATCGACAAAGGGTTCCTGGAGTAACATGCTGTATTTTCTACTGTATTTGTGCATTTGCCACTTGTTTTTCCTTGTCTGTTGATCTAATAGTTTGAAAAGTTTTTTCTATTGTTTTGCAAATTCTGTTACTTCCTTTCCTGTGTAGGCTTGTAGATTCTCACTCATTCCTTTGAGTTGTTGGAATGCCTGTCCAAGTTTGATGACTAAGATAGATTCTGGACATTTATTTTCATATTTCAGCATTTTTTATGTATTTGGATCCGACACAGTTAGGTAGGCCTGGAGGCCTATGATAGTAGCACTGTAGATGAAATCAATCTCTATGAGGCCTAGCCCTCCTTCAGCTCTAGGGATGTACAGCCTTGGGACAATGTATTTTGAAGAGAAAGTGAGGAAAAGTAGTAAAACAAAAATCAAACCTTATCCGCATGAAATCCATGAATGGTTTCCCTAGACATACCGAGTATTTATACATGTGTATATATCTGCTACTGACAATATCTCCTACATACCAGAGAGCCCCATGTCCATTGCAGGGCAGGACAAGACTTTTCCTCCTTGTGGGGGTTCAAACAACCTGCGAGCTGTATCAGGAACTGCTGCTCAAACCCAGCAGAGAATAGGCCTTGGGGCTCCAGAGGACCTTCAGAGGTCTTTCAGCTTGAGCCAGGACCATATGGCCATCCAAGATGGCTGCTGCTCCTGCTGGCAGGAAAATCATGGGAGACACTGTAGAAGCAGCAAAAATGGCACCATGAGCCCAACAAAGATGGTCACAACTTAGGGAAGCTCTCCCTACCTCCAATCCTGATTTTGACCTTAAGACCATGGTTAGTGATCCTGAAGGCTCAATAGCTCACTAAACTCGAAAGCTACCCCACTGGCACTCAGTGCAAGGTAAAAAGAACAACCCTCCTGCTCCATATCTCTGCCTTTGCCACATGCCCCTGATATTGGACTGCAGCAGTTCCCGTTTCCCTTGGCTTTTGCCTGTTATTACTGCCTTACCCTTCACTCCCAATGAAGCAAAAAATCACCAAATTATACCCCCAGAAAAAAAACTCATTCAATATAATTTTTGTCGGAATGTACCAAGGGAAGACAGAATGTGGAGTCTGTTCCCAACCAGTCAGTAAACTCCTTTTTAATCATTTATGGTTCAAGTTTAAAACTATATTCTGTCAAAAAGAAATCAGTTGTGGCACTTAACTTATTAGATCCTAAAGACCGCCAAAGTCAAATTTCTCATGTGGCCAAGGCCAGCTTCAAAGCACGACGTGCACGTTTCGGGGTTGGGGACAGACTCCACATTCTGTCTTCCCTCGGTACGGTCTGACAAAAATTATATTGAATGAGGTTTTTTTCTGGGGTAATAATTTGGTGATTTTTTGCTTCATTGGGATTTATTGTATCACCTTTTTTGGAGATTTCTTTTGAGTGGGTTACCCTTCATTCCAGCATGACTCATTCATGACAGCTCTATTGGTTCCCGTAAGCTGCATGTTACAGTTGGTGCAAATTTGTTTGGCTGATCCCTGTTAAAAGCAAGCTGCTGGTTACTGTAGTTAGGTAAACATGAAGAAGTGCTGCGTTTCGCTGGTATAAACTTTATGCACCAGTAGTTCTGTCAGTTATACACCAGCAGATCTGCTTTGGCTATCTAAATCTGAAAGTATTGATTGCTGGAGGATTGGGTCTGATCCTTTCAGTGAAGATCTTGATGCAGCACCATAATGGAATGCAACAGTGGAACATAGGAGAGGCAAGTTTTGGCGGGAACTAATGCTACGAGTGACCA
The DNA here is from genome assembly GCA_033557465.1 of Ichthyophis bannanicus. Lineage (NCBI taxonomy): Eukaryota > Metazoa > Chordata > Amphibia > Gymnophiona > Ichthyophiidae > Ichthyophis > Ichthyophis bannanicus. The sequence continues at coordinate 868,977,624 of CM066033.1, forward strand.
TCTCCTCCATGGGGTTATCAACTCGTTGCTGTGTGGGGTGAACTGAAATGTAAGCGGGACGTGCAGGGGACTGTGTCGATCCGCCGGTTTAATGGTACTGAGCCACACTTTTTTTCTCTGTGGTTGATCACCGTCATGAAGTCCCCTCAGCAGGGCAACTAGTGCATCCTGATTTTAACTCACTTCTATGAAGGGCAGTAGTCTCCACTGTAAATTGGAGGTTACAAAGCATAAAGCAGAAAGGAAAAACTAAGATAAAAACAAAAGAACAACAAATCAGGAACAGGATGACAATGATAAAACAATGGAAAAAAATTTTGAAATACACAAAGGAACAGAAGAAAAATTAACCAAAGTGAAACCAAGTGCTGAAAGGGTGAGCATTTATACCACTTCTGATCAGTATATTGCCTGCCATCTGTTGTTAATTCAAAAAGCTATAGACGATCATAGCAGTGGCATATCAGTATTCTGTTAGCACTTTACACACGATATAATTCTGCTACAGGGTGCCATAGCAGTGCAGGAGTGTGCTCCAATATTCGATTGATGATCCTTCTTTATCTTGCTATATGCAATTGATACAGCTCTCTGCCCTGAATTTCAGCAGTTAGTTGCAATCCTGATGAATATAAATCTTCTTGGCGGTTGGAGCTCCCCAGTGGGCTTTTCTATGTACTGCCTTTAAGAGTTTGTGAACGGTTTTTCAGTGTTTTTCTGGGCTTTTGATCCTTGGAGTAATCTTTTTCTCATACTTAGCTATGTCAAGCTCAAAATCCTACGCTGCTGCTTTATCAAAGTATGCTCGTGCTCCTGATGTTGCCCCTTTAACTTCTACTCCAGAATTAAGTGTTGCCTCTGCTGCTTCACAAAGTATAGCTTCTGGTTCATCTTTACCTTGATGTTCCTTCATCTGTATGTCTTGAACTTTAATAATGGAAAACTTTACAGCATGGACGTATATTGCCTTTAGCGACTATCGTGCCAGGAGGATTGATTTCACAGGTGGAAAGATTGCTTACGTCCCTGCCTTTGAATCAACTCATCATCAGAAGCTTCACTTTTTCAGATGAGTAGTTTTGTTTTCTCAAGAGCGATATCGGTGCCATTACCCGATACGTTGCAACAGTCCCTGTTAGCTTTTGGGGTCTGAACAAAGATAATATATGGCTTATGAAAGTTGTTGTTTGCAGTGGCTGGTCCGTTGGGCCGTATAGCCTCATGCGAAGTTGGCTGAATAGCCTTTTTAAACTTTGAATAAAATAGAGGGCCTGTTACTAGAGAATGTTTGACATCCTCATTACAGGCGATCCGACAAAAATCTTTGAGTAAATGATTAGTTCTGTACGTTAAGTTATAGGAATATAATTTGGTGACCTTAGGGATCACTTGGACTGTGCCTTCTTTTTTGGGAAAAACGTTGGCAGAATGATTGACTGGTTAAGGTGGAAGTCAGACACCACTTTAAGAAGGAATCTAGGATGAGTATGCAGCACCACCCTATTGTGAAAAAAAACTTAGGGGTATGTGCATTAGCAGCCAAAACCATGCGGTAAGCAGGAAAATTCTGTGGTATTTATAGATACAGCAGAGGATTGGATTTCCTGTGGAAACAGAACAGTTACTTACCTGTAACAGGTGATCTCTGGGAACAGCAGGAATAAGTCTTCACATATGGGTACGTCGGTACCGACGGAGCCTGCGCGGGAAACGCTCCCCAGCGTCCAATCAGAAAGCTTTTGGGAGCATCCCACAGTGCCTGCATGCTGCCTTCCCGCCTTTCCCAACTGTCTCTCCTCAGTTACGTTTTAGAGCTGAGACAAAGAGAGAGAGAGAGAAGGAAGAGAAAGAGAGACAACTCCTAGGGGAGGTGGGTGGGTTGTGAAGACTTATTCCTGCTGTTCCCAGAGATCACCTGTTACAGGTAAGTAACTGTGCTATCTCCAGGAACAAGCAGGAATGAGTCTTCACATATGGGGACTCCCTAGCTTTAGATGCCAGGGAGAGAGCCCATAAGTTGTGTCTCCCTGGAACAGGGCTGCACTTCCCCACCTGGATCTCTGGCATCCCATGAGGGATGGTGGGTAGGAGTTGATTAAGTATGGAACAGGTGTTTAAGAACAGCCTGACCAAACAAGGCACCCCGGCGGGTTCAGATGAGCCATTGAGGCTGCCATGGCTCTCACATTGTGAGCTGTGACATGGCCCTCCAGAGAAAGGTTCTTGCTCTGTTAAGCAAAAGAAATACACTGGGCAATCCAGTTAGAAAGTGTTCTCTTGGAGACTGGTTGTCCCAAATGAGAAGGATCAAAGGCAACAAAGAGTTGGGAAGACTTTCTATGTTGCTGTGTTCTTTGTAAGTAAAAGGCCAAAGCTCTTTTACAGTCCAGGGTATGAAGATTCCTCTCTGCACTTGATGCATGAGGTCCTGGAAAAAAAGACAGGTAGGTAGACCTCCTGGTTGAGGTGAAAAGGCGAGACCACCTTAGGCATAGTGCTTGCAATTCACTGATGCGGCGTGCAGATGTGATTGCAATGAGAAAGATAACTTTCCAAGAAAGGTATTTCAAGGAGGTGGTAGCTAAAGGTTCGAAAGGCGGCTTCATAAGCTGACCAAGAACCAAAATTTAAGTCCCATGCCACCAGGGGTGATCTAATGGGAAGCTTTGTTAAAAGGAGGCCTCTCATGAATCTTGCTACAAGAGGATGAGAGGAAATAGGTTGTCTATTTAGAGGCCTAAGTGAAGCTGCAATAGCACTCAAATGGACTCTTACTCAATTTGTCTTAAGGCCTGCATTAGACAGATGAAGGAGATACTCCAGCAACGATTCCAGAGGTATGGCACGGGGGTTAAGACCCTTCTCAGAACATCAGATGGTAAACCTCCTCCACTTGAAAGCGTACGAACGTCTAGTGAAAGGTTTTCTGGAAGCAGAAAGAACATCTTTCACTTGTTGAGAAAGATGAAGATCCTGGAGATCTAGGCCTTCAGCAACCAAGCCCTGAGATGCAGAGACTGGGGATTGGGATGCCATAGCTTTCCGTCCTCTTGAGAGAGGAGGTCTGGAGCAGACCCTAACTCCAGGGAGGGAGCTTGAGAGAGATGTAGAAGCAGAGGGTTCCACACTTGCCGTGGCCAATGTGGAGCTATGAGAATCATGTGGCCTCTGTCTCTCTGAAGCTTGAACAGGGTTTTGGGAATTAGGGGAATGGGTGGAAAAGCATACAAGAAGTCTTGACCCCAGTGAAGGAGGAAAGCATCCCTTGCCTGAGCCCCCTGAGCCGGAGTTCTGGAACAGAACCGGGGAAGTATGGCATTCCACGGACTTGCAAAGAGGTCTATATCCGGGGTTCCCCAAATTTGAAAAATCTTGGATACCTGGTCCATATGTAAGGACCACTCGTGTGGAAACAGAACTCGACTGAGTCTGTCCGCCCAAGAGTTTTGAATACCTGGAAGATAAAATGCCAGAAGATGAATGTGATGCTCTCTGGCGAGGGCCCACAGTCGCAGAGCTTCGTTGCAAAGCGACAGAGAGCCAGTTCCTTCCTGCTTGTTTACATAGAACATGGCTACCCGATTGTCCGTGTGGCTAAGGACTGTCTTGTGGCTGAGCAGGGTGTGGGAAAACTCGTAGAGCAAGGAAGATTGCTCTGAGTTCCAAGAGATTGATATGTAGACAAGTCTCCTGTGGGGACCAGATGCCCTGGGTGGAGAGGTCCTGAAGATGAGCTCCCCAGCCCATTGGAGAAGCATCTGTTGTAAAAGTTGCTTGGGGTAGAGGTTGTTGAAAGGGGGACCCCAGCAACATGTTTTGAGGGGACTTCCACCACTGGAGGGACAAAATGAGGCAACTTGTGTTTGCTATTTTGTCTGACAGGCAGCCTACTGCCTGGGTCCATTGGGTGGATAAAGTCCACTGAGCTGCTCTCATGTGAAGGCGAGCATATGGTACCACATGTACGGTGGATGCCATGTGGCCTAGTAACTAACATCTCTCAAGCAGTTAGTAGGGGTTTCAACTCTGCTTGAGAAGCTAACTGCACCAAGCGAAGGCAACGGGCCTGGGGAAGATAGGCCCTTACCCTTGTGGTATCCAGAAATGCCCCTATAAACTCCAGGGACTGAGTAGGGACTAAATTGGATTTTGGGATGTTTATTACCAGCCCTAAATACTGAAGGATATGCATTGTGCAGGTGAGAGAAGTCTTGGCCTCTGATTGAGTGGGAGCTCGAATGAGCCAGTCGTCCAGGTAAGGGAAGACGAATATTCCCAGGGTGCGCAGAAAAGCAGCAACTACTGCCATGCATTTCGTGAACACCCTTGGTGCAGAGTCCAGACCAAAAGGGAGTACTTTGTATTGATAGTGCTTTTCCTGAAAAAGGAACTGAAGGAACCTTCTGTGAGATGGTTGCATGAGAACATGAGTGTACGCATCCTTAAGATCTAGAGAACAAAGCCAATCCTGACTCTGAAGGTATGGCAGCAGAGTTCCTAGAGAAACCATCTTGAATTTTTCTTTGACTAGGAATCTGTTCAACTCTCTGAGATCTTAGATGGGTCTGAAGCCTCCTGTTTTCTTTGGAATAAGAAAATAGGGGGAGTAGAACCCTGTGCCCTGTTGTTGAAAGGGCACTTCCTCTATGGCCCCCTGGGCCAGAAGAGTGGCAACCTCCTGCTCCAACAGGCTCAGGAGGGAGGTTGGAGAATTGAACTGGTGCACTCTTGTGAGAGGGGGCAAGCTTGAAAAATGAAGCTTGTACCCCTCTCTTATGATGGAGAGTGTCCAATGCTCTGCTGAAATTTGCCCCCACCTGGGAACAAAGTGACATAACCTTCCTGGAATGGTGGAGGGCTCTGGTCCTTCTAGAGTCAGGAAGGCTAAGTTCTCTAGCAGAAAGTCAAAGGCCCTGAGGGGGCTGAGGTTGCTGGGCTGGAGCAGGCCTCGCAGCCTTTGCTTTGCTCTGTTTGGAGGATTGCTGACGTTTGGAAGGGAACTGAGCTGCAGAAGATGCCCGCTGACAATAAGCAGGATAGAATCTTCCCTTTTTAGAAAAAGGTGTTTTCTTGAACAACCTTTTCTTAGCAGGAGCAGCTGTAGATTTGGATAGTCTATCCAAAGCAGAATTTTCAGCATCCATCTGATTGGCTTTTGCTTTCCAATCCTTACCAAACAGGTTCTCACCTGTACAAGGGATATTTCCCAATTCATCTTGAACCCAGATCTCCAAATCAGATGCTTGAAGCCAAGCAATCCTACGTGCACCTATGGCAATAGCTGAGACTCTGCTTACGCATTCAAAGGAGTCGAAAGCTGCACGGTTGGAGAATTTGGAGATATCCTGGGCATGTTTGAGCCCAGTGAGAAATTCCTACCTTTTAACTTCAGATATAAAAGGACTTAAAGTCTGCAAATGGTCAGTGACTTCTTTTAAGAACATTCCCATGTAAAGACTTTAGGAATTAATTCTCGCAGCAAGCATGGAAGACTCTTCTTCCAAAAGCATCCAGGGTTCTACATTCACGTCCTGGAGGATTAGAGGCATGTCTTTTGGCACTTCTAATCTTTCTCATTGCAGACTCAACCACAATAGAGTGGTGAGGAAGTTGAGTTTTATGGAAACCAGGACAAGGAGGGTCATGATACATGGTATCCAACCTGCGAGAATGAGGAGAGGTGGTTAGAGGTGCTTCCCACATCCTCAACATGAGATCATACAAAATCTCATGAATAAGGTAGCTGCCTCTTTAGGAGTTTTAGGATATTGTAAAATATCTAACTCCTTGGCTCTGGGCTCTGATTCAGGAGCCACTGTAATAGAGAGACCCCGAGCCACCTCTCTGATAAAATCTTGAAAAGACAAATCCTCTGGAGGAGACATCCTTTGTTTAGGAGAGTACTCCTCCTGTGGAAGAAGCATCACTGCATCGACCGACTTCAGAATCCTCAGAGTCCTCAGAGGAATCGAAGTATCATCTGTCCGGATGCTCTTGCAAAGCCCGATACACGTACCGACCGGGATCGGTATCGGGAATCACCGGTACCGGGGTATCGGTACCAGAGGGCTTTAGAGGACAGAGTACCGGCATAGCGGACACCGATACCGATGCCACCGGTACCGGGATCGGTGCCGATGGCGATGCTAGAGCCGGTACCGGCGGAGTAGTCTGTTGCGGTACCACAGGCGTTGATGCCACAAGGAAAGCCGCCAGACTGCGTTCGATGGAAAGAATCCTCTGATCCATCGACGCTGCCAATGCCTGGAAGTCTGTACCGGTGGAAGCCACCGGTACCCCAGAGCTTGGCACCAGGAGATCTGTCGAGGCCACACCATCGAGATCATCCTGGAACCCCGATGATGATGCTTTAGAGGCCGAAGTCTCCAGCCGGGGTAATTTTGCCAGTGCAGAATCCTCGAAGGCAAGGCCAGAGGCATCTCGATGCTTAGAAGGAGATCTACCCTTCGAGGACCGGCTGGATTTATGTTTAGTTACCTGAGATCCATGTGAGGAAGTAGCAGCCCTGGAAGACGTCAATGCCACCGAAGCCGCATCAGAGGGAAACAGGGTACTGAGCTTGGCAGTTCGGTTCTGCCGACCTCTTTTAGACATCATGGAACAGGACACACAATCTGTTATGGAATGGTCAGGACCTAAACATTTTAGACACCATTCATGGGTGTCGGTGACAGAAATAGTACCGCCACATTTTGTGCACTTTTTAAAACCTGAGGCAGGCTTCTCCATATTTAAGGAAGAAACGTTTTGGGCCTAAGGCCCAAAACTGAAGTGCACCTGAAGAAAAAGAACGGCAAAAAGGTTTTTTGGGGGTTTTTTTATACAAGAAAAGAACAAGGACCGGCGGTACCGGTACAGCGTTGAAGAAGGCAGACGCGACAGAAAAGAAATAAAGAAATAATAAGGAAATTCTTCTGCGGTGACAGGAACACGACCTGCTGGCTCCGCGGAAAAAGAAGAACTGAGGAGAGACAGTTGGGAAAGGCGGGAAGGCAACACGCAGGCGCTGTGGGATGCTCCCAAAAGCTTTCTGATTGGACGCTGGGGAGCGTTCCCACGCAGGCTCCGTCGGTACCGACGTACCCATATGTGAAGACTCATTCCTGCTTGTTCCTGGAGATACAAAGATATGGGGAGAGGTGGCCCGCACAGAGCGACAGGTGCACCTAATCTTGCCATCTGGCTGGGCAGACTGGCTGGTCTTTATCTGCCGTCACTTACTATGTTACTATGTAACTTAAATGGAATGGAGTGAGCCATTCACCTAACAAAATCATGAAAGGCCATATCTTCAGGAGGAGACTTGTGCCACTCATAAGGTGGACAGTGATCTGATGGGAGTTCTGGACATGTCTTCTATGAGAAGTATTCAAAATCATAGTTACTTATCCAAAAGTACTCAGACTCTGTCACCAAGATACTCCATGGACATCTTAGTCTCTCCATGGGCTGACATCTGCATTGCATGGGAGTTAGATCTCCTCTGGAAGTCTCAGTGCATTGATGGGCTCCAATGCCTTGGGGATTGATCAGCTCCCAATGAGTTCAATACAGACATCAGCCAGGCACCGGTTGGTGTCCAGGCTCTTCGAGATCCTGATATCAACCCATGTCTCACAGGCAGGCACAGTGTTTCAAGAATTGGCTTGATGCTGCTGTATAGAACCGTCTGTTATCTCCTGTAGAGAAAACATCATAATGAACTTCTCCTCCATTCTCTTAGTCAAGTGCTCCTCCAAGATATGGGGGGGGTCTCAGCAATGTCCGTCAATGAAATCAGAATCGTGGACCATTAGAATCTAGCAGGACCCCTGCAATGGCAAGGAGAATAAGCTGTCCTCACATTGGGGCTGCTTAGAGGTTGTGCATCGCTCAATTCCCCAGTGATCCTGGTATCACACTCTGATGCCAATGCAACAAAACCTTTGCCTGGTGCTCGACAGAGGTTTTTGATGCCTTTGAAGTCTAGGATGAATCCTTCTTCCTTGGGCAGGATTGGTAGGGGTGCTCTGCTCTGACTGAACTTGAGGTCCCTTTGATGAATGCACTGTTAGCATCTGGTACAGCTCCTGGGTTCATGGTGACTGAAGCTACCATTGCCAAAGGGCCAGTCTGCTCAGAGCCAAAAAGTAGAGTGTGCTTCTCCTCACAACACTCGCTTTGTCACGTGCAAACATAAATGACAAAGAGGGGGTATGGCGAGGCCCCAGACGCTGCACATACCATTTGTAAGTGTCCGTGATGGATATGATCCGCAGCACTGGGACATACTGGCAAGTTTCTGGGACATACTGGATGAAAAACAGCCACAGTGAAATCAAACAGCTTAATTTTAAGAGTGCAAGAAAGAAAATATTAATACAATTGGGTGCTCCTCAGACCTAAATGCAGTTTATGTAGTGCCGAAGAAAAACAAAGGAAATTTACAAAACGGCTGCAAAACCTGACTAAAGAAAGCTAATAGGAGAAGAAGAAACATGATAGAAGGCAATAACTGAGTATATTGTACACACTGAAAAATTGTTGAACATAACTCTGATATGCGCAGACCTTAAAAAAAATTTGCTCCTTTGTGAAAAAATAGTCTTAAGTCTTCACATGCGGTGGCAGGCAGCAATGAGTGTACATGCTCAAAGAGCTTTCTAATAGATTATAGAAGGAGCTATAAAAGTTCCTGTACAGGGCTCCATCAGTGACATCACACATTAGTGAGGGCTTATCTTCCTTGCCCACAGAGAATGCATTTTGCAAAAGGAAATGCTATAAAGTTACCTTGTAAAACATCCTTGTACATAGCAAGGTGTAAAAGTGAAGAAAGCAGCATTTGGAAGTTTCTGTAGCCACAACCCCAGCCTCTGTCTCCCAGAGAGGAATGGTAATGGTCAAGTGGTGTGGAAAGCCAGACTCGCCGAACCTCTTTGCTGTCACTCTGGTAATACCTGTTCAGTGCCTCTATAATTCCTGTAAAAGGGAAACACACATCCTGGTTGTTTGCATGTAAAAGTAATATTCATCCAATGCAAACTCGGGGTTTGATATTCAAAGTCATTTATCTAGTCAACTTTGGATAAATATCTTCTTTTAGTTTAAATCATTTTTATTGGAATTTTACAGTTCCCAAAACTTACACAAAGATCAAAATATTGAACCATCCTGTTCCAAAGCAAAGGAAAAAAATATGCAAACAATATCCAAGAGCATAAATCCCCTCCCCCTCAACTCAAACAAACATTCATAAGCAATTTCTCCCTTCGTTGTGGTGTTAAAGTTTTCAAGAAGAGGTTCCATATAGCCATAAATTGCTTACACTTCTTCACACTAGTCGTCACCGCAGACATTGCTTCCATCTGTACCAACACATGTAACTGTATCCTCCATAAAACAAATGAGGATTAGTCCCCAACCATTTCAACATAATACATCTCTTCGCTACCAAAAAGGTTTTATGGGTAAACAATAATTCAAACCTACTCCACAAATCAAAATGCTCATGCAAAACCAACAAGCACATTCCACCATCCAGTTCTATGCGCAACACGCCAACACAAAGACAAAAAATGATGCACCTCCTTTCAAAACCATGCCACCGGAGGGCACTGCCACACATACTGAAGACAAAGGGAATGTGTCATGCCATACTTAGGACATGTAGCAGTCATTAACACTCCAGCCTGACATGCCCACTGTGAGTGCATATATAACTGGTACATAAATTTAAAATATAACTCTTGACATAAGGCATTCCCCCCACCCCCCCTTGCACTCAAAAAGCTCACACCAAAATCATCCACATCCATTTCAACTTACAATTCTCTAGCCCAAATACCAACAATCTTCTCCAATTCCCGCCCTTGCACATCCCAAACCAACTGCCTACATGAAATAACCTCCATCTTCAAGTTTTTTTGCAATAACACCTTGTCAAACATTACACTACCTAACTCCTCCCGATCTGCTCGCAAACATCGCTATATATAGTCCTCAATTGAAGAAATCCATAAAACTACTTATCATTCAACCTATATTTACTTTCAAAGCCTCAAAGCTCTGCAACACTCGCCCACCTCTTGCATCAAAGTCCCCTAGGATACTCAACCTTTTACCCACCCATTCTACAAATGAATTCTCCAATCCTAGGGGAAGATCTCCATTTCCGGAAATTGACAGTGTAGTGTGTGCAGCGTGTGCCTTTGAGTCAATGCAGACTCCTGGTGACCCAGCAGCTCCTGGGTTTTTCTTGGCAGTATGACTGGAAGTAGATTGCCAGGCCTTTCTTCCGAGTAAATGGAGGGTTAAGTGACTTGCCCAAGGACACAAGGAGTGACAGTGGGAATCAAACCCTAGTCTCTTGGTTATCAAGCCAATGCTCTAATCACTAGTCTACTCCTCCTACACACCCACAAATTAACAGGTGTTCCAAAAGCCCAGCCGACAGTCCCAGATTCCGACAAACCCAATGCCAAGCCCACCACAACAGATGCAACAAAATACTTAGCTGGCCCCCACCTGGAAGCACCAGCCACGCAACATGCAGCGCATATGACAATAAGTAGAGAGCCACCAACTGATCCTCCAATCTCCACATTTACCACCTGTCTAGAGACACCCAACCAATCTCGAATATAGCAAAACAAGGTGCACATATTATAGAGACTGAGATTAGAAAGCCCCAACTCCCCATCCATTACTGCCCTCTGTAGCATTCTAGTCTTGCAATCCTTCCATAAAAATAGTCACAAGGCTCATTTCCTAGCACTGCATATCTTTCTGAAGCAATACTACTGACAAACTTTACAACTGGCATAACCAGCGTGGGAGAATAATCATTTTAACAAGAGACACTCGACCTTATAGCAAAAGAGGCAGTCCTCACCATCTCACTAACTGGTTTTCCGTTGCCCGAAGAAAAGGTGAAATATTAATTACATAAAGATCCCCCAATGTAGCAGAAAGCACAGCACCAAATGCCCATCTCTTCTGCATTCTCTAGGGCCAGAATCTTATCTATGTTGATATAAAGCCCAGATACCTATTCAGACCTACTAAGTATACAAAAAACTACATCCGCACACAAGATTCTATACAGAGAGCAGAAAGAGCTGGCAACAGAAGGCAGCCTTACTGAGTTCCCTGCTGCAACTAGAACTCTGATAACAACTCTCCATTCACTAAAACCTGTGCCCGCGGGTTCTCATACAAAACCCCAAAGAGATGGAGTGACTCATAATCAAAGCCAAACCTTTCTAACACTCCCTGTAAATAAATGCCAACAGACCCTATCAAAAGCCTTTTCAATATCAAGACTAATTGACAAGAAATCCATTATCTGTCATTGTGCCACCTCCATTCCTGCCAAAAACCTACAAATGCTGGTAACTCCATATCTTCCAGACACAAACCATACTTGCTCCGCACCAAAAAAGTCTGGCAAGAAGGAACCACCCAAGTGACCAGTCAGCATCTTTGCATAGATCTTGATGTCAAGATGTATTAGCAAAATCAGCCTATAAGCCCCGGGTTTCTATGAAATCTCTCCCTCCCTTCAGGATAACCATTGCAAGAGTGTGATTGATGGACTGAGGAAATTCTCCCACTTCCAATGCTCATCCATACTTAGCCCATAATGATCGCATCACCAGTTCTCCCAAGACCCAGTAGTATCCGGCTCTGGAGCTGTGCAAACTTTTAAACCTCAAGTGACCCGAAGAATTTCCTCCTCCTCAATGGGAGTACATAAATGGTGATGCTGTGCCTCCATCACCTGAGGCAAATAAAATCCCCAAACTAGAAGGATGCTTGGGTGCATACGGAGAGGAATGGCTAGCAGAAAAAAGGAGGTGATAATACCTCTGTATAAGTCTTTGGTGCGACCTCATTTGGAGTATGGTGTGCAATTCTGGAGACCGCACCTTCAAAAGGATGTGAACAGGATGGAGTCGGTGCAGAGGGTTGCTACTAAAATGATTAATGGGCTTCATTATAAAGCATATGAGGACAGACTTAAGGATCTTAATATGTACACCTTAGAGGAAAGGCGGGATAGAGGTGATATGATTGAGATGTTTAAATACCTCCGTGGCATAAATGTTCAGGGAGAGAGCCTCTTTCAATTGAAAGCAAGTTCTGCTACGAGGGGACATGGGATGAGGGTGAAGGGAGATAGATTCAGGAGTGATATGCGGAAATATTTCTTTACGGAAAGAGTAGTGGATCCGTGGAATAGTCTCCCAGTGGAGGTGGTAGAGATGAGGACAGTAACTGAATTCAAAAAAGCATGGGACCAACACAGAGGATCTCTAAAGGTAGAAAGTGGACTGTTGTAGTTGTTGTTATGGAAGGACAGACTAGATGGGCCTTGTGGTCTTTTTCTGTCATCATGTTTCTATGTTTCTATGTAACTCTTCCAGCTTATTCACATCCACCTCCTCTCCTATATATGACAGTATAAAATTTGGAAAAAATATTGCCAATATCTGTTCTTTCTGTACACAAATTGCCTTTCAAATCTCTCAAAACAGGAACAAAATGAGGCCCATCAACAGACTAGACAAATCATAACAGTGGCCTGCCCTGTTCTCATATCAAAGGAGTTTATGTCTATACATCAACATCATTTGTCCTGTGTATTTCTGCAGAAGGGTTTGGAAAAACCTCTTTGTGCTTCTTCCGACAGTTTCCAAGCCAAATCCCGCAGTGCAGAACGTAGCTCAAACCCCAGCTTGATTAATTGAACATTAATCTTTTTATGTCATGCACATACATATACCAGAATCATTCCTCTCGTTATTGCCTTGCTCGCCTCCCAAAACAGTGAGGGATTGTCCCAATGAACCCCATTAAAAACCTCATTCTCGCCATTCTGCCTGCAGGTATACCACAAACTCAAGATCTGTATCCAACTTCAAAGGCATATGCCACACCCTCCAACCATTCGCCCACTGAAAAGCATAGTTACTCACCTGTAACAGGTGATTTCCGGGAACAGCAAGAATTTAGTCTTCACATATGGGTATCGTCGGTACCGACGGAGCCTGCGCAGGAACGCTCCCCAGCATCCAATTAGAAAGCTTTTGGGAGCATCCCACAGCGCCTGCGTGCTGCCTTCCCGCCTTTCCCAACTGCCTCTCTCCAGTTGAATTTAAAGCTGAGACAAACAGAGAGAGAGGGAAAGAAAAAGAGAGATACAACTCCTAGGGGAGGTGGGTGGGTTGTGAAGACTAAATTCCTGCTGTTCCCGGAGATCACCTGTTACAGGTGAGTAACTATGCTATCTCCAGGAACAAGCAGGAATGTAGTCTTCACATATGGGGACTCCCTAGCTTAGATGCCAGGGTGAGACCTCAGAAGTTGTGTGTCCCTGTGAAAGGGGCTCCACTTCCCCCCATGGATCTCTGGCATCCAACCATGGATGGTGGGTAGGAGTTGATTAGGTATGAAACAGGTGTTGGAGAACAGCCTGACCAAACAAGGCATCCCGGCGGGAGTCCTTGTCCAAGCAGTAATGGGCTGTGAAGGTATGAACCGAGGCCCAAGTGGCTGCTCGACTGATGTCGTCGATAGACACAGAGTGCAGATGAGCCATCGAAGTAACCATGGCTCTCACATTGTGAGCTGTGACATGGCTCTCCAGAGGAAGGTTCTTACTCTGATAGGCAAAGGAAATACACTGTGTTCTCTTGGAGACTGGAAGTCCCAAATGAGAAGGATCAAAAGCAACAAAAAGTTGAGAGGACTTTCTATGTTGCTGTGTTCTTTGTAAGTAAAAGGCTAAAGCTCTTTTAACAGTCCAAAGTATGAAGATTCCTTTCTGCATTTGATGCATGAGGCCTTGGAAAAAACACAGGCAGGTAGACCGCTTGGTTAAGATGAAAAGGCGAGACCACCTTTGGCATAAAGTGCGGATGAGTCCTAAGGACTACCTTGTCATGATGGAACCTTGTATAAGGAGGATCAGCCACTAGCGCCTGCAACTCACTGATGCGACGTGCTGATGTGACTGCAATGAGAACGATAACTTTCCAAGAAATTAATTTCAACGAGGTAGTAGCTAAGGGTTCGAAAGGTGGCTTCATGAGCTGGCCAAGAACCAGATTTAAGTACCATGCCACCGGTGGTGGCTTAATGGGAGGCTTAGTTAAAAGAAGGCCTCTCATAAATCTTGCTATGAGAGGATGGGAGGAAATAGGTTGTCCATTTAAAGGCTTGAGAGAAGCCGCAATAGCACTTAAATTGACTCTTACTGAGTTAGTTTTAAGTCCTGCATTGGATAAATGAAAGAGATACTCCAATAATGATTCCAGAGATATCGCAAGGGGGTTAAGACCCTTCTGCGAGCACCATATGGTAAACCTTTTCCACTTGAAAGCATAAGAGCGTCTTGTGGAAGGTTTTCTAGAAGCATAAAGGATATCCTTGACTTGCTAAAGAAGGTTAAGATCCTGAAGATCTAGGCCTTCAGCAACCAAGCCCTGAGATGCAGAGACTGGGGATTGGGATGCCATAACATTATGTCCTCCTGAGACAGGAGATCTGGAGCAGAGCCTAACTCCAGAGAGGGAGCTTGAGAGAGATATAGAAGCAGAGGGTACCACACTTGCCGTGGCCAATGTGGAGCTATGAGAATCATACGGCCTCTGTCTCTCTGAAGCTTGAACAGGGTTTTGGGAATCAGGGGAATGGGTGGAAAGTCATAAAGGAAGTCTTGACCCCAATGAAGGAGGAAAGCATCCCTGGCCTGAGAGCCCTGAGCCGGAATTCTGGAACAGAACCAGGGAAGTTTTGCATTCAACGGACTTGCAAAGAGGTGTATGTCCGGGGTTCCCCAAATTTGAAAAATCTTGGCCACCTGGTCTGCATGTAGAAACCATTCGTGTGGAAGCAGAACTCGACTGAGTCTGTCTGCCCAAGAGTTTTGGATACCTGGAAGATACACTGCCAGGAGATGAATCTGGTGCTCTCTGGCGAGGGCCCATAGTCGCAAAGCTTTGTTGCAAAGCGACAGAGAGCCTGTTCCTCCCTGCTTGTTCACGTAGAACATGGCTACTTAATTGTCCATATGAATGAGGACAGTCTTGTAGCTGAGCAGGGTGTGGAACACTCGCAGAGCAAGAAAGATTGCTCTGAGCTCTAAGAGATTGATGTGTAGATGTGTCTCCTGTGGAGTCCAAGTGCCTTGGGTGGAGAGGTCTTGCAGATGAGCTCCCCAACCCATTGGAGAAGCATCTGTTGTGAGAGTTGCCTGGGGTAAAGGTTGTTGAAATGGGGACCCCACCAACAGGTTTTGAGTGGACTGCCACCATTGGAGGGGCAAAATAAGGCAATTTGTGTTTGCTATTTTGTCTGACAGGCACCCTGATGCCTAGGTCCATTGAGTGGATAAAGTCCACTGGGCTGCTCTCATATTGAGGCGAGCATAAGGAACCACATGCACGGTAGATGCCATGTGGCCTAGTAGTTGTAACATTTCTTGAGCAGTTAGATGAGGATTTAGCACTGCTTGAGAAGCTAACTGCACCATGCGAAGGCAACGGGCCTGGGGAAGATAGGCCCTTGCTTTTCTGATATCCAGCAAAGCTCCTATGAACTCTAGAGACTGAGTGGGAGTTAAACTGGATTTTGGGATGTTTATGACCAGACCCAAATACTGAAGGATACGCATTGTGCAAGATAGAGAAATCCTGGCCTCTGACTCTGATGGGGCCCGAATGAGCCAGTCGTCTAAGTTGGGGAAGACGAATATTCCTAGAGTGCGAAGAAATGCTGCTACCACAGCCATGCATTTCGTGAACACCCTTGGTGCCGAGGCCAGGCCAAAAGGAAGCACCCTGTATTGGTAGTGCTTTCCTTGAAAAAGGAACCGAAGGAACTTTTTGTGAGTTGGATGGATGAGAACTTGAGTGTATGCATCCTTGAGATCTAGAGAACAAAGCCAATCCTGACTCTGAAGGTATGGCAGCTGAGTTCCCAGAGAAATCATCTTGAATTTCTCTTTGAACAGGAATTTGTTCAATTCTTTGAGGTCTAAAATAGGTCTGTGTCCCCCTGTTTTCTTTGGGATAAGAAAATAGGGGGAGTAAAACCCTGTACCCTGTTAAGGAATGGGTACCTCTTCTATTGCCCCTTGGGCAAGAAGCATAGTGACCTCTTGATCTAACAGGCTGATGAGAGAGGTCTGAGAATTGAACTGTCTTACCATTGTGGGAGGGGGAATGTAGATAAAATGAAGCTTGTACCCCTCTTTTATAATGGAGAGAGTCCAATGTTCTGCTGTTATCTGACCCCATCTGGGGGCAAAGTGACACAACCTTCCTGGAATGGTGGAAGGTTCTGGTCCATTGAGGGCCAGGAAGGCTAAGTTCTCTAGATGAAAGTCAAAGGCCTTGTGGAGGCTGAGACTGCTGAGACATTTGAGGCTTAGCAGTCTTTGCTTTCCTTTGTTTAGGTGGTTGCTGACTCTTTCGGGCAGGCTGACCTGCCGAATGTCCCTGCTGGGAATAAGAGGGATAAAACCTCTTCTTTTTTGAGAAGAATGGTTTCTTGAAAGATTTCTTCCTTGCAGGATCAGCTGTGGCTTTGGATAACCTATCCAAAGTGGAGTTGTCAGCATCCAACTCATTGGCTTTCTCTTGCCAATTTTTGCTGAATAGATTCTCACCTGTACAAGGGATACTGCCCAGTTTGTCCTGCACCCAGAGCTCCAAAAAGGATGCCTGGAGCCAGGCAATTCTGCTTATGCACTCAAAACAGTCAAAAGCTGCACGATTGACAAATTTAGAAACATTCTGGGCATGTTTAACCAGTGTGAGAAAATCCAGCCTCTTATCTTCAGGAAGAAGAGGGCTCAAAGCCTCTAAATCTCCTGTGACTTCTTTAAGGAACATTCCCATATATAAAATATAGGAACTGATCCTGGCAGAAAGCATGGAAGCCTGGAAAGTACGATGTCCAAAGGCATCCAAGGTTCTACACTCACATCCTGGAGGATTAGAGGCATGCCTCTTTGCACTCCTGATCCTTCTCATAGCTGATTCCACTACAATAGAGTGGTGAGGAAGCTGAGTCTTCTGGAAACCAGGACAAGGAGGGACTCGATACATGGTATCCAGTCTACGAGAGTGAGGAGAGGTGGTAAGAGGTGTTTCCCACATTCTTAGCATGAGATCATGTAAGATCTCATGGAAAAGCAAAGTAGCTGCCTCCTTAGGAGCCTTGGGATATTGTAGAATCTCCAACTCCTTTGCCCTGGGCTCTCTTTCGGGAGCCACAGTAATGGAAAGACCTCGAGCCACCTCCCTGATAAAATCCTGAAAGGAGATATCTTCTGGAGGAGACATCCTATGCTTAGGAGAGGAAGGTTCCTCTGGGAGAAGTATTCCGGTACCGACAGAGTCGTCAGAATCCTCAGACTCCTCCGAGGATTCAAAGTACCTTCTGTCCGGATGCTCCTGTAGAGCACGGAGTCGGTACTGGGGGGAAATCGGTACCGCTGTATCGGTACCGGAAGGCATAGCATGACTGGGTGCCAGCAAAGCAGACACCGATGTCGATGCTGATGCTGTCGGTACCGGTACTGATACCGGTGCCGGTTGAACTGTCTGACGCGGTTCCGAGAGTATCGATGCCACAAGGTGAAATGCCAGACGGCGTTCAATAGCCAGGAACCTCTGGTCTATCGAAACTGCCGATGCCTGGGTGTCGGTACCGGAGAAAGCAGACAATACCCCAGAGCATGGCACCAGTAGTTCTGCCGAGGTTGATGCCTCGAGAACGTCCTGGAGCCACGATAATGCTTTGGAAGCCGAAGCCTCCCGCCGGGGCAATTTTGCCGGTACAGAACCCTCAAGGGCAATGCCAGAGGCATCTCGATGCTTAGAAGGAGATCTACCCTTTGAGGACCGGCCAGAGTTATGTTTAGTTACCTGAGATCCATGGGAGGATGACGAAGCCCTGGAAGATGTCGATGCCACAGAAGCTGCATCAGAGGGAAAAAGGGTGCTGAGCTTAGCAGCTTGGTTTTGTCGACCCCTCTTGGACATCATGGCACAAGCCATACACTCCGAGATGGAGTGGTCAGGACCTAAACATTTAAGACACCACTCATGGGTGTCGGTGACGGAGATGGTACCGCCACACTTGGTGCACTTTTTGAAACCCGAAGCGGGTTTTTCCATAGTAGAGGAAATTTTGGGCCTAAGGCCCAAAATGTCGCGTGCACCTGGAAAAGAAAAAAAAGAAAAGAAAGAACGAACCGGCGGTACCAGTATAGCGTCGAGGAAGGCAGACGCGACCACAAAAAAAGAGGAGGAGGAGGAAACATTTTCTGCGGTGACAGGAACGACGACCTGCTGGCTCCGTGGAAAACGAAGAACTGGAGAGAGGCAGTTCATAAGAACATAAGATATGCCATACTGGGTCAGACCAAGGTCCATCAAGCCCAGTATTCTGTTTCCAACAGTGGCCAATCTAGGTCATATGTACCTAGCAGTTTCCCCAAGAGACACAAGTTCCACAATGCTTGTACTGGGTCAAGCACTGATATCTTCGGTCACTTCTTAAAAATGGTTTATGGACCTTTCCTCCAGGAACTTGTCCAAACCTTTTTTAAACCCGGCTACACTAACAGCCTTTACTACATCCTCCGGTAACAAATTCCAGAGTTTGATTACACGTTGAGTGAAAAAATATTTTCTTTTATTAGTCTTAAATAGTTTACCCTGTAGCTTCATTGCATGTCCCCTAGTCTTTCTATATTCTGATAAGGTAAACAATCGATCTACGTTTACCCGTTCCACTCCGTTCATTAATTTATAGACTTCTATCATATCTCCCCTCAGCCGTCTCTTTTCCAGGTTAAAGAGCCCTAACCTTTTTAGCCTTTCTTCATAGGAGTATCCTTCCATCCCCTTTACCATTTTGGTGGCTCTTCTCTGTACCTTTTCTAAAATCGCTATATCCTTTTTAAGAAACGGCGACCAGAATTGCACACAATATTCAAAGTACGGTCTCACCATGGAACGATATAGAAGCATTATAATATCTTTTGTTTTATTTTCCATTCCTTTCCTTATCATACCTAGCATTCTATTTGCTCTCTTGGCCGCCGCTGCACACTGGGCCGAGGGTTTTAACATGGTATCCACAATGACGCCTAAATCTTTTTCCTGGGTGGTGGTTCCTAATGTGGAACCTTGCATCGTGTAACCATAGTTTGGGTTGTTCTTCCCTAGGTGTATAACCTTGCACTTGTCCACATTAAATTTCATCTGCCATTTTGATGCCCAGTCTTCCAATTTATCAAGATCCTCTTGCAATTTTTCACAATCCTCTTGGGTTTTAACAACTTTAAATAGTTTTGTGTCATCTGCAAATTTGATAACCTCACTCGTTATTCCACTTTCCAGGTCATTTATGAATATGTCAAAAAGCAGCGGACCCAGCACAGATCCCTGGGGTACACCACTATTCACCTTTCTCCATTGGGAAAATTGGCCATTTAGCCCTACCCTCTGCTTTCTATCTTTTAACCAGTTCCTGATCCACAATAGTACACTGCCTCCTATCCCATGACTCTTTAGTTTTGCCAAAAGTCTCTGATGAGGGACCTTGTCAAAGGCTTTCTGAAAGTCCAGATACACAATATCAACCGACTCACCTTTGTCCACCTGTTTATTCACTCCTTCAAAAAAACATAACAGATTAGTAAGACAAGATCTTCCTAGTCTAAAGCCATGTTGGCTGTCTCCCATTAGGTTGTGACTATCTACATGCTGAGTAATTTTATTCTTTATGATGGTTTCTACCATTTTTCCCGGTACTGACGTCAGGCTCACCGGTCTGTAGTTTCCCGGATCACCCCTGGAACCCTTTTAAAAATTGGTGTTACATTGGCGATCCTCCAATCTTCAGGTATTAGAGATGATTTTAATGATAGTTCACAGATTACTGATAGCAGTTCTGCAATCTCATATTTCAGTTCTTTCAACACCCTTGGATGTATACCATCCGGCCCAGGTGATTTGCTACTCTTCAGTTTATCTAATAGTTGTAAGACATCTTCCCGATGTATCGATATTTCCTTCAATTCTTCCGCACCTTTAAATACCACTTCAGTCATGGGTAACATCCCTACATCTTCCTCAGTAAAGACCGAAGCAAAGAATTCATTCAGTCTCTCCGCTATCGCCTTGTCGCCTCTTAGTGCTCCTTTATCCCCTTTATCATCTAATGGACCAACTGACTTTCTCACAGGTTTTTTGCTACGAATGTAGTTGGGAAAGGCAGGAAGGCAGCACGCAGGCGCTGTGGGATGCTCCCAAAAGCTTTCTAATTGGACGCTGGGGAGCGTTCCCGCGCAGGCTCCATCGGTACCGACGATACCCATATGTGAAGATTACATTCCTGCTTGTTCCTGGAGATTACAAAGTATGTCAGTACTGGTGCATGGTGAGAGATAACCAACTGAACAATGTCCACGTTGGTAACCTGCACTAATAAAGACTCCAACACCAATACATAGTCCAACTGACTCTGCGTCGAATGGGCTCAGAACAAATGTTTATATTTTGTCTCCCAGGGAGAACCCACTAGGCATCTGAACTACCCCCTCCCCCCCATACAAAACCAACTAAAATCCTTTGAGTCCCCTCCATCCCTTCCCTCGAGCAACCTATCTATATGGTGAGTCTGCCACCCAATTTAAGTCCCTCATAACAAGCATCAGGACAGTTTTCAAACCCACAATCACATTCCAAAGCTTAAAAAAAAAATATAAGACATGCTTCTTCCTGTGGGGAAATAAACCATCATCACTCAAAGCACCTCCTTCCCCAAAAGGTTCCCAGTACTGCCACATACCTCCCTTCAGGATCTCATATCAACCTCTTTTCTTAATAGGGGACTTCACAATGGATAAACACCGCCACCCCCAACTTATGCATCAGAGGGCAGAGGCAGAGTAGCAGTGACCCACCCATTCTTGTTTAAGCTTTACATGCTCGCTCTCACTCAAATGAGTCTCCTGTAATATGGCAAAGGTCTCCCACTGATGACGTAACATTGTCAGGATTTTTTTCTACTTGATAGGTGGGCCCACCCCCCAAGCATTCAATGTCAACAGTACTTCCTAAGCCATATCTTCAAGCACATGCTCTCTCCCTTCCACGCTATCCATGGTACATACCATATCACCACTCACTCATCTCACAAAGTACAATCACTACAACTCCAAACAACCCACATTTTGGATATTCTCTTAAACAGCACTGCAACCCTAAACTCTCCCAACATCTCCCACCACCCACCCCACAAGAACCAACTAGGGTCACATGACCCTGTCAAGAACAGAAGGAAAGGTCAGCTTAGAAACAGCCTAACACATTCCCATGATATACACCCTCCCCTCATTCAAACATCTCAAAAATATCACCCGACCCCCCTTTCCAACCACCTCAAGCTATGAAATTAAATTCTGAAGCATCCTCAGTCTATTCAAAGTCCAGTGCCATCAACATCATCCTCCCCAGACCCCCTAACAGGGGAAATAGGGACGAGAAAAATAAAAAGAAATATGTTTCATACAGTCCACATGGCTCAAACCATCCACTGCAGGTACTTTCCCACATCAACCAGTCCAAAGTTCTCTTCCAATGGCGCTCCAGTTTTCAAAAAGTCACACAATCTTTCAGCTTGCATCTGGCAGATGGAGCTCCATCTTCCCCAAGGACTGTTGTTCAAAGTGTCAATCTGCCCCAGCCACCTGCTACCATCTCGCTGTAGCAACACTGGCTGACACTGCAGTCCCAGCCTTTAGAGCACCTTCCTTCGATATTCCAGCTTTCATCAATGCTTTCAAGGCCTCATCTAGAGTGTGTATTTGGTAAACAGTGTCTTTCAAGAAAAACAGCAACCCAAATGGGTTAAACCATCTATAACGCATCCCAACTTTCTGCAGCACAGCAGTCACTTCTTTGAATTCCTGATGCAGTTGCAGTGTAATAGTAGAAAGATCGCCCTAAATCACAATCTTGTGCCAGTCCAGAATCAGATAAGTCCTGTTTCCCCATCAGCACCGCGGGCTCAGCTTTAACAGAGCTGCATGAAAGGGAAACACTCTCCCTTTGCCGCGGCTCTGCAAAACTGAGCCGGGGAGAAGAGGAAACCGGCAGGCTCTCGGGGGGGGGGGGGGGGGGGCCCTCCTTATTCTGCTGCTGCCACCACTGGAGCAGCAGCAGCAGCTTCTTACACCGGAGGGTTTTTATTATTTTTTCAGTTTCACTGGGTTGGGGGGGGGGGGGTTAGAACTGGAAATGGGCTGATGGGGGGGGGATGAATTGGAAATGGACTGATGGGGGGTTAGGACTGGAAATGGGCTGATCGGAAGGGGGGTAAGGACTGGTAATGGGCTGATCGGGAGGGGGGGTTAGGACTGGTAATGGGCTATGGGGGGAGGGAGTAGGACAGAAAATGGGATGATTGGGGTGCTAGGACTGAAAATGGACTTATTGGAGGGTTACGACTGGTAATGGGCAGATGGGGGGCTAGCACTGGAAATGAGTTAGAACTGGAGTGGGCTGATAAAGGGGATAGGTCAGGAAATGGGCTAACAGGGGAGGGGAGGAGAGTGCTGCTGTCCCTGGAAGAAAACTAGGGGCTAGGGCTATGGCTACAAATGGGCTGATGTGGGGGGATGGTAGAATAGGACTGGTAGGGAGCGGATACTGAGAGGGTCTGCCAGGGGAAGGAGGGGACAGGAAGGGAACCGATACCTGGGATGTACTGAAGGGAGACTGGAAAGGAGCTGACACACTTGAGGATGGGAGTGGTAGGTAGCTGGGTAATGGGAAGGAGGCTGGAAGGCAGCTGACATGCGAATGGCACTGGAAGGGAGATAGACAGAGGGTAGGGCAGCTGGAAGGGAGCTGACTGGGGGGTGACACAGAGTGGATATGAGCTGATACCTGGGATGGAATTTGGACTACAAGGGGCTAGACAGAAGGGAAGGAGGGGGAATGGAAAGGAATGGACACCAGTGGCAGTCATGGGAATGCAAGGCGGTTGACAATGGAAGGTACTGGGAGGGGAGGACTGGAAAGGGGGCTGATACTGGGGAGGGTTACTGGAACTGGACTGATGAAAGGAAGTGAAGAAAACAAAAGAAGAGATAAGAAATGGCAGATGGACCATGGACCGCAGACCACAGAAAGAGCTAAGAGAAGACAGGAAAGCAGAAGCCTCAGATTGGGACCAGCATGATCAGAGAATAAAATGGTCAGACAACAAAGGTAGAAAAAATAATTTTATTTAAAAATTTTAGTGATTGGACTTTGTGCTATTTTTATATTTTACACAGTATTGGGGAACTGCATCTCTTATATATCTGATGTTGCACTGCACGTGGACTCTGGCTTCTTGGGGTTTCAGTTTAAATTTTGTCTACATATTTTTATTTTTACTTTAGATTATGGTTACTTATTCTGTACTTGGTGAGGGTCGATGTTTTGCGTGTGTGACTGAGGTCAGGTGTTCTGTTAACATGGAGTTTGGCGGGAGCGAGAGGAGGCAGCTGGAGCTGGTGCCCTTGAGCAGCGGAAGAGGAGCGGTGTTGCCCCGCCCCCCCGGATCTTTAAATTCCTTCGGTCCACCGCGGCCAGCCGGGAGTGAGGAGAGTCAGCTGGAGCTGGTGCCCTTGAGCAGCGGAGGAGGAGCGGTGTTGCCCCGCCCCCCCCCGTGACCTTTAAAATTATTCGGTCCACCGCGGACGTGGCCTGCGGACGCGAACCCGTGGTCGCGTGCCCAAAGGGGCGGGTCACGCCCCTTTGGAGCCCCTTCGGAGCAACAAGGAGGAACAAGGGACCTCTCTGGCTCATGGGTAAGCGACGGAAGGCCTTTTCTACAATGAGCACTCAAAAGGCCCCTAAGACCGGGGCCCGATGGATATTCACCTCCAGAAAGCTCAGGTAGAGCATGAGCCTCCGGACTTGACCCACGAGTCTGAGTACTTCTTCCGATTTGTCTCCTATTGCGCAAGGTTTTACCCTACCCAGTCAGGAAGTTATGACTGAGAGGGTGGTTTCTCCCAGGGGTGCTGACCGGGGAGTGGAGCCCTCGTTAGCAGTTTTGGATAATTCCTTATCAATTGGGAAGGAAGATAATTGTAAAATGTCTTCTTTTCCGTCTGTTTTGGACTTCTCTACTATTGTCTCATCTGTTGTTCCCCCAGTTGAGGTTTCCTTAAGGAATGTTTGGAAGGTAGTGGCTCGCATGGAAATGTCCCTGTGCGCCTCTTTCCCAGGTTTCCCAATTTTCTAAGGATGTTGTACAGAAGTTGGGTGCCCATGAAGAGGCTATTGTTAAACATAATGCTGCTTTGAATAAATTAGAGGGGCAGGTTTCTGTAATGCAGGCTGTTGCATCTTCCTCGATTAGGGATAATCTTATTACACATCATCAAATAGAGTCCCTTGAGAATGCTATACGTGCAAAAAATTTGAAATTTTTAAATTTTCCACAAACTCATTATTTGTCTCCTTCTATTTTGTTATATAAGTATTTTAAGGAGGTTCTATTAATTGATGTGAATTCTATAAAATTTTCTTCTGTTTATTATGTTCCTGTACTTGCCTCAACTGAAAGCTCTTCCCCTATTGCCAAAGGCGCAGAGAAGGTGTTAGTATCTCAGTCATTAGATGTTTCTGCTTTTTTAGAGTCCTCAACTGATGAGATTACTAAACGTGCTACATTAATTGTTTCCTTTATTTCTTTATCTGATAAGAATTTGGTGTTGCGTTCATATTTCCCTAAAAAGGATCAATTGTTTTGTGGTTTTACAGTTCAGGTTTTTCCTGATGTCTGTAGACTTACTCAAATGCGGCGCAAGGCCTTCTTAGCATCAAGATCTTGTGCCTTGGCAATTGGGGCCTCTTTCTTTCTAAAATACCCCTGTAAGTGTATTTTGTTGTATGAGCAGACAAAATATGTATTCATGGAGTCTGATCAATTGAATCTATTTCTGCTTGGAAAAGAAAATGGCTAGAAAGATTTATTATTTACTTCCTTTCTAAGTTTTAGGGTTAGTAGTACTAGGTTTCAAGGGACCAGTATCTCTTATATGATGTTACTTGTTGTTAATTCTCATTTTCCTTTTGCATCTTCTCTCCTCTTAATGTGAACTTGTAATTCCTTGTTTCATTTTGAAATAAAGATTGTTGAAACTTTAAAAAAAAAACATGGAGTTTGTATATAAAGATATATACTATACTGTAGTAATTTGACTTGTTCAGCTTTTTAAATAGGTGTATGGATGTTCCAGGGCCCACTGTAGTATTTACAGTGATGCTTTTTTTGGATGGGCTCCTTATGTGAGTTTTAGAAGTTTGTGCTAATATGGTATGGTATGGTATGGTATGGTATGGTATGGTATGGTAGGTTTGCTCTTTGTTGTAGGGTTTTTTATTAGTTCACAATATGCCCGGTACTGGAGAATAGTGGCTGTTGTTGTTAGTGAGATGATCAGAATCAGATTTTTTTTTTTTTTTTTTAATATTGAGTTCTGTGGGTGAATGTCCTGGTTCTGCTCTGCACCTACTTGTAATGCAAAATATACGTTGAAAAACAAAAAGAGAGAACCATAACGCAGTTTATAACAATAAGAGAGTTATAATTTAGTTTTATAAACTGTGCTGTTGGTGCTTGCTGTCTTTTAGTTCCTTGGTGTGCAAACAGGACCGTACCTAGTCCTGTGCAAGCAGTGCAGCCACACAAGGCACAAAGGCTTGGGGGGTGCATTTCAGCCATCTGCTGTTGCCCTGCCGCTGCTGGCAGGACAACAGCAGGCAGCCAAAATGCACCCCCAAGCACTTTAAGCAGGTCTGGTCCCTCCCTCCTCTGACGCGATGTCAGAGCAGGGAGGGACAGATCTTCTTAAAGTGCCGGTGCCTTTCAGATCGGGCGCATGCCCCCCCCCCCCTCCTCCCCAGACCTCTGTCCAGCATTGCCTGCTCTTTCCCTGCTGCAGGCGCCGCCGTGAAAAAAACAGAGGACGGCAGCAGCAGGGAAAGAGCATGCAGCGCTGGACAGAGGTATGGGGGGAGGGGGGCATGCACCCGAGCTGCAAGTCGCACAGGGCGCGATTGCAGCTCAATATGGCCCTGTGTGCAAACATCTTGCATTGCCTCCATATAATCTAATCGGCTTTTTGGTTTGGTTCAGTCTCTCATTTGATTTCTGTAAAAGCCCCGCCCCCTCTAAGGTTGGGGGGGGGGGGCACCATCTCATTCTTCGCCTCAGGCAGCAGATTGCCTTGGGCCGCCCCTGAAAGGACAGACTAGATAGGCCATGTGGTCTTTTTCTGCCATCATGTTTCTATACCTTCCCCGCCCCCCGCCATCACACCCACAGAGACCAGGATAACAACTGACATAGTTAATGATGCATGGTGCCAAAAGACACCTCCGAGCCAACTCCTCCCACAGTTTGGTTAACCTCAAACCATACCCCATCTACCCACAGTGATACTGCAATGCAATGTGTGTCTTCGGGTCAATGCTGTCTCCTGGCGACCCAGAAGCTCCTGTGTTTTCTTGGCAGTATGACTGAAAGTAGATTGCCAGGTCTTTCTTCCGAGGCAATGGAGGGTTAAGTGACTTACCCAAGGCCACAAGAAGTGCTAGTGGGAATCAAACCCTGGTTGCTTGGATACCAAGCCAGTGTTCTAACCACTAGGCTACTCCTCCACTCCCTACAGGATTACTAGCCCTCCATAAAAATACATAGAAACATGACGGCAGATAATGACCATTTGGCCTATCCAGTCTTCCCTTCCATACCAACTATTACAGACACCCTACATCCAACACCTCCCACTCACCACAACTCCCAAAACACATACCCCAGAACTTCCTCTACATAACTCCTCTATAGCCCTGCAGATATCCCACATACATCAGTTCCCCTGCATATATACCTCGAGAAGCCCAAACTGCCACATAACTCACCTACATCCATTGTATATACTGTGCATAAAACACCCTACTCTTCACACATATATATACCCTGGGACTTAGAAGCGAAGTTCATGACCATCATGGTATGTGCAAGGCTAACCTGCTACTTGGAGAAACTGCCCCGAGACAAACATATGGAATACTTTTGATATACTTTTACTCACCCGAGGATTTTGTTTGCCCATCATCTACACCAAAAGCCAAAGATTCCATTATCTCAGCCTTGCGTTTGTGATATTCGAGGGGTTCCATTCTTCCTTTTGCCACTTCTCTTTCCATGCTCTGTAGGGATTGCTGTTTGTATCCTCCTGATCCATCCAAACCATACTGTCTCTGTTACATGAATGGTATCAACATGATCTAAGCTTTATTATACTTGAAACAGCCATTTTATAAATTAAACTGCAGCAAGAAACCAATAAACCAGTATAGGGGAAACACTTCAAGACCTGCATGACAGAGCTGGCTATTTTTTTTTAAACTTAAAAAGAAACACACATACCAAGATTGCAAGCTGCTACTTGAAAGTCTAAATGTGCGTTTTTGGGGTTTGACCTAGACTTTGTACATGTTATCACACAGATGACAAAATGAAGAAAGGAACTGGATAGGCTACACTAACTTGAAGGATGTAATTTGATTAACAAAATTTCACTGCCTTTTGACCATATTTCAGGTATCAAATCTAGAATTTAAAAAAATAAATCTTTGCTACTCTATTTTATAAGACATATTTGATTTATTAATTCAGTCTTACATGATTAACTAGATTGTTTCCTACAGTAATTTGCTCCCATGATGGAGTTATGTATACCACAGGCTGCTAAAAAAAAAAAAAAAAAATTCCAGGCAACCACAAGAAATTAATCTGCTTTATATGTAACTGCCAACAGATTGCCAAAAGAAATCTGGAAATTTAGTAGTCAAATAAGCTGTTTAGCCAGTCATTCTTTTCTGTTTGCTCCAAGCTACTGCACTGTTGTCAAGGGCGTGACAAGACCAATCATCCAAGAAATCCCAGTAGAACAGCATCAGCAGATTTAATACACCACCAGCATTATGGTATCATTTGCATGTGCTAGTTAGCCTAAAATCTGACTGCAACTACTGGCCTGGTTTGCTGTGAAATTTCAAAACTCTTTGAAAAAAAACAAACATACTTGCAAAAATAAACTGATATCCATGAAAGCAGGACATTATCCTCATGACTTAATACCATCAAGGAAAAATATTGTATTATATTATAGTACTTAAAACTGACAACCGCTGTGGCCCAATGGCCTGTAGATACAGCCTGCATGCATGAACCCTCCCTTCACTGACCGGGAGAAGCAACCCCAAAGACTCAGGGTCTCTGCATCAAAGCAGGTCTGTGGTGCTTGCAAGTTTGTGGCTCCCCCAAGGGACTCATAGTTCCTTGAAGAAGATACTCTGGAAAGAACAAATTGATGTACTTGTGCTGCAGGTGGTTTGGGGGTGGGGTGGAGGGGGAATCAGACTGCCTCTTACTTTCTTTCTTTTCTTCACCTGTTTAAGCAAGATTTTTTTTTTTCCAAACCCTGCAAAGTAATTTGGACTCCTTCAGGAGAGGATTCCCAGACAATAGGGATAGGCTATCCAAGGCTCAGGGGGCCAGACCTGACAGGGAGCCAACCCCTCCTCCCCCCCCCCCCCCCCGAAGCATAAAACTCCAGAATGGTATGAAATATATACCCTAGAAACCTCAGCTAACTGGGCTCGACTGAAAGGCGCCCTATAGGATGGCTGCCAGAACCCCACAAATTCAGTTGTACCAGTCTAGCAAGCCAACAATTGCTAGAGACACAAATACTGGAGGGTGCCCCTAGGCTGCACCAGCCTTAGTGCCAGTGATGTCTTCACTGAAATCGTCTAATCTTTCTCTGTCTCCATCATCTGCTGGCAGGGGGACACAACCCACTTGTCTAGACTGGTCTAGTAGGATGATCTGAAAGAGGGCTTTAATATAACCCTAAAGGCAATGGATCTAATTTACAAAAAGGAAATTTAAATAAAGTCAATTTCTTGTGTCATTCATAGAAACAAGGTAGGTACCATTGTGCAAGTATCCGCAGTAACTAAAACTGTGCATCTTATAGTGCCTTGATTTAATCTGACCATTCTCTATCTCCTTGTCCATTTTGGACACAGGTAGGTTTCTCTTGCTTCAAAATTACACAACTTTATTTCTCGGGAACTAAACTACCTCTCTGAATAAGTATCATCCATGACTGACATATCTTCACGCTTTTTTACATATTTAACAAAAATTAGTACTCCAAATATAAAGGGACAGCTCACTTACAGACATATCTAACATTTTCGTCTTAATCAGACTCTCCGGAGACTAAAACATGGCTTTAAGTCTATTCAAAGAATCCTCAAGTTTGGAGGACAAATATACCTGTTTTGCTTTATCAATTGCTTGTCCATAAAACTGTATTCCTTACATCTCAGCTTCTCTTGTATCTCTTTCTGAGCTGTTTAAGCAACCTTAATCCTGAATGGAACCAGGGCTAAACATGTGGCTTAGAACAATTGGCCTCTGAGATCTACATGACTGTAAAGAATGCTATGTCCTAAGTCAAGAATTGTTCCACCATCTATGAGTCGTCCTCTCAACTGTCTAGTCAACCTTTATGATTCTGCAAGGTTCAGCGATCACTCTACAAGAAACCCTGTATTGAAAGCCATTTTTTGAAAAAGTCTTTGACTAGGATAGATGGCTCGTGTGTGGCAGTTCATTGGGCTGGCCTTTGTCTGCTGGATTTGTCTTTTTTTGAATTTGTATTTATATTTATATTTTAGTTATTATGTATATTGTTTATTGTAAACATATTTACTATATTATACACTGTAAATTGCTTTGATAGTAATAAAAGGTGGTATATAAAATATTAAATAAAGGCAAACTGTTTTTGTAGATGACACAAAGATTTGCAATAGAGTGGTTATCTCGAAAGGAGTAGAAAACATGAGAAAAAAAGAAGAATGGTCTAATGCTTGACAATTAAGAGTTAATGCAAAGAAGTACATAAGAACATAAGATATGCCATACTGGGTCAGACCAAGGTCCATCAAGCCCAGTATTCTGTTTCTTCTCAGGTTAACTTCTTATATCTTCCCACATAGATTCAGAAGTGATTCTCTCCTAGCTCACAAGCAATTAGGTAAGGCTCAATTGCTAGCAGTTATCCAGCTGAAACCCCTTAGCTGGCTTGCTTTCTACTGCGTGGCTAGAAAACCTACACAGGAGCTTTTCTGAGTAGATTAAAGAACAAGTTTGTATTTCTTTGTGATGGTCGCTGTACTTTATAACAGAAAATCACCAAAGGAGTTTAGACAGAGAGCAGTCCATGTAAACACATTCTTCATCTGCTATCATTCCCCCTTCTTCAACAAGCATGGGTTCAATATCATGGATTGGCACAGATGAATCTCTCAATGGAGCACTTTCAGGAGAATACTTGTTTCCCTGCTGTCTTTCAAGGTTATAGCTAGGGCATAGATCAGTGTTCATACCTGAGCTTCCATTGATGTTAGAGTTCCTCTCTATATAGCCTGGCCAGTATGTAGTCCAGTTCTTATGTCCAGCCTTCCAATCCAGATCCCTGGACACTGGATCTCTCTTCACATACCTTCTGGCACGGGTCTTAGGGTCCCTTACACGTGCAGCCGTCTCCCTCACAGGTAGCGTCTGGAGATTCCTAGCTCTGCAGCACCATTCCTCTGGCTTTCCCCAGTCCAATGGTGTATGCTGGCCCTTGGAATGCCTCCCAGTATACGTACTGCTCTGGACTCTTCTAGACCTCTCAAAGGCTTTTCTCTTCCTTCTTCCAAAGGGTTTCTTTCCCTCTCTGTCCATCCGGTTTGGCTTCTGCTTCTGATGATGATGATCCTCAGGATCCAGCTCAAGCTGATTCTCAGGATATCCAAGGTGATCATGAAGATGATCACCTGTAGAATAAACTCTACCTTTATTCTGCTTAGATGAGTGCTCCTCCCTAATACAGCACAGCTGTGCTGAATCAGGCCCTGCCCTTCGAGATGAGTGCTTAGGGATTACCTCATAGCCCTCCTGATTGAACACACGTTCCCCCACTTCAGCTCCTCTAATGGCTGTTGGAAACCTGGTGCATTCTGGGACTGGTAGTCTTTTATAAGAAAATTCTGTTTTCTTATTTCTACCAGAACTGACAGGTTGCTTGTTCAGAGTCACTTCACCTTTTCTATAGCTCCTTCCTGAGCTATGATAAGCTTCCTTATCACAGTACCTAGCAGTTTCCCCAAGAGACACAAGTTCCACAATGCTTGTACTGGGTCAAGCATTGATATCTTCGGTCACTTCTTAATAATGGTTTATGGACCTTTCCTCCAGGAACTTGTCCAAACCTTTTTTAAACCCAGCTACACTAACAGCCTTTACTACATCCTCCAGTAACAAATTCCAGAGTTTGATTACATGTTGAGTGAAAAAATATTTTTATTATTAGTCTTAAATAGTTTACCCTGTAGCTTCATTGCATGTCCCCTAGTCTTTCTATATTCTGATAACGTAAACAACGATCTACGTTTACCCGTTCCACTCCGTTCATTAATTATAAAAGTGCAGAGGAATGTTCAATTTTGGAGACTAAACTATGCAAAGGATATAAAAAGACTTGAAAAAGTTCAGAGGAAGGTGACCCAAACGATATGAGGCCTGTGCCAGAAGACTTATTTTAAAAGACTTCAAGACCTAAATATGTATACCCTAAAGGAGAGGAGAGACAAGGGAGATATTGTACAGATGTTTAAATATGCAAAGACTATTAATGAACAAACCAACCTTTTTCAAAGACAGTCAAACTGTTAAGGAAGTGACCTTAACAGCAACGTCAGGAAAGCGTAGTTACTCACATGTAACAGGTGATTTCCAGGGACAGCAGGAATCAGTCCTCACATATGGGTGACATCGGTGCCAATGAAGCCCATGCAGAGCATTTCCCCAGCTTTCAAAGAAAGCCTTTGGAACATGCCACCACACATGCGTGGTCCCCTTCCCGCCCAAGGGTGCCATCTTGCTCAGTAAGATGACATAGCTACAAACAGCAGTAAAACCTAAAACAAGGTAGGGAAGCAACTCCCAGGGGAGGAGGGAGGGTTGTGAGGACTGATTCCTGCTGTCCCTGTAGAACACCTGCTACAGGTGAGTAGCTACGCTTTCTCCAGGAACAAGCAGGAAGTCATTCCTCACATATGGTACTCCCTAGCTCCAGGCTGTCGAGGACCGAAGCATGACAGCACCAATGGCAACCAATCGGGTAGCCGTGAGTTGCAGAGGGTGAGTCCCCACTGAGAGACTCTGCAGACCCTAGTGTCCAGCGACACTATCACTCCAGTAGCCTGAACATACAAGGGTCGGAGGGCAGGAGTTGCCTACACCCTGAGACTATTACGGAGTACTGCCTGGCCAAAGGCACTGTCTTGTGAGACTCTCTCCAGGCAGTAGTGAGCTACGAACGTATAAATTGAAGACCATGTGGTGGCCTTGCAGATCTCCGTTACCAGCACTGAGTGGAAGTTGGCCACTGATGTGGCCATTGCCCTGACGTGATGCGCTGTGATCCGGTGCTCAAGAGAGAGGCCAGCTCGCTCATAGGTGAGGGCAATACAGTCCACCATCCAAGTGGACAGAGTTTGCTTAGTCATGGGGAGCCCAAGTCTGCTGGGGTCAAAAGACACAAAAAGCTGAGTAGCTCTACAATAGGCCTGGGTCCTCTGTAAGAAGGAGGACAGGACTCATTTGCAATCCAGTGTATGAAGTACTAGTTCCTCCCTGCCGGCGTGAGACCACAGAAAGAAGGTGGGAAGGACCACTTCCTGGTTGAGATGGAAAGGAGATACCACCTTCAGGGGGAATTTGGGATGTGTGCGGAGCACTACCCCGTACTTGTAGAACCTTGTATACGGTGGATCTGCCACCATAGTAACATAGTAAATGACGGCAGATAAAGACCAGCATGGTCCACCCAGTCTGCCCAGCAATACGGCAAGAGTAGGTGCACCTGTCGCTCTGTGCAGGCCACCACTCCCCATGTCTCTGTCTAGGGGTGGACCCACCACTCCATGTAGGACACTCCTATTTGTTGAGAAGTTAGATGGTTCAGTTTATTTTGTTTTTATCCTGTTTCTGTAAAGGGATCCGCTGTGCTTGTCCCATGCTGTTTTGAATTCCATCACCATGTTTGCCCCCACCACTTCCATCGGGAGAGCATTCCAAGCATCCACCACCCTTTCAGTGAAAAAATATCTCCTGACATTGCCTTTCAATTTTCCACCTTGCAGCTTCATGTTATGCTCTCTAGTTTTGCAGCTTCCCCATCTTTGGAAGAGGTTTGTTTGTTCATTGTTCCTCTTTAAGTATTTAAAGGTCTGAATCATATCTCCCCTATCCCTCCTCGCCTCCAAAGTGTACATATTTAGGTCTTCAAGTCTCTTCTCATAAGGTTTCTTACGCAGGCTCCAAATCATTTTGGTTGCCTTCCTCTGAACAATTTCCAGTCTTTTTACATCTTTTGCAAGATATGGTCTCCAAAACTGAACACAGTATTCCAAGTGAGGCCTCACCAACGATCTGTACAGTGGCATAAGTACCTCCTCCTTTCTGCTGGTAATCCCTCTTTGTATGCAGCCCAACATCCTTCTGGCTTTTGCCACCGCCTTGTCGCACTGTTTTGCCACCTTGAGATCATCAGAGATAATTACACCAAGGTCTTTCTCCTGAACCATGCACACCAACCTCTCGCCCCCTATCGCGTACATTTCCCTTGGATTTCTGCTACCTAAGTGCATGACACTGCACTTTTTCTCATTAAATCGTAATTGCCAAGCATTAGACCATTCTTCCAGGGCCTGGAGTTTGCTCACTCTTCGAGCAGACATAAGGATCACCAGAAAGGCCACTTTCCAAGACAGGTACCGCAGGTGGCAAGTGGCTACGGGCTCGAATGGCAGTTTGGTGAGCTGGGAGAGCACCATGTTGAAGTCCCACTCTGCTGCTGAAGGGCGGAGAGGGGGCTTGGATAGCAAAAGGCCCTGGAGGAACCAGGGGCTGGCTTTAGAGGGGTTTTCCCCTCGATAGGATGGTGGTGAGCAGCTATGGCACCTAGTTAGATTTTAGCCCGGTGTGTGACCGGTGCAGTAGGGTACTGAAGTACTATTGCACATGACAAGAAAAGAAATTCTCCTCCCTTTCTGCCCACCAGATGGAGACGCTTCTCCACTTAAAGGCATAAGCCCATCTGGTGGAGGGTTTTTGGGAGGCCAGTAGGATCTCCTCGGCTTCTCCTGGAAGATTGAAAGGGGCCAAGAAAATATTCTAACACAATCGATTTACAATCCGAAATCAACAAAGCATCATAATACACTACCACATCAAGAGAGAAAGATACTGTAATACTCAATATAAGAAACTCAGAGAAAGAAAAAGGGAGAGTGAACCCCAAAATAGGGAGCTGAATAAACTATGTCAATTCCTCCACCGGGTTCTGACCTGCCTCTTTCCCATCCAAAAACTGTTGTAAAGATTTCACATCCGTATATACATAGGTACGTCCCCCCAGGGTAATAATGCAGCGGCAAGGGAACTTAAAAAAAAAAAAAACCAGCCCCCAATGCCATTACACGGGGTTTAAGAAGTAAGAACTGCTTCTGCCGTGCCTGAGTACTTGGGCAGACATCAGGAAAAATCTGAAGTTTATGCCCACAAAAGAGAGCATCTCTAAACTTAAAGTATGCTCTCAAAACGCGTAGTTTGGCAGGCTCAGATTGAACCTAACAACCAAAGTGCAGCGTTTAGAAATCACTTCTAAGAATCCTCCAGAAAAGCGGTTAGGTTCTGTTCCACAGAACAGCCCGAGGGAGACAAGCCCCGCTCAGGTTGCTTAGTGGAAACAGAAGCCACCGGAAGGTAATACATATGAGCAGCTGCTACGTCCCCATCTAAGTGCAACACTTCTAAAGCATATTTGTATATTATTTTGAATTTGAAAAAATGCTTAAATTTAAAAAAAAAAAAAAAAGGAAAGGGGCCAACGCTACCCTTTCAGTAGCCACACTGTTAGCGTTAATGCCCTCAAATTAGAGTGCAAGAGGGAGCCCTCATCCTGGGAGAGGAGGTCCGGGATTCGACCCAGAGGGGCTGGGAGTGCCACCAACAAGGAAAGCAGCAGAGGGAACCAAAGTTGCCTGGGCCACCTTGGGGCAATCAGTATAACTGATGCTCCTTTGCTCTGGATCTTGAAGAGGGTCCTGTTGATGGGGGGGTGGTGGGAACGCATAGAGTAGGCCCTCGGACCACGAGATCAGGAAGGCATCTGCTGCCATTCTCTCCAGGTGCGGCTAATGGGAGCAGAAGCAGGGTAGCTGCGTGATGTCCGGAGAGGCGAATAGGTCCATCATGAGCCTGCCCAGAGGTGGAAGAGCTGCTTCGTTACTCTAGAGTTTAAACGCCACTCGTGTGGGCAAAGGACTCTGCTCAGCCTGTCTGCTAGGCAGCTGTCCTGGTCCGGGAAGTACACCGCTTGCAGAAACATACTGTTGTGTGCTGTAAAGAAGAGGAGAGCCACCGCCTCCTGGCAGAGAAAGTATGAACCTGTGTCCTCCTGCTTGTTGATATAAAAAACTTTGTGACCTCGTTGTCGATCCAGATCAGCACAGGTCAGTGTCGCAGGCGGTGGCAGAACACTCGTAGGGCCAA
Organism: Ichthyophis bannanicus; assembly: GCA_033557465.1. Taxonomy (NCBI): domain Eukaryota; kingdom Metazoa; phylum Chordata; class Amphibia; order Gymnophiona; family Ichthyophiidae; genus Ichthyophis; species Ichthyophis bannanicus. The sequence goes on from CM066033.1 coordinate 869,013,402, forward strand.
GAAGATTGCCCTGAGCTCGAGGAGATTGATCTGTAGGAGTGACTCCTCCTGAGACCAGCTGTCCTGGTGTGCGGTGGTCTCCACAATGTGCACCTCCAACCCAGAAGGGAGGCATCTGAGGTCACGATCCTCTGCAGTGTGGATGCCTGGAAGTGCATTCCCATCTGGAGGTAGCGCAAGCTTCACCACCAGTTGGACTCTGCCAGCTGGCGGGTAATCCTGATCCTGTCCCGTAGCCTGCTGTGGCCTGAGTCCACTGCAAGCATAGGTACCACTGGGCTGTCCACATGTGGAAGCAGGCTGAAGGCATGACAGACTGTCGAGGCCATATGGCCTAGTAGGCGGAGGAAGAGATGAGCCGGCGCTGACTGGCAGCGCTGTACCTCTCCTGCCAGTTGCCTGAACATGCTGCCCTTTCTCTTGGGAAGACAGCCTTGACCTGTAACCTGTACAACTGAGCACCTATGACCTCCAGGCTTTGGGCTAGAGAGAGATGGGATTTGGGGTAGCTTATGACAAACCCCAGGTGCTGCAAAAGGAGGGTCACACACTCTGAGGCCTGACTGACCTCTGAGGCCATACTGCCCCTGATGAGCCAATCATCCAGGTAGGGGAAGACGAAAGCCCCTTGTAGGTGCAGGTAGGCAACTACCATCACCAGACATTTGGTAAAGACCCTTGGCAAGGAGGCCAGGCTGAATGGTAGTGCCCTCCCTCTCACCACGAACTACAGGTACTGCATGTGGGAGGGGTGGATCAGGATGCGAGTATACGCATGCTTTAGGTCCAAGGAGTGCAGCAATCTCCATGGTGGAGGTAAGACAGCAGTGTTCCAAGGGAGAGCATCTTGAACTTCACCGTCACCAGAAAAAAGTAATTAGATCTTACCTGCTAATTAGTGTTCCTGAAGGAACGACAGTCCAGTCCCTTTACTTCTGGGGTTACGCAACCCTTCCAGCAGCTTGGAGGCTGAGCCCAACCTTTTTGGAGGTGGAGCGGTATAAATACCACTGGGGCCACCCACCAACTCCAGTAATCGAATGAAAAAGCAGACTAAACAAACTTCCATTAACAACCTACATAACATAACCTAACCCCGCAAAGGAATATTTAACAAACAAACTCATCAACATTTTTTTTTTTTTTTTAAGGAAATAGGTAATAGGAGTAGGGAAGGAGGAATGGCGCTGGAGGGAGGTGGTTTACCCGAGACTGTCCATGCCGACTTTCTCCTGCCCTCCTTCACCCAGCCCTCCTTCACCCTGGACCCACGCTTGGTCCGCAGCTCCGCTTTTGCCTAATAGGCCTTAATGGCCGCCGGAACCGGGTGGGATCAGGGACTGGACTGTCGTTCCTTCAGGAACACTAATTAGCAGGTAAGATCTAATTACTTTTTCCTTATCGTCACTCCAGTCCAGTCCCTTTACTTCTGGGAAGTAATAGAGCAGTTCAATCCTGGGTGGGATCCTGCGAACCGCCAGACCAAACCGAGCGTCCGCTGAACTCTGTACGTCCAGCCTGTAGTGCTTGGTGAAGGTAAGCAGAGAGGACCAAGTCGCCGTCCTACAAATATCCAACGGAGGAACCAGGCTGAACTCTGCCCACGAGGTAGCCTGAGCCAGGGTGGAGTGCGCACGCAGCCCCACTGGGACCTGCTTCCCTTTCAGGATGTAGGCGGAAGCAATCGCTTCTCTGATCCACCTGGAGATGGAAGCCTTGGCCACCGCCTCCCCTTTGTGCGGACCTCCGAACTGGACGAACAGCCGTTCGGACTTCCGGAAAGGCGCTGTGCGGGAGAGGTATCGCTTCAAGGCTCTCTGGACGTCTAGGAGGCGAAGCTTGCTATCCCTACTCTCAGGTCCCTCGGCCGGGAAGGCCGGGAGGGTAACTGTCTGGTTCATATGAAAGGGAGAGATAACCTTGGGCAAGAAGGAAGGCACCGTGCGTAGGACCACCTTGTCCTTGAGAAAGGACAGGAAGGGGGGTTGGGAGGACAGCGCTTGTAATTCGGAGACCCGCCTGGCCGAACAGATAGCGACCAGAAAGACTGTCTTCAGGGTTAAGTCCTTCAAGGAAGCCCTCTCTACCGGTTCAAAGGGTTCCCCGACCAATGCATTTAGCACCAGGTTGAGATCCCAAGGGGGAATCACCGACCTCCGTTGCGGACGCAGACGTCTAACCGCTCGCTCTTAGGAACCTGGAGATGTCCGCATGGGCCCCTAGGGGCCTGCCGCGGACCTTACTTCTATAGCAAGCGATGGCGGCCAGCTGGACTTGTAAGGAACTGTGCGCCAGACCCTTGTCGAAACCTGCTTGCACGAATTCCAGAACCTCCGGGACTGAGGCCGAGAGGGGTTTCCTTCGGTGCTCCGCACACCAGGCTTCGAAAATGTGCCAAACCCTTACATAGGAGAGGCAGGTCGAGCGCTTCTTCGCATTTAACAGTGTAGTGATTACTGCTCCAGAATAACCTCACTTCAGGAGCCGCGCCCTTTCAATAGCCAGGCCGTAAGCGAGAATCGATCCACGTGAGGCATCCGAACCGGGCCTTGCCTGAGCAGGTCCCTTTTGCAAGGAAGCCGTCACGGCTGGTCGGCGAGCAACCTCACCAGATCCGCGTACCAGGTGTGGCGCGGCCAATCCGGAGCTATGAGGATTACCAATCCCTGGTGAGCCTCCACCCGCTGGAGGACCTTTCCGATCAGAACCCAGGGAGGAAACACATAGAGAAGACCCTCCGCAGGCCACTTCTGAGACAGAGCACCCAGGCCTTCGGACATTCTTTCCTTCCGCCGACTGAAGAATCGGTCCACCTTGGCTGACGAGAACCTTGCCATGAGATCCATGACCGGGAGTCCCCAACGGGCCACTATTTGGTCGAAGGTCTCCTGCTCCAGTTCCCACTCTCCGTGGTCTATCTTGTGTCTGCTGAGGTAATCGGCCGTGACATTGTCCGTGCCTGCCACGTGCTGAGCTGAAAGCGCTTCCAAACGGTTCTCCACCCACTGGAATAGAACGTCCGCCTCCTTCTCCAAGGCGGGGCTGCTGGTGCCGCCCTGGTGGTTGATGTAAGCTACCGTGGTGACATTGTCTGAGAGAACACGAATTGCTCTTCTTTGCATCAGGGACTCGAGCGCCCTGAGCGCTAGGGTGACGGCCCTCAATTCCAGTCTGTTGATGGGCCATTGAGATTCTAACGGTGTCCAGTGACCCTGGACGAACTGGTCCTCGCAGTGAGCCCCCCAGCCTGCAAGGCTGGCATCCGTCGTCAACAGTACCCATAGATGAGGCTCGAGGGGCATCCCGCGCTCTAGATTCCTTGGGCACTGCCACCAGCGAAGGGCTCGTTTGGTCCGCGGAGCACACGGTAACTGCGTTGAGAGGAGATGTTGGGGAGACCACCGACGCAGTAGGGCCCGCTGTAACGGGCGCATATGGGCCCTGGCCCAAGGGACTACCTCTATCGCCGACGCCATTGTGCCCAGAACCTGAAGATAATGCCATGCTGAGGGGTTTCGCCTGCTCAGAAACTGTGCGACTAGAAGTCTTAGGTCCCTTGATCTCGATTGTGACAGGAACACTCTGCCCCTGGCAGTGTCGAATCTTGCTCCGAGATACTCGAAATCCTGGGCGGGAGTCATCCTGCTCTTTGCTCGGTTGATGACCCACCCCAACTCCTCTAGAACTTGAACCACTCTGGCCGTCGCCGAGCGATTTTCTTCTTCCGACTTTGCCCGGATCAGCCAATTGTCTATGTATGGGTGTACTAGTATTCCCTCCTTCCGAAGGGAAGCCGCTACCACCACCACCATCACCTTGGTGAATGTCCGTGGAGCCGTAGCTAGGCCGAAGGGTAGGGCCTGGAATTGATAGTGGCCCCTTGGCACTGCGAATCTTAGGAATTGTTGATGGGACTTCCTGACCGGTATATGCAAATAGGCTTCGGTCAAGTCGAAGGACGTCAGGAACTCCCCGCCCCTTACGGCTGCGATGACTGATCGGAGGGTTTCCATCCGGAAATGTGGTACCCCGAGACAGCGATTGACCTGTTTTAAATCCAGGATTGGCCGAAAGGACCCTTCCTTCTTTGGTACCACGAAGTAGATCGAGTACCAACCCGAGCCGAACTGGTCTGGTGGAACTGGAACCACCGCCCCGAGCGCTATTAGCCGTGCAAGAGTTGTCTCTATCACCGACCTCTTTGCAGAAGACCCGCAGGGAGACTGAACAAATGCCGGAGGTATTTGTTTTGCAAATTCGAGAGCATAACCCTCTCTGATCACCTCTAGTACCCATTGATCTGAAGTGACCCGGGACCAGGCGGGAAGAAACTGCCTTAAACGTCTGCCCACCGGCAGCTCTTCCCCCTGGGCCCCCGTCACTTCATTGTTGCTTTCTAGGTCCTGAGGAGGAGGAGGATGCCCCAAAACCTCGACCTGCTCCCCGACACCCTCTAAAGCCTTGACCCCTAGAGGGAAAGCGGTCCCTGGAAAAGGGGTTGGATCTGGCTGGGCGGAACCTCCGGGAGTCCCTAGGCTGGGTACGCGCCGTGGGAAGAGGACGCCCTTGTTTCGGTCTGTCTTCCAGGAGCCTGCCTCCCTTGGACTCGCCAAGGTCCTTTACCAGTTTCTCTAAATCCTCTCCAAACAGCTTCCCCTTAAAGGGAAGACGACTCAGGCGTGTCTTCGAGGATGCATCCGCTGCCCAATTCCGTAACCACAAATAACGCCTAGCCGCCACCACCGAGGCCATGTTCTTGGCTAGGCTTCTGATGAGGTCATACTGGCTATCCGCCTAGTAGGCCGCTCCGGATTCCAATCTAGCAGCGTTGGCCCTTGCTTCGCCTGCGGAGCCTTCTGCAGCCTGAAGCTGTTGTGACCACCTTAAACAGGCCCGGGCCACCCAAGCTCCTGAGACGGAGGCCTGCAAGGCGAGCGCGCTTACGTCAAATGCTTGCTTCAGGAGTGTCTCCAATTTTCTGTCTTGAGAATCTCTTAAGGCCGTACTGCCCTCAACTGGGATAGTAGTCTTCTTAGTGACTGCTGATACCGCCGCATCCACCCTGGGAGACTTCAGCAACTCTTTGTCCGCCTCTGGAAGAGGATATAGACGAAGCATGGACCGGACTCCCCGCAAACTTGACTCCGGTTGATTCCATTCTTCCTGGATCATCTGACGCACCACCCTGTGGACAGGAAAGACCTTCTGGGATCTCCTAATGGCCTGGATCAATGGGTCCTCCAGCGCCTCCTCCTCTGCTGGCGTATCTGAGGCCACATTGAGGGCTTTCAGGGACTCATTAATTAAAGCCGGGAGTTCCTCCCGACGGAAGACTCTAATTATCCTGGATTGGTCTTCCTCTGGAATCTCCCCTTCTTCCAGCTCCTCTTCTTCCTCGTCCAAGTCCTTGTCTGAGTAAATCTCCTCCGGGGTGTCCTGAGATAGGGACGCGAGGGGCTCCTCCTCACTCAGACGGGGGCGCTTAGGTGGAATGCCGGATTCCGGATTGCTTGCTCCCAAGGGCCTGGCTGACTTGTCTTCCAAAGACGGACCAGCCTCTCCAGCCCCTAAGCCCTGCTTACGCAAGCAATAGGCCTTGTGAAGCAATAGGATGAAGTCCAGGGAGAAAAAGTCCCCTGCCCCCCCTTCCCCTGCAGGGAGGGGGGAGGGGGACAGGGAAGGAGTGGGCACGTCCGAGGACGTAGAAGGAGGGACATGTGACCCCCCCTCCCCTTCTAGGAGGTCGCCTGACCCCTGAGAAGGAAGAGTCATGGTCAAGTTAATTTCCTGCTCCACTGAGGCTGCCACTGCCGCACAGCTCCTGCAGATTCCTGCCTCTGCGGAGGTGCCCCTGCGTGTGCCACAGGATGGACACCGTGCCTTGGCCGCCATGATCTAGAGTTGAGGTCTTCCTACTGCGAGCCCTCAAAAGCAACCAGCACAGCCCAGAGAGGTTGATCACCCCTTTACTAACTGTGATATAGAGAGAGAGGGAGAGCTCTCTCCTCTGGCAGATTGAATAATAGTTCCCCCTAAGGAAGGAAACTAACAGCCCCTCTGTTTGATAACTAAAAATAAGGCAAAGAAATGCAAAGAAAACCAAAACAAATTCGAATTAACACTAATAAAAAATAAAAGAAATAAAAGGTAAACTCCGTTTCCTCATTCGAGGTACTTGCGGTTTTAAAGGCAGTGTTGGTTCTTGGGCCCGACTTAGCGGTCACAGCCCGTTGGCTCTACACGTGGTAGGCCTCACCACGTGGAGCTCTGAACGGGGGACCGCGAGTCTATCCTTCAGGCCGTGCTGCGCTCCGGAGCTGAAAACCACTGATCCTCTTGTAAATCGCCGCTAAAACCGCTCCCCCGCAGTACCCGGGAAGACCGGGTCTCGCCTCCGTGTCCTTCAGCTCCTGGACGGGTCCGGCGGTAAACGCTGACTAGCGGCGCTGCCTCAAGCGCTCAGCCACCAGGAGGGCTTCGGTGCGAGGCAGGGCAGATCTGTGGTGAGTTAGTGCAGGAGCTGGCCGTCTCGGTAGCAGGGAAGAACAGGAAATCCTCCTCTACGCTGCGAGACGAAAATCACCTCCGATGCCCGGTCAGGGGGGGGGGGGGGGGGGGAGGGGGGGGAGGATGGAGAGAGCAGGCAGTAATTAAAGGAGCAGAGACCTAGAAAAACTAACCGGAAGGCCACTAATAAGGAAAAAAGGAAAATAAAGTAAGTAAGTAAGTAAATTAAATGAATTAAATAGAAAGTAGGACTCCAGTAAGCCCTAGGCTTACGGAACCCTCCAGTTGCTTGGAGGCTGAGAATACTGGAGTTGGTGGGTGGCCCCAGTGGTATTTATACCGCTCCACCTCCAAAAAGGTTGGGCTCAGCCTCCAAGCTGCTGGAAGGGTTGCGTAATCCCAGAAGTAAAGGGACTGGACTGGAGTGACGATAAGGAACTTGTTTAAGTTTCTCAGGTCTAGTATGGGCCTGAGGCCCCCAGTTCTCTTTGGGACAAGGAAATATCTGGAATAGAAGCCTTTTCCCCATGTTTGGGTACAGGCTCCATTGCGTTGCCCCCAAGCAGACCTGCAAGCTCTGAGAGCAGAAGGGTCTGGTGAAAGAGGTCACACTGGCTCTCCTGGAAAGAACCTGGGTGTTACCTGCTGTAGGTGGAGGAGGTATCCTTCTCTTACCACCTGCAGTAGCCACTGATTTGAGGTGAAACTGGCCCACTTGTGGGCAAAGAGTGCCAGGCAAGCCCCCTGTGGGCTGGTGAAGGTCTCCCGGGGGAGAAGAGGCCCTGCCCCGGTAGTCAAAAGCTCCCCTGGGATGGGCAGGAGCTGGGGCCTGGGGCTTCTGTGCCTTGGGCTTTTGAGCTCCATGGCTTTGTCTTTTAGGGTAAGACCCTGTTGCTGGCCCAGGAAGGGCTGGTAGTGGCAACTCTGCTGAAAGGGCCCCTTTTTCCTTGGGAACAAGGGTCTTTTCACCAATGATTTCTTAAGAGGAAAGGATGAGATCTTCTTGGAAAGCTTCTGTTGAGTCACCACGTAGGCCTCGATCTCGGCCCCCTTGTTGGCCATATGGTTGCCAAACAGGTTCTCCCCAGTGCAGGGAACGTCGAGCAGCTTGTCTTGAACCCATTGCTCGAGGTCCGAAAACTGCAGCAAGGCTTGGCATTGAGCACCCATGTCAGCTGCTGCTACCTGGGCCGCTGACTCAAAGCTGTTGTAGGCTGCCCAGGAAAGGAACTTCGAACAACTCTTGAACCCGAAGGTCAAGGACTGGAATTGCTGGAAGGGTTTCCCAGTAAGCCCTGCTAGAAACCCAGACAACTCCTGGGTTAGGGCCTTTAGGTACATGCCTATGTACAATTCATAGGCTTGAATCCTGCAACCCAGCATGGAGTCCTGGTAACACTTGCGCTCATGGGCATTGAAGGCTCTAGCATCCCTTCCAGGAGGAACTGAAGAGTGGGTCTTCTGGCTCTTAGGTTTCTGAATGGTTGACTCGACAACCATGGAGTTATGTGGGAGTTGGGGCTTGTGGAACCTGGGGGCCCTTCCAGACGCGGTAGATGGCGTCAAGATGCCGGCTCACCAGTGGCACCAAGGCCAGCATCTCCCACATTCTGAGTAGCAGCTGCTCGAGGATCGGCTGCACAGGCACCGTGAGAGTCTCCAGCAGAGGATGTATTGGCACAGGCATGGACAGAGAAGCTTGTAGAGAGTATTGAGGGACAAGAAATTAAGGATGCCATTGGGCTTATACCTAAATCCAGTGATTGTGCAAACCTTAGAGACATACAATAAGATGCATTCACTACGCCCCGAACAGAGCTTTTAAAGTGGGATATGCTACCTCATCAGTATGCCCCCATTGTGGGCAGGAACGTGCTAACCTGGGGCACATGTTCTGGAATTTCCCTATGTTGACTAGCTATTGGGAACTTGTATATACGCAGATGAGTTTAATATTGGGCACACGGTTGGAAATTAACCCCCAAGAGGAAGTATTGGGACTGGTATCCAGAATGGAAGGAATTACAGCAACGCAAAGAAAATGGATAGGACGGATATCATTAATCACAAGGCGTCTTCTTCTGAAATATTGGAAAACAGCAAATAGCTAGAAATGGCTCAAGTAGCTTATTATTTAAAGGTTACTAAGAGATATTTCTATGAACATTCTAATAAAAGTAATAAGTTTTTGTTATGGCAACTGAGGCATAACAGAACCAAGCACAAAGCAGAGAAAATTAAAGGTGCTTAGAGAGAAACTCATTTCAGGACAATGCAAATTGCAGACTTGCAATCAACTACTCGTACTTCAGAACAAGCAATTAACGACTGCTTGAGCATTATTAAATATTCTGCAGCTTGACATATCCTCCAGAGGCTGAATAAACATACTTTTCAATTGATGAAAAGCATTTGGAGATTTCACTTATGAAAGCGTAAGTCAGCAGGACTGGATGGCCTTCTGGCAGAACTGTATAAATGTATAAAAGACCAAGTAGCTCCAAGCATAGTGGAGGTACTTAATGAAAATGTTAATTCTGCCACGTCCTTTTAAAATCAGGCCACATCACAGTTCCCCTAAGAAAGGTAAGGGACTCTACAGTCTGTGTAACCTATAAACCAAACTTGCTTTTGAATACAGATTATACAATTTTTCAAAAATCCAGAGTCTACACATTGAAAATTATATTTCAAAAATGTTCCATCCTGATCAGACTGTTTTATTAAAAACCAGGTATTATGTGAGTAATGTACGCCAGCCAATCTTTATATTCAAAAGCTTATGGAAAATTTTGGGATTGTTTACTTTCACGCTTTAAAACATTTGATAAAGTTGAGTGCCCCTATCTGAGAGCAATTCTGAAAAGTTTTGGATTTGGGAACAATTTTTACTCTGGATTAATGCTATTTATAATTCCCTTTCAGCTATGGTTTCAGCAAATGGGTGGATGTCTGCTCCCTTTCCAGTGGGGCATGGAACTCAAGGTTGCCCATTATCTCCTCTATTATTTGCTCTAGCAATTGAGCCACTCACCATCATGGTTTAGAATACTGCAGATATGCAGGGGATTAGGGCGAGTGTAATTCAGCATATCATTTCATTAAATGCAGATGACACTCTACTTAAGTAAGGTATCTCACTTGCTTCCAGCAACGATGCAGCTACTGAAGGTATTTGGATCCTTCTCAGGTTACTCAGTTAACTTTTCTAAATCAGTTATGTTGTGTTGAGTGGATGTGAGCAAGGATCTAAAAAAATCAAATATTGGCCTTTTCAACTTTCAGTATTTAGGAATTATAATTTTGAAGGATCTTTCTAGAATACGATTGATTGATTCAAGAAGTTAAACTAGAGCTAACGATTATGGAAATTAGCAATATCCTGGTTAAGGAAAGAAAACACCATTAAAAAGTTAGTATTGTCAAAGATTTTATTTTTATTCTTACATAAACCTATAAATACTGGAAAAGTCAGTACAAATGCAACTCCAAGATCATATTGACAACTGGCGCCCTTAGATCCTCATCAGCACGGCTTCAGACCAAACCACAGAGTAGAGACCCTCCTCTCATCTCTGATCAACACAATCCTGACCTGTATCCAAAACACCTAACAAGGATTTCTACTCATCTTCTTAAATATCTCGTCTGTATTAGACTCTCTCTCCTATCAACAAATTATAGAGACTACCTGACATCAGCCTATGTGACACAACGCTAAATTGGTTCCAGTCATACCTGAACAATAGAAGCCAATATGTCCAAATTAACAAGACATCATGCCCGTTTAAACAACTACAGGGCATACCCTCAATGATCAAGTCTATCAGCCTTGCTATTCAATGTATTTCTTCAACCCATCTGGCTCCATCTTCAAAGAGCATAAACTACACTACCAAATATATGCAGACTACATTATGTTCTATACATCATTTAACAACAAAATTCCAGATCTCTCCAACATTTACAAGTGTTTCGCTGACACAAATCTGTGGCTCCAACATCATAACTTATTGATAAACCAGGAAAAAACTGAAGACCTCCACATATTCATGTACCCCTCCTTCTTACTGCCAACCTCACTGAATTTCAATGACCAGCACATCAAAGTGAAATCAGAAGTGAAATACCTGGGGATCATCTTAGACCAGAGGCTGAACTTCCAATCCCATACAAAGAAAACAAACTCAGTCTACCTCAAGTTAAGAACTTTGAAAACCCTCTGCCCCCTTCTAAGCACAGACCTCTTCTGGACAGTATGTCAAGCACTAATCACACCAATCCTGGATTATTCCAACATCACATATCATGGACTTCCCAAACATACTCTACACCCTCTCCAAATAGCCCAGAATATGGCTGCAAGATTAATCACAAGAGCACCAAGACATTCTCCTATCACCCTCATATTCTTCCACCTCCATGGGTTACCCATCCTGGCCAGAGTAAGATACAAAGTTTAAAATCATACATAACAGCTCAGCTAACTGCCTCCAACCACTCATTTTAATACCAAAAAATGACAGACTCCGCAGATAAAGCTCCCATAATCTCCTTGCCATTCCCACACAGAAAGCTAAAAGCAAGCAAGACAGCTGTATGGTGCACTATCCCTTTTCGCACCGTCAATATAGAACGTGCTTTCCCCAGCTCCAAGAGGATGCCATGACATGACAGAATTTTGCAAAAAACTGAAAAATTTACCTTTTCCAAGACCATTATAAACTAGACACAACTACCAACCAGACATTCAACAAGAACCTCTGAGTATCTAACTCTGACATCAGTGCACTGCTCGATAATTATCATGTATAATTGACACAATTACACAATTACATTCTGACAGACTCTTTGCTCCATTTTTAACCATACCACACTGCTCTTTGTATATAGTTACATGTTATAAGTTAGTAACAAACATTTGCCAATAACTAACACCATAAATTTCTTGTGTTTAGTTCTATGTACAACAGGTTGCATATTGCACTGTTAAAATTTGTTGAATGTAAATAGCTTTGAATATTAGAAAGGCAGTATAGAAATGAGTTGAAATAAAATAAAATAAAAACTTCCTAGGAATAGTTTGTTGCTTTTATTTGGCAGGGCAAGCAGCCCAGACTACTTTATTTGTCATGACAACTCCTAACTCGGGTGGCATAGGTCTCCTGAATTTGATTTATACTATTGGAGCTCCTACCTCAGATCTATTTATTACTGGTGGGTCCTTCCGCAGGCACAATGGATTGATTTAGTGTAGTTACTCATCTGTAGCAGGTGTTCTCCATGGACAGCAGGAATAAGTCCTCATGTATGGGTGACATCTCCGATGGATCCCATGCGGAATGCTCCTCAGATTCCATTGGATTATTTTTGAGCTGCCCCGCACATGCACGCTGGGTCTTTCTGCCTGCCATGGTGCCATCTTTTCCAGTTAAATATCAAAGCAATAGCCAAGAGAAGCAACTCCTTGGGGAGGTGGGAGGGTTGTGAGGACTTATTGCTGCTGTCTACAGAGAGCACCTGCTACATGTGAGTAACTACGCTTTCTCCATGGACAAGCAGGAAGTAAGCCCTCATTTATGGGATTCCCAAGCTACAGATTACCAAAAACAGAAGAGGCAAGAGCCCAGCAGGGGCAACAAAACTGGAGAACAGGAAGAACAAGAAGGGAGGTCCCTCTAGGGACTCCACCGATTCAGCATCCTCTGCATACAGCAGCACAGAGGTTAGTCAACATTTGCAGGTAGCCTGGATAAACAGAAGGGTTAGTAGGTAGGAGCTGGACCTAATACCCAAAAAGGTGCCAGAGTACGAGGTGCTGACGTGAGTCTGAAGGGCAGCACCCAGTACTGGTAGTGCCAGTCTCCCAGCACGAACCCGAGGTATCTTCTGTGACTTGGATGGATCGGGATGAGTGTGTACACACATCCTTGAGATCAAAAGGAGCATAGCTAGTTTTCCTAAAGATAATGGAGCAGTAACCCCAGCAAGACTATCTTGAACTGCTCGTGCTCGAGAACCTGGTTGAGGTTCTGGAGGTCCAGAATGGTCAACGACCCCCCCCCCCCCCAGTCTTCTTGGTGATCAGAAAGTACCTGGAGTAAAACCCATTTCTGACCTGAGCCAGTGGAACCAGCTTGAAGGTGAGGTCGACCAGCAGAGTGGAGACCTCCTCCTGTAACAGGCTTCGGTGCACTGGGTCCATAGGGTACTCCCTTTGGACGAAGGGAGGGAGCAGCTGGGCAAAGTGCAGCAGGTAGCTTTGCTGGATGAGCTACAGCACCCAGGTTTCTGAGGTGATAAGGGCCCACCTGTGGGTGAAATGGACGCGCCTCCCCTCTACATGAGGTGGAATTCTGACATGCACTGGATGGTTGGCTATGTTCCTGAGGAACCAGTCAAAAGCCTGCTCCTGGTTTGGGCTTCAGGACTGGCTGAGGCTTCTCCCACCACTTCTGGAGAAGGGCCTATGCCTTCAGCTGGGCATTCTGGAGCCCTGGATAGTACCGGTGTGGTACAGGTAGAAGGCCTTCTTACCCTGGTACTCCTTACATGAAGAATCCTCAGTTTTCCTAGAGAGCGTCACGTGCTCCTTCTCAACCTCGCCCAGTTTCTCCTCAACTATCTTCCTGAAAAGGCTCTCCTCGCTGCAAGGAACATTAGCCAGTTTATGCTGGACCCACTGCTCCAGATCAGACTGGAGCAGGGCCAGCCACTGGACACCAATGCCCACCGCCACCACCCCACAGGCAGACTCAAAGGCATCGTATGTGGCTTGCATGGCATACTTAGAGCAATCCTTGCTGTGGTCTACCAGGGCAGGGAAGGAGTCGAAGCGGTCAGGAGGAACATAGGCAGCAAACTCCACCAGGTCTAACATAATGTCTTTAAGGAACATGCCCATATACAGCTGATAGGAAAGGATTGGGGCCACCAGCATGGAACCCTGGTAGCATCTCCTCGCAAAGGAGTCCAGAGTCCTGGCCTCCCGCTCTGGGGGCATTGAGAAGTGAGTCTTAGTGCTCTTCACGTGCTTCAAGGCCGACTAAACCATGATGGAGTTGTGTGGTTGCTGGTGCTCCTCATAGCCCGGCACCTTCTAGACCCGATACATCGAGTCCAGATGTCAGCTGAAGGCGGGAACTGTGAGGGGATTTTCCCACAGCCGTAGCAACAGTTTCTGCAGGACATGGTGCACTGGCACCATCACTGCCACTTTGGGTGCCAACGGATACCGTAGAAGCTCACGTTCCGCCACCCCCGGCTCATCTTCCACCTTAAAGAAGAAGAGTGTGGCCTTTTTTTTTTTTTATTCCCAATAACTTGTCATAGTGGTAGGTTTTACTAATTTTTCATTTATCGTTTTATTGTTATTATTAGCATCAATTGATCAATTAATATATTTATTATTATTATTTTTTAATGTTTTATTTTTAATAGTTTGATTTTAATAATTTCATTGGCTTATCACTTCATAATATACATACGGTTCTTACTGTTTTATTTGTAAGTTTTATTGTTTTATTCCCATTGTCCATGATTTCATAGTTACTGTTACGTCCCTCAAGTCCTCCTCATCCTCTCCTGTTTCCTTCTGTTACCATGTTTTCAGTTGAGAATTGATTGTTTCAAATATACATGTACATAACTAGCGCAGTAATATTTTTAAATATTTTTAAGTTTTTCTATCGTCAATATTGTCATCATCATTATATTTATTATTGTCATTATTAGTGTTATTAATCTTGTGATTTTTAGCATCTATTATTAAGTTTTTTGTAAAAGTGATTTATTTATGGTTTTATTAATTGAGTTATCACAATGAGTGTTTATGTATTTATTTATTTATTGATTATTTATTATTCGTCTATCCTGTGTGAGAAGATACAGTTTGATCACGATTAGGTAATATTTGTAACCAAGGTCTCTTATTTGCTGGTGGTTTTATTTGCATTTCTATTTTTATTTTCATTTTTATTAAGATTTTAATGTGTATGTGCATATTTTATAGTGAGCCCATAACCCCTGAGGAAGTGGTATACGAAACACGGCCTGTGTTGGGTTGGCACACCTGATCCGTGGAATAATAAAGGTGACTTTTGAACCTCTTGCCACGTTTCCTGACTGGTTAAAGTCCTGGAAGGACATATCCTCTGGGGGAGATTTATGCCCCTCATACAGAGGGAACGGATCAGAGGGAAGATCAGGAGATCTCCTGTCTGAGATGGCAGAGCCCACCTCAGTTTCCCAGTCCTCAAACTCTGACTTCGAGAAGACATTTAAGTAGCATTGAATCTCCTCCTGCTGCCTACTCCAGTCATGTGGAGAGGGTGGACGGTAGTGGGACCAGTGGCATCTCAAGTGAGATCAGGGGTATCCTGGGACATTAGAACCTGACACGCTCAACAGGGAGATTGGAATAGATGCCAGTTCTCATGGCAATCTCCTGCCCAATGTGCCTGCCTCTGCCGGCAGTGCATGGATCTCCAGGATGGGGCTGGACAAAGTATGGCGATGACGCCAAAGCCATCAAAGAGCCTACATCCCACAAGGCTAAGACCGATATCATGCGAGCCTCGAGGGCCCTCAGGTATTCCTCCAGTATCACTGCTTCAGAGTGAACTGGGACAGAAACTGCAACTTTACCACTGCTGCCGATACCTCTGGCGAGGACTCCACAATGACAGGCTCATTGGGAGACATCTGTCTGTCCTCCAGAGCTATGGGAGTCCATTCCTCCCATCTGGGAGTCTATTCCTCCTGTCGAGGAACCTTGGCAGGCTGCTCCTGGCCCTCGCTGTCCACGTGCTCCAGGAAGGGCTGGAGTGCTAATGCACCCTAGGCTTGTCCCGGTGCTAGGCCCCTCAGTTCCAAATGTGACCGGGCAACCCACCCAGTTTACGCCTCGGCAGAACTCTGCAACGGTGTTGGCAATGTTGGAGCAGAGGATGCTGAACCAGACGTTCCAAAGAGGAACTCCTTCTGCTTTTCCTGGCCCTTCAGACCCCTCTTCGTCATCTGCAGGCAAAGGTTGCAAGAAGCAGGCTGATATTTGGTGCCTGCAGTGCCTTGGGCCCAATTATGTCTCCCCGTGACTAAAATGGACTGGCTACATTTTGTGCATTTCTTAAAGCCATTTACTGGCTTAGACATATCCAGGAAGACCGCATCAGTGAGGTCAAAGGCCTCGATTATGACGGCAGGAGAAAAAGGCCCGAAAAGGGAAAAGCACAAAAGAGCTAAAAAAAAAATGAAAAGGAAAAATATCAGCTGGGAGAATGGAAGCAGGAATCTGGACAATCCCCAGCACCCATGACACTCAAGATTGGGGGGGGGGGGGGGGGGGGGTAAAGGACACAAAATATGGGGGGGGGGGCAAAATAAGGAATTATACTTCTAAATACTCTATATCCCTTTTCGGTGATCAAGCTCAAATAAGATTAGGATGCATTTGCTTTGAACACCCCATGAGGGCTACCAAATGGGCACCCATGTTTCTCCATTGTGCTGGAGGAACTGTGGTCACATATTGGAAAATTTAATCATATTTGTTAACTGTGTCCACAAATGAATGATATAGAGATGATTTTACAAACTGAGATCCCTTTGATATAAACACATTTCTTTTCTGGAGCAATATCCTGTCTAGTAATGATAAATATGAGCAAATAGTGACTAAAATTCTGTTTCTGGCTGCCAGATGTGTGATTGCCAGATGCTGGAAAAAGGATATCCCTCTTCCTTCTAGATTGGAGCGATGCCAGAAGGTCTGGGATATGATTTGAATGAAGAAACTCACAACTGAACAGAAAGGGAAAGCATAGTTACTCACCTGTAACAGGTGATCTCCGGGATCAGAAGGAATTTAGTCGTCACATATGGGTATCGTCGGTACCGATGAAGCCTGCGCGGGAATGCTCCCCAGCATCCAATAGGAAAGCCATTGGGAGCATCCCACAGCGCCTGCGTGCTGCCTTCCCGCCTGTCCCTCTCCAGTTGAGTTTATAGCTGAGAGAGAGTGAGAGTGAGTGAGAGAGAACTCCTAGGGGAGGTGGCGGGTTGTGAAGACTAAATTCCTGCTGTTCCCGGAGATCACCTGTTACAGGTGAGTAACTACATTATCTCAAGGAACAAGCAGGAATGTAGTCTTCACATATGGGGACTCCCTAGCTGCAGATGCCAGGGAGAAGTTGGCAGCCCTAGGAAGTTGGCTATGAAAGGGCTATGCGAAAGGGCTATGCGTCCCCCCATGGATCTCTGGCATCCTACCAGGGATGGTGGGTAGGAGTTGACCAAGTCTGAAAAAGGTGTTGAACAGCCTGACCAAACAAGGCATCCCAGCGGGATTCCTTGTCTAAGCAGTAGTGGGCCGTGAAGGTATGTACCGAAGCCCAAGTAGTTGCTTGATAGATGCCGTCGATAGACACAGAGTGAATATGAGCCTTTGAGGCTGCCATGGCTCTCACATTGTGAGCTGTGACATGGCCTTCAAGAGGAAGGTTCTTACTCTCATAGGCAAAGGATATGCATTGTGCAATCCAGTTAGATAGAGTTCTTTTGGACACTGGAAGTCCCAAATGACTAGGATCAAAAGCAACAAAGAGTTGAGAAGATTTTTGATGTTGCTGTGTCCTCAGAGCTGGTTTCTGGCACTGTAGGGGCTCGAATGAGACAGTCATTTAAGTAGGGGAAGACGAATATGCCCCAGAGTGTGGAGAAATGCAGCTACCATAGCCATGCATTTTGTGAATACTCCTGGTGCAGAAGCCAGGCCAAAGGGAAGAACCCTGTACTGGAAGTGCTTTCCTTGAAACAGGAATCAGAGGAATCTTTTGTGATTTGGATGGATGAGAATATGGGTATATGCATCCTTGAGATCTAGAGAATAAAGCCAATCCTGACTTTGAAGGTATGGCAGCAGAGTTCCTAGAGAGACCATTTTGAACTTCTCTCGGAACAGATATTTGTTCAATTCTCTGAGATCTAAAATGGGCCTGCATCCTCCTGTTTTCTTTGGAATAAGAAAATAGGGGGAGTAGAACCCCGTACCCTGTTGCAGAATGGGTACTTCCTCTATTGTTCTTTGCGCAAGGAATGTTGTGACTTCTTGACCTAAGAGATTGTCGAGAGAGGTCTGAGAATTGAACTGTCTTACCATTGTAGGAGGGGGCATGCTGTGAAAATGAAGCTTGTACCCCTGTCGTACAATGGACAGAGTCCAATTTTCTGCTGTTATTTGGTACCATCTGTGGGCAAAATGACATAACCTGCCTGGGATGTCCAAGAGTTCTGGACCCTTCAGGGGCAGGAAGGCGAAGTTCTCTAGAGAGGAGTCAAAGCCCCTGAGGAGGTTGAGCCTGCTGAGCTGGCTGAGGTTTTACCGCTTTTGGCTTCTTTTGTTGTCTAGGTTGTTGCTGTTGTCCCTTTTGGGCAGGCTGACCTGGACAGTGTCCCTGCTGAGTATAGGAAGGAAAAAAACTTCTTCTTGAAAAATGTTTTGGTTTTTTTGTTTTTTAAGAGGATCTTTCCCTTGCAGGATCTGCTGTAGATTTGGACAATCTATCCAAAGTGATATTAACTGCATGTACCTCATTAGCCTACTCCTGCCAATTCTTGCCAAAGAGATTTTCTCCTGTGCAAGGAATGTTTCCTAATTTATCCTGTACCCAAATTACCAAATCAGATGCCTGAAGCCACGCAATCCAACGTGCACCAATGGCAATAGCAGAGGTTCTGCTTATGCACTCAAAATAGTCAAAGGCTGCACGATTTACAAACTTGGAAACATCCTGGGCATGTTTGACAAGAGTAAGATAGTCCTGTCTTTTGTCATCAGGAAGAAAGGGGCTCATAAGCTACAAGTCCGAGGGAGAGCCCTAGATGTGGTGTATTTAGATTTCAGTAAAGCCTTTGACACTGTTCCTCACAGGCAACTTATAAACAAACTGAGCACCCTAGGGATGGACCCTAAAGTTACTGCTTGGGTTAGAAATTGGTTGGGTGGGAGGCGACAAAGAGTACAGGTAAATGGAGCTCACTCTGAGGAGAAGGATGTTACCAGTGGTGTGCCCCAGGGATGTGTCCTTGGTCCGATTCTTTTTAACATCTTTGTTAGTGATATAGCGGAAGGGCTGTCGGGCAAGGTTTGCCTCTTAGCGGATGATACCAAAATCTGCAATAGAGTAGACACCCAGGAAGGTGTAGATAACATGAGGAGGGATCTAGCTAAGCTTGAAGAATGGTCTAGAATTTGGCAGCTGGGATTTAATGTTAAAAAATGTAAGGTCATGCATTTGGGCTGCAGCAATCCAAGGAAGCAATATAGTATAGGGGGTGAAGTACTTTTGTCCACTAAAGAAGAGCAGGACCTAGGCGTGGTTGTGTCTGATGATCTTAAAGTAGCTAAACAGGTAGAAAAGGCTACAGCAAAAGCTAGAAGGATGCTTGGGTGCATACGGAGAGGAATGGCTAGCAGAAAAAAGGAGGTGATAATGCCTCTGTACAAGTCTTTGGTGTGACCTCATTTGGAGTATAGTGTGCAATTCTGGAGACTGCACCTTCAAAAGGATGTGAAGTCGGATGCAGGATGGAGTCGGTGCAGAGGGTGAAGTCGGATGCAGGATGGAGTCGGTGCAGAGGGTGGCTACTAAAATGATTAGTGGTCTTCATTCTAATGCATATGAGGACCGACTTAAGGATCTTAATATGTACTCCTTAGAGGAAAGGCGGGATAGAGGTGATATGAGTGAGATGTTTAAATACCTCCGTGGCATAAATGTTCAGGGAAAGAGCCTCTTTCAATTGAAAGTAAGTTCTGCTACGAGAGGACATGGGATGAGGGTGAATGGAGATAGATTCAGGAGTGATATGTGGAAATATTTCTTTACGGAAAGAGTAGTGGATCCATGGAATAGTCTCCCAGTGGAGGTGGTAGAGATGAGGACAGTAACTGAATTCAAAAAAGCATGGGACAAACACAGAGGATCTCTAAAAGGTAAAAAGGGGACTGTTGTAGTTGTTGATATGGAAGGACAGACTAGATAGAAATATGACGACAAAAAAAAGACCACATGGCCTATGTTTCTAAGTCTCCTGTGACCTCTTTAAGGAACATTCCCATATACAAGATATAGGAACTGATCCTAGCTGAGAGCATGGAACTTGAAAGCATCGACGCCCAAAGGCATCGAGAGTCCTGCATCCACGACCTGGAGGATTGGATGCATGTCTCTTTGCACTTTTCATCCTACGCATGGCTGATTCCACTACCATTGAATGGTGTGGTAATTGAGTTTTTTGAAAGCCAGGACAAGGTGGAACTCGATACATAGTATCGAGTCTACGAGAATGAGGAGATGTGGTTAGAGGTGTTTCCCACATTCTTAGCATAAGATCATGTAAGATCTCATGAATAGGCAGAGTAGCTGCCTCTTTGGGAGCCTTAGGGTACTGGAGAATCTCCAACTCCTTTGCCCTAGGCTCTTTTTGAGGAGCTACTGTGATAGAAAGGACTCTGGCCACATCACGGATAAAATCCTGAAAGGACATATCCTCTGGCTGAGACATTCTGCGCTGAGGAGAAGAGGGAGAAGTACTCTTGTATCGGCAGAGTCTTCAGAGTCATCAGACTCGGAGGTTTCAAAATACCTTCAATCCCGGTGATTGTGCAATGCACGGTACCGGTATCGATCGAAGTCAGTATCGGTTTGCTCCGGTACCGATCTGTCGATGCCGGAGACAGACGCATGACTCGGTATGGGTGGCATACCCATCGACGTCGATGCATCAGTACTGGTATCGGTTGAGGTGTCTGAAACGGTTTCAACAGTACCGAAGCCGTGAGAAGATCTGCTAGACTGCGTTCGATAGCAAGAAATCTCTGGTCTATCGACGCTGACGATGCTTGGGTGTCGGTACCGGTAGAAGCGGCCTGAACCCCAGAGCATGGTGCGAGTAGTTCTGCCGAGGTTGAGGCCTCAAGAACATCCTGGAGCCCTGTTGATGCTTTGGAAGCCGAAGCCTAAGCCTCCTGCTGGGGCAGTTTTGCCGGTGAAAATTCCTCAAGGGCAACGCCAGTGCATCTCGATACTTAGGAGATCTACCCTTTAAACATAAATCTAGCCGGTCCTCAGTTACCTGAGATCCATGGGAGGAAGATGAGGCCCTGGAGGACATCGATGCAACAGACACCGCGTCTGAGGGAAAAAGGGTGCTAAGCTTTGCAGCTCGAGTCCGTCGACCCCTTTTTGACATCATTCCACAGGAGAGGCACTCCAAAGTAGAGTGGTCAGGACCTAAACATTTGAGACACCAATCATGGGTGTCAGTGACGGAGATGGTACCGCCACACTTAGAACATTCTTTAAAACCAGATGTTGGTTTTTCCATTTTTAAGTCCTCCTACCAGCCTAGTGCCCAAAATGGCGCCTAGCACCAAGGAAAACGTTTCTGAAGTAAAACAGCTCAGAAACTATAGTTTTGTTTTTTGGGGGGTTTTAAGAAGAAAGAAGAATGAACCGGTGGTACCGGTACAGCATCGAGGGAAGGCAGACGCGACCACAAAAAACAAAGATTAAAGAAGAAATATTTCTGTGGTGACAGGGTATGGGATCTGTCGGCTCCACGGAAAATGAAGAACTGGAGAGGGACAGTTGGAAAGGCAGCACGCAGGCGCTGTGGGATGCTCCCAAAGGCTTTCCTATTGGACGCTGAGGAGCGTTCCCGCGCAGGCTCCATCGGTACTGATGATACCCATATGTGAAGACTACATTCCTGCTTGTTCCTGGAGATAGTCTCTCACTTTGAGGAGGGGTGGAGTCCCTTTTATAGCTTATATGTAAACAGACCAGATTTAGGAATTCATACTATTACTACTGCAAGGCGTACACATTGTACAGACACATGTAAAAGACTGTTCCTGCTCATTAGAGCTTAAAATCTAATCAAGACAGACAACGCAACAGCTGTGGACAAGGACACATCTAGGGCAGGGATCTCCAGCTCCAGTCCTGGAGGACCACAAACCAGTCAGATTTTCATTATATCCTTTTAATGAATATGCATGAGAAATGTGATTACAAGGGGGGGAAGTGCACGCAAATATATCTCAAGCATATTCATTAGGGACATCCTGAAAACCTGACTGGTTTGCAACCTTCCAGGACTGGAGTTGGAGACCCTAGAATGGTAAGGAGACTAAGCGGATCAGGATCCAAAAGCGGCCTTGAAGAAATGAGTTTTCAGCCTGGATTTGAAAAGGACCAGAGATGAAGCCTGATGTACAGACTCAGGTAGTATGTTCCAGGCATAACAAGCAGCAAGGTGAAAGGATCAAATTCTGGAGCTGGCAGTAGAAGAGAAGAGCACAAATAGAAGCAATCTGCCAGAAGAGTGGAGTTCTCAAGGAGGGGTGTAGGGAGAGGTAAGAGAGGAAAGGTAGTAAGGAGCAGCAGAATGAATACACTTATAGGTCGAAGGAGAAGTTTGAATGGATACGGAAATGGATAGGGAGCCAATGAAGTGACTTGAGAAGTGGGGGTCATATGAGCATGTCAAGGCTGGCGGAAGATTAGCCACACAGCTGAGTTTTGAACAGATTGAAAGGGAGAGAGATGATTCAGATGGAGACCAGCAAGGAGGAGGTTGCAATAATCTAGACAGGAGGTGACTAAAGAGCGGATAAGTGTCTTAGTAGTGTGTTCAGAAAGGAAAGAGCGAATTTTGCTGATGTTATAGAAAAAGAAATGACAGGTTTTAGCTATCAGTTGGATGTGTGTAGAGAAGGAAAGGGAGGAGTCAAAGACGACCCCAAGGTTGCGAGCCGAGGAAACGGGAAGAAGAAGAGTGCTATCTACACTGTTAGAGAAAGGAGGAAGCGGGGAGTCGGGTTTAGGGGGAAAATTAAGGAGCTTGGTTTTGGCCATGTTCAATTTCAAATGGCGGTGACATCTAAGCAGCAATGTCACATAGGCAGGCAGAGATCCGGGCCTGGACTGACGGAGAGATTTAAGGTGTAGAGAGGTAGATCTGAGAGTCATCAGCGTAAACATGATACTGAAAACCACAGGAGGAGATATGTGCACCAAAGAACTCTGAACAGAAAGAGAAAAGGAGTGGGTCCAAGACAGACCCCTGAGGTACATCAATTGAGAGTGGGATAGCAGTAGAGGAGGATCCACCAGAACAAACACTGAAAGAATGATGGGAGAGATAAGAAAAGAACTGAGATACAGCAGAGCCTTTAAAACCAAGCAAGAACAAGGTATCAAGGAGAAGGTGGTGGTCAACAGTGTCAAAAGCAGCAGAAAGGTCAAGAAGGATGAGGATCGAGTAAAGGCCCTTGGATTTTGCCAGGAACAGGTTGCTGGAGATTTTACCAAGAACCGTTTCAGTAGAATGTAGCTTTAGACTGCATTGACTTAAATCCACCTCCACCTGCTGGAGAATGAGAAATACTGATTAACTGCAGATCTCACAGGACCCTTATAGGGTGATAACATCAAACCAGTGGCTCTCAATGTAAGCTAAGCTATGTTGCGGGAGGAGTGTGAAGGAGGTGAGCAGAGATCAGGTTCTGTTCATTCTGCCCAATTGAACATTGTGTTATTACTCGATGACAACTTGAATACTAAAGTCTAAATGAACCTTGACGAAGGCATCCAAGCTAAAAACTTAGCCAAGTCAGGTGATTTTCAATAAATGAATTTTACTATGAATAAGGATTCTGTTTAGTCCATGTCTACATCCACTCTTTGTGTATTTAATTTATCCTCTGTTTGATAGTTCCTTTCTTAATAACTTTAAAGTTTGTAGTTTTTATACATTTTTGCAAAATTTGCAACAGAGTTGACTCCCCTCAGGGAGTGGGGAACAAGAGGAAAAATCTACAGAAGTTGGAAGAATGGTCTAATGCTTGGTAGTTAAGATTTAATGTGAAGAAGTGCAGTGTAATGCACTTGGGAAGCAGACATTTAAGGGAATTGTATGTGATAGAGGGCGAGAGATTGATGTGCATGGATCAGAAGAAAGACCTGATGATCTCAAGGTGGCGAAACAGTGTGACAAGGCGGTGGCAAAAGCCAGAAGGATGCTGCGTTGCATACAGAGAGGAATTATCAGCAGAAAGGACAAGATACTAATGCCCTGTACAAGTCGCTGGTGAGGCCTCACTTGGAACATTGTGTTCAGTTTTGGAGACCGTATCTCGCAAAGGATATAAAAAGGTTGGAAACGGTTCAGAGGAAGGCGACTAAAATGATTTGGAGCCTGCGTCAGAAGACTTATGAGAAGAGACTTGAAGACCTAAATATGTACACTCTGGAGGAGAGGAGGGACAGGGGAGATATGATTCAGACCTTTAAATACTTAAAAAAGAAAAAGAGTATTAAATGGACAAACAGACCTCTTCCAAAGATGGGGAAGTTGTAAAACTAGAGGGCATAGCATGAAGATGCAAGGGGGTAAACTGAAAGGCAATGTCAGGAAGGAGAAATTTTTACTTACCGTTAATTTGCTTTCCTGGAATCCTGCTAGACCAGTCCAGACAAGTGGGTTTAGTCCCCCTACCAGCAGATGTCGGAGACAGAGACAAATAAAAAAATACCAGTAGCCTGATAGGCTGTTCCCTGGTAATATCTAGCTACCCCCAGTAGAGGGCGCTCCAGTATTGTAACAAGCCTTAATAGAAAACAGATGTAACCATGAAGCAAAAAATTCAAAAACCTAAACATTAATATTTACAAGAGGTGATAGCACTCCGCTGCAAAGTCTTGGCTGCTCCGCAATACACATCTGAACCAGATAGTCAGAATAGGCAGGGTCCTGGACTGGTCTAGCAGGATTCCAGGAAAGCAAATTAACGGTAAGTGAAAAATTCTCCTTCTAGTATATCCTGCTAGACCAGTCCAGAAAAGTGGGAAGTACCCAAGCTAACTGCCCTTTGGGTGAGAAGACACAGCCGCCGAGACAACCTTAGCTCCGAACTTCACTTCTTCTCGAGCTTGAGTATCGAGTCGATAGTGACACACAAAAGTGGACAGGGAGGACCACGTGGCCGCCCGACAGATATCAAGAGGATGAACCTGAGAGCGCTCCGCCCAAGACGTAGCTTGCGCTCGCGTAGAGTGCACTCGGAGAACAATAGGAACAGGTTTCCCCTTAAGTATGTATGCCGATTCAATTGCCAACCACAACCACCGAGCGATCGTGTGCTTGGAAGCAGCTTGACACTTACAGGGTCCAGCAAAAAGCACGAAAAGATGATCCGAGACACAGAAAGGATTGGTTACCCGAAGATATCTTCGAAGGATTCTGCCAAGATCCAGATAACGGAGTCCCTTATTTTCACCCGCACACTGATCCTCCAAAAAACATGGTAGGAAAATTGGCTCATTGACATGAAAAGATGTAAGTTCCTTTGGAAGAAAAGAAGGAACAGTACGCGAGAGGATCCCTTCATTTGAGAAGGAAAGATAAGGGTCCCTACAGGACAGTGCTTGTAATTCGGATACTCTCCGTGCAAAAGTCATTGTTACTAGCAACACTGTTTTAAGCGTTAAATCTCACAGTGATATGCTTAAGCGGCTCAAAAGAAGCCCGCATCAAAACCCCTAAGACGAGGGACAGATCCCATTTCGATACCAGAGGCCGAACCACCTTAACCGCCTTAAGGATATGGGACACATCCGCATGGGATGCTATAGAGCGACCACCAACAGGCCCCCGAACAAGTCAACGCAGCTACTTGCACCTGGAGGGACCCCAGCGCTAACCCTTTAGCCAGACCCTCCTGGAGAAAGGTAAGAATCTTCGGGATTCCCGTCTACCAAGGAGAGATACTCCGCTGCGCGCACCAAGCCTCGAAGATGCGCCAAACTCGGGCATACGCTGACGAAGTTGACGGACGGCACGCCTTTAGAAGGGTTGCGACCACACTACTCTAATAACCTTTACCGCTTAAGTATCGGCGTTCAAGAGCCAGGCTGTAAGTGAGCAGCGAATCGGGTCGTCCATCAGAATTGGACCTTGACGTAGTAGACCCCAACGAGCACCCAGATGCAATGGTGGTACTCGAGTTAATCGAATGAGGTCTGCATACCAAGGCCTCCGAGGTCAGTCGAGAGCTAAGAGGATCACACTCCCCCGGTGTGACAGAATTTTCCAGAGTACTCTGCCGATGAGAACCCATGGAGGAAACACAAATAGTAGCTCCCCCTGCAGACATGGTTGAGCCAGGGCATCCAATCCGGAGGACTAAAACTCCCTCCTGCGACTGAAAAAGACTGGTACTTTGGAATTCACTGCCATCGCCATTATCGGTTGCCCCCATGTTCGGACAGTTCTCTGAAAAGCCCAAGGGGCTAGCTCCCACTCTCCGGGATCGAGAGTGTGTCGGCTAAGGAAGTCGGCTTGCAAGTTTTGCACCCCGGCGATGTGTTGCGCCGAGAGAGCCTGCAGATGTGCTTCTGCCCAGGGAAGGAGAAGGGCCATTTCCCTGGATACTCCTAGGGGGACTTGGTGCCGCCCTGGCGGTTGATATGTGTCACTGTTGTTGTGTTGTCGCATAGAACTCGTACCGCCTGTGACTCGAGGAGAGGCAGAAAATGCCGCAAAGCCAGGCGAACCTCCCACGCTTTCAGTCGATTTATGGACCATTGCGCCTCCTGAGTCGAGCACGTCCCCTGCGTCGATTGATGCTGACAGAGAGCACCCCACCCGGAGAGACTTGCATCTGTTGTCACTAGAAACCAATGAGGAGTCTCCAGGGAAACACCTTTGAGTAGATGATGGGGTGCCAGTCACCACTGCAGGCTGCGTTGGGTCTCTAGGAGGAGCGGCAGATGTATGCCGTAGATTTCTGACACAGGGGACCAGCGCAAAAGAAGAGCCCTTTGGAGTCCCCTCATGTGTGCTCTGGCCCAAGACACGATCTCGATAGTGGCCGCCATGGACCCCAGAATCTGTAGGTAATACCAGACCCTCGGGGCTGTCTGAAGAAGGAACAAAACGCAGCAAGGCTGTGAACTTTCAAAGCCTTTCTTGTGTTAGACTTTTCCCTTCGCCATGTCGAAGCACGCTCCTAGAACCTTGAGTTGCTGAGAAGGTTGAAGATGACTTTTGGCAACATTTACCACCCAGCCGAGCTTCAAGGAAAGAAACCACTTGAGTCACTGCCTGACGCGCTTCCAGCAGGGAGTCCGCTCGAATCAACCAGTCATCCAGGTAAGGATATACTCGGATTCCCTGTTTGCACAAAGCTGCTACAACTACTATCATGACCTTTGAAAAGTTGCACGGAGCCGAGGCCAGACCGAAAGGCATTGCACAAAACTGGAAGTGCTGACCCAGTACCACAAAGCGGAGGAAATGCTGCTGGTCGTCCTTTATGGGAATGTGGAAGTAAGCCTCTGCCAGATCTAGAGAGGCGAGGAACTCTCCCCTGCATGCACCGCCTGGATCACTGCATGAAGACTCTCCATCCGGAAACGTGGAACCTGCAGACACCGATTTACGCTTTTGAGATCTAGAATTGGGCGGAAGGCACCATCCTTCTTGGGCACTACGAAATACATGGAGTAACGCCCGCAGCCTCTTTCTTCTCGAGGGACAGGCTGAATAGCCCTCAAAAGAAGCAAGCGGCAGATGGTGGAGCAAATCGCCATTCTCTTCAGCAGTCCTCCACCTGGCGAGACGACAAATGCCTCGGGAATGGGTCAGGAACACTCGAGAACATAACCGTGAGAGACTATGTCGAGGACCCACTGATCTGAAGTTATGAAAGACCACTGACAAGAAAACAGAGTCAAACGTCCACCTATCGGAGGGATCCTTTTAGGTGGGCTGCCTTCCAGAAAGATTCCCCGATACGGGCTGACCGGACAGTCAGTGGGAAGATTTTGCAGGCCCGGCAAACTTGGAAGATGACGAGTAGTTTTCAGATCCCTTACGGGCACCCCGAAAGGACTGCAACCTCTGGCCAAAACGTACAGAAGTCGAAGAGGAAAAAGGCTTACCCGAGTGATAGCGACGAGCGTCGCGAACTCTGGTGGTGCGTCTCGACAAAGGCGAATACTGCTGAGGAGGAACGCCTACTAGCAAACTTAGGCTTATCTTCCGGGAGCCGCTGGGATCGAACTTCCCCTAGGTCTTTGACCAATTTGTCCAGATCCTCTCCAAAAAGAAGCTTCCCTCTGCAGGGAAGTTTGGAGAGGCGTGCTTTAGATACAGAGTCTGCTGACCATTGCCAAAGCCAGAGCCATCTGCGAGATACTGTGACCGTCGCCACCGCTCTGGCCAAGAGGCGCAAGAGATCATAAAAGGTATCCGCCAAGAACGCTGTGACTGATTCCAGAAGGGCCAAAGCTGGATCTTCCGGCAGACGCTGAATCCACCTAAGAAGGGCTTGGGCCGCTAGACCCCAGCAAACAGAGACCTGGAGAGAGAAAGACGAAGCTGAAAAGGCCGTCTTGAGAAGACTCTCAACTTTCCTATCTTGTTGGTCATGAAGTGCTGCATCACCCTCCATGGGAATGGTAGTGTGCTTTGTTACCCCAGTCACAAGAGCATCCACCCAGAGATAAAGCTCCCCTAGACGGTGGGCAGACCAGAGGGGGATATCCGGAGTATCCCATTCTCACGACACCATCTGTTGCAGCTCTGCCAGGAATGGAAAGGCTCTAGAGGGCTTGCGAATGCCTTGCAATATTGGGTCTGGCTGAGAAGTAGCAGCAGACTGCGGATCTTGCTACTCCTGTTGATCCGTCAAACGTAGGGCTTCAACCACCTGCACAATTAATGCCGGCAACTCCTCTTTGCGAAAAAAGTGAATATCCTGCGCTTCTGCTTGGTCTTCCACAGAAAACTCTGAGGGTGACCATTCCCCATCCTCCCGGTCTGACAAGCCGTCGCTCTCCTCACCAGAGGACGGGCCGTCCTCCGGGGCTTTTGGCCAAGCAGTAGTAGCCCAGGAATATTCCTTAGGAGACCGAGTATCTATCTTGGATATGACCTCTGGCCTAGAGCACTTGCGGGAGGCTGTGGCTGCAGACTGAGGAATCTGAGCCGGGGTATCCACCATAGATCTGACGTATTAGTGTGCCAGAGATCCCAGGCTTGCCTAAAAAGTGCCAGAAACTGGGTATCCAAGGCATGCAGCGGCTCTTGTTGACTGAAAGATTCTGAAGCAAGAGGGGATAAGCGAGGAGGAGAGGCGGGTTCACCCACTGGAGGAAGCTGCCTGGGTCCCTCTAGCCCCTGAGGATGCACAGCAGGACTGCCTCTGTCCTGAGCCCGCTTGGCCAATGTCGCAGAAGTCTCCCCAGGATGATCAAGGCACACACTACAAATGACATCCTGAAAATCCTTATGTTTCTTAGTGCAGACCATGCACCGTTGAAGGGAAGGCATAAGAGAGGCAAATAGCAATGGACCACAGTCCCGAAAGGTACAAAACAAACAAACAAAAATCTCTCAAAACCCACTTAAAAAACCTCAGGGAGGCACAGACTGGCAGGGGAGGCAGAAATTAATATATTAAGATGCCCACAAAAGCCCTCCAAAAAATGGAGCTATACTGTAAAATTCCCGCCAAAACAAAATGGCCGCCGCTAAAAATCCTGCCGAGAAAAAGAGCTCCCTGAAGCCTTAATATATGCAGAACAATTACAAAACTAACAGATTTGAGGAGCTAGGGCTGTAAGGACCCTAAATAGGGTGCTTATTCCCAAAAACTGGACCCAGATCGTCCCAATGAAAAATCAGGAGAGGGGTAGGGGGACTTTGAAGATCAACTCACTGTGCCTGGAACAGAAGCAGTGCAGAGAAGCCAAGGCAGACAAGTCACAGCAGAGACAGACACAGATAAAGCTGTCAGGAAAAAAACTGCAGGTTCCCCCGAGGACTGGCTGCACAGCTCCTCATGAGCTGATGGAGGTTTTCTCTTCTACAGAGAGGGAAGCTCAAGTTGATCCTCTTGACCAGGAGCTCAACATCTGCTGGAGACAGAGAAATACTGGAGCGCCCTCTACTGGGGGTAGCTCGATATTACCAGGGAACAGCCTATCAGGCTACTGGTATTTTTTTTTATTTGTCTCTGTCTCCGACATCTGCTGGTAGGGGGACCAAACCCACTTGTCTGGACTGGTCTAGCAGGATGTACTGGAAATACTTTTTCACTGAAAGGGTGGTGGATGCTTGGAATGCCCTCCTGATGGAAGTGGTAGGGGCAAACAGTGTGACAGAATTTAAAATGTCATGGGACAGACATAGTGGATCCCTTTATAGCAACAGGATAAAATGAAAATTACACTTACCTGGTAATTGTAGTTCCTGGAGGGTCCAGTTTAGTCCTCCACATCCGGGTAGTGCACCTCCTCCTGCAGCACGGAGACTGGACCAATCAGAATCTCGCTCTTATGATGTATCCTTCTGGAGCTCCCATCAGCCCCCCAGTGAACTATTAACAAAGCAGACTTAAAGAAGCAACACATGAAAGAAGTAAAAATATTCAACCTTATCAGAACTAAACCCCTTTACCATTACGATGACCCCCTCCCCAAACGAGGAAGCCAAGACTCTGCCCAGTGCTTCTGCCGCCCACCTGACACAACAGGCAGCAATCGACAATAAAGAAGGAACTGACGAGCCACAGCAATACAGAAAAGTCCTAGAAACCCCCAACCGAAGGGTTTCCCAGAAATGCCGTAGAGGACTCACCATTGCCCTGTAGTAAGCGCGCCGGATCAAAAAGAATGGATAGCGAGAAGGGAGGGAAGGAGGACTAAACTGGACCCTCCAGGAACTACAATTACCAGGTAAGTGTAATTTTCATTTCCTGAGCGGTCCCTCCAGTTTAGTCCTCCACATCCAGGATGTAACAGAGCATTTAGGAATGGGTGGGACCTTGCAAACCGGCGCGCAAAACAAGAATCCCGAGCGGCCAAGACGTCCAAGCGGTAGTGCTTGCTGAAAGCATGGAGAGACGACCAAGTAGCCGCCTTGCAAATCTCCACCGGCGAGACCAAACTATGTTCCGCCCACGACGTCGCCTGCGCTCTAGTAGAGTGAACCCGTAAACCCAATGGAACCTCACGCCCTTGCACAATATAAGCGGAGGAAATTGCTTCCTTAATCTACCTAGAAATAGACGACTTTGCCGCTGCTTCGCCTTTGCGTACCCCGCCAAAGAGCACAAACAAGCGATCCGACTTGCGGAAGGTTTCTGAAACCTTTAAATAACGACGCAGTACCCGTCGGACATCTGAGCGATGCAAGCCCGCCTCCGAATCACCTGCCGCATCAGAGTGAAACACCGGAAGAAAGACGGACTGATTCAGATGAAAAGGAGAGACTACCTTCGGAAGAAAGGACGGAACCGGCCTCAAAACTACTCGATCTTTAGAAAAAGATAAGAACGGTTCCCTGAACGAAAGCGCCTGCAGCTCCGAAATGCGCCGTGCCGAACAAATGGCCACTAGAAAAACAGTTTTCAGGGTCAGATCTTTTACCGACGCCTGCCGTAGCGGTTCAAAGGGCTGACGAGCCAAGGCTTGCAGGACCAGATTCAAATCCCAAGGGGGAACAACAACCCTGCGCGAAGGTCGCAGCTGGAAAACTGCCTTCAGAATTCGTCGGACATCCGCGTGCATCCCTAGGGAAACCCCTAGTACCTTGCCCCTGTAACACGCGAGAGCCGCCAGCTGAACCTTTAAGGAACTGGCGGCCAGCCCTTTATCAAAGCCGTCCTGCAAAAAACTGAGAATCATGGAAATAGAAGCCGTCGCTGCACGAATCCTATGGCACGAACACCAGTCCTCAAAAATGCGCCACACGCGCATGTACGCGAGGGAGGTGGACGATTTGCGAGCCCGCAGCAGGGTAGAAATCACCGCTGAAGAATAGCCCTTCTTCCTCAAGCGAGCCCTCTCAATGGCCAAACCGTAAGCGAGAATCGAGCCACCTGAGGCATCCGCAGAGGTCCATGAATCAGCAGATCCGGCAGGACTGGAAGCCTCCACGGAAGCCCGTCGACCAAGCGGACCAGATCCGCATACCAGGGCCGCCTGGGCCAATCCGGAGCCACGAGTAGGACCTGACCGCAATGCGCCTCGATGCGCTGGATCACCCTGCCAATCAACGCCCACGGCGGAAAGACAGAGGAGACCGCGCTCCGGCCATGTCTGAATGAGGGCGTCTATCCCCTCAGACATGTGTTCTCTCCACCTGCTGAAGAACCGCCCTGTCTTGGCCGACTGAAACATTGCCATGAGGTCCATTAGCGGAGGACCCCACCGGCGAACTATCTGCGCGAAGATCTGTGGGTGCAGTTCCCACTCCCCGGGATCCACTTGCACCCTGCTGAGAAAATCTGCCATGACATTGTCTTTTCCCGCGATATGCGCTGCCGAAATTGCCGGCAGACGGAGCTCGACCCACTGGAACAACGCTTCTGCCTCATCCTCCAAGGCCACGCTTCCTGTGCCGCCCTGCCAGTTGATGTACGCCACCGTCGCTGAATTGTCTGAGAGTACTCGAACCGCTCGTCCCTGCAAAGTCGACTCGAAGGCCTCCAGCGCTCTCCGCACCGCCCGAAGCTCGAGCCGATTGATCGACCAGGAGGCTTCCTGGGCTGACCATGTCCCCTGCGCGAAACAACCCTCGCAGTGGGCACCCCAGCTGAGCAGACTGGCATCCGTTATCAGCGGAACCCACCGAGGCTGTTCCAGGGGCAGACCCGCTCGCAACGTCCGGGGGCACCTCCACCACCACAGCGCCCGACGAACATGGTTCGGACAAGGCAACCGCTTGTTGAGCGACTCCGTCTGGTTCGACCAACGGCGCAAAAGGGCTTTCTGATGTGGGCGCATGTGAAACCTGGCCCAGGGAACCACCTCCAGAGTTGCCATCGTCCCCAACAAGCGCAGGTACCACCAAGCAGAAGGAGCGGGCATCCCGAGGAAAGTGTGCACTAGACTTTGCAAGGCCTGAACACGCCGGGGCAGTAAGCAAACCAACCCTCTCGCCGTGTCGAACTGAACTCCGAGATACTCGAGGCACTGTGTCGGCACTAACTGACTTTTCTTCGCATTGACCACCCAGCCGAGAGATTGCAGGAGAGCCACCACTTTCCCTGTAGCCTGCAAGCTCTCCTCCTTGGACTTCGCTCGAATCAATCAATCGTCCAGATAAGGGTGGACCAGGACGCCATCCTGCCGCAAAGCTGCGGCCACCACCACCATGATCTTGGTGAAAGTACGCGGTGCCGTCGCCAACTCGAAGGGAAGAGCTTGAAATTGAAAGTGCCCCCAGGGGAACGCGAACCGCAGGAAACGCTGATGTACCGATCGGATAGGAATGTGCAAATAAGCCTCGGACAGATCCAGAGAAGTTAGGAACTCCCCTTGACGTACCGCCACGATGACGGACCTCAGGGTTTCCATGCGGAAATGAGGTACCCGGAGACAATTGACGCCCTTGAGATCGAGAATAGGCCGGTGTGACCCGTCTTTCTTTGGCACCACGAAATAAATGGAGTAGCGCCCCAGACCGCGCTCGGCAGACGGAACGGGAACCACTGCCCCAAGGCGATAAGACGATCTAACGTCAACCGAATTGCTTGCTCCTTGTACTGGCCTGTGCTGGGAGACAGAACGAAGGAATCTCGAAGGGGACAGGCAAACTCCAGGGCATAGCCTTCCCAAATGACCTCCAACACCCATTGATCGGAAGTTATCCGAGCCCAGGCAGGCAGGAAGTTCCGAAGGCGACCCCCGATAACCGGACAACCCTCCGGAGTCCGCCTGGCGTCATTGCAGCTTGCGTGAAAAGGAGGAAGACGAAGAGGCGAAACCCTTGAGAGCGGTACCCAAACCTACCACGCTGGGAACTCCACAAACGGGACAACCAAAATCTCCGAGAGTCCCGAGACATACCTCACGGGACCGATGAATTTCTGCTGAGTTTAGGCTTATCTTCTGGAAGTCTACCACCTTTCGAGTCCCCTAAATCTTTCACCAACTTATCAAGATCCTTGCCAAACAACAATTTTCCTTTAAAAGGTAATTTACTGAGACGCGCCTTAGAGGAACAGTCAGCAGCCCAATTTCTCAACCAAATAGACCTGCGCGCCGCAACCAAGGAAGCCATATTATTAGCCAATGTTCTAATCAAATCATAATGAACATCTGCCAAGTAAGCCGACCCAGATTCTAAGCGGGTCACTTCCAACAACTTTTGCTGGTCTAAGTTGGAGTCATGTCCTAAACGCTGAGCCCATCTTAAACACGCTCTAGCCACCCAGGCTCCACAAATAGAAGCTTGCAGAGACAAGGCATTAGTTTCAAAGGCCTGCTTCAACAAACCATCTACTTTTCTGTCCTGCGTATCCTTCAAAGCCACACTGCCTTCGACTGGAATCGTAGTCTTCTTGGTGACCGCCGACACCAGGGCGTCAACACGCGGCGACTTAAATTTGTCCTTGTCCGCTAGAGGATATAACCGGTTCATCGTACGAATGCCCTTTAGACCGGATTTGGGCTGATCCCATTCAGTCTGAATCATCTGAGCCACCACCCGATGCACTGGAAAAACTACCTGAGAGTCCCGTGCGGCTTGAATGAGGGGATCTTCCAGGCCTTCCTCCTCCGCCGAAGGAACTAAGGCAAGATTAAGCGTCTGAAGAGACTCGGTAATCAACAGAACCAACTCCTCTCTCTGAAAAACCCTAATGATCCGGGCCGGATCCTCGGGATCCGGGGATTTCCCCCTCCTCCAATTCCTCACCGAAGTCCTCAGTCTCCACCGCCAAATCAGGCTCTTGCCAGTCAACGTCCTCATTCTCAACCGAGAAGCGAGAGCGTTTATTTATTTATTTACATTCTCTTATATACCGCGCTATTCTGCATCAGTGCGGTTTACATTGAACAAACTGAAATTACATTGAACAGGGCATTATAACTTGGAGATAACTATTTTACAGGGAACATGGGCTATGGAGGGTTAAGTGGCTTGCCCAAGACCACAAGGAGCACCTTGTGGGACTAGAAACCCCAGTCCTTCCGGCACAAGGTTGCTGTCTTCTAGTGGGATTTGAACCCCCGACCTTCCGGCCCGAAGTACCTTGCCCCAACCACTAGGCCACTCCTCCACTCCGACAGTCCGCTGACCCTCCTCACCTAAACGGGAGGAGAGGGACAATGGAGAAGCCCCGGCCTCTGGCAGCTTGCCCAGACGGCCCAAGCGGAATGCCTGATGCATCAGAAGAACAAAATCTGGTGAAAAATCCATCGAAGAAGGGGCTGACGCACCCTCTGGCAAGGGAACCCCCTGCCCCTTGGACGCCACCGGAGAAACGGAAGTTTGAGGGCTTGGAGACGACTCCCTGCCAGTCTGCCGGGCAGGACTAACAGGTTCCAACAGAGCCTTGCCTTCCATTTGGAGTTCTATGTCAGAGGAGACTGACGCGCAGCCCTGACAAACCCCTGACTCTGATATAGACCCTCTGCGAGAACCGCAGACTAAACACTGTGGTCTTGCAGACATCGAAGCAAGGAACCACCAGGTCAAACAGGACCAAAGAGTTAACAACGAAAAAATTGGACAAAGGCCCCTTTAAGGTGATTTTTTTTTTTTATATAAACGCAGCCGATGGGGATAAGGACCGCCGGGCCGAGAAAAATAACCCAGCCGGTATTATTCTAAACCCCTAGAACCCGCAGCAGCCCACGATGAGAAAAAAAGCGGGAAAAAGAAAAAAACGCTGGCGCGTTAAAATGGCCGCCGGCACCGATGGCTGAAGGAAGAAAACGGCGGGGAAAAAAACCCAAATACCACCCTGCGATCAGCAGCCCGTCTAAAAATAACAAAGAAAGAAATAAATACGCTCAAAATCACAGCCGCTGCTCTGACAGACTCACCCCTTGCGCCGGAGGGCCGAACGCCGAAAAACCGCTGAGTGGATGGAGCACTGCGGGAGAGCCCTGATCGGGTGAGCTTTTCTCATGCTGAAGCGGCAGCACGCCAGAGCCGTGAACAGCATACAGCCGGCGTGTCAAGCCAGAAACGGGGCTGCCAAGGCAAGATCTCGCCTCCGTACTGTCTAGGAGGGAGATCTACATGAACCCGCTGCCTGCAACACTCTGACAGACGGCTGGGAGAAGGACCGTGCAGGCTCGGCTCCTCAATCGGCCCCCCCTTTAGGCACTGTGAGTGGAAACTTAAAGGAACAGCTACCGAAATAAAAGAAAGAAATACAGCAATGAAAATAAACCACAAAAAATCTAACTAGTGTTGCCTCAAAGTCACTAAGTGAGCCCAGCACTAGGCTCACAGGTCCTCATGCTGCACGAAGACTGGACACACTGGGGGGCTGATGGGAGCTCCAGAAGGATACATCATAAGAGCGAGATTCTGATTGGTCCAATCTCCGTGCTGCAGGAGGAGGTGCACTACCCGGATGTGGAGAACTAAACTGGAGGACCGCTCAGGAAATCAAAATAAGCATAACTATCTTTTATATTTGAACAAATAGGGGTGACCTACACGGAGCAGTGGGTACATCCCTAAACAAAGGCATGGGGAGAGGTGACCTACTCTTGCCGCCTTGCTGTGCAGACTAGATGGACCATATTGGTCTTTATCTGCCATCATAGGTATACTATATGATATATTAATAGATCTAAACGTTGTCAATGTTATTTGTAAACCACTTTGACTTTAAGATAAAGATGTCTATAAAACTAGATAGATGGATGGATATTCTAATATGATCATATTACACCCTGAATGGAAACCTTACATTTGGTTATCAGCAGTTGTGTGACCAAAATTTAAAATTCTGATATTATTTAAGATGTTGCAAGGTATTATATTGCTGCATAATATTTGCAAGAAACAACTGTGCCATACGTTGCTACTCAAGTGTCACTATTTGCTTCAGGTATCTTGTCTGTATCTTCAGTGAAGGTATTGTTGAAAGTTTAGTTACGGGATAGGCAATTACTATAGCAGGTTATGGAACACTTTGCCAAATAGTTTGCATTTAAAATCTGATTAAAGTTTCATAAGGGGGTGAATGTTGTGCTGTTTGAGGAATCTTAACTAATTAATTTAACTAATTAATTTAACTGTATGGGTAATATATGTTTTATATCTGTAATTGATAGAGTATGTTTTATTAAGACCAATTTGGATGTTTCCATGTAACCTGCTTACGATTGTCAATAAGTGGGATACAAATCTGTTTAAATAAACATAAATATATGCGATTATAAGCAGGTACTGTATATGGAAGGCTTCTGATTTTAGGTTATAACCGGAAAGCCCTGATAACCCCCTTGATAAGGAATTTAGAGTTTTCAGTTATCAAAACCCCTGAAAATCATCCTTATCCAGCCATTGTGGCTAGATATCATCATCAAATCAGGATGGGACATCTGTCAGCATCTGCACAGGATAACTGAAGGGAGCGGAGCCACAAAAAAACTGGACACCACATTGAAAAAACTTTCGGATTCATAAGATTCAGCAACGTATGAAAGAAAGATGGGAAATAAACACTTGGTCTGCTATGATTACATATATAAGATAAGCTAGCCTGCTTGGGGAAGTTAGTGGCTTCATGGGAAATCTGAAATGTTAATTTTTTCACTGTGTTAATTTTTTTTTAGGCTATAGACTTCTGTTATAGAATCACATGCAGCCTAGATTGTGATGTGCTCTGTAAGCAATTTAGCAATACATTTTTGTGCACCTGAAGTATTTGGAATGCCTCCTGTTCTCGTCTAGTTTCTTGAGAGTTCTTCCATCTGTCTTCCTCATCCTGTAGCCGCCTTGCCAGTTCCAAATCTCTAGAGAATCTACCTGAATTTGCACCTGAACACCGAGAGAAAAAAACAGAGTTACTTACCTGTAACGGAGTTCTCCGTGGACAGCAGGATAGGTCAGCCACACCTGGTGACGTCATCCGACGGCGCCGTGACGGAAGTGCTCTCTAGCTCAGAAGCTTCTGAGCATGTGTGAGGTGGTCCCACCTCCCCGGTCCGCCCCTAGCCCGACCAGTGAGTAATTAGCTGTGCCCCGAGGCTAGGGCGCGGACCGCGCAGGCCACCCTCAGAGGGGAGGTGGGTGGGAACGTGTGGCTGACCTATCCTGCTGTCCACGGAGAACTCCGTTACAGGTAAGTAACTCTGTTTTCTCCTAGGACAAGCAGGATGTGTCAGCCACACCTGGTGTCTCCCAAGCTATTTGTTCTGCGCTGTGGCTGAGGGGGGGCCTGAGACAGGGTAACAGGCATGGAGGACAGAACTGAAGGCGTCAGCGAATGAGAACAATTGTTTATTGTGCAACTAGTGCAAACAACAATAAGGTGCAAAACATACAGGCCATCTGTCGTGAGGTAGAACAAATTCAACTGTGCAACATGCAGTGAGGTAGAACGTCAAGTGCAATCAACAAACAGTGCAATTGAAACATCAACTGTGCAATTATCATTGTGCAAATAACCATCAGGATGCAAGTCAAGTCCATCTGGCTACCCTTGTCAGCACCGGGGAAGAGGCACATGGGTCACTGTCCCGTGGGCTGCGGCTTGGTCGGTGCCTACGGCAGCGTCCGGGATGGAGGACCCTGTTACCGTAGATAGGATCGCTCGGCCAAATGTGCTGTCCGCTTCTGCCTGGAGGTCTAGGCAGTAGTGTTTCTGGAAGGTGAGGTGCGAGGACCAGGTGGCGGCTTTGCAGATCTCGCTTACTGGGACCTCCTGTGCACTGGCGAGGGAGGTGGCTAGCGCGCAGAGTTGGTGAGCGCTCGCCTTGTTTGCTGGATGCGCGCCCGCTTTCTGTAGGCAGTAGGCAACGCAGTCGGATATCCAGTGGGAGAGTGTGCGCTTAGTGACGGGCCGCCCCGGTCTGTTGGGGTCGAAGGACACAAAGAGCTGGGTCCCCCGACGAATGGTGGCCGTCCTGTCGATGTAGATGCGCAGGGCTCGGACGCAATCCAGAGAATGGAGGCGTTGCTCTTCTGGAGACCCGTGAGGGGCCGGGAAGAAGGAGGGCAGTTCCACTGATTGGTTGACGTGAAAGCCAGAGGCGACCTTAGGGACAAACTTCGGGTGTGTCCGGAGGGATGCCCTGTTGTGGTGAGCCACAAAGGCCTGTAGCTCACTAACCCTCCTTGCGGATGTGATGGCGATGAGGAAGAGTGCCTTCCAGGATAGGAATTTTCCTGCCGCGGAGGGCAGGGGCTCGAAGGGCTCCTGTGTCAGCTGCTGGAGGACAATGTTGAGGTCCCAAGAGGGAACTGGTTTCTGAACCGGGGGCTGCAGATTCCTGAGGCCTCTCATGAAGCGGGTCACGATGGGAAGGGCGGCCATGGAGCCCGTGTGTGAGTTGCTTCGCAGCTGATGCAGGGACGCAATGGCTGCGAGGTGTATCTTGATGGACTGAGGCTTCAAGCCCAGGCTGAAGAGAGAGGAGAGGTACTGTAGCACCATGGGGACAGGGCAAGAGGCTGGTGGAATTCCTTGGCCTGCACACCAGATACTGAAACGTTTCCACTTGAGATTGTATGACTTTCTAGTGGACGGTCTCCTGGACGCCAGCACGATTCGCTGTACATCTGCGGGTAAGTGGAGGTCGCGGAGGCCTACCCTCTCAGCCTCCAGGCTGTCAATGCAAGAGTCTGGAGATTGGGGTGCCAGTTCTGGGTGAGCAGATCCGGCCGCAGCGGTAATCGGATGGGAGGTTCCTGTGAGAGCTGCAGTAGCAGGGAGAACCACATCTGTCGTGGCCAGTAGGGCGCAATCAGGATGATGTGTGCCTTGTCGTTGATGATGTGCTGTATGGTGGCTGTCAGGAGGGGGGTTGGGGGGAAGGCATAGGCCAGTTCCCAACCCCCCCACGGTACTGCAAATGCATCGGAGGCCACTCTCTGGGGTGAGGGGCGTTTCGAGCAGAAGAGGGAGCATCTGGAATTGACCTCGGTGGCAAAGAGGTCGATCCGTGGATTCCCCCAACGTAGAAAGATGGACTCCGCCACGTCTTCGTGAAGTGTCCACTCGTGGGGTTGGAGCTGCCTGCTCAGACTGTCCGCTAGCGTGTTCTGCTCTCCCGGGAGGTAAGTCGCTTGCAGCAGGCAGTTGTGGGCCAGGGCCACAGACCATGTCTCGAGTGCCTCCCTGCAGAGAGGACGAGAGCCCGTACCCTCTTGCTTGTTGAGGTAGAACATTGTCACCTGATTGTCGGTCTGGATCAAGACTGTCTTCCCAGCAAGGTGGGGCATGAAGGTCTGGAGTGCATACTTGACCGCCCGGAGCTCGAGAACGTTGATGTGGAGGGATTGTTCCGCTCTGGTCCAAGCTCCTTGTGTGCTGAGGTGTAGCAGGTGGGCTCCCCAACCCGTGGAGGAGGCGTCCGTGGTCAGGATGAGCTGATAGCCGCAGGGCTGCAAGCTCTTGCCCACGGCGAGATTGGCTGACACCATCCACCAGCGTAGGCTCTGGCTTACCCTTGGTTTGATCGGGATGAGGGTGCTGAGTGGTTGAGACAGTTGCTTCCAGTGTGAGCGCAGGTGCCATTGGAGTGTGCGCATGTGCAATCTGGCCAAGGGCAGGACTGAAGTAGTCGCTGCCATGTGACCCAGAAGGCGTAGGATGTCATAAGCCTTGGTCTGTTTCGCGGTTGATACCTTCTTGGCAAGGTGGATGATGGTTTTCTGCCGGTTCTCGGGAAGGAAGACCTTGGATGTGGTAGTGTCGATTATCGCCCCGATGAACTCCGTGCGTTGGGTGGGTTCTAACCGAGACTTCTCTGTTGAGTAAGAAACCCAGCTTGGTCAGCAGGGTCATCGTCTCTCGCACTGCTGTTATGAGTTCTGGGGCGGAGGGTGCCGATATCAGCCAGTCGTCTAGGTAGGGAAAGATGGCGAGCCCTTGTCTGCGGAGGTGTGCCGCTGCCACAGCTACGCACTTCATGAAGACTCTGGGAGCTGGGGAGAGGCCGAAGGGAAGCACACGATATTGGTAGTGGCAACCCATTGCTATGAACCTCAGGAATTTCTTGTGAGAGGTGTGGATTGGGATGTGAGAGTAAGCATCCTGCAGGTCCAGAGTAGCCATCCAGTCCCCCGCCCTGATGAGGGGAAGGATGGAGTTCAGGGAGTACATTCGAAACTTCTCCTTCAAGAGGAAGTTGTTCAGCTTGCGGAGGTCCAGAATAGGGCGAAGGCCCCCGGACTTCTTGGGAATAAGGAAGTACCAGGAGTAGAAGACAGTGTTGATTTCGTTGGAGGGAACCCGCTCGATCGTCTGTGCCCTGATGAGTTGCTGCAGGAGTTCAAGAGGGCAGCTTCCAGGTGCAGCGGAGGTTTGCTGGTGGGTTGCGTGCGCTGCCACGGTGGGGAGGAGAACCGTAAGCGGTAGCCCGCTTGGATAATCTGGATGACCCACTGGTCCATGGTGATTTCCTGCCAGGCAGACAGGAAGCTGGACAAGCGGCCTCCCACCGGCAGGGCAGAGGGGACACTCGTGGCCAGCCGGAGCGGATTGTCAGAAGGAGGATGTGTTCTTACCGGACTGCTGAGGGTTTGCTTGCTTGTGCTTGCGTTCTCTTTGCGGTGGTCTCTGAAAGGATGATTTGTTGTAGTTCTGCTTGAATTTCGGGGCCTGCCATTGTCTATTGGACCCGTAGTATCTTTTTGACGAGGAGAAGGGCTTGTGGAAATAGTTCCCTTTCTGTGACCAGGAGGGGCGTTCGAGTCCGTCCGCCGCTAATGTTTTCAGAGTGGTGCAGTCCTCCTTTAGGCAGTTCACCGTGTCTGCGACCTTGTCCCCGAAAAGGGAGTCTCCCAGGCAGGGTGCATCAGCAATCCTGTCGTATTATCCGACAGGCCGGAAGCACGTAGCCAGGCCCAGCGGCGAGCCGCGATGGCCGTGCCTGCCGTCCGGATGGCCGTGTCAAAGGCATCGAAGGCCGTGCTCATCAGTTGCTTGGAGCATTCGGCCAGTTCTTGGAGCGTGGCTGAAGTTGTGTGCTGGGATTGCTTAGGAAGAGTGAGCAGTTGGCCCTTAAGTTCCGCTAGGAGGGCGTCTTGGAACAACAGGTGTTGGAATTGATGCGCTGATATCTTGGCACTCAGCATAGCTCCTTGGAATACTTTCCGCCCTAGGTCGTCGAGGAGCTTAGGTTCCCGACCTGGCAGATGGGTAGCTTGTGTGCGTGAAGACTTAGATCTCTTGAGCGCTGAAGCTACCACAATGGATTGGTGGGGCAGCTGAGGTTTTTCAAAGCCAGGCGCTGTCTGGAGGTATTTGCTGTCCAGACGTCTGACACAGGCTTGACCAGAGGCAGGGGACTGCCAAAGGGTGGACTGCTTGTCCTTGAGCTTCCGGTGGAGGGGGAGAGCCAAGGCCGGCTTGGGGCCGCTGAGGT
Source organism: Ichthyophis bannanicus (assembly GCA_033557465.1). Classification (NCBI taxonomy): domain Eukaryota; kingdom Metazoa; phylum Chordata; class Amphibia; order Gymnophiona; family Ichthyophiidae; genus Ichthyophis; species Ichthyophis bannanicus. Next base: position 869,055,329 of record CM066033.1, read on the forward strand.
ATTTTATGACCTCCGGATCCTTCTCGTCGGAGGCCTCCTCCTTGGTAAGGCCCAGTTTGGCCACGACTTTCTTCAAGAATTTAGGATAGGTAAGGTCTTCAGGTACCTGCGTCTGCATCTCCCCTTGCTCGTTTGGAGTAGATTTGGACGAAGGGGATTCTGGTCCCTCTTCCTCTTCCGCGCTCCCTCCCGAGTCTGGTCCCAGCGTAGGGGACGGACTCCGCTCTCTTGAAGGAGTTCGCTCAGGCAAGGCCGGAGTGGGGGATCTCTCCCTGTTCTCAGCTGGAGGTTGTACATCCAAGGGGGCTGCAGATGAGTTATCCCAGCCTGGAGGAGCAGTTTGTTGCACCAGGCGTGTCAGCAGTTGTAAGATTGCTTCAGAAGTGCTGGACCCCGAAGAGCTGTTGCTCCTGTGTCCTCTGCTGTAATGGGAGCTGGATCGCCTGCTTTTCCTGCGGCCGCGGGAGGACCCGCTGGCAGCGCTCCCACTGCTGGATCGGGAGTGACAGTCCCTCCTGTGCCTCTTACTCCTGTGGGCACTTGAATGGCTCTTGCCGCTGTTGCCATGCCGATGGGGGGACTCCCGGCTGTCGGCGCGGCATTTGTGATGGCTGCTGTGGCGTTTGTGATGGCTGCTGCAGTGGGTGCCGTCGGCGCGATGCTGCCTGTCGGCACGGAGATGGATTTCTGCTGCAGCCGCATGTTCGCTGGCTCGGGGCGAAGGCAATCGGCGCTGAGGCGGCAGGCTGACGTCAGCGCTGATGGGGAACCCGCTCCGGCCAATCCGGTTGGGGAATGAGTCTCTGTGGGTGGAGTCCGGCGAGGCCACGTGGGCGGCGCCATCTTGGCCGAGGCTGCCTGAGCCGCATGGCTGAGGAGTGTGTCCCGAGGAGCGGCAGGCAGAGGGGGGGGCTTCCCCTGGGCAGCGAAAGAACCGGGACGCTGGAGCCGCATGGAGGTACATCCGAGGAGCAGCCGGCAGTGGGGGGGGGCTTACCCCAGGCACCGCAGAGGCCGCGGCGGAGGCAGACCCTTCTGTCGGAGGTGGGGGCGCAGAGCCCTTGGCCGCCCGGAGAGAGGCTTTAACGGGAGCTTTCCCTTTGGCGGACTTACCGCGCTCTGAGGTGCCGGTCTGAGGAGCTTGCTCCGGAGCGGTCAGGAAGTCTTTAAGAGAATAGTCCCTGAGTTTGTGCCGTGGGAGACATCCGGGCACAGCAGGAACAGTCCTCCAAATTGACCAAGAGGCGTCAGAATCATTCCCCCAAGGCCAAGGAATACCCCAAGGATCAGCCCTCTCCGCCCTCCTATTTAACCTGTACCTAACAACCTATAACAAACATATTTAAAAAACACAAGATTAACCACTTCATATATGCTGATGACATCATGCTCGCTATCCCCATAACCACTAAAAACCCTTCATATGACACACTATCAGAATGCATGACTGAGACCTCCTCCTGGTTAGAATCTAACTACCTCAGCATCAACCTCAAAAAAACAGAAGCAATGTTCGTAACAAGGTCATCAACCACTGAGAACACCTTCCCAGAAACAATCACAATCAACAAAACATCCATACCTGTTAGAAAAGAGGTAAAATATTTAGGTGTAATAATAGATCACAAACTTACCATGCTACCACACATAAAACAAACCGTAAAAACCATCTACTATAAACTTAAAACTATTCAGCACCTAAGGCCACTCCTCGAAACACAAGATTTTAGATCTGTAGTAAATACACTAATCACCCCCCACTTCGACTACTGCAATAGTCTATTAATAGGCCTCCCTCAAAAAAACATGTACCTCCTCCAAAGAGCTCAAAACATCTGTGCAAAAGTAATAGCTAAAGCCCGTCTATCGGACCACGTAACCCCAATACTGCTAGAACTACACTGGCTCCCAATAAACAGCCGAATCAGATACAAAATTATCCTAACAACCTTTAAACTCATAAAAGACATAGCCCCCTCACACCTATCCACACTACTGCATTCACCAACCGAAACTAGATCACACAGACAAAACGCAGCCCATTCCCTTATCACACCAAAAGCTTTCAGGAAGACAAAGAAAACCACTAGCTCCAGAGCATTCACATTCACTGCCCCTACGCTCTGGAACGACCTCCCAATAGACCTTTGCATCATAAAAGACCTCTCTCAGTTCAGGAAAGAACTAAAAACTTACCTATTTACTGAACACTTTGAAATCCCATATTCCCCCAAAACACCTCCATAACAACCATGGACTTACACACACAAAACCCCATACTCAAAACTAAATAACTCTCATTCCATGACTGCCACCCCCACACACACTCCCGACTTACGACATAAAAGGAAATAAATTCCAATACCTAATTACACATGCCCTACACACAACACTCAACCACTGTAAATATCCAATGTAAATAATTTAATGGTTGTTTGTATTATTAATCTCTCATAAAGTTGAAGTTTATTGTTCAATGTAAATAGTTGAACCTGACCGTTCAATGTAAATAGTTGAATCCGATTGTTCAATGTAAATGTATACAACTGTGTACAATTGTTAAGATGTTTCATATAAACCGCCCTTGATCGCTGGAAGGGGCGGTATAGAAGAAAATAGATAAATAAATAAATAAATAAATAAATTATGGGACATCCTGAGGCATCTGAGGCAATTCTGGTGAGTGTCGGTGATATTCATTTTAGCTTGCATCGCGGACATTGTTTAAATCCAGGTTTAGGCATAGTAGGTGAGAGAGAGTAGAAATCCGTCTTGAGGCAAAGGCGGAAGAATTGAAACTGGTCGGGCTAGGGGCAGACCGGGGAGGTGGGACCACCTCACACATGCTCAGAAGCTTCTGAGCTAGAGAGCACTTCCGTCACGGCGCCGTCGGATGACGTCACCAGGTGTGGCTGACACATCCTGCTTGTCCTAGGAGAACACATATCATCAACCCAAACTATGTTAATGAGCCCCGTCTCTCACCAGTATAGCCCAAAAAACAAGGAGCTGAACACTTAATACCTAATTTATTTCTTTGACACATGGTTTGCACATGGTTATTGACAAGATTCATGCTGTGAATTTCTATGTAATGAATACACCATTAAAACAAAGGTAAAATTAGATTTTACCTGTTAATTGTCTTTCCTTGAGTCCCTCCAGTCCAGTCATATGGTTTGTCTCCCGCTATGAGCAGCTGGAGACTGAGTATTTCAGGTTGTGTGATGTCACAGCATAAGGGCACTACCCACGGACTCCAAGACAAAGCAGATTCCAAAGACAGCACAATAACAAAAAATTAACCATTTGAATTTTTTTTCAAACTTTTGACACTAAAGAAACAGCTTAGAAGAACTATACCAGTGGTTCTCAACCCAGTCCTCTGGGACCCCTAGTCCAGTTAGGTTTTCAGGGTATCCACAATGAATATGCATGAGACAGATCTGCATACAAAATAAGCAGTGCATGCAGATCTCTCTCATGCATATTCATTGTGGATAGCCTGAAAACCTGAGAGGACTGAGTTGAGAACCACTGAACTATACACAGGACCAGAGAAGAATAGTACAAAGAACCAAATTCTTCCCTGACCGGAGGACCAGAGCAGACCAAATGATCCCCCGGAACACCTCTTAGCCACTACAGCAAAAGAAATCCTAACTATGAAGACACAATCTGACAACAGGCAGGTTCTGGACTGTAAGGACTCAAGGAAAGCAGGAAAGGTCTAAATTTTACCTTACATATCATCCATCCAATCCAGTCCAGACAAGTGGGATGTACCAGAGCAGTATTCAGCCACAGGAGGGACCCACAAGCCCAGCCTGTAACCTACTCGCGCCAAACTAAGTCTTCCTCTGTGTCTGCATATCAAGCTGATAGTATCGAACAAAAGAATGAAGAGAAGGATTAGGTCGTCGCCCTACAAATATCAATGGGCAAAACTAGGCTCAACTCCGCCCAGGAAGCCACCTGAGCCCTTGTTGAAGGAATGTGAAACCCCAAAGGAAGAGGCTTGTGCTTCAACAGATAAGCTAAAGTAATGGCCTCTTTCAAACACCTTGCCACCACCTAGCCTTGGAGGCCGACTCTCCCTTGTGCGGACCTCCAAAAAGCACAAAAATTTGTTCCAACTTATGTGAGGGCGCGGTCTGCTTCAGATACTTACACAGAACCCTGCGCATATCCAGCAAGTGCAACTATTGATCTTCCGAAGTCGTATCTCTGGAGGAAAAGAACTGGAGAGTGATTGGTGATTCAAATGAAAAGCCAATACCACCTTAGGCATGAAAGAAGGGACCAGTCTCAAGACTACCTTTCTTTAGACATACACGTAAACAGGTAGTGTTCCCTACAAGGCAACATCTGTAACTCGGAAATTCATCTAGTTGAGCAAATCACTACCAAAAAGACTACCTTTAATGTCATGTCCTATAGCCCTAGTCAATGGTTCAAAGGGTGACCCCGCTAGAGCCGAGAGCACTAAGTTCATATCCCATGGAGGGACTACAGAGCACACGGGAGGACAGACCTGTTTCACCGCCCTCAAGAAACAGATAATGTCCAGATGAGTCGCTAGAGAATCTCCCTACACCTATCTGCATAGCAGGTCAAAGTCGCCACCTGCATCAACAAGGAATTCAACGCAACAGCCTTGTCAAGCCCCACTTGCAAGAAGGCCAAAGATTCCTTTCCTTGTACCAGCTCATGAAAACACGTCAAATCCTGACACAGGACAGTGATGTACAGCATTTCCAGGCTTGCAACAAAGTAGTGATCACATGCACCAAATAACCCTGCCTCCTCAGGCACACCCTTTCAAGAGCCAAACCGTAAGCAGGAATCGAGCCACTTGAGGCATCAGAATTTGGGCTTCGAAGCAGCAGACTGTCCCGTGGAGGAAGATACCAGAGCGGCTCCACATACCAAAGCCTCCGTGGCCAGTCCAGGTTATTAAGATCAGGCCCCAGTGCATCTCTATCCTGCGCAGTAGATGGCTGTTCAGGGGCAAAGGTGGGAATACGTAGAGTAGTGTGCCCACCGGCCAGGGCTGTGCTAGGGCATCAAAGCCCTCAGACATCCTTTCTCTGCGTCTGAGGGAAATGGCACCTTCACATTAGTCAATGATGCCATGAGGTCCATCACTGGCTCATCACAACAAACCATTATGTCCCAAAGCACCGAGGGGTTCACCTCCCACTCCCCCGGATCCAGATGATGCTGACTGGAGAGAAAAAAAAAATCAACCAGCATGTTTTCTTTTCCGGTCATTTGTGCTGTTGAGAGTGCCAGCAGATTTTGCTCTGCCCATGTTAAGTTATGCTGAACATCTTCCGCTAGAGCAACGCTGCCAGTGCCTCTCTGGCAATTGAAGTATGCAATTATGGTGGCATTGTCAGAACAAACACTTGATGCTTTCTTGTATGTTAAGGGATGAAAGAACAGAAGTGCTAGAAACACTGCTCTCATCTCCAAGAGGTTGATGGACCAAGTCCGTTCTTCTGGAGACCAAACGCCTTGCATCACTTGTGATTTGCAGTGTGCTATCCAGCCCATGAGACTCGCATCTGTTGTCACAAGAAGCCAGTCGAGAGGCTCCTGAGGCACTGCAACCAGACGTTTTTCCGATCATAACCACCACAGTAGACTAACTCTTGTCCCTAATCAGCCAGATCAGTAGCCTCGCCAGCAGATGACATTGTGGAGACCACCTTGAAAGTAGGGCTTGTTGCAAGGGCCGCATGTGTTCCCTGGCCCAAGGCATGAACTCCAACATAGCTGTAGATAATGCCATGTCGACGGAGTTCCCATTCGAAGAAAATGCTTCACCTGCTCCTGAAATTTGCTGGTCCGATTTGGAGGAAGCAACCCAAGTCCCCAATTGGTCTGGAATTGAGCTCCAAGGTAGTTCCTGTGAAGGCTGAAGCTTGCTCTTTGACATATTGACCACCCATCCGAGGCTCTGGAGAAATTCCACCACTTGCTGAGTGGATTCGCCACTTTCTGCTGCAAACTCTGCCCTGATCATCCAGTTGTTGAGATAATGGTGCACCAAGACACCCTCCTCTCTCAAAGAGGCAGCCACCACTACCATGACCTTGGTAAAGGTCTGAAGGGTCATGACGAGACCAAATGGCAAGGCTCGAAACTGGAAATGACCCATGGGAACCATAAAGTGCAAGAACCTTTGGTGGTCTGGACAAATCGGGATATGGAGGTATGCCTCCATGAGATCCAGAGTGGTTAAAAATTCACCTTTTCGTACCGCCAGAATTATAGACCATAACGTTTCCATATGAAAGTGAGGAATAAGAGGGCTCTGTTAACATGCTTGAGGTCCAGGATAGGGCAAAAGGAATCTTCCTTCTTTGGCATGACAAAGTAAATGAGAGTACCAACTTTGACCTAACTGGTCAGATGGTACAGGCACTATGGCTTCCAAATGAAGAAGCCTTTGGAGGGTATCTTGCACTGCCTGAATCTTTGCTGGCACCTTGCAAGGGGATAATAGGAAGGCCTCAGAGAGAGGCTGAGTGAAGTCGAGAGAGTAGCCATCACAAATGAGCTCCAGAACCCACTGGTTGGAGGTTATGTGGACACAGTCGGAGTAAAACTGTTGAAGCAGACCTCCTACTGGAATGACCTCCGAATGGGTCTGCCTCGCCTCACTGTTGTCTCTTAAGGGCCATTGAGGTCCTAGGATAGTAACTTCTACCTGTCCCTCTGTAGCCTCAAAAGGATGGAACTCTGCTTGAGAACCGCCCCTGCTGAAAAGGAACAAAATGAACCGACCAAAATCTGCAGAAAATCATGCGCCTGCCCCTGGCTGGAGCTGCCAACTTAGCTGTCTTGAGGTTATTTATTTATTTAACAGTTTCTTCTATACCGCCCCTTCCAGAGATCAGGGGCGGTTTACATTGAACAGTGAACAGAAACTTGTATACTTGTGTATACTTTACATAGAACAGGGTTTTAACTATATACAAGTGTAATTACAGGGAACATACTTTTAAACGTTAGCTGGAACAATGGTTTTAAACTATATCCGCCCTTGGATCTCCCAGTCCTTGACCAATTTTTTCCCAAGGCCTGCCCGAAAAGCAACTTGCCCTTGAATGGGGGCTTGCTATGGCAGGTCTTGGAAGAGACAACTGCCTACCAGTTCTGCAACTAGAGAAAACGCCAGGTAGCAATAACAAATGACATGCACTTGGCTGAATCCCTTACCAAGTTGTAGAAGGCATCTGCCAAATAGGCCAAGGCTGATTAGAGCTTGACTGCCTCCGACAAAGGCTGATGCACTTCCAGGCCAGAATCTGGCAAGGCCTGGGCCCATCGTAAACATGCCCTAGACATGTGGGATTCACATATGGATGCCTGTAGAGCCAGAACATTGGTCTCAAAGGCTTGCTTGAGGAGAGTCTCCAGTTCGCAATCCTATACATCCCTCAAGACTGCCCCGACTTCAACAGGAATGGTGTTTTCTTTGTGACCACAGAAACCAGGACATCAATCTTAGACAACTTGAACAGATCTCTTTCCATGCGAGGTATGGATTATAAGCAAGCCATGGCTCTGACCCCACGTAAACTGGCCTTGGGGGACCTCCCACTCTGCTTCAATCATCTATTTAATAGCTCTATGGAGCAGGAACAAAGTGTGCAAAGTCTGAATGCCCTGCAACAGAGGGTCCTCCAGGGGCTTCTCTTGAACCTGAGGAAGCTGAAAAATAATGAGGATCGCCAAGGAATGTGCTATGAAATATTTTTTTACTCAACGCGTAATCAAACTCTGGAATTAGTTATCGGAGGATGTAGTAAAAACGGTTAGTGTAGCCGAGTTTAAAAAAGGTTTGGAGAAGTTCCTGGAGGAAAGGTCCATAAACCAATATTAAAGAGGACCAGAGAAATCCACTGCTTGCCCTGAAACAAGCATTGTGGAACCTGTGTGTCTTCTGGGAACCTGCCAGGTACTTGTGACCTGGATTGGCCACTGTTGAAAAACAGGATACTGGGCTTGATGGACCTTGGTCTGACCCAGTATGGCATTTATGTTCTTATGAGTGCCACCAACTCCTCATAGTCAAATACACGCACCACATTGATTATCACCTGGAGGGAGCTCCCCCTCCTCCAAATCTGGAGCCAGAACGTCCCCCCAGAGATCTGAAAGGACTTCTAAGGGGTCCTCACCCCAAGCCTCTGCCTCTAAGTGCCTCTTATTGGGTGCAGAGTCCCCCTGACCAGAAGAACCATCCGCCTAAGGCTCAAACAGGGCCCCAGCGGCATGTTTAAGCGCAGATCTGTGGTCTGAGGTACCTCCCATGCTCTGCTTTAGGCAGTACGCTTAGTGAAGTAATAAGACAAAGTCCGCTGAAAAAGGATATTGTAGCGAATCAGAAATTCCTTGCACCAAACCTAGAGATTCAAAAGAGTGCACCATAGCACTGTTCTGAGACTCTCCTGCCTCTGGCAGAGATTGGGAGGCAGAATCCATCATGGCCACGGTTCCCATCAAAACTGTGGGAACCCGACCCTGAGAGGAAGGCTGCTCAACGTTTTTTTGCATTAGAACAATAAGGCTTCCATGATAGCAAGAGAGACTCTGTTAGGACCGTTTCCATGGTTTTTCTCTCCTTTTCATGTTCTATACATCCCCAGTGCCGAAGACGAGCCCCTCCAGCCCCCACACACTTTGGATCCCCATGTAGGGGGCTGTCAAGTAGATACAGAGACTGAAGATAGCCTGTGAGTTGTTTCAGGAGCTGCAGCATAAACTGGTTGAAAATGAGAGCACTGAGCCTCCAGAAGGAACAATGGGCTCACAGCTAGGGTCAACCTGTTAGGCTACACCTCAGCTGCTTGGGCCTGGCAATTTCAAAGGACCACGTGCTTACTAGTAGGAAAAATATAACGAAGGCGCAGTAGGAACCACAGAAATGGCATTTGGTCCCAAATGCCAATAAAAGGGTGGTCCGGGCATTCCAGCCACAACTGGTGCAAAAGAAGTTACTGCTGAAAAGAAAAACCAAGGGGGGGTGGGGGGGGTCATAGGCTGCATCAAGCCATGTGGTTGAACACTACAGCAGCAAAGTTAAAAAAAAAAATACATTGATTACAAAAAAAAACACCCCACACCAAAAAAGCAGCAGGGTTAAGGGAATCTCAGCACCTGTCGAACTGACAGAGGAAACCCCAAGTAGAAAGCTGCAGATACCAATGCAGACCTAGGAGGCGCAGCTGCTGAGCAAAGCTTTTTTTTTTTTTCTTTTAAATATGGAGCCACTTTACCTGCAAGCAGCAAGAGAGCCAAATATATCCCACTGAAAACAATGGGAGCAATACAAATCATCAGAAAAAAGGCAAAGATTAAAAAAGCATGTGGATCAATGACAGCAAGAGGAAAGGGGCAGCCTGGACCTGACTGACCACCCACCTAAGGCGCCTCCTTGGGGTTCTCCTGCTCCTCTCCAGCACACCAAGTGCCAGAAACCTATGGGAAACTGTGCTGGACACAGAGGGGCTGTCAGTTCCACAAGACAGGGATGTACCTGAGCTCTGAGAAACATTGGGCCTACAGGTCTCAGTCACACAGACCACAGTACCATGGTGTGGGCCAGGGAAGACAGGCCTACCTGCACTGCTGTACCAATCCAAACACCTTGTCACCTGCTGGAAGTAGACAAAGCTTTTCTCAGTGCTGCACCAGCATATATATCTAGTGATGACATCACTGAAAGTTGCTCAAGTCTGCCTTCATCTGCTAGAAAGGGAGAATAACTCATTTATCTGGACTGGTCTAGCAGGATAAGGAAAATTCACATCTACTTGAACCTTCTAGAGAAACCAGGGTTACCCTGTGTTGTATAAAATGTTTTATATTTTAAGTCCAAATAGCATAAAGAATTTGGATTTGCATAGCCCCTATCCTTAAAAAAGCAATTTAATATAATTTCCAGTTTAAGTACTCATAACTGCATCATCATCTTTCTCTAGATTCCAAAGAGAAGCAAATTATTATAATGAACAGCATGTACAAGTTGAGATGCATGGAGAAAATAAATTGCATAGAAAGATTCGTTGACTGTGCACACATTACAAACCATGTCCTAGGAGCTCTGCTGACGTGCCATTGGTGCTTTGGTCAGCAGCATTCATACCTCCTCTTTAAGAATATGCTACCACATGAGAGCAGAGACCCAGAATTAAATCATTGGACTGTACCTTCTGCAAAGCCATTTTCCTCCAAGTGCAATTCAACATGCTCCTGCAGAATCTGACAGTTTGCACAGACGAGTGTACATATTGGACATTCATAGAACTGCTGAGCCTTCCCTGCAAGAGATAATACATATTAAGTGGTAATGAACATGATCAATGTGAACTTCAGGAAACAAGAGAGCTGTAATTCATCTTAAATGCCTATGCCTTTGTAACTTTAGCTCTTGTTCTTTCATGATCTTCAAGAACCTCTACTTAAAAAATAAAAAGCATAGTTACTCACCTGTATCAGGTGTTCTCCGGGGACAGCAGGAATCAGCCCTCACATATGGGTGACATCAACGTAGAAGAAACCCGTGCGGAAGCATCTCCCCAGCTTTCAAAGAAAGCCATTGGGAGATGCATCACAGAGAGTGGTCCACTTCCTGCCCAAGGGTGCCATCTTGCCTCAGTCTAATACCATAGCTAAGATGGCCAAGGAAAAATAAAATACTGTAAGAAAGCAACTCCAAGGGGAGAAGGGAGGGTTGTGAGGACTGATTCCTGCTCTCCCCGGGGGACACCTGTTACAGGTGAGTACCTATGCTTTCTCCAGGAACAAGCAGGAAGTCAGTCCTCGCATATGGGACTCCCCAGCTACAACCTGCAGAAAACGCTATGGCGACCTAAACAGGTTGAGCCATGATCAGCAGCAGTTGAGTCCCCACTGAGAGACTCTCGCAAGACCCAAGTGTCTGGCAGAGAACCAGCACTCAGGTAGCCTGAACACAGAAGGGTCAGTGGGCAGGAGTTATCTACACTCCAAAGAGATTAAGGAGTATGGCCTGGTCGGAGGCGCTGTCCCATCTGGATTCCTTCTCCAGGCAGTAGTGAGCTGCAAAGGTATGGTCCAAAGACAAGGTGGCGGCCCAGCAGATTTCTGTCACGGGGACGGAACATAAGATTTGTCACAGAAGACGACATGGCCCTGACACGGTGTGCCATGACCCTCTGGTCCAGTGAAACCCTGCTTGCTCATAGGCAAGCGTAATACAGTCCACCACCCAAGTGGACAAAGTTCATTTAGTCACTGGGAGCCCCAGATGGCTGGGGTCGTAGGATACGAAAAGCTGTGCTGCTTTGCGGTGGCCCTGGGTCCGTTGCAGGTAAAAGGACAGGGCTCTCTTACAATCCAGATTGTGAAGAATAGTCTCTGCCCTATCGGCATGAGCCCTCAGGAAGAAGGTGGTGAGTACCACCTCCTGGTTGAGGTGGAATGGGGATACCACCTTCAGCAAAAACTTGGTGTGTGAAGCACCATCCTGTTCATGTAGAACATCGCGTAGGTGGGGCTCTACCATCAAAGCCTGGAGCTTGCTGACTCTGCGAGCTGATGTAAATGCTACCAGGAAGGTGACCTTCCAGGATAGGTACCAGAGATGGCAGGTAGAGGCTCGAACAGAGGCTTAGTGAGCACCACATTGAGATCCCACTCTGCCATTGGAGGGCAAATGGGTGGTTTGGATAACATGAGGCTCCGCAGGAATTGGGACACCAGGGGCTGAGCCAAGAGGGGCTGAGCCAAGAGGGGTTTTCCCCTCAATGAAATGGTGATGCACTGCGATGGCGCTTGGGTGTACTCTGACTGAATTGGACTTCAGTCCCACCTGTGAAGGTGAAGAAGGTACTGAAGTACAATTTGTAGTGAGCAGGAAAACAGGTTTGTCCACCTTTCCACACACCGCATCAAGAATCAGTGCCACTTGAAGGCGTATGCTATGAGAGGACAGAAGAATCTCTTCCATGTCTGATGGGAGACTGAAGGGAGCTAACGCTACCCTTTCAACAGCCAAACAATGAGTGAGAGGGTCCCCAGGTTAGAGTGCAGGAGAGAGCCCTGCTTCTTTGAGAGTAGCCCTGGAGCTCGGCCCAGGGGAATTGGTGACACTGCCAATAGGGAGAGGAACAGTGTGAACCAGGGATGCCTGGGCCATAGAGGGGCTATCACCACTAGCGATTGGACCTTGAATAGCATCTTGGCTACCAGCTGTGTCAGTGGGAAGGCAAACATAAGGCCTTCCGTCCACAGGATGAGGAACACATCTTCTGCCACCCGAGATGGGAATGGCTGGCAGGAGCAGAATCGGGGTAACTGCGAGTTGTCTGGGCTGGCAAACTGGTCCATTGAGGAGATGCCCCAGAGATGGAACAGCTGTAAGGCTACCCACTGGATCCAGGCGCCACTCATATGGCTGGAGGACCCTGCCCAATTTGTCCACCAGGGCTTTGTCCTTGCCCAGGAGGTACACCACCCTTAGAAGCATCCCTCTACCTGCAGCATAGGAGCAGAAGGCTACCGCCTCCCGGCGGAGGGGGCACGACCCTGCACCCCCGTTTGTTCATGCAGAACACTGAGACCTGATTGGTGTTGAAGCTGGTGATGGAAGGCCCAGAGGGCTAGGTATATTGTCCCGAGTTCTAGCAGACTGATTTGCAACCGGGATTCCTCCTGGGACCAGCAATTTGCTCCCCAGAGCATCAGCAAGGTGTCCATGGAAAGGACCTTCCGGGGATTAGGTGCCTGGAAGGGCATTCCTGCCTGAAGGTGCCGTGGATTCTGTTACCATGCGAGGGAGTCCACCAGCTGACAGATCACTTTCACTCTGTCCCTGAGCCTGCCTTTGGCTTGAGTCCACCGAGAGCAGAGGCACCATTGGGCTGACCTCATGTGCAGGTGGACATACGGACTCACGTGGACCTTGGAGGCCATCTGCCCCAACAGATGGAGTAGGAGCTGGGCAGGTAGCATTCAGAGTCAGTGTACTTCTGCTGCTAACTCCCTGAGGCGTTCTGACCTCTCCTGGAAGGGAGAGGCTTTTGCCTGGAGGGTATCTAGTTGTGTCCCTATGAACTCTAGGTGCTGGTCCAGAGTGAGGTAGGATTTGGGGCAGTTTATAACTAACCCTAGGTACTGCAGGGTGTTGATGGTGCATCTGGTGGCACATTGTGCCTCTGCAGCTGTGTCCCCCTTTATGAGCTAGTCATCCAGATAGGGGAAGATGAAGGCCCCTTGGAGCTGAAGGTGGGCTGCAACCACCGTGAGGCACTTTGTGAAGACCCTTGACGACGAGGCCAGACCGAAGGGCAGCACCCTGTATTGGTAGTGCCATTCTCCCACCACAAACTGGAGGTATTTTCTGTGGCTGGGATGAATTAGGATGTGAGCATAGGCATCCTTTAGGTCTAAGGAGCATAGTCAATCTACCTGCTGGAGGACTGGCAGAGGTGTCCCAAGGGAGAGCATCTTGAACTTCTCCCTGACCAGAAACCTGTTAAGATCTCACAGGTCCAGGATGGGCCTGAGGCCCCCCCATCCTCTTGGGGATGAGGAAATATCTGGACTAGAAGCCTGTGCCCCAGAGATGTTTCGGTACTGGCTCGACTGCTTTGACGTTGATTAGGCCTGCTAGCTTGGTGAGGAGCAGGGTCTGGTGAAGGAGGTGCATGGTGGGCAGCGCCCAATGTAGGTGGAGAAGGTAGTCCACCTGTAGCACCCAGGTATCGGTGGTGATGGCTGTCCACCTGTGGGCAAACATGGCTAGGTGCCCCCCCTGTGGGCAGTAGAGGACCTCCTACGGGTAAGGAGGTCATGCTCAGGCAGTCAAAAGCTCCCCCAGGCTGACCGGTCCTGGCACCGGCAACTGGAACTTTGGGATTTTTTTTGTTTTCTTGGCCCATGTCCCTGTTCTTTTTGTTGCTGGCCCTGTTGAGGGGCTGAGAAGGCCTGGAAGTGTGAAGTACCGCAGAAGCCTCCTTTTTTTCCCTTGGGAAGAAGGGCTTTTTCTCTTGGGGGCTTTCTTCTGAGGGTGCATCGAGATCTTTGTTGAGAGCCTGGTTCTCGTCATGTACTCTGTCTCTATCTCTGCTGCCTTATCCGCCATGGGCTTCCCGAATAGGTTCTCAACTATGCAGAGGACATCTATCAGTTTGTCCTGCACTCATTGTTCTAGGTCGGATGACTGCAGCCATGCCTGGCGTTGAGCCCTGATGCCTGCAGCGGCCACCCTGGTTGATGACTTGAAGCCATCGTAGGCTGCCTGGGACAAAATCTTTGAGCACTTTTTCACTGCCGAAGTTAGAGTCTTGAATCTCTGTAGGGATTCCCCCTCGAGGCCTGCCAAGAATCCACCAAGCTCCTTTGACAGTTCCTTCAGGTACATGTCTATGTAGAGCTGGTAGGACCAGATCCGGCACATTAGCATCGAGCCCTGAAAGACCTTCCAGCCGAGGGCATCGAGGGATCGGGCCTCCCTGCCAAGTTGCACCAACAAATGTTTTTTTTGGCTCTTAGGCTGGCAAACTGCTGACTCCACGACCATGGAGTTGTGGGGAAGCTGAGTCTTTTGGAATCCAGGGCTTCGGCACACCCGGTACATGATATCGAGGTGCCTAATAATGATTGGTACAGATGCCGGCATTTCCCACATTCGGAGGAGGCAGCAGTCGAGGATCGAGGGCACTGGGACCATAAGGGTCTTTTTCGAGGGTGCCTCGTATTGGAGTATTTCCAATTCCTCAGTGAGCAGGTCCTCCTCGGCCTTGGTCTCGATGGCGAGGGCCTTGGCCATGTTCCACACAAAATTGAAGAACACAATGTCCTTGGGAGGGGAGCATCGTCGGGTCATTGGGGGATATGGGTCCAAGGGCACAGCCTGGTGCCGCCTCATGTCAAGGGACTCTTCGTCCTCTGTCTCCCATTCGGACTCAAAGTCCGAGTACAAGTCCGGTGCCGTGTGATCACCGCAGCTGAGGACCGCTCTTAAAGGTCCATGACCTCTGGAGGAATCGCCGGTCCGAGTCACGGGTGCTCAACAGGGAAGACTGATGTCCTGAAGAACGGGACTGGGACCTCGTCCAGGGCCGAGGCTCTCTCAAGGCCGTTGGCACTCGAGGACTGGCTTGACATCTAGGGAAGCCCTCGATGTCAAGGGTCCCATCATCGGGGCGGACGAACTGGATGAGACTTCCAAACAATGTAAAGTACGAACCGCAGCCTAACACTGGGAGAGCAACCGCTTGATTCAGGCGAACAGAAGACACCACCTTTGGCAAAAAGGACGGAACTGGTCGCCACACCACTTTCTCTTGAAAAGGACAAGAACAAACGTCTACAGGACAACACTTACAAATCTGAAATGCGCCTCACTGAACAAAAGACTACCAGAAAGACTGCCTTCAACGTCAAAACCTTAAATCGACGCTTGGTGCAACAGCTCAAAAGGTGCCATGGTTAACGCCCTTAAGACCAAGTTGAGATCCCATGGCGGAACCAAAATTCTAAGCGAAGACCGCAGCCTGGTCACTGCCTTCTGGGAACGCAACACCTCAAAATGAGCGCCTAGAGCAACTCCTTGCACTTTGCCCCTGTCGCAGGAAAGAGCCGCCAACTGCACTCAAGGAATTGACTGCAAGTCCCCTCTCAAATACATCTGGACGAAAACTGCAAGTGAAGGGAATGGAAACCGGAGCTGCCCTAACTTGCCGCCATGAGCACCCGTCTACAAACAAAAAAAAATACGCCATTCACGGACATATGCAAGAGACGTGGACTGTTTTCTTGCTCTAAGTAAAATCATAACAGTCCCTGAAGAACTTTGTATTTTAGTTCTTTTTTTTTTTGCTTCGCCCTTTCAATGGCCAAATTGTAAGCGGGAACCGATCCACCTGAGGCATTCGCAGCAGCCCTTGTAGCAACACATCCTCTGACACCGGTAACCGTTAGGGATCCCTCTCGAGAAGACGAATGAGATCAGCGTACCACGTCTGGTTCGGCCAGTCCGGGGCCCCCAGTAATACTCTCCCCCGGTGAGCTGTGATGCGCTGAACCACCCAGCCTATGAGTGCCTACAGTGGGAAGACAGAGAAGACCCGTCGACAGCCAGTGCCGCATCAGGGCGTCGATCCCTTCCGACCTTCTTTCGCGCCTCCTGCTGAAGAACCGACTGACTTTCACCAACTGAAAGGACGCCATTAGGTCCATTACTGGAGATCCCCATCTGTGGACTATTTGCACAAACAGGTCTGGATGCAACTCCCACTCCCCGGCATCCACCCGGACCCTGCTGAGAAAATCCACCATCACAGTGTCCTTCAATGCAATGTGCGCTGCTGAGATTGATGGCCGTCAACCACTGTTCCCTCTAAGCTGTGCGTGTGTGCGCGCGCGCACACACACATACACACACACCTACCTCACCGAGCGCACATACTTTACAACAGAGCGCACAAAAATTGATTTTGATAGAAAAACAGACGTCTTAAAATTTAAAAGTTATGATTGTAATTACTAGAAATTTCCAGCTTCATTTAGTAATCATCTATTTTCATTTAATTTGATTAAAATCAATGTGGTGTACATACTGTATTCTGATGTGTAGTCAAATTTTAAAGTATATAACTCCGAGTGTCGTTATGTGGCGCACAAAAATTTAACCTTCCTTCAAAAGCTGCACACAGCTGATATGTTATGCGCACAGCGCCTACAGAAAATTAGAGGGAACATTGCCGTCAACGTACTAGCCAAGAGAACCGTGCCTCCGCTTCCTCTTTCATAGCTGCACTTCCTGTTCTGCCCTGTCGATTGGTGTACGCCACTGTCGCGGAGTTGTCCAACCGCACGCGGACCGCTGGAACCATCACCGCATCCTCGACCTTTGTAGCGCTAACAAAAACACGCCCAAGCTCTAGCCAGTGTATCGACCACGCGCTCTCCTGAACAGACCAAGTTCCCTGTGCGAACTGAGCCCGGCAATGCGCTCCCCATCCGGCGAGACTTGCGTCCATCTGCAATGGGAGCCACTCCGGCTGCCCCTGAGGCATTCCCGCCTTCAAGGACCTTGGAAGCAGCCACCTTCGAAGAGACTGCCTGAGCTTGAACGGACAAGGAAGCTGCTTGTACAAAGAATCAGTCTGATGTGACAGATGAAGCAGCGCCCTCTGGAGCAGTCGTATATGAAATCTGGCCCAAGGCACCGCCTCCAGGGACGCTGCCGAGGTTCCCCGCACAGGAAGAACATTCCACGCCGAGGGATCCGGAACGGCTCTGAACTTGCGCCCCAGTTGTCGGAGGGCTAGAACCCGACAACCTGTGAGTACTTTGACCTCCATCTGTTGTTCCACTCTGGTAGACATTAACACGCAACTCCGGGAGACCCCGGAGTTCGCGTCAGTACCTCTGCGAGTACCGCAGCCCACACACTATGGTCGTGAAGACAGAGTAGAGTGCTTCTCCACGTATGCGGATAACCTCCTAAAGAGGTTTGTGGATCCTAGTTTTCTTTTCTTTGTTTCATTTCGTTAAAAAAAATAAATAAACAAACTAAAATTTTCCCGAGGAAAGAATAAATCCCCCCTCCAAAAAGGACCCCATGTCCTGACACTGCTCTCCCCAATCCAATCAACAGTACTCCACAGGAAACTACTGCACGCGATAAAATTCGCTTTAAACAAATCCAAAAAATAAAAACCAGAGTGAACACCGTTCTCAACAAATACTTACCGCTTGTTTGGGTCCCGGCCCCAAGACACCCGACGTCACGTGCCCTGAAACGTGAGTGCCGGCCAACGCTGTGCACACGCGGTCTCAAGATGGCTGCCGTTCCATGCGCTCGCGAAAAGGCGCCAGACCCCGCTCAAACTTCCTGAATCGTGGCATCGCACCTGGTGCCAGTCCGCTCCCCCTTCACCTGGCATTTTGCCTTGTTACCTGCTTTTACCAATGAAGCAGTGCTGCACAGCCTTCTGTCGCGAAGATCGGGAGCCTCTAGCCTGCGCGACTCCGCTCCACTGAAAACTGAGCGGGGAGGCACCAGCGAGCAATGTTCCCTTTGCCCTCCACTCTAGCGGGTCTGCTGCCTCAGAGCAAAGCCGCCAAGGGAGACTGCCTACTGTCGGGCTCTCCTCCGAACAGGCAAGAAGGAGAGATCCGACCCGCAGCACTTCACAGACATAGAATAAAAGTGACGCAGAGAGTGACCGGTGCCACCATATATTTTTTTTCTCTTTAAGAAACAGGACTCAAGGTCCAATAGATATACTAGAAATCAATTAAAATCAAAATTCAATCTAACTAGAACTAGCTAACCTAACAGCTCCTTAACTGTCCTCAAGCGAACCCAGACGTAGGCTCACTACGTCCACCTGCTGCCTGGCATCATATGGCTAGAGTAATAGTGTCTAAACGCCAGTGTGTCTGAGAAGGGAAAACCTTGCAATAGCACCCTGGCCCATTGTGTATTTGTAATAGAGCAGCCGGCCCCAAAGCATTAGCCTGATGTCCGAGAGCTCCAGCACCTTGAGGTTTGATAGCACAAATGCTATTTCATATTGACCAGGAATAATAAATCTTAGCCGAAACCTTGACGCAAATCATGCAAAATAGAAAGACAGCAGGGATGTGCCTTACCCATTAGCCATTTGACACCCCTGCATTGTCGTTCAACTGCCTATAGAAATTGAGAAAGAAGGTACAATATACCCCAGAGCAGCCAAATGCAATCAGGAAAATCCAGGAGGCCTTCTACTGGAAACCTAATTCACGAATGACTATTTTGAGTAACCAAAAAGATTTATTTATTTTTTTTCAAAATCCAATAGCACACTGAAACCAGTCTTTCTAGACGTATACCGGGAATTAACAGCAACTCCTCGCTATCTCCCACTAAGGGAACTGTTCCCTCGGTATCATTATTTAGTGCCACTGCTAGGGCAGGAAACTGACCCCGACCAGAAAGCAACAACCAAAAACATTGTTCTGAAATTAATTTAAAATGAACTAAAAACTTTAAAGCACAAAAAGAGCGCTAGTTATCAGGCCCCTTCAGAATCCACACTGTGGATGCTCTGAAACAGCCAAGCCGCGACCGACCTGGCCAACCCCGTGCCGGGAACACCACAGTCCTGACGGCAAAAGAGCAGCAGCCTCTCTCCTACTCACGCCACCTGCAAGCAACTCCAGAGGAAGACGGTGTCCCCCCACAGAGCTCTCCGCCGTTGAGAATGGCAGCCCCATGATCCGCGGTGATGTCCCGAAGTATAGAGCAGCTACAGCCGAGAGAGCCTCTGTTTTTGTTTTGTTTTTTAAAATAAAATATATTAATGTAGAAGTGTCACAGTGGCTACCTCACTAGAATAGGCTGACCCCACGAACCGGCACTACAGCCGCTGTGAAAGCCTTAGCCTGCCTTGCGCTCGCAAAAGCGTGGAAAGCAACGGCTTGCGTTGCACTTGCCCTGATTTGGCACCAAAATGTCTGCGATTTAAGAGGACGCTAGTAAACAAAACCTAAATAAATCATAGTAAATAAAATTGATCGTATCCCTGCCTTAGGGTAATCTCGAAACTATACTAGCCTGTCGTCATCTACCTACGCGGAAGACACGTCTCACGTCTCTTCAGGCTCTGCTTAACTGCCAACCCCTCTCAATTAGAGCCAGAAGTTCCTGCCAAATTTTAGCCGCGCAAGTCACACTCACCCTACTTCAGGCCTGACTTTGCCCCCCCCCCTCCCCAGAGTCCTCCGCCGCTCCGAACGGCAGCCCTGCCATCCGCAGTGCTGCTCTGACGAACAGAGCAACTAGCGCCGAGAGGGCCCTCTTGGACTTGCTGCCTCTGCCGCCCCAAGAAATTAACATGAGGCCATATCGCTGCCAAGAGGCAGAGCGCCGTACCGCTGCTCAACTCCCTCCCGACCAACCTAGGGAGGGGCAGCAGTGCTGCAGACCGGAGGGGCTTGAAGGAGAAAGGGAGAACAGCGGAACTGAGCTTGGGCCCCCTGATTTTTTTTTTATTTTTTATACTTCACTGATTTCGCTGAGACCTACAATAACAGGCATTAAAATAAAACTAAATTATACAGCCAAAAAGAAACCTTAACCTTTCTATGTCACTAATGCTCCTTATCTTTTACTTTAGTGAGCCCAGCAGCTAGGCTCACTACATCCTCCTGCTGCATGGAGACTGGACACACTGGGGCTGATGGGAGAGGCCAGCAGACTACAGCCAGTGATGTCACGATTTTGACATGCTCAGTCTCCAAGCTGCAGGAGGAGGTGCACAACCCAGTGGTCGAGGACTGAACTGGAGGCACGATAAGGAAACAGCAATTAATTCTGCCAGCTCCATCCTAATTTGCCTTTTCTTCTCTAAAGGTTTTCTAGATCTTTTTAAAATTTAGTTGTATGGTTACAAATATGCCACACTTCAAGAATATCAAAAGAAACAGTAAAGCTCCAGAGTAGGATAACTAGTTTACCAAACAGAATAGAAGGGATATTTAACAAAAGGTGATAAGGAGCGGAAAGCTGATAGACTAAGGCGTTAACAATAGAAAATACTTCTATAAATTCACCATCTTTTTCCATGAAGAATAGCATCACAGTGGAAATAACCAAGGAAAAAAACAAACTATGAAGGAACGAAGGAAAAATCACTCCCAAGAAAAGCAACAGCTTTTTCACATCTTCAGTTAACAGTTTGTGGATTTTTCCTCCATGAACCTGTCTAAACTCTCTTTAAACTCGGTTATGTTAAGTGACTTGACAACATCCTCTGACAACAAATTCCACAAGTTAATCGTGCATGAAGTGAAAAATAATTTTTCCTATAATTTAAATGTACCACCTATTAAATTCATGGAATGTCTCTTGTCTTGGCAGTATTTCAAAGTTCAGACAACCCATTTCACCCCACTTATGAAGAGAAAAATCAACAGTACCACAGGAATTAAAATGGGCAGGCTAGATGGGATTTAAAGGTTATAACTACTATCGTTTCTATGTTTTGAACTAACAAAACTAGAATACATACCTTCAGAAAACAAGCAGAACACAAAGATAGTTCGTTTTATAGTCTTTTGTTTTAAGCGCCTAATGGTTAGAGCGCTGGCTTGGTAATCAAAAGACCAGGGTTGGATTCCTACTGGCACTCTTTGGGCAAGTCACTTAACCCTCCCTTGTCTTGGATGAAAGGCCTGGTAATCTACTTCCGGTCGCACTGCCAAGAAAACCCAGGAGCTGCTGGATCACCAGAATTGACCCAAAGACACATACTGTATTTTTGTTTTAAGCACCACTTTCTATCCATTACCAATTCAGGTCCCAGCACATTTATTTGAGGCTTTTTCATAGAGAGATACATATGAAGTCTGGCAGGCATGTCGGGCTCATGGTAAGAGACCATCATAGTTCACTCAAATCCAGCCACAGAAAGGGCCCCCAATATATGTGTATGCATAAACACAGAAATGGCACAAGTGCTCGGAACAGATAAAAATAATCTACAAAAGAAGGCTGAGAGGCACGTTAAGAAGCCAAAGATCTTAAACTGATTATCTCCAAAATAACTGGTAGAATAAAAGGATATTGTACAGATTATCCAAATTTATCTAACACGACAATTAAAACAAACAAAAAAATAAGTCTGTAGTCATCTGTATCAAATGGACCATCCAGGAATATCAGAACCACAAACTGCACAGTGAGATAAAATTTCAGTTCACAGATTGTAGCTATTGTTATCTTTAGCTACTTATCAAGGGAAGACTTCAAGATTCTGGTATACTGTTTAAACTACTGCTTCTTAATCTTTAAGAGGAAATCCACACAGTAAGAGAAAAAGATACAGTTGTACATATTTGATTTAAAACACATAAAACATCTGACTTCTTAGGCCTGAACTTTAAAAAAACCTTTAACCCGTTTTGGACAGCTCACATTATTCTCTCTCTGTTCTGGATGATTTATTAGATTTGTTACACTCAAACAATTATGAAATACCGGCAATAATAAAAAATATTAAAACTTTGCAGAAAACAGAAATTTCACATAGTGTATGTTTTTCATACACTGGTCCAATATAGTATATTGTCCGTCTTCAGAAATGATAGGATTCAGTTCCAATACTCATTGACAAACAAACTGTATGATACTATTGAAAGTGCAGTTTTAATTTAAAACACTTATGATATAATATAATTTGTCAACAGTCCATTCTGACGGCAGAATATGATACATGTGAAAACACTTCTGATGCAGTGCGTCGATATTGTACCATTGAAACACCTAGAACAGAATGCTTGACAGCAATTAGTTTCGACAACATATTAGCCCAGCGTATGAAAAACATACAAGGCCGATATACACACCAATAACTCTGACACTAAGTAACTTACAGTTATCTAAACCTATTTTCTAAAGTCTACAAATACTTTTATTTGCAAAATAGTAGCTATTACAGCATTATAAGCTACTATTTTTTGTGATCTTTTTATGTTGAGCCGCCAGTACCGTCAAAATCAGCAAACTTTGAATACCTATTAAACTAACTAGATCTCAGATAAAAAATCTGTATATAACGCTTTTTGACATAACGATAATAGCTAAACATAGTTCCATTGAATTTATAACCATTAATTAGTAAACAGTTGAGTAGTAAGTATGGAAACCTTATGTATGGTCCAAAATGAGTTAATCTTGTTGTGTACCCTAGTGAAAATTGCTCCTTAGCAAATGAAAGTCTCCTGAATACCACCGGATTCAACATCAAGAACATCCCTCTTTCAAGTAGTCTAGAACAGTGTTTCCCAACCCAGTCCTACGGGGCACACCGACCAGTCAGGTCTTCGGGATATCCCTAATGACTATGCATGAGATATATATGCATTAGAGATATCCTGCCAACCTGACTGGTTTGTGGCCCTCCAGGGCTGGATTTGGAGACCCCTGCCTTACACCTCTGTCATTTAAGATTGTGAGTGGGCAAGGTGCAGATGTCCTAGACATCGAAAGGGTATATAGAATGTGACACATTCCTCCTCGATTCTCACCACCACCAAAATATTGTCTATTAGACAACTTTTTGGTGGTGGTGAGAATCGAGGAGGAATGGGTCACATTCTATATACCCTTTCGATGTCTAGGACATCTGCACCTTGCCCACTCACAATCTTAAATGACAGAGGTGTAAGGCAGGGGTCTCCAAATCCAGCCCTGGAGGGCCACAAACCAGTCAGGTTGGCAGGATATCTCTAATGCATATATATCTCATGCATAGTCATTAGGGATATCCCGAAAACCTGACTGGCCGGTGTGCCCCGTAGGACTGGGTTGGGAAACACTGGTCTAGAAGACATCAGGGGATCCCAATAATGTGCAGGAAGGAAAACTATGATTTCCATTGACAAAAGAGAGGCCAAGTGCAAGAGGTCAAATACCCGTTTAACAGTACCTTGCAACTACTTCCATGCTATTCCCAAGCATATGGAACTGTAGGCCTGGTGAATACCAGATCAGTTACTAAAATATCCCCAATTATCTACATTATCAATGAGCATAATGTAGACCTTTAGACACAACTAAGACTTAGCTAGATGAAACTGGAAAATATTATCACTGTCTGAACTATGCACAACAGGATTCAACATCCTGCATCAACCAAGACCATGAGGCACTGTAGAGAGATAGCAGTCCTGACCTGAAACACAGAAACTGTGCCGAAACACTATTTTCCGAGTTAGAATCCCTTTAAAAAGAAAACAAATCTTTTTAGTAGTCAACACTCCAAACAGAAAGAAACTACAGAGAAGGGTGTGTGTAGTCAGAATCCCTTACAATCTAGCCAACATAAACCAATTTCACTACTCAAAGTATACTAAGCATTGTGTAACACAATCATCTGTGCAAGAACTCCTCAGTCTGATCAAGGAAGACAGCAGAGTGGGTATTTGTGGTTTCAGCATATAGATTGAAAAGTCTCCCATGATCACCAGTTTGGAGAAATCTTATGCCTCACCCAAAACGCTCACATTGGTTCTCTCCAAAATTTTGGCCCCTTAAGCTTAAAGGACAAAAACTGAAAATGAGATTAAGTAAATCTTAGCTAAATGAAAGCAAGCTAAACTGCAGGAAAACAGCAATGTGCCACCAAGCACTAACAGCAGACAAATGTAAACATTTACATATCGGAAAATTGTATTTTCTTAAATCGTGCTAGACCAATCCAGACAAGTAGTTTATGCTCTCTTGGCAGCAGTGGAGGCAGACCTAAGCATCTTTCAATGATTTCATAAGGAGATATATCCACTGGAACACCACAGAAAAAAGCCAGTATGAAACTTCCAAATCAGTAAACAAGACTGAAAAATTTAGAAAAAACTCAACTATTAGAATTAATAACCAGCCAATCAGAACAAGTATTTGACTCTTACCATAGTTGATTCTGCACCAGGCACTAAAAATCAATGAAATTCAAAGGCAGCAGGGATTCCAACCATTCACTCTGCAGCTCTTCACTACCTTTCTTCTCTTATCTCTCCCTACACTTCCCCCTCGGGAACTCCCCTCTTCTTGCAAATTGCTTCTATCTGTGCCCTTCTCTTCTATTGCTAACTCCAGACTTCGCTTCTTTCACACCTTGCTGCACCTTACGCCTGAAACAAACTGTCTGTACGCCAGGCGCCTTTCTTGGACCCTTTTCAAATCCAAGCTGAAAACTCCCCTCTTCGCTGCTGCTTTTGGATCTTGACTTATCTGATCTCATTGTTTCTCTACCATTCCCCCTAGATGTATCCCTATCTACATCTTCTGTGTTGTCTGTCTAGACTAGATTGTAAGCTCTGATGAGCAGGGGCTGCCTCTTACATGTCTGTGCAGCGCTGCATACGTCTTGTAGCGCTATACAAATCTCAGTAGTAGTAGACCAGTCCAGATGAGCAAGATGTACCCAAGCAGTCAGGACCCAGAGTAAAAGGAAAATGTTGCTCTAGACATAACAGCCTTGCCAAAGGCACCATCAGCCCCAGCTCTCACATGCAACCTGTAGTGGGTCACAAAAGGTACTTGAGGACAGCAGCCTGTGCCTTTGGAGTGAGCCCCAACTCCTGTTTGTCAGTCAGAAAGTACACTGAGCCAATAGCTTCTTTGACTTAGCCACTGCTTATCTTTTCCTCAGATCACTGAAGAAAACAAACATGGTTCGACCGACAGAAGGAATTGGAAACCTACAAGTATCCAAGTAATACTCTCCTCACGTATGGATGCAGAGGGAGCCTCCTCAGAGAAGGAGGGCAGGATGACCACCTGATTGAGTGAACAATGTTTATGTTTATTACCTTCAAAAGAAAAGATGGCACAGTCTACAAGGAAACATAGCTGTTGCCATGACAAAAAATGGCTCCCAACAGGAAAAGGCATGCAATTCCAACACTTGCCTGGCAAATACAACAGCCACCAGGAAAATCACCTTAAGGGTCAAATCATCAGAGAGAGGCCTTACAAGTGGGCTTGAAAGGGAGCACTTTCAAATGCCTTCAACACCAGAGTAAGGCTCCACAGGGAAAACAGAGAAAAATTATGGCAGAAAAAGACCACATGGTGTATCTAGTATGCCCCTTCACATCAAACTACAACAATCCCCTTTTTACTTTAAGGGATCCTCTGTGTTTGCCCCATGCTTTTTTGAATTCATTGAATATTCTCGTGGATGAAATTGTTTTACCTCTGAGGAAGTGAGCCACATCTTAGTGTGCTGCCATGGACAAGCCTTGGATACTCTCTCAATAACATGCCAGGGTCACAACCTGAACCTTAAGAGTGTTAAAGGCCAGACCTTGGTCCAAACCTGCCTTCAAGAAAGACAAGGCAGCTCCTGTGTCCACCTTCCCAACCTCCAGGGCTTGAGAAGAACACCACTTCTCAAAGATCCTCCAAAACTCTCACATCAGCTAAGGAGGTCAAGGGCCTATAGGTCTTGAGTAAGGTATCCACTACTACTCCAAAGTAACCTCTCTTAGATGATTTACGCCTTTCAAGGGCCAGGCAGTGAGAAGGGAGCAGGATCCTCCATCAGCAAAAGCCCTTGCTGAAGAAGGGCCCTCTCCTGAGGTAACAATAGCAGAGACCCCCCCAACAGAGCACATAGATCTGCATACTACAGTCTGCATGGCCAGTTTGGGGCTACGAGAATCATCAGGACTGAATGAAACCAAATCTGATGCAGGAGGCGGCTCACAAAGGGTCACAGGGGGAGACGAAACATAGAAGCCCCTCCTGAGACAACATCTGAAGGAGGACATCCAAGCCTGCTGTTTGTGGATTCCTCCTGCAGCTAAAACAGCTTCTTATCTTGGTAATCTCCAACTGGGCCATCAGATCAAATACCGGAAGATCCCACCTCCATATTATGAGGCTGATCACATGGGGGCTTAGTTCCCATTCTCTGGGATCCATAATGTTCCAGCTTAAGAAGTTAGCCTGAACAGTATCGACATCTTTTGTGTGGACTGCTGACAGGCTGACCAGGTGTTCCTCCGCCCAAACGCATAGGGCAGTTATCTCGAGCGCCAACTCAGCATGTCCGGTTCTACCCTGCTTTTTGACATACGCTACTGCCATGACATTATTCAAGAATACATGGACTGCCTTGCCTTCCAGCAAGGGCTAAAGCTACACCAGAGACAGATGGATCATTTTAGCTTCTAATCAGGTGATCAGTCAGGAGGCCTCCTGAGGGGAACAAAGACCCTGAATCATTTGGCCTAGACAGACAATGTGTCCCCCAGCCCTTCAGGCTGGCATCCGTGGTGAATATTCCCCAATCCAAGACTTCCAGTAGCATACCATTCATCAGATAGCAAGGCTGAAACCACCACTCTAACTACTCCCTGACCAATCAGGGGAGGGGAAGGGTCTGATTGAACAACTAAGAGCAAGGAAACCAGAGGGACAGGAGGTGCCTCTGAAGTGAATGCATATGTGCCCTGGTTCAAGGGACCAGCTCCATTGTCAATACCGTGAACCCCAGGAGCTGCTGATAATCACATGCCTGAGAGGCAGGCCATCCACAAAACTCCCTCAGTTGGCTCTGCAGCTCAATTATCTTCTCTGTCATGAATAAGATCCAATTCTGGAAAGTAATGAAACAAGCTTCTAAATAAGGGAGTAGCCTAGTGGTTAGAGCTCTGGTTTGATAACCAAGAGACCAAGGTTCAATTCCCACTGGCACTCCTTGTTGCCTTGAGCAAGTCACTTAACCCTCCATTGCCTCGGAAGAAAGGCCTAGAAATCTACTGCCAAGAAAACCCTGGAGTTTCTGGGTCACCAGAAATCAGCACAGATTCGAAGGGAAGCATTGAATTGCTTGTGGACCAAAGGGTCTTTCGCTGACAACTACTATGCTACTATAAATTTCAGGGTTAGGCATTCCAGTGGTTTGTTAGTCTAGGGGTATGATTCTCACTTTGGGAGCAAGAAGTCCTAGAATCAAATCCTTGATAAGCTTGGTGCTTTGCGAGGCAGGTTTGTGGTGGGCAACACTCCAAGGTGGTACTGGCCAATATTTACTCAGTATGAAGAACTACTGAGAGGAGCTGCTCATACTCGGAAGGATTCTGCACTTGTAATAATTTATCTGCTGGGATTTTCTCAGACTCTTAGGTTAAAGGGAATAGTTTGGGTTTATACTGAGAAAATATGTTTATTTTAAAGCTCTGTTGTTTTATGCATCCAATCAGGGCACTGTGTAGCAAACCAGTGTTTACTTAGTGTTTCTTTTCCTCCCACCCACCCCAGGCATAATCTTAGATTTATAGGCTCTTAAATCTAGTAAAGGGAAAGAGGTGGTCAAACTCACTTTCAGGTTTGGCTGGTTATACTCATTAGGAACAGATTAATTAATTAAGGCCCTGAAATTAATCTTGAGGTGAACAAAGTCCCTTAAACCTATTAGGAATGGTTGCATTGGTACAAGTATCCCTAGAAACGTTAAGTAAACAAACAACTTAAATATCTAAACAAACCCTCAAAACTAAGATGGAGACAGCAATCCAGCAGTGAGATGGGGGCTATCCAGTCTTTTGCACTGTGTCACATGTACAATTTTCTCCCAGTTGGTGAGGTCTTACTTGTGCATCTGGTGCAAGGAGCTCTTTGCTCTCAGAGAACGAGTCTGATTTTTGGAGGCCCAGTAGAACTAAAAAAGACATATAGGTATTTAGATGAGACCTACAGGGACGTAGTACTGAAGTCCCACTTCCAGTCTGGCAGCCTCTCCCTTGCCATGGAAGAGAGGGGTCATAAGAAAGAAGAGCATCACCTTGATGTGGCAGAAGTGATTCTGTAGCTAGGACCTGTCTTCCAGGTGATGTCAAACCCTCTTCACCGAGGTTGTTCCTCCAAGACCATGCTCCCATGAAGGAAGGGTTAGGATGGCTGTTATAGCTGGCAATTCGATCATAAGACAAGTAGATAGTTCCGTGGATGCGAGGATCGCCTGATAACATACCTGCCTGATGCAAAGGTAGAGGACCTCACGGGCCACCTAGACAAGGCTTTAGATAGTGCTGGGGAAGAGCCTACTGTCTTGGTACATGTTGGTATCAATTTATTTATTTATTTACATTCTCTTATATACCGCGCTATTCTGCATCAGTGCGGTTTACATTGAACAAACTGAAATTACATTGAACAGGGCATTATAACTTGGAGATAACTATTTTACAGGGAACATGGGCTATGGAGGGTTAAGTAGCTTGCCCAAGACCACAAGGAGCACCTGTGGGACTAGAAACCCCAGTCCTTCCGGCCCAAGGTTGCTGTCCTCTAGTGGGATTTGAACCCCCGACCTTCCGGCCTGAAGTACCTTGCCCCAACCACTAGGCTACTCCTCCACTCCACTTTGACAATGACATAGGAAAGTGAGGGAGGGAGGTTCTGGAGACCAAACTTAGACTCTTAGAGTAAGATGTTGAAATCCAGAACTTCCAGGGTAGTATTCTCAGAAATCTTCCCATTCCACGCACAGGACCCGAAAGGCAGGCAGAGCGCCAGAGTCTCAATGTGTGGATGAGATGATAGCGCAAGGAAGAGGGTTTTGGATTTGTTAGGAAGTGGGCAGCATTCGGGGGGGGGGGGCCTTTTCTGAATGGATAGGCTCCACCTTAACTTGGATGGAAACAGGCTGCTGGCATTAACCTTTAAAAAGAAGATAGAGCAGCTTTTAAACTAGATAATGTGGGGAAGCAGAGTCTTGCCCAAGACCGCATGATTCAGAAGAATGTATCCTTGAAGGATACTACCTAAAAGAGGGAAGTTAGAGCATCCGATTAGAGAGGTTCTAATAAATGCATCTGGGTACCTTTAAATTTTTAAGTACAAAGCAGACAGAGCTGAAAGATTCCAAATTACCCCTGTCAACTGATACTCATATTGTTAATATGAACAAAATACAACCTCTAAAATGGACGTAGTACGCAAATGCTAGAAGTCTAAAAAATAAGATGTAAGAATTAAAATATATAACACTAAATGAAAGGCTAGATATCACTGGCATCACAGAGACCTGGTGAAAGGAGGACAACCTGGTCAAACTATACTGCGAACTATACTGCAATGACAGGGTAGATGAAATTGGTGGAGGGGTTGCGCTCTATGTTAGAGAGAGCATTGAGTCACACAGGATAAACGTTTTGCAGGAAATAAAATACACTGTAGAATCTCCATGGATAAGAATTCCATCTAAAAAGGGGAAGGCAATGGCAGTGAGGGGGTGTCCTACCATCCGCCTGGCCAGAATGAACAAATGGATGATGAAATGCTAAAAGAAATCAGGGAAGCTAACGAAAGTTGTAACACAATAATAAGGCGACATCTTACTTACCAGTTAATGTTCTTTGCTCGAGTCCTGCTAGACTAGTCCAGACAAGAGGTTTGTGTTCACCTATTAGCAGATTGGAGGAGACAAAGAACCAATGAAAGGCCTAGGTTTCAATTACATCACTCCTATGCTTCTATTTGCCTCAGCCATCAGAGATCTCTTCAGTATTCATCCCAAAGCATATGGGAGAAACATGGCAAGCCTCACACAACCTCAAACATGGGCAACAATGAGTAATCAACAGTAAAAAAAAAAACCCTAAACTATGTATGAGAAAACAAAGCTGGCAGAAGATGATGAACCTGTAGATCCAAGTGTAAAAAAAAATCATGGGGGACCCAAGGGTACCACAGCAGAAGGACAACGCAAATCCAGTATTAGGGGCGGGCCCCAAACTGGTCTAGAAGGACTCAAAGAAAGGACATTGTACTTAACAGTTAATGTCACAATCCATATCGTCCTGCTAGACCAGTCCAGACAAGTTGGTTGTACCAAAGATACAACTCCACTGGGCAGGAAGAAGACACAGCAACTCACAAAACCCTTAGGACAAAGGCCGTGTCTGTCCACACGTGGACATCCAAGCAGTAATGTTTGACAAAACTGGAAAGTGATGCCCACGTTGCTGCCCAACCAATATCTGAAAGGGTTACTGAGCTCCGCTCCATCCACAAGAATGCTTGTGCTCGGATAGAATGGGCACGCAAACCCTCTGGAACCAACTGGTTCCACAATAGATGCGCTCAGGCAATGGCCTTCTTAATCCAGCGATCCAAAGTCAATTTGGCCGCTGCATCACCCTTGCGTGGGCCAGCAAACACAAAAAAATGTTCAGATTTATGAAAGGAATTTGTAACCTTTACTGGAGAATCACTCTTCAGACATCCACAAGGCACAGATCCTTATCCTTGCCCCAACACTGCTCCTTCAAGGAGAGCAGGCAGACTACCTAGTTGACATGAAAAGGGAGAAAGCACCTTAGACAAGAAGGAAGGCACAGGCCAAGTGAAAATTACCTCTTCTGAAAAATCAAACAAGGATCTCGGCAAGAGAGCCTACATCTCAGAAATCCGCTTTGTGGAACAAATCACAAACAAAAAGACCATGCTTCAACAGCCCAAAGGGCATCAACATCAGGGCCCTGAGCACCAGACACAGATCCCAAGCAGGGATCACAGGCCGAAGGGGAGGACGCAGATACTGAACTCTCTGGAGAAAGCGCGAGACATCCTGGTGCAAGGCCAGAGACTTTCCAACCACCAGACCTCAGAAACAGGACAAAGCTGCCACTTAAAGTTTCAGGAAGCTAAGGGAAAAGCCCTTCCTCCAGGCCATCCTATAGAAGGCTAACAGAGATGGCATCTTGGCTGCCTCAGGAGCATTCTGGTGCCCCAGGAGCTTCACAATCATTCAAAGGCACCAGATCCGCACTTATGCTAGCATGGTAGACCTCCTGCAGGCTCCGAACAGAGTAGACACCACCTTTGGAGAGTAGCCCTTATGCTCTAACCATCTGCTTTCAAGAGCCAAGCTGCAAGCGAGAAGAGAGTCTGGTCATCCAGGACGATTGGTCCCTGCCCCAGTAGGCCCCGAGATGAAGGCAACCAAAGAGGAGGAGCCTGCAGGAGCCGCATCAGGTTTCTGAATCACCCTCTCCTCTACCAATCTAGTGCCATCAGAACAATCTTATTCGGGAGGCGTTCTATACAACAAAGCACACATCCCACCAGGGGCCACGGAGAAAACATGTACAGCAAGTGCCGGCTTGGCTAAGGTTGGATCAGAGCAACAATGCCCTTGGATCCCATCTCCATATGCCAACTGAAGCAGCAAACTTTGGCATTGGAACAGGTCGCCATCAGATCCATTTCGAGGTGACCCCAACAGCACAGAATCAACTGAAATGCCTCCTAACTCAACTCCCACTCTAAAGGATCCAGAGAGTGCTGGCTGAGGAAGTCTGCTTCTACAACGTCCACCCTAGCAATGTGCCGAGTCGACAAGGCAAGGATGTTTTTCTCTGCCCAGGCAAACTGGAAAGCCATCTCCAAGGCTACCACGGCACTCCTCGTGCCTCCTTGCTGACCGACAGAAGCCATCACTGTGGTGTTGTCTGAAACACTTGAATTGTCTGGCCCTCGAGCAGGTACCAGAAATGCAGAAGAGCCAATCTGATGGCCCGCGCCTTGGAGGTGGTTGATGAACCACACCATTCCCTGCAATTCCAATGGCCCTACGTTGTATGGTTTTGGCAATTGGCTCCCCAGCCCACGAGACTCGCATCCATCATTAGGACGATCCAGGAGAAATCATCCAGTGGCACGCCCTTCTTCAGATGGCCAGGTTGCTGCCACCATCACAGGCCATCAACAAGAGCGGCAGCCTGTGTTCGAACTCCTGAGAACATGGGGACCATTATCAGCAGGCACCGCTGAAGCAGTTGCATGTGAGCACGTGCTCACAGCACCATCTTTATATGGTTGCAGCCATCAATCCAAGGAGCTGAAGATAAATCCCAGACTCTGGGAGCTTGCTGCACACAGAACAGCAATCCAATCTTTTGACTTTCTCCTCTCACAAGAAAATGCTGCCCACTCGCGTGTCAAAACATGCTCCCAGAAACTCCAGGGACTGGAAAGGCAACAGCTGGTTCTTTCTCAGATCGATCACCCAGCCAAGGCTCTCCAAAAAGGACACCACTCAGGATACCACACAAGATGCTACTGAAAGGGAATGGGCCCGGTTAAGCCAGTCATCCAGATATGGATGGACAAATCCCTTATTGCTGCAGCACCATGGCCACTACCACAAAGACCTTGGAGAACATCCTCGTGGCAGTGGATAGCCCGAAAGTGAAGGTGACAAACAGAGAGAGAGCCAAACATGGCAAATTGCAGACACTGCTGCTGATCCGCCCAGATCGGGATATGAAAATATGCCCTGGCCACATCCAGAGCAGCAAAGAACTCCCCTCGATGGACTTCTGGAATCAAGGAGTGCAAGGTTTCCATCCGGAAGCGCTCATTGACCCCTCTGAGGTCCAGATGGGCTGGAAGGAACCATCCTTTTTGGGTATCACAAAATAAAAGGAGTTAACAGGTACCACTGCATTTAGATGCAGCAACTTCTGAGGCCCGCACAGAGGTACTTTGATCGCAGACCCACAAGGGGAGATGCTGAAGGCATCTAGAATCGGCTCTTTGCACTCTTGGACATAGCCAAACTGAATGGTGTCTAGCACCCAGCAATCCCCCATTTCTGAAAGAAAAGCCAAAGCCTGCCTCCAACTGGAGTAACCAGGGAATAGGCCCCCAAATCTTCACTGTGCAGCCCGAGAGGGTCCTCCTCTGGAAGGGACCGAATCCCTAGGCCCAAGCACTGCACGAAAGGACAGATAACGAGCCTGAAGCCCGGAAACAGAGAGTCGGCAATAAGTCCCAAGACCCTCGGGAATCCGGCCACTGCACTCTTGGTGGAAAGGCCGAAAAAAACAGGGCACCAGCCTGCTTTACAGGCCCATTGGACCTGTCTTCCAAAAGTTAGTAAGATTTTGTCTCACCCAGGTCCTTCACCAGCTGCTCCAATTCGGCTCCAGACAGAAGTTTCCCTTTAAAAGCTGGTTGGGCCAACTTTGGAAAATGGGTATGCGGCACAATGCCGGAGCCAAAACCAACGCCATGACACAGTTATTATGGCACCATCCCTGGCCACTAAACGTACCAAGTCATTCAGGAAAGCTGCAACAGACTCCAGTATCAGGGACTGAATCCACTGGAGCAGGACTCAGGATGTCAGGCTGTAGAATAGCCACCGCCACAGCAAACTGGCTCCACAACAACAAATCCACCTTGCAGTCCACAAAATCCTTTGAGGCCAATTCACCTTCCACAGTAATGGTGGTCCATATAGTAACTGCCGTGACCTGCACATCCATCTTGGGGATGTCAAACAACTCAATGCACTCTTTCTCCAGGAGAGCACAGACCTTCTTACATACCTTTGGGCTCCTTAGTGGAGAGTTGAGAGAGTCCCACTCTGACTGGATCATATCTCCTTGATCACATTCGGGAACAGCAAGATAGTAGTGGATTTCTGCACCCCTTTAAGGAGCCAGTGTACATTTGGTTCCTGCTCCATGCCGGAAGCATCCGTCAAATTCAAAGGTGAAGGAGACCCTGGCCATCAACACAGCCACCTTCTCCTTCTGGAATAGGAAGATCACTCCGGCCTCTTCACAATCTTCTGAAGGCAAGACTACTTTTTCATCCATGTCAGAGCCCAGTACCGAGCCATCTGAACATAAGAACATAAGATATGCCATACTAGGTCAGACCAAGGTCCATCAAACCCAGTATCCTGTTTCTAACAGTGGCCAATCTAGATCACAAGTACCTAGCAGTTTCCACAAAGGACAAAGGTCCCATAATGCTTGTATTAGGGCAAGCAGTGGATTTCCCAGGTTCCCTTTAATAATGGTTTATGGACCTTTCCACCAGGAACTTGTCCAAACCTATTTTAAACCCAGCTACACTAACAATGCCCTTTAGGTATTAAAATGTTTGTTATCATATCCCCCTTGTCCTCCTCTCTTCGAGTTTCCCCTCATATCTGGTGCAGGCCCAGGCCCACCCCCACCCCGGCCCCCCCCCCCGGCCCACCCACCCCCACCCCCACCCCACCCCACCCCCACCCCAACCTCTGCACCGACTCCATCCTGTTCACATCCTTTTGAAGGTGCAGTCTCCAGAATTGCACACTATACTCCAAATGAGGTTGCACCAAAGACTTGTACAGAGGCATTATCACCTCCTTTTTTCTGCTAGCCATTCCTCTCCGTATGCAACCAAGCATCCTTCTAGCTTTTGCTGTTGCCTTTTCTACCTGTTTAGCTACTTTAAGATCTGACACAACCACGCCTAGGTCCCGCTCTTCTTTAGAGGACAAACATACTTCACCCCTATACTATATTGCTCCCTTGGATTGCTGCAGCCCAAATGCATTTTTTAACATTAAATCCCAGTTGCCAAATTCTAGACCATTCTTCAAGCTGAGCTAGATCCCTCCCCATGTTATTTACACCTTCCTGGGTGTCTACTCTATTGCAGATTTTGGTTTCATCCGCAAACAGGCAAACTGCCCTTCCGTTATATCACTAACAAAGATGTTGAAAAGAATCGGACCAAGGACAAATCCCTGGGGCACACCACTGGTAATTTCCATCTCCTCAGAGTGAGCTCCATTTACCTGTACCCTTTGTCGCCTCCCACTCAACCAATTTCTAACCCAAGCTGTAACTTTAGGGTCCTTCCCTAAGGCGCTCAGTTTGTTTATAAGGCATCTGTGAGGAACGGTGTCAAAGGCTTTACTGAAATCTAAAATACACCATGTCAAGGACTCTCCCTCGGTCCAACTCCCTGGTCACCCAGTCAAAGAAATCAATCAGATTTGTCTGACAAGACCTGCCTCTGGTGAATCCATGCTGCCTCGGATCCTGTAATCTGCTGGACTCCAGAACCTCACTATTTTCTCTTTCAGCAGCGTTTCCAATAATTTACTCACCACTGAAGTTAAACTTAACCGGCCTGTAGTTTTCAACCACATCCTTACTTCCGCTTTTGTGTAAAGGCACCACATGAGCCTCTCTCCAGTCCTTTGGCACCACTCCTGACTCCAACGAGGCATTGAAAAGGTCAGTCAGTGGAGCTGCTAGAACGTCCCCAAGTTCCCTCAGTAGTCTAGGGTGTATCCCATCCGGTCCCATCACTTTGTCTACTTTTAAGTTCAGCTAGTTTCTCAGGAACACAGTCTTCTGAAAATTCTTCAAGATGCCCCTCACTTCTATTCCTGTTTGTGGGTGTTTTCTGAGGTCCTGTTCCTGGTTCTTCAACTGTGAACACAGAACAGAAATATTTGTTAAGCAATTCCGCTTTATCCTCAGCTTCTACATATTCCTCCCCTTCATCCTTGAGTCTGACAATACTACTTTTGCCCTTCCTCTTCTCACTAACATATCTGAAAAATGTCTTATCCCCCCCATTTTATTGCATTGGCTATTTCTTCCTCTTTTTGAATCTTTGCTTTCCTGACTACTTTGCTAGCTTCTCTAAGTTTTTCCTTTAATATCTTTACTTTCACAGATCAGCTTTTCTAGTGGCAATGTTCCTCTTTCTTCCAGTTTTTAGCGGATTCTCTTTGTATACCCTCTTGATTTAAATATAGGGTTTGTAGCATAAAGAAGAGATAATGTAATGCTATTTTTATTTGCAGAAGTCCTTTTAACTGTAGTCAATCCTCAACTTTTTCATTAATTTCTGTGGTTTATCTCCTGCCACAGTGGGTCCACAAACATGCTCACTATGATCTTCTTCTGTGGCAGGAATGTTATCTGCATCTGCAGTGCTTATACTATTGCAACCGCCATTGTTAGCCCTAGGTGCATAAGCTACGAGTGGGCACCTTTTTATCCTGGGTTATGTGCAGTTATGTGTGTGTATACATTTTTCTTTTTCATTCCTACCATACTTTACTTGTAGTGCCTTGCTGAGATTTAGTAT
This sequence comes from Ichthyophis bannanicus, assembly GCA_033557465.1. NCBI lineage: Eukaryota > Metazoa > Chordata > Amphibia > Gymnophiona > Ichthyophiidae > Ichthyophis > Ichthyophis bannanicus. The sequence continues at coordinate 869,091,792 of CM066033.1, forward strand.
AGATGTTATACAAAGGGGTCACCACGTGAAGATATTCAGCAAGCCTTGAGAAGGTAACTTTATTCTCTCCCTCTAAGAGATGTACATCAATGCACGCCCCTTTGACCCCTTCCTATGTAATGAGATTGCTGCTCTTGCATAGATTTATGTATATATCTATTTTATCTATTTGGGGACTGTACGTTGTACAGAAATATGTAAATTATTACAGTATAGTCTTTTGCTGTGCAATTTATTGCACCAATCACCTATATATCTAAAGCCTTCATGTTTACACTAGGTTTGGAGTTGTGTATTAAAAGGGGTAGAACTTCTAAGAATGCTATAGTATTAATAGGATTAAGTTTCTCTCCCAAAATTTGGAAGTCTCGTTGCACTGCATAAATACTCTTTATAGCCAGATCATTTGTTTCCAGATGGATAAAATCAATTTTAGACCTTACTTTCCTCTCACTTCAATATCCATCTGGTTTGTATTCCTGCTGGCTGAAGATCCCAGGAGGCATTTGATCACCTTCTAACCCTGGAACTGTGTTACCGAGTTAATGCCTATGATAATGGAGTCTCCAAGTAATAAGTCAAGAACATACCAAGCTAGAAATGTGCCCTTCTACCTAGCCACATTCAGAAACTCACTCTTTTTGAGCTTCCTGGAAGCCCAGGGTCCCCTTCTCTGCTTGCACCCTCTGCGACCGCGCCATTCGCTTGGTACAGCCCTGGTAACAGTTTACTGTTTTGGAAGTTTTCAGACAATGCCTAGGGCATTTCTGGTACAATGGGCGTCAACCTTCTTATCTAAAGTCACTTCCTTTTCCATCAAGGCAGAAAAGGCATTATACAGAAATAACTCTTGGTAGAGTGGGTGTCTCCGTGTTATGGTTCAAACTTGCCAAAACCCACTATAATCCATTTATTCCTCGGTTGTTTTATTCTTTGTGGGAGTGGGAGTAGATTGTTTAAGTTGTATCTTGGGGGAAGACTTGTTTTACTGCAGCTAATTCTTCCCTTAGTTAATCAATTTTTTTTTCCATAGCAGATAGCTTAAGACAAATATAGCAAGCTCTAAAGTTTTTCCTGAGGATTAAGACACCACGGCTATTGCATTGAATACCAGTCAATTGATTATTGGCTTTAATATGGAATTGTTGCTATATATCAAAAGCAACACAGGTGTGATTTCCACTTAATTCAGGACAACTGACTATGGGGCATGTTTATCAATGTGCACTAAACTGTTAGTGCGGCAAAACCTGCACTCGTAACATGGAGACTTACACTGAAAATCCCATGCTAACCATGGGATTGGGTAGAGACTAAGCAGGTTAGGGATATGACATAGGCATTGATGGCTCATCATGGTTTGCACAGGTGTTTTAGGCATACACTAACTGCACCCGTTGCCATTAACATGGTTGCACTTAAGCATAAAATGTATATATGTAAATATCTCCCTCTCCCCCACCTATACATGTATGCTGTAAATATCCCTTGAATCATATTTTCCCCGTTTATTGAAAATTCCTGGCATTGGTCTGACAACCTATCAGACAACCTTTGTAAATCACGCTGTAAATTTTGAAATTTGTCAATTGATCTGACTCTCCCTGTTTACCTAATCAAACCGCTCCTGATCGCTGGAAGTAGCGGTATATAAATATATGCTAAATAAAAAATAAATAAAATCACCTCAGCGGGTGGCATTAAGTGCGCCCACATGCTGGTTAGTGAGGTGCTGCACATTAGCACATACTAATGGCAGAGGGAAAGACAACATGCCCCCAAACATTAGCACAGGCCCCTGAACTAAGCCACAAACACATACTACTGGCGTAGATTTTGGGAAATATGCCTCTATGTGTCTTTGGAAAAACTATATAAGAAAATTCAGCCCTAGGGAAAGGGGGAGGAAAATTAAGTGTCAAATTCACCTGAAACAAAAAGGTCAATAAGCTACAAGAGATTGTCCTCTTCAGCCAGAGACCCCTACTGGGCAACTGTTTATTACCAGAACCCAAGCTTGCTACTGCAACACAGGCCAAAGCTTTTCCTTTAAGCAAGTATTTCAAAGAAGGCTACAAATCTGAACTAGTATTAATCGATATAGTTGCAAATGAAGGCTCATGGTATCCCCAACCACCCCCTCAACTACCCCCACTCCCCAAATCTATCCCTCAAGCTTCCTTTAACAACTGTCTCTCCACTCTCAAAGTGACCACGCTCTCCAAAATTACCCCAACTACCACCACCTGACACCCCCACAACCAACTACTCCCAGTCCCCTTGAACTATGCAGCTGCCTCCACCCTCCATCCCTCTTACGTCAAAGACATACACACACACGCACACGGAATGGTTAGAAAGAACTCCATGAGCCACAACAATATGCTTTCTAGGGATGTGCGGGCCAAAAACTCTCCTTTTGCATCATTTTGTTATTTTTTCTTCTTTTTCATTTCATATCATTTGCTGTCAATAGCGCACCCTATTGATCAACAGCCTGCACTATTCATGCATGCGCGACTAGTGCACACTATTACTCAACAAGAAAGGTGAAATTAGACCTTACCTGCTAAATTTTTTCCTCGAGTCCCTCCAGTTCAGAGGGTTTCTCCCCCCCCTTCCAGCAGAAGGAAACTGTGAATTGCAGGCTTCTGTGATGTCACAGTATAAGGGAACAGACAGACTGCCCCTTAAGCCAGTATAGCCGTAACAAAGTCTACTTGTTAGCCATCCATATGCAACTATATACACTAGTGGTAAGAGAACTAACCCCTCAGAGGAAGGGCTCCGCATCAGCATCCAAACCCCCCAAAAGAGTAACCAACAATTCCAGGCTTAGACCACCTGGACCAAGAACCCGGGCAGTGTTTGAAGAATCCCATGGGCAGGTTTTGATCTGGACTGGAGGGACTCAAGGACAGAAAATGAGCAGGTAAGGTCTAATTTCACCTTCCATAGCATCTCTCCAGTCCAGACCAGACTCCTAGGATGTAACAGAGCAGTAGGTGGCAGAGGGAGGGACCAGCAAACCCAACCTGAAGCACATATGCTCCAAACCATACACCCCCCCGCGCCTGCACATTCAATTGTTAGTGCCTCACAAAAGGTGTGTAGTGACGACCATGTGGCCGCCCTGCAGATATCTGCAGGAGGAACTAATCCAAACTGCCCCAGGCCGCCTGCACCAGCACTGCCTGATGGCACAATAAGTAGGCAGAAGCAATTGCCTGCTTTACCAAATGGTCAATAGAGGCTTTTGAGGCTGCCTCACCCTTGCGGGGACCTCCAAAAAGCACAAATAGCCAATCACGCTTTTGAAAAGAAGCTGTGCATTTTAGGTACTGATGAAGAATCTGACAAGACCAAGAAGACCACTGTCTGATTCACATGAAAAGGTGAAACCACTTTGGGTGAGATGGATGGCACAGGCCGTAACACCACCTTCTCTTCAGAGAAGACCAGGAAGGGCTCCCTGCAAGACAACACCTGTAACTCTGAAATCCAGCAAACGGAACAAATTGCCAAAAGGAAAACCACCTTGAGGGTCAGGTCTTTTAGCTTTGCCGCTCCCAAAGGCTCAAAAAGGCACCTCCATTAGCAATGAAAGACCACATTAAGGTCCCATAATGGAACCATGGTCCGCACCAGTGGTCTCAGCTGTTTCACTGCCCAGAGGAAATGAACCACATCCAAATGTGTTCCCAAAGCAACTCCTTGCATGCAATAGTCTCTGTAATTGGCTAGAGCTGCCACTTGTACTCGTAGTGAGTGTAGGGCCAGATCCTTTCCCACACCGGCCTGCAAGAAAGCTAAGATCTCAGGTATCGAAGCAGACATTGCTCACTGCCCCCAATCTCCACACAAACTCTTGAACAGATGCCACACATGAATATACAACAGCAAAATGGAATGCCTGAGCGCCTTTAACAAGGTTGCAATCACTACTACTACTATTCAGCACTTATAAAGCGCCACGCACGCAGCGCTGTACAGCTAACCTACAAGAGGTAGCCAACATACAAGAGAGAGTCCCTGCCCGTCAGAGCCATGCTCATCGGAGCTTACAATCTAGTCAGAACAGTACAGAGCAATTACCGATGCAGAGTAGTCCTTTCTCAGCTGAGCCCTCTCACAAGCCAGGCTGTAAGCAAGAATCAATTCACTTGAGATGCAGATAGGACCCTGAGACAAGAGGTCGGCCTGTACTGGAAGGCGCCACAGAGTCCCTACCGAGAACCGAAGCAGGTCCGAAGCATGGCTGCCGAGGCCAATCCAGCACCTCCAGCACCCAAATGGGCCTCAATCCTCTTCACTACCCACCTTATAAGGGGCCAAGGTGGAAACACATACAGCAGGCCATTCGACAGCCAGGACTGTGCTAGCATGTCCAGATCTTCAGACATCTGCTCCCTCTGGTGAATGAAAAAACGTCTCACCTTCACATTGGCAGCTGATGCCATGAGATCATCACCAGGGTCCCCCCACTGAAGGGTTATCCAGTGAAACACAGACTCCTCCAGAGCCCACTCCCCTGTATCCAACATTGGTACCTGAAGTAGTCAGTCTGCATGTTTTCTTTTCCTGCCACGTGTACTGCTGACACTGCCAGAAGGTGCAGCTCCACCTAATAAAGCAGCAGGCTCATCTCCACCACCAAGACCGTACTCTGTTCCACCTTGACATTTGATGTACGCCACCATCATTGCATTTTCTGAGAAAATGTGCACCACCTTCTTCACCAGCAGTAGGAAGGCTTGAAGCGCCAGGAACACTGCTCCATCTTCAGGGACTTGATGGACCATCGGCTCTGCTCCAGAGTCCAAACACCCTGCATCACCTGCAGTAGACAATGGGCTCCCCAAGCGGATAGGCTGGCATTGGTAGTCATGACCCTCCAGTCCAGTGGTTCCTGCAGCATACCAGCAAACAGCTTGGTTGGGTCCAACCACCAGTCCAGGCTGGCTCTCACCTATGAGGACATTCCAGCATTTGGGACATCGGGTGCATCTGAGGTGACCATTGCATCAACAGGGACCTTTGGAGAGGCCGCATGTGCACTTGTGTCCAAGGTGTGAGCTTCAAGGTTACCACCATTGACAACAGGATTTGGAGATATGACCAGGCTGTTTGTGCATGTTGTCTCAAGAACTGCTGAATCTGGTCTTGCAACTTCTGTGCTCAATCCTAGGGCAAAAACATGCAACTGACCCATGCATCATAACGAGCGTCCAGGTAGAGAAGCTCCTGGGAGGGAACTAGGCTGCTCTTGGCCGTGTTGACCACCCAACTGAGCTCCTGCATTACTGCCAGAACCCTCCAGGGGCCTGTGAGACTCTCCAACAACTTTACCTGTATCAACCAGTCATCCAAATAGGGATGCACCAGCACTCCCTGGTGGCAGCGCAGAGCTGCCGCAATGACCACCATGATCTTTGTGAAAGTCCGCAGAGCCGTAGCCAGACCGAACGGCAGAGCCTAAAACTGAAAATGCTCCATGAGAACTGCAAACCGCACAAAACTCTGGTGCTCGGCCCAAACGGGAACATGCAGGTAGGCATCCTTGAGATCCAAGGCCATCAGGAACTCGCCTTTCTGCACTGTGACAATTACGGACTTCAACATTTCCATACAAAAAGGAGGCACCCACAATGTGTGATTGATGTACTTGAGGTCGAGAATCAGTCAGAAGGACCCTTCTTTCTTGGGGAGCACAAAGTAAATAGAGTATAAACCTCGTCCTAACTGGTCTGCAGGGACTGGCAACACAGCCTCAAACTTCAAGAGCCTCTCCAAGGTGTCCTGCACAGCACGCCACTTGATGGGACCCATGTAAGGTGACAACAGAAAGGTGTTGGCCAGGGGCCTTGCAAACATCAGTGGCACAGCCTTCACGGACAACCTCTAGCACCCACTGGTCCTCGGTAGACCCAGGCAAGATAAAACTGGCGGAGTTTCCTGCCAATTGGTACCAGTCCTGCCTGAGCCCCCCTAATCTCAGGCCCCTCATCCATCCCAAAAGGGCTGCCCCCTAGACATGAAACACCCCCACTGATAGGGCACAAACCGAGCTGTCTTGAACAGATGGAAGTCCTTCGGCTGCCCTCTGGTCGAAGAGGCCACTTTCAGGTTCTTGGATTTATTCTCAAGCAGCTTGGCCTCCCCCAAGTCCTTGACCAGCTTTTCCAGCACCTCCCTGAACAGGAGTTCTCCTTTAAAGGGGAGCCTACTGAAATGAGTCTTTGATGACATGTCTACGGCTCAATTACACAACCAAAGACAGACAGACATCGGGCCACCACCACCGATGCCTTGCTCTTAGCTTAAGCTCACAAAAGATCATAGAAAGCGTCCGCCAAGTACACCACCCCGGACTCTCGCTTAGCCACCTTCAGTGCCAGCTGACGTTGTCTTTGTCCGCCTGCCTCAGGCAGGCCCTGAGACCAGCACAAGCAGCTCTAGCTACATAGGCTCCGCACCTCAAAGGCCTGCTTCAGCAGGTTTTCCAACTTCTTATCCTAAATGTTCTTAAGTGCCACTTCCCCTTCCACAGGGATGATGGTCTTTTTGGTGAACGCAGAGACCAAGTCATCCATTTTAGGCACCTTAAGAAGTTCCTTCTCCCCTGCTAGAACAGGGTACAAATGGGCATTGCCCATCCACCACGTAATCCTGCATCCAGCACTTCCCATTCCAGTTCCATCATTTGTTTGAGTGCCCAGTGAAATGTAAAAGCCATTTCTGATGTAAGGAAAACTTACAAAATGGATCCTCCAACCGGAACTCCAGCTGCTGAGACCCCTGAGAAATGTTGAGAGCTAACAATACTGAGGCCCTCACCCTCCTTGAGATCCGCCCAGAGTCCTCCCAACCAAGACCTGAGGGGCCCTCCAAGGGATCTTCAGAGACCCCGGATCCTACCAAGGCCTGCTCTTCACCCTGCACCTCCAGGGAGAGAGACCTAGCCACCCCAGTAGACTGCAACAGAGAGAGAACTGTTGAACCTTCCCTGGACAGTCAATGAGGGGCATCCGTGCCCCCACAGGCTCTGCTTCAAGCAGTAGCACTGGTGGAGGAGGACAACAAACTCAAAGGTGAAAGCCTCCATCTGAGAAAATAGACCCCCCACTCTGTCCCGACTACCTGCAGGAAGGAGCAGGAACCAAATCCTGACTCCCTGCAGCAACCCCACTCGCCTGGCTCAAGCTGTGCAAAATGGCCACGGTTCCCACCAAAACTACCTGAGCAGGGGAACTCAACTCATCCAGTCCCAGCGAGAGGAGACCCTCCAAAAGATCTCCCACTGAAGAAAATGCCCCCTGTAGGTGTTCTACCATAGCGCAATCTTCAGATTCATAGCCGTAGCAGAAATCCGAATCGGAAAGCCGACCACATTTCCTGCCGTATGCTGCAGACTCTCTTCACCAACACTGGCATGCTACTCAGCCGAAAACACACACCAAACAGAGCCACACTAAAAATTCACCGAGAACCCTGTGGACACCAGATAACTGTGCCAAACAGAGCAGAGATCTGTCCCCCTGCACTCACCCAGAATCTTGGCTGAGTCTCCTGTCGTGCCCTCTCTGACCCGGGGATCAGAAAATTAAAGGGCCAGGCACCAGGACAATGTTGACAGCATGGCGGGTGGATAGAAAGAGAAGTCCAACTCAATGGACCTCTGCCTTCACTCCCTCTTTATCCTAGGATCCCCACCGACTGAACTGTTCCAGTCCTCTGGGGGGGGCAGCACACTCACCTTAAAAGCAAATTAAAGAAAGCTGTCCTACCAAACACTGCAAACTAGCCCTAATTAAGCAATGTTCAATGTTCACACAGATACGTCTTTTTTTTCCCCCTTTTCTGACAAAAAAACCTTCAGAACAGCCCAGTCTGGGCTGAGCTCATCCCATCTGCTGGAGACTGAGAACTACTAGCTTAAGGGGTGATCTGTCTGCTCCCTTACACTGCGACATCAAAGAAGCCTGCGATTCTCAGTCTCCAACTGCTGGAAGGGGAAGAAACCCAGGAGTCTAGACTGGACTGATGGGATGCTATGGAATGACAATTTTGTCATTTCCTGTTTTGATCAGATCATCTCTTCTGTTTGAAAAGAAAGCACATTCCTAAACTGCTTTTCCACTTGTCTTAATACTTCATTACCAGATGGTAATAAACTACAAAACTCAGTCTCTGCCTTATAGCAGAGATGTTCATAATTGCCTCAAACCAGTTCTGGGTCCAATCAATGGATGAGCTCTCCCAATGGGTTCACTGGAAGGTAGATGTGGGTATTAACCTTTGGCTTGCACAGTATTCAGTATTTCTAACACGGGAATTACCAAACAAAGGAGTGACATGAAACTTTCACTTTTTGCTTCTACTGTTTTTTTAAATTTTAGTTTTGCCAAGCCCATTGTGGTTACACTTCTCAGCACCTGTGCTGCACAAGTCTACAGCACTGAGCTGACATTATCAGATTACAGACAACCCATTTCCTGATATGTATTTTTGAGCTATTCCATCCTGACCATCACAGTTCAATTCTGTTCTGTGATTGGAAAGGGAGGGGTGAGGCATCTGAACTAAGTCCAAAAAGGAACACAGCGTTTAAAAAAAAAAAAAAAAGGAAAATGGACCAACAGTTTTTTGAAAACTCGTCTAATGTTAACTGTAAATAATAAAACATATACCTTGCACTGAGGAATGAACTGACAGCCTGAAATAGCTAAACACAATGGGGGAGATATTCAGAGGTGGTGGCTAGTTGATCTAATGTAGCCAGCCACCGCCGTTGAACTCTAAAACCGGATATTCAATGTCAGGGCCATATCCAGGCTCTAGCATTGAATATCCGGGTTGGCCATATTGCCGGGAAGCTAACTAGGCAGTGGCAATATTCAGCTGCTGCCCATTTAGCTTCAGCGGCAAAAATTAGACCAGCCTTTACTAGGCCTGACTTTCATTGTCTGCCAGTAACCAATATCGCTGCTACCCATTTACCTATGGGTGCCACCCAGAACACCCCGATGCTAAGCAGTTAGCATTAGGGCATGTAGCAGCAGTATCTGCAGATATTCAGCGGCATTAACCATGTTAATACTGCTGAATATCCAGCTGAGCAGCATTTACATGGTTTGCAGGTCTGCAAACCATGTAAATGCCCTTGAATATCCCCCCAATACATTTATTCCAAATGTCTCATTTCTCTTATTTCCACATAAATATGTTCATTCTAATTTGCAACCTACAAATTCTAGCTATTTCTTACCTTTAATTGGTGTATCTAGAAGGTCAGCATGCTTTGTTCTAACATGAATTTCCAGGTCTTCACACCATTTCTCTATCTGTCCACAGAACGGACACTCAGGTGAACTTTGTTCAGACTGGTCACATTCCAGTTCCTTTTGGTGAGATACAGAAGAGCACAAGTTGCTGGACACCGACTGTTTGCTCGCCTGAAAATCTCTGTCACTCTTGTTCATAGCTCCAGAACATGGTTTGCTGGCAAAATTAGCTTTTCTCTCTTCAGAGTGGTTCAACTCTTTAGAAATTTTAGAAGTAGAATTACTAGCTGCAGTGGCCTTGCTTTCGGTGGAAAGGTTTTGCACAGTTTGCTCCTTTCCAGTACCAGGAGGAGCATAATCCCTGAACCGTACACTAAGTGCTGCCATTTTGCTGCCCGTTTTTGCCTCATGCTCCTCAAAGTGAGATGTATCAATATGCAGGCTCATTTCATCATATGTCACTCCAGACAAGCTGCAGAAAGGGCAGATCAACTCCTGCTCTATATGAGCCACCACCAGATGAGTCTTCATGTCCGCTTCTGAGAGGATTACTTCCCCACAGATTTCACAAGTAAACATGGTCCACTTCTTCCTAAAATAAATACTTGGTCTCAGAAAAATAATTGTGATACATCCTGCTTCGCTTTAAGCAACACAATCAACAGTATATTCAGAATGTAAACACATTTAGAATAATAATCCGTTTATTACAAGAAATTAACACCATATGCATATCAGAAACTGAAAGTGCTATAAAACAAGTGAAAATAAAGGTGGCTGTATTGTAAGCGATATATGATGCCGTTATATGCTGTGCAATTTTCACCACTTGTGGCTACTTGTAAATCATTCTTGTATGATTTGTTTCACTATAAACTGCACATAACTAACAGGCAGGGTCAATGTCACTGCTAGGGAGATAGTTTCCCGAAGAAATAAATGACCGCTTCCTGGAGCAGCTGGTTCATGAACCAACAAGAAGGGAAGCTATTTTGGACCTAGTCCTTCATGAAACAAAGGATCTGGTACAAGAGATGGTGCTGGGGCCACTTGGTAATAGTGATCATAGCATGATTGTGTTTGATTTAATAAATGGAAGAAGGATGGCAAGGAAATCCACAGTACTATCTTTTAACTTTAAAAAGGGAGATTATGATAAACTTAGAAAAATGGTTAAGAAAAAAAAAAAAAAAACTAAAAAGGAGTAGCTGCAAAGGTTAAAGATTTACATCAAGCTATGGCGTTGTTTAAAAACACTATCTTAGAAGCTCAGACCAGATGTATTCCATGCTTTAAGAAAAGTGGAAGGAAGGCCAAAAGAACTGCCAGCATGGTTTAAAGGTGAGCCAGAGATATATTTGTAGCAAAAAACCTGTGAAAGAGCCAGTTAGACTATTGGATGATAGAGGGGTAAAAGGGGCGCTAAGGGAGGACAAGACCATAGCGGAGAGAATGAATTCTTTGCTTCGGTCTTTACTGAAGAAGATGTAGGGAACTTACCCATGCCTGAAATGGTATTTAAAGGTAATATATCAAAAGAATTGAAAGAGATATTAATAAACCAGGTAGATGTATTTCAAGTATTTGATAAATTAAGAGTAGTAGGCATGAAGCAGTAGCCTAATGGTTAAAGCACTGGCTTGGGAACCAAGAGACCAGAGTTTGATTCCCACTAGCACTCCTTGTGGCCTTGGACAAGTCACTTAACTGTCCACTGCCTCAGAAGAATCCAAGTTATCAATGTCCCTATTTAATGTATATTACCAAGTTTAAGTTACAATGTATAAAAACCTGTTGAATAAAACAAAAAAAAAATAGTAAATCCCCTGAACCGGATGATATACAGTACATCCAGGGTTCTTAAAAGAACTGATTGATGAGATTACAAACCTACTATTATTTATGTGTGAACTATCATTAAAATCATCTGTAGTTCCTAAAGATTGGAGAACAGACAATGTAGTGCCAACTTTTAAAAAGGATTCCAGGGGTGATCTGGGAAATTACAGGCCAGTGAGCCAGACATTAGCACCAGGCAAAATGATAGAAACCATTATAAAGAACAAAATTACTTATATATAGATAGTCATAATTTAATGGGAGAAAGCCAACATGGATTTAACCAAGGTAAGTCTGGTCTTACTAATCTATTATATTTCTTTGAAGGTGTGAATAAACAGAAATTACACTTACCTGGTAATTGTAGTTCCTTGAGTGACGACAGTTTAGTCCTCCACCTATGGGTAGTGCACCTCCTCCTGCAGCTTGGAGAAAGGACCAATCAAATTCTTCATCTCACTGGATGTAGCAAGCTGGAATCCCCATCAGTCCCCAGTGAACTATTGACAAAGCAGACTCAAAAGAGCAACAAGTAAGTAGCTAACGAAACAAAATTGTTTTTTTTTTTTTTAATTGAAATATAACCTTGAACACCACCTGAACCGCCCACTTACAGAACAAAGGGTGAGTTTCTCTATAGCAACACTTCTCCCCTGCCGAGTCAGGAAACAGAGGAAGAAGCGAGCAAGGGAAAGAATAACCCCGCATACTCACCTGTAAATGCGCCTCACATCCTTGAACACACCTGCCGCTGCTGGCCCTAAACTGAGGGCGGGATTGAGGACTAAACTGTCGTCACTCAGGGAACTACAATTACCAGGTAAGTGTAATTTCTATTTCCTTATCGTTCCTCCATTTTAGTCCTCCACCTATGGGATGTAGCAGAGCAGTACTAATGGGAGGGACCCTGCCAGCCAGCATGCAACACCGCCGAACCGAAACAGGCATCCCTCGCCGCCAGTACATCCAGCCGATAGTGCTTACTGAACGTATGCAACGACGACCAAGTGGCTGCCTTACAAATTTCCACCGGCGGGACTAGACTGTGCTCTGCCCAGGAAGCCGCCTGCGCCCTAGTAGAATGAGCCCTGAGATCTACGGGAGCCGGGCACCCCTGCAACATATATGCTGAGACAATGGTCTCCTTAATCCACCTAGAGATGGAGGCCTTCGATGCAGCCTCACCTTTCCTGGGACCGCCAAACACAAACAAACGATCCGGAGACGGACAAATGACGACGCAACACCCTCCGTACTTCCAACTGGCACAAGCCTTGGTCTGAAGCCTGCCCCGCTTCTTACCGTAATACGGGAAGCGATACAGTCTGATTCACATGAAAAGGAGAGGACATCTTTGGCAGGAAAGAAGGGACTGGCCTAAGCACCACCTTTTCCCTGGAAAAGCACAAAGGGCTCCATGCACGAGAGAGCCTGCAACTCTGAAATGCGCCTAGCCGAGCAAATAGCCACCAAAAAGACCACCTTAAGGGTCAAATCCTCGACCGAGATCTGGGATAAGGGCTCAAACGGGGCCTTTCCTAATGCTCGCAAAACCAAGATGAGATCCCAGGACGGAATGGGAATCCGACGGGCTGGGCGGAGTCTAGTAACTGCTTTCAGAACATGTACAACATCTGTGAGCATCCAGCGCCATGCCAATGCACTTTTAAGGAACTGGCGGCCAGGCCCTTCTCGAAACCATCCTGCAAGAAACTCAACACCAATGGTACCGATGCCCTGGGAAGCTCGGGCCTGATGCCTGGAACACCAGTCCTCAAAGATTCTCCAGATGCGCACATAAGCGAGCAAAGTCGACCGCTTCCGAACCTGAAGTAAAGTGGCTACCACTGACCTAGAGTAGCCCTTCTTCCTTAGCCTCACCCTCTCAATGGCCAAGCCGTAAGCGAGAGCCGACCCACCTGCGGCATCCGAAGAGGCCCCTGCAACAGAAGCTCCGGCGACAACGGGAGATGCCACTGAAATCAGTCTAGCAATCTTATCAGAATCGGCATACCACGGGCGCCGAGGCCAAACCGATGCTACTAGAAGCACCCTCCCCCGATGGGCTTCGATGCGCTGAATCACTCGACCGACGAAGGCCCATGGTGTAAAGACATAGAGCAGCCCCGTCGTCAGCCACGGCTGCATCAAGGCGTCGATCCCTTCTGACATGGGCTCTCTCTGCCTGCTGAAGAACCGATTCACCTTTGCAGACTGATATGTGGCCATCAAGTCCATGACCGGCACTTCCCATCGGTGAGTCAACTGAGTGAAGACGTCGGGATTCAACTCCCATTCTCTGGCATCCACCTGTACCCTGCTGAGAAAGTCCGCCGCCACATTGTCTCTTCCGGCGATGTGAGCGGCCGATATTGCCTGTAACCGCGTCTCTATCCAGGAAAACAGTCGCTCGGACTCCTCCTCCATGGCCGCACTGCCTGTGCCTCCTTGCCGATTTATGTACGCCACTGACGCGGCATTGTCCAACAGTACCCTTACAGCCCGACACGTCACACCAGCATCTCGAATCTCTGCAGGGCCAAGAATACAGCCCTCAGCTCCAGGCGGTTGATCGACCAGCCGCTTTCCTCCGCCGTCCACCGCCCCTGTGCAAAGTGTACTCCACAATGAGCTCCCCAACCTGCCAGACTCGCATCCATGAACAGAGGGAGCCACGCCGGCTGCTCCAAGGGCATCCCCGCCTGCAAGACAGCGGGACGAATCCACCACCGTACAGCCTGCCATACGTTGAGAGGGCAAGGGAGACGTTTGCTTAGTGAATCGGACTGATTGGACCAGCGACGAAGCAGAGCTCACTGCAACGGCCTCGTGAAACCTGGCTCACGGAACGACTTCCAGCGTTGCCATCGTCCCTAACACCTGAAGGTACTTCCATGCCGTTGGTGCCGACAGTTTCCTGAAGGCTTGCACCAGACTTCGGAGAGCCTGGGCTCTGCGCGCCATCAGAATACCGAGCCTTTCTGAGTATCAAATTGTACCCCCAAATACTCGAGAACCTACATCGGAGCAAAATGACTTTTGTGCGGATTGACCACCCAGCCTAACCTCTGCAAGAAAGTTACTACCTTTTCCGTGGCTCTCTCGCTCTCCTCCTAGGACTTTGCCCGTATCAGCCAATCCTCGAGGTAAGGGTGTACTAAGACCCCTTGCTTTCGCAGCGCCACCGCCACTACTACCAATACCTTGGTGAAGACGTGCGGAGCCGTCGCTAGACCAAAAGGCAGCGCCTGAAACTGAAAATGTCCCCAAGGCAGGGCGAACCGCAGAAATTTCTGATGTGACGCTCTGATTAGAACATAGAGATAAGCTTCTGACAAATCGAGGGAAGTGAGATACTCTCCCTGACGAACTGCCACAATGACGGACCGTAGGGTTTCCATGCGAAAATACGGTACCTAGAGACACTGATTTACTCCCTTGAGGTCTAGGATAGGACGGAGGGAACCATTCTTCTTTGGCACCACGAAATAAATTGAGTAACGTCCCATGCCGTACTCTGCGGGCGGCACCGGGACGATGGCCCCCAGCTGCAAAAGACGATCTGAGGTTTGTCGGACCTGCAAAGTCTTCTGCAGACCTCTGCAGGGAGAAGGCACGAACAAGTCCAGCACCGGCCTCGCCAGATCTAGTGCATAGCCGTCGCGGATGATCTCCAAAACCCACTGATCCGACATTATGTGGGTCCAGGCAGAAAGAAACCCCCTCAGGCGACCCCCGATGGGTTGTCCTTCTGCCGGGACCCGCTGCCATTCATTGTGACTTCCGCACGGCCCCTGAGGACACCGCTGCGAACCCTCTACTTGCCCCCCGGAATCCACGGGCACGCGAGACGAATCTTCCCATTTGAGACCCCGCGAAACGGGGGGAGCGAAATCTTCGGAAATCCCGAAGCTGTCCCCGAAAGGGCGCAGAATAATTTTCCCTGCTTGGGCTTGTCCTCCGGGAGTCTACCCCCCTTGGACTCCCCTAAATCCTTGACTAACTTATCCAGGTCGTCTCCAAACAACAACTTTCCCTTGAACGTGAGCTTGCCAAGCCGAGATTTAGAGGATCTGTCGGCCGCCCAGTTTTTTAGCCAAAGGGCTCTTCGCGCCGCCACTAGGGAAGACATACTATTCAACAAGGCTCTAATGAGGTTGTAGAGGACATCCACCAAGTACGTTGATCCGGACTCCAATCGCTGGAGCTCCCATACTTCGTCCTGCTCCAACGATGTTGACTGTCTCAGGTGTTGGACCCAACGAAGACAGGCCCTAGCCACCCAAGCCCCACAGATGG
This sequence comes from Ichthyophis bannanicus, assembly GCA_033557465.1. Classification (NCBI taxonomy): domain Eukaryota; kingdom Metazoa; phylum Chordata; class Amphibia; order Gymnophiona; family Ichthyophiidae; genus Ichthyophis; species Ichthyophis bannanicus. The sequence continues at coordinate 869,107,214 of CM066033.1, forward strand.
ACGCCTGCAAGGAAACCGCGTCCACCTCAAAAGACTGTTTCAACAAACCATCCATCTTTCTATCCTGCGCCTCTTTCAAGGCCGCGCCGCCTTCCACTGGAATTGTGGTCTTTTTCGTGACCGCCGACACAGCCGCATCAATCTTTAGAGCACGAAACCTTTCCTTATCCTTGTCTGCCAAGGGATAGAGCTTATTCATCATCCTTATCCCCTTAAACCTGCTTCCAGATGATCCCACTCGGTCTGAATCATCTGCTCTATTACCTTATGGATGGGAAAAACCACTTGCGTTTGACGCACCGCCTGAATAATGGGATCCGCAGTGTCCTCTTCGGCTACGGGCTGTTCAGATGTCAGCCTAAGTGTCTGCAGTACCTCCGAAATGAAAGTGGACAACTCCTCTCTCCGAAACACTCGAATGATCCTCGCTTGCTCCTCGGGCTCGGGAATCTCACCTTCCTCTAAATCAGGGGTCACCAACCTGCGGCCCACGAGGTCCCTTCGTGCGGCCCACGAGGCTCTACCCCGGTTAACATTACGTGCGGCCCGCCAAGGATTCCCGCCATTGTATCCACGCGCTCGCAGCTCACCGACGACCACCTGCAAGCGTCCCTTCTCCTGTCAGTGTCATCTGTGAAGCCGGACTTTAAGCGTTTGTCTGCTAGCATGAATCATCAGCCATCTCATTAAATTCAATAAAGGTGATCAGCCATTGTTTTCATAATTTTGCGTTTGTTGTTTTTTTTCGCGGGGGCGGGGAGAAGGGGGGTGCGGCCCGCGAGGCTCCCGGTAGTCGGCTGTGCGGCCCGCGGCCCTCTGGAGGTTGGTGACCCCAGCTCTAAATCCTCCAAATCGACATCCATGTCAAAATCCTGCTCCTCTTCCTCCTGCAACTCCCTCTCAGAAGGAGACGGCTCAGGCAGGCGCGGCCTCTTGGGTGCTTTGGAAACCACACTGTCTCGTTCCGCTAGGCCTGACCGCATACTGGAGGAGGGAACCGGCAAAGACCCCGGTAACTGACCCAGCTTTTTACGGCAGAACGCCTGATGCATGAGCAAGACAAATTCTGGAGAAAACTCCTCCATCTGCATAGCGAGCCCAGACACCGCAGGACCCCCCGGAGAAGCAGGCGCGGCTTCTGACGCCGAAACGGCCAGACCAACCGGCCAAGCTTCACCTTCCAACTCCTTTAGCATGTCCGGAGGAACTAAAGCTGCAGCCCCCTCCATTTGTCGTTCCACACTGAGCGACACGGAAGCACAACACCGACAGATGCCTGTTTCTGGAGCCGTACCCCTACGGGTGCCACAAATTACACACGGCCTCGCAGGCATGGGCTAAATAGCCTTGCGATCCACAACTCTACCAAGAAGAAAAAACTCCTGCTGTTTTCCTTTGGGGGGGGGGGGGGTTGTTGTTTTTTTTTAGATTTCCCCCCTTGTCTTTCTTCTGTTTTTTTTCAACCTAAAACCCTGCTGCCAGAACAGCCCCTGAAAACTAAGCAACTGAAAGCCCCCGATTCCCCAGAACCGAAGCCCAAAGGAAATGGGAGTAAAACAAAAGTAAAATAAGAAAAAACAACAAATTAAGGGGGAAGAACTAAGCACAGCCCCCCAAAAACAAAAAACCTTTTGTTTAAGATTATTAAACTCGCCGAGGAGCAGCACTGCCAGCGTGTTAAGAAACTGTTGAGGAAACCGCATGTATAAAATGGCCGCGGTTTCCCTCAGGATTTTGTCGCGCTTTCTACAGAGGCCCTGAAGCACCGCCGATCAACAAAGTGCTTGACCATGGCCTGCCCTGCTCCCCACGGTTGGCACCTACTTGAAGAGCCCCCGCTCTGAGGAGCCGAGCTCCGATCGCCGAAAAACACCCCGGACCGCTGTGCAGACTGCTGTCTGTGAACAGAAACGGTCCCGGAGCCATCCCCTGCCGACCTTTAATCAGTGGGCTGCCAATGGGGGGATGCAGGAGCTCTAACCCATTCAGTCCAGGGGTAAGAGATCCCCTAAGGCAAGAATAGTTATAAAAAAACAGGGTGACTTGGCAGAGCAGAGAGATCAAGGAAACACACCTCGATTGCTCAATTCTTTTTTTTTTTAAAGCTACAGTACTCTAACAAAAACTACCCAAAGTAACCCACTCAAATCAATGGAAAATCAAACAGAAACAAAAATTTAGCTAAGTAGCCTGCTCCTCATTAGTTACTCCAGTGAGCCCAGCACCCGGTCTCACAAGGTCCTCCTGCTGCATGGAGACTGGACACACTGAGGGCTGATGGGGATTCCAGCTTGCTACATCCAGTGAGATGAAGAATTTGATTGGTCCAGTCTCCCAGCTGCAGGAGGAGGTGCACTACCCATAGGTGGAGGACTAAACTTGAGGAACGATAAGGAAATAGGAAGAAAAAGGTGAGCTGATTGATATAGTGTATCTGGGAAAGCTTTGACAAGGTCCCTCATGAGAGGCTCTAGGCAAATATTAAAAAGTCATGAAATAGGAGACAGTGTACTATTGTGGATCAGGAACTGGTTAAAAGATAGAAAGCAGAGGGTAAGGCTAAATGGCCATTATCCCAATTGAGAAATGTGAATAGTGGAGTACCGTAGGAATCTGTGCTGGGCCCACTGCTTTTTAACATATTCATAAATTATATGGCAATGGGAACAAGTGAGGTGATCAAATCTGCAGATGAAACAAAATTATTCAAAATTGTTAAAACACAAGAGGGTTGTGAAAAACTGCAAGAGGACCTTGATAAATTTGAAGACTGGACATTTAAATGACAGAAGAAATTTAATGCTGGGCAAGTACAAAGTTGTGCACCTAGGACAAAACAAACCAAAACTATGCTTATATGATGCAAGGTTCCACATTAGAAACTACCACCCAGGAAAACGATTTAGGCGTCATTGTGGATAACATGTTGAAACCCCCCACCCAGTGTGCAGCAGCAGCCTACAAAGCAAATAGAATGCTAGGAATCATAAAGGAAAGGAATGGAGAATAAAACCAAGGATATTATAATGTCTCTGAATCGTTCCATGGTGCAACCGCACCTTGGATATTGTGTGCAATTCTGGTCACCGTATCTTAAAAAGGATATTGCAGAATTAGAAAAAGTGCAGAGAAGAGCCACCAAAATGGTAAATGGGATGGAAGGATACCCCTATGAGGAAAGGCTTAAAAAGATTAGGGCTCTTCAACTTGGAAAAAAGACAGCTGAGGGGAGATATGATAAAGGTCTATAAAATTAATGAATGGAGTTGAATGGGTCAACATAGATCAGTTGTTTACTCCATCAAAAATAGACTAGGGGACACGCAACAAAGCTACAATGTAACCCATTTAAGACTAATAAGAGAAAATATTTTTTCACTCAACGCGTAATCAAACTCTGGAATTCGTTACTGGAGGATGTAGTAAATGCTGTCAGTGTAGCTGGATTTAAAAAAGGTTTGACAAGTTCCTGATGGAAAGATCCATAAACCATTATTCAAGAGGACCTCGGAAATACACTGCTTGCCCCGGGACAAGCATTATGGAACCTGTGTGCCTTTTTGGGAACCTGCCAGGTACTTGTGACCTGGACTGGCCACTGTTGGAAACAGGATACTGGGCTTGATGGAACCTTGGTCTGACCTAATATGGCATTTCTTATGTTCTTATGATGTGCAAGGCCAATAACAAAGTTTGGTTAGTCTTTATTTAAAATTAATCCCAGCACCTGCTGGGCTGACCAGAGAAATCTGAGCAGGGAAGCCCCGGATGCCCAAGCAAGTCTGGGAGGATCACCTGCTGAAAAGAAAGTTTCCTTTAAGAAAATTCCCATTTTTTCATGTTTTGTGCATATTAATCTTAATTGAACGCCTTATGTGCATGCTATAGCTCTTTTTGCATGTGCAAATCAATTGCATATGCATTAATTCGTAGCTATATATGGGCAAAAATGATTTGCATGCACTTTTAATTTTTAGACACCTAAATGTAAGCCTAAATAAGCCCAAAATGCACATCTCTACGAACAAGACTATAAAAATTAGGAAGCAGGCAGTCTTCAGTTATGGGAAACTTCCCAGTAAAAATCATTGTGTGCAAGGACATGAGAGACTACAGGATGCAGAAATTTTACATACCCGATAAATTTTCTTTTCTTGAATCCTACTAAACCAGTACAGATGTACAGGTTATGCTCCCTTGTCACAGTTGGAGGCAGACTTGAACAATCTTCAGTGATGTCATCAGTTGTATATCGACTGCTACAGCATTGAGAGGATCCAGTATGAAACTTTGCAAGCCATAAGCAAGACTGCAAAACTCAGAAAAAGACTCAGAAAAAAAACAAACTACCAATGTTAATAATCAACCATAAATTGCAACAAGTATCTGGCTCTCTTATTGGTCTCAGTGACGTGTAAATAACTCCATGTCATTGAGACCAACAAGGTAGTCAAGAGGCAGCAGGGTTCCCAAAACAGTGTAAATTTTCCAGAGCAGCTTCTGGACTGGTCTGCAGCATTCCAGAAAAGAGAAGTATCAGGACTGTAAAATTTCATCTTCGTTATCATCCTGCTAGACCAGTCCAGACATTATGGTATGTGCTCAAGCAGTCAGAAGCCAGGGTGGGAGGAAAATGACACTGTGAAAAGAACTTCCCTGTCAAAGGTGCCATCTGTTCTAGGTCCTACACATAATCTGTAATGTTCCACAAAGGTACTCAGAGAAAGTCAAGTAACCGCCTTACAGATGCCCTCTGGAGACTCCAAGGCAGACTCCAACTAGGAGGATGCCTGTGCCCTAGAAAGATGAACTCATACCCCATGGTCTCCTCAACCCAGCAGGCAATAGAGGACTTGGCCACCACCAGCCCTTTTCCGAGCCCACTGAAGGGACAAACAGACAATCCGTCTGGCAGAAGGAATTAGTCATTTCCAGGCATCTGAGCAATACCCCTCTGCACATCCACCAGAGCAGCAATAGATCTTTCTGAAGATCCTCCTCTAAGAAGGAAGGTAAGATGACAGTTTGGTTAAGATGAAATGAAGAACAGCATCTTTAAGGAGAAAACGTCTATCTCCTTGTGGATCATGCCGTCCTATCAGCCAAGAAAGGATCCCTTCAGAACAAAGCCTGCAACCCACCAACCAGGAAAGCTACATTCAGGGTTAAATCCTTGAGAGAGACCTTCAAAATGGGTCAGCAGGAGGCCTGCAACACCAGATAGAAACCCCACAGAAGAGAAACTGAATGCACTGACATAAGAATCCGCTGCACTCAAGGAAGCAAGAGACATTGAAATGTGCTACCAAAGATAATTGCTACAATCAATGGTTGATGAACGCCACCATCGTGACATTATTTGAGAAGGGGAGATCAGAACTTCTCCAGACCAAGGCAGATCACTCTTTCCCCCAGGCAGCTGACCTCCCAGAAGACTTCCTGAGGATTCCAGTGTCATTAGGTAAACTAACCCAGGCAGTGTCCACTCCAACTCGACAGGCTGGCATGCAAGGTGACAATCACCCAATCTGGCACATCCAATGACATCCTAGCCATAAGACAGTGGGACTGCAATGACCCCCTCAACTGTTCTTTGCTCTACCGGGGAAAGGGAATGGTCTGGTCGAACAACCAGGGAGACCGATGGGCTAAGCAGGTGCCTCTGCAGAGTGCACATATGTGACCTGGCCCAAGGATTTCGAGGTAGTCCCAGACCTGGATCTGACTGAGCACAAAATGCCCCGAGTTGACTCTGAAGCTTGAGGGACCTCTCCGTTATAAGAAAAACCTGACCCAGGAGATTGCTGAATGGAGCCCTGAGGTACTCCAAGTCACAGAAAGAAAGCAGGCTGCTCTTGGGACAGATGACCACCAACCCCATCCTTTGCAGCAAGTAAACCACCAGAGTTTTGTTGTTTCGGAACTTTTCCAAAACATCCAACCAGGAGTGGATGAACCTAGATTCCCTGCTTGTGCAGAAATGTTTCTAGCATCAGCATGACCTTGGAAAAGGTACAAGGAACATGGCTAGGCCAAAGGGCATGGCTCAGAACTGTAAATGGTGGCCCAATATACAAAAGCAGAGAAACCACTGATGTTGTTTCAACATGGGAATGCAAAAATACACCTTGGCAAGGTATAGGGAAGTGTGGAATCCCCCTGCCTCCCACAGAAGCACTACCAAAATTAATTGAAATTTTTTTTTAACGTAAGGTTGCCCTGAACTAGAGATCTTAGAATTAGAAGACAGGTGACTTGTAGGAGGAGCAAACATGACTCCAGCCTGGACTGAAAAAGTCGGATCCACACCCCAATCAGTTGCACCTTGTGAGGGACTTCTTGAACACATTGAGGAGGATTACTGGCTCCCAATGGAGCTGTGGTGGCAACATAAGCACACTCAAAGGAATTGCCCCTTAGGATGATACCCCAAGGATGACCAAGCCCTGTCTGAACTCTCAGCAGTCTGAGGACATTTGTATTGTTCCATAGTGCGACCACACCTTGAATATTGTGTGCAATTCTGGTCACCATATCTTAAAAAAGGATATAGCGTGTCAGACGGCTGCCTAGGGTGAGAACTTACACAATCTTGACGATGCATATATTCATATGATTCTTGCAAGGTATTGTGGGTATTGTAGTTCATTCACTCCCAAACACAGCTGATGACAATAATTTGAGTTGTGAAACCAAGTGGTAAGATCAATAAAATACTTTTTTATTGATGGGGTTTAATTTACCCAGCACATGTATGCTTGATAGCACTATAAATGAGGTTACTTGCTTGCAGTGTTTAAAATGGATAACAAAAAGTCACAAAGTAAACCAGAAACAACCTTCAGCTTGTCAGGCAATTAGCTAATGTTTTCTTAGCAAATAATTACCAACTACAAAGGCACAAAGTAAAGAATAAACTTTGCTGGTTAGGTTAACTTCTGCTTATTTTCCACGCCGATCTCAGCAGTGAATCTCCCTTGCTCACACACACAATCAGGTGCAGCCCTAATTACTATCAATGGACCAGCTGAAAACCTTTAGCTGGCTGGCTGCTACTGTGTGAGCCCAAATCCTGCTTTAAGAGCTGTTTTCAGTGGAAATAAAGAACAAAGTTAGGTTTCTTTGTGATGGCTGATGTGTTTGCTCATAGAAAACTAGCAATAGCATTTAGATAAAGAACAGTCCATGTAAATAGTTTCATCTGCTGTATTTCCCCCTGCATCAACAATCATAGGGTCAATATCATACATTGGCACAGAAGAGTCTTTCATTAAGGCACTATCATGAGAATGCTTATTCCCTTGCTGCCATTCTCTATTATAGATAGGGTCTGGATCAGTGTTCATACCTGAGCCTCTCCTGCTATCATTATTCCTCTCTGTATAGCCTGGCCAATATGTAATCCAATTCTGATGTCCAGCCTTCCAATCTTGATCCCTGGACACTGGATCTTCTCTCACATACCTTCTGGCCTTGGTCTGAAAGTCCCTTCCACATGCAGTCTTCTCTCTTCCAGGTAGCCACTGGTGATTCCTATCTCTGCCACTCCATTCCTCTGGCTGAATCCAGTCCAATGGACTCTGCTGGCTTTTGGAATACCTCCCAGTATGAGCACTGCCTTGGAATCTCCCAGACCTTCCAATGGCCTTTCTTCTCTTCCTTCCAGAGAGTTTCCTTCTCTCTCTATCTGCTTGGCTTGGCTTCTGTTTCTCCAGGTGATACTGGTGCTTGTAGCCGTTGCTGAAGCTCTCCCTCAAGCTCTTTCTGTGGCTTTTGCTGAAGCTGTTCTTGAAGTTCTCCCTGAAGCTGGGCTGGAGCTTGTAGTAACTCTCCTTGAAGCTGTTATCTGAAGAATAATCTCTATTCTTATTCTTTCCTAATGTGTGCTGCTCCCTAACACAGCGCAGCTGTGTTGAATCAGGCCCTGCCCTTTGAGATGAGTGCTTAGGGATTACCTCATAGCTCTCTTGATTGCACACACATTCTCTCACTTCAGCCGCTCTCATGGCTGCTGGAAACCTGGTGCATTCTGGGACTGGTAGTCTTTTATGTGAAAACTCTGTTTTCTTGCTTCTACCAGAACTGACAGGTTGCTTGTTCAGAGTCACATCATCTTTTCTATAGCTCCTACCTGAGCTATGATAAGCTTCCTTATCACAAGCGTTATTAGAAAGGTACAGAGAAGAGCCACCAAAATGGTAAAGGGGATGGAAGGATACCCCTTATGAAGAGAGGCTAAAAAAGTTAAGGCTCTTCAACCTGGAAAAGAGATGGCTGAGGGGAGATATGATAGCGGACTATAAATTAATGAATGGAGTGGAACGGGTAAATGTAGATCGATTGTTTACACCATCAGAATACGGAGGATATAGTAAAAGCTATTAGTGTAGCTGGGTTTAAAAAAGGTTTGGACAAGTTCCTGGAGGAAAGATCCATAAACCATTGTTAAAGGGGACCTGGGATATCCACTGCTTGCCCCAATACAAGCATTGTAGAACCTGTGTCTTTTGGGGAAACTGCTAGGTACTTGTGACCTAGATTGGCCACTGTTGGAAACAGGATACTGCTATACTAGGTCAGGATCTAGTATGGCAGATCGGTTTTATGTCTTTAGACTCTACATGAGCCTATCAAAGGTACCACTGCCCATCTTCCAAGAGCCTCCATGGGCAAGCCTCCTCAAGAATTTTCACCATTCCAACAGGCCCACCCCGAAGAGCAAGCGGCCCTTAAGGAAGAGCAACATCTACCTATTAAGTGCAGACCATAACAACCATCTGGCTACTACCACTGGACTTCTGATCAGGTCTTAGAGAGCACAAGCCTAGGCAGCCCACTGTCCATCTCGTAGCTTCCGAGTTCTCCAGCAACAGCTGGATCCATCATAAGAGGGCTTGACAGCAAGCCTACATACAGTGCTGCCTGAGAGCATATGGCAGCGTCTGCAAAGACAATCCTAAGAAAGATCCCGATCCTTCAAATCCGAGACTCCTTGAGCGTAGTGCATGCTTCCACAGGGATGGTCCCGTGCTTTGTCACAACCATGTCCAGTGCAACACTTAGAGGCTGAGCCAGCTTACCCTGGGGCCGGTGAAAACAGCCAAGACAGGACATGAGGGCCCCTAGGTCCCAGCTCAGGGCCATTCTCCCCAGTATCCTTTGCACTACTATATAGGATCAGGTAGAGGAATAAAGGCAGCGAGAGGCCACACACTCTTCAGGAAAGGGGGGCCTACCTGGTAGCCTCACCTGAGAGCCAGCTCTGTTACATGCAGAGCCACCAGTGTGTCCTGAAATGGTCAAAAAAGGACCTTCTGCTAAACAGGCACATCACGCAGACCCTAGCCTTCCACCAGGGGAAACAACCTGTCCTCCTCAGAATTACCTTCTGGAGGAAGGAAGGATTTCTCTACAGCCTCTTAGCCAACCTTCATAGTGGATTAGGCTAGGCTCCCAGAGGAACAGACTAATGCAAAGTTGGAGTGCCAGCCTCAACTCCTTACTGCCTATGACAGAGGCACTCAAGGGCCCTGTAGGGCAGACCTGGGCCTCAGATCTTACAAGGGAGGCTGGCCAGCTACAAGAGACTGAAACGGTCCGTGAGCCATTTCAGGAACTTCAGCTCAAGCCAGCTGAACAAGAGACCCAGGGGCACTGAATGGCCTGCGGGGGCCAACAGGCTTGAGGCTATAACAACTCCGCCAGGCTCCCTATCCACAGGGACCAAGCAGCTATCTCAAATGGCTGTGGTACACATTGTGGGAAAAATTCAGGGAGGGAGAGGCAGGGACCACAAAAACAGCTTCAGGGTCCCAACATGCTATAAAAAAAAATGCCCCGGGCATTACTACCACAATCATGGCCAAAAACAGCACTACAGGCAAAACTGCTGGGAGGCCCAACTGCCAAAAAGAAACCGCTCCCCCCCACCCCCATTCAGAACAACTTTATTAAAAGCAGTAAGAGAGCCAAATCCATCCCATTGATTTCAGCGGGGAAAAAAAAGATAAAGACAAAAAGCATGCACATAGAGGACAGCAAGAAGGAAGGGGGGCCTGGACTGAACTTATTGACCTCCCTCAGGGGGCCCGTGCAGTCCTCCTGCCTGCTCTCCAGCCCACCAAGCATTAAGAACCTATAAACAGCAGTGCTGGATACAAGGCAAGCTGTCGGTTCCATGAGACAGAGGCTTACTAAACTCTGAGCAACGTTGGGCCTACAGGTCTCAGTCTCACAGACTACAGCACTTTTGTATGAGCCAAGGGACACAAGTCTATCTACACTGCTGAATCAGTCCAAACACCTTGCCACCTGATGGAGGCAAATATTGATTTCTCTACATACTGCACCAATAGATATACCGAGTGATGACATCACTGAGAGTCAGTGCTCAAACCTGCCTCCATCTGCTAACAAGGTAGCATAACCCATACATCTGGACTGGTCTAGCAAGATCAGGAAAACATGAATTCGATTGAAAGCTGACCAGTGGGAGAGAAAAAAAACAAAAGAAAAAAACCCTCTTATTCTCACTCTAAGAAGAGCTCCTCACGTAACCTGTCTAATCTCAACAATATCCCTCTTTGTTCCCCTTCCACTCTCCCTCCCTCATACACCTTATGGAACGCACACCCATCCATAGATACCTACCCCAACCCTGGCCCCTCTAGATCTCAGTCTTACTCTGGAATTTAGATCCTCAAGCAACTTATCCAATCTCATCCATATCCCTCTCCTTTCCCCTTCTCATGTGCCTTGTGGAACGCTAACTCTGTCTCTAATAAACTTCCTTTTACTCATGATCTCTTTAACGCTCTACATCTTCTTGCCCTAACCGAGACCTGGCTCCTCCCAGATGATACCGCATCTACTGCTGCTCTCTGTCACGGGGCTATCAGTTCTCCCATACACCTCGTCCCACTAGCCGTGGTGGTGGGCTTCTACTTTCTCCCTCTTGCCAATTCCAACCCCTCCTGCTGCCTCACTCTCACTCCTTTCTCTCCTTTAAAGTCCACTCCATTCGCCTTTTCACACCACTTCCTCTCCGAATAGCTGTTATCTATCGCCCTCCCGACAAGTCTGTTTCCACCTTCCTTACCGACTGACTCCTGGCTTTCCGTCTTTCTGGATTCCTCTTCCCCCACTCTTATTCTTGGGGATTTTAACATTTACATCGATAAACCCTCTGATCCCCATGCTTTAAATCTCCTCACCCTTACCTCCTCGTTTGACCTTCAACTTTGTTCCACCGCCCCCACCCATCAGCACAGCCACTGCCTTGACCTGATACTCTTCTCTAATTCCTCTCCCTCGAACTTCTGTAACTCAATTCTTCCCTTATCCGACCATCACCTTTTAAGCTTTGATCTTCAGCTCCCACTGCCTCAACCTCGTCATCCTGTCTCCTCCAACCTATTTAGAAACCTTTATACTGTTGATCCCTTGACTCTCTCCTCCACCATTTCTCCATCTCTTTCCTCAATTATGTCTTTCAAGTCCATCGACAAGGCAGTAACCTCCTATAATGCTGTACTCTCCTCCGCTCTGGATGCTCTCACCCCACTCACCCCACATCCTGTGAGACGTTCTGCACCCCAGCCCTGGCTTTCATCCACTACCTGCTACTTGCGCACCTGTGCCCGTTCTGCTGAACATGCTTGGCTCAAATCCCATGCCCCAGAAGACTTTCTACACTTCAAATTCATGCTTGGCTCCTTTCAACCAGCCATAGCTCTTGCCAAACAATACTACATCCATCTAACTAACTCTCTTGCCTCTGATCCTCGCCGTCTCTTTAATACCCTCAGTTCTCGCCTCAAGGTGCCCCGCCCCAGGTCCCGCCCTCCCTTTCCACCCAAACCCTGGCCGACCACTTCCACGACAAAATCCACAAGATCACCCTCCAATTTCCCACTTCCTCACCTACCTCCCCTCCTCCGCAATTCTTCTCCCCCATTCCTACTACCTCTGCTACCCTCTCTTCCTTCCCTGTGATCTCTGACGACGAAACCACACTCCTTTCTTCCTCCAAACCCACCACCTGTTTCTCTGATCCTATCCCCACCCATCTCCCCCACTGTTGTCCCTTCCATCTCTCTTATTCTCAACCTTTCACTCTCCACTGCAACTGTCCCCGCAGACTTCAAGCATGCTGTAGTCACACCTCTCTTCAAGAAACCCTCACTCGATCCCACCTGTCCTAACTACCTACCCATCTCCCTCCTTCCCTTCATACTAAACTACTTGAATGTGCAGTCCACCGCCGTTGCCTCGACTTCCTCTCCTCTCATGCCCTCCTGGCTCCTCTACAGTCTGGCTTCCGTCCCTTACACTCCTCTGAAATGGCTCTTACTAAAGTCTCCAGCAACTTGTTCCTGGCTAAATCTAAGGGCCTCTTACTCTATCTTCATCCTTCGACCTCTCTGCTGCTTTTGACACTGTTAACCACAACCTTCTCCTCAGTACCCTCTCCTCGCTTGGTTTCAGGGGCTCTGTACTGTCCTGGTTCTCCTCCTACCTCTCCCATCGTTCCTTCAGTGTATGCTCTGGGGGCTGCTCCTCCTCCTCTCCTACCCCCCCCCTCCCAGTCGGTGTACCCCTGGGATCCGTCCTGGGTCTCCTCCTTTTCTCTCTCTATACCCTATCCCTTGGCACACTTATCTTTTCCCATGGCTTCCAGTACCATCTCTATGCAGACTCCTCCCAAATCTACCTCTCTACGCCTGAAATCTCTCCAGCAATCCAAACCAAAATCTCTGCCTGCCTGACTGACATTGCTGTCTGGATGTCTCACCGCCGCTTGAAATTGAACATGACCAAGACTGAACTCCTTATCTTCCCCCCCCCCAATACCTCCCCTCCTCTCTGTGTCTCTGTTGATGACTATGATCCTTCCTGTTTCCTCAGCCTGCAATCTGGGGGTTGGTTTTGACTCCTCTCTCTCCTTCTCCACACATATCCAGCTCGTAGCTAAGACCTGCCATTTCTTTCTCTACAACATTAGCAAAATCCGCCCCTTCCTTTCTGAACACACTACTAAAACCCTTGTCCACTCCTTAAATCACTTCTCGCCTTGACTACTGCAAACTACTCCTTGCTGGTCTCCCAGCGAGCCATCTCCTTCCCCTTCAATCCGTTCAACATTCTGCTGCTCAACTAATTTTCCGCCAGCCACACCATGCCCACATTACTCCTCTTCTTAAATCACTTCACTGGCTCCCTATCCATTTCCGCATCCAGTTCAAACTTCTCCTCCTAACCTATAAATGCATTCACTCTTTGGCCCCTCATTATCTTTCATCTCTTATCTCTCCCTACATCCCCTCTCGGGAACTTTTCTCTTCTAACAAGCTATTTCTATCTAGGCTCGCCACTCGCACTGCAAACTCCAGACTTCACTCCTTCCACCTTGCTGCACCCTCAGCCTGGAACAAGCTACCTGTGTCTGTACGCCAGGCGCCCTCTTCAAATCCAGGTTAAAAACCTACCTCTTCACTGTCGCTTTCAGATCCTGACTTCTGTCCTTGTCTTGACTTGATTGTAAATGCCGTACCCGTATCTTGTTTTGCCTGACTGGGTTATTGCTCTGTGTTTCGTCTTGATTAGATTGTAAGCTCCGTTGAGCAGGGACTGTCTCTTACATGTCTATCTGTATAGTGCTGCGAGCTACTAGTAGCGCTATATAAATGCTCAATAGTAGTAATAGTAATCAGGTAGAGGGAAATGCAAGCTGCCATGGTATATTATTTCTGATGAAATTCTGAACACAACAATTCAAAATGTTGCACTATTTTGTGTTTTTTTTCTTCTGTATTGATTTTTGCATGAAGTATCACTCTAAAACAATATGTTTTGTTATTTTGACAAAGCACGCAGAATTTTGTAAATTGAGACCTTTTGACGCAGAAGTTTGAATTTTGTTTGCGGAATTCCAGAAGGAGACATTTATATGTAGTTCACACATTTCCAGTAGTAGTAGTGGAGTTACATTTGGATACAATCCCCAAAGGGCTTACAAAAGGTGACATTTTACTTACTAGTTAATGTCCTTTCCTTGAGTCCTGCTAGACCAGTCCAAACAAGTGGGTTGTGTTCCCCTAACAGCAGGATAATGAAAAGTCCAGGTATCCATGACATCACTATAGTCGCCTCAGCCACCAGAGGTCCCTTCAGTACTCATCCCAAAGCATATGGGAGAAAAATGGCAAAACCTCACCCAACCTCAACTTGGGCGACAAGGAGTGAGCAACAGTAGAGCACTATGTACAGGAAAGCATACACAGAAAGATGTCTGTAGAAGATGAACCTGCAGAGCAAATACAGTTTCATGGGCGGGTCCCGGACTAGTCTAGCAAGACTCAAGAAAAGGACATTAACTAGTAAGTAAAATGTCACCTTCCATATAGCCCTGCTAGACCAGTCCAGACAAGTGGGATGTAACAAAACTATAATTCCACTGGGCGGAAAAGAGAAGCAGCTCGCAAAACCTCAGATTCAAAGGCTGTGTTCGCCTGCACATGGACATGCAAACAGTAATGCTGGACAAAAGTGAAAAAGTGATGCCCATGTTGCCGCCCAACAAATGTCTGCAGGGGCTACTGAGCTCCGCTCCACCCATGAGGATGCTTGTGCTCAGATAGAATGGGTGCGCAAAACCCACTGGAACCAGCCGGTTCTGCAACAGATATGCCCAGGCAATAGTCCCTTTAATTTAGCACTCTAAAGCAGACTTGGCCACTGCATCACCCTTGTGTGGGCCAACAAACAGTACAAAGAAATGGTTGGACTTATGAAGGGAATTCGTAACCTCCATGCACCGGAGAAGCGCCCTCCAAACATCCACAAAAGGTGAAGATCCTTATCCTCCCCCCAGCACTGCTCCTTAGAGAAGAAGGGCAGGCAGACCACCTGGTTCACATGAAGGAGAGAAGTCACCATAGGCAAGAAAGAAGGTACTGGCCGAATGGAAACAGCCTCCTTAGGAAAGGCAGATAAGGATCTCATCAAGACAGAGCCTGTAGCTCGGAAATCTGCCTTGTGGCACAAATCACAACCAACAAGACCATCTTGAGTGTCAAATCCTTTTAGGTAGTGAGCTTCAGCAGCTCAAAAAGCACAGCCATCAGGGCCCTGAGCACCAGGCACAGATCCCAGGAAGGCCAAAGCTGTCATCTGAACTTTCAGGGAGCTAAAGGAAAAGCCCTTCTCCAGACCATCCTGTAAAAAGGCCAACAGAGAGGGCCACCTTGTCTACCTCAGCAGCCAAATGCCAAGTACCACACCACTGCAGAAAGAGGCACCAGATCCAAACATATGCTAACTTGGTAGAACCTCCTCCAAAACTCCAAGCAGAGTAGAGACTACCACAGGAGAGTAGTCCTTACACACTAGCCATCTCCTTCCAAGAGCCAAGACGTACGTAAGAAGCAAACCAGGTGCTGTAGTATGATTGGTCCCTGCCATAATGGACCCCAAGATGAAGGTGCCTGAAAAGGAGGCACCTGCAGAAGCCACACCAGGTCTCCGAAGCATGCTCTCCTCAGTAAATCTGGCACCACCAGAACAATCCTGCCTGGGTGGCATTTTATATGCCGAAACACATGCTCCACCTGGGGGCCACAGAGGAAACATGTACCACAGGTGCTTACTCAGCCAAGGCTGGGTCAGGACGTAGACACCATCGGACCCCACTTCTCTGTGTTGATTGAAAAAGCAGTAAACTTTGGAATTGCCAGGGGTAACCATCAGATCCATTTTGGCACAGAATCAACTGAAATGCTTCCTGACTCAACTCCCACTCTCCAGGATCCAGAGAGTGCTGGTTAAGAAGTATGCTTCCACATTATTCACTCTGGTAATGTGCTGAGCCAACAAGGTTATGAGGTTCTTCTCTGCCCAAGAAAATAGGTAAGACATCTCCAAAACTACCCCAGCACTCTTCGGGCCACCTTACTGATTGACATATGCCACTGCTGTAGCATCTGAAAACAAACCGCCTGGCCCTTGGGGAAACTGCTAGGTACGTATGACCTAGATTGGCCACTGTTGGAAACAGGATACTGGGCTTGATGGACCTTGGTCTGACCCAGTATGGCATATTTTATGTTCTTATGTCCCTTGAGCCAGGTCTGGAAATGCAGAACAGCCAACCTGATGAACTTCATCTTGAAGTGGTTGATGGAACCACAGAGAAGCGGTCTGGTCCAACTGCCCTGGGCCATACAGTCTAGCCAAGGGACTCCCAAGCCCAAGACTGGCATCCATCATGAGGAGGGATCCAAGAGAAATGTCCAGCAGCAAACCCTTCCTCAGATGAAAGGGCTGCTGCCACCACCATAGGCTGGACTTTACCATCAACGAGAGCAGAAGCCTGTGCTCGAATTCCTGAGAATTCTGGGACTAGAGACACAGCAAGGACAACTGGAGCAGTCGCATGTGAGGATGTGCCAAATGGCACTATCTCTACGGTGGTCACCATCAATCCTAGGAGCTGAAGATAATCCCAGACTCCGGGATTCTGCTGTGCATAGAACAGCACCAGTAAACCCAACACAGTCTTTGACTTTCTCCTCCTCTGGCAGGAACTCTGCCCATTTGAGTGTCAAAATGTGTTCTCAGAAACTCCAGGGATTGGGAAAGCAACAGCTGGTTCTTTCCCCGATTGATCATCCAGCCGAGGCTGTCCAAAAGGACACCACTCAGGGCGCCACTCGAGAGAGACACCTCCAAACGGGAACTGGCCTGGATGAGCCAGTAGTCCAGATAAGGATGGACACAAATCCCTCGGTGCTGCAGCACCACAGCCGTTATCACCATGACCTTGGAGAACATCTTCGATGTGGTGGAAAGCTTGAAAGGGAGGGCAGCAAACTAATAGTCGGAGCCAAGCAAAACTCAGATACTTTGCTGATCCGCCTGGATTAGGATATGAAAATATGCCTCGGCCAGATCCAGAGAAGCCTTGAATTCAGCACACTGCTGGAAACACGGAGCACAAGATTTCCATCCGGAAGCACAGGACACAAGTGCTTGTTGACCCACTTGAGGTCCAGAATGGGCCAAAAAGAAGAGTCCTTTTTTTCTGTCACCACAAAATAAATGGAGTATCTGCCTGTGCCTCGCTCGTCTGGTGGGACGGGCACCACCGCCTTTAGGCGCAGCAACTTCTCCAAGGTGGTCCACACAGAGACACTTTTGATCGCAGACCCACAAGGGGAGATGTTGAAGGCATCCGGAATTGGCTTTTTGTGTCCCAGGACATAGCCAAACTGAATGGTATCTAGCACCCAGCGATCCTTCGTAACCTGATCCCATTCCTGAAAGAAAATGTTAAAGCCTGTCTCCAACCGGAGGAACCAGAGAATGAGCCTTCAAACCTTCAGTGCGCAGCCTGGGAGGGTCCTCCTCTAGGTGAGATCAAGACTCTGGGCCCACATGCTCTACAAAAGGACTGAGAATGAGCCTGAAGCCCAGAAGCAGAGGGGAAGAAAGGAAAAAAAATACCTCTTTCAAGTCAGTAACGATGAGAGTCCCGAGACCTCCGGGAATTGGCCAGCGCGCACTCGGATGATGGTGGAGGCCGACGAGAAAGGGGCACCAGACTGCTTCACAGGCCCCTTGGACCTGTCTTCCAGAAGATGGTAAGATTTTTTCTTACCCAGGTCCTTCACTAGCTTCTCAAAATCGGCTCCAAAAAGAAGCTTCCCCTTAAAACTCAGGTGGGCCAACTGTTTCCAACCAATGGATCTCCAATCAGGATTTTCAATTCCACAAATGTGAGACATAACAATCTTGATGTTGTCTAGTATCCCAAAATAGTTTTCATGCACTAAACAAGTTTTTCATTAATATTTGATCATTTGTGATAATTTGTCGGACCTTATATCTGAAAGCAGCTATAGATCAGCTGCCATCATTTACTACAGTCTCTATTATGAAAGCCGTAAAAAACTGAAAAGCTTTAGTTTATTTTCCCTTCTGGAATCATTCAAAATATCTATTATTCCCATAATCATTTACATTATCTTTTTGCCAACACCAATCCTTGTATGGGCCACAATGTTGTGTTTCGAAGCAAAAATCTTCTGCATTAGGGCAATAGTGTTACATACTCAAAGTTTTACAATAAAATGTTCACTTAACTGGCAAATAAATGCTCTTTCCTTGAGAGTAGCATTCTTTCAATCTTCCGAGTCTTCTACTCATGATCCAGCTGCTCCTCTTGTAATGTTAATCTTGCATAGGCATCTGTCACATATTTTGCAGTCTCAGCTTTGGTGCACAGTGCCGGCTTTTATGCTGTTACAGGGATAACCCCACTCATCTTTTTATATGGCCGCAGCATTTTTTTCAAAGATCACACATCAGCAAGACACTCCCTCTACACTGCTCCAATAAAATCAATCTATACCAGCCCAGCTGACAAACTTTCTGGCGCTACCATATTTAACATATATATCCAGAACTGTTCTAAATAAATTGAGACATTGTTGTCCATCCCTCAGGGACCTCATCAATGATTCACCACCAAAGATCCACATAAGGTGTGTGCTTTCTGCACACAATGATCTACCAACGGTGCTCCGACTACCTTTCTATTTAAATCGGTAATAACGTTCTCTTAAATGCTGAGCTATTGTTCTAGACATACGCCCCACATAGCTTAATCAACCAGGACATTCTATAATATATACTACCTAATATTAATCACACAATGCACTCCCTTTCTACCCTTAGCCCCTTAGGCAGGGAGTTGGCATAATCCCACTCTGGCCAGGCCATTGCGCACCTCTGGGAAGACAGTAGTGGATTTCTGAAACCCTTGCAGGAACAGAAGCCTCTTTGGTTCTTGCTCCATGACTAGAGCATCCGCCAACTCGAAGTGGATAGGACCCTGGGATCAACACCTCCAGTTCCTAGTCTTGGAACAGGCAAATAACCTCAGCCTACTCACAATCCTCTGAAGGTGAGAGCACTTTTTTTATTCACATCAGAAATCTCAATGCAAGTCATAGCTGATCCCATCACGGGGGGGAGGGGGGCACCGCTGCTGGTGACACTGTGCCATCAATCATGGGAAATAAGATCCCAGATGTTGAAGCTTTAATGGCAGTTAACAGAAAACTATGACTGGGATGTAACTATACCAGGCTATACTTTATTCAGAAAGGACAGGGTAGGAAGAAAGGGAGGAGGAGTGGCACTATATGTAAAAAATAATATTAAAGCTTTGGAACTAGAGAGCTTAAAAGGGAGAGAGGAGGCACTGTGGGTTAAACAAGAAAGAGGGAAAGAGAAATCTATTTGCATTGGCATGATATACAGAGCTCACTCACAGGAGGAGGATGTGGATGGAAAGTTAATTGAAGACATACGCAGCATTGCTAGGAAAGGGGAAGTGATACTAATAGGGGATTTGAATAAGCCAGATGTTGATTGGCACATTCCGGCTGCAATATCATCCAGAAGTAAAGAGATACTGGATTCTCTACAGGGAGAAATACTGCGGCAATTAGTAAAAGAACCCACACGTGAAGGAGCCATACTGGACTTGGTGCTTACCAATGGTGAAAATGTTTCTGATGTTATAGTGGGAGATCATTTTGCATCCAATGATCGCCAGATGGTGTGGTTGAGTATTAGGACTAGGGATGTTAGAATCCATTCAAAAGCAAGGGTCTTAGACTTTAGCAAAACTAACTTTGCCAGGATG
The DNA here is from genome assembly GCA_033557465.1 of Ichthyophis bannanicus. NCBI lineage: Eukaryota > Metazoa > Chordata > Amphibia > Gymnophiona > Ichthyophiidae > Ichthyophis > Ichthyophis bannanicus. The sequence goes on from CM066033.1 coordinate 869,126,925, forward strand.
GGCCAAACTCAGGGAGTCCTTAGCGGGATGGGAACAGCTGGGGGATGTAGAAAAACAGTGGGCAAAACCGAAAGGGGATATTTTAAGGGCAACCAACCTTTTAATTAAAATGGTAAATAAAGGTAAAAGGAAAAAGGAGACTGCTATGGTTTTCAAAAGAAATAGCTGAAAAAGGTGAAGAAAAAGAGGAAGGTCTTCATGAAATACAAGAGATCACAGAGAAAGGAAGGCAGGCATCTATATTTGTAAAAAAACTTAGAGAAGCTAGCAAAGTAGTCAGGAAAGCAAAGATTCAAAAAGAGGAGGAAATAGCCAATGCAATAAAATGGGGAGGGGGGGGATAAGACATTTTTCAGATATGTTAGTGAGAAGAGGAAGGGCAAAAGTGGTCTTGTCAGACTCAAGGGTGAAAGGAAGGAATATGTAGAAGCTGATGAGGATAAAGCGGAATTGCTTAACAAATATTTCTGTTCTGTGTTCACAGATGAAGAACCAGGAGCAGGACCTCAGAAAACACCCACAAACAGGAACAGAAGCGAGGGGCATCTTGAACAATTTTCAGAAGACTGTTTGTGTAGCTAAACTTAAAGTAAACAAAGCAATGGGACCAGATGGGATACGCCCTAGAATACTTGGGGATATTCTAGCAGCTCCACTGACTGACCTTTTCAATGCCTCATTGGAGTCAGGAGTGGTGCCAAAGGACTGGACAGAGGCTCATGTGGTCCCTTTACACAAAAGTGTAAGTAAGGATGTAGTTGAAAATTACAGGTTGGTTAGTTTAACTTCGGTGGTGAGTAAATTATTGGAAACACTGCTGAAAGAGAAAATAGTGAGGTTTCTGGAGTCCAGAGGATTATAGGATCCGAGGCAGCATGGATTCACCAAAGGCAGGTCTTGTTAGACAAATCTGATTGATTTCCTTGACTGGGTTACCAGGGAGTTGGACCGAGGGAGAGCCCTAGATGTGGTGTATTTAGATTTCAGTAATGCCTTTAACACCGCTCCTCACAGGCAACTTATAAACAAACTGAGCACCCTAGGGATGGACCCTAAAGTTACTGCTTGGACTGGAAATTGGTTGAGTGGGATGCGGAAAAGGGTACAGGTAAATGGAGCTCACTCAGAGATGGTTACCTGTGCTGTGCCCTAGGAATCTATCCTTGGTCCGATTCTTTTTAACATCTTTGTTAGCGATATAGCGGAAGGGCTGTTGGAAAAGGTTTGCCTCTTTGCAGATAATACCAAAATCTTCAATAGAGTAGAAACTCAGGAAGGAGTAGGTAACATGAGGAGGGATCTAGCTAAGCTTGAAGAATGGTCTAGAATTTGGCAGCTGGGATTTAATATTAAAAAATGTAAGGTCATGCATTTGGGCTGCAGCAATTCAAGGGAGCGATATAGTATAGGGGATGAAGTACTTTTATCCACTAAAGAAGGGCGGGACCTAGGCGTGATTCTGTCTGATGATCTTAAAGTAGCTAAACAGGTAGAAAAGGTGATGGCAAAAGCTAGAAGAATGCTTGGGTGCATATGGAGAGGAATGGCTAGCAGAAAAAAAGGAGGTGATAGTGCCTCTGTATAAGTCTTTGGTGCAAACTCATTTGGAGTATAGTGTGCATTTCAGGAGACCACACCTTCAAAAGAATGTCAACAGGATGGAGTCGGTGCAGAGGGTGGCTACTAAAATGGTTAATGGTCTTCATTATAAAGCATATGAGGACAAACTTAAGGATCTTAATATGTACATCTTAGAGGAAAGGCAGCAGAGAGGTGATATGATTGAGATGTTTAAATACCTCCGTGGCATAAATGAACAGGAGGACAGCCTCTGCTACGAGGGGACATGGGATGAGGGTGAAAGGGGATAGATTCAGGAGTGATATGCGGAAATATTTATTTATGGAAAGAGTGATGGATCAGTGGAATAGTCTCTCAGTGGAGGTGGTAGAGATGAGGACAGTATCTGAATTCAAAAAAGCATGGGACAAACACAGAGGATCTCTAAAGGGGAAAAAAGGGGACTGTTGTAGTGGTTGATATGGAAGGACAGGCTAGATAGGCCATGTGGTCTTTTTCTGTCATCGTGTTTCTATGAAGAAAGCTTCCATTCTCAGCCTGCCCCCATGAGACTGCACATGGAGGGAAAGAATGTTGCAGGGTCTGCACGTCCACGCCAGAATGACCAGGCCTGCTGCAAATGGAAAGAATTCTGGGGAGAACAATTCGGACTCAGAAAGCTCTACTCACAGAAATGACCCCCCCTACACTCAGGGGCATAGTTGCCATCAATCCCCTGGAGAATGGGGAGAAGCCCCCAGCACAAACATCAGATCCTCCAACCAAGTGAACATACCCATAGCGCCATCCGCCACTTCCTGCCCTGAGGCAGGCAAGGTCAAGCTAACAGCATCCCCAGGCTGAGAAAGGGGAAGTAGGCTCTCCAGGGATGATTCAGAAGTAGCCATGCAGGAAGAGCAGAATACAGAAGCCAGAGATGAGCATCTCGCTTGCCACCAAACAACATCAACTGGAAGAAGACATAAGAGATAAGACAAGTGTCACAACAGCACACGCTAAGGCTACAGCGGCCCGACAAGTGCGTGTTACCTGTGCTTTTACTACAGCACGCGTTACAGGTGCTAGGGTAGAAGCGCGCGTTGGAGCCTTTTGAGCAGAATGTGCGCATGGACCACATGACCGCCAGGCATATAGTAGAGCATACTCTATTAATGTGTGTAGAAAACAGCAGGAAACCCCCACCCAGTGTCAACAGTCACCAGCGATCTACCCCAAATTGCTTTCCCCATAGAGAATCGGGAGCTCCCAACAAGGACAATGACGAGGTCAATCCTTCACCCCATGGCAGAGAATTCATGCTGGACTCAGCTCTATTCTCCTGGAACTATTTAGCTGGCTTTGCAGCACTGTGTGTAAGGTGGCTGGCAGGCAGATCCCTCTGAGAGCCTTCTGCAATCTTTGGGAGAGAGCAGGAGGGAGGGAGCGTTGAGGTTGTGTGAGGCAGTCATACTCTTCCAGATCCTTCCAATTTCTGGCTGCTCAACAGGCCCTTATCCCGAGTAAGAGCGTGGAGCTGCACCAAATTTTCCCTCCTCCTATGGCTACCAAAAAGACCGCAGTCGTGGAACTTAGTGAGAGATCAAAACGAACGCTGTCATTCCCAAGCATGTTAAATCAATCTTTTCCCCTCAAATCTTCAGGATTTTCTTCAGAGAGGAGAAAGTTCATCCATCATCTGCTGGAGACAAAGAAATACTGAAGGGACCTCAGGTGGCTGAGGTGAATAGAGGCATGAGAGTGATATCATTGAAAACAGGACTTTTCATTGGTTGGTTTTCTCGACCAATATGCTGGTAGGGGAACACAACCAACTTGTCTGGACTGATCTAGCAGGATGATATGGAATTAAGTTTATACCAGAGGCCATATGAAAAATAAAGGGGATATGCGCCATGGCTTCCCAACCCATTGCTCTAACCACTAGGCTACTAGTGCATGCTTCATAAATACTGTACTATTTTAAATAACAGAGAGACATCAAGATCACCAGCAAAATGTAGCATTTGCTGATACTCCTGCAATTCATAGGACAATACCATGGTTAAAAGTTGTTTGTCAAAATAATCAACTGGATCCCAAAGTCATAGTAATAGAAATAATGTTTCTATGGGTACAGAGAGCAGAATGGTAGCCTTACACTGGTGCCCCAAGAAATTGTTTGAATTAGTGCCCAGTGCTTCAACCACCAGAATATGCATGTGCCTTTAAGGGGGGTTTTTTTTTGGGGGGGGGGGGAGGGGAGGGGAGAAGGTTTGACCAAGAAAAACTAGATAAACAAATATGACGTTTTGCTGTTAAGAAATGTGATTTAGTTCTGCACCATTAGGTGGTGCAGCAGTGCAGATAGGTGTGTCCCCCTTGGCCCATACAATGGTGTGGCCTGTGTGACAGAATTGTAGGCCTAACATTGCTCAGAACTTGGGTGAAATAGTTAAACTTTAGTTGTGCTCATCATCAACATAGTGTAACTCCCTAAAGTAAAACAGAAATTGAAAGTAAAAGTAGTTTCTTGAGGTTTTTTTTAAGGGTCCTTCTAAAATTGCAGTTTTAAAACTTGATGCCACACTGCATTTACTGTGTAACCACACTAATTCTAAACTTTCTGCAAAGAAAATGGCAGAAAAAAAAGGAAACAAGAAATACACATACTCACTTCACGTTCTGTAAGGAAGTAAGTCTCCTAGTTGAAGTAGTTGAGAAATCAGAATTCAAGAAATAAAATGAGCACCAAGGATCCCTTAAGGAGAAGAGGGTTGTAAAGATTGGGGGTTGGTTTAGATGGACAGACTGAATACAGGCCTTATAATCATTTTCTGCCATCACATTCTATTCTTCAAGGTACAAGTACTGATCTAAAATATTATTTTAAGTAACTCAGGTGCAGTCTTGAAGAAAGCAGTAACCAGCAAACTATGATGGTTGGATTATACAAAAAGAAGTACTGAGAGAATGCAAAAAGGGCCGAGGGAGGATTTGGATTTAGTTCGTATTTTTCGGTAGTAGCTAAAAGTGAGTTATATTCAGGCACAGTCGGTATTGCCCTGTCCCTGGAGAGCTTACTTTCTAAGTTTGTACCTGAAGCAATGGAGGGTTAAGTGACTTGCCCAAGATCACATGGAGCATCAGCAGAATTTGAACCTTGGTTTCCCTGATTCTCAGTTAACCATTAGACTATTCCACCAGGAGTGAAGAAAGGACCTCAGACAACTACAAATGAACATAAAAGGCACAGTTGGTTCTCTTTAGGCAGGTTCTAACTGAACTGGAAACCTGAAGAAAGCATAAGAACATAAGATATGCCTCTATCATATCCCCAAGGTAAAGGGCCCTTACCTTTCCTCATAGGGGTATCCTTCCATCCACTTTATCATTTTGATGACTCTTCTCTGTACGTTTTCTAATTCCACTATATCCTTTTTAAGATATTGTGACCAGAATTGCGCACAATATTCAAGGTGCGGTTGCACCATGGAGCATTACAGAGGCGTTATAATAATGCTTTGTTTTATTCTCTATTCCGTTCCCTATGATTCCTAGCATTCTATTTGCTTTCTTGAATGCTGCTGCACACTGGGCAGAGGGTTTCAACATATTATCCACGATGACACCTAGATCCTTTTCCTGGGTGGTGGTTCCTAATGTGGAACCTTGATTTGTGTAACCGTAGTTTGGGTTGTTCTTTCCTAAGTTTGTAACTTTGCACTTGTCCACATTAAATTTCATCTGCCATTTGGATGCCCAGTCTCCCAATTTATCGAGGTCCTCTTGCTGATGGGTCACAGGCAGAAAACATTCATGGACAAGTTAAAACAAAAGCAATATAATTCTGTTCTGAAATGTAATTGCCTACTAAAACTGTATTTATAATCTTTTATGCTATGCTTATTTATATACCCTCACTACTAGGAATTTAACTAATTTTAAATGATTCTGCTGAATTGAAAACTAATGCTTGGATTTTCAGTCAGCGGGTGAGGGATGGGGGCTCCGAGGAGTGGCATATGGGTTAATTACATCACTAAACACCTAGACAGAGAAATGGCATGCCATTTACAATGTCCATATAAAGGATGCTTACAAGCTTTTACATATATTATTACTTGAAACAGATTCCATTTACTAGTGGGTCCCAATAGGGCAACTGGAAGAATTCTTATAACTAAGGAGAAATGCAGAAAACATTTTGAAACTTATTTAATGGAAACCTGCCAACAGAAACTGATCAGTAGTAGTAACAGAACCTCTAGTTCTAAGAGCATAAGAAATGCCATCCTGGGTCAGAGCAAAGATACATCAAACCTACCATCCTGTTTTCAACAGTGGCCAAGCTATTTAACAAATACCGGGATCACAAAGAAAACAAAATCTTCTCATATTGATTGCACCCAGGGATAAAATGCAAATTTTACCAAATCAACTTGGCTAATTATGGTTTACTGAGCATTTCTGTCACAAAAAGTGGCAGATTTGTGTGATACTTTATAAACTAACCAATATAGTGAGGCATGAGCTCAAGAACAAGAGTCTACTTTGCGCTCCCCTCAATTAGCTTTGAGACACCTAGCACCTCCTTCAGCAAAATAAAATTGCAAGAGGACCTTGATAAACTGGAAAACTGGATGTTCAAGTGGCAAATTAAATTTAATGTGGACAAGTGCAAAGTTATGCACCTAGGAAAGAACAACCCAAACTATGTTTACATGATGCAAGGTTCTATATTAGGAACCACCACCCAGGAAAAAGATTTAGGCATCATCGTGGATAACATGTTGAAACTCTCCGCCCAGTGTGCACCAGTGGCCAAGAAAACAAATAGAATGCTATGAATCATAAGGAAAGTAATGGAGACTAAAACAAAGGATATTATAATACCTCGTTCCACCTTGAATATTGTATGCAATTCTGGTCACTGTATCTTAAAAAGGATATAGTGTTATTAGAAAAGGTACAGAGAAGAGCCACCAAAATGGTAAAAGGGATGGAAGGATATCGCAATGAAGAGAGGCTGAAAAGGTTAGGGCTCTTTAACCTGGAAAAAGAGAGGGAAGATATGATAGAGATCTATAAATTAACGAATGGAATGGAACAGATAAATGTAGATACACCATCAAAATATAGAAAGACTAGGGGACATGCAATGAAGATAGTGTAACCTATTTAAGACTAATAAGAGAAAATATTTTTTCACTCAACACGTAATCAAACTCTGGAATTTGTTACCAGAGGATGTAGTAAAGGCTGTTAGTGTAGCTGGGTTTAAAAAAGATTTGGACAGGTTCCTGGAGGAAAGATCCATAAATCATTATTAAAAGGGACCCGGGATATCACTGCTTGACCCAATACAAGCATTGTGGAACCTGTGTTCTTTGTGGAAACTGCTAGGTATGTATGACCAAGATTGGACATTGGTGGAAACGGGATACTGGGCTTGATGGACCTTGGTCTGACCCAATATGGCATATCTTATATTCTTAACTTAGTTTATTCACCTCAACTGTAATCATCTAGACACCATCCCTCCCAGAAAACCTATATAAAAATGCATATTTGGACATCTCACTTTTAAAACTTTCTTTTGTAAATATGAGAGATTTCAAAAAGCGACTTCCAAAGAAAATGGACTATATACATACCGCCAGTGTATTGTTTCTAAAGGCTCTGGTACGTATATCCAGAGCTCTTTCATTAATACACGAGGTCAATGAAAAAGGTGTAGTACTCGGTACCCTGTATACTTCCCGAAGGCGAAAAAGTGCACACTGATGACTCGCTGAATATGTGCAGCTACCAGGACCTAGGACCTATTGCTTTGCTTTGAGGGGGTCAACAAGAGAAGAAGCAGTCCTATGCAACCGCCTTATTTGCCTAGCGGTTGGGCCGAGGCCTCCTCTCCTACCTGTCAGCCGCTGTCACCCCTGGGTTCTGCTTTCTTCTTCCCCGCCACTCTCTTTCGTTTCTCCGCCGGTGAACGTTCGCGCAGGCGCCTTTTCCCGCATCAGCGCGGATAGGGCGCTTTACTGTGTACGTCATCCGCCTGCGCCTGACCCCTCCCACACCCGGCCGGCCGCGGCGAGCGGGTGATGGGAAGCGAGTGAAGCGTCGATCGGGCAGTGATGGAGAGTCGGTGGTGCACGTGTGAGCAGTGCCCGGGAGCCAAGCCATAAGGCCACCGATCGGGGTCTGCTGGAGCCGGAGGGACCTCGGACTGTAACCATGCAGGTTCGATTAGAGCTGATGATGGCTGTTAGCTGCAGATAACCGCGTCCCAGCAGTTTGCAAAGGTGGCCTAGGGCACGTTGGGAAATTTCACAGCACCCGAGACGAGCTTTTGCGCACAACACTAGAGATTTAGGCCTCAGTATTACATTTCTCATATTGTTTAAACGAGTCATGCATTCAGCTATTAAACCCTGTAGACTATATATTACAAAGAAAGAAAAGTATTAGGATCCGTCGGAGAAGAACTGAGGTTTCATGCATAGTGAGCAGTTAATATATATTGATCATGCTGATCCATCAGGAACTCTGGGTTGCGTGTTAGTTCAGTGTGTCATAGTAGTTATGCATTTCTCCTACTGGAAAGTATTCACACTGGCATTGTCAAAGACTTGTAGCAGATTACATCTAGGTGAGCTATTTGCAGATCTGTCCTCATTTGCTTGGGATGTCAAATAGTTAGCAAGTAGTATATCACGAAAGTTATTACTTATATTTGATTTGTAGAAGATTGTGATCGGTAACGTTGTATTTATGAAAGAATATAAAAAAGATCATGTTAATTAGAAATGTAAAGGAACAGTATCCCCTACCTTAGCCAAAATATTAAACTTGTTGTTTTACTGTTTGTTGGTCTTATTTTTAGGTCTTCTTTTTTTCATTCTCCCCCCTCCCCCCAAAGATTTTCTTAGATTTTCACATCTTTGGATTAAAAGGTGTGCACCCTTTATTGTGAACATCGTGGCCTAACACTTCAACGCTGACTACATTAGCCAATAAAAAATTTACACTTGCCAGATTTAGTCACCCTGAGATCAGAGAAAGGATTAGCAGACAAGGGGGAAGGAAATTAGTGTTTTATGGCACACACATTAGTGATCTGTTTATGTGCAGGTACTGCGATGCCTTTTGTGCAGGTGGAATCATAGGACAGTAGAGTAGTTGCTGCATTTTTTGCTTACTGAGTGCTATCCCCTGCCCCCCCCCCTCCCCTTCACTGTTTCCATCACATTGTCTTGTGTTTGTCTTAAGGCGTGCTTGGTGTGCAAGTGTGCTGTCTACCTCTGGTCTGTTGGTGCTTTAGAGAGTACAAAAAAGGAACATCTGGGCAGAGAGGATGGAGAGTTCCCGGGGACCAACAAGCGAGTGTGATGGGCTTAGTGGTGATCAAGAGGCTAGAATGTCTTTTGGAGATATGCAGCTGGAGGAGTTGGCGCAATGGAGGAGCATGCAAGTGAAGGAGGAGGAAGAAGAGGAGGAGGGTGAAGAGCAGTGGTGGAGTGTGCAGGTGAAGGAGGAGGACGGGGAAGGAAGTAGTCAGGAGGATGAGGTCGGTGGAGATGAACAGGAGAGACTCAGAAAGAAGAGAAGGTGGGTGGATAAACAGATAGACGAGGGAGAGGACATAAAGATAGCAGGGAGTGGGAGAAACAGAGATGAAGGGAGGGAACTACAACAACCAATCCAATGGACAAAAGTGGCAAACCAGACAAGAACAAGCACTGGACCTCCTGCTCCCAGGCCACGCATCCGCCAGCTCCGGTTCACAGCCCAGGAAAATGAGCTCTTACTAGAGAGGATCATCGACAATTACAGCATCCTTTTTGGAAGAGATGCTAATAGGAGATCCTTGGCTACCAAGGGCAAAATCTGGAAAGCTATCGCCACAGAGGTCAGCAGCTTGGGTGTCTCACCCAGAACAGTGAAGCAGTGCAAGCATCGGTATCGTGATTGCAAGAGGACACTGAAGGACAAGGTAGCCAAAATACATCAACACCAGCAAAAAAATGGAGGAGGGGGACCTTGCTTCATTCGCCTAACCCGGCTAGAGGAGTGCTTCTGGGCTGTTTTGGGATCAGAAACTGTGGAAGGTCTGTCAGGTGACCTGGATACGGCTGAAGCAACAGCTGTAGAGAAAGCAGGTGAGAACCCTATGTTTTGCTCTCAGATATCTACTTTAGGAGTGAATTTCCCCTATCCAGAGTAGTGATTTTCCTAAGCTACCAACCTTTGGAGGGTAGAAGGGTGGAGGATTCTGATTCTGGTCTTAAGAGGGGTTAGTGGTGGAGGACTTAGTCCCCACGAGAAGGCGGTAGATTTAGTCTCTGAGTAGAATGGGGAGAGGACAAGTGTTACTGCTCTTTATACTCATACTGTACTTACCTGGTTCTCCTTGTTCTTCCACAGGTCCTAGTAAGGAGCAGGAACATTCGGGATCTGCTCAGTCCACAGCCAGGGCCCAAGATATATCGGATTCCACTGATTCCAGCACAGAGGAGCATTCTGAGGGACGAGAAACACGAGATTCAGATATCCCACCGCAGAGCCAGCCTTTAAATGAGAAAGAAGAGAATGAAAGGGTGACAGCAACAGAACTTCAGTGGCCAACTGCACCCTCTCCCAGTCCACTTGTGAAGCCATGCACATCTGACCAGAGCATCCCACCTCTGGTACTGGAATCTCAGCCAACTGCACCCATCTCCATGGTGGAAGACCAGATCCTTGCAGGGCAGCAACGTCACGACAGCACGATTCGCTCTGGAATGAGGGGACTTCGTGCTGAAATTCGCCAGCTACGCTGGGACGTGCGTCAATTCCACCAGACCCTTGGTGAAATTAGAACTGTTCTGACACAGGTGGGAGATCGAATACAAACATCCTCTGACCAAGTAACTGCTGCCATCAGAGACCTCAATCATATCCTTGTCCAAGGCTTTGAAGCCTTGCGACCACAGCAACCCGTGTCTACCCCTTCCAGTGAGTCTGCATCTAGCACTGTGACACTGCGCAGCAGCCCCCGTCAGAGGACACCCAGGACAAGAGGTGGACATGGCAGGAGGCGCAGCTTCTATGGGGGCAGAAAACTGCCTGTCGACCCCTCCTAAATCAGCTCTAATAGGAGGGGGGAGGCATCTGGATTCATCTTACCTGCTGTGCCTTGTTTTCAGAGCCTGTCTGACCCCATTGTCTACCATAGACATGGCCTTTTCTTACAAGATGGCAGCTGCTAAGAGAAAGACCCTGCACCATGCTGTTAGCTGTGAAGATGCTTTCAGCGGGTGCAGTCCTGCCTGGAGATGTCTTGTTCCATGAGACGCCTGGTCCCATTGGGGTGGCATGCTATCTGGTGGTGCAGTGTCCCACAGAACTCATGGTGTCAACGCATCTTTTTCCAACCAGCTGGCTGTTGGTGCTATCTGGACCTTGATTATGCCTTCCTGGGATGACCATAGGGCCCCTTACCAGAAAATTTGGTTTGTGCTGCACCCTTGACAACTCCTCCCAGGAATTATCGTCTGGTGATGACTTCTTTATGGCTACCGATCAGAGTTGCTGGCTAAACCTGAGTTTGGCTTTTTGAAGCCAGGAGCTGCTGTTGCTGCTATCGTCCTTGGAGAATCCGCTTGGATCCCTGATGTTCACAGTGGTGCCGGAGATGACCTGCCTACAGACTGCTTGCATGTGATGCGCCGTTGGCCCTCAAGTTGCTGCAGTGACCTACCTACAGACTGTTTCCAGCTTCTTCATGGCAGAGTATGTGTTGTGCTGTCATGCACTGCAGGCTAAAAGCAATAGGACACAGTGACTATGTGTGACTTGTTTCTGTTTTCTCTATGGAGCTTTTATTACCTTTGTGTTGTGTACAGTCTTGCCCACTGTTTTACTACTTGTTTATGGCAAAGGTTGTGTAATCCTGCATTCTTTCTTGTCTTGATTATGTTTTGGGCCTGCTTGGTAGGCATCATCCCCAGTCAATGACATCCTTTTGCCAATATGTGTTGGCAACATGAAACCCTAAGTTCCCCTCCTCCCCCATCAGTCTTGAAACTGGAGCATGCCCAGTAGCACAAATATCAGCTGGGGAAGAGGTACATGGGAGGTGAGAGAGCCCTTCACGGGCTCAGCATAAGGCGTGCCTGCTTCCTCTCACCAAATTCCAGTGATCGACCAGATAGACTGAGGAAGGCAGCAAGAGGCGGGCCAGATCAGGACAGCAGCATTCTGAAATATCAAGGTTTAGCTGCCAACCTTTGGTTACTTTTGCCATCCCCCCACTTTTGAAACCGTAGGTAGTTTGGTGAAGGGTAAGATGCTTACAGACAAAGGCATCCTCTGTCATCCAGCTTCTGACCCCGTTTGTACGTTTATGTAGTGCAGTATAGAGGGTCCAAAGATAATCCTCATTAAGATTTAATGTCATTTGAAGTCTGATACCTGAGTTCAGTGTCATGATGCATATGGCAATCAAGCATTAGCTCAGCCATTTTTGTAGGGAAATACTATAAGGCACCATTTGATCCAGAAACCTGAACAGATTTTTCAACATTCCAGATGTATACTGACAGTGAATGCATGCATGTCTTATACATTCTTTCTGCTGTGGTCCTTAGGTTCTCAATAAGAAGCGAGGTGCCACTGTCAAAAGCCATATTTGGCATCCTATTGAAAAATCAACAGGAAACAACTATTTGTTGTACTGGATATTCTGTGGATTACAGGCAGGTGCTAACATTGTGTTTGATGCGGGCATCCCTGGCCATCTGGAAAAAGCCATTTAAGAATCCAGATATTGTCCTGTGTGGCTGTCATTGCTATATAGATAACAACCTAATGGGAATGATCCTGTAGGGCATGGTGTAAATGAATGAGAGTCGGTGAATGTAGAACATTCCCCCCTCCCAAGAAAAGCAGCATTGACTGTACACGACCTCTGAATGGCAGAAGAGGGCAGCGTGATGCAAGATATGAAATGATGGGAGGGTCCCAGGCATCACGTTCAGAATGCTCATGTGCTTATCGCACACCATCTCTAAGCTGAGGGAATGATAGTAGCTGTGATTGTAGTAGAGCACTTCCTTTTCATGATGTTACATGGTACAATCAAGAGTATCCATTATAGCTGACAAGCAACATTGAATTAGAAATCCTTTATGGGCACAAAGAAGAATTTTAAACTTGCAAAAGGCTGATTAGGCAACAGCATTTTGAATATAATGTTCAGTGGATTCTACGTTGGCAAATGTAAAGTGACAGTGGAGTTACAACAAGGACATTGCTAGTCCCAGTCTCCTTTATTGTCTTTGTAAGTGATGTTGTGGAAGGTCTAGAAAAGAAAGTGCCTGTTTTGCCTTTGGCCATTGGCGGTATATCAAATGAACACAAACTGTAACTATAACTGCAGATAATATATCGTAAAAGATAGATAAGATGAAAGATGCCTTCAAAACATTCATGCATTGGGTCTGCACAAATCTAAAAGCCAAATAACAGTTTGGAAGGAGGAAAAACTAGCAGTTGCAAAGCAGAAGAGAGCAAGGAGCCATCTCTGTCAGCTCAGGGTTGGGAAAGCTAATAGTGCATTTGGGTGCATAAAGGGGCCCATGTAATGAGTTGCAGTATTTGTAGCATGCAGGTTAAATATAGTGTTGTGTACTAAGGACCTACATGAGGCTCATAAGCCCACTAATACAGTCACACTAAAAATAGCATCCGTGCATAATTTTTAGTGCAACCAATATGAGATTTATTTGCCAAAGGATCAGCGTTCTGTTTAATTTCCTCATACAAGACCATAGAGGCCCTTAAACTTGAATGTTACCTCCAGATTGCATCTCTCTTTGGAAGGCCTCCCTGGCTGCTTCAGGGATAAAGTATCGTGGCAGATGTCTGCCTGCTTACTTGCCTCTGGTTTGTTGACTGGAGACGACTCCTCCTGTCTCCTCTCTCCCACATGCCCTCCATCCTGGCTTTGCAGCCGTAGTGGCCAGAAGGCTGTATTGTATCGTATTTGAGCAGGGACTGTCTTTTTTTTTGTGTGTCTGTACAGCGCTGCGTATGCTTGGTAGCGCTTTATAAATGCTTAATAATTATAATAATAATATTGCCCTCATAAGTTCTTGTGAGCATTGCCTGCCTGTGGTAAGCACTGGAATTTACTGCAGGTTGGTACTTAGGAACATACGAGCTAAGCAACTCATCATCCCTCCTTTCCATGCAGGTTAGCATATTTGAATATGAGGCATGATACGCAACATAGCGCCATGTTTCAGGCTTGTAAGAACAGAGGAGAGTACTATGACGTCATTTAATTGAGTCCCTATTAAAAAGGGAGGAAGAGGTCGGGCTAGTCATTCAGCTGGAAAATGCCCGATGAAAGGCTAGAGGAACTTACAAGCCTAAAACATGGCGCTATGTTGCATATTATGCATGAATGATTGTTTGGCTTGACTCTGAGAGTGCTGAGAAGTGCCCCTAACATCTGTTGTAATTTAAGCGAGACTACATGTTCCATGTGAGAAGATCTGAGTGGACTAAACACGTATGTCTCAGCGTTATCCTTAACCAGCAAGAACAAGAAATTCATGTTCAGGAGAAACAATGAGATACGTTTTTCTTGTTTTACAATTAATGGTTTTCTGCTGGACTAGGAAATATTCAAGTCGGTAAAGGGGCTTGCTCAAGCATTTCCCTTGGTTTAACTGCTACACTTTTTAAGCATGTCGAGCTGGTAGTTCCGGCTCGTATAAAACAAATAAAAAGGAAAAAGCTGCCTTGAGAAGGGTTCCCTCAAGGCAACTCTTCCAACAAAAATATTGTTGAGTAAAGATTAGGGATTTAAGGGTTGAGATACTATTGATTATTTATTTGTTCACCTTTGGTGGTTTAGTGATTAAATCCATGCCTAAGGCAAGTTACAAGCAGGTACACAAGTTATGCCCCTGTCAAAGTGGACATACCATCTACGTTGTACCTGAGGCAATGAAAAGTGATTGCCCAGGGTCACAAGAAGCATCAGTGAGAGAAAAGGATTTGAACCCTGGATGCTCTGGTTCTTAGAATGCTGCTCAAACCACTATGCTGTTCCTCCATTGCCTATTACAAAATGTAGCAGATTATGTAAAAATATTTAGTGTGAGTTTTAATAATGGCCCTTCCAACTGATGATGCAATCATTATTTGGTAACAGTTTTGATGAGGAAAAATGAGATTTTTACCTGGCAGGAGGAATTGGGGGTGGGGGGGTTTCTATATTAGGTACTGATATTTTCATGTTCAGAAATTACTGCAGAGTGTTTTCGCCAACATGGTTGGGCACTATATAGAGAGAGCCTTTGAAGAGAGTGTTCATTTGTATCAAGTGCATTTAGGGTTCGTAAGACGTTATTGACTGCTTTGACAGGTTCTAAGAGTCAGTTGTTCTTCTGTTGGGTAGCATGACCTTTAAGACAAAATCATGACCAGACCCAAAGGTACTTGGCATAATAACCCCTATTACAATCCCGTCATCCCTTAAAATGTGTATTTTAGCCCTGCAGTGAAACTGCTACTTACCCAATGCTCTGAATGAAAAGTGATTCTGTGAAGAGTTACCATGCACCCTGTACACTCCTCCCATCTTTCATCTCTCTAATTCCCCTGTGCATAATGGTTTTATGTACCCTTGGATTTGTCAGAACATAGATGTAGAAGAGTGTAAGAGAATGTTGACAGAGAATAATGTGATAGTAAAAACTCTGGAAGTAGGTTACAGTTGTGACATAATTTATTTTGAAGAAGTGATGCCACTGTTATTTCCTCACAATAAAGTATTTCAGAAAATATTAAAAAGCCATATAATAAAAAACAAAATAAGGGAAGCAAGGGTTTTTTTTATTTTAAATAAATGAATCCATGTTTTAATATGTGAACCTCAGTTTTTAAATGAAAAAAAAAAGTCTACTGGTTAAAAATAGTGACAACTTAAAGCCATTTGGCATTGTTCAGAACTTTTCCTTTGATAAATGCTGATCAGGTATTGATATAAAAATCTGCAAAGCAAACAGTTGTCAGTTATTTAATATTACCTAAAGCTAACAGCAGCGGAACACCTTTTTGGTTGGGGGGGGGGGGCACAAAGTAACCAATCTCCACCCATAACTCCCAGGTTTTTCTGATGTCATGCAAGGTGGCAAGTTGTTTGGGTCATGGCTTTTGTTGACTACTTAACTACCCTGCCTATGCTTTAAGCTATTTTCTGGCAAAAAAAAAAAATCTGAAGGGATGAGACTTATGTCATAACTGACAGAAGAGAAAGATAGATGTAAAGTATAGTGAATGTATTTGTTAAACTTGTTTTATTAAGAGGTCAATTTTCAAAGCTACTCAGCTAAGCAAAGAATTAGCTGGCTAGATCAAATCCTTTGAAAAAAGGATTGGGCTGCGTCATTGAATTTTTAGTTTGTAAATTTGGCTGATCGAGTTTTGGATGGGCTCAGGTGCAGGGCTAAACCTGAGGAAGGGGGGAAAAGTAAGGCAGCTCGTTTCTAATTTGACTGGCCTAATATAGGTGCTGCCATAACAGCCTAAACCTGACTGAGTATACCCCATTCCCATCCTGCAGGACTGTAAAGTAACTGTTCTTGTTGAGAATCTCCCTATCCCACTTGAAAAATATTACTACTTCTCTTGTCCCTGCCATATTTCTACCCACATCCCTTAAGATTCCCCAAAACTCATCCGCCATGCTCTCAACTGAACTGGCTTTTCCTCCTGCCACTATGGTATCCGGCATTGCTTTGACAACAGAGCTAGGAGTGATGCAACAAATGTCGGAGCAGCAGTAGACATTGAGCTGGCAGGAGAGAAGAGTGAGTTCTACTGGCTTTGCTGGAGCCATTGTAAGCGAGTGAATTTTGGGGAGACAGTAGGGGAAGAAAAGGTGAAGGATCGCAAGAAGTGCAGTTGCCTTTCTCCATGACTTCAGGTGAGGGGACAGAGGGATGAAGATTTTTTAGCTGTTTTACATTTTTTTTAAAAAAGGACTTAGCCACCTAGAGAGTAATTTTATAACAGGATATCTAATTTTTACAGCAGATATGCGCGTAAGTTACCCATAGTAGTTTAAAAGGGAAGGTTTGTGCATACTTTCCCTCTGTAAAATTACCCTACAGAAAGCACCCGCACGTTTACACCTGTGCTTGGGTGCACACAAATTTGCTGGTTTGTTTTATGTGCTTGTACACATATGTATGAAATATGTGCATAAGTGCAAACTCTGCTTACACCTCACCCCTTGGATAAACAGGCACCTGTATCCTGGGCAGTTTCAGAAAAGGTGATTGTGTGTAAAACACTGTTTTGCACACTGAAATGCTTTTTAAATTGTTTTTAGCAGGGGAATGAATTATTTGCTGCCCTATTTGGCATTATATGCTTTGTATTGGATACATATTGGTTTTATTTTTGAAATTTAAAATGTTATATATTGCACTTTGTTTTATTTGTATATGATCTGCATTGAACTTGGTATTTTCCTTTAGAGAGGCAGAATCTAAACTTAAATTTTATGATAAACACCCTCCTTCCCACTGATTTTTAACAATGGAGTAATTTTATAAAGCTTTCTTAGCAATATTTTGTACTCAGAAAATGGTTCATAAAATTGTGAGGCTGAACATGTGCATTGAATGTAGGGGCTTAGAAAGCGCACCCATCTTTTTTACAGACCTTGTGATGGAGCTGGAGGGAGGGGGCAGAATAGTGTCATATGTACAAATTTTATTTATTTAAGAGGTTTTTTAATCATTTCAGTCAAAGAGGTTTTACAATATACATGGTAATATACATTAAACAAGGACATTGATTGGATTTTTCTTAGGCAATGGAGGGTGACTTGCCCGAGGCCACAAGGAGTGCTAGTGGGAAATGAACCCTGGTTTCTTCATTCCCAATCCTGTGCTCTAACCATTAAGCTACTCCTCTACTCCATGGGTGCATGCACATATTTAGTTTGTGTGAGAATATTTGTGTGCTATTAGAGATACTTCTGGGTGTCTTTTTAAAATTTAGATGCTAACTTTTACAAAACACAAGGCATACATTACATGCTAAAAATATTTAATATACAGCAGGTAACACAACATGTTTATTCAAGGTGGATAATTATGAAGCAACTAAGCTCAACTCTGACCCTGCTAACTCACAGGTATGCAGTTTCCACTACCCACTTCAGCTTCCCCCATCTCCCCACCATATGGCCTTTTGGCTAGATTTTAGGCTTGTTCCTCTGTCCAACAAGTGAGTTCAAACGCATTCCATGTACAGTTCCCAATTTGTCTCAATTCTCTTAAGATTCCCTTTTAGAAATTGCTGTTAACTTATTGAGAGAAAATAAATCGTCTGCTGTACCTTAAAACCCTTCAGTACTAGATAGAGTAGAATCCAGGCTCAGAAACTGGTCAAGGCCCCCCAGCTTCTGCAGACAGAATCCGCTGAGATAGGTGAGAGAAAGTGAGCTCTTACCGGCCTCCCGGGGTGCCAACGTTACCGGAGTACCAAGGAGTAGACAACACAGCTGGGAAGAATCTGGCCTTCCCGTATCTTTCAGCAATGACTCCTGATCAGCCTTTCTGTGTGGTGGCTGAGGAGGCCTGATCACGTGATTGCCATCAAAGCGCCTGGGATTTCTCTGTGCCGGCTGCTGTCTGTGAGGATTGCGACGCCAGAGGGGGACAGATGGCTAACCTGAGGCTATGGCCCTACCAAAGAATGTGTCCTCTGCCCGTAGAAACTCATAGAACTTTCAGCCAGACCACGCCAATGCAACCATCACAAATTTCCATCCTTAGTTCTTCCGAAATTCGAGCAAGGACTATCCCACCCATGTATTTGCTCAATGCTGCTTAACCTTTTTGCATTGTATGATTAATCAATAACACTAATAATAATAATTATTATTCTATTAAGTTCTCTTCTTCTAACTCTTCCTCTCCATTCTCCTCTTATGGCTCCATATCATTTGTTCTTCCTTTTTATGATACTACCTAACCTTCTCCCCTTACACCAACATCCTCATACCTCCTCTCCTTTTAACCCTCTACCTTTCCCATTTCCTCTCCCATCTTATCCTCTTCCCTCTCCTCAGCTCTCAAACTTCACTTTTTTTTCTTCCTCTCATCCCGCTCTCTTAAAAAACCTCATCCTCATTTCTGCTGTTCTTTCTCCTCTCTGCCTCGCACTCTCTCCCTTCTTTCCTGTGGTGACATTAATCCTAACCCTGGCCATCCTAGATTATTCTTTCACTCCCACTCCTCTCTGTACCACTCTGATCTCATCCATATTCCTCTCCTTTGCCCCTCCTCTCTCCCTTTCTCTTCTGCATTATGGAATACTCATTCCATATCCAATAAACATCCCTTATCTCTTCACGTCTAACTCTTTCCATCTCTTAGCTCTCACTGAAAC
This sequence comes from Ichthyophis bannanicus, assembly GCA_033557465.1. Classification (NCBI taxonomy): domain Eukaryota; kingdom Metazoa; phylum Chordata; class Amphibia; order Gymnophiona; family Ichthyophiidae; genus Ichthyophis; species Ichthyophis bannanicus. The sequence continues at coordinate 869,145,945 of CM066033.1, forward strand.
CTGGCTACGCCCTGATGACTCAGGTTCAGTTGCCACCCTCTGTTAGGGTGGCCACCAATTTTCCCATACTCCTCATGCCATTGGCCATGGAGGTGGTGTTTGTTTGTTTTTTTGTTTTCTCCTTCCTGTCAATTCCAACCCCTCCTACCTCCATCTCACTCCTTTTCCTCCTCTGAAGTCCATTCCATCCACCTTTTTAATCCCTTATCTCTCCATATAGCTGTTATATATAGGCTTTCTGATAAATTCACCTCTACCTTTCTGAATTTGACTCCTAGCTTTCCCTATTTCTTGATTCTTCTTCCCCTTCCCTAATTTTTGATGATTTTAATATTCATGTCGCTAACCCTTCTGACCCCTTTGCTTCTAAAACCCTTTCCCTTTCCTCCTCATCCAGCCTCCAACTTTGCTCTTCTGTACCTACTCATCAGCATAGTCACTGCCTTGACTTGGTTTTCTTCTCTGTCTACCTTCCAATTTCCGTACCTCGGTTTCTCCTCTATCTGATCTTCACCTCCTAATATTCACCCTTCATCACTTCCCACCTCAATCTTACCCAGTCTCCTACCTTTTTAGGAATCTTTATGCTATCAACTCTTTGACTCTCTCTACTATTGTCTCATCATCCTTTCCTTCTTGTTGTCTAAATCTGTTGATGAGGCTATAGTTTCCTATAATACTGACCTCTCTTCTGCTCTAGATACTCTTGTTCCACCTGTCCTACATCCTGTAAGACGCGCAATATCTCAACTATCTACGCCCCTGTGCCCACTCAGCTGAGCGCATTTGGCTCAAATTCCACTCCTCTGACTTTCTTCACTTCAAATTCATGCTTACCTTCTTTCAATCAGCCTTAGCTCTCACCAAACAAAACTACTATGTTCATCTGACTAACTCTTTTGCCACGGACCCTCCCCGTCTCTTCTCAACTCTTAACTCTGTCCTCAAGCACCTCCCCCTCCTCTTTTTGCCCAAACCTTAGCTATTTCTATGACAAAATCCACACGATCAATCTCCAAATCCCCACTAAATCAGCTTCATCCCCTCTTCCCCATCTCCATACCAACGTTTCCCCTCAATCTCTGTTACCCTTTCTTCTTTCTCTAAGATCTCATATGAGGAGGCCTCTCATCTACTTTCCTCTTCTAAACTTACTACTTGCTCTTCAGATACTATCACCACCCATCTCCTTAGTTCTATTTCCTCCTCTATTATCCCTTCCATCTCACATTCTCAGTCTCTTGCTCTCCACTGCCAAGGTCCCTTGGCCTTCAAACATACTGTGATCAGACCTTTCCTTGAGAACCCTTCTCTTGACCATAATTGTCCTTCTAATTATCGACCCATCTCCCTTCTTCCCTTCATTTCTATTTTTTTAATTGTGTATTTATGAATTTTCACATAGTTTCCAAGCATAACACTTGTAAAGGAAAAAGGCAGGGTAGATTAAAGAAATATACAATACAGAAACAATAAACATTTATACTTCCTACCCACTTGCCTATCAAAAGTGAGGACCCAAGAACAGAAACCACATATCTATCAAACATGCAAGAAAAGCATAATAAGGCAGTTTAATCCACAGATTCCTATCCACAGCTGCATATACAATCCTATTGGATTAAATCCGTAGATGAGATAGGGAGGTGAGAACCCACGAAGGCTGCCAGCTGGGGGGTGGGGGTAAAAAAAAAAATTCTGAGACTGTAGACTAATAAGGCACTTATATGTAAATTTTAGAAACTACAACCTCCCCCCCCCCGCAGCTGGACCACTGCCGGCTTGAGCAGAAGGAATTCCTTCCACTACCGCTGAGTCTCGCAGGCCAGATCTGGATATATATGAACTAACAATCCCTTAAAGGTAGTGGAGCGCTTCTGAAAATATCATTCAAACAGCTATTCACAATCAGAAGACAACACTAAGGAAATTAACAAAGTAGCTGGAATCACAGTATCAGTATCAGTCAGGGCCGGATTTACCTTGAGTGAGGCCCTACGCCAACAAAAATTGTGGGCCCAGGGCCTCATTTGCATAAATATTTGCATAATGTTACCATATACTAACTTTTAGTAAACGTGCCTCTTAATGAGTGTATGGATAAAGAAAGACTAAAAGATTTCTACATTACTATAATCCAGTGCCAACTGCCAGACACATTAGGAACTACTACAAACACTGCCCATTTAGAACCCATAGCAAACCCGCCGTATCCTAACAGCACTACCAGGACTCACAAAGCACCATACTCTACCAATCAAAAGGCAACACTGCAAATATTAAACCAATACATTTCAGAGAACAACAATACATGACCTACTGGGGAAAGAGAACAAGTGGCAATGTCAAATAGGAATTATATAAACAGAACACCTCAGCTCAGTTACACATGCAGAACATAGACCATCACCAAACAAGTAATCACAGTTTAGAAACAGGAAGACAATAATTAAACTGGGAATCCCAAAAGCCAAACTTGGAATGTACAACACTGTAGAAATAAAACTATACATTAATTTGCTCTTGTACTAAACAAAGCGCAGAGTTAATGATGCACATTTACCAGAGCTGACATATTCCAATTAATACATTCAAAATAAAGAGATATTTTTCTACCTTTTGTGCATTTTTTTCAGCTGCAATTGCTCCAGCCACTTTCTTCTGGTTTCTTCGTGGCTTCTGCTAACTCTTCATCGTCTGCTGTCCATTTGTCCTTTCTTCTCTCTTCTAGTTTTTTTCCATTCTCTCTCTACATCTGCTTTAACATACTAATCTTTCTCCTTTTGCTCTTTCCTCATTCCTATTTCATCCACTCAAATTTTACCCCTCCATCCTCAATCCCCACTTACTCTCCCAATACCCGGCCAATGGTAGATTTTTTTATCCCTCCCACACAAAATATTTTTCCCTTCTCCATTTTACTCTTCCAGCCCCATCCCATTCTAATCCTCCCCCAACATCAGCTCCCTTCTAGTTCCAGCCTCACCCAGCATCCATTCCCTTCTAGTCCCTGCATCAGCCCATTTCCAGTCCTAGCCACCCATCAGCCCATTTCCAGTCCTAGCAACCCCCCAAACCAATACCAGTCCTAGCCCCCCATCAGCCCACTGCCCATTATCAGTCTTAACCCCCCAAAGCCCATTACCAGTTCTAACCCCCCCCCCAACACCCCATCAGCCCACCTCCAGTCTTAACCCCCCCAGCCCACCTCCAGTCTTAACCCCCCCAGCCCATTTCCAGTCCTAGCCCCCCCATAGCCCATTACCAGACAGCCCCCATCAGCCCACAGCCCATTACCAGTCTTAACCCCCCCAAAGCCCATTACCAGTTCTAACCCCCCCAACAGCCCATTACCAGTCCTAACCCCATCAGCCCACCTCCAGTCTTAAACCCCCCAGCCCATTTCCAGTCCTAGCCACCCCATAGCCCATTACCAGACAGCCCCCATCAGCCCACAGCCCATTACCAGTCTTAACCCCGACCCCTAGCCCATTACCAGTTCTAACCCCCCCAACAGCCCATTACCAGTCCTAACCCCATCAGCCCACCTCCAGCCTTAACCCCCCCAGCCCATTTCCAGTCCCAGCCCCCCCAATAGCCCATTACCAGTCCTACCCCCCCCCCCCCCATCAGCCTAAAGTAAAATTTAATAAAAAAAATACCTGCTGGCTGCCGCCGCGGGGCCCCCTCTGCTGCCGCGGCAGCATGGACTGACCCGCAGGGCCCCCTCTGCAAGCTGAATCAATCGGTCCATCCGTCCCTCCCTCCCTCTGTGCAGGCTTTGAGAGGCGCGAAGGGAGAGTGTCTCCCTCGCGTCTCTGTTAAGCCCGTAGGGGCTGATGGGAAATTTCCCATCTCAAAGCCTGCACGGAGGGAGGGACGGACGGACCGATTGATTCAGCTTGCAGAGGGGGCCCCGCGGGTCAGTCCATGCTGCCGCGGCAGCAGAGGGGGCCCCGCGGCGGCAGCCAGCAGTTTCTTTTTAAAATTTTATTTTAAAAAAAAGCTAATTTGTTCGAATTTTGTGGGCCCTTGCCAGCTGTGGGCCCTACGCCACGGCGTAATGGGCGTATAGGTAAATCCGGCCCTGGTATCAGTAGATTCAAGAATATTAAAAATATTTAAAATATCAACATGTAAATCAGGAGGAGAGGTCTGCTGAGAATCTGCAGAACCTTTCTTCTGAAACAGAACACAATACACTTTGGAAAAGGAGGTTGGGATTCAGATGGCGCCCCTAATACTTCAATCAGGTACTGTTTCAACATATCTCTCACCAACACTAGAGGTGAACGTGGAAAATTCACTAAATATAAGTTCATTGACTTGATTCTCTAGCAGTTCAGTTTTAAATTTCATAGCAGATAAATCTTTTGTAGTCAAAGAATAGTAGTTCTCATGCTTCTGTACCTCCAATTGCAACTTTGTAACAATACCTGATTCACTAGCATTGATCTGAGATAGCAGTGTTAGATTCAACTAGCAGTGCTATTCTGTTCATCTGCTGTACCAGTATGTCACCCAAGGAGGAAATTGACGTTCATATTGACTCAAGGGAAAAAGTTGCTGGGCACTCCAAGGAAAACAAAATCAGAAAATTAGAACTGGAATCCACCATGTTCCCAGCAGATGCAGGGGGTCCTCCTGTCACCCCAACATGTGTTGCTCTTCGTACCTCACTTTCCATATCCCTCCAGTAATGTGCTTCTCCCATAGCCAAGGCAGTGATTGCAGATGCTGGCTCAGCCACCGGCCCCATCCCATTTGCACTGTCGCCTGCCGATAGAGCTGCACGTTCCATCATGAAGTCGGTGCCTCCGGAAACAACAGGGTGGAGTAATCCAACAGGTAAAGCAGGAGGGAGCCGCAGCTCTGGCAACAAGTTGCACCAGAGTGAAGACACCGTGCTTTCAAGCCCCCAATGCTGGCAGATTCTGAGAAATGCCGGCTTGTGCCTGTGGACTCCCCATAAGGGCAAGGTACACATCTAGAGATAAGCGAGAGGGAGGTACTCTTTGCAGGCTTAGGAGGCTCCTTGTGAGGCTTTCCTTTTCTTTTTGCATTCCGAAAAAGCACTTATGGAGACACAACTGCCTATGAAGCCATCTTGAGTTCTATTTATAAACTTCTTGAGCATGCTGTCCTCTGTTGTCATCTTGAATTTCGTTCATCTCAAGCTCTGTTGGATCCACTTCAATCTGGCTTTTGTCCCTTTCATTCTACCGAGACGGCACTTGCCAAAAACTCCAGTGACTTATTCCTGGCTAAATCCAAAGGCCTTTATTCTATCCTCATCCTCCTTGATCTTTCTGCTGCTTTTGACACTGTTGACCACCACCTTCTCCTTGACACATTCTCCTCTCTTGATTTTAGAGATTCTGCCCTGTCCTGGTTCTCTTCTTATCTCTCCCATCATTCTTCAATGTTTGTTCTGGTGGTTCTTTCTCTACTCCTATCCCACTCTCAGTTGGTGTACCCCAGGGATCTGTTCTTGGCCCTCTTCTTTTCTCTCTCTACACCCAGACCCTTGGTGTTCTCATCTCCTCTCATGGTTTTCAGTATCATTTTTATGCTGCTGATTCTCAGATCTATCTTTCTACACCTGGTATCTCTTTGTCACTCCATTCTCTCATCTCTGCCTGCCTGTCTGACATCGCCACTTGGATGTCTCACCACCGTCTGAAATTAAACATGGCCAAAAAAGAACTTCTTATTTTTCCCCCTAAACCTTCCTCCTTTCTCTGTCTCTGTGGATAACACTCTTCTATTTCCTGTTTCCTCAGACCGCAACCTTGGGGTCATCTTTGACTCCTCTCTTTCCTTCTCCTCACATAGCCAACAGATAGCTAAAACCTGTCATTTCTTTCTCTATAACATTAACAAAATCCGCCCTTTCTTTCTGAACACACTACTAAAACACTTGTCCACTCTCTAATTACTTCACATCTTGACTACTGCAACCTCCTTCTTGCTGGTCTCTCTCTTAGCCACCTTTCTCCTCTTCAATCTGTTCAGAACTCTGCTGCATGACTAATTTTTCAACAGCCTCGATGTTCAAGCCCAGTATCCTATTTTCAACAGTGACCAGTCAAGTGACAAGTACCTAGCAGTTTCCCAAAGGGCACAGGTTCCACAATGCTTGTATTGAGGCAAGCAGTAGATTTCCCAGGTCCCTTTTAATAATGGCTTATGAACCTTTCCCCCAGGAACTTGTCCAAACCTTTTTTAAACCCAGTTACACTAACAGCTTTTTCTATATCCTCCAGTAATGAATTCCAGAGTTTGATTACGTGTTGAGTGAAATAATATTTTCTCTTTTTAGTCTTAAATAGGTTACACTGTAGCTTCATTGCATGTCCCCTAGTCTTTCTATATTTTGATGGTGTAAACAATTGATCTACGTTTACCCGTTCCACTCCATTCATTAATTTATAGACCTCTATCATATCTCACCTCAGCCATCTCTTTTCCAGGTTAAAGAGCCCTAACCTTTTTAGCCTCTGCTCATAGGGGTATCCTTCTATCCCCTTTACCATTTTGATGGCTCTTCTCTGTACCTTTTCTAATAACGCTATATCCTTTTTAAGATATGAAAACCAGAATTGCACACAATATCCAAGGTGTGTTCGCACCATGGAACGATACAGAGATGTTATAATATCCTTTGTTTTATTCTTCTGGCTTGCTTCTCTCTTTGCCTTTTTTCTTCCACTGCGACTCCAGAATCCGGTCTTTTCACTTTGTTGCTCATTATGCCTGGAACAAACTCCCTGAATCTGTATGTCAGGCATCATCTCCGTCCCTTTTCAAGTCCATGTTAAAGGGCTCACCTCTTTAAATGCTTTTGGATCCTGACCTTTTTTTCCTTGTGTCTCCTTATCTTCCTTTCCCCCTTATTCTTATCCTTTGTCTTGTCTGTCTCAATTAGATTGTAAGCTCTCACGAGCAGGGATCATCTCTCTATGTTTGTACAGCGCTGCTTAAGCCTTGTAATGCCTTATAAATGATAAGTAGTAGTATTTCCAGGACATTGCTATTTCATGTTGTACTGTCACAATACAATGATTAAGTATGACCCAATACATCTTATCCAACTCTAGATGTTCCCAATGAAATACGAAGACCATGGGTTTCCTAGGGATCACCTTTTTTATTATCGCCTCCATAATGGTTATTCACTTCTCCCATTAAGCTTGTATTCATGAAAGGGTTTCTGATGTTATAGTGGGAGATCATCTCGCATCCAGTGATCACCAGATGGTGTGGTTTAGTATTAAGACTAGGGCTAATAAAATCCATTCAAAAGTAAGGGTCTTAGATTTTAGGAAAACTAACTTTGCCAAGATGGGCCAATAGCGCAAGGAGTCTTTTGTTGAATGGGAACAGCTGGAGGATGTAAAAAAAACAGTGGGGAAAACTCAAAGGGATATTTTAATGGCAACCAACCTTTTCATTAGAAAGATAAATAAAGGTAAAAGACAAAGTAGGCTGCTATGGTTCTCAATAGAAGTAGTTGAAAAGGTGAAGAAGAGGGAGGCCTTCATGAAATACAAGGGATCACAGAGAGTGGAAGACAGGCATCTATATTTGGAAAAGCTTAGAGAAGCTAGCAAAGTAGTCAGGAAAGCAAAGATTTATTTATTTATTTTTTATTTAGACAGTTTTTTATACCACCTTATCCTTCAATCAAGGTGGTCACAACACAATTGGAGGCATACATTTAACACGAGGGATATGAGACACATACGCTAATACTAAGTAATTGTAGGTCTACCTGGGAGTTAGGGTACGTGGTGTAGGTATTAGTGGGGTCAACTGGGTAGTATCAAGGTTGATCCCTCATAGTGGGCGCTTATAGGCCTTGGTAAGGAGAAGAGTCTTGAGGGCTCTGCGGAAGTCTTTGGTGTCATTTATGTTCCTTAAGTCCATAGGGAGGGTGTTCCATAGTGCCGGCGCCAGTAGCAACGGAGCTCTCTTGGATGTTGTTTGCTTAGTTTTGTGATAGCCTGTGGGTGTGCTGATCCTGTTGCCATTATTGGTTCTGCTAGGTCTGTTGCTGACATCCATGGTTATTATATCCTGGAACGCATCTGCTGAGCGGTTGTGGAAGATTTTTAAAATATTCAGGATTGTTTTGAACTTTGTCCTAGCAATTATTGGTAGCCAGTGTAGCTGTTATAAGACAGGGGTGATGTGTTCAGACCTTACAGTGCACATGATGATCCATGTTGCAGTGTTCTGCACCATTTGTAGTGGGTTAATAGTCTGCTAGGGGAGGCCTTGGTATAGCGAGTTTCCATAGTCCAGCAAAGGGGTGATGACCGCTTGGCAGACTGTGTGGAAGTGCTCTTCGTTAAGGATTGATTTGAGTTTCCCGATGACTCTCTATCGGTGGTAGGCTTTTCTTGCAGATACTAAAAGAAGAAGAAATAGCCAAAGCAAAGAATTGGGGGGGGGGGGAGTGCAGATAAGACATTTTTCAGATATGTTAGTGAGAAGAGGAAGGGCAAAAGTGGTATTGTCAGACTCAAGGGTGAAGAGGAGGAATATATAGAAGCTGATGAGGGTAAAGTGGAATTGCTTAACAAATATTTCTGTTCTGTGTTCACAGATGAAGGGCCTGGAGCAGGACCTCAGAAAAAAACCCACAAATAGGAACAGAAGCAATGAAGATCTCATCAGAAGACTGTGTTCAGGAGGAACTAGCTAAGCTAAAAGTAGACAAAGTGATGGGACCAGATGGGATACATTTGAGAATACTGAAGGAACTTGGGGATGTTCTAGCTGCTCCGCTGACTAACCTTTTCAATGCCTCTTTGGAGTCGGGAGTGGTACATGAGGAATGGAGAGAGGTACATGTGGTCCCTTTAAACAAAAGTGGATATGGTTGAAAACTACAGGCTGGTTAGTTTAACCTCTGTGGTGAGTAAATTATTGGAAATGCTGCTCAAAGAGAAAATAGTGAGGTTTCTGGATTCCAATGGATTACAAGATCAGAGGCAGCATGGATTCACCAGAGGCAGGTCTTCTCAGACAAATCTGATTGATTTCTTTGATTGGCTGACCAGGGAGTTGGACCAAAGGAGAGCCCTAGATGTGGTGTATTTAGATTTCAGTAAAGCCTTTGACACGGTTTCGCACAGGTGACTTATCAACACACTGAGCACCCTAAGAATGGACCCTAAAGTTACTGCTTGGGTTAGAAGTTGGTTGAGTGGGAGGTGACAAAGGGTATAGGTAAATGGAGCTCACTCTGAGGAGAGGGAGGTTACTAGTGGTGTGCCCCAGGGATCTGTCCTTGGTCTGATTCTTTTTAACATCTATGTTAGTGATATTGCAGAAGGGCTGTCGGGTAAGGTTTGCCTCTTTGCGGATGATACTAACATCTGCAATAGAGTAGACACCCCGTAAGGAGTAGATAACATGAGGAGGGATCTAGCTAAGCTTGAAGAATGGTCTAGAATTTGGTAGCTGAGATTTAATGCTAAAAAATGCAGGGTCATGCGTTTGGGCTGCAAAAATCCAAAGGAGCGGTACATTGTAGCGGGGGAAGTACTTCTGTCCATGAAAGAAGAGCGGAACCTGGTCGTGATTGTGTCTGAGGATCTTAAAGTAGCTAAACAGGTAGAAAAGGTGACGGTGAAAGCTAGAATGATGCTTGGGTGCATAGGGAGAGGATTAGCCAGCAGAAAAAAGGAGGCGATAGTGCCTCTTTATAGGTCTTTGGAGCGACCTTATTTGGCGTTTTGTGTGCAGTTCTGGAGACCACATCTTCAAAACAGGTTGGAGTCAGTGCAGAGAGTGGCTACTAAAATGGTTAGTGGTCTTCGTTATAAATCATATGAGGAAAGACTTAAGGATGTTAATATGTATACTTTAGAGGAAAGGCGGGATAGAGGAGATATGATAGAGATATGCACAGGAGGAGAGCCTCTTTTGATTGAAAGCAAGCTCTGCTATGAAGGGATATAAGATGAGGGTAAAAGGGATAGACTCAGGAGTAATATGCGGAAATATTTCTTTACGGAGAGAGTAGTAGATGTGTGGAATAGTCTCCCAGTAGAGGTGGTAGAGATGAGGACAGTATCTGGATTCAAAAAAGCATGGGACCAACACAGAGGATCTCTAAGGGAAAAGAGGGGATTATTGTAGTAGTATATATGGAAAGGCAGACTCAATAGGCCATGTGGTCTTTTTCTGCCGCCATGTTTCCGTGACCATCATGCATGCATAAATGACAAATAAAATTACACCTACACAAGTCTGAGGGTCCTTTATTGATTTTTTGCAGTCTGTCTGGCATTAGATAGCAACTGTTACAATATTTTATAACTAGTCTCATTTAAACTGACCCAGGTTTTTTGCAGTATTGCCAGAAATCTCTTTCCAGTCCTCATTCATCATGGGATGCTCCCAAGTCCCTTTCCCATGAACGTAAATAAGAACATAAGAAATGCCATAATGGATCAGACTATAGGTCCATCAAGCTCAGTTCCTGTTTTCAACAGTGGCCAATCCAGGTTACAAGTATGTGGCAGGATCCTATCTGGTAGACAGATTTCATGCTGCTTATCCCCGGGAATAAGCAGTGGCTTTTCTCTCAAGCATAAAATAACTTTATAACTTTCTTCTCTCCCATACCAAATAACCACAACCCTGTTTCAGTATGATCCCATTAAGGCACTCAAGCCCCTATTGGCTCCAGGGAGCTAACTCCTTCAAACAAAAAAATGAGAGAAAAGGGAAAATAGACAATTAGCCAAACTATCTTCAGTCAAAAGAGTCCACAAAAAACATAGGACTGTAATATAATCAGTGTAATCCAGCGTCTTGCCAATCACACCTGGGTCTCCTCACATTGCACTCAACAATGTACTCAATGCAATACACTCTCCAATCACCATCTCAAGCATTGAAGCAGTGTCTCTCAGATAACACCCTCATTGGGCGCTATCTTTAGTCTTTGTGGAATCATCAGAATTCCTTTGCAATCTCATCCCTCTATATGATGCACACTGCTATTAAGGGGAGTTTTTCCTCTATGGGTAGGCCTTCAATGACACATTGTCCAAACCTTTGATGCCAGCTTTGAGCAGGACCTGTGCTGTTTTCTTTCTTAAACCAATGTTATATGAATTGCTGCTAATTGCAAACACCAACTCAAAGGGGAATGTCAAATGATAAAAGGGTGACTATGTAGGCTGTTCTCCGGGAACAAGCAGGAAGTCAGTCCAAAAATATGGGTGACGTCGGCACCGAAGGAGCCCTCATGGAAGCATCCCCCCCAACTTTCAAAGAAAGCCTTTGGGAGATGCCACCATGCATGCGTGGTCCCCTTCCCGCCCAAGTCTGCCATCTTGCTCAGTTTCCTTTCTTCCATGGAGCCCTTCAGACGTTTGTCTGGTTTGTCCCTGGAAAAAGTTGATTTTTCTCTCCGAGTTTCACACTCACCTCTGGTATTGCACCGGTACTCTTTCTGCCTACCGACCTCCATGCCTCAATGTCAAGTTCAGTCTATTTTTGTAGTCTTTCATTCTTTAATTTTCCTGGCATCTTCGCACATTTTTTTTCCCACTGACAGCCCGGAGAGTCTTTGACCTCGCAGGGGTACTTTTTCCCCCCATGGCTACCAGTGGCTTTGAGAAGTGTGATCGGTGCTCTAAAATTATGTCTTTGACCAACACACATGACAGCTGTCTCTGCTGCCTTGGGCCAGACCACAACCCAGCAGCCTGCGGTCTCTGCAAGAGGATGTCCAATAAGGCCCTCAAGAGCCGCCAGCATCAGCACGATAAGTTTTTCCCTGGCCTCCGAAGGCCAGGGCCTCGTCTGAAGCCCTGACATTTGGGTGGAACCTTCTGAACCCGAGCCTCATCATGGGTCCTCAGAAAGGGGGGGGTCTCCCTTGAGGAAGCCCAGGAAGAAGAAGAAACCCTTGAAGGTGGCGTCCTTGGATGGTTCCGACTGGCTGGGTGCTCTCTAGGCCCAGTCCCATAGTCCGAGACGTTCATCCGAGGTGATGGAGGAGCGGCCTGCGAAGGTCCCCCGGAAGGATCCGACCTTGGACCGGCCTCGGTCCCCATATACTATCCTTGTCGAGGATTCCCCTTTGGGGGAGCTGGCGTCAGGCCAGAGTTCCTCGGTGTACACGCCAAAGGCTGTGGAGCCTTCTGGTCCAGAGTCCAGAATGGCGGCCCTGGAGCACAGTTTGTCTGCCTTCATGGACCAGCAGTGGGCGCTGTTGTCCGGCATGACCGGTTCATCTGCCCCGACTACTGGGCCCTCGACTCCCCAGAGGCCGAGCCGATCATCCCTGGCAAGTTTACCAGGCACCGGCCACAGGGCTTCGGGAGTCCCGAGGCCTGCGGAGCAGCCCTCCTAAGAGTCCTCAATGGACTACTCCGAGTGGGAGACAGAGGATGAGGAGTCCCCTGAGACCCATTGCCACCGGCGACGTCCCATCTGACTCTCCCGTCTCGGAGCCTTGATGGCAGCCCCCCCCCCCCCCCGAGGATATGGGCTTCCTTGATTATGTCAAGGACATGTCTAAGGCCCTGGTGTTCCCGACCAAATCAGAGGAGGACCCCCAGGCGGATGAGTTGGAAATCCTCCAGTACGAGGCCCCTCTGCGGGAATCGCTCACAGTACACATCCCTCCCATCCTGGAACGGCTGATGCTCCAAATGTGGGAGACACCGGCTTCGGTGCCAGTGGTGACCAAATGGCTTGACTCGATGTATAGAGTCCACCGAAGCCCGGGCTTCCAAAAGTCACAGCTGCTGCATAACTCTATGGTGGTGGAGTCGACCATGCGTCAGCTGAAAAGTCAGAAGACGCACTTCTCAGTGCCCCCCGGCAGGGAGGCCCTCAACCTGGATGCCCTCGGCAGAAAGTGCTACCAGGGCCGCATCCAGGCCTATCAAATTCAAGTCTCAAGCAGCCTATGATGGGTTTGAGTCAGCAGCTCAAGTAGCCACGACTGGCATCGGTGCATGCCGTCAAGCTTGGCTACAGTCGTCCGACCTCGAGCAGTGGGTTCAGGACAAATTGGTCGATGTCCCCTGCCAAGGAGAGAACCTCTTTGGCAAACCCATGACCGACAAGGCTGCCGAGCTGGAGACCGAGTTCATAATGAGGACCAGGCTCTCCAAAAAGACCGCTGTTCCTCCCCCATGGAAGGGCTCGGGTAAAAAGTCATTTTTCCCAAGGAAGGGAACTGCTTACCAAAGCTACCCACCTTATCAGGCCTCCCCAGCTCCCCAACAGGGTCAGCAGGCCAAGGGACATGGGCGTGGCCCGTGTAAGCAGAAAGCTCCAAAACCCCAGGCACTGGCTCCTGCCCAGCCAGGGGGGAGTTTTTGATTCCTTGAACATAGCCTCTGTATCCCAAGGAGATCAGCAGCCCACAGGGGGACGTATGGCCTTCTATGCCCAGAGGTGGATGTCCCATCACCACCGATTCCTGGGCACTTCAGGTAATCAGGGAGGGTTACCTCCTCCACCTGACACCTCCCCCTTATATTCTGGGAGAGCCTCTCCACCGGGACCTTCTTCTGAAGGAGTTGGTAAGTCTTCTCAAGGACCAAGCAGTGAAACCGGTGCCCCACCATGTCAAGGGCAAGGGGTTCTACTCCAGGTACTTCCTCATGCCAAAAAGGACAGGGAGCATAAGGCCCATCCTCGACCTGCGCAACCTCGGTAAATTCCTGGTGAGGCAGACGTTCTTGATGCTTTCCCATGGAACATTGCTGCCATACCTCCAGCAGGGAGACTGGCTATGCTCCTTAGACCTCAAGGATGCTTATACCCACATCCTCATCCAGCCCAACCATATGGAGTACCAGTGGTTTGTAGTGGGGGCAGGCATTTTCAGTACAGGGTGCTCCCCTTCGGCCTAGCCTCTGCCCCAAGAGTTTTCACAAAATGCCTGGCGGTCGTTGCTGCCTTCCTCCGGTTCCAGGGGGTCTTCGTCTTTCCCTACCTGGACAACTGGCTCATAAAGAGAGGCACGGCCTCAGAGATGCAGAAGGCCACTGCATGCACCATTCAGGTTCTGCAATACTTGGGTTTTGTCATAAACTACCCCAAGTCTCACCTCCTCCCGACACAGTGTCTGGAGTTCATTGGGGCAAAGTTTGACCCTCTCCAGTCGAAGGCTTTCTTGCCCAGGGACCGAGCCAATCATCTCAGGACTCTGGCTCAGGACGTACAGTGCCGTCCCTCGGTGCCTGCTCAGCTTCTCCTGTGCCTCCTCGGGCACATGGCCTCCATGGTCCACATCACCCCTGATGCTCGCCTTCATGTGAGGGCGGTTCAGTGGTTTCTCCCTGACCAGTGGTCTCAGGCCACAGGCCGCCTTCAAGACAGGGTTTCTGTGACCCGCCAATTGGCGGATTCTCTGGTCTGGTGGCAGTCTCCCCAGCACCTTGAGGCAGGCATGCCTTTTCAGGCCCCAAGTCCCTCAAGGGTCCTCTCCACAGACACCTCCCTGCTCGGCTGGGGAGCCCACTGTGGAGATCCCCGCACTCAGGGCAACTGGTCACCAGGTGAGAGCACCTAGCAGATCAACCTTCTGGAGCTCCGAGCCATACACCTAGCCCTGAGGGTCTTCTGTCACTACCTGCATCACCAGCCGGTGCTGGTTCAGACGGACAACCAGGTGGTGATGTTCTACGTAAACAAAGAGGGAGGCACAGGGTCTAGTACCCTTTGTCAGGAGGCATCAGTCCTCTGCTTGTATGCAATCCAACAGGATATCTTCCTGCGGACAGTGTACCTGCCAGGACAGGACAACCTGCTGGCCGACAGGTTCAGCAGAGTTCTCCAGCTGCACCCCAGGGTAGCCGGTCGGCTTTTTCAGGTCTGGGGGAAACCTGTGATGGACCTGTTCGCCAGCCTGGACAACTTTCAATTGTCCCGCTTCAGCTCCCGGCAGGCCCACCCCTCCAGGTTGGCAGCGAACACACTCCTAGTGAGGTTATCAAATTTGCAGATGACACAAAACTATTTAAAGTTGTTAAAACCCAAGAGGATTGTGGAAAATTGCAAGAGGATCTTGATAAATTGGAAGACTGGGCATCAAAATGGCAGATGAAATTTAATGTGGACAAGTGCAAAGTTATGCACCTAGGGAAGAAGAACCCAAACTATGGTTACACGATGCAAGGTTCCACATTAGGAACCACCACCCAGGAAAAAGATTTAGGCGTCATTGTGGATAACATGTTAAAACCCTTGGCCCAGTGTGCAGCGGCAGCCAAGAGAGCAAATAGAATGCTAGGTATCATAAGGAAAGGAATGGAAAATAAAACAAAAGATATTATAATGCCTCTATACCGTTCCATGGTGAGACCGCACCTTGAATATTGTGGGCAATTCTGGTCGCCGTATCTTAAAAAGGTTATAGCGTTATTAGAAAAGGTTCAGAGAAGAGCCACCAAAATAGTAAAGGGGATGGAAGGATACTCCTATGAAGAAAGGCTAAAAAGGTTAGGGCTCTTTAACCTGGAAAAGAGATGGCTGAGGGGAGATATGATAGAAGTCTATAAATTAATGAACGGAGTGGAACGGGTAAACGTAGATTGACTGTTTACGTTATCAGAATATAGAAAGACTAGGGGGCATGCAATGAAGCTACAGGGTAAACTATTTAAGACTAATAAAAGAAAATATTTTTTCACTCAACGTGTAATCAAACTCTGGAATTTGTTACCTGAGGATGTAGTAAAGGCTGTTAGTGTAGCTGGGTTTAAAAAAGGTTTGGACAAGTTCCTGGAGGAAAGGTCCATAAACCATTATTAAGAAGGGACCCAGGATATCAGTGCTTGACTTAGTACAAGCATTGCAGAACCTGTGTCTTTTGGGGAAACTGTTAGGTACGTATGACCTAGATAGGCCACTGTTGGAAACAGGATACTGGACTTGATGGACCTTGGTCTGACCCAGTATGGCATATCTTATGTTCTTATGTTCTTATGACTCTTTCATATCTCCACCCAGCTGTCTCTTCTCCAAGCTGAAGAGCCCTAACCCTTTTAGGCTTCTTCATAGGAAAGTCATTCCAACCCTTTTATCATATTGGTCACCCTCCTCAGTATCTTTTCTAATTCTGCTGTATCGTTTTGAGATTCAGCAACTGGAATTGCATACAATGCCAACTTCACCACCACTTTGAGACAAGCGCACCCCTCGACCCGTGTCAGTGTGGTTTTAGGGAATTACATGGCGTCAAGACCCTGTTGACTACGCTATTCAACTCCTTAACCATCGGATTGGACATCATCAGACAGGGGTTTGCCCTGATCTTCATGGACATTGCTGCAGCCTTCGACTCCGTCAGCCACAAAATACTCCTAACGCGCCTTAAGGAGAGGGCATCCACGGTACAGCGCTAATCTGGTGTGAGTCATATTTATCAGACAGATGGCAGCACGTTCGAACCGGCTCCTCTACCTCCAAACCTTTCCCACAAGAGAAAGGCGTGCCACAGGGATCATCACTCTCAGCACTACTGTTCAATGTATACATGCAGCCCATTTGTGCTCTCATCCGCTCCTTCAATATTAACTGCCTGGTCTACACTAACGACGTCCTGCTCTATATGCCTATCTCAACAGAACATCCAGATCTCTCACCATTAACAGCTTGCTTCGATGCCGTCACTGATTGGCTACATACGCAGAAGCTCAGAATAAATTTCAACAAAACGGAGGTCCTCTTTATCACCAGGAACCCAGCATTCACTCTGCCCGCCTCACTGAAAGTACGAGATGCCGAGCTCTTCAGCAAGCCCACGGTACGCTACCTAGGGGTCACACTAGACCAACAGCTCGACATGAAGGCCCAGATCAGCAACATGGTCAGAGCGGTCTACCACAAAATAAGAATGCTCCATCACCTACGACAGCTGCTCGAGCCAGATGACTTCAGGACAATCTATCAAGCCCTAGTAATCCCACATTTTGATTATGCTAATGCAATACTACACGGACTCCCGAAGAGCACGCTGATTCCACTGCAGCTTACCATAAATGCAGCTGCTAGAATCTTGCATGAAGCCTCCAGAAGGGAACACACAACCCCAATCTTGAAGAACCTGCACTGGCTGCCGGTCCACTGCAGACTTTCCTTTAAAGTGCTATTGATGACCTTCAGAGCCATCAACAAGTGCTCCTCTACCTCCCTCATGGACATCATCCAGCCCACCCCCCTCAACATAGCTAGGAGATCAGCTGCCGCTAATACTCTGATACTCCCGAAGGCGATTACAAAATGTTCACAGTCAACAAGAAAAAGAGCCTTCTCACTATATGCACCCACATGCTGGAACGCCCTTTCACCTGCCATTCAGGCCATCACTGACCTCGCCCATTTTAGAAAGGCGCTGAAGCACCATCTCTTCATCCAGCACCATACCGATTCAAATGACATCTCCCAACCAGTCACACCCAGGAACCAGGCTGCCATCCCCAGCACAGCCACCCTGCACGTTTGCAACCCCACTCACTAGACCACGATACATTCTGCAGGTGGAATGGGTAAATACTCTGACCGGTCAATCTGTATATAGTTAATCTGTAAATAGTTGTGAGCTGACCACGTCACCTGTGACAGTTAGCTTGCCTGTACATAGTTACCCTGTCAGTCCCGTTTTAGAAACCCCTGTTCATTGTAAGTCCAGTGTAGGACCTGCCTGCACTGCACAAGTTGTTAACTGTAAACTGCACTGATTCTAAAGAGCGCGGTATAAAAAAAAGACATTAAAGAAATAAATAAATAAATATTTATTCAAGGTATGGACACAACACAGAGGGATACAGAGGCATTAGAATATTCATAGTTTTATTCTCTATTCCTTTCCTAATAATTCCTAACATTAAGTTTGCTTTTTTGGCTGCCATCACACACTCGGCAGAAAACTTCAACATGTTGTCCATGATGACGCCTAGATCCTTTTTCTGGGCGGTGACTCCTAATGTGGGATCTAGTGTCATGTAGCTATAATTTGGGTTATTATTCTGGGCATTTTCTCTAAATGGGTTAGTTTTGTGCATACCATG
Source organism: Ichthyophis bannanicus (assembly GCA_033557465.1). Lineage (NCBI taxonomy): Eukaryota > Metazoa > Chordata > Amphibia > Gymnophiona > Ichthyophiidae > Ichthyophis > Ichthyophis bannanicus. The sequence continues at coordinate 869,164,004 of CM066033.1, forward strand.
CCAAAGAGAGCCTCCTGTTGGAGTTCGTAAGATGGAATATGTATGGGTAGTTTGTCAAGATGTGCTTGGAAATTCTTCTTTATCAAGCTAGTGGCACCAAACATGATGGGAAATATTTCTGTATCTTTCTGACATATTTTCTTGGTCTCTGATTGCATTTCCTGGTATTTCAGGATCTCCTGCCTCTCCACACGATTCACAGAGTTGTCACTTGGAACTGACACCTCTATTATCAATGCCATTCTGGTGTTTTTCTCCTAAATCGCTATATCCGGCTTCCTGCATCCAGCTTTTTATCGGTCTTAATGGGAGTATCCCAGGTGATCATAACCTCCTCATTCTCTGTAATTCTCTTAGGATTATGAGCCCAATGCTTTGATGTAGTGTTTACAGAGTTTCCAATGGATGAAGCATGCTACTTTATTATTTCTTTCTGCATAGAAATTTTCTGCCATCAGAACTTCACAGCCAGCTATGAGATGAGTCACCATTTCCAGGTCTTTCTTACAGAATCAACATAAGCCTGTATTATCGTTTTTTTCAGTACTCGCTGTAAGCCATTTCATCCATAAGCCGCTGTCCTGGGCTGCAGCTATCAACCTCTCATCCTTCAGTTTCAGTTCACCCCTCGTTAACCATTCATTTCTCCATTCTTGATCGACAAAGGGTTCCTGGAGTAACATTCTGTATTTCCCACTGTATTTGTGCATCTGCCACTTGTCCTTCCTTGTTTGTAGATCTAATTCCTTGAAGAGTTTTTTCTCTTTTTTTGCAAATTCTGTTACTGCCTTCCCTGTGTATGCTTGTGGATTTTCAGTCATTCCCTCTAGTTGTTGATGATAGAGACAGATTCTGGACATTTACTCTCATATTTCAGCACTTTTTGCATATTTAGATCTGAGGATGCAGTTAAGTAGGCCTGGAGGCCTGTAATAGTAGCTCTGTATATGTAATCAATCTCTATGAGTTCTAGCCCTCCTTAAGTTCTAGGGATATACAGTCTTGACATACATTGATTCTTGTAAATCATTTCAGGGGCATAGAGGGGTTTTCATGTTCGTACATCCAGTTTTTCAAGATCTTTAAGAGGCCAGTCTACAACCCGAAAGCTGTATGAAAGAACAGGAATTACCAGCTGATTGGTGGCTTGTATCTTATTCCGTGATGTTAAAGCACTTTTCATTAATGATTTTAATCTCCTATTGTATTCTTTACTTATCTTTTCTCTCAGTACTTTCTGCTTGAGTGTCGTTCCTTCTTCTACTTTGAGATACTTATATACTCCTTCCTGTTCAAAGTCCTTGATGTCACAGCCTTCAGTCAGGGAGATATTTTCTGTTTTGCTCAATTTTCCTCTAAAAAAAGTTGTCTCAGCACATTTGTCAAGGCCAAAGGTCATTCTGATGTCATCAGAAAAGCTTTCCACCACCCGGAGTTGCTCTGCCAATTGTTAGTCACTGGAACTATAGAGCTTCAGATTGTCTACAAATAACAAATGAGATGTTGTTTCTAGGTTGTTACCTTTTTTAGGATTCATGCTAAATCCATATCCCAAAGAGTTGATGAGAGTACTCATTGGATTAAGTGCCACACAAAACAGAAGGGGCAACAGGGAATCCCCCTGAAGTATTTCTCGCTGAATCCTGATGTTAGAAATTATATAATGGCCATCTTCATATTTCAGAAAGAGTGTAGTTTGCCACATTGCCATGGTGAACTTAATGTACTCTGTCAAACCAGGATTTATTTTATACATTTCAAGGCAATTTATTATCCATGAGTGTGGGACGCTGCCAAAAGCTTTCTTATAATCAATCCATGCTATACTGAGATTTCTGCTTTTCTTAGTGCTGTCCATGATGGTCTTATTTAACATTAATTTGTCTTTGGTGCCATATGCCCCACTCTTGTTGCCCTTTTGCTGTATTGCCATGATGTTATTGGGCTTGATATGATCATATATTCTGTCTGCATCTATTGCAGTGAATAGTTTATAGATTGTAGGTAGACATGTTATTGGGCTATAATTGGTGGAAGTGTTATTTGGGTCTCCTTTTGGAAGGAGAAATGTTTTTTTCTGTAGGAGGCCATTGTGGTGTTAAGTCTAGCTGCATACCTTTGTGCTTGTTCACAGGGCTGGTGCTACACTGTAAGCATGGTAAGCACAGCAAGGGGGTGTCGATGGCAAGGGGTGCTGTTGAGCCAGTCATCTGCCATTTAAAGTAAAGGAGTGTGGTTATTGCAGCAGCCACTTACCCAGCATGTCACCAGCTTTAAAGGCAGATGATTAGCTTGATGGCACCCCCCGTCATCGGTGCCCCCTTCTGCAATCGCCATGGGACATAGGATTCCCGCAGGCAGAACAGAAGAGCACTCTGCGATCATTGCCTCAATTCAGGCTGTCTGCCCGTGGGGACCCCTCCTCCTGCAGGCAGAAGAGAGGCGCACTGTTGCAATCGTGGCAAAGATCCTCTTTTATCTGCCACAAGATATTGGATTCCTGTGGTCAGAAGGAGGTCAAAGTCGGCAATCTCTGCAGCAACAAAAAGGTTTTGTGTGGGGTGGGGGTGAACGAAGGAACTAAGGTAGAGATGGAAGAACAAATTTAAAGGGGCAGTGGGCTTACAAAAAGAGAGGATGGGGTGGGATTTTAGGACAGCAGATGGGAGTGCTAGGGGGGTTTGGTGAACGAGAGAGTCTGGAAGAGAAACAGAGTAGGGGAGTCAGCTGGGGAGGGGTTGTAGGGGAGAAGAGTACAAGGTGTTGCTGAAAGGTGCATTCCTCTCCCCCAGAACACATCACACATCACACACTCACAGACACAGGCACCCCATCTTTGCATCACAAATATACCAGGCCCCTCACCTCCACAAAACACACACACAGGCACCCCACCTCCACATCACACACACACACAGGTACCCCACTTTCACTCACACACACACACACACCTCACCTCTACATCACACAGACACCTCACCTTGGCAACACACACACAGACAGCACCCCTTTTGTGCAAGAGATGTTTGGCACATGCTTTGCTTGATACGGTTTCTTTTTTATAACACCTTTGTTTTTTGGTCTGTTCTACTTGGCTGCTCTTTGACATTTTTAGAAGGCTTTACTTCTGTTGATGATATCTGTCTAATTTACTCTGCAGATGAGTTGCAGTCAGGAAAGAAAGGAATCCGAAGAAAAATGATTAATAAATCAATTTATAGTGAATAAATCAATAAATTGATTTATTGAACAATGCTCTTCAGATTCCTTTCTTTCCTGGCTGCAACTCATCTGCAGAGTCAATATCAGATAGACGCCATTAACGGAAGTAAAGCCTTCTAAAAAGGTTTGTATTATCTTCTGGGAGTGAGAGGAAAACCCACAATGGTTTGTTTCTCAATGAATACTTGGTTTTGCCTGCAAAAGGGAGGAGGAAGAGAGCCGACATTACTGGGTGGGGGCTTTCAGAGATGATGGACATAAGATATGTGACTGCACAAAGGAAGCATATGGCAAACATCACTGTTCCAAAACATCCCAAGTTTGGTGAGGGGCAGAGCCTATGGAAAACACAAGACCAAAATAATCACTGTATTGCTTCAGAGGAATACATATTTCAGCATTAACTGGGTGTTATAAAAACTACAGAGATCAGTCTTTTTCTTGTTAGATATAAAATATGAGAAGATTTAGAAAGTGCGAACAGAAGTAGTTACAGAATAAGACTAGGGGGCATGTTTACTAAAGTGGTTGTAACCTTTGTAAAACCTCCTTTTTTATTTGCTTATATAAATAAATTATTTTGTTTGCTGATCACATTACACCTTAGCATATCACAGCCTCCTTATTTGATACTAAGTATTTACTGCTCAGCACTTATTTTTATTTCAGCTATGCATTTGCCCTTTTGCTGCAATTTTTTTACAACATACAATTCGAAGGAGAAATACTACATATGAAAAGAGTTTGCAAAGTAGTTTTGGAAAAAAGGGGAGTGGAAGGTAGTCATCATTAATAGTAACCAGGGAGGGGGTGTCAGAAACCAGGCCCGTACCTAGCTCTGTGTGAGCGGTGCAGCCGCACAGGGCGCCAAGGTTTAAGGGGCGCATTTTAGCTGTCTTCCGTTGCCTGCTGCTGCCACTTTTTCTTCTCTCAGTGGCGGCAGGCAATGGCAGGACAGCTAAAATGCGCCCCTTAAACCTTCTCGCCAGCATGCTAAGCAGATCTTTCCATCCCTGCAAGAGCACATCGGGCACGCCTCTTCTCTCCCGCCGTGGGGGGGGGGGGGGGACACGCCTGATGTGCAAGTCGCACAGGGCGCGATCTTCCATCGGTACGGCCCTGTCAGAAACCATAGCACCAGCCATGCTTGTTCACATTAAATTTCATGTGCCATTTGGATGTCCAGTTTTGCAAGCTCATCCTGCAATTTCTCACAATTCAGATGTGATTTAATAACTTTGAATAGTTCAGTGTCATCTGCAAATTTGATGTCCTCAGTCATTGTTTCTATTTCCATATCATGTAGAAATATGTTAAAGAGCACTGGACCCACAGCAGATCCCTGGGGTACTCTGCTATTCACCTTCCTCCATTGAGAAAATTGGCCATTTAGCCCTCTTCTGTTTTCTGTCTTTTAACCACAACAGGAAATTGCCTCCTATCTCATGACTTTTGTAATTTCCTCAGACGTCCTTCCTGAGGTACATTATTTCAACTGGTTTACCTTTATCCACCAGTTTAGGAGTGGAGGAGTAGCCTAATGGTTAGGAACACTGGCTGCAGAACCCACAGACAAGGGTTTGATTCCCACTAGCACTCCTTGTGGCCTTGGGCAAGTCACTTAACCCTCCATTGCCTCAGAAAAATCCAAGTTATCAATGTCCTTGTTTAATGTACATTACCAAGTTTAAGTTTCAATGTAAACCACTTTGATTGAAGTGATAAAGCAGTATATAAAACCAAATAAATAAATAAAATGTTTATTCACACCTTCCAAAAAAAAAAGCTGATTGGTAAGGTACAACTTCTTTTGGCAAAATCCATGTTGACTTTGTTCCATTAAGCCATGTTTGTACCATTTTTGCCCAGCACTGACATCAAGCTCACCAGTACTGACATTAAGTTGATCACCCTAAAAATCCAGATAAAGTGTCATGTCATTTCATTATGCAAAATCTAAGCCTTGAATTTAGATAAAGGGTTAAGAAAACCCTGGCAGGGAAGAACGAAGCCCAGTGATTTTCTCTCATGAAAGCTGTTAAAAGATCAGGATCTGAAAAAGCATAACGAACATCATTTATTTATTTAACTGTGTTTATATACCACTGATCTACAAGTCTAAGCAGTTTAGATAAGACAACATGGCCTGGAGTGGCTTTCATGGAACAGCAAAACTGAGTGAATTACATGGAACAATAAACAATTGTAGTATAACATGAGGTAGAGAAATAGAACATCAAACATCTAAAATATTGGAATGATATTTTATGGAGGTGAGGTAGGGCTGGGGGAAGGGGGAGTTGGGATGTGATAGTTTTATTGGTGGCTCATAGCAAGATAGATGGCTATATTTCATCATCAGTAAAGTGTTTAAGAAATAGGTACATTTTTAGGCTTTTCCTGAAGTCTCTAAGGTCATATGTGGCTCTGAGACTGTCCGGTATTGCATTCCATAGCACTGGTACAAAGAAGGATAAACCCCTTTTAGATGTGGTGGAGTTGATTTTGGTGTTTAAAGTAGGTATGTAGAGTGTGTTAATGGAGATAGTACTTCTGTTTCTGTTATTGAGGAGTGGGGTTATGGATTCTGTTCTTGGGGCATTGCAGAGGGTATGTGCTGCTTTATTCATGGCTAATTGAAGTGGGTGAATTGCAGATTTAGGTGGAACTTAACCATACCCTTATGGGAAAATCTGAAATAAGAAGCATCTAAAGAAATAACGTCTTGGCATAGCTTCCTCTCCTTCTGATTAGGGCTACCAACGTCTATCAGAGCTCTTATTTTTTGGCCAAAAAAAAAGCATCTTCATTTCAAAAGAAGTCTTTAGTCAGGATCAGGATCTAAGGTCAGTGATGCTAGCAGAGTATCATGAAACTAAGTAAATAAATATAAAGCCTACCCTGGAAACGTTTCTCCCACTCCCTTTTCCAAACAAAAATCATTTTTTGTCAGACCTTGAGAGCATGTGGGGGTTAGCCACTACAATTGTCCAGTCCTTTTAGTCAGATTTTGCAGTAAAAACACACAGCACTTCAGCCGCAAAAAAACTCAGTTTCAGAGTATCATGGGCAGCGGCTTTCACTTGCATCCTTTCTAACATTGCAGTAATGTCCAAGCCATCTTATGAAATAGGACTGGTCTGTAACTGACCACCAATGTTGTTTCTTGACCAGATCTTGTCAAATAATATACTTTTGATATTGCTGGGAAGCTGCTGGTGTTATTTTAAGACAATAAGACACATTTCTTAACATATCTATTGGCAATATAGTAGACAATTAGGAGAAGCTGGTGAACTGTAGATACACACTCCATAAAACATTCTCCAAAAATTCCAGAAAGAGCCAAATTAAATTTAATAATTCCAGTATCACATTGTTGGTCTGAAGAAATCTTATCAGTCTCTTCAGTTTTCTGATCATACTCCTAATGTTAATATCTTCAGTCTGATATTTAGATAAGAACATAAGATATGCCATACTGGGTCACACCAAGGTCCATCAAGCCCAGTATCCTGTTTCCAACAATGGCCAATCTAGGTCATATGTACCTAGCAGTTTCCCCAAAAGACGCAGGTTCCTCAATGCTTGTATTGGGTCAAGCATTGATATCCTGGGTCCCTTCTTAATAATGGTTTATGGACCTTTCCTCCAGGAACTTGTCCAAACCTTTTTTAAACCCAGCTACACTAACAGCCTTTACTACATCTTCCGGTAACAAATTCCAGAGTTTGATTACACGTTGAGTGAAAAAAATATTTTCTTTTATTAGTCTTAAATAGTTTACCCTGTAGCTTCATTGCATGTCCCCTAGTCTTTCTATATTCTGATAATGTAAACAATCGACCTATGTTTACCTGTTCCACTCCGTTCATTAATTTATAGACTTCTATCATATCTCCCCTCAGCCATCTCTTTTCCAGGTTAAAGAACCTTAACCTTTTTAGCCTTTCTTCATAGGGGTATCCTTGCATTCCCATTACCATTTTGGTGGCTCTTCTCTGAACCTTTTCTAATAACGCTATATCCTTTTTAAGATACGGTGACCAGAACTGCACACAATATTCAAGGTGCGGTCTCACCATGGAATGATATAGAGACATTATAATACCCTTTGTTTTATTTTCCATTCCTTTCCTTATGATACCTAGCATTCTATTTGCTCTCTTGGCTGCCGCTGCACACTGGGCCGAGGGTTTTAACATGTTATCCACAATGACGCCTACATCTTTTCCTGGGTGGTGGTTCCTAATGTGGAACCTTGCATCGTGTAACCATAGTTTTGGTTGTTCTTCTCTAGGTGCATAACTTTGCACTTGTCCACATTAAATTTCATCTGCCATTTTGATGCTCAGTCTTCCAATTTATCAAGATCCTCTTGCAATTTTCCGCAATCCTCTTGGGTTTTAACAACTTTAAATAGTTTTGTGTCATCTGCAAATTTGATAACCTCACTCATCAAATTTGTCTAAAGCCCTTTTCCAGATCATTTATGAATATGTCAAAAAGCAGCGGACCCAGCACAGATCCCTGGGGTGCACCACTATTCACCTTTCTCTATTGGGAAAATTGGCCATTTAGCCCTATCCTCTGCTTTCTATCTTCTAACCAGTTCCTGATCCACGATAGTACACTGCCTCCTATCCCATGGCTCTTTAGTTTTGCCAAAAGTCTCTGATGAGGGACCTTGTCAAAGGCTTTCTGAAAGTCCAAATACACTATATCAACCAACTCAGCTTTGTCTTCCTGTTTATTCACACCTTCAAAAAAACATAACAGATTAGTAAGACAAGATCTTCCTTGTCTAAAGCCATGTTGGCTGTCATCCATTAAGCCATGACTATCTACATGTTCAGCAATTTTGTTCTTTCTGATGGTTTCTACCATTTTTCCGAGTACTGACGTCAGGCTCACCGGTCTGTAGTTTCCCGGATCACCCCTGGAACCCTTTTTAAAAATTGGCATTTTGTTCGCCATCCTCCAATCTTCAGGTATTACAGATGATTTTAATGATAGTTCACAGATTACTAATAGCAGGTCTGCAATCTCATATTTTATTTCTTTCAACACCCTTGGATGTATATCATCCAGCCCAGGTGATTTGCTACTCTTCAGTTTATCTAATAGTTGTAATACATCTTCCCGATGTATCAATATTTCCTTCAATTCTTCCGCACCTTTAAATACCACTTCAGTCATGGGTAACATCCCTACATCTTCCTCAGTAAAGACCAAAGCAAAGAATTCATTCAGTCTCTCCGCTATCGCCTTGTCTCCTCTTAGTGTCCCTTTAACCCCTCTATCATCTAATGGACCAACTGACTCTTTCACAGGTTTTTTGCTTCAAATGTACTTGAAAAAGTCTTTATTACGCGTTTTTTCTTCCGCAGCAAGCTTCTTCTCAAATTCTCCCTTTGCCTGCCTTATCAATGCCTTGCATTCAACTTGCCAGTGCTTGTGCTGTTTCCAGGTTTCGTCGTTTGGCTCTTCTTTCCATTTCCTGAAAGATACTTTTTTGGCAACAACAGCCTCTCTGACCATGCTGGCAGGTTTTTGGACTTCCTTCCACTTTTCTTAAAGCATGGAATACAGCTAGTCTGGGCTTCCAAGATAGTATTTTTCAACAACACCCAAGCTTGATGTAAGTCTTTAACCTTCGCAACAGCTCCTTTACGTTTTTTCTTAACTATTTTCCTCATTTTATCATAGTCTCTCTTTCGAAAGTTAAAAGGTAGTACTGTGGATTTCCTTACTATCCCTCCTCCACTAATTAAATCAAATGGGATCATGCTATGATCACTATTGCCAAGTGGCCCCAGCACCCTTATCTCTTGCACCAGATCTGCTGTTCCACTAAGGACTACGTCCAATATGGCTTCCCCTCTGGTCGGTTCATGAACCAGCTGCTCCAAGAAGCAGTCATTTATTTCATCTAGGAACTTTATCTCCCTAGCATGTCCTGCCGTGACACTGATCCAGTCGATACCGGGGTAATTGAAATCACCCATTATTATTACTTTGCTGTAACTTTTATTAGCTTCCTTGATTTCTTTGAGCATTTCATCATCCATTTGTCCATTCTGGCCAGGCAGTCAATAGTACCTCCCCACTGCTATCGCCTTCCCCTTTTTTCATGGAATTTCAATCCATAGAGATTCTACAGCAAATTTTGTTTCCTGCAAAACTTTAATCCTTTCTGACTCAATGCCCTCTCTAACATAGAGCCCAGCCCCTCCACCAATTTGATCAACTCTATCATTATGATATAGTTTGTACCCAGGTATCACAGTATCCCACTGGTTGTCCTCCTTCCACCATGTCTCTGAGATTCCAATCATATCTAACCTCCCACTTAGTGCTATATATTCTAACTCTTCCATCTTATTTTTAGACTTCTAGCATTTGCATGCAAGCATTTTAGAGACTGCATTTTATTCATATTAATCTGGCTATTGGTAGGCATGGGTAATTTTGGATCTTTAAGCTCTGTCTGCTCCATACTTGAGAGCATTTGGGCTACTTTACTCTTTGTTGGAACCTCTCTGCTTTTGGTAGTATCTTTCAAGGATACATTCTTCCGAACCATCCGCTCTTATGCGACTTTCGGCCTTCCCCTATTATCTAGTTTAAAAGCTGCTCTATCTCCTTTTTAAAGGTTAATGCCAGCAGCCTGATTCCATCCCGGTTAAGGTGAAGCCCATTCCTTCAGAAGAACCCCTCCTTTCCCCAGAATGTTCCCCAGTTCCTAACAAATCCAAAACCCTCATCCTTGCACCATCGTCTCATTTACGCATTGAGACACCGGAGCTCTGCCTGCCTTTTGGGTCCGGCACGTGGAACTGGAAGCATTTCGGAGAATGCTACCCTGGAAGTTCTGGATTTCAACTTCCTACCTAAAAGCCTAAATTTAGCCTCCAGAACCTCCCTACCACATTTTCCTATGTCATTGGTACCGACATGTACCAAGACAGCAGACTCCTCCCCAGCACTATCTAAGACCTTATCTAGGTGGTGCGTGAGGTCCGCTACCTTCGCACCAGACAGGCATGTTACCAGGCGATCCTCATATCCACCAGCCACCCAGCTATCTACATGCCTAATGATCGAATCACCAACTATAACAGCTGTCCTAACCCATCCCTCATGGGCACATGGCCCTGGAGAAACTTTCTCGGTGCGAGAGGATTTTACATCACCTGGAGGACAGGTCCTAGTTACAGGGTCACTTCCTCCACACCAGGGTGATGCTCTCCTGTCACATGACTTCTCTCCTCCATGGCAACAGGGATGCTGCCAGACTGGAGGTTGGACTTCAGGACTATATCCCTGTAGGTCTCGTCTATGTACCTCTCTGTCTTTCTTATGTCTTCCAAGTCTGCTACTCTAGCCTCTAGAGAATGGATTCATTCCCTGAGAGCAAAGAGCTCCTTGCAGCTAGTGCACATGTAAGACCTCTCACCAATTGGGAGAAAATCATACATGTGACACTCAATGCAAAAGCCCCCATCTTGGTGCTGGACTGCTGTCTGCATCTTAGTTTTAAGCTTGTGTTTAGATATAGAGCCTGATTCAGGGAGGGGGACGTCTGTGTTGTTTGGACGTCCCCGAGGAAGACAGACCAGTTAGGACTTGATTCTGGACTGTGGGAACAAAACGTTCCCACGGTGCACAGAATCGGGCCTGTGGATGGCCCGGCATACACCTGCCGCCTGACTCCTTTGGCTTTGGCCCCCTTCTTCCCCGCCACTCGATCCATTCCTGGCCTGTTGGGGCCTGGATTGGGCAGCAGAGTCCCTCCCCCAGCACTCGGCCCCGGGGGGATCCCCAGACTCAGTCGCCAGATCGGTGCTGCTTATTCTACCTTCAAAGTGGAATAAGCAGCACGTCCCCATTGACCTGGCAGGACATACAGGGCTGTGAACTGAATCAGCCCTGTACGTCTTGCCAGGCTGGCCCACCCCCGCTTCGCCCAGATCCCACCCCCTCCTGCCCCACATTGGCTCTCCCTATCCTGCTGCTCAGGACGTATGGGGAGAGCCGGAGGGGGAATCGGGCCCAGACGACTGGCGAGGCTGCACATTGCACCGGGACATGCAGCCTCACATCCCACATCTCAGAGTCAAGCCCATAATCTCAGCAGTAGTGGTAAATAACTCAGCAAACTTGTAAGAGAAAATGTTTTCCAAACAAGTTTTCCATGTGAATTTGCTTGTTGTTTCTTCCTAGTCTCTGGGCATCATCTCTCCATATGGTTACTAACATCCCCAAGAGGCACAATACGGATGTGCATTTGTTGTTGGATAAATGTTAAGATACGAAAAATGAAGGCATTTGCAGTTCATATGCCTTTAATCATCCGAATAGATAAGGAACTGGTTTGAGCGGAATCCTCATTTGTTTTTTACTCAGACTATTCCTACTGGGAAGAGAGAGGACAGACAAACTGGAGCCACTTTGGGAAGAAGAGAAAGCAGAAGCATGAGACACATCATAAAAGAGCTATGCATTGCTTTGAAGCAATATGGGAAATGTCAACAACATGCCTTGTGTCATTTCACATAATTTTTAATCTGAAACATTAGGAAGAAAAACAGAATTTGTGTATTTTCCTGTCATCAGTAGTGCAGCCTATTTATTAATAGGTGCACTATTGTGCAATAGTGCATTCTTTTGAGCAATAGAGTGCACTATTAATCACATTGCCCCTGTAATGAAAAAAAATGTAAAAACAAAATGAAAAATCTCAGGTAACACGGGAAACTAACAAAACAAAACTCTTTGGCCTGCATACCTCTAGTCACCAATCATGTTGAAACTTGAAGCTATTTGACAAACAGCTAAACCAGCCTGTTCCTGCCGTCTTTCTTTGTAAATTTCATGGCTGATGATGTCATCTACACTAGAACGTGAAAGAATGCATGACACGGCACTAGTTTCTGTCCTACATAGAGAAGCTGAAGTGCAGAAGCGATAGAAAAAATCATAAATCATCCAAACATCAAGATGGGGCTTTTAGAGATATGTACTCAGCTAGATAGCACTATATGTGAATGAGAAAAACAGAGAACTGAGTTTTAATATTTATTCAGCCTCTCTAATGCCAGAGTCAGGAGACACTGTGTATTCACTAGTGAGAGGTAGCAGAGAGAGGCTGTTAGAGATAGTTAGGCAGCACTTTATGTGGGTAATTTTATAACTGGTCACCGTTGTGTGAAGGCCACATAGACAGCCAAGACCTGATATTTAAAGGATTTATACTCCTAACTGAGACTTATACTCCTAAACTGACCTGTTTGAAAATTTACTCGGGCTGAGTGCCTAAAATGTTTCTTAAAATTTCACTAGGAGCATAAAAAGTGGGTGGCAATGGGGGCAGATTTAAGGTTGTGAAAAGAAGTTAGGAGTTTAGCACTGATTTTCAGCACTATGTCCTAAATTAGGATCATAAATCTAGCCAAATGAATGGCAGGCCTAAATTTAGGAGCATACATTTTAAGCTCCTAAATTAGGATGAATTTTCAGCTGAAAACATTAGGCTCCTAAGTGTGGCTGAAATAGGGCACACATTTAGGAGCCTAACTTATGAGCCTAAATTTAGGAGCTCAGTTGTTTGTTTGTTTGTTTTTTTAAATATTGGGGCCCCTATTGTATAAAGACACAGAGCTGCCTATGTATCTTTATAGATAGAGTATTAGCACAAATCTAGCAGAAATAGCTGTGAGATCAAAGCCATGGGCATGTACAGTACTTTACACCTGCTCAGGAGCAGGGAAAACCTTGTGTGTTGTCTATGAAATAACTGTATAAATCATGACTCCACCCAAACTTGTCCCCTGAACCCACCTTCTCTACACAGCAAATAGCAGGCAGCATTGAAGGTGATACTTAACGTTGGGGACATGATGGTCTTGGATGACCAACTTCTGCAGGTGATTGAGAATGTGAAGTTCAAGATATTATTTCATCTATTAGCATCCAATTACCGCGTGCCCTCAGGACAAAATTTGGAAGTCTGTATTGTCAGGGCCATACACGGTCGCAGGCAGAGCTGTCCAATGCAGATCATAGCAGTGTACATTTCACCAGCGATATCTGGCATAATAAGAACGCTACACATGCCTACCTCTCCCTGATGGCACACTGGTGACTGCAGGATGAGGCAGAGGTAGGTTGTAGCTATAGTGGGCTGTGCTGCACTCCCAGGTAATGGATAATAGCCATATATCAGCCCATATTATAACCAAATTAAGGGCAATAATGGGAGGCTGGCAGCTAGGCTGGAGAGAGAGAGAATGGTGCTTTCTGGCTGTTTTGTAACAGATGGTGAGAAGAACATGGTTAAGGCCTTGAAGAAGGGGGCCTTTTATGGTATCCGATGCTTTGCACACTTGCTGAACATGGTAGTAAGTTGGTCCCTGGGTCTGTGGAGCAAGATAAACAACAGCCATGCCCTGAAGATACTGATCGAAAAGTGCTGAAAAATCGGGTATTTCTATCACAATGTGAATTTGAGCATGAGCTATTTGAGAAGCAGAAAGCAATAAGAACAAACCAGTTGAGTAATCCAGCCTGACATCACTCCCTACAGAGGGAGCTTCCCTGTATCTCCACATGACCTTCCGTCACCCTTCCAGTGCTTGCTACAATGAAGACATCAAGTTACCACAGCCTGCACATAGATAACCGATGCCTGAACCAGTTCAACATACACTGAGGAACTATAACCCAAGAGCTACCTCGAGGTGCAGTACATCACCACCTACTGAACCCATCAAGACGCTAAGCAGAAGAAGAACAGCATTGAACAACTCCCCCTGGAGCCGGGAAAGGTAGGTTGAACTCGATACACTGCATTAGCTCTTACCCATGGCACCACTACCATAAGGACAGTAGCCCCTGATACCTATTGCTGATCACCCACTTAAGCACCCACCTGTTTATCATATTATGGTATATGATCCGCAAGCAGATATCAGCATCTGACAAAAGCCTACATGTGTTCACACATAAAGATACATGCATCATCAAGCTCACAACCCTGCACACAATAAACATCTTCAGTGATCTCTTTCAAAGCAAGAGGATAAACTCACACAATTAATACGCAAATACTAGCCTTCACCCTCCTCACACTATTACTCCTCAAGCCCACATTTCTGAATACTGGTCACCCCAAACTTCTCAAACCAGGACAGCTGATTCCAATCATACAAAGAAGCAGATATGAAATTCATAAGATACATACCATCCAAAATATATATGGCAGATCACATAGGATAATTCAAATAACTCCCATTACCAATTCAGAGGCAACACCAACCAAGATTCAACAGCATAGCCCACTCAAATGTGCACTAATTTAATGCTCGTTCAATTAGAAGCAAATTCCATACTAGACTACATGCAGGATCAGAATATTGACTCGTATAATGTGCATCACTGAAACATGGCTCTCGGAATCAGACAATGTCATTATAAACCAATGACCTCCCAACCATGCACTATACACAATTGCGCAAGGTCTTTACGAAGAGGTGGAGGTGTACTAATCATAGCAAAAACACACCTGTAATTTACAACAGCCTCCTCCTATCACTCAAAAGGAAGCAACATAATAACAATCTCAAATAGGCACCTTGTGATATGCCTCATATACAGAGCTCCAGGTTCCGATGAAGAAGAACTCTCAGCCATCCTAGAAACAGTGTGCATCCACACGACACTGAACAAACCTCTCGTTGTACTAGGAGACCCTAACCTCGCCTCAGTATCACAAAATGAAGCAACCACATTCTCAGATGCAATGAAGGATCTACACTACACCCAAATAGTAAACATCCCAACCCACAAGAAAGGGGGAACCCTTGACCTAATATTTGTACCCAACCAATGCAATACATAGATCAAAACCTATTAACACACCCAACAATCACACCAATTCCATTGTCAGACCATCACATGGTCAACTTCACCATTAATGCATCTGTACCAAAAGAAACACCAGAAGTAACCCTGAAGGAAAGGTGATTCCGAACCTACGACAAGGAGAAAATTTTAAAGCAAATACTACTAGAGCTTGAACAAAATACATCAGAGCTTGATTCCATCATTAATAACTGCAATAGTACACTTCACAAAGCAGCAGCAGCCCCAAGCAGAATAGTCCAGGACAGGAGAAAGCTCAATGCTCCATGGTTTTCAAGAGTAATCAACGACCAGAAGATTACTTACTATATACTTCAGAAACTTGAGAGACAATGTCGTAAAACCAAAGACCAAGAACACGTAATCAAATATAATGAAATGCAGGTCATATACCATAATATGAAAAACAGGTGCAAGAAGGAATACCACACAAACCTAATAATGAAATCTCTTAACAAACTGAGGGAACTATTTGACATCGTAAACATGCTAACTAAAGAACCAACACAGCCAAATGACACTAACTCCCTACATCTACAAGACATGGCAGACTTCCTATAGCAAAAATACAGCAATAAACTCTCCTAAAAACCTATTCATCTGGACATACTACATGCACATCACAATAATGTAAAGCTATGGGAACCATTCCACATCCCCACAGAACAACAACTTGACTCTTATCATAATCAATATTAATATGACTACATCGCCACTCGATCCATGCCCAGTTAGCTGGATCAAACACACACAGAATATCTAACACCCCACCTACTAAAGATCATCCACTCATCACTTACACAAGGATACCTACCCACACAGCTCAAACAATCATCCATAAGAGCCATTCTGAAAAGCAAGAACCTTGATACCAAGGACCCAAACTCCTATCGACCAATATCAAGCCTGCCATTTATAACCAAGGTGATTGAAAAAATAGTCCAGCAACAACTACAAGAACACATAGACAACTATGTTCCACTAGGCCTATACCAGTATGGCTTCAAACCTAATCACAATGTGAACACTAATTACATCGCTCCTAGATACCCTAATAACAGGCATAGACAACATACATTCCCAATCTTCATCGACCTCACTGCAGCTTTTGACTCTGTCTACCACAATAACCTGCTACAAAGGCTTCAAGAAATATGAATCCATGGAATAGTGATGAACTGGTTAACATCATACCTATCCCACCGGAAGCAAGTAACGAGATCTGGAAGCCAACAATCAAGACCTTTTAATCAACAACAGGGTGTTCCAGAGGACTTGGCCCTCTCAGCACTGCTATTCAACATATACTTATAACCACTCTGCAACATCATAAAACAGCACAAAATCCAGTATGGGATATATGCAGATGATATAATGGTTTTTACCCCAATAAACATTGAACAGCCCAATTACACACAGATCACTTCATGCCTCGAAGCAATGACAGGATGGTTCAAAGAACAAAATCTCGCTATAAACTTAAAATATCAGAAGCAGTACACATCACTAGGAATGCAATATTCTCCCCACCACAGTCAATAAAAACACTGGTCTATACTCTAACAGCTAAGCAAGAAATCAAATACCTCAGAGTTACATTTGACCAACAGCTCAGCTTTCAACCCACATCAAGAGGACAACCAAGACAACCTACCAAAAACTAAGAACCATACACAAACTCAAGCCTCTACTCAGTGATAGCGATTTCAGAACAGTATGCCAGGCCATTGTAATACCCATATTAGACTATTGTAACATAATTTACCAGAGCCTCCCGAAGAAAATGATACTCCCACTTCAACCAGTACAGAAGAACACTGCAGCTTGCATAATTACTGTAACAACAAGATATTGCCACATAACCATAACAGACTGCCTCACCCAAATGGAGAATTGGTGTCAAAACAACAACCTAGCAATAAACTACAACAAGACCGAAGCCCTAATCATCACCCGGAACCAAAGCTTCATACACCCACCAAATTTAAAGATACAAAGCACCACTATACCAATAAGATCAGAAGTAAGATACCTCGGAGTTACTCTGGACAATAAACTCAATCTCAATCCACACATAGACAAAACAATCCAAAAAGCCTACTACAAGATGTGAATCATCAGGAGACTAAAGCCGCTCCTTGCCCCGGAACACTTCCGTACCGTCTGTCAAGCACTGATAACCCCACTACTGGACTTCTGCAATCCGATATACCTTGGCCTACCGAAACAAGCCCTCAAACCTCTACAACTAGCACAAAACACTGCTGCACGAATCATATCAGGAACTGCAAGACAGGAGCACATCACACCCACCTTAAAGGACTTACACTGGCTTCCAATCGGTGCACGCATCAAATACAAAACTATCATAAACATATTCAAGATAAAACACCATACATCAGCCAACAGCCTACACACCCTCATACAATCAGACACCAGTACGCGTCCCAGAAGAAAACAAACCCACAACAGAGTCAGCACCCCAAGTGAATACAAACACACACGCAAGGACACAACAGACAGAGCACTCTCAATGGCTGCTCCAACAATATGGAACAAACTCCCGGACGACTTGAGGGCCACTACAGACCTAAAAGACTTCAGAAAACAGCTGAAAACCATACTGTTCATAGAACACTATGGACACATCACATAACTTCAGAGAATGAACAACAGCACATGATCCCGCCTAACCAATGTATGCATGGAACTTGTTTTTGCACCACTGTATATAGCCCACTCTGTAAATAGCTCACACCAATCTAGCACACAACACAACACACACTCAATTTCCCCCCACTGCATGTATAACACACTCACTTGACCTGATTGTTTGCTGTGATACCACCTTGATTATTAAGATAAGGCGGTTTAGAAATACTGTTAAATAAATAAATAACCAACACAACAATAGTTACATTAGCTCCTGGTCACTGCATGTTCCAACTACAAGACTTTAATATTAATCTTCAAAATACTCCACAACCTCTCACCTCCCATCCTTCAATCAATGATCAAGAAGACAATGGAAAACGGAACAAGAAGAACAGCCAATAACAACACTTTAGACACCCCTATATGCAAGATGAAAGCCAAGCAAACAAAACGTAAAAGAGCTTTCTCCATATATGCTCTGCCATTGTGGAATGAACTACCTATCTCAATAAGAGCCATCAAGGACTTATCATACTACAGGAAAGCAATAAAAACATATTTCTTCATGGAATCCTATGGACTCAAATAAATCAAACCACTATAGACTGTGACAGCAACTTCTAACACAATCCATTCTTCCATACAACTTACCTCCTCCATGTCACATCCTTACCCATACAAATTCCCATTCTATCCCATACTCTCCCAGGACCAATCCCATCACAGCTGTTCCCCCCATATAGCCCTGTACCCTCATCCCCCTCTCCTCAATCTCCCTAGCTCTGTTTCTGTTAAGCCACCCCTAACGGACCACGACTTCTGATCTGTCCTTCAAGCAACAGTATTCCCCCACTTCGATTACTGTAATGTCATCTTCCAAGGCATACCAAATTCAACCATCCTCCCCCTCCAACTTGCACTTAATAGAGCTGCACAAATTCTCTTCAGTTCAAAAGGATCAGACCATATCACACCTCTCCTCATACGACATTGGCTCCCCATGGCTGAGCTTATAAAGTTCAAATCCATACTCACTGCTCCAGCACACCTACAAACCCTGATCCAGATCACACCTGACAAGAGAGGATGATGAACAAACACAAGGAACATGCTACAGACACCGTCAATGATCACAAAGACCAACACTACTACAGCTAAGAGAGCATTCTCTCTCTCTACGCACCGCTACTTTGGAACTCTAGCCCGGAAAAGCTAAGGACTACAACTGACATAGCTTCCTTCATGAAAGCTCTCAAAACCCACATATTCAAAGAATGCTACCCATCAACAAAGCCCCCAGCAGTCCCCTCCCCACAACCCTCCCTCTTGAAAATCCCTAAATCCCCCTACCCCAGCCCCCACAACAGATGAATGTAAATAGTTACCCCCTACCCACATGTATCAGAGTTCTCCAAGTTGATTACGCTGTTTACTGTAAATGTGTTTCATTGTAAACTACTTTGATCGAAGGATAAAGTGGTATAAAAAAAGCTGTTAAATAAATAGTCCCGCCAGACCTGGTGAAGATTGTCCAGCATTTCCTTTTCTACCCACCAACCAGTATGCCCAGGGAACAGGTATTGTTAATGGCAGGGGATATATAGTAAGTCTACAATGTTCACGGCTAGCACCAGACTTGGTGGAAAAGCTGGGATTCCTTTAGACAGACTTCCCCATGCTTGTTTTCCCTCAGTTTCGATGCCACTGCGAGGACTAAATGCACAGCTCCATTAAAGCTATGCATGCCCCTTTCTTTGCTCTTTGTGTTTTGCAAGTTAATCGAGTTGCTGTTGCCCAGTCTCTTTTTTTCCAGTGGGTTCCATTACCACCACATGCAAGAATATAAAAAAGAGAAAACTATATTCTTCCCTTGTACCTCTCTGATACTGCCGTAGCCTGTGCCACTGTCTGTCCTGCTGTCTTGGTTCCAGTGGATTCTGTTAGACAAGTGAGGAAAGCATGCAAAGCATGTCTCAATATTCTTTCCAACCCCTGTGTGTGTGTGTGTGTGTGTGTTTGTGCGTACATGCTCACCCGTCTGTTTTCATCTGCATTGTGTGTGTATATGTTATTTATTTATTTATTTAGGTGTTTTTTTTTCTTAGATACCTCTTTATCTCAAAGTCAAAGCGGTTTACAGTGTAACTTAACTATATGCTTTTACATAGAACATGGGGCAATTTAATTATATTTATTTATTTAACAGGTTTTATATACCACCTTATCATTAATTCAAGGCGGTTCACATGGAACAAACATAGCAATAGGCTTTTACATAGAACAGGGAGTAGGAACTTGGAGGAATATATGGGGTAGTGGATACATTTAACAATGGCTAACTAGGTACAGTAACATTGTTGCAGATTGAGGTGATATAGTTACATTTAGCATTTGTCCATTATATACATCTTTTACATAGAACACAACTTAGAGTGAACTTCTAAATTCTTACATAGTATCAGGAGCAGGGATTTCTGAGTTCTTACATATGTTATTTATTTTATTTATATATACCGCGCTATTATAATCAGTGCGGTTTACATTTGAAACAGAACATACAAGAATGTAAGCAAGTTACATCAAGTTTTTTACATTGAACAGGGAATGTAAACATGGAGTAAAAACGAGGGAGAAACTATGTACATATTATAAATTATAATACTCTTACAGATAAATAAATATGACCTTTGTCTAGAGGGTTGGCTAGATGGTCAAGGAGATCAGTGGGAGAGATAGTGGTTAGCCATTATCTACAGGAAGATGATCTGAGGGACGGGTTAGGCAGGGAGGTGAGGTGGGGGCCTTGTAAATGTCGGGAATGCTGTCAGGATAATATTGTAGGAACAGGTGATGTTTGAGGGCTTTACGGAATAGTGCCAAATTTGAGCTGGCCCGGATTTCTGCTGGGAGGGCGTTCCATGCCATAGGTGCAGCAATGGAGAAGGCTCTACTTGCTGTTGATTTCTTACATTTTACCAACACTTTTGGGACTTCAAGTTTATTCAACAAAGTAGATCTCCTAGTTCTATTAGTGACAGGAAGTAAGTCTGAGGAAACAGTTCAACTGTACTGAGAAATTTTGCTGTGTAATGATGTGTATGGGTTATGGGGTTTTCAACCCAGTCCTCAGGGAACCCTAGGCCAGTCAGGTTTTCAGTATTCCCAGAATGAATATGCATGACAAAGATTTGCATGTTCTGCCTTCATTGTATGCAAATCTATCTTATGCATATTCATTGTGGGAATCCTGAAAACCTGACTTGCCTAGGGTTCCCCGAGGACTGGGTTGAAAACTTTATTTTATTTATTTATTTTATTTATTTTTATTTTTTATATACCGCGCTATTGAAAATCAGCTCGGTTTACATTAAAACTGAACAGAGCAACAATGCGTTAAATATCGCAATGTGCTTACATAGAACATGGCTTACATATAACATGTGTTTTTACAATAACAATGGCATAATCAAACTTGGGAAAAACAGGGAAACTATTTACATGGTATATACAAGTAATTTACATAGAGAAATTTATTCCATTACACCGTGGGCATTTTTAGGTCAGGATGGGCGAATGTGTAGATCTATATGGAGGAGCACCTACCCATTATCATGTTGTGTGACAAGGCAGTTACTGTATGGTGTGAGTGGCAATTGACTTATGTTTTTTCAGGCATGGGTTCAGGATAGTGAGTTAAAAAGAGGAGTGTTTTTATGCCTTTCTGAAGGAGGTGAGGCTGACTATGGAACGAATACTGGCAGGAAGTTCATTCCAGGCTGTCGGGGCTAAATTGAAAAAGCTCTATTGGTAGTTGCCTTGTACATCTTGTAGTGAACTTAGGTACAGTTAGCCTGTTTCAGTAGTGTGGGTCTTCTGACTCTGGTGTTGTGTGTGTTGTTGATCAGTTTTGCTGATTGGTGTGGGGGTTGATTCTTCAGTGCCTTGAAGGTCATGACCAGTACCTTGTATTGGATTCGGGCTTGTAGTGGCAGCCAATGTAGGTTTTTTCATTACTGGGGTTATATGTTCCATTCTTGAAGTCCCTGTAAGAATCCTAGCAGCTGAGTTCATGGCCAGCCGAAGTGGGTTGAGGGTTTGCTTGTGGAAGACCATGGAGGAGGTGTTCCGCGAAATCTATATGTGGGATTACCGAGCTTGAAATATGGAACGATAGTCTGAAAAGTCTAGTAGTGGGCGGAGGTGGCGAAGGGTTCGGATTTTGTGGTAAATTGCTTTGGTAACAGTCTTTACATGATTTATCATGTCCAATCGCTGATCTAGGATGATGCCTAGGTAGCGAATTGTATCTCTTGTCTTTAGTTCAGCATTTTTGACTTGCAGACTGGTGGGTGGGGTGAAATTCTGATTCCTTGTGACAAATAGGACATCAGTTTTGCTATGATTGATCCTCAGGTTTTGTGTGAGAAGCCATTCAGCCACTGCATCAAAGCATCTGATGATAGGGGAAAAATCAGGTTGTTCTATGATGAATGGAATGTACAGTAGTATGTCATCAGCATACACGAGACATTCTACATTTAATGAGCGTATCAGAGAGCCAGATAGGCTGCATATAGATGTTAAATAGTAGAGCAGACAGGGAAGATCCCTGTGGCACTCCCTGCTTCTGCAGGAATGGTTTTCGGAGGACGTGTGTTGCCTGCTTTACTTGCTGCCATCTGAAAGTTAGGTATGATTCGCACCATTGTAATGCGGTTCCCAGTAATCCTTTTTCTTGTAGGCGTAGTAATAGTATCTTATGAAACACAGAATCAAATGCAGCAGCAATGTCAAGAAAGATAACGACGAAACCATGGTGTATGTCGTCAATTCCTGTGATAAGCTTATCGAATAGGGTCGTTAGGATGGTATCTACTCCCATGTGATTCCCTGAAGCCATGTTGGGCTAGATCGAGGGGTGCCTCGTCGTCAATGTGCTGATGGATCTGACGTTGGACTATTTCTCGATGATCTTAGCAAGCAGTGGAATGCTTGATATGGGTCTGTATGATTCAACTTTGGATGTATCAAGACGACTATTCTTTAACAGGGGTCTGATCGATGTGTGTTTTAAGCTTTGGGGAAGATGCCCCTTGATAGTGATTGGTTTGGTTATTTTGCATAATGCATGGCTTAGTTCATGTCGCAGTTCCTTTATCCAACTTGCTGGACAGGGATCATTGGGAGCTGTGTTGAGATTGATGGAGGAGATGGTGTCCTTCAATTTCTTTAGTAGATACTGCCCGAGAATTCAAGTAGTAATGTAGGTTGTTGTGTACTAAGTACATTGGACGGACTGCAGTAGGATGATGTCATGTCGGATGGATCATTTGGATGTAAAGTAGTCTGAATAATCCTGTGGTTGAGGCATATGCGAACTTGCTGGAGATGGATCACCTGTTAGTGATTTTACTATATTAAATAGGTCATGTGTTTTGTTCAGTGATTTTTTTAGAATCATTGAGTGGTATGTGTTTTCTTTTTTCATTTATTTTCTCTCTGTGTAATGTTAGATAAGAGTTGTAGCTTTGTTGGGCTATGGTAGTTTGCTTTTTCCGCCATCGTCTTTCTAGTCTACGTAGTTGTAAAGGGATGATCGAAGGTCAGATGAGTACCAAGGTGCATGTTTGCGTCTTGTGGGCAACTTGTTGGTGGATGGAATACAAGCTAAAGTTTTGATGCTGTTATTCCAATTTGCTACAAGTTCGTCAGGGTCAAGGGTTGATACATCCAGTTGTGGAAGAAGCTTGGCAAGTAACTCTTCCTTGTTGAGTGTGCAGAATCGTGTCGCTGGTGTTCCGTGATCTGGGATATTAGCCATGGCCTTGTTATTGGGTAAGCAGGTACTTGGTATTCGGAACTTCAGGAGTTTGTGATCAGACCATGGTACTGGAGATATGGAGGTCAACAGCGGAGGAGAGGTGTTTGACTACAGACTGGGGTGCAAAAATAAGGTCAAGGGTACCGCCTTTTTCATGCGTTGGGGAGTTCACTAGTTGCTTATAGTCAAGGTCATACAGCGCTTCAAGGAAGGTTCGTGCATGTGCTTCAGGCAGTGAAGGGGAGATTGAAGTCCCCCACTAACCAGTTTGAGCATCGTGAGTTCTTTGAGTTGCAAGCGAGATTGATGATTGTTGGTAGGTCATCGGAGGAAAGTGTTGGGGCTCTGTATAGTGCATTGATTGTACATTGGTTGTTTGATACTGTAATAGTGGTATAGTCTGATTTAACTCTCGCTGCCAAAGCACTTCAAGAAGATATAGGTCTTCAGTTTCTTGTGGAAGTCTGCCAGGTCAGTGATAGCTCATATGTCATCAGGGAGTAAAGATGTGTGCATCTCTCTGCATGTTTATCTGTGGTTTTTGTGTGCCTCTCTCTATTTTCTGTGCATGTGTGTGTTGGGCTTCTACTCTCTCCTTCCTGTCAGTTTCAACCCCTCCTTCTGCCTCACTCTCACTCCTTTCCCTCCTTTGAAGTCCACTCCATCCGGCTTTTTACTCCACTTCCTCTCCAACTGACTGTTATTCATCAACCCCCTGGTAAATCCACCTCTACCTTTCTCTCTGACTTTGACCTGTGGTTTTCCTTCTTTCTGGATTCATCTTCCCACTCCCTTATTATCGGGGATTTTAACATTCATGTTGATAACCCCTCCAACCCTAATGCTTTAAAGTTCCTCTCCCTTACCTCATCATTCAACTTCCAACTTTGCTCTACTGCCCCTACTCACCAGCAAGGCCACTGCCTTGACCTTGTATTCTTCTCTAATTGCCTACCCTCAAACTTCTGTACCTCACTTCTCCCCTTATTAGACCATCACCTGCTAAGCTTCACTCTTCATCACTCACTGCCTCAATCTCGCCCTGTCTCCTCCAATCTCTTTAGAAATCTTCATGCTATTGACCCATTGGCTCCCTCCTCCACTGTCTCATCACCTCTTTCCTCCACTATGCCATCTGTCTCTGTTGATGAGGTAGTAGCTTCCTATGACGCTGCACTCTTCTCTACTCTGGATGCTCTTGCTCCACCCATGCCTCATCCTGTGAGGCATTCTGTACCTCAGCTCTGGCTGTCTTCCACTACCCGCTATCTATGTTCCTGTACTTGCTCAGCTGAGCGTGCTTGGCTCAAATCCCGCACCCTTGCGGACTTTCTACACTTCAAATTCATGCTGTCTCTTTCCAGTCAGCCATAACACTTGCCAAACAAGACTATTATGTTCATCAGACTAATTCTCTTGCCTCTTTACCACGCTCTCCTCAAGGTGCCGGTGCCTCCGCCTCCGACCCCTTCTACTCTTTCTGCTCAAACTCTAGTTGACTATTTCCATGACAAAATTCACAAGATCACACTCAAATTCCCCACAAGGTTAGCTACTCCCCCTGCACCCCCTCTAAACTTCAACCCCCCCCCCCCCTCACCTCTGCTACCCTTTCTTCCTTTTCTGTGATCTCCGAGGAGGAAATCATTTGCCTTCTTTCCTCATCCAAACTCACTACCTGCTCCTCTGATCCATCTCCATAGCTCCATCTCCTCCACTGTAGTCCCTTCCATATCTCATATTCTCAACCTATCGCTCTCCACTGCAACTTTCCCAGCAGCCTTCAAACATGGTGTGGGTCACCCCTCTCCTCAAGAAACCCTCATAAAACCCTACCTGTCCTTCTCACTATCGATCCATCTCCCTCCTCCCCTTCATTTCTAAAATACTTGAATGTATGTTTCACCGCCAGTGCCTCGACTTTCTCTCCTCTCAAGCTCTTCTGGATCCTCTACCATCTGGCTTTTGTTCTTTACATTCTACCAAAATGGCTCTTGCCAAAGTCTTCAGTGACCTGTTCCTGACAAAATCCAAGGACCTTTACTTGATCCTTATCCTTCTTGACTTTTCTGCTGTTTTTGACACTGTTGATCACAACCTTCTCCTTGATATCTTGTCCTCGCTTGGATTTAAGGGCTCTGTGCTATCCTGGTTCTCTTCTTATCTCCCATTGCTCTTTCAGTGTTCTGGTGGATCTTCCTCTACTGTTATCCCAGTTGATGTACCCCAAGAATCAGTCTTGGGCCCACTCCATTTCTCTTTCTTTGGTGCACTCATCTCTTACCATGGCTTTCAGTGCCATCTTTGTGCTGACGATTCCCAGCTCTACCTCTCTACACCTGAAATCTCTCTAGCAATCTGCCTGCCTTTCTGACATTGCTGCTTGGATGTCTCATTGCTGCTTGAAACTGAACATGGCCAAAACTGAGCTTCCTAGTTTTCCCCTAAACCCCCCTTTTCCCTTCCTCCTTTCTCAGTCTCTGTGGATAACTCTCTACTCCTCCCTGTCTCCTCAGCTTGCAACCTTGGGATCATCTTTGACTCCTTTCTCTCCTTCTCCACACACATCCAACTGATAGCTAAAACCTGCCGTTTCTTTCTCTACAACATCAACAAAGTTTGCCCATTCCTTTCTGAACACACTACTAAGACACTTATCCACTTCTTAGTTATGTCATGTCTAGACTATTGTAACCTGCTCCTTGCTAATCTCCCTCTGAGTCATCTCTCTCCCCTTCAAAGTCTTCAACACTCTGCTGCATAGCTAATCTTCCGCCAGCCTTGTCATTCTCATATTACTCCTCTTTCAAGTCTCTTCATTGGCTTCCTATCCATTTCCAATTCGGTTGAAACTTCTCCTGCTGACCTATAAGTGCATTCACTCTGCTGCTCCTCACTACCTTTCCTCTCTTATGTTTCCCTACACACCTCTTTGGGAACTTTGCTCTTCTGGCAAATCGCTTCTATCTGTGCCCTTCTCTTCTATTGCCAATTCTAGATGTCACTCTTTTCACCTTGCTGCTCCTTATGCTTGGAACAAACTACCTGAGTCTGTACATCAGGCGCCTTCTCTGACCCTTTTCAAATCCAGGCTGAAAACTCACCTCTTTGCTGCTGCTTTCAGATCTTGACTCACCTGATGTCCTTTGTGTTTCCTCACCATTCCCCCTAGCTGTATCCCGTGTCTTCAGCTTACTGTGTTGTCTGTCTCGACTAGATTGTAAGCTCTGATGAGCAGGCACCATCTTTTATATGTGCCTGTGCAATGCTGCGTACACCTTGTAATGCTATACAAATGTTCAGTAGTAGTAGTATGAATCTTTATGGATTGGTATGTCTCTGCATGTTTATATGAATGTGCATGTGTTTGAGTGTGTGTGTGTGTGTGTGTGTGCATACTTGCATAAATGTGTTTGTATGTGTATATGTTAGTATCCGTGTGTTTATTTGTGTATGTGTTGTTTGTTCTCTGTGTGTTTATTTGTGTATGTGTTGTTTGTTCCGTCGGTTTATTTGTGTTGTGTGTTGTTTGTTCTGTCTGTGATTGGGAGAGGAAATGAAATGGGAAGGTTGTTTGATAGGTTCTGTAATCATTGTGGTGAATCAGTGTTAGTAAGCTTCAGCTACTGAAACTATTTTTCCTATAGAAATGCACTGAGGTTTGTTTGTTTTTTAGGGAAGGGGACAACTTCATTTATCTTCCATCTCCCACCTTTTACAGCACATGAACTTCCCCCTGCTCACTCCGTTCCTGTGACTAGGGCAGCATTCTAATGCTCCGCCCCCACAGTCTTCCCATTGGCTGGATCCTACCCACAGTCTCTGTTGCTAGTTACATTGGATGCAGACAATGCAGGCTCACTCACAAAAGAGGGAAGATTAGAGAATTTCTGATAGAGCCATTTAGTCTTCCTTCTAGCTTCCAGACATTAATGTAAAAATCAGAATCAAGAAAAAAGCCAGTCATTAATCCTAAGCTGCCAAGTGCTGAGCACTTCTGACAGGGCTCCTGTAAACTTTGTAGAGTTGCCAATTGAGCGGTTTTAGGTCGGCCCGGCCAGTTTGACAGGCAGGGGACCGGCGCCCAGCAGGACAATAAAAATTGGCCAGTGAAAGGCTGGTTTTCTGCCGCCCGCTGTTTGCTCTCATTCCTGACTGCCACTCTATTCCACTCAGACACCGCCTCCACCATGAAACCCCTATTGGGCTTCTCTGGTGTGTAACTTGATGCAAGAGCACAGCATGGGGCCTATGTTTAGATCATGTGAGCGCTGAGACAGCTCTATGACATTCCATCCCTTCTGACATCTGAGGATGTTGCAGAGCTGTCTCAGTGCCCTGTAGCCGGGTTCTTACCTACAAAAGCATCCTTAACATTTATCAAGATTGCCTGGGCACATGGGACCCATGCACCAGGGGAAACCCCCCAAAAAAGAACTCAGATCACAGTTACTTGTCAGCAAAAATCTTTTATTAGTACAAGCAGGAAAAAACCATAAGCACAGAAAAAAGGTCTGTCTCAGGGAATCTGAGTTTGGGCAGACGTTCTTCCCCTGAATAGAGAGAGAAAGTCATGCCCCCAAGCTCTGTAGCTTACTCTTATAAATCCTATACCCTCCATAGCAATTCCTGCACAAAGCCTTAGTTCCATGTGCAAAAATCTGCTATACTTCCTACAAAAGGTTGTAGCGCCGTCTGCACAATTTTGAACCTTCTGCAAAAATCTGCTAGCACTGCTTGCAAAAATTAGAGTACCGCTTGCAGAAGTTTGCAAAAGCTCTCCAGGTAAGACCCCCTCCCTCATCATTATGTCTTAGGGTCTGCAGCTGTATTCCAAGGTCTTCCTTATCTGTGCTGTGGAGCGTATCTGTCCTGCATTCCTTGGGGCCCACTTATGTTCTTCTATTTCCCGGCACTGATTGCATTCATTCTTCAGGGCTAGAGAATTTTCTTTTAATTATTTTTCTGTTAATTATTTTCTGGCCTGGCCTGTATTTTGCTTTCTGGGCCTAACATCGCATATTCCTATGCAGAGTAAGGTTTCTTCCAGACTGTACTAGGCCACAGACACCCACTTGCTCTGTTTTCTTGTACCATTCATGCAGGGTGCTCGTGCAAGCCACAGGCGGCAGGATTATAGTCACAAACAGCACATAAGGCAAAACCTATTCCTAAGCCAGAATATCCCAACATTCGCCAATTTTTCTTTTTCTTTTCTCTGGGGGGAGGGGGGGGGGAGAAGGAGGTAAGGAAACCCAAATTTAAGGGCCACGGACAACAACCAATTGAGAAAGGGAAGGATCATGGAGAGGCAAGAGCTCGTACTGGTCCCTAGAGACAATATACAGAGTTTTAGTGCTTTGCAGTATCATACGTTTACAACAGGCAAGTAAAATGGATAAGACACAACATGCAATAATTGCAAAACAAGCTATACTTAAAAGCGTAATAAAGAAAGCCTTAAGTCCTACACCTAAACTAGCAAACCAGGAGGCAATACTACCCCAAATACTATCAAGCTGAAGCCCCCCCTTAAAATCATTAATATGTATATACATGTAAACCGCTCTGATGCGCAAGTAAAGGGTGGTATATCAAGTGCCTAAACCATAACCATAACCATGTAGCTCAGAAAGGTGTTTTATCTTATTCATAGCATCAAGAACAAAAATAGAGTGGTTAGCGATGACAGTACAACAATTGGTGGCATTAATAAAAGTACACGTGCCACCTTCAGCAGCCAAGAGCAAATCTAAAGCTTGCCTATTCTGCAGAGTCATTTGCATATTTTGCTCAAGGGATTCAGCTAAGCGTGAAATAGATTCAGTTACAGCTTTCATCTGAATATGTAGTAAACATTGAAGGCGACGTATAGCCATACCGAGTTCAGCAGTAAGGGCAGGGGTTGCAAAGGGGATCCAGGCAGTTGCAATAAGGGCATCCAAATGGGTTTAGTCATGGGATAAGAGGAATTGATGTTCTGATATGAAGCCTGGATAGCATCATTCTCAGCTACAGAGGAATCCC
Source organism: Ichthyophis bannanicus (assembly GCA_033557465.1). Lineage (NCBI taxonomy): Eukaryota > Metazoa > Chordata > Amphibia > Gymnophiona > Ichthyophiidae > Ichthyophis > Ichthyophis bannanicus. Next base: position 869,193,654 of record CM066033.1, read on the forward strand.
AAGGGCTTGAGTCAGGAGAAAAACTACGCTTAAATCTGTGCAGAGGGGAGTGGGCAGCAGAATGATGGGTAACATTAAGAGGGATTAAAACAGAAAAAGAGGAAGTGTTAACTAAAGCACATGGCAAAAGAGAAAGGTTGGCGGTTTGATACAGGGTATGTCCACATAACCAGTAGTGACCAACCACCGCCTCAAGGGATGAGGACGGAGTCCACCTATGGGTCATATGATAACCAGAATACAAAGAGCCACCATTAGGGAAGCTCTTCGACATTGTCATGTAAAATGAATTCATAGGCATATAACAGGACCTGTAAGGGGAGGGGGACACTACCCAACGAAACCATTATGGTGCCATTGGCATACATGGGGCCAATGTTAAAACTGTTATTCCAGTATGTGGCATCTACAACAAAATCAACTGCAGAAGTATTTTTCCATAAGTCACGGGAGCGCAAGAGTGAGTACAGTAGGGTGAGGTTAGTAAAGTTGGGACCCCGCCATAGAGGTAAGGTAGTATGGGCGCGTATATGCCACGAAGCATTTTGCACATTATAGGACATGTTACACCTAGCAGAGAAAGAAACAGAGGCATTAGAGATTAAACAGTAGACATAAGTCTGAGACTCTGGTGTAAAGACTGGTATGGGTTCATTAGAAGCATTCTGGGAGCGCCAGGATTGGTTACACTGTATGGGTTCAAAACAACCAGGGGTTCTGTCGCCGTTGTCCCAACACGGCACTCGTCCCATGATCTCAGAGAACGATACCGAGGAGACAACAACTGGGGCGTACCCAACCCCTTTAGACAAAGGAGTACATATAATACAATCTGAGACATTTAACAAAGAAACAATCTGCAACACCGACTGCTTCCACGAGTTCTGAGAAACAACAGGAACAGCCCGGGGTACCCGCAGTAGCGGTTGGGTAGTCAGATTAATCTGGTTTTGCTCCTGGAGGTACTGGGCCTGCTGTCCATTCGGAGGTAGACACTGGATAAAAAGAACAAGAACAATTGAAAGTCCCAAAAAAAAACCTCAAAGGTAAAGGAAACATGGTACTTATCTGACTGGAGGGGAGAAAATCCAAACAGTATAAAAAAGGAGTAATCTCACAGAAGAGCAAGTGATCAGCAGAATGTCCAATGTCCAAATAAGAGTTCAGTTCAAGGCAAGGAGTGATTGCGGGCAGACAGGAAAAAAGCAAATGGTCCATCCAGATGAAATAACTCAATAATCAATACAAGGATGATGGAGGCACAAAGAAGAAAACACATGGTGGCCCAAGGGGCAAGTTTGGCAGCAATCATCATGATCTAGTTTGAGGCAGGGTTTGATTAAAAACTCGTAGAAGGGAAGCAAATTCTCCAGCAGGATGAAAGAATTGAATAAGCAATACCACCACAATAGAGATAAAGAGAAGTAAGCACAGGGATGCCCCAGGAGAGAGTGGGTAGATAGCAATCATTCTGATCAACGGAGCAGCCTCATGGTGTAAGTCTTAGGTAGAGGAATGAGATTGGTCATACAGGTGAGACAGCTGGGACAGCTTTCAGATGACTGACGTGTATCCAGGTGTCTGCGTCGTTCAGTTGAGCAGTGAAAGGTGAGGCAGCAGTAACAATGTGAAGTCCTGAGAAAGTAGGGCAGTCCCAGGATGTGCGAACACAATTTCTCTTATAAACAGTGGTTCCTATTGGGAAACAAGGTGACAAAGGTGAACTGGACACAGACTGTGCAGTTGCTACACGGTCAGCAATTTTTTGAAGTGCGATCCGGAGTCCTGCAAGGTAAGAAGAGAGACTATCATGGACCGGGACCAATGACTGCGAAAGCTGAGGTGTGCGCATGCACCGACCAGTAGCCATTTCATGAGGCGTCAGATGCAGCCGCTTGATGGGGCTGTTGCGTAGCTGGAACAAACACATTGGTAAAGCCTGTAACCAGGTCATGTGACCAGAAGCACAAATCTTTCTGAGTTGGGTTTTCAAAATACCATTACATCTCTCAACAAGACCATTGGAAGTAGGTTTATACACGGAAACATATTTCCATTGAACAGGGAGAAGCTGAGTGATTGCAGAGACAAGAGCATTGCGGAAGTGAGAACCATTGTCAGAATATATTACTTTAGGAATACCAAATCGGGGTATTATCTGTGTTAGCAGAACCTGCACAACTTCTTCGGCAGTTTCTTTATCATAGGGAAAAGCCTCAATCCATTTAGACCAGGGGCAAACCCACAGCCTGCACAGTCTAAATGTAGGCCTCACACCGCGCTCTTGCTTTTTCTTTTTCTGGACATTGGGGGGCAGGGGATATCAGGGATACAGTGAGGATATAGAGGAGATGCAGAGGAGTGATGTTGGACATGGTAGGGGCAAGGATGCACAGGGGGAGATAGAAATGGAGAGGAGATCATGAAAAAGGATCTAAGAGAAGACAGAAGAAAACATAAACCAGAGGCTAGGACCAACACAATTAGAAACATACAATGACCGACAATGAAGGTAGAAAAATAATTTTATTTTCTATTTTGTGATTAAAAAATGTTGGTTTTTGGAAAGTATATCTGCTAGGAGTCAGGACTGATGTTGGACATGGCTGAGGCCTAGCCCAGGACAAACATTTGAGAGGAAATCCTACAGCCTACTAGCAGGCTGTGCTTTTTTCAGTCTCAGACAAATCTGATGTCCTCTCTGGCTTCGGGGCCCAGAGCAATTGCCAGGTTGCATCCCTCCTAATGCCACCTGACATCTAGAAACATAGAAACATGATGACAGAAAAAGACCATATGGCCTTTCTAGTCTGCCCTTCCATATCAAATACTATAGTCCCTTCTTTTCCGTTAGAGATCGTCTATGTTTGTCCTATGCTTGTTTGAATTCAGATATTGTTCTCCTCTCTGGAATAGTCCATTGGGAGACTATTCCACACATCTACCACTTTTTCCGAAAAAGAAACATTTCTGCATATTACTCCTGAGTCTATCCTCTTTCACCCTCATCCTATGTCCCCTCATAATAGAGCTTGCTTTCAATCGAAAGAGGCTCTCCTCTTGTGCATTCATGCCATGGAGGTATTTAAATGTCTCTATCATATCTCCTCTACCCTGCCTTTCCTCTAATGTATACATATCAAGAACTTCAAGGGGTATGTTTACTAATCAGCGGTAGCAGCTTCCATGCAATATCGGAGCTGCGGCCCTATTGAATTCAAGGATTGAGGATCTCTTTACTTCTAGATGATACTGCAGCTTGGATGAGCCAGTCAGCATCTGGCATATTTAAATCACCTATCTGTAGCACCTCTCCTTTTATGGCAATACTGCATATGTCTTCTATTAGATCTCTGTCCACTTCTTCTCCTTGTGCAGGAGATCTGTATATCACACCTCTTTCTTTCTAGTTTAACCCACAGTGCCTCCTCTCTCCCTTTTAAGCCCTGTAATTCTATAGCTTTACTTTTATTTTTTACATATAGTGTCACTCTTCCTCCCCTTCTTCCTACTCTATCCTTCCTGAATACAGTATTATTTATTTAACAGGTTTTATATACCACTTTATCATTTCAATCAAAGCAGTTTACATTGAAACTTAAACTTGTAAGTAATGTACATTAAACAGGGACATTGATAACTTGGATTTTTCTGAGGCAATGGCGGGTTAAGTGACTTGCCCAATAGGTTTACTGATGTTTGAGGGCTCACTGCAATATTTACGATGCTGCCTTTTCGTAGGTAGGGGCCTTGTGTGAGTTTTGGAAGTTAGTGCTGGCATGATAGTTTTGCTCTTGGTCTTGAATGAATTTTTTATATAAATTTCAGGGCCCAAACCTTAGGCAATTAAGGCGGTCACCTAGGGTGACATCTTCTGGGTGTGGCAAAGAGAAGGGTATCAAAGCTAAACAACTGAATCCAACAGCCAGGGGGGTGGGAGGTGGACATTAAGGTTTGCCCAGGGTGCCAATACCTTGAACTAACTCTGGGGTCGGCCTTGATTAATTCACAATATGCCTGGTATTGAGAGGGATTTTTTCTTGTATGGAAAGTTTTATGTGGAAGGTTCTAGCTCTGCTCTGCTCTGCTCTGCAAAGATTGTTGGGAAAGGGCTGGGGGGGGGTTGAAATTCAGTGGATGGAAAATATATGTTTGGATTTAATACCATATGGGAGGGCATATGTGTGTTGGGGGGGGGGGAGGGACTGTGACTGAAGAGGTGCTGAAGAGTTTAACCTTTTGTACTCCACCCCCCCTTGATAAAGCCTGCACATTGCCCTCTCTGCAGCTATTCTTTGTGGGCGGAGCAGGGGTGGGCATGGGCAGAGTGTGGGAAGCCACAGGTGGTGGGTTTTTCTCTTTCAAAAAGTTGACAATCCTAAAACTTTGGGCCTAGGGTAAAGCAATGGTCCTTGATAAAGTCTATGGCATCTTTTACCTTATCACCAAAAAAAGGAGTCTCCAATATAAGGAGTATATGTTAACCTTGTATGAATGTCTTCATGGAGGCCAGAAGCATGTAGCCATTGAACAGCAATAGCAGAAACTGAGATGTTATGATATATACTGAACAATAAAAATAGTATAATGTTCACTTCACTCACTTCTCCAACTTTTTTCAATTTTTATATACATATAGCAGCACACTGAAAAATATATATATGAATAAGAGACTATCAGAAAGGGGGAAGCATCTCACACCCTAGATATTAGTCATCGGTCTCTTCATATGCAGAATCAACCTTTTTATTTATTTTTTTATTTTTATCCCAACCTTTTATATTTAAATATACTTGTTCCTTTTATTTTTTTAAGCTCATATGCTCATCACTTATCTTTAGACTACTGAGTAACTGCACTCCCAATCTCACTCCCAACATGAATCCATGTTTCAAGCTGCTCCTTTTCACTTTTTCTAACCATTTTCCTCATTTTATCATAGTTTCCCTTTTAAAAATTAAATGCCGAGACAGTAGATTTCCTTTGCATTCGCATTCCATTTATTAAGTCAAATGTGATCTTACTATAATCACTAGTGCCAAATGGTCCCAACACAGCTCTTGTAGCATGTCCTGTATTCCACAATGGTTTATGTCTAAAATAGCTTCTTCCAGCTGCTCTACGAAGCAGTCATTTGTTTTATTTAGGAACTTTACTTCCCTAGAATGTCCTGACGTGACGTTTATCCAATCAATAATGAGGTAATTGAAATCACACATTGTTATTGTGTTGCCAATTTTGCTAGCTCCTCAAATATCTGATAACATTTCATGATTGTCTGGTCATTCTGTCCAGGTAGACGATAGTGAACCCCTGCTACTATTTTCTTCCCCTTCATACATGGAATTTCTATCCATATGGATTCCATAGTACATTTTATTTCCTGCAGAACTTTTATTCTATTTGACTAAGTGCTCTCTTTAACATATAGTGCCACTCCACCAATTTCATCCATCCAATCAATGTCATATAATTTGTATCCTGGTATCACAGTGTCCCATTGATTATCCTCCTTCCACCAGGCCTCCAAGATACCTATTATATCTCTCTCTTCATTCATTATAATTCTTCCATCTTATTTTTTAGGCTTCTGGCATTTGTATAGAGACATTTCAAAGCATGTTTGCTTGAATTTACAATCTTTAAAGCGGTTGGAAGGATAATTTGCATTTTGTCAATTTTTCTGCTTTTTATTTAAAGACACCTGGGCTGTCATAGCCTTTATTGCAACCAGGACAGCCAGCTCCTCCCAAAATTGTCTAGAATCCTATCTAGCTTACACATGAGGTTTGCCACCTTCACACCAGTCAGACAAGTCATCAGCTAAATCCTCATGCCCATCAGCTACCCAGCTATCTACATGCCTAATGATTGAATCACCAACTAAGAAGGCCGTCCTAACCCTTCTGTCCTGGGCAGAAGTCCCTGGAGACACATCCTTGGTGCAAAAGGATATTGCGTCCCCTGGAAAGCAGGTCCTGGCTTTAGGATCAGTTCCTGCCACACCAAGGTTATGCTCTGTTTCCAGGTGATCTTCAAGGCAGCACAGAGGTTGCCAGATTAGAGGTGGGACTTCTCTGCTATGTCTCTGACGGTCTTCTTTTTGTACCTCTCTGTCTACCTTGGCTCCTTCTCTAGCCTTCAGACTCTTTCTCTGAGGGCCAGGAGCTCTTTGTAATGAGAGCACACATATGATCTCTCACCAGCTGGGAGATAATCATACATTCGGCACTTAATGCAAAAGACTGGATAGCCCCCATCTTGCTGCTGGACTGCTGTTTGATGAATTGTCCAGTTGTTTACAGTTGCCAAGGGAATAGGAATACCTAGACTAAAGGAAGGACGTCAGGATTTTTTGTATATTATCTTCTAATATTATGTGTTTTCTTTTCACTGAACTGCTAACAATCTATTAAGGGTTAATCTCTTGCTGATTAAAATATCCTGTGATAACCAATTTCATTTTTGATTGCAAAAATTGACTATAAATTAAGGGATGTGACTGGGGTGGATGGGTAAAGAATAGCTACCTGCTTGTTTTGTTTTAAAACTCTAAAAAGCCTAACTACTTACTAGGGAAAAATAAAATTTCAAGCTAATCCAATAACTACTTTATGCTTTTAAAGAATTCTTTAAAATAAAGAATTTTCCAAGCAAGTCCTCAATCTCTTGTCCCGAGCTTTAAGTCACTAAAGTTTACAAGCAAAGTTGTGCTCACTTATGTGCAGAGGCTTCTTCTGCTATAAGATGTCTTCATAAACAGGCATGCGCGATGACCCTCCATAGCACAGAAATGCCATTGCACATCTTTATAACTGCACTGAAGGTGTATGTGCATGCATTCTGTGGGGCACTTTTACTAAAGGGCAATGGGGTATTGCACCTAACACACCAATAATGCACAAATCCATGGCACATTAGGGCAACACCACAGTGTTAAGCTCCAGGAGCATGAAAAGCATGTTCCCAGCAGTTACCGCGGTGCATGCGGCCCTCCAGTAGCATGGCAATTGCATGGGTGTACTTAGCACTGCTGTGGAGGTGGTGGCGAGTGCAGGTAGTGCAAGTAGGCTGACTGCATGGTATTTGCCCCGCCCACTCTCCATCCTCAACCCTCCCACTTGCAACCCTGACACCAGTGCTGTCATGGGCCTATGTTAGCTGTCAACATGTGTCCAACCAATGGTGGCTCTATAATGAGGCAGAGTGAGATGGCTGCTTCAGGCGGCAACGTTTTGGGAACAGGAAAGAATGTCCTCAGAACAGTCAAGTGGCCATCGTTTCACTTTGCCTTCTAAGGTACATTTTAAAAAATTGAGTGGACAAGCAGCTGCTGCTGCTGCTTCCACGTCTCCCAGGTTGGCAGCAGCAGAATTACCCCCCTCCCCGCTGTTGCCCCAGATCTGAGGACACTGGGGCAGCAGTGGCGAACTACCAAGGAAAAAGAATGCAAAAGCTCGAGGTCTTCTAGACTCCGGTGCGCTTGTAAGTTCCTGATGGTTCTGTCCCCCTCTGATGCAAAAAGCATCATCAGAGGGAGCGGGAGGCCTTACAAGCATGTCGGAGTCGCAATATCCACAATTTTGCTTTCTGTTTTTTTTTTTCAAAGTTGATAGCACAAGGTAAATCATATACATAAATACCTGCCCACATTTTCACCTGTTTCCACATGTAAAGCTTACTTTACACATGGGAAAGGCTTTATACAGTGATCTCCAGTAAGTGAAGCTAGTTTTCCTAAATTATTAAAAAATATGTACTTTAAACCTAAATCATATTTTACACAAACTTTTAACAAGGTTTAAGGCTTTTTTGATAACTGGAAGGGGAAGAAGGAAAGAATATTGGCCAGTGTCTCAGTTCTGCTTGCAAGATTTTTTTTTTTTTTTTTGGGGGGGGGGGAAAGAATTTTCCAACTTAAAAAAGCATTTTCTTGCTTCTGGATATGATGTCCTAAGTATCAGGTAGGCTGCAAGCAAATAAAGATTGTAGATAACACATTCTCAGTCACAGACTGTGCCACTGTTATAACACAGCCTAATGGTTAGAGCAGCAGGTTGTAAACCAAGAAGCCCAGTTCAAATCCCACCGACCCACCTTGTGATCTTGGACAAATTGCTTAACTCTCCATTGTCTCAGGTACAAATTTAGGGGGGCGTATTAGCGACAGTCACTAGGCTATTTAAAGTGTGCAGCTGCTGCCATTTTAATTAAACCTTGATATTCAGTGCCGGAAGATATCCGAATCCCAGCACTGAATGTCCGGGCTTGCCAGACAGCAGCATTGCTACCCAGTTAGCAGCAATATTCATCCACTAACCAGAGATTGAAATACAGTTAAAGTTAGGACAGCATTTCAGATCCTACCTACCTTTAACTGATTACGCTTTCCAGTTAACGGTTGAGTATCTGGGTAGCGATCAGACAGAAAGAAGTGCACCAGGAGGGCAATTTTCAAATAAATGCTCCCAGATAAAATCATTTTACCTGTGCTAATCTGCTATTCAAAAACTGCCCTCCTTGGGCTTAGAGTCCACTTGTTCTTGCACAGCACGCTGAGTTCTTGGGTCAGTGGAGGAAAACTCTACATGTGGGAGATAATGTTATAAAAGTGTGCCTATGTGACATCTGAAAAAGTATTGATTTTATAAAGGCAACACAGGTACCTATGGGGGTCATTTTAGAAGCCCTATTTATGCTCTGGACGTCTGAAAAAGGGCATAGAGACGTCCAAATCACAGAAACTGGCTCTAGAGCCATTTTAGCAGTTGGCTCTGGAAACATCCCGAGCGAATCTGAAGGGGGGGGGGGGGCATGACCAGGAACTTGGAGGTGGTACGTAGGACACTCCCAGGGACCAGGATGTCCCTACCTGATCAAAGAAATGTCATGGATATCCGGCTTCATGTCTAACCTTAAATCTGCTCCGAGGCGCACATAGGATGACTAATTTTTAGTTGAAAACATCTAGAGCAGAGGTTCCCAACTCCAGTCCCGGAGGGCCAAACACCATTCAGGTTTTCAGGCTGTCCCTAATGAATATGCATGAGATACATTTGAATACAATGGGGGCAGTGCATGCAAATGCATCTCATGCATATGTATTAGGGACAGCCTGAAAACCTGAACAGTGTTTGGCCCTCCAGGATTGGAGTTGGGAACCTCTGATCTAGAGAGTGTAGAGAAGAAAACAGTCTATCATCCCCAGTACTCGGCACAATTTCAACTATAGCAGCAGCAGGATTGTGACCCTGCCCTGACCTACTACTTTGACCATTATGCCATCCTAGATGTCTGGGTTCTAAAGTATGGCTCTGGGGATGTCTAAGTAGATGCCTCTGCAGATGTCTCAATTGGGCACATCCATGTTTGTGAAATCTCGTCTGCACCTGAACGTGCCAGCATATTTTTCAGATATTCTGACTTAGATGTCTCAGATTGCACTTTACGTGCCTAAATGGAATGGTCTCTCAGAGCTATTCCCAGAAGTGCACAAATCCTCTTGCACACATATACACCTGTTCCAAAGAAGAAATAAATATATCGGGGTACATGTATATTTTATTTTAACAAATGCATGCATTTCCACTCTGCCCAAAATACACCTCCCTAAACGCCAAAATGTGGTGCGTACATAAGTACGCGTGAACTTGTTTGCACGCACATGTGTATGCATGCATTTGGTTGCACAATGTTACAAGAGCCATTTTATGCTTCTTAAACATGCTTTACATGCAGAAAAATGCTTTCTAAAATTACACCTCTTCCCCCCCCCCCCCCCCGATTACATTTTCAGCTCTATGCAGGTACTTTTCCAGCAAAATTCTTCCTGCAGGGAAAGCAAGTGCAGGAAACTGCATGAACTTTGTATCCAGAGCAAGTTTACGGCACAAAAGACATGCTTACTTTCAATTTCAGAATGTGTGCAAGGAGCGTGAAAACAAGTATTCATGGTCTTTGACGTGTGTGGACAGTTTAAAAATTGCCTCCTAAATGTCTGTATTGATAGTATGAAAACTTATTTTCATCATTATGGGGCATGTTTACTAAGGGCTATGCCGATAGTGTGTGATTGCGGCGTGATACCAGCATGAAAGGCCATGCTAATGTTTGTGGGTGTGCACGCGCCTCCATCCCCCATGCTGATAGCACATTATGATAGTGTGACACTGCATTAACCGGCATGCAGGTACACTTAACATCCCCCCCCCCCGAGGTGGCATTAAACGCATCTGTGCTAAAGTCGTGCAAAAGTGCATCTGTGCAAAAGTCGTGGTTAGCATGCACTCATAAGGTCCATGCTAAACACGACGCACCATCAACACCCAAGTTACGTCCCTAACCCGCCCTTTCCTGCCCCACTAATGTGCTAACTAGCTAGCATGGGATCACTAGTACAGCATCCTGTGCTAAATGTCAGTTTGGTGCACTTGGGGCGTGCTGAACTCTGCACTATTTAGTATTATGGTTTAGTAAACATGCCCCTATGTGTCCAAAATGCAAGTGTTAGATCAGAAAAGGCTGCTTCGACAAGTAACTGGAACTCATACTCCAATTGATAAACAAGAAATAGAAAGGTGCCCTTAATGTAAGCTTCTGTTGCTAGTGGGCTTGTGCTCTCCTTGTAACACCTGATTCTTGTGATATTGGATATTGCTGAAGTCAGTGTTAAGCAACCTAATGCAGTTATAGTACTTTTTTATGGATGTAAGAACATAAGATATACAGTAATATGAAAATGTGAGATGTGCCGTGGGAGTCAGACCAAACATCCTTTGAACCCAACATAGTTTCTGCAACAGTGGCCAAGCCAGGTTGCTAGAGGTACCTGGCAGATTCCAAAGAACAGATGTATTCCTGGCTGCTCACCAGTCTACCTGGCTAATAATTGTTTTTGGATTTTTCCTCCAGGAACTTGTTGAAACTTTTTTCAGTCCAGCTATGCTAGACATTCTCTGGTGACAACTTCCACAGCTTCTTTATAATGACCACCTCATGGGTAAGGAGGGAGCACTTAACAAGTTTGAGCCTAGATGGAGATTGGCATGGGGTAACAAAAGGGGTAAAAGAGGGAAGGGTAGGAAGGAGGAGAGTTTAGGTTTTGGCAAGCTGGGGGTTAGGGGAGGGGAGAGCAAAGGCAGAAAACGAAAAGGGGAGTGCGCTGCTGGGCAGGGAATGTGGTTGGCATTGGTTCTCCTGCCCGTTTGCTCATCAGGGGATAAGGGGAGGCATTAGGTGAAGGGGGGAAGGTGTATTGTTGCAGCATGCGGGTAAGGGGAGGAGTAAATGACTTCCAGTGAGATCTGTTAGCTCCTCAAGAGGATTAGGGAAAGAAGGAAGAGAGCAGAAGCCGTAAACTCCTGACAGAGGGGCGTCGCCACACTCTGTGGAGCAGGTTCAAAAGGATTGTGCTATTAGTAGAAATTAGGATCTCAATCTGGCAGCAGTGCAGGCTAGAGGAAAAATAGCAATGAAAGAATTGTGAATTTGTACGCTGGTGGACTAGGACGTCACGATCTAGTCTTGTAAAACACCAGTCGGTGAGATCTGTGTTCAGTTTAATGGAGTCACTGTGGCATTGAAGTTGTTGGTGGATAATAAAGCTGCAGCCAGGCTTTGGCACTACCCCACGGTGTCAGTGATGTCGTTGATGGCACAGTCTGTGTGATAGGGGCCGGCTGGCTGGAGCATGGTGTGTGAATGCCCTGCGTGGAAAAGATACTTTATCCCATTTGTTTAAATCTGGTACATATTTAGTTTCCCTGATTCTACTACAGTTTGAATGAGTAAATAACTGTTCTTTTTAACCTGTTCCACTCCACTCATGATATTACACACTTCTATCATATCCCCTCTGTCAGCTCTTCTCCAAGCTGAAGAGCCCTAGACCGTTTAGCCTTTCATCGTAAGTGGGCCACTCCATCCTTTTTATCATTTTCATTGCGGTTCTCTATACATTTTCCACTTCGTCTATATCCTGTTTGAGATGAGGTGAGCAGAATTGCATATACTCAAGATTTAGTCACAACATTGATCTATACAGACATAAAATATTCTCCGTTGTTTTTTTTTTTGTCCACCACACATGCTAAACTAAGGATTTCAACATTTTGTCCACAGTGACTCCAAAGATATTTTTTGTCCTGCATACATAAGCTATCTGCAGCCTGGAGTAGTGATGACATATTCCCTGTGATGATATCACAAAAGTACCGTTTTACATCTTTTTGATTAGGTCACATATGCGCTACCTTTGGTGGCCTTAGTTTAAAAATTACTGGCTGAGTTTGCATTGTTTTGTCATTTTTATAGAGATATTATAAATTGCCTCGAGTCTGGCGACAGCACTGAGCCACAATCAAAGTTAATAAATAAATAAGCAATGGTTTATATAACACTGGCAGTTTCCTTGGCATCACCTACCTGCTCCTTATGTTGGAATAATGTTACAGGCTGAATACACAGGTGAAAAGAGGCTAGAAAATCACACGTTCATCATTTAATGTAGATCTTTATTCATGCCTTTAATTGTTGGTGCTTCTTTTATATATAAAAGTCAGCAGATGAATGTGACTGGATAGACCCAAGTACACTAGAACGCAATTAGATACTGCAGCAGGCGTGTCAAACTCCAGTCCTGGAAGGCCACAAACCAATCAAGTTTTCAAGATATCCCTAATGAATATGCACGAGATAGCCTGTACTTCCCCCCACCGTTAGGTAATCCTCTAATAAGCACAATACATGACCCCCCCCCCACTACAACCATCCAAATTCCCCTCCAGCAAGCTAATCGCTCCACGCTCCCCCAACCCCGGGCTTACCGGGTGTCCGTGGTGGTGAGTGGAGCAGTAGCGATGCCCACTTGCTCCTGCTCAGCACACAGTTGGAGCCAAAATGGCACTGATGACCCCTTGCGGTCACTGGCCACTAGCGACCCTTGGTAAGCCTAGGGTGGGGGATCAGGGGCTGGGCAGCAGCTATCAGGGCTGACCCTGTATTGGTTGAAGGTATTAGTGCCCTAGGCAAACCTTAAGCCTTATGCCACCCCTGGCTGTCAGAATCTATTGTCTAGCTTTGAATACTCTGCACTTTGCTGCCTCCCAGAAGCTGCCACACTAAGTGACCATCTAGTTTGCCCAGTGGTTGGACCGAACCAGGAGGCTATTGTGCTTCTAAAGGGAGCTTTGTGGGGGAGGGGGATCAGGTTGCCTGAAGTGGGGGGCTTTGCTGTTGCTTTAGGGGGCAGAGATGAGGATGATGAAGACTACTTCAAGGGGGTGGTTGGGGATCAGCACTGATTAGGGGGAGAGGGCCTTGGTCACAGGGTTGGGAGGGAGGTGGAGTCTGGGGGTGGCATGGAGGTGGGGGGTGTCACAAGTCAGGGCAGCAAATTGGGGGGGAGGGGCAACTTGTGCTGCTGACCCAGGTATGCTGTCTGTGCTGCAGCAGCAATTTTAAGAGAATGCTCCCACATCTAGGTGGAGGGGTTTCCATGGCTTTTTCCCCTGCTCCTGCCAGATGTAGTGAGGCATAGCCTGCTGTCCTGCAGCTTTATGTCTGGCAGAACCTCTTGTAAAGTACTGTCATAAGTCTCCACGTCCTGAGACAGGCATGTGAGTTCCAGTCTCTATCTTCTTTCTGCAATGTGTCTTCATGCCTCTAGAGCAACCTGCATCTGGAGGACATATACAATAGGCCAGTGAGGATGCAAAGAGTGATCATTGAGAAAAAAGTGGGCCTTTGGCAGTACAAGCAAAGCCTCCATTAAAAAGAAAATCAGTGTTTCATTACAGAGGGCATATTGCTTTAGGTGTCCTACTCCCACCAGTCAGCATAGTTGCCAAGTTTCTCAGTTCCAGGAGTGAGATGTTTTGCCAGTTCTAGTTTTATATTTGCATTGCAATGCAGCATGGTATTTGTAGTCCCTGATTTTTCCCTTGGAATCAGTGCTGCAAGTCCCATAGAAATCCAGGACTGGCTTAAAATCTCACTCATGGAACTGGGTAACTTGGCAACTTTGAGTCATGTCTAGTGTTAAACATGCAGGGGGCCAGAAACCAGTGAAGCGGCCCCAAAGCTCACAGGCTATACCTCCTTTATCTTGAGGCAGGTTTGAGGCCTCCTTTCATATAGGGGCCTAGGGCAACTGCCCCCCAACACTGGCCCTGCCACCAGAAGCACACAATATGTTTACAAAAACGTTGTGCTTAAATAAAAAGGAGTTTTTCACTCACCTAGGACTCCTTTTCTCATTTCTTTTAAAGAGGAGGGTAGGAATATGGCCATGAACTGGCCCTGATTTTAGAAAACAGGTTGACTGCATCCTGATTTTACCCAGCTGTGTATATGAACTTGTAACCATTGCTTCTCCTTAGGGAAATCAAAACCTCAAGCCCGTGCATCTAAGGCCAGCATATTCCTAGTTACCCAGTTCCAAGAGTGAAATTTTTTGCCAAGATACCCATTGGAATCAGTGCTGCAGGTCCCATAATGCATCAGAATGAGCTTGTCAGAAAACCAGGACTGGCTTAAAATCTCACTCATCATGGAACTGGGTATCTTGGCAACTCTGTAAAGCATGGGTACACAAGTTTATGTTTAGGTTTTTCCTTATTTAATACACTGCATATCTGGTACCAAACTATGCGGTTTCAGTCCTTGAGGGCCCAAACAGACCAGTTTTTCAGGATATCCTTAATGAATATGCATGAGATAGATCTGTATGCATTTTACTGCCACAATATGCAAATTTATCTCATGCATATTTATTTAGGATATTCTGAAAACCTGGCCTGGGTGTGACCCCTCAAGGACTGACTTGTATACCCCTGGTCTAAGGAACAGGGTAAAACCAGGACTGGATCAGCCTGTTTTAACAAAAATAAAGAATAGAACCAGCTGGGAGCCCTAAGTGGCTAAAATATAATAACGGAACATTAAGCACTTTATCTAAGCAACCAACTTGTGTTAATCTTTTGACAGAACAGTGCTGAAGCATCATGGGAACAGTGTGCACATATGATGCAGCCTTTGCATATCTCAAAACCTTTTTTTACTCAATCTTTCCACTATTTCATTTGCTAGTAGCAAATCTACTGTGCTCGAACAGGACTATTACTGAGTCTTGGACTGTGCGGCTCCTGTGCGCTCTGACTCGCTTTGAGCCTCCTTTCTCAATTTAGATTTCTTTGCCAGATTCCAGCTGGTCAGGGACTCATGGCGAGCTGCAGCCTGCAACAAGACATGAAAAACTGCAATAAAGTTGCCATACTAATGCTCTATCTATAGATCTGCAATCGGAAAAACAAACAAAGCAGAAAGTGAGCTAAGCTAAATTGCTTCACTCTCCATTGATTCTAGGGTGTAGGCAATAGTTTAATGTACAGTACCTAATGTCTTATAATTCATAAGATCCAGCCATTGTCAAGTGTAAAACAAGCAGACAGCTGGGTTTGCAGATGGATTTCTAATAGCTACAGCTCCCTTGATTGTTTCAATGTGTATTCTACCATTTGGATCATAGCTGCTGGTAGCAATACTTTCCCCCTCTACTGTAACCTGCTTGATCTCTATAAATTCTCGCAGTACATTATCACTGAACTCTCATTACCTGACTTCTATACCAAGTATCTGCAGTCCCTGCCGTATACATTAAAGTGCAGGCACACTGGTTACTGATTCACAGTATCAATGGGTCTTTTAGCAGTGCATTCACATTTGTGTTTACCAATCCACATCGTTATCAATTGGATGACTACAGCTACATTATGGTCCCTCTTGACTCCTGATGCAGGCTGAATGGCTGAAACGTGGCCAAGTCGGCTCTTTAAAATAAAGGTGATTGTTCACAGCCCTTATTGGTGTGGTCGTGCTCTTTTGTGGATTCTCGTGCTTAACTTTGACTTCAAAATAATGTCACCGTCACAACCACTGTTATGCCACTACTTTGGCTCTGCTCAGTGCCAGTTTTTCTTCCCTGACCTGGTGCTTGGGTTTCATTAGTTCTGGGTCAAGGGCCTGGTGCAACTTTACTGACCATTTGTTGCCACTGAACTGAGTCCATATTGAGAAATCCTTAAGTAAACTACTAATACGTAAAACTCCCAGCCAGGGGACTGATGACTGAGTTGATGAGCAATATCTAGCACTGAAATTTGGAAGGCTCAATTACTCTATTTTGAGGATCCCTTAATTACAGAAGGTGTATTGGCTGTGGTATTTTGTGTTCCTTCCTGTAGGAGTATTACTTATTAGTTGTTTACTTAAGGATTTCTTGATATGGATTCAGGCCAATGGCAATATGAATTCAGTTATATTGTGCCAGGCCCCTGATGCTAAACTACTGAAACCCAGACACATATTGGATAAGAAAAAGTGGCGGTGAGCAAAGCCAAAGTATTGACCTAACAGCAGTTGTGATGGTGGCGTTATTTGTGTTAAAGATAAGAGCAACAATAGTGTACTAACTGATACTGTAAGCCGCAGTGATTGATTTACAGGATTATCAATTTTGATGATTTGAAATGCATATATTAACCCCCCCCCCCCCGAGGACTAATGACTATGTTGGTGAGCAAAATCTAGTGCTGAAATTTGGTAGGCGCAAGTGCGCTTTTCTGATGTTCCGTTAATTACAAAAGGTGTATTGATAGTGGTATTTTTTTTGTTCCTTCTTGGTGGAAGTATTATGTATTTGTAGTTTACACATATTAAAGAATCAGGACATCTAAAAATTAGGAGATAACTTTGTGCTTTCCTGTTCAGCAATCAGCAACTTACTGGGGGAATTTCAGCCTACGTAGCATGTGTTTGCAAGTAATTAAATTGGGTCTATAACACTTTACTAATATCTTGAAAGAATTTTCAAGTTCTATTGACAGCTATTATGTTGCCTGTTTAATGAGTTCTTCATTTACTCCTGCTGGAATTCTGGACACAAAATGTTAAACCTCTGTGCAAAAGGTCTGAATTATGCAAAATTCTGCATGCTTTGCTTGTCAGAATAACAGAGGCCCCGATTTTGAACTGGGCGGTGCCATGCTCCGTTTCAGTGCACAGCCTGCCCCCCAGCCACCTAATCTGGATTTTCAATGCCAGGGTCTTATGTGGCCCCAGCATTGAAAATCCAGGTCTTGCTGCACAATCCAGAAGCCTCAGGAGCTAGCTGGGTAGCACCAGTTTTCAATGCTACCTGCTTAGCCCCTGTGCCTTAAAGATAGGCAAGCGTTTTCCATGCCTATCTTTAAGGTGCAGAGGGCTAAGCGGGCAGCATTGAAAAACGGTGCTATCCGGTTAGCCCTTTCCTCCATCCCTGCTCCGCCCCAGAATGCCACTAACACGCCCCGGTGCTAACCTTATAGCATCTAGGCATGTTCGGGGCACATCCAGGATTTTCAAAGAGCGCTACCCCTGTAGGTGTCCTTCGAAAATCCCGGATATGGCATTTACACGGGTAACCAGGACCTTAGAAAATTGGGCCCAAAGCATTTTATTTTTGAGTGATCCTTAATTTAAAATACAATACAAAAATAAAATATCACAAAAAAGTGCAAAATGTTGAATTATTGTGTGCAGAATTTCAGCAGGAGTAATTTCTAGAATTGTCCAATGTAGCAGAGTGGAAACTGCACGGAGTGGGGCTTGCGATTCACTTTCTTGTGCCCCTGTGGCCGTGTACTGTAAATATAGAGCGTCAAGGTGCATGAAGACCATATGGCCTATCTGGTCTGCTCATCCACATCAGCTGCTCATTTCTACAATCTTTCCTCACCCTCGGAGATTCCCTGTGCATGTCACGTGTTTTCTTGAATTTGCATAATGTTCCTGTCTCCACCAAGTCCACTGGGAGATTGATCACGCATAGATTACCCTTTCTGTTAGGAAATATTTCCTTAAATTACTTCTCAGCCACCTCCTTTCATTCTCATCCTATGAATTTTCATTCCAGAGCCTTCCTTACACTGAGAAGGGCCTGATTCCTATGTATTTATAGTTTGGAGATATTTAAGTATCTCAGGCCTGATATGCAAAGGGAGTAACGTGGTTAGCAGACATGCCGTTTTACTTCCTTTATCCAGGATGTAGCCGCTGAATATCTGTGGGTGCTGCTGCTGGGGATGGCAGCCAGCCATAACCGGGCAGCGCTGATATCGAGCCTTTGTCCAGTTATGGCTACACAGCAAAAGTAAGGCACAGCAAATGGTGGCCTAACCTTCACTGTGGAAGTTAAACGGGCAGCAGCTGAATTATCACTACTGCCCAGTTAGCTTCCTGCAAATCAGATGTTCAATGCTGGGGCCAGATAGGACCTTGGCATTGAATATCCAGGTTTAAAGTTCAGCAGCAGCGGCCAGCCGCCCTCACTTATATCTTCCGGGGTCAATATTCAGCATCAAGAGTCAGCATTTTAAAAGCACCCGGCCACCTCCACTGAAACTAAAACCGTATATTCAGTTTTATATCATCTGGTCCTGAATATCCAGTTTCTCCACCCACCCTTTTGTTATCCTGTGAGCAGTGATACTCTTCCGCTAACTGGAGAGCAAAAACCGCATAAAGTTAGGACAGCCACTGATCTATCCTAAATTTATGTGAGTGCATATCCGGCTGAATATCACTGCTAACCACCCCAGCTCTGCTCACAGACTGTCTCAAAAGAAATCTCCCATTTCCAAGGTGGTCTGGGGTGATGTTCAGCAGAACTAACAGATTAGTGCCGCTGGATATCAGGCAGAGTCAGGTTTACCTGGGTAACAGATCCTGTAATGGACTAAACCCTTTTGAATATTGACCCCTCCCTATTCTGCTTTCCTCCAGGATATAGATGAGTAAGTCTGTTCCTATATGCTTTATGATAAAGAATATTGGCCATTTTAGTAACTGCCTTCTGGACCATCTTAATCTGGTTTATGTCCTTCTGAAGATGCAATCTCCAGAACTGCGCACAGTAGTCCAAATAAGGTCTCACCAGAGACTTATACAGAGGCACTATCACTTCGTTTTTCCTGTTGGCCATTCCTCTCTCTATGCATCCAAGCAGCCTTCTGACTTTTCCCATCACCTTATCTTCCTGTTTGATCACATTAAGCTCATCAAATACAATCACCCCCAGCTAAATTATAAACAGTTATGGAGAGTATGGACTCGGACCTCAAGGTTTTCATGATACTTGCTGGCTAAGAGCTATAATGTTTAAACTTTCCTTTCTTCAACCATTTTTTGGTAAATGAAAATACACAATTGCATTCAACCTAATTAATGCTTGTTTAACCTTGTTTACTTTTGTGCCATTTGCCCTCAGCTATGTTTTATCTCCCCTTGTTTTAACTTCTTGTTTTATATAAAGCCATGTTGGCTCACTTGTTCTCTGTAAACTGCTGTGACTATTCGACTAAGCGGTATATAAGCATAGCTAAATAAATAGATAATAAATAAAATGATGTTTATTTGTATTTGCTATACCACCTTTTGTCAGTGACATCAAAGCAGTTTACAGTCCATTAATAAAACAAAAAATAAATACAAGAAATAAAGTTACAATTTTGATTGGGGAGAGAACCCCTGAAACAAAGGCAGCTAAGGCATTCATACTCTGTCATCAATTACAGTTCCCTACCAGAATCCAGCTCCATCCCCTTCAATAATACATAAAGGTTTGCTAGAAATAAAAAGTTTTCAATGCAATTTTGAATTTGGGAAACAATGATTCCATTCTAATATCTGGTAAATCATTCCACAGGGCGGCGGCCAGATAATAGAAAGCGGCTTGCCGAGTAATGTCAACTTGATTTGCTCTGACTTTTAACTAGATGGATCTTTTGACTTCCGATCATATAGAATAGTTGAGTCAATCGTATTTTTTTCATCTCCTGTTTCAATTTTGTTTTTTACTCCTAAAACGGTGTTATGATGGCCTGAAAGGCTGCAGAAAGATTAGATTTTCAGGATACCTCTAATGAATATCCCCACTGTATGCAAATCTAGATCACAGAATTCATTAGAAATACACTAAAACCCCAATCCCTTTATGGCCCCTGAGGACTGGAAGTAAATACCACTGTCCTAGAATGTTCTTGGAAAAAAAGACTATGATAAAATGAGGAAAATGGTTAGGAAAAAACTAAAAGGAACAACTGCAAAGGTTAAATGTTTACATCAGGCCTAGGTGCTATTTGAAAATACTATCTTGGAAGCCCAGACCAGATGCATTCCACACTTTAAAAAAGTGGAAGGAAGGCCAAATGACAGCCAGCATGGCTTAAAGATGAGGTTAGAGAGCCTGTTATAGCTAAGAGAGAATCTTTCAGAAAATGGAAAAAAGAACCAAATGATGAAAACAGAAAACAGCATAAGTACTGGCAAGTTAAATTCAAGGCACTGATAAGGCAGGCAAAGAGAAAATTTGAAAAGAAGCTTGCCTTGGAATGAAAAGGGCATAATAAAACCTTTTTCAATTACATTCATAGCACAGCACCCGAGAGAGAGTCAGTTGGACAATAAGATGATGGAGGGGTAAAAGGAGCACTGAGAGAGGACAAGGCCATAGCGGAGAGTTAATTTTTTGCTTCAGTCTTTCCTGAAGAAGATGAAACTTACCCATGCTAGAAATAATTTTTAATGTATCGAAGGAATTGAAATAAGAACATAAGAACATAAGATATGCCATACTGGGTCAGACCAAGGTCCATCAAGCCCAGTATCCTGTTTCCAACAGTGGCCAATCTAGGTCATAAGTACCTAGCAGTCTCCCCAAATGACACAGGTTCCTCAATGCTTGTATTGGGTCAAGCAGTGATATCCTGGGTCCCTTTTAATAATGGTTTATGGACCTTTCTTCCAGGAACTTGTCCAAACCTTTTCTAAACCCAGCTACACTAACAGCTTGATAAATCGGGAAGATGTAATACAGCTAATTGATAAATTAAAGGGCAGCAAATCACGTGGACCAGGGCTGAAAGAACTAAAATATGAGATTGCAGAACTACTATCAGTACAAGTGTGACCTATCATTAAAATCATCTATAGTACCCGAAGACTGGAGAGTGGCCAATGTAATGCCACTTTTTAAAAAGGGTTCCAGGGATGATCCAGGAAACTACAGACCAGTGAGCCTGTCATCAGTACAGGCAAAATAGTAGAAACCATGATAGAAACAAAATTACCAAACATGTAGATAGTCATGATTTAATGGGAGCAAGCCAAAATGTATTCAGCTAAGGAGAGTCTTGTCTTAGTAATCTCTTATATTTTTTAGAAGATGTGAGTAAACAGGTAGATAAAGGTGAGCCAGTTGATATAATGTATCTGGATTTTCAGAAAGCCTTTAACATGAGAGACTCTTGGGGTCATTTAAAAGTCATGGGATAAGAGGCATTGTACTATTGTGGAACAGGAACTGGTTAAAAGATAGAAAACAGAGAGTAGGGCTAAATGGCCAGTTTTCTCAATGGAGAAAGGTGAATAGTGGAGTATCCTAGGGATCTGTGCTGGACTTTGTTGCTTTTTAACCTATTTATAAATGACTGGAAGTGGGAATAACAAGTGAGGTGATCAAATTTGCAGATGACACAAAATTATGTAAAGTTGTTAAAACACAAGAGGATTGTAAAAAAAATTGCAAGAGGACCTTTAAAAATTGGGAGACCAGGCATCCAAATGGCAGATGAAATTTAATATGGACAAGTGCAAAGTTACACACTTAGGTGGCTATTCGTGCCTTCCTCCACCTTGTCTAACCTCCCTGCCGTTTGCGCGGGGAAGTTAGATGGGGGCGGGGAAGGAGTGGCTTAGAGGCAGAGTCTGTGCAGGTAGTGGGCGGTCGCTGGCCCTGGACATACAGGGTCGATTCTAATGTTGGTCCTGTACGTCCAGGGCCGGCGACTTGGACACATTTTTTCTTGTGCCTGGGGTGCGGATGGGATGGAGGAGGCCAGAGGACATTTCCCGCAGTCTGACCCTGGACTTAGGAGGCCAGATCGAGGGTTGGGATGCAGGGAATAAGCTTTTTTTTTCTGGCGGCCGGCATTGCGGCTTCATTGAAGAGCCTTGACTGAGTTAGACAGGAAGGTCCTGTATGTGCAGGCCAGGCTGAATTGCAGTCCCGGCCTGCACGTACAGGACTGATTGCGATTCTGATCCCGCTGGGATAGACGTGCCCTGTGGGATCAGAATCACGAGCCCCTCTGTATGTCTGGCACAGACCGGGCATACAGAGATGATCTACATCCAGGACAGAATAAGCCTGTTAGGGAAGAACAACCCAAACTACGGTTACACGATCCAAGGTTCCACATCAGTAATCACCACCCAGGAAAAGGATTTGGGCATCATCGTGAGTAATATGTTGAAATCCTCTGCCCAGTGTGCAGTCACAGCCAAGAAAACAAATAGAATGCTAGGAATCATAAGGAATGGAATGGAGAATAAAACAAAGGATATTATAATACCTCTGTATCATTCCATGGTGCAACCATACCTTGAATATTGTGTGTAATTCTGGTCACCATATCTTAAAAAGTATTGCAGAATTAGAAAAGGTACAAAGAAGAGTGACAAAAAAGGTAAAGGGGATGGAAGGATATCCCTACAAGCAAAAGCTTAAAAGGTTAGGGCTCTTCAACTTGGAAAAAAGATGGCTGAAGAGAGATATGATAGATGTCTATAAAATAATGATTGGAGTGGAACAGCTAAATGTAGATCGGTTGTTTACTCCTTCAAAAAATAGAAAGACTAGGGGGCATACGATGAAGCTATGGGTAGTATGTTTAAGACTAATTGGAGAAAATATTTTTTTACTCAACTCATACAGTATCTGAATGTAATTTCCTTAACTGCCTAGCTGCTACCTGCTATAGGCATATACCAAGTAAATAAAACTATAACTATAATCAAACTCTGGAATTCATTACCAGAGTATGTAGTAAAAGCTGTTAGTATAGCTGCATTTAAAAGAAGTTTGGACAAGTTCCTGGAGGAGAAGTCCATAAACTATTATTAAAGAGGACCAGGGAAATCCACTGCTTTTTTCTGGGACAAACAACATGGAATCTGTATACTTTTTGGGATGCTGACAGGTACTTGTGACTGCATTGGCCACTGTTGTAAACAGAATACTGGACTTGATGGAGCCTTGGTCCGACCTAGTATGGCATATGTTCTTATGTTCTGACAGCAGGAAACTCCAGTCCTCCAATGCCACAAACCAGGCGAGTTTTCAAGATATCCACAAAGAATATGTATATGATGCATTTGCTTGCACTGTCTCCATTGTTTGCATATGTGTCTCATGCATATTCCTTTCTGGATATTTTGAAAATCTGACCATCTTGTGGCATTTGAGGATTAGAATTGCCTACCCCTACCCTTGTCCTTGCTTTTATTTGCTTTAGTACAGTACAGTATATGCAGAGGGAGACTGTTCAAGAAAGCCTTTTGGTTAGATCTTTCACATGACTGGGTTTTATGCACCGAAAATGCCTTTCAGGTTTGATGGTCCTTTACCCTTTATAGCTCTGAAAGTTAGTGCTACAACTTAATATTTAATCCTAGCAGTGTTTGGGAACCTGTGATTTTTATACAACCAGAGGGTGACTCCCTTCATATGAGGTCTACCTAATATTTATTTAGTGCCATTTTCTGGACAAACTGCAGCCTTCATATCAGTCTAGCTGGTGAAATGATAAAAAGAACAGATATCTAAAAGGAGTATGCATGAGAGAGATTTGCACATAATGAAGATTGTTCATCTAAGTTTATCTCATTCATATTCATTTTGGATATTTTGAAAACCAGATTGCCTGGGAATGGCCCGAGGTCTGGGCTGACAACCTCTAATGTAAATATAAGTCCACAAGGGAAAGAATTGCCTTTGTCTAGGAACCTGGCTCTAGAAATGGATTAACTATACAGCGAGTACAGTTTCAGGAAAGCTTTATTATTTTCATGAAATAGGATTCTAGATCAATTGCAGAGTTCATGACTATTCTAGAATTTTGATATCAGACTAGAGTCTTGGTCTTCACTTCCAGTCTTCATGGGCTATCAATGAAGCCAGGTTTTCAGGATATAATGAATATGCATGAGAGGGTTTTGCAGACAATAAAGACAGTGGGCATGGAAATCTCTCTCATGCATATTCATTAGGGATATCCTGAAAACCTGACCTGATGGTAGCCCTTGAGGACTAGTAATGAAGATCAAGGAACTAGAGAGCATAATTTATAATCTCCAGGAACAAGCAGGAATGTAGTCTTCACATATGGCTATCGTTGGTACTGATGGAGCCTGCGCGGGAACGCTCCCCAGCGTCCAATAGGAAAGCTTTTGGGAGCATCCCACAGTGCCTGCGTGCTGCCTTCCCGTCTTTCCCAACTGTCCCTCTCCAGTTCTTCATTTTCCGCGGAGCCGACAGGTCGCACATCCTGTCAGCGCAGAAAAGTCCCCTTCTTATTCTTCTTTTTTGTGGTCGCATCTGCCTTCTCTCGACGCTATACCGGTACTGCCAGTTCTTCTTTTCTTTAAAAAAAAAAAAAAGACACTTTCTTTCTGGAGTCTTTTCCAGTAATTTTCTTCTCGGGTGCCACTAGGCCCAACTTTTTCCCTCAGAATGGAAAAACCAACTTTGGGTTTTAAAAAGTGTTCTAAGTGTGGCGGTACCATCTCCGTCACTGACACCCTTGAGTGGTGCCTCAAATGTTTAGGTCCTGACCACTCTATTTCAGAGTGTGTTGCCTGTGGGATGATGTTGAAAAGGGGCCGGCAAAATTGGGCTGCTAAAATTAGCACCCTTTTTCCCTCTGATGCAGCCTCCGTGGCATTGACATTTTCCAGGGCTTCATCTTCTTCCTATGGATCTCAGGTAACTAAACATAAATCCAGCCGGTCCTCAAAGGGTAGATCTCCTTCTAAACATCGAGATGCCTCTGGCGTTGCCCTTGAGGGACTTTCACCGGCAAAATTGCCCCGGCGGAAGGCTTTGGCTTCCAAAGCACTAACAGGGCTCCAGGATGTTCTCGAGGCTTCAACCTCAGCATAACTACTGGTGCCATGCTCTGGGGTTCCGGCTGCTTCATCCGGCACCGATACCCAAGCATCAGTAGCGTCGATAGACCAGAGATTCTTGGCTATTGAACGCAGTCTGGTGACTCTTCTCACGGCCTCGATGCCCCTGAAACCGCTTCAGACAATTAAACTGGTACCAGCACTGACTCCGGTACCAGCACCAACTGCATCGACATTGGCAGGTATTCTACCGGGACCGAGTCATGCGTCTCTATCCGGCATCGACAAGTCGGTACTGGACCACTCCAATGCTGACTTCGATCGGTACCGGTACCGTGCCTTGCACGATCACCCGGATCGGAGATACTTCAAATCCTCGGATGAGTCTGAAGACTCTGAAAGCTCTGCCGATACCAGAGTACTTCTTCCTGAGAATTCCTCTTCTCAGTGTAGGATGTCTCCACCAGAGGATATGTCCTTTCAGGATTTTATCCGAGATGTGGCCCGAGGTCTTTCCATCACAGTGGCTCCTGAAAAAGAGCCTAGGGCAAAGAAATTAGAAATCCTACAATACCCTAAAGCTCCCAAGGAGGCTTACCTATTCATGAGATCTTGCATGATCTTATGTTAAGGATGTGGGAAACACCTCTGACCACATCTCCTCACTCTCGAAGACTCAACACCATGTATCGAGTTCCTCCTTGTTCTGGGTTTCAGAAGACTCAATTACCACACCATTCCATGGTGGTGGAATCAGCCATGAGATGGATAAAGAGTGCAAAACGACATGCATCTAATCCTCCAGGATGTGAGTGTAGGACTCTTGACGCCTTTGGACGTCGATCCTTCCAGGCTTCCATGCTAGGATCAGTTTTTATATCTTGTATATGGGAATGTTTCTTAAGGAGGTCACAGGAGATTTAGAGCTTATGAGCCCTCTCCTTCCTGATGATAAAAGGCAAGATTATCTTGCTCTTGTTAAACATGCTCAGGATGTTTCCAAGTTTGTGAATCATGCAGCTTTTGACTGCTTTGAATGCATAAGCAGAACCTCTGCTATTGCCATAGGTGCACGTAGAATTGCCTGGCTCCAGGCATCTGACTTGGAAATCTGGGTACAGGACAAACTGCGGAATATACCTTGCACAGGAGAGAATCTCTTTGGCAAGAACTGGCAGGAAAAAGCTGATGAGATAGATGCTGACAATATCACTTTGGATAGATTGTCTAAATCTACAGCTGTTCCTGCGAGGAAAATATCTTCTAAGAAACCATTCTTCAGCAAGAAGAAAAAGTTTTATCCCTCCTATACCCAGCAGGGACATCGTTTCGGTCAGTCTGCCCAAAAGGGACAGCAGCAACAACCTAGGCAACAAAGGAAACCAAAAGCAGCTAAGCCTAAACCAGCTCAGCAGACTCAGCCTCCAGACTCCTGTCTAGAGAACTTTGCCTTCCTGGCCCTGAACAGCCCAGAACCCTCCACCATCCCAGGAAGGTTATGCCATTTTGCCCCCAGATGGGGGTCAGATAACAGCAGAAAATTGGACTCTGTCTATTGTAAGAGAGGGGTACAAGCTTCATTTCCTCAGCATGCCCCCTCCTACAATAGTAAGACAGTTCAATTCTCAGACGTCTCTCAATGACCGGTTAGGTCAAGAAGTCACTATGCTCCTTGCTCAGGGGGCAATAGAAGAGGTACCCATTCCCCAATGGGGTACAGGGTTTTACTCCCCCTATTTCCTTATTCCCAAGAAAACAGGAGGACACAGACCCATTTTAGACCTCAGAGAATTGAACAAATTCCTGTTCAGAGAGAAGTTCAAAATGATTTCTCAAGGAACTCTGCTGCCATACCTTCAGAGTCAGGATTGGCTTTGTTCTCTAGATCTCAAGGATGTGTACACCGATGTTCTCATCCATCCAACTCACCGAAAGTTCCTTCGATTCCTCTTTCAAGAGAAGCACTACCAATACAGGGTTCTTCCTTTTGGCCTGGCTTCTGCACCAAGGGTGTTCACAAAATGCATGGCTGTGGTAGCAGCATTTCTCCGCACCCTGGGAATATTTGTCTTCCCTTACTTGGATGATGCTCATTCGAGCCCCTTCAGAGCCAGAGGCCAGGATGGCTCTGTCTCACACAATGCACATCCTTCAGTATTTGGGACTTGTCATAAACTTCCCAAAGTCCAACCTTGCTCCCACTCAATCCCTAGAGTTTATAGGAGCTCTTCTGGATACCAGACAGACAAGGGCCTTCCTTCTACAGCCCCGCTGCCTTCGCATTGTGCAGCTAGCTTCCCAAGCAGTGCTAAAACCTCACCTCACTGCTCGGGAAATGCTACAGTTGCTAGGCCACATGGTATCCACCGTGCATATGGTTCCTTATGCTTGCCTCCATAGGAGGGCAGCCCAGTGGACCTTATCCACTCAGTGGACTCAGGCCTCAGGTTGCCTGTCAGACAAAATAACAAATTCAGATCGCCTTATTTTATCCCTCCAATGGTGGCAGTCACCCAAAAACCTTCTGGTGGGGTCTCCTTTTCAGCAACCCCCACCCCAGGCCATTCTGACAACAGATGCTTCACAGGTGGGCTGGGGAGCCCACCTGCATGGCCTCTCTACCCAGGGTACCTGGACTCCACAGGAGGCCTATCTCCATATCAACCTCCTGGAGCTCAGAGCAATCTTCCTTGCTCTTCGAGTATTTCACACCCATCTCAGCTACAAGACAGTCCTAGTTCAAACGGACAATCAGGTAGCCATGTTCTATGTGAACAAGCAGGGCGGAACAGGCTCTCTGTCGCTGTGCAACGAAGCTCTGCGACTATGGGCCCTTGCCAGAGAGCATCAGATTCATCTCCTTGCGGTGTATCTTCCAGGCATTCAAAACTCTTGGGCAGACAAACTCAGTCGAGTTCTGCTTCCACACAAATGGTCTCTCCATGCAGACCAGGTAGCCCAAATTTTTCAAATTTGGGGAACCTCGGACATAGACCTATTTGCAAGTCTGCTGAATGCCAAACTTCCACAGTTCTGTTCCAGAATTCCGGCTCGGGGTTGTCAGGCCAGGGATGCTTTCCTCCTTCATTGGGGTCAGGACTTCCTGTATGCCTTTCTACCCATTCCCCTAATTCCCAAAAACCCAGTTCAAGCTTCAGACAGACAGAGGTCATATGATCCTCAGAGCTCCACGGTGGCCACGGCAACCGTGAAACCCTCTGCTCCTACATCTTTCTCAAGCTCCGCCTCTGGAGTTAGGATCTGCTCCAGATCTTCTTTCTCAAGAGGACGGGATGCTGTGGCATCCCAATCCCCAGTCTCTGCATCTCAGGGCCTGGTTGCTGAAAGCCTAGAACTTCAAGGTCTTAACCTTTCCCAGCAGGTAAAGGATATCCTTCATGCTTCCAGGAAGCCTTCCATTTAAGTGGAAAAGGTTTACCATATGGTGCTCGCAGGAGGGTCTTAACCCTCTTGCGATACCTCTGGAATCATTACTGGAGTATCTCCTTCATTTATCAAATGCAGGGCTTAAGACCAATTAAGTGAGAGTCCATTTGAATGCTATTGCAGCTTCTTTCAAGCCTCTAAATGGACAACCTATTTCCTGTCATCCTCTCATAGTGAGATTTATGAGAGGCCTTCTTTTAGCTAAGCCTCCCATTAAGCCACTACCGGTGGCATGGGACTTAAATCTGGTACTTGAACCATGAAACCGCCCTTTGAACCATTAGCCACTACCTCTTTGAAATTCCTTTCCTGGAAGATTATCTTTCTTATTGCAATCACATCAGCATGTCACATCAATGAATTGCAAGCGTTGGTGGCTGATCCTCCTTATACAAGGTTCCATCATGATAAGATAATAAAATACTATCTTGGAAGACCAGACCAGCTGTATTCCACGCTTTAAGAAAAGTGGAAGGAAGTCCAAAAAACTGCCAGCATGGTTTAAAGGTGAGGTCGGAGAGGCTGTTGTTGCCAAAAAAGCATCTTTCAGGAAATGGAAAAAAGAGCCAAATGACGAAACCTGGAAACATCACAAGCACTGGCAAGTCAAATGCAAGGCATTGATAAGGCAGGCAAAGAGAGAATTTGAGAAGAAGCTTGCTGCGGAAGCAAAAACACGAAATAAAGACCTTTTCAAGTACATTCGTAGCAAAATACCTGTGAGAGAGTCAGTTGGTCCATTAGATGATAAAGGGGTTAAAGGAGCACTAAGAGGCGACAAGGCGATAGCGGAGAGACTGAATGAATTCTTTGCTTCAGTCTTTACTGAGGAAGATGTAGGGATGTTACCCATGACTGAAGTGGTATTTAAAGGTGCGGAAGAATTGAAGGAAATATTGATACATCGGGAAGATGTCTTACAACTATTAGATAAACTGAAGAGTAGCAAATCACCTGGGCCGGATGGTATACATCCAAGGGTGTTGAAAGAACTGAAATATGAGATTGCAGACCTGCTATTAGTAATCTGTGAACTATCATTAAAATCATCTCTAATACCTGAAGATTGGAGGATCGCCAATGTAACACCAATTTTTAAAAAGGGTTCCAGGGGTGATCCGGGAAACTACAGACCGGTGAGCCTGACGTCAGTACCGGGAAAAATGGTAGAAACCATCATAAAGAATAAAATTACTCAGCATGTAGATAGTCACGACCTAATGGGAGACAGCCAACATGGCTTTAGACAAGGAAAATCTTGTCTTACTAATCTGTTATGTTTTTTTGAAGGAGTGAATAAACAGGTGGACAAAGGTGAGTCGGTTGATATTGTGTATCTGGACTTTCAGAAAGCCTTTGACAAGGTCCCTCATCAGAGACTTTTGGCAAAACTAAAGAGTCATGGGATAGGAGGCAGTGTACTATTGTGGATCAGGAACTGGTTAAAAGATAGAAAGCAGAGGGTAGGGCTAAATGGCCAATTTTCCCAATGGAGAAAGGTGAATAGTGGTGTACCCCAGGGATCTGTGCTGGGTCCGCTGCTTTTTGACATATTCATAAATGACCTGGAAAGTGGAATAACGAGTGAGGTTATCAAATTTGCAGATGACACAAAACTATTTAAAGTTGTTAAAACCCAAGAGGATTGTGAAAAATTGCAAGAGGATCTTGATAAATTGGAAGACTGGGCATCAAAATGGCAGATGAAATTTAATGTGGACAAGTGCAAGGTTATGCACCTAGGGAAGAACAACCCAAACTATGGTTACACGATGCAAGGTTCCACATTAGGAACCACCACCCAGGAAAAAGATTTAGGCGTCATTGTGGATACCATGTTAAAACCCTCGGCCCAGTGTGCAGCGGCGGCCAAGAGAGCAAATAGAATGCTAGGTATGATAAGGAAAGGAATGGAAAATAAAACAAAAGATATTATAATGCCTCTATATCGTTCCATGGTAAGACCGCACCTTGAATATTGTGTGCAATTCTGGTCGCTGTATCTTAAAAAGGATATAGCGATTTTAGAAAAGGTTCAGAGAAGAGCCATCAAAATGGTAAAGGGGATGGAAGGATACTCCTATGAGGAAAGGCTAAAAAGGTTAGGGCTCTTTAACCTGGAAAAGAGACGGCTGAGGGGAGATATGATAGAAGTCTATAAATTAATGAACGGAGTGGAACGGGTAAACGTAGATCGATTGTTTACGTTATCAGAATATAGAAAGACTAGGGGACATGCAATGAAGCTACAGGGTAAACTATTTAAGACTAATAAAAGAAAATATTTTTTCACTCAACGTGTAATCAAACTCTGGAATTTGTTACTGGAGGATGTAGTAAAGGCTGTTAGTGTAGCTGGGTTTAAAAAAGGTTTGGACAAGTTCCTGGAGGAAAGGTCCATAAACCATTATTAAGAAGTGACCGAAGATATCAATGCTTGACCCAGTACAAGCATTGTGGAACTTGTGTCTCTTGGGGAAACTGTTAGGTACATATGACCTAGATTGGCCACTGTTGGAAACAGAATACTGGGCTTGATGGACCTTGGTCTGACCCAGTATGGCATATCTTATGTTCTTAGGACTCATCCACACTTTATGCCAAAGGTGGTGTCGCCCTTTCATTTAAACCAAGCGGTTTACCTTCCTGTATTCTTTCCAAGGCCTCACACCTCAAATGCAGAAAGGAATCTTCATACTTTGGACTGTAAAAGAGCTTTGGCCTTTTACCTGCAAAGGACACAGCAACATAGAAAGTCCTCTCAAATCTTTGTTGCTTTAGATCCTAGTCATTTGGGACTTCCAGTCTCTAAAAGGACACTGTCCAGCTGGATTACACAGTGTATATCTTTTGCCTCTGAGAGCAAGAACCTTCCTCTTGAAGGCCATGTCACAGCTCACAATATGAGAGCCATGGCAGTCTCAATGGCTCATCTTCACTCTGTGTCTATCGACGACATCTGTCGAGCAGCTACTTGGGCTTCAGTTCATACCTTCACAGCCCATTACTGCTTAGACAAGGACTCCCGCCGGGATGCCTTGTTTGGTCAGGCTGTTCTTCAACACCTGTTCCACACTTAATCAACTCCTACCCACCATCCCTGGTAGGATGCCAGAGATCCATGAGGAGAGGTGGAGCCCTTTCACAAGGGCACACAACTTCTGGGGCCATCTCCCTGGCATCTGCAGCTAGGGAGTCCCCATATGTGAAGACTACATTCCTGCTTGTTCCTGGAGATAGCATAGTTACTCACCTGTAACAGGTGATCTTCGGGAACAGCAGGAATTTAGTCTTCACAACCCACCCACCTCCCCTAGGAGTTGTATCTCTCTATCTCTCTATCTCTCTCTCTTTCTCTCTTTCCCTCTCTCTTTTGTCTCAGCTATAAACTCAGCTGGAGAGGGACAGTTGGGAAAGGCGGGAAGGCAGCACGCAGGTGCTGTGGGATGCTCCCAAAAGCTTTCCTGTTGGATGCTAGAGAGCGTTCCCGCGCAGGCTCTGTCGGTACCGACGATACTCATATGTGAAGACTAAATTCCTGCTGTTCCCGGAGATCACCTGTTACAGGTGAATAACTATGCTCTGTCAGTTGATAAAATTGTTTCTACCTGTCCATGGATGTAATGGGAAAAAACATAATTAGATCAGCCTGTCAGGGTCAAGTGCCAACCCTGTTTTCTTACAACTTGGAGTCAAGAGGTCACTCTAATTTCAAGAGAAGGGAGGGAAAGGAAAGGCTCAGTAAAAATGAAAAATGTTTCTGCATCATGAGTATCAATTTTGAAATATTATTTACATTTACATTTATTATGAGGGTTATATTAAAATTATTTCCATGTCCAAAAAGCAGCACTGAGACGTGTAGACTGACACAGCTCAGTACCATTTCAGAACCTGCTTTTTGTAGAAATCAGAATGCTCACCATATCTATCCAGCCAGGAGTGGTGGGATGGAGAGTGGGAATATTGTGGGCAGGGCCCACCATGCAGATGTGGATTCCTCATTTTGTAAAGTGAATCCATGTTGTTGTTGTTAAGTGCTGTTGAGTCAGTATCAACTCATGGCGACCCTCTAGACCAGTGATGGCTAACCTTTTTGAGCCCGAGTGCCCAAACTGCCGCACAAAACCAAAGAATTTCCTCAAAGTGCCAGCACGTCAATTAAACCTTAACAACAATATTTTAGAGCCTTATAATGATGTTCCAGATCACCCATTTTGGGCAAGGATACTGGGGCGTTACAAATTACACAACACTTGTCTTTAACCATGATGAAGAAGTAGTCCATTTCCCATTCATCATGAAAGTGGTAGGTTTTGCTCTTCTTTGGAACCCAGCTCCCGCGCGGGTCCTATAATCTCGCGAGAGGACGGCGCACGAGCCCTAGCGTGCAGCTTCTCGGTGAGAGGCGCGCAGAAGCTCCGACCGGAAGGGGAAGCGCGGGGCCGGGCTGGGGCCTTTCTCCTAGCACAGGGGTCTGCAACCTTTAAGACATAAAGAGCCACTTGGACCCGTTTCCGAAGGGAAAAAAAAACTGGGAGCCGCAAAACCATTGCGACATTTAAAACAAATCTAACACTGCATATATTGTTTCTTACAGTGTACCATCATAATCACAATCACAATCATAGCCTGAGGTAAATATGAGGGCCCAAATGTAATCCACATTATAAATATATTATTATATTATTGTCACTTTTCTTTTAATATTTTTTTGACCCCCCTCAGAACTACGTTTCATAGAAAACGTTAAATTTACTTACCGTATTTTCCGGCGTATAAGACGACTGGGCGTATAAGACGACCCCCTACTTTTCCTGTTAAAATATAGGTGTTTGGCCTATACTCGCCGTATAAGACTACCCCTCTTCCAGCGCACACCAAAAAAAATACGCCGGAAAATACGGTTAATTAATCACAACAAGTAACAATATTTGATTTCAAAATTATGATGATTTTGTAGTCAAATCACTAATATGAAATAAAATTATTTTTTCTACCTTTGTTGTCTGACCAATTTATTCTCTGATCATGCTGGTCCCGATCTGAGGCTTCTGCTTTCCTGTCTTCTCTTAGCTCTGTTTCTGTGGTCTATGGTCCATCTGCCATTTCTTATCTCTTCTTTCGTTTTCCTTCACTTCTTTCCATCAGCCTATTTCCAGTCCCAGTAACCCTCCCCAGTATCAGCCCCTTTCCAGTCCTCACTCCCAGTACCTTCCAATGTCAACTTGCATTCCCATGATTGCCACTGGTGTCCATTCCCTTCCAGTCCCCCTCCTTCCCCACTGACCAGTCCCTTCTAGTACAAATACCATGGCAGCCCCTCTCAGATCCACTCCCTTCCAGTTCCATTCTCCCATCCCCTCGCATCAGCCCATTTGTAGCCTTAGCCCCCAGTTTTCTTCCAGGGCCAGCAGCTCTATCCTCCCCTCCCCACAATCAGCCCATTCTCAGTCAAAGCCCCCCAATCAGCTCACTTCCAGTGCTAATCCCCCCTCAACCCCATTACCAGTGCTAGCCTCCCCTAATCAGCCCAATACCACCAGTCCTACCCCCCCCATCACCAGTCCTATCCCCCCATCAGCCCATTTCCAGTCCTAACCTCACCGATCAGCTCATTTCCAATGCTAGCCCCCCATCAGTCCATTATCAGTCATACCCCCCTATCAGCCCATTACCAGTCCCAACCCCCCCCCTTGATCAGTCCATTCCCAGTCCTAGCCTTCAACCCATTACCAGTCCTAGTCCCCTCCCATCTGCCCATTACCAGTGCTAGCTCCCCCATCAGCCCATTATAATCCTAAGCCGCAATGTCTCTCGCCTCTCTCCAGCATTTATCCCGTCTGTCCAGTATGTCCCTGTCTCTCCCCTTTGTGCATGCCAGCCCCCCTCCCTCCATGTCAGCCCCCGTCCTTCCATCTGTCCATGTCAGCTCCCTCCCTCCCTCCCTCCCTGTCAGCCCCACTGTCCATGTCAGCCTCCCTCCATGTAAGCCCCCCTCCTTCCATCCATCCATATCAGCTCCCTCCCTCCATGTAAGCCCCCCTCCCCCCCCATGTCGATGGTAGCCCCCCCTCTCCCCATGTCGACCCCCCCTCTCCCCATGTCGATGGTAGCCCCCCCTCTCCCCATGTCGATGGTAGCCCCCCCCCTCTCCCCATGTCTTCCTCCCTTTGTCTGCAGCCGCGGCTCCCTGCCTGTTAGGGAACCGCGGCTGTGCTTGTAAAATCGTTGCGGAGCCCTTCCTGTCTTGACAGGCTCCGTGCAGCATTGTCCTTTAGAGGCGG
Source organism: Ichthyophis bannanicus (assembly GCA_033557465.1). Classification (NCBI taxonomy): domain Eukaryota; kingdom Metazoa; phylum Chordata; class Amphibia; order Gymnophiona; family Ichthyophiidae; genus Ichthyophis; species Ichthyophis bannanicus. The sequence continues at coordinate 869,228,390 of CM066033.1, forward strand.
GACAATGCTGCACGGAGCCCGTCAAGACAGGAAGGGCTCCGCAACGATTTTACAAGCACAGCCGCGGTTCCCTAACAGGCAGGGAGCCGCGGCTGCAGACGAAGGGAGGCAGACACCTGTCCTAGCGGACCTTCCCGCGTGCCAGCTGCAAGGCCTTCGCGTGCCACAGCTGGCACGCGTGCCATAGGTTCGCCATCGCTGCTCTAGACAGTTATCCTAAACTGTGTTCAATCTTCAGTCAGGCGACTCATTGTTGATAGAGTGGCACCCATAGCTGCTGTTATTGTATCGATCCATCTCATTACCAGCCTTCCTCACTTGCATTGACCTTCTACCTTGCCAAGCATGATTTCTTTCTCTAACGATCTCTCTTTTTGCATGATGTATCCAAAGTATGAAAGTTGAAGTCTTGTCATCTGAGCTTCCAAAGAAAGCTTAGATTTGATCTCCACAAGTACTAACTGATTTGTTCTTCAGGCATTCTATGGTATACAAAGTATTTGTTGCCAGCACAATAATTCAAAGACATCAATTTTCTTCATGTCTATCTTTTTCACTACCTTTTGCACCATATGACATTAATGAAAATATCATGGCTTGAACAAGTCAAATCTTTGTATGGAGAGAGACATCTCTGCTCTTGAGAATCTTGTCTAGTTCCTTCATAGCCATTCTGCCAAGAGCAATGTTTCATCAGATTTTTTTTACTGCTTGTTGTTTCTTTATTAATAGTTAATCCAAGTAGGTTAAAGTTGTCAACTATTTCAATTTCTTCTCCATCAACGATGACCTTACTGATTTTGCTAGCTGTCAGGATCTTTGTCTTCTTTACATTAAAGTGCAGGTCCATTTTAAGACTATGTTCCTTGATCTTGAGAAGCAAATGTTTCAGATCATCTTCACTTTCAGCCAGTAATGTGGTATCATCAGCATAGCGGAGGTTGTTGATGAGTCTTCCACCAATCTTCACCCCATGGTTGTCTTCATACAGTCCTGCTTCTTTGAGGATTTGTTCTGTATATGAATTAAACAGGTAGGGGGGAAAGTATGCAGCCTTGTCGTACACCCCTTTGCTGATTTTAAACCATTCTGTTTCTCCTTATTCCGTTTGAACTGTTGTTTCTTGATCAATGTAAAGGTTGTGCAAGAAAACTATCAGGTGTTCTGGTATACCCATGCTTCTTAATGTGGACCAGAGTTTTTCATGGTTTACACAGTCAAAAGCCTTGCTGTAGTAACACACACAGATATCTTTTTGGTATTCTTTTGTCTTTTCAAGGATCCATCTCACATCCACGATGATGTTTCTTGTTCCTCACCCTTTCCTGAATCCCTGTTTGCACTTCAGGCAGTTCTTGTTCCAGGTATGGTTGTAGTCTCTGCTGAATAATCTTCAATAGAATTTTACTGAAAAATCAAAACGTAATAACACTGTATTCTTGTCAAACTCAAATTTTGATGTAACCTATCTAATGTATATATAATTATGTATAATTATGTAGATAGTTATCCCCAGTTTACACCCAGTTTATCCTCCCTGTTATCTGTAAACCTAGATCAGTCATGTACTGACAGGTATGTTGTTGTTCAATGTAAACCGCACTGATGATGAATAGTGCGGTATATAAAAAATGTTATATAAAAAAAAAATGTTAAATAAATACTGGCATGTGGGCTCAGAGTAATTGTGTGATAATTTCCACAGTCAGTTGGATTACCTTTCGTGAGTATTGGTAAAAACACAGATATTTTCCAGTCAGTTGGCCATGCTGATGTCTTCCAAATTTCCTAGTAAGTACAGTAACAGCTGCATCCAATTGCTGTAATACTTCAATAGGAATGTCATCAATGCCCACTAATTTGTTCTTTGATAAGACTTTCAATGCTGCTTTGACTTCGTCTTTCATCACCAATGGTTCCTGATCATAAGGTACCGGTTGAAACGGCTATTGATTTTTATGGCATAATGACTGTATATTCCTTCCACTTTTTCTTGATCTTCTCGGCATCATTCGACATGGATTCTTAAATATTTTGCAGCATTCCATTTCAAGGCTAGAATTTTTTCTTTAACTCTTGTAGCTTTAGGAAAGCCAATCTTGTTCTTCCTCTAATAGTTTCTGATTTTATTTCCTTGCATGCGTCACTGTAGTACTTCTCCTTGTCTTGCCTTGCTGCATGTTGGAAATCTCTGGAGTTCTGCAATTGCCTCTCTTTCTCCTCTTGCTTTAGCTTCTCTGTGTTTCTGGGCAATTTTCAGAGTTTCTTTGGTAATCCATTTTGGCCGTTTTTGCTTTTTCACCTTTTGTAGAGACTTCTTTTTTTCTTCCAACACAAACTTCTTGATGTCATCCCATAACTCTTCTGAAGCTCTGCCATTTGTCTCTAGAGCAGCAAGTTGATTTTGCAGGCAGTCTTTACATTCCGATGGTATATTCTGAAGGTGATATTTTGCAATATTCATGAGTGGCTTGCTCTTTTTCCACTTTAGCCTGAGTTTGTATACTAGTAGTTGGTGATTGTACCACCGTCAGCTCCAGGTTTCGTCTTTGTTGATGTTATAGAGATTTTCCATCGTTGACTTCCACAGATGTCAATTTGATTTTTGTACAATCTATTGGGTAAAGTCTATGTGTACAGTCACCAGAAGAAGGTGTTTGAGATGAATAGATTGCTGTTCTTGCAGAATTCTATCAGTCTTTCTCCAGCTTCATTTCTGTTGTCAAGTCCATATTTTCCAACCACTTTGCCTTCTTCTTTGTTGCCAACTTTTGGGAACCGGTCACCCATGACTATTAGGATATCCTGGTTGCATGTTCTTTCAGTTTCAGCTTGTACTTGTTCATAGAACTCATCTACTTCATCCTCTTCTGCAGCTGTTGTTCGGCATATACCTGAATTATAATTGTTGTTGGACATTCCTTGTAGATGAATAAAAATTAAGTGTTCACTGATTGCACTGTATTTCATTACAGTTCTTGCAAGTTTCTTCTTAATTATAAATGCAATACCATTTCTTCTTTATCTTTCATTTCCAGCATAGTAGACCATGTGATCATCAGATGCAAACTGCCCAATGCCAATCCATTTCAATTCACTGTCACCCAAAAGATCAAGTTGTACACGTTCCATTTCATTCTTGACCACCTCCAACTTCCCTTGGTTCATGCTTTGTACTTTCCATATCCCAATAAGTAAGACATCTTTGCAACTTCTGACTCTCATTTCATGCACAGCTACATCAGTAGTCAAATGTCCTGAGGGTTTTGATCCAACCATATGATACATGCTGGCTTTGCTCTAAAAGGTCTTCAGAGCCCCAGTAGCCTGTTGAGTGCCTTCTGACCTGTGAGTCTCATCTTTCTACAATATAGTGAAATTTGTTTTGTTGTGATTATTCACTGGGTTTTCATAGCAATATATGGAAGTAGTTTGCCAAGCCTTTCTTCTGCCCAGGTAATCCTAGTGTTGTTGCCACTGTCACATAAATGTGATCCTCCTCCGCCAACACCATCCCATTCTGCTGCTGCCCACATGAGTGGTTTGTCTTGGTCTGGCACCTCAGCTGAGACCTGCCCATCTTGGGAGACCCTGTCAGTAGTTAAGCTACCACTAGCTTAGCTCTCAGCATCACTGATACACAAAAGCTCACACAGCATTGCAAGCTGCAAACCAAGTGAATCCATATCTGTAAAAGAAATGTAGATGTCACCATTTAAACCTGCCCCCAGGCACAAATAAGTGCCTGCTGATAGGGGAAGTTGATACTGTCGATGCTGGGACCACATAACCCATACCCTTAGACCCCAGGACCCTTCCCCGGCTGCCGCTGACCTGGTATATAGTGTATATATACCCCCCCACCCCGAAGCATCAATCCAGTCCCCCTCCCACTCTCTTGAAGTATTAATCTGATCCCTTATACCCAAAGTTCCCCCAAACAAAAGTAAACTGGTGGCCCCTGCCCCCCCCCCCCCGAGTGTCTGGGCCCTCCACCCCCTGCTTTTATCCCTAGGGCTTACTAGGGTAATTGGTGTCTAGCGGGAAAAGGAGCAAGGCCCACTCGCTCCTGCTCTGCACATGGCTGCTCTCCAAAATGGCAGTACTGTGAGATTACCGCTATGGGTCATCGGTGCCATTTTGGAGAGTAACTGTGCAGAACAGGAGCAAGTGGACTTTCCTCCTGCTCCCACTGGACACCAATGACCCTGGCAAACCTGAAGATGTCAATCGGGAGGTGTCCCAGACACTTGAGGGGTTGCTATTTTACCTTTTCGTTGGGGGGGGGGGAGGGGTTGGAGACTTGGACTGATGTTTCAGGAGGATATATATACCAAGCCAGGAGCAGCAAGGGGGGTGGGGGGATCCTGGTGTCTGGATGTGGGTGGGGGCTTGGACCTATGGTGCTGCACCAGTATGCCATTTGTGCCAGTTTAGTGATTTGAAGAGGCTGCTCTCATGTCTAAGTGTGTGTGTGTGGGAGGGAGGGGGGTTCCCACGGCTTTTTCCCCCACATGCAGGCTCTTAAAATCGCTTCTCGTGCTGGATGTGCAGGGGTATACCTGTGTAGAAATGCAGCTATTTTACAAGGGACTCTTTGTTTAGCAGAACCTCTTGTAAAATATTGAACTCTCCATGTCCTGAGATGGACATGGGAATTTCCCTCTCCATGTCATTTTTAAAATGCCTCTTCATGTTTCTATCCAACAATCAAATAAATTTCTAAGTGGTTACAAGCAAGACAGACAACCAAACACATATGATACAAATAAGTCTAGTGATCTCCTTAAATCTGTATCATACTGCATTATCTCAAAGTAATGATTGTTTTTGGTATGATGCAGCACTGACATTACTTACCTTCTTACCCGATACAATCATAGCAAAGGATGCAATCACTGAAATCACGATCATTATGTAGCAGGCCTTTATTCGAGCCTTGTTTCTTGCAGCATCCAGCATCTCTATCCTAGAAAAAGATTACATGAATTTGTAACCTCACTGTGCAATATACTTCAGAGTATCCCATCCAATATGAAGACATTTTATTTGAGAGTTGAATTAGAGCTGTTTTCTAAGCTTTCTGCAGTGTTCCACTGTGCTGTCTCTATTAGATTAGGTCCTTTGGATATCTCTCTTTTGGACTCCCTGTATGAAACAGACTTCTTATTTCTAATAGACTTTTTTTCTCCTTTTCGATTGATATTAGACAGGCCTCTTCCTTGGTCATTTTTAGAAGAAAATTAGACACAATTATGTATAATCTACTGGCAGACACGAGAGTGGAGTTTCGCATGGTGATTAAAGCATCAGGAGTTTATTTGGATTCTGGCCTATCAAATGGCATCGCTAGTGTAGAAATTTTTCTGATTTTTAGGATGTTATATCAAATTCTTGATCATTTTGAGCAAGGACACATTAAAAACATAGGGGCCTTTTTTACTAAAGGTTTTAACATGCTCTAATGAACTTAACGCACATTAAGTGCCCACAGCCCTTATATTACTATAGGTGCAATGGCACTTAATGTGCATTAACTTCATTAATGCGCATTAACCTTTAGTAAAAGGGCCCCATAGTAACAGCAACAGTTCTACCACATCTGGACTACTGCAGTTCCCTCTTGTTAGGGTTACCCTTGAAACAGATATCCTGTCTTAGAGTCTTACAAGAACATTTGCTTCTCAAGATCAAGGAATATAGTCTTAAAATGTGTCTGCACCTTAATGTTAAGAAGACAAAGATCCTGACAACTGGCAATATCAGTAAGTTCATTATTGATGGAGAAGAAATTGAAATAGTTGACAGCTTTAATTTTCTTGGATCAACAATCTATAAAGAAAGGGCTAGCAGTCAAGAAATCTGACAATGCCTTGCTCTTGGCAGAATGGCTATGAAGGACCTAGACAAGATCCTCAAGAGCAAAGATGTCTCTCTTCATGTAAAGATTCGACTTGTTCAGGCCATGGCATTTTCAATAATGCTATATGGATGCGAAAGTTGGACAGTGAAAAAGATAGACAGGAAGAAAATTGATGCCTTTGAATTATGGTGCTGGCGACAAATACTGTGTATACCATGGACTGCCCAAAGAACAAACCAATAAGTACTAGAGGAGATCAAACCTAAGCTTTCCTTAGAAGCTCAGATGACAAGACTTCGACTTTCATACTTGGACATATCATGCGAAGAGAGAGATCTTTGGAGAAAGACATAATGCTTGGCAAGGTAGGTCACCATAAAAGAGGAAGACCGACAATGAGATGGATCGATACAATAACAGCAGTTATGGATATCACTCTCTCAACAATGAGCCACTTGGCTGAAGATCGAACAAAGTTTTGGTCAACTATCCAGAGGGTCGCCAGGAGTTGACACCGACTCAACGACCCTTAACAACATGCTTGGACAGTATTGCCATACTGCTGGTTGCCAATGCTAGCAAGGATACAATTTAAAGTGCTACTGTTTGCTTTTAAGATTATGTATGGGTTGGTACCTGAATATATGATTCAATACTATCCTCCCTCTTGGCATTTAAGATCTGTTGATGTCTTTAGGCTAACTTTCCCATTGAGGAAATAGTTTTGATTCAGGGATACGTTTAAGAAATCTAGCTTTATAGAATATGTCATCTTTAATGATTCATGTGCATTTTAGGAAGACCTTAAAAACATGACTCAGACATTTTAATTGATATTGTTTCTCTCAGATAACTATGTAATAAAAATACTGCAGCTTATTTGTGATAGGGGATGTGACAAGAAAGAAACAAGACTGGCCCATAAATGTTTTATTACAAAATCTACAGAGAAATTACACATTGTCCCCTTCGAAATAATCCTCCCCAAAGTTAATGCACTTCTGCATTTGCTTCTGCCACGTATGGAAGTACTCAGTAAAGTCCTCCTCCTGGAGGTCCCTCGGTTCCCTCATCTCAGTGGCCTTGATCTCTTCTACAGAGGCAAAATGAGTTCCTTTGAGCACAGTCTTCAGCCTGGGAAAGAGCCAGAAGTCACACGGTGTGAGATCTGGGGAATAAGGAGGGTGGTCGAGAGCTGTGATCTGTTTGTTGGCCAAGAACTGCCTCACACTGAGCGCAGTGTGTGCGGTCGTGGTGGAGCAGCCATGACTTGTCTCTCCACAGAGCCCACCTGCTGCGCTGAACCTGGTCATGGAGGCAATTGAGGACCTGCTGGTAGAAGTGCTGGTTGACTGTCTGACCCTCAGGCACAAACTCATGATGGACCACTCCCTTCTGGTTGAAGAATTTGATCAGCATGACCTTGATCCTTGATTTGGACATGCGCACCTTCTTGGGTCTGCGTGACAGTCGAGTCTTCCACTGCAGGCTCTGTCTCTTGCTTTCAGGGTCGTACTGGAAGATTGAAGTCTCGTCTCCTGTGATGACTCGGCCAACGAATTCTGGATCTTCTCCGATCTTCTCTAGCAAGTCTCGACAAACATTGACCAGGTGCTCCTTCTGGTCGTCTGATAAAATCTTGGGCACCAAGATGGTCCGCACTGACTCCCTGTTCAGGCTGAGCTCCTCAGCTATCATCCACACTGTCAATCTGCAATCACTCTGCATCAGTTGATTTACTCTGTCAGTGTTCTCAGCCGTCTTTGTCATGGAAGGCCATCTTGACTTCGGGTCATCCTCCACCTCCTCGCGGCCAGTCTTGAAGCGTTTGTGCCATTCGAAGACTCGTGGCCTTGACATTGCATCTTCTCCATAAGCCTTTTGGAGAGGTTGGAGACAGTTGGGCCCTTTTCCAACTTAACTAGAAATTTCAAGTTGATTCTTTGCTCCATATTTCTGCCACCTCCAGTTGCGTGACAAAACGATGGAGCAGTGTGCTACAAAAAAAACTGAAAAAGAAAAACAAAGTGAGAGAGATGAAAAATATTATAGCAGAAAAGTGGCGAGATGTTGCACAACACAGTGACATAAGCGGTTAGCCAATTGGCATTGAGTCATGATCGTGGCTGCCACAGTCTCGTTTCTTTTTTGTCACACCTTGTATGCTTACTTTATGATCCACCTAAAGCTCTGTAGGGTTATGTGTGAAATGTAAGAGTTTGCATTATTTGAAATTAAATTAAATTAATTACTGGTTCCCTACATTGCCAAGAAAACCTAGAGGCAACTTGGTTGTCAGGAGTCAGCACTGACTTGATGGCACTAAAAAAACAAAACAAAACAAAAAAACCCCCCGCTGTCCTGGAGAACAATCAGCCATTCAGATTTTCAAGATATCCACCCTCAACATGCATGTGATAAATTTGCATGTGATGAAGGTAGTGTATGCAAATCTCTACATTGCTGCATAGTCATTATAGATATCCTTTAAATCTCACTGGCGGATTCTCCCTTATTCACTGTTTTAATCTAACTAAGGGCTTCCCCTGATTTTCTATTTTTTAACCATCCTCATTGAACACTGTACTATTTTTTCCCTTGTTTATCTTATTTTCTTGTTGATAACGAAAGTTAAGATATAAATACTGAAAACAACAATAATTTGTTATACTGTACTCATATTTATTTAGACAGATTTGTATACCACCTTATCCTACAATCAGTTCTCCTAGGACAAGCAGGATGAGTCAGCCACAATTGGTGACGTCATCCGACGGCGCCGAGACGGAAGTACTCTCCATAGCTCAGAAGGGCTTTGCCCCTCTGAGCATGGGCCAACTGGCCCCACCCCCTGCCCGCCCCTAGCTAGCCAGTTTCACTTCTTCCGCCTTGCCAGCAAGATGGATCTCTCTACTCTCCAACTGAAATTCCAAATATTGCAACTATTCTAAGAAGAATTCCTTCCTCCTTACTTGCGTTTTAAAATCTTAATGCTGTTTCTGATTCTTCTCTTTCAGATCTCTTCCAGGGCCGTCCAAGGAGAGATGGCTGGGATCCCTGTGCCTGCTGACCATGCACTGGCAGCCTAGAGTATAATGGCTCGGCAGCAAGTATAATGGCTCGGCAGCAAGAGTCTTGCCTGATAACTGAGGTTGTAAGTAAAAGACCTGCCTCCAACTGTACTGCTGCTTCCAACTGTGAGAAATACTACTGCTACGGCCGCTGCCGCACGGGATGTGCCTCTAAGGCCTCCATCCCCAGCCATGCCGCATGTGTCGCCAACCTCCGAGCCCTCTATCCTGGATGCGCTAGGCTGATCCCGGAGAGGCTCTTACAAGGCACAGGATGCTCCCCCGGGCTTCCTCCCGGCTGCGAATCTGACCCTCCGTTGTCTGCTCTACAGGCCCCAGCAGCTCCACGAAGTTTCTACAGGGCTTCCATGGCGGCGGCCATCTTGCCTATGACATCAGGGCTCCTGGCTCCTCCCCCTGCGGCGTCATTGGTTGGTGCTAACCTATCAGAATGGCCTGATTACATCACGGCTCCTCCCCCTGCAGCGCCTCGGCACCGATCCAAGCAGAGACGGAGGAGCCGATCGCGCAGACAACACTCCTCCATCGGCACTGAGGGTTCTGTTCGACTCGGAGGCATCTTCTAGATGGGCTGATGACATCACGGCTCCTCCCCCTGCAGCGCCGTTGGTCGGCGCCGATACAAACAGAGAAGGAAGAAGCTGATCGCATAGACAGCACTTCCCCATCGGCACTGAGGGTTTGGTTCGACGCGGAGGCGGCTCCTAGGACCGCGCTGACGCTGGAAGCCAGCACATCAGCAGTAGCATAAGCGGAAGCAGCAGGTGGGCACCCAATCTCAGCCACAGCAAGCATTCTGGGGCTGTGTCTGCTGCAGTTCCTAAAGAATTCACTTAAACCAACTTAGCTGCTTTTTTTTATGATGGCTGCCCTCGCAAAACTGATGCCCCAAAGAATAGGAGGCTCTGCTCCGGCCAATATCAACAGGAATTCTGCACAGAGCATCTGCCTTCGCACCGACCTGGCCTTGGTGCGCTTCTCTGCATCTGCTAGGCCGTGCACAATGCCGGGGAACAAAATCATCGGCGCAGATGGAGGGGTTAGAGGAGTGTCATCCGTGATCGGCCCTCCTTGTTGGATCTGCGCTGACAATGGCGCTGCCGATGCATTCTGGCAACCTCTGCACAGCTAGTGCTGTAATCTGAACCTTCAGGCTCTTGGATCCTTGAAGGCTAAAGGCATCCTGAAATGGCCCTATGATCACGGCTCTCCTCTGCAGCGCCATGGTCGGCGCCAATACCAAAATCCAAGGGGTGAAAGGGAAATACCCAAGGGCTCTCCCCGCTGTGCTAAACTGTGCCGCGGAGTCAAGCACACGGATGTTCATGCCTCCAGTTCTCTACCTTGCACTCAAGGGTTTTCTGCCTCGTGTGGGCTAGCTTTGGCTGATGGGTCCCCACTGCACCCTACGAGGGCCTAGGGTCTACAAGACGAATCCCTCATCATTCTCCACAGGCCATTCCACAACAACAACAAGTTGTGTGTCGGATCGGCATGGACGGACTGCTCCTTGAGCCGATGGCCTCGCCTTCCTCCGCGGACCCGGGCCCCTCATGGGTTACACGGTGCTTCCTCTACACAGAATTGAGCCACAGCACAATATGGTGCAGGGATCATGGGTTCAATCCCCCACAGTGCATCACCGCCTCCACCATCCGTGAAGGGCTCAGCGATCCCCCTGCACCATCCCCTTTCAAGGCGGACCACTGTACACGCCTAAGTTCCCTGCACTGATCCCGGTAAGAGTCCCTGACGCCTGTCTGCAACAAGTTGGTCGCCAGACGAGGACCCTCGTCGACCTACCAGGATATCAAGGTCACCTAGCAGCGCTTGGTCTGTGAGATCAGCTGGCCACGAATGCAGCCTGCACCACAATAGCTAGCCTGAGGGTGGCAGTGGCTCCCGTCGGGCTGTGTATGGTCTCCATACCCAAGCCCACTGTACAGACCAGATACCATGGAGAATAGGTATCGGCAAGTGCACGCATCCCCTGTACTTCTTCACGGGACCCTGCCTCCTTCCAGAACCCTGGAACGACGCACGGAGGCAGCAGTGGCTACAGCGTGGTGCACTACATGCAAACAGTGTGTCATGGAACAGAAGCATTCCCCATTGTTCCAAACAAGGCAGTAAGCAACACATGGGCTCGTGTGACTATAATGGCAACGGTGTGGTGCAGTACACACTGCCAGGGCATCCAGAGTCAGGCTGCTGCTTCCAGTCCAGCTGTGGATCCTACAGAGCACCTTCCCGCGATAACACGGGCGACAGCTCGGTCCGTCACCTTGGATCCGGGCACACACCTCTGATATCCGCTGCACTGGGGCACCCCTGCATAAGCGAGGGTCGGAATTCACCCACAGGAAACCAATCTGAGGTTGTCCAGGTATGGTTGGAATTCATCTAGGAATTCGACTGCCAGAAGGCCAGGCGGTACACTTGCTATTGATGGCAGCAGGGTGGTGCAGTACATATAGTCGTTGCTTCATTCAACTAAGGGGACCAGGAAGCTCACATCGACAGCGGCCATGGCCACTGCAACCAGAGGCCCCCAAGCGCTTCCTGCATATGGGAATGTAAGGATGACGTTCACAGCCCTCAGGCACATACAGGGTGTCGCATGGCCCCTGTTCCCTCTAGGAGGCCATGGGCCACGGGTTAATTCATGACCGAGGAACCTCAGACATCGTCTGCTGTTGGGCACGACACTGTCCTTAAGCACGATACGTGGTCTTCTCCCTACCACAATTGCATGGGTCCCTGTGCACTCCCACCTGATGAAACGGGAAAAGGTCAGTGCCACCCCACCATCAAGTCAGAGCCTCCCGTCCATCCCTGGCTCGCCATCACTGTTCCGCCAAAGGACAGCCTTCTCTTGCTGACAAGGGCCTCATTGCCGCACATCCCTCCATCTGTGCGGATACGCCCATGCCGTGCCCTCAAATCAAAGATGGGGGTAGCAACACGGTGGCGCAGTGCACACAGACAGTGTGTGCAAGAACAGAAGGTCATAGGTCCAAATCCATGCTGTGGCACCACAATTCACCTCGGTAGCTGGTCTCCTCACACCTATGGATGAGTCTGCCATGGCCTGCCCAGCCAGTGGACATCTATGGTGCGGTAGCTGGTCTCCTCACACCTATTGATGAGTCTGCCACGGCCCACCCAGGCAGTGGACATCTATGGTGCCAAACCTTCCGTCACACCCTGTGACACTAAACATGTCGTCACAAGATGCATATAGCGGGAGTGACATCCAGACTGAGATCCCCAGTCTGGATATCCTTCTGGATCAACTCGAGGGCGGCACCCATCCACAGAAGCAGAGGCACCTGACCAGTGGTCACGGGATACGAGGAACTCCTGCGGCTCCCGACTCCAGGGCCTGCACCGTGAGGGAATGGATACCCCTTTGAGGCCCTTCCTTCGGAATCGTGTGGGACTCGAACCTTAGGCATTCTCCATCGGTCAGGCTCACCGCAACAGGTCTGCCTGCTATCTAGGTGCTCTGACCCATTCCATTCTGACACGTCCTGTCTGACAGGTCTCTGACAAGTTCTCTTCAACAGCAAGACCCAGTTGTCTCGTTGGGTTCCTGTCGACGGTTGTGGTCCATACCCGCCCTTGCGGCCATCTACCCGCCCATGCAGGACATCTACCTACCGTGCTCAACTGAACAGCGTGAGCCCTCAAGCTGTGCTCCTGACAGCTCTATGCCTTACCGGGATATACCCATAACATGCTACCAGCACATCCTCTGAACAGCGCTTAGCATGCCCCGTCAAAAGCGGACTGCTTCCTCGACTCTCCTGCACCCCCACTCAAGGGAGGCGTGGCCTCTCCTCCAATGAAGGAGCAGCCAAGTAGCCAGGGCGCCAACCTGCCCCCCAGGCTGGGCGAATCACCTTGCTGGCTACACAGGAACAGGCAACTGTCGGCTGCCCAGAGACATACAACCATCCTTCGGTAATCACCTGCCAGCTGCCCGTATACAGACAAGGGCTACGATATAGACATAGGCCTAAGTCACGCCAGGAGCACGCACACACGCGGAGCTGAGCTACAGTGCAATAGTCAAGACACTGACCGATGGTGCAGGGATCGTGGGCTTCCCCACTGTGCCCAATGCATATGGCTGGCTGAGGTATTACCTATCAAAACGCATCCATCCCAGAGGTCCTCCCTGCGCCCTGCTCATGTAGCACACATCTGCAAGGCCACCACGAACTTGCAACAATGACATCACGGTACACACCGTTCAAGGACACCATCTACATGGGCACACCTCTCATGCAGTACCATGCGGAGGAGGATGAGATCAGGAATCTCACAATAGGCAGCCAGACAATTTGGTCTGCCACCGCCGCCGTCCGCTGAACCCATCTTGGGCACTGCGAGCTTAATTGTTAACCTCTGGCCTGATACCCTTCACCAATCACCCCAAGGAACATCGATGCATTACATTGGTGACTCAATCGGGATTTTACGCCATACTGGGTCAAACCCAGGAAGGAGGAATATCCCAGTAGTTGGCACAACTGCCTAGTAACCAGGAATCAAGGTTTTATCTCACGATTCCTACTTGCCCTGGACAGTCTTCCACCCCTTTTGCCCACATATGGTGATAAATTGGCAAACTGGTCTGGTACTGCCCTGCAGCGATCCACCAGTTCCTGTCATCTCCTGTCAGGCTACACTATGGTTGACAGCATCCTCCGGTATCAAACTACGGAGTTGTCCAAAAAAAAAAATTTAATAAATAAAACCTTTATTATATATAAATATAAATAAAGAGTGAATGATGTCCTAAAGTCCTTGCACTCTGTGGTTTGCCAGTGATTGTTGTCACTGCGCCATCATGGCGATACGTCCCGCAGCACTACCGCTCACCGTGCCTGCCATTCCCTTCGTTGGGATGACCCTGGCTCCCACATCCCACTGCTCGCGGATTTCCTCATAGTGAGGGCCCGCATTCGTTCTTCGCACAAAGACGGCTTGATAGCTGCATGCTGCTCCTTCATTACCGCTACTCCCACTACCCTATGGGCCTGCACTGCAGGGATGCCTCGCCTACACAGTGGTGCATCAGGACGGCAGGCCGTCGCATAGTGTCCTGCTCCTTCACATCGCTGCGACTACACACGCAGTCATGAACCTGCTCCTTCTCACATCGCTGCAGTGGCACTCACAGGCATCACCTCTACGCACATGCTACCTGCAGCATGCTACAATACGAGTGCATACCAGGCCTGGGAAAGGTTATCGGCCTTCCCCCATCCTCCTCAGCACTTGCCAGCTTGGGAGGCACCAATTGTGGCTGACTCATCCTGCTTGTCCTAGGAGAAAACGGAGTTACTTACCTGTAACTGGAGTTCTCCGGGGACAGCAGGATAAGTCAGCCACACATCCTGCCCACCTCCCCTGGATGAGGTCGGCCTCCGTCCTAGTGCCCGCCTCCTAGCGACGAAAGGCTAAGCTAGGGACGTACTGGCTAGCTAGGGGCGGGCAGGGGGTGGGGCCAGTTGGCCCATGCTCAGAGGGGCAAAGCCCTTCTGAGCTTTGGAGAGTACCTCCGTCTTGGCGCCGTCGGATGACGTCACCAATTGTGGCTGACTTATCCTGCTGTCCCCGGAGAACTCCAGTTACAGGTAAGTAACTCCGTTTTTTTGCATGCGCATCAGGCAGGAGATCTCCTGCTGAAAAATTTGCCTATGCTCTAAGAGTCCTCAATCTCTGAGGCCAGGGTAGTAAGATCCTCTTGTACCCGCTTTTCTGCTTGGCACTGTAAGCTATAATCTGGCCTCTTAAAAAAGCTTTATAGGCATCCCAAATTATCGAGCAATCCAAGGACCCAGTAGTGTTCCATTCAAAATAATCTTTGGTTCACCGAGGAACCAATTAATACAAGGGGGTATGTTTACAAAGCAGCAGTAGCGGCCTCTGTGCGATATCTGAGCCACGGGGCCATTGGGGCCGCCGACTCCGATATCACATGGATCCAGCTACCGCTACTTTGTAAACATATCCCAAGGAGTCATCTTGCAGAAGTCCTGTGTTAAGGTACCACTGATGATGTCCAGCCCAAGCAAATCCTCCAGAGAGAGCTACTGATATGGCTACGTGATCTGACACTAAAATAGGATAAATGCCAGTGCACTAGGAAATGCATCTCCTTTTCTATTTCACTGTATCATACGAGGCATTGCACGCAGCTCCTGGATTCTTGGGGTTTCCAGTTCAGCTTTTGTCTGCATCTTTTTGTGGTCATTTATTCTGTATTCAGTGAGGGTCTGTCTGTGTTTTGCATGAGTGACCAAGGCCAGGTATTCTTTTGCTAGCGTGTAGCGTGTAGTTTCAGTACAGGGATCTGTAACAGCCCAGCTTGTTTTGTTTTCTGATCTGCACCTTCCGATAAGAGGTGTGTTGATGTTCTGAGGCATACTGCAGTGTTTGCATTTCCTATTCTTCATAGGCAAGGTTGCTACTATTTAAGCTCTGGGTGTGAATGTTGGTTTAGTAGGGCAGGTTTGCTAATTGTGTTGATTCCAGAGTTTTGTGGTGGGAAATTTTTGTTGCTTTTATTGATATGGCACTAATATTTATATATTGATTATTGTATTGGGAGTAGTAAGGGAAAGCATCGTAGTTCAGCTCTGCATCCATAACATAGGAAACTGCACACCTTCCTCCCAATAGTCTTATGGATAAAACCCAATAAACATACTTGGTGGCAAAAATACAGTTACAGTTCAATTTCCAACATCAACAGCACTTAATAATAGTAACGTAGCCCAAAGCTTTTCCCAGATTATCCATTTTCTCCTCAACATTAACATTGTCTTTACACAAAGCAATCCTTTAACCCAGTACTACAACTACACTCGGTCTCCTGGCTAGTCGGTGCTAGGGTTGTCAACTTTTTGAAAGAGAAAACCCCACTACCTGTGGCTAGCCATGCTGTGCTCATGCCCGCCTCCTGCCCTGCCCATAGAAAACAAAGTAGAGAGGGCAACGGTGCAGGCTATATCAAGGGGGGGGGGGGTACAAGAGGTTGCACCATTCAGCACCTGTTCAGCCACAATCCCCTTCTCAGGCCCCTCCAACATACTGTACATATGCTCTCCCATATGGCATTAAATCCAAATATATATTCTGCATCTTCCAAAACCCACCCCCTGGCCCTTCCCCAACAATCTGTGCAGAGCAGAGCAGAGCTAGAACCTTCCCCATAAAACTTAGCCTATAAGAAAAAATCCCTCTCAATACCAAACATACTGTGAATTAATCAGGACCAGCCTCAGAGTTCATTCAAAGTGTTGGTAGCCTAAGCTGAAACCTAGGTCATAGTGCATTCCCCTACCCCCCACTGCAGTTACTTTTCTAAGTTTTAGGGCCTGATTTACTGATTTACTGTTTTCCCATTTTCCATGGTAAAAAGCTTAATAAATCAGACTCTTAATTGGCCTCTGCACAGTGCCAAAAGGCAGAGACTCCACTCCTTCTCCTTTCTCTCCCATAACCCCCACTGAGCCATTAAGCTATACCTGTGTATGTGTGTGTGGTGTGGAGGTGGGGTGCCTGTGTGTATGTGTGCGTGGTGCGGAAGTGGGGTGCCTGTGTGTGTGGTGCGGAGGTGGGGTGCCTGTGTGCATGTGTGTGTGGGGCGGACTCGGAGGTGGGGTGCCTGTATGTATGTGTGTGTTGTGCAGAGGTGGGGTGCCTGTGTGTATGTGTGTGTTGTGCGGAGGTGGGGTGCCTGTGTGTATGTGTGCGTGGTGCGGAAGTGGGGTGCCTGTGTGTGTGTGTGGTGCGGAGGTGGGGTGCCTGTGTGTATGTGTGTGTGGTGCGGACTCGGAGGTCGGGTGCCTGTATGTATGTGTGCGTGGTGTGGAGGTGGGGTGCCTGTATGTATGTGTGTGTGGTGTGGAGGTAGGGTGCCTGTGTGTATGTGTGCGTGGTGTGGAGGTGGGGTGCCTGTGTGTATGTGTGTGTGGTGCGAAGGTGGGGTGCCTGTGTGTATGTGTGTGTTGTGCGGAGGTGGGGTGCCTGTGTGTATGTGTGTGTTGTGCGGAGGTGGGGTGCCTGTGTGTATGTGTGTGGGGTGCAGAAGTGGGGTGCCTGTGTGTATGTGTGTGTTGTGCGGAGGTGGGGTGCCTGTGTGTATGTGTGCGTGGTGCGGAAGTGGGGTGCCTGTGTGTATGTGTGTGGGTGCGGAAGTGGGGTGCCTGTTGTTGTGTGGAGGTGGGGTGCCTGTGTGTATGTGTGTGTGGTGCGGAAGTGGGGTGCCTGTGTGTATGTGTGTGGGGTGCGGAAGTGGGGTGCCTGTGTGTGTGTGTGTGTGTGGTGTGGAGGTGGGGTGCCTGTGTGTATGTGTGTGTGGTGTGGAGGTGGGGTGCCTGTGTGTATGTGTGCATGGTGTGGAAGTGGGGTGCCTGTGTGTGTGTGTGGTGCGGAGGTGGGGTGCCTGTGTGTATGTGTGTGTGGTGCGGACTCGGAGGTCGGGTGCCTGTATGTATGTGTGCGTGGTGTGGAGGTGGGGTGCCTGTGTGTATGTGTGCGTGGTGTGGAGGTGGGGTGCCTGTGTGTATGTGTGTGTTGTGCGGAGGTGGGGTGCCTGTGTGTATATGTGTGTTGTGCGGAGGTGGGGTGCCTGTGTGTATGTGTGTGGGGTGCGGAAGTGGGGTGCCTGTGTGTATGTGTGTGTTGTGCGGAGGTGGGGTGCCTGTGTGTATGTGTGTGTTGTGCGGAGGTGGGGTGCCTGTGTGTATGTGTGCGTGGTGCGGAAGTGGGGTGCCTTTGTGTGTGTGTGGTGCGGAGGTGGGGTGCCTGTGTGTATGTGTGTGTGGTGCGGACTCGGAGGTCGGGTGCCTGTATGTATGTGTGCGTGGTGTGGAGGTGGGGTGCCTGTGTGTATGTGTGCGTGGTGTGGAGGTGGGGTGCCTGTGTGTATGTGTGTGTGGTGCGAAGGTGGGCTGCCTGTGTGTATGTGTGTGGGGTGCAGAAGTGGGGTGCCTGTGTGTATGTGTGTGTTGTGCGGAGGTGGGGTGCCTGTGTGTATGTGTGCGTGGTGCGGAAGTGGGGTGCCTGTGTGTATGTGTGTGGGGTGCGGAAGTGGGGTGCCTGTGTGTATGTGTGTGTTGTGTGGAGGTGGGGTGCCTGTGTGTATGTGTGCGTGGTGCGGAAGTGGGGTGCCTGTGTGTATGTGTGTGGGGTGTGGAAGTGGGGTGCCTGTGTGTGTGTGTGTGTGGTGTGGAGGTGGGGTGCCTGTGTGTATGTGTGTGTGTGTGGTGTGGCGGTGGGGTGCCTGTGTGTATGTGTGCATGGTGTGGATCTGGGGTGCCTGTGTGTGTGTGGGTGCGGAGGTGGGGTGCCTGTGTGTATGTGTGTGTGGTGCAGACTCGGAGGTCGGGTGCCTGTATGTATGTGTGCGTGGTGTGGAGGTGGGGTGCCTGTGTGTATGTGTGCGTGGTGTGGAGGTGGGGTGCCTGTGTGTATGTGTGTGTTGTGCGGAGGTGGGGTGCCTGTGTGTATGTGTGTGTGGTGCGGATGTGGGGTGCCTGTGTGTATGTGTGTGTGGTGCGGAAGTGGGGTGCCTGTGTGTATGTGTGTGTTGTGCGGAGGTGGGGTGCCTGTGTGTATGTGTGTGTGGTGTGGAGGTGGGGTGCCTGTGTGTATGTGTGCGTGGTGCGGAGGTGGGGTGCCTGTGTGTGTGTGTGGTGCGGAGGTGGGGTGCCTGTGTGTATGTGTGTTTGGTGCGGACTCGGAGGTCGGGTGCCTGTATGTATGTGTGCGTGGTGTGGAGGTGGGGTGCCTGTGTGTATGTGTGCGTGGTGAGGAGGTGGGGTGCCTGTGTGTATGTGTGTGTGATGCGAAGGTGGGCTGCCTGTGTGTATGTGTGTGTTGTGCGGAGGTGGGGTGCCTCTGTGTATGTGTGTGTGGTGTGGAGGTGGGGTGCCTGTGTGTGTGTGTTTGTGTGTATGTGGTGCGGAGGTGGGGTGCCTGTGTGTATGTGTTTGTGGTACGGAGGTGTGGTGTGTGTGTGTGTGTCTGCCTGCATGTGCATGTGTGGTGGGATGGGGTGTGTCTTTTGCACCTACACTGTGCATTGTACGCTTTACTTCTCATGCATTCATCCCTTCCCACTCCAACCCCTCTCCTGCTGTCCCACCCCCATTCCTAGACTCTCCCTTTCAAACTCTCCCCCTTGCACTCATTCCTGCCCTCCATTCCCACTCTTCCCTGCCCTTCATTCACAGAAGTGCTGAGGCAGCCGGGACAGCCAGTGACTGCACAGCCTGCACAAAAAAAAAAGGTTATTACACAGATGGCTGAATAATTTAAAGGGGCAGTAACCTCTTGCCCTTTTAATTTATTCAGCAATCTGTGCAGCAAATTTAGTAACTTTTTTTTTCTTTTTGGCAGGCTGTGCTATTGCCATTTGTGGCCATTAAATCTGTTTCAGCACCTCTGCTGCCTGTGAGTATTGGAATGCCCAGAGGTAGTCACCAGCTCTCCTGACCGTCTCAGCACTTCTGCTCGTGTCCTTGCAGGCTGTGCAGTCATCGTCTGTGGCCAGTAGAGCTGTTTCAGTACCTCTGCTGCCCACTGGAGTTGGGATCCCCGGAAGCAGTCACCGGTTCTCCTGACCATCTCAATGCTTTTGCCCATGGGGTTTGGGATCCCTGCCTGCAGTCAGCCTTTCTCTCGGATGCCATTGCAGGCAGACGGATAGGAGAATTGGCGGTCGGCAGAAAACCGGCCCTTCATTGGCTGGTTTTAACATCCTGCTGGCCGCGAGCCTCCAACCTGCAAAATCAGCTGGGCTGGCCTAAAACTGTTCATTTGGCAACCCTGGCCAGTGCTGATTTAGCTACAGAGAGGTTCTGAAGAACCTTGTGGTCCACCTCCCTTTCGTACCCCTCCCTCTGCATATCCTGCGATGATGCCAAGCTATGCCACCCAGGCTCATGATGATTTCATACGCTAGCCTTCATTTCATCCCTCCAGGTTGCCCTATAATTCTATCACAGGCCGATCCTGGGCTTAACAGGCCTCTTTACCTTCACACTAAGCTGTGACTGCAACCATCCCTCCACAGCATCTCCTTGGGTCCCAACCGAAATCCAGGGTAGGGATGGTGGGAAGGGCAGATTTATCTCCGCTATCCAGCCTACCTAGCTGCCCCTACCCTGCCTACCCCACCCTACACTATCATGCTCCTACATCACCTGATCACGCCCTCCCAATCAGCTGCTCCCACCTAACCCCTTGCCCCTTGCCTCTTCCCACCCCAGCCACGCTTGCCTGCCCCTCTCTCAGAAGGGTTCACTGATGCTAACATGCCCTCAGTTTAGTTTGTGAAAATGCCGTATTGGGGATGTTTTTGTCTACGCAGATTATCTGTTTGCAGAACCAGAGGTCCAGGATTTCTATAGAGGTTCTGTCCCACTCTGTGTAGTTGTGGGTTACTGTCAGACCCCAGTTCTGACTCGCATATAATAGGATGGGCTTAGTGATGCTATCAAATAATTTTAATTGTAGCTGAACATAGGGGCTGTATATATGCAAAGGTTTCTTTTTTGCATATAGGGTTTCTAGAGCCAGTTAAAAATTCCCAGATATGCGGAATCTCAGGCCTAGGTATGTATATTCTAAATAGTGCTCAAGATCTTGTTCATTAAGGGAGAATGTAAAATTGTGCTGGAGATTTTTTGGTCTTTTCTAGAAAATCATCTTTATCTTTTCCAGGTTTACTTGTAGACCTTCATAGGTTTAGGTTCTCTTATGGGGATAAATTGACCAGATCATCTGCATATAGCGGACCTTTGAATATGAGCAATGTAGTTTTAGTCCCGGGGATGAAACCCTGAAATAGGGCCCTGCGCTAAAGCTCAGTGCAGTTTTTCTTAAAGCAAGTTTAAGGCAGATATTTTGCTCCTAGATGTTGTAAGCAAACAGAATGCAAGTAAGCTGTACATAAAAAGTCGGCAGTAAACAAGGAGAACAAGCCAGACACATGCACACCGGGGTCTGCGTTGGCAGCAGCTATATCTTGCATACAAAAAAAAAAACAAATTTGGCACTTGCGCGCATCTGGTTCCTACAGCAATATTATTTTGTGCCGAAGTTCTGCTCAGAATAATATCGAGGTTCATAAACATTGATATTATTCTGCAAAGAAATTCTGTACAGAATCCTGATGCTTATGTGCCATACGCATAATACTGTTCCACCACATCTCTGCTGTTTTTCTTCACCATTGCCTTCAACAAAGCCAGAAAATAGCTGCAGATGCTGTATGCTCAAGACCGAGAAAAAACCGGCAGAAATTCCTCAGTAGCGCTGACCCCAGGCCTATAAGCTAACCCTTTATGTCTCCTCAGACATCGCATTAAAATCCCAGCACTGAGCTCAGCCTTTTTGTCTTCTGCACACTTCTCTGCATAGCTAATGGCTTCATTATCAGCCATTTAAATGCACCGTGAGCTGCTGTTTGCTTGAGGCTTTGTGCACAGTTACCTCCTGCACAAAGCTTGTTCTTGCATTGGTAGCACACAGAATTGTGCTCTAAAACTGAGCTACCCTCTGCGCAAAGCTTAGTGCACTTTCCTGCATTGGCCTGACTGTGGGGAGATACTGATGTAGACATTGAGGATGGTGGGGCTCAGGGTACATCCCTGTCCTATTCCTCATTCTTGTCTGAAGTCCTCTGAAGCATGTTGTCTGCTGATGTACGACTATAGTGATCTAATGCTATCATATGTTTTCCTCAATTCCAATTTGCAGTACTTTATGGTTGGGGCCAGGATGCCATATAGAATTAAAGCTTTTGTAAAGTCAATAAAACATGCAAATATTCCCCTTGACAGAATGGTTTTTGATAT
The DNA here is from genome assembly GCA_033557465.1 of Ichthyophis bannanicus. Classification (NCBI taxonomy): domain Eukaryota; kingdom Metazoa; phylum Chordata; class Amphibia; order Gymnophiona; family Ichthyophiidae; genus Ichthyophis; species Ichthyophis bannanicus. The sequence continues at coordinate 869,250,229 of CM066033.1, forward strand.
GTTTGTCAAACAGTCTGTGAGGGAAAGATGTGGTTAGTGGTTCGATGCTTTGGAAGGAACTCAGTCTGGATTCTGTGCCGACTTTTGCTGTTCATTAGGAATTTTAGTCTTCGTTTGCTGAGCACATTAGCAGACTGTTCTGTAATGTTACTATTGACACAGATGCCTCTGTAGATGTTTGGGTTACTAGTGTCCCCGTGTAATTAGTCTCTCTGATTAAATAGTTTGGTCGATGCATCCTGGATTTGAAGATTGCTGTATTTGAACATTTCATTTCAGTCTGTCAGGGTCACATACTTTTCTGGAGGCCTTCTTTGATTTACTGGTTTGTTACAGGGGTGTCTAGAGACAGATACATAGAAACATGACGGCAGAAAAAGATCATATGGCTTATGTACTCTGTCCTTCTATATGAAGGGTTTCCAATCTTTCAGTAGGAGGACCACATTGTATATTTTACAAATATTTGCGGGCCGAAAAAAATCAGTTTTATAAATGAATGAATAAAATTTAAATAAATGAATACGTTTTACTTGGATCTTTTTTGTAATCAGCATGATATGAGTCAGAGCAAAAGAGAAATGTGACAATTGCAATGAAGCAATGCCGTGCTTAAACTGTGAAATGATATATAATGAGTAAAAATGTCAAACATTAGCAAATGCTCTGACAAAATACCCAGGTACTGAGGAATTAACGTTTGGAGCCTCTGTACCATGAGAGAATTTGGCCAAGGCCAGAGCATAGGACATTTTCTCAGCCATTACCCACATGGAAGATTAGAGTTAGCACAGCTGATCCTCCTCCAGTCTATTGTCTACGATACACAATCTGCGAGGCCAGCCCCAATTCAATCAACCAGCACAATATAGACAGAAAATGCTCCCAGGAATGTAGGCTGCAGCTTTATTATACAAAGTACTCACAGAAGTTCTTAGGAGAGAGGGCAGCCCATCCTCTACTTCCATTTCTCCAGAACTGTGCACTATGGTGTAAACCAGCTGGGCCAGGAAGCCTTCCAAGTAGCAGCTCCACAGATTGTTAGACAGCGGCACGATCAGTTTGCTAAAAGGTGTGGGGGGGGGGGGGCGCATACCAACATCACTTCCTGCGGTTCCTTGCAACGATGATCAACCACCAAGCTCAACAGCAGTCTGACCAGTGCTTGCTCCTCACTCTCTACTCCATGCTACCCAATGTGTTTGCTGGAAAATTAGCTGAGAAACGTGAAGACCACAAGCCTGTATGTCACGCGGCAGTCTCAGCTCCCTGCACTCCTTCTCTTTATCAAGTTGCTGCAGGCCAGAAAAAATCTTGTAACAGGCTGGAAGTGGCCTGTGGGCTGTAGTTTGGAGACCCCTGTTCTATATCATCTACTGTAGTCCCTTTTTTTCCTTTCGAGATCTTCTTTGTTTGTCCCATGTTTTCTTGAATTCAGATATAGCCTCTGTCTCTACTACCTTCACTGGGAAACTGTTCCACGCAACTACAACTCTTTCTGTAAAGAAAAATTTCCGCATATTACTTCTAAGTCTATCCCCTTTCACCTTCATCTTATGCCCCCTTGTTGCAGAGCTTTCTTTCAATTGAAAGAGGCTCTCCTCCTCTGCATTTATGCAACAGAGGTATTTAAACACCTCTATCATATCTTCTCTATCTTGAAGTACTGCCAAACGGGACTGCTACTGCTGATAAGAAATCTGTACTTTATATACTTCTGGGAAATTCTCTAAATCTTGAGGAAAAGGGAATTCTTTGGGTTAAAGCTGATAAATCTTTGTATTTTAGAATCCAGTGTATTTGTTAACTCAGTCATGGCCTAGTATCAGTAGAGAGCTTTTAATTTAAATCAAATCAGAGTATAGCTTAGCATAGAAGGAAGAATAGGGTAAATATCCTTTGAGGTGAAAGAAATAAATTGTTTCTAGAGAACTTTACAAAGAGGCCTTCCTATTAGGAAGGTTTTAAATAGGTGTTAAAGCCAAAGGGGCAATTTGAAAGGCTTCCTCTATCAAACCAAGGGTTGTGTGAATCATCCAGGACATTGTTGACAGATTACCTTAAAAGCACAGGTCTGGGACCTGTGTAGCAAGCCAGCCTTTACTAAGGGTTAATACTCTCCCACCCACCCCAGGCATAATCATAGCCTTTTTTTTGTTTTTTTTAAGTGCATCAAGTCAATGCTGACTCCTAGCAACCCAGCTGCCACTGGGTTTTCTTGGCAATGTATCACCAAAAGTAGATCCCTTTCATTTTCAGCTGGTTAGCCTCACCAGGAATAGATTAATTAAGACCTTAAAATTAATTAATCTTGAGGTGAACAAAGTCCCTTAAACTTAATTGGTGTAGTTGTATCAATACATGTATCCCTAACAACTTTAAGAAAACAATTTAATAGCTAAACAAAACTTTAAAATTAAGATGCAGACAGCAGACCAGCAATGAGATGGGGGCTATCCAGTCTTTTGCATAGTGTCACATGTACAATTTTCTCCCAGTGGGTGAGGGGTCTTATGTGTGCACTAGGTTCAAAGAGCTCATTGCCTTCAGGGAATGAGCCTAATCTCTGGAGGCTAGAGTAGCAGACTTGGAGAACATAAGGAAGACAGAGAGGGACATAGATGAGACCTGCAGGGAAATAGTACTGAAGTCTCACCTCCAGTCTGGCAACCTCTCAATTGCCATGGAGGAGAGAGGTCACGTGAAAGGAGAGAATCACCTTGGTGTGGAAGGAAGTGATCTTGTAGCTAGGACCTGTCCGCCAAGAGATGTAAAACCATCTAATACCAAGGAGGCTTCTCCAGGGCCATGTGCCCATGAGGGAAGGCTTAGGATGGTCGTTATAGTTGGCAATTCAATCACTAGGCATGTAATAGATGGATGACTGGTGGTTGTGAGAATCATTTAGTAACATGCCTGCCTGGTGTGGAGGTAGTGAACCTCACGGGCCACCTAGACAAGGTTTTAGATAGTGCTGGGGAGGAGTCTGCTGTCTTGGTACATGTTGGCACCAATGACATAGCAAAGTTTGAGAGGGAGGTTCTGGAGGCGAAATTTAGGCTTCCAGGGTAGCATTCTTTGAAAGGCTTCCCATTCTACATGCAGGACCCAAAAGACAGGCAGAGCTCTGGAGTCTTAATGCGTGGATGAGACGATGATGCAAAGAAGAGGGTTTTGGATTTGTTAGGAATTGCACATAATTCTGGGGAAGGGAGGGGCTTTTCTGAAAGGATGAGCTCCACTTTATCCGGGATGGAACCAGGCTGCTGGCATTAACCTTTAAAAAGGAGATAGAGCAGCTTTTGAACTAGATAATAGGGGAAGCTGATGTTGCCCAGGAGCGGATGTTTCAGAAGGATGTATCCTTGAAGGATATTAGCAAAAGAGGGAAGTTAGGGCATCCCAACAGAGAAGTTCCAATAAAGATAAAAGTAACTGAGATGCCCTTAACTACAGAGCTGAAAGATTCCGAATTACACATATCAACTGATGACCAGATTAATACAAACAAAATACGACCTCTAAATGCCTGTATGCAAATGCTAGAAGTTTAAAAAATGAGATGGAGAGCTAGAATATATAGCATTAAATGCAAGGTTAGATATAATTGGCATCTCAGAGACCTGGTGGAAAGAGAACAACCAATGGAATACGGTGATACCTAGGTACAAATTATATCACAATGACAGGATAGATCAGATTGATGGAGGGGTTGTGCTCTGTGTTAGAGAGGGCATTGAGTCACATAGGATTAAAGTTTTGCAGGAAATAAAATACACTGTAGAATCTCTAAGGATCGAAATTCCATGTAAAAACAGGAAGTGGGGGTGTACTACCAACCACCTAGCCAGATTGAACAGATGGATGATGAAATGGTAAGAGAAATCTGGGAAGTAACAAAATTACAATAGAGTAATAGTGGGTGATTTCAATTACCCCAATATCGACTGGGTTAATGTCATAGCAGCACATGCTAAAGAGATAAAATTTCTAGATGAAATAAATGACTGCTTCTTGGAGCAGCTGGTTCATGAACCAAAACTATTTTGGATCTAGTCCTTAGTGGAACACAGCATCTGGTGCAAGAGATAAGGGTGTTGGGGCCACTTGGCAATAGTGATCATAGCATGATCACATTTGATTTAATAAATGGAAGAAGGATGGCAAGGAAATCCACAGTACTACCTTTTAACCTTTAAAAGGGAGAATATGATAAAATGAGGAAAATAGATAAGATAAACAAAAGGAGCAGCTGCAAAGGTTAAGGATTTACATCAAGCATAGGCATTGTTTAAAAGTACTATCTTGGAAGCCCAGACCAGCTGTATTCCACACTTTACGAAAAGTGGAAGGAAGGCCAAAAAACTGCCAGCATATTTTAAAGGTGAGATCGGAGAGGCTGTTGTTGTCAAAAAAGCATCTATCAAGAAATGGAAGAAGGAACCAAATGACGAACACAGGAAACAACATAAGCACTGGCAAACTAGACGCAAGGCATTGAGAAGGAAGGCAAAGACAGAATTTGAAAAGAAGCTTGGAGTGGAAGCAAAAACACTAATATAAACTTTTTCAAGTACATTCGTAGTAAAAAAATCTGTGAGTCAGTTGGACCATTGGATGCTAGAAGGGTAAAGGAGGCGCTAAGTGAGGAGAAGGCCATAGTGGAGAGACTGAATAAATTCTTTGCTTTGATCTTTATTGAAGAAGATGTAGGGAAGTTACCTGTCAAAAATTTACACTATCTAGAAAAAAGCCAGTTCTAAAACTTCAAAAAAGGTTTCTCGACAGGATGAGAGGAATGAGAGAGTGCCTTTTCTCTGAGAGCAGTATTCATTGTAGAAACCGGCCTGTTGTCTTTAATGTGACATAGGCTGCTTAAATTGCAAGGATTTTGATCATAGCCTCCTGAAGCAGCTAGAGTGGCGAAACACTGTCAGTGCAGAGGCATAGATTTTTCCTCATTTGAAGCTGAAGTGAGGCACTCTTTTCTTTCTATATGGAATTGAGTTTGGCTTGTACAAGAAGATTTATTGTTGAAAAGACAAGTCTGCCTTTTTTTGAATTTTTGATAATGTAGAATTTGATGTGTGTTATTGTTTGAGAAGCAGTTTTTATTTATTTATTTATTTAAAAATTTTATACTGTATTTTCCAATGTTCAAATGCGGTTTACATTAAACAAAACATTGAACTGTACAGAGAGGTACATATTCAGTTACATAAAACATTTAACTATCTACAGTTAAACAGAAAACATAGTGAACGATTTGCTAGTTACGTAGGGTGACCATTGGCAACTATTTTCAACTCTGTAAGATGGCTTTAGAGTGCTGGGGTATGCTTGAACTCATTATATCAGTTCTAGATTATTTTGGGTTACGCCTGTGTTTGCATCGTTTTGTGTATTGTTAGTGGTAGGAACTGTATCTTCATTTTTGTTTCCGAAGTGTAGGGTGAACAAGTGGGTTTTCATTGCTTTACGGAAGGTAGTGAGGTCATCTATGGATCTTATACTATCTGGGAGGTTGTTCCAGGTTACCGGGGAGAAATGTGAGAATGCTCTGTTATTAGTCAGTTTTGTGGATTTTCTGAAATCAGGCAGGGTGATTAGCTTGTTTTTGTTGCAATCATGCTGATTTCGGATCTTGTTGACTTTGGAAATGAGAGTGGTGAGAGGGGATGGAACAATGTCTTTGATGATTTTGAAAGTGGTTACAAGGACTTTATATTGGATGTGGCTTTGAATTGGAAGCCAGTGAAGGTTATATAACACTGGTATGTTCAGCTAGGTTGGTGTTAGAGGTTATTCTTGCTGCAACGTGTTGGGCAATCTGTAATTGTCTTATGGATTGTTTAGGTATACCATGTAGTGCAGTATTACAAAAGTCAAAATGGGGGGTGATAATGGCATTAATAACTGATTTAAAGTAATGTGTGTGGAGTAGTGGACAGAGCTGTTTAAGAATTTTAAGTTTATAGTAAATCTTTTTTGTTGTTTGTTTTATGTGCAAAGTCATGTTGAGGGAGCTATCTAGAATAACGCCGAGATATTTTACTTCGCTTTTTACAGCTATGTTTTCATCTTGGAATGTGATATGTTTAGGTGGGGGGGGGGGGGGGTGAAGCTTCAGTTATTTGGGTGAAGCTTTGATTTCTGGTTACATATAGTGCTTCTGTTTTACTGAAATTTATTTTGAGGTTTTGGGATGAGAGCCATTCTGCTACTGGAGAATGTGTTCAATAAAATGAGGATCAATATGATGCATATTATTGAATCTCCATTGTCTGTGTTTGTGAGTTTCCATTTCAAAATAAAGAGAAAGGGTAATTGCTGCATGATCTGAAATAAGTATAGGTAGAATTTGAGAATGGGTAATTTTATGGGATAAATCATGTGCGATAAGAAAATAATCAATTCTAGAATATGTATTGTGTGGGTTAGAGTAGCAAGTGTACTCTCTGTCTAAAGAATGGAATAATCTCAATGGGTCAATGAAATTAAAATTGGAGTTACATTATGCAGTTTTCCATGAACTGGTTTTGGAAGGTCTACATGTAGAATTTCTGTCTAATATGTAATCTAAAGGTAGGTTAAAGTCACCTACTGATTTTTTGATAGTCCCAAAATTCAAGAAGATTTTGAGATAGAGTTTGAAAGAAAGTTGGGTCATCTTCATTGGGTGCATAAAGATTTAATAGCATTATTTTCGTATTAAGAAGATGGCCAGCAAGTATAAGCCATCTTCCCTGAGTATCTGACAGTAGTCTTTCCAATTGATAGTGAATAGTATTGCAGAAGAGGATTGAACTACCTGCTTTTTTATTAAGCACAGGTAAAAAAATGGCAAGTATAAAATTTACCTTTAAATTTAAGGCATTCTGTATGTGGTAAATGAGTTTCTTGTATAAAGGCAATGTCAGATTTGTCTTTTTTAAGAAATGTTTGCGTTTGATGGGGTGATTAATCCCATTAATGTTCAGAGATAATAGTTTAAATGATATCAAAATAAACTGATACTGAGTTAATAATTCAAAAGTCTCCACAGTAATAGCAATACATTGTTTCACTATAAGAGAAAAAATGAACTGTAATTAGAAAGGAACTTACAGTAAACACAGTATAACCTCTACGAGGGGATGGAGCACTATCTATGAGTCAGAGCAGGAAGAGCAAGCAATGAAAAAAATTCTGATCATTAAACAATATATAAAACAAAATCAGATAGAAAGAGAGGCCTAAAACGATAAAGAAAGATTAAGTTAAAGAATGGATATTAATATAATCACAGCAAAATAAGATTCACGGTCAATTAGAACATATCAAACAAGCAGAAAAGCTAATAAACATCAGGCAAAACATGACTGATTCATACAAAAAGTAACTATTGAGATATATGACAGCACAATGCTTAATATAGAAAATGATAAATTAAATGAGGCCCTTGAGTTCAGCATAAAGTAATAAAATTCTGAGCAAAAAAACAAAAAAAACAAAAAAACCCGAAATGATCAATGAGGTAGCCTCAGGAACATAGAGTGCATGTAATCAACTATAATATAGGGCCCAAATGGGCTACAGCAAACAAATCGTCATAGCATAGAGTATTGATCTGGTGTCGAAAATTTGAAGAGTTAAAAGAAAAGCATAGGGGTATGTTTACTAAACCGGGGTAACGGTTAACCCGGACTATCTGCCACTAGGTCCCATATTATTCAATGGGACCTAGTTGCAGATAGCCCGGGTTAACTGTTAGCCCGGTTTAGTAAACATACCCCATAGAGTTGAAATCCAGTGGACAGAACCATATAACAAGGAGTCCACAAGCGATCATAGCAGACATTGCATCACACAAGGTCCACAAGAGCAAACATCTATGTTGCCAACCAGATCTATGCTTATTTCCGGTTGATGAGGTAAATTGTAGAAGCAGTATTGAAATTAATACTGAATAAAGTAGTGCAGAGATAAGGATATAGTCAAAGATAGTCACTTCATCTTGTACTTTTCTATGACATCCTGAAGCTGGTCAGGATTAGTGGTTTTATTTGCATATGTGACAATCATTCTGGCTGGGTGAAGTAAGCCAAAATTTACACCTATATCTTTAAGGTCTTGTCTCATTTTAAGAAAAGATTTGCGCTTAAGCGCGGTGGTTTTGGCAAGATCCGGCACAATCAATATTTTCTTAACTTGATAGAGAAGTTGCTTTTTGGTTTTGACGGTTGCCAGAATTTGTAAGCTTTGTTGATAGCGCAGCAATTTGATGATTACAGGTCTTGGATATTTGCTATTTGAGAGGGGTTTGGATGGCGTTCGATGACCTCTTTCAATTTCCAAAGCAGGTTGGAAAGAAAGGTCCAGAAGCTTAGTGAGAAAGGGTGGTACGAAGCGAAGCATATCAGAACCTTCAGCCTTTTCAGGTATACCTAAAATATGAATATTGTTGCGTTGCTTCCTGTTGGAGAGGTCCTCAAGTTCCTGCACAGTTTTTAAATTTCTGATTCATTTTGTTTAATGGTTTCCACAAGAGTTTCAAGAGTAGATGTTCGGTGTTCCAAGTCTGCAATTTTCTCTTGTGAAAAAGTAAACTTGTTTAGGCTTTCAATTTCTCGTTGAAGTTCTCTAGTAAGTTCCAGTTGAGTTTTCAGCATGTCTTTTAAGAGCTGAATTTCATGCATAATTGGATCCTGGAGCCTTGTCCCAAGGTGAAGCCTTTTCTGGAGTTGCAGGAATTTCTTTTGGTCTTTTAGTACCAGCTCCAAGGGTCACAGTCAATTCTGCTCTGTTGCATTTGTTTTCTGACATGTTATTGCTATTAAGCACTGAAGGATTAAAGATCAGAAGTCAATACAAGGGGGTACCCAAAAAAAACAGGAATAACATTGCCATGGGCGGAGCTTGTGTAGTACGCACTTCTGCCACTAGGCATGTATAGTGCAACTCATTGTCAGTTCAGTGCTGCCTGTGTTGTCGACCTGGCTTGTTCTGTTCATCTGCAGTGATTGTTTTTTCTAGCACTGTTTTGTTCTTGTTTCTTTTTTTATGATGACAAGTTTAAGTGAACAACGTGCAGCTGTGAAATTTTGTTTTCTACTCGGTAAAAATGCTGCTGAAACTGTTTTAATGTTGAAAACAGCTTATCAAGATGAAGCTATGGGAAAAAGTCAAGTGTACCAGTGGTTTGCTCGGTTTAAAAATGGCGACATGTCGATTGATGACAAACCTCGTTCTGGGCGTTCATCAACTGCTCAAATCGACGAAAATATTGAAAAAATTAGAGAGCTTGTGCTCACAGACCGTCGACAGACAATTGATCAACTGTCAGAGATTAGTGGGTTATCTTGGAGCTCGGTTCAGTGAATTTTAACGGAAGATTTGGGAATGAAAAGGGTTGCTGCCAAGTTTGTTCCTCGGGTTCTGACTGACAATCAAAAGGAACATCGAGTTGAAACATGTCGTGTTTTGAAACAGCTTGAAACTGATCCAGATTTTCTGTCAAAGGTCATTACAGGTGATGAGTCATGGTGCTATGGTTACGACCCAGAAACAAAGCAACAGTCAAGCCAATGGAAGACGTCATCGTCACCCCGTCCAAAAAAATATGTCGTCAAGTCAAATCAAATATCAAAACAATGCTGATTTGCTTTTTTGATGCCAAGGGGGTAGTTCATTCAGAGTTTGTTCCCCCAGGTCAGACCGTCAATCAAACCTTTTATTTGGAAGTTTTAAGAAGATTGCGCAACAGTGTTCATCAAAAAAGACCCGATTTGTGGCAGACAGGAGACTGGTTCTTCCACCACGACAACGCACCTGCACACACAGCCATCACTGTTAGACAGTTTTTGGCTAAAAATGGGATGGTTCCACTGCCCCACGCACCTTACTCGCCTGACCTGGCTCCGTGCGACTTTTTCTTATTTCCACGCATGAAAAGGGGCATGAAAGGACACCGATTTGACAACATTGAAGAAGTCAAGAAAAAAAGAGGGAGGAGCTGTCAGCCGTTTCTAAAGATGACTACAAAAAATGTTTCGAACAGTGGAAGCACCGGTGGGACAAATGTATCAGTTGTAATGGAGAGTATTTTGAAGGGGATAAGGTTGTTTTGTAAAGAATTTGAAATAAATAGCTTTTAAAAAATAATTCCTGTTGTTTTTGGGTACCCCCTCGTATTTAGTAGTTTTATCCTGCTGGATGTAGGAGCTTTCACAGCATGCTTCTAATTCTGTGTAGCTCCAGGCACCGGCCCCCATTACCAAATTGCTTTTGTGGAAGTGGGAGGTGCTGTGTTGGTGCTATTGAGCCCCTCTTATTTGGCACATTTAGCAGCATGTTTCCTAAGCTCTATGCTAGTAAGACATGTGGGCCGCATTACCAGCATAGGGCTGTAGGCTAACTGCAGAAAGGCAGGTACACCCCGCTGCACTTACTGCTCTTCAATTTGGCAAAATACCACAGGAACAACTAACGCCACACATTGAGGTGATATAACATTGGTCAACATTGAAATCATTACTGACTTTAAAAGGCTCTAATCGGTAGTATCTTGGTGAGCTGAACACGAATATAACATTAAAAATTTTTTATTGGCTCTCGTTTTGAAGATATTGCATGTAGTTCTTTTTTGACGTTTCACCGTGTAAATTTATTCAGTAGGACATCAACAACATCCCAAATAAGCCTTGAATGATGTAATATTGCATCACATTGCATAATACCAGCATGCACACATCACCCAGAGTTCATTGCATCATTTTCTGATGCATTGCAATACTACTGCCAGACGGCTGCTGAAGCCATCTGACATCAGCAGTGTACTATACGCAGTCGGAAAGGAAAGTAATCTGGTATTCTGTTCCAATATTGAAAGCCTTATGAATGCCTTAAAAATCACTCATGACCCACAAGACTGGAGACTATTTATAGACTCTTTGAAACTGAGTCTGAAGGCTGTGCTTTTGAACAATGGAAACCTTCTTCCATCTATTCCAGTAGTGCATGCCGTCCATATGAAAGAGACATACGATAACTTAAAGCATCTACTGACTTCCACTCCTTTCGCACTCAGTTTAGGTTACTTACTCTAGTTCACAGGGCTCTTCACACTAGTACACCACAATACCTGGCAGACATTGTTACATTCCACACCCCCAGACACACTCCCTGTTCCTTCCACCTTAACCGCCTTAATCTCCCTTCCCCCTCCCTCGCTCACCTTCAAACCACCCGCTCCTCTGCTTTCTTTTTCATCGGCCCCGCACTCTGGAATTCACTCCCCACCTCCCTCCAGTTAGAACCCCATCACGCCACCTTCAAGCGAGACCTAAAAACCCACCTCTTTTCCTTGGCCTATGACCTTCCCTCCCCTCTTATCTGATCCTGTCCCCTACGTATAGTCCTGTATCCTTTCTCTCATTCTATTATATCAACAATTGTAACTTCCTTTCCTCCTTTCTGGCCCTGTGCCTGTTTCTAATTGATTGTGAATTGTAAACCGCTTTGATTGATAAAATAGGGCGGTATATCAAATAAATGAACACTAACATAAACATACAGCTGGCACCTCTGTGATGACTTGAAGGTAATTGCCCTTTTAATGGGACTGCAGCAGGGATATATAAAACACATGTGTTTCTTATGTGAGTGGGATAGCCAAGCAAGGGATTGGCACTACTTGCGGAAGGAATGGAATTGCAGACAAAATGTAACAGTTAGAGAGAAGAATATCCAGCACCCAGCTCTGGTTGAGGCTCATAAAATCCTGCTACCACCCCTTCACATCAAACTAGGTTTGATGAAAAACTTCGTGAAAGCCATGGACTGCACTTTGCCAGCTTTCCGATAACTGCATGAAAAATTCCCTCGACTCAGCGAAGCAAAGATTAAAGATGGAGTTTTTGTGGGTCCTCAGATTTGAGAGCTCTTCAAAGATGACCGGTTCAACAACTTTGCTGCAGGGTGATGCGAAACAAACATGGAATGCTTTTTGCCTAGTGTCAACAAACTTTTTCGGGAATGTTAGGGCAGAAAACTACAAGGAACTAGTAGAAGACATGCTGATGCAGTATCAGAAACTTGGCTGCAATATGTCTCTAAAGATCCATTTCCTTGATTCCCATCTCAATTTCTTTCCTGACAACTGTGGTATGGTTAGTGATGAACAGGGCGAACGTTTTCACCAGGATATCGCAACGATGGAGCAAAGATACCAGGGAAAATGGTCCACTACAATGCTGGCTGACTACTGCTGGACACTCCCCAGAGAAGCTCCCGAACAGCTGTACAAGAGACAGGCAAAAAAATCTAAGAAGTTGTCTATGACTTGGTTTTTTACAGGTTTTAACCAAAGGCCTATTATATTTACTATTGACATGCATTTCGTGATGTAAACATTAATTCTTGTAGATTACAAAAAAACTAGAGCCAACTTTGCAATTTCACTGTCATATTCGTGTTCAGCATATAAAAATTGATAAGAAATGACTATTTTTATTTCAGTAACATGACTTTTGTAAAAATTTGTTGACCAGTGTAATGAGAGGGAGGGCACTGATCTATAGGTTGCAGGTGGCGCCAGGAACCCTAGCTCCAGCCCTGCTTTGATTGCCCCGTGTGTACTTTGGAAATTTGGGAATGGAGCACTGTGTACTGGCATATGCTTTGACCTGCTGGTGTATAGTACCATTTCAATGCGATCTGATAGATAACATTAAGATCTTACGAGTGTTAATCTCTTTGATGTCTAGGTCTATTATAATGTAGTCTCTCACACTTTGTCCATGAGTTGAATTAAAAGTATATCTATGGGATGCCATGATCCAGTTCTGATTTTACTTTACTGATTTCTCTAAGGAAATCCAGATAGCAAGTCCATGCAGCTAGTAAGGTAAGACCAGGACTGGATCACGGTATCCCTAAAATCCTGGAACCAGTTGGCCACCCTACCAGCAAGTCTCCTCTAGGTCTCCCATTTAAGATGTATAGCCCTAAGGTTTTACATATGTTAAGGAATCTTTTTTCATTTGTATTAATTAAATCATCAAAGCTGTTCTTTTGTTTCTTAGCAATGCTTAAGCAGGGTGCTATTTTCCCTGGTGGGAAATAAAATCTAGCTCTTTTCCTGCATGAGCACTGGATAAAGCTGACTACCAAGAACCTTCCTCCTCTTCTTATCCCCACCCCTATTCCACCCCTCAAAATATCATTTGGGAGCACTTCCCAATGTCTTGTTGAAGACAGCTTGTGACTGCTACAGTGATGATTTGGTTAAACAAGTCTGTCTGACTTATTCACAGGATCTCTGCAGTGATGGCTAAGGAAATGATTAAAGGCTTGAACTTAAACAAAAGTACAAAGTCTAAGCAGGTACTTGTCAAAATATGCTGCCTATGGGAACAAAGCAAAGATTAGAATATTATATACAAATGCTCAGCTGCAATCTTTAGTGGTGAGTAGTAAAAAAAAAAAAAAAATCCAGTGAAGAGCAAAACAGAAGCGGATTAAATTTCATATAGTTGGTGTTGCTCATTAATGATGTAATTAAAGGCTGCCAGGCATGAAGAACTAATAAACAGTTGCTTGAAGCTGAAATAATTAAATCTGTGGGTCACTTGATCAAGTGAAGCATGCTGTCATGCAGACGCTATGGAGCTGCAGTGTAGTATCAGGGGCTAAGGTTTACTGCATCCACACCTTCTAGCCTTGCTGCGGATTATACTTGATGTAGAAGAAAAATGCTTTCCTGTTCTCCGGGCATTCTTGCTGTCTTCCTTAAGAAGCCATTTTGTGGGTCAAAATAGTCATTATTGTAAGCAGAGAAAATGGTAAAATGATTATTGTTTATCATTTATTAGGATTTAATATACTGCCCTTGGAGAGCAGTTTACATCAGTAAAATGTCAAACAGAAACAGTCATTTAAATAAATAAAAGGGAATACAATTCTGATAGGAAAGATACAAACACTGAGTCATGGGCTATATGGTCCCTCATATTGTGTTGAAGTCCTTCTCCTCCAGCCCAAATGCATGTGTAAAAATGTAGGTTTGGAACTGCTTCATTCTATTCTTTCCTTGCTGCTTACCTGAGGTTCCTGCCTGCCGAGCTCCTCATTGGGGCGCTGGACTGGAGGAGGGCCATAAAAGACCGGCTCCAACGCGGGACGCGTTTAGCGGGCGTGTGCCCGTCATAGCGTGACCGAAGGGGCTTGTCCAAAGGGGCAGGTACTGCCCCTTTGGTGCCCCTTCGGTGCACTAGGTGCATTGGTGTTGTTTTGTTATGGGGAAGCGGAGGAAACATCTTCCACAACCTGCGCAGTCAAAAGCGGTTAAAGTAACAGGCCCGATGGATGCCCACGTACGAGTGGAGAACCCCCCGACCTTGTTGGGACCCTTGCGATCTGACTCGATGGATTTGTCAACTGTGAGTACTGCTTCTCCCTCCACCTCTGCTACCGCTAAGGGTGTAGCTCAACCCAATCAAGAGTCAGACTCTGTAAGTTTTGTTGTTTCCTCTCCTTCGGAAGTGAAACATGTGGATTGTTCTGAAGTTTTACTTCCGGACTCTTTTTTGCAAGTTGATTCTGCTATTGCACCTTTGCCACCTCCTCTTCCTTCGGTAATTTCTTTTTCTGTTATTGATGAATGACCGTCACCTCCTGAGAATGTTTCCTTGAAGGATGTTTGGCTTGTAGTCTCTCAGATGGAACTGGCTTTATCTGCGTCTTTGCAGAAGGTCTCGGCATTCTCAAAGGAGACGGTCGCTAAATTAGCTGATCATGAAGCTCGATTAACAACTGTGGAGAGATCTTTTGTATCCAATGAAAAGCTGATCTCCTCTCAACAGACTGCTACTACAAAGTTTATTCAGGATTTGGGATTTTTGCATCGTCAAGATGAGTTTAGGGAAAATTTATTGCGTTCAAAAAATCTACGTTTTTAAAATTTTCCTAGGACACATTATCTCTCTCCCTTATTGTTGTTACAGAAATATTTTAAGGAAGTATTATTACTTAAAGATGCGACAGATATTTTGATTTCAAGTTTATATTATTTGCCTAAAAGAAAGGTGATTAGAGATGTATGTGCCTCAGAGGGAGTTCAATATGATCAGTTGGTGTCTTCTACACTAGATCTCTCAGGGTTTCTAGAGTCTTCCTCTGATGATATCCCCACCAGGGGTACTTTGTTAGTGTCCTTTGTTCGGAGGATGGACAAAGATAGGATTCTACGGGTTTATTTTCAGAGGAAGACTGAAAAGTTTTGTGGTCAATGTATTCCGATTTTTCCAGATGTGGCCAAGGCTACTCAGGAACGTCGTAAGGCTTTTCTAGATATGCGTCCGCGCGTGCTAGCCATTGGTGCATTGTTTCACCTTAAATTTCCCTGTAAATGTCAGATTTCTTTTCAAGGTAAACGTTATGTGTTCTTTGAAGTAGACCAATTGGTGAACTTTTTGAATGAGAGGGAGCATTCATAACTAATATATATATATATATGAATTTAACTACATTGTTAGTTAATTGTTATTCACACTGTTCCAGTTTAAATATACTGTTTAGTTTACTAGACTTAGCTTTGTTTAATTTAAGATGTTCTATGTTAAATTTAAGATGTTCTATGTAAAACAAACCTCGCTTTGTTAATTTGTTGTTAATTGTACACCGCAACTGATCTCTGGAAGATGCGGTATATAAATGAGTGTTAAATAAATAAATAAATATGAATTTTTCTTTTGTTATTTATTTATTTTATTTACATTCTCTTATTTATTACATGTGGTTCTCTTGATTTTGTATAATTGAGCTTAAGATATCCTTTCCCTCGGGGTTTACTGTATGTATGAAGCTCCTCCTTGATGTGGACTTGTAATTAAGTTTATGTAATTTTTCTCTGTATCATTTTTTATTTTAAAAAAAAGTAGGTTTTTAATTGGGATTTGAATCGTGTAAAAGAAGTTTCTAGTCAAAGATAAGATGGAAGGCTGTTGCAGAATGTTGGGGCCAGTTAACTGAATGCTGATTAGCGAGTGATTTCGTAGTGAAATCTGTGCAATGGGGGAAGAACCAGATGACTATCTGTGAGAGATCCGAGTGTGCAGCTGGGTGTGTAGGGGATGGATAGAGTTGAAAGGTATTGTGGAGCACAGTTACGGAAAGCTTTATGAATTAATGTAAGTATCTTGTATATGCTGCGAGTAAGGTAGCCAATGATATTGAATATATGGGGGGGGGGGGGGGAATGATATGGTCAAATTTTTGGGCACCAGTAAGAGCACAGAGAGCAGTGTTTTGAATAGCCTGAAGGCATTTAAGATGAGTAGAAGGGAGACCAGTATAAACTGTTATAGTAGTCTAGCTTTGATATAACCGTGCTTAAAGAAATGTAGTAAGAGCTGCAGGTATGAGAAACGGTTGGATTGATCAAAATCTCCTTAAGGCAGCAAAAGTGGTCCTGCTAAGCTGCATAATGTGCGGAGAAAAGGAGAATTTGGAATCAAGATATATCCCTTGGTACTTAAAGGAAAACACGAGCGTGATTTGAGTTGTGCCAACGGATGGGGCAATGAGGAGCGTGTCCATTTATCTGTAAAACCAAGTAGCAGAGATTTTAATAGCACTTAGATCGAAAGAGAAGCTGTAGATTTGGTTGTGATAACCATCACCTTTGTATAAGTAATCAACTCAAATGACATTCAACTTTTTCAGCCTTTCCAATATCAGCATGAAAAATGAAAACCAGGCTACTGAAAAATCAGTGAAGAAAGGTTATTTTGTTTCAGAGTGGACAGAAGCCAGGCTTGATAAAGAAGTGTGTCTGACGGGCTTAATTGTATATCACAGGCAGTAATTGTACATGTTCTTCAGCTCTTTCTACATTATTGATCAGTTCCCACCTGCTTTCTTTCTTTTTCTTAATTTAAAAAGGATATAAAACATTGTGGCGCTGTGTGATAATTTAAAGCAGGCTTGTCCAAATTCAGTCCTCAAGGGCCAGAAACAGGCTAGATGTTGAGGATATCCCCAATGAATATGCATGAAATAGATTTGCATGCATAGTACCTCTACTGAATGCAAATCTCTCTCATGCATATTCATTAGCGATATCCTGAAAATCTGGCCTGTTTGTGGCACGGGCAGCCGGGGAGGAAAGTGAAAGGATATGGAGCCATGTGTAGAGACTCACTGTGGGGCTTCGTTTGTTTAAGCTAATAGGGGCTGAAACTTGGGATTGAAAAGTGGGGCCATGTGTGAAAAACACACTCAGTGGTAGGGCTGATCCTGGTTTGTGACCCTTGAGTACTGAACTTGTTCAAGCCTTTTTAAAGTATACCATACTTTAAATTAGTATGGTATTTACACCCAGAGATAATAAGGTTTACAGAGGGCCAACCCTAGCGGAGGTACATGGCCCAGGACAAATCAGCCTGTGCAGGGTCCCCTTAACATTTTTGTGACCTAGATCACTAAAATGCCCTAGTGAAAAAAGGTAATTGCTTCAGCATTAACTCAATGTTTGGCAGCACAATGTACTTATATGTTGCCGGGTACTATTAGCCTGCATAGTTGCATAAAGTGGAAGGTGTTATGCAGATGTCTTCTCCAATTGGAAAGCCATGGGAGTTGATGTTATAGGAGAGTATAAAGTCCTAATTTTGGAAGGGAAAATAGTTTTTTTGTCTCCTTTCTACCAAGCTCTCAAGAAGGAACACAGAGCTTCAGAGAGGCTGGATTCTAGGTACTGGCCTGGTCCCCAGACAAAAGAAAAGGAGAGATTCAGCCTTCATCCTACCATCCTAAGATAGGCAGAGAGCTTGAAGGATCCAGAGTTCTAGGCCTTGAGGACCTGGGCCCTGAAGTACAAAGCCAGTTGGGGCAAATGAGAAGGAGAAGAGAATTCCGTTATCAGAGGTAGTGGTGGTGGTGCCCAGAGGGAAGAGGTCTCAGGTTTTGGGAGGTGATAATTTTTAGTTCTAATGATCTGCCAGAGTAGGGTCAGCTCTTAAGGGTGAGAGTGTCTGGACTACCCAGTTAAATGTTCTGGTAGTAAACTAACCTGCAAAATTATTCAAAGTTGTTAAAACACAAGAGGATTGTGAAAAATTGCAAGAGGACCTTGATAAATTAGAAGACTGGACATCCAAATGGCAGATGAAATTTAATATAGACAAGTGCAAAGTTATGCACCTTGCAAAGAACAACCCATGGTTACACGATGCAAGGTTACACGATGCAAGGTTCCACATTAGGAATCACCACCGAAGAAAAAGATTTAGTCATCATCGTGGATAATACGTTGAAACCTTCTGCCTACTGTGCAGCAGAGGCCAAGAAAGTATATACTGTAGAATGGTAGGAATCATAAGGAAAGGAATGGAGAATAAAGCAAAGGATATTATAATGCCTCTGCATTGTTCCATGGTGCAACTGCCCCTTTAATATTGTGTGCAATTTTGGTCGCCATATCTTAAAAAGGATATAGTAGAATAAGAAAATTTACAGAGAAGAGCCACCAAAATGGTAAAGGGGATGGAAAGATATCCCTATGAGGAAAGGCTTAAAAGGTTAGGGCTCTAGAACTTGGAAAAGAGATGGCTGAGGGGAGTTATGATAGAGGTCTATAAATTAATGAATAGAGTAGAACGGAAAAATGTAGATAGATTGTTTACTCCATCAAAAAATAAACAGACTAGGGGACACGCAATGAAGCTATAAGTAATAAGAGAAAATATTTTTTCACTCAACACATAGTCAAACTCTAGAATTCATTATCGGAGGATGTGGTAAAAACGGTTAGTGTAAATGGGTTTAAAAAAGGGTTGGACAAGTTGCTGGAGGTTAGGTCCATATACCTAAAGAGGACCTGGGAAATCTACTGCTTACCCCAGGTCAAGCATTATGGAACCTGTGTGCCTTTTTGGGAACCTGCCAGGTACTTGTGATCTAGATTGGCCACTGTTGGAAACAGGATACTAGGCTTGATGGATCTTGGTCTGACCCAGTATGCCAGTTAGTCCGGTCTTGCCTGCCTGAGGGCAGGAGGTTACAGATGGCGCTATGGGTGAGGATATCCATCTAGCCAGAGGATCTGGTGACCATGCTGTGAGCTGCTCATCGTCCTCTAGGAGGTCTGTGGCAGCTGTGTTCCCTGGTGTTGGGGGGTCATTTCTGAAAGGAGAGCTTCCGGATTCTGGATTGTCCTCCCTGGAATTCTTTTCTTTTTTGCAACAGGCCTGGTTCTTCTGGTGTGGAAGTTCAGACTCTGCAGTCTCTGGGTGCCACTGGGCGCAGTCTCATGCAGAGCAGACTGAGAGTGGAAGCCCTGTTTGATTACCTTTGCCTAAGCATCCCCGGCAAGGGGTCCCCCTGGAAATGAGGAACAGCTGGGAGCTGTCTGACATTTTGACTATGGCTCGGATACAGATGACTCAGTACTGGGCTATGATGTGGATGACAAAATACTCTTGCCTTCAAAAGATTCTGAAGAGGCCAGAGTGTTCTGCAAATTCTGGAAGGAGGAGCTGGTGGCATTGATCAGAAATGTACTACTGCCTTCCCATTCGCAGATGTGATCAAGAATATGATCCGGTCGGAGTGGGACTTTCCCAACTCCCTGCCTAAAGGATTAAGGGTGTATAAGAAGATATACATTCTTATGGAGGAGGAGTGCGTTGAATGGGTCTGGCATTCCCAGGGTGGATGCACAGGTCACGGTGGTTACCAGACAGACCACTATTTCAGTGGAAGATGGATCGGCCTTAAAGGATTTTCTGGACTGTAAGGTGGATTCATTGTTGAGGAGGCAGTTCACCATGGTGGCTACTATTCTGCAGTTGGTGGTATGTATCAGCATGACGTCTTAGGCCCTGCTCCAGTGGATTCAGTCTCCTCTGCCAGATGATATTACCCCTCTTTTGGAGTCGGCTACAGCCTTCCTTTCTGATGCCATGAATGACCTGGTACATTTGGCAGCCAGGGATGGTGCCCTGGTGACATATCACTGTGCTGGATTTGATTCTGGCACTAGGCAGTGGATACATCTTCCAAGGCCTGTTTGGCCCAACTGGCTGTTAAGGGGAAGTTTCTCTTTAGAGCTGATTTGGAGAAGCTGGGGAAGGACTTGGGTGAGAAAAAAATCTTTCTGCCTTCCGGAAGACAGGTACAAGGGGCCTGTGAAGCAGGCTGGTGCCCCTTTCTCATCAGCCTCTGCCCATTCAATGAGGACACGCTGACTGGATCCGTAGGGGTCTCAGGACTCTCTTCGTTACTGACCTGGGGAAAACCTTTTTTTCCCTCTGTTTCCCAGTTTCAGGCTCATTCTCAGTTCTTTTGTGGAGCGCATGAGCCCAGGGACTTGATCCTTTCCAGAGGAAGACCCTCCCAGGCTGCACAATGAAGGTTTGGGAGCCCACTCTCTGGTTCCTCTGGTTGGAGGCAGACTTTGCTTTTTCTTTTCAGAATGAGCCAAGGATTGCTAGGTGCTAGACACCATTCAGTTTGGCTATGTCTCCCCTTGTGGATCTGCAATCAAAAGTGCCACTGTGCAGACCACTTTGGACAGTTGCTGCGCCTAAATGTGGTGGTGCCCATCCCCACACTCCATCTATTTTATGGTAAACATTAAGGACAGTTCCTTTTGGCCCATTCTGGACCTCAAGGGGATAAAGGAGCACTTGCGTGCCTTGTGCTTCTGGATGGAAACCTTGCACTCTGTGATTCAAGCAGTTTATGTTTATGTGCCGAGAGCAGTTCTTGGCTTCTCTGGACCTAGCCGAGGTGTATTTTCATATCCTAATCCAGACAGATGAGCAAATGTATCTGCGTTTTGTCATGCTTGGCTCTCACTATCAGTTTGTTGCCCTCCTTTTTGGCTATACACTGCCGCAAGCAGGGCTGGCCCAACCACTAGGCAAACTAGGTGGTAGTCTAAGGGAGCAACCTATGGAAGGCAGCAAAAGCAAGCCATTCAAAGCTAAATAATACATTTTGATAGCCAGAAGAGGTGTAAAGCTTGAGGTTTGCCTAAGACTCCAACACTTTGGATCAACTCTAGGGCTGGCCCTAGCTGCAAGGATGGCTCCAACGTCATGGTGGTTGTGTCTGTGGCACTGAGGCGCCAAGAGATCTGTGTCCATCCATTTCTGGATGATTTGCTCATATGGGCCAATTCCCTTTCAGAGGCATCTTGCTTGGCATTCTGAGTGATGTCCTTTTTGGAAAGCCTTGGCTGAATGATCAATTGGGGAAAGAGCCAGCTTTTGCTTTCCCAGTCCCTTGAGTTCCTGGGAGCACATTTTGACACTCGAGTGGGCAGAGTTTACTTGCTAGAGAGGAAGGTCAAAAGATTGTTGGATTGTGTGGCCCTGTTCTGTGGGTAGCAGACTCCCCCAGTCTTGGATTATCTTCAGTTCCTTGGATTGATGGCAGCAGCCATAGAGATGGTGCCATGGGTGCATGCTCACATCTGGCCCCTCCAGCGGTCCTTGCTGACTCTGTGGTCCCCAAGTTCTCAGGCATTTGAGTGCAGGCTGTCACTGCCTATACATCCAGATTGTGATGGCAGCAGCAGCCCTGTCATCTGGGAAGGGCATGCTACTGGATGACTTTTCCTGGATCCTCCTGACAATGGATGCCTGTCTCTGGGGCTGGGGAGACCATTGCCAAGACCATATGGCTCAGGGCTATTGGAACCACAGGGAAGCAGTATGGTCCATCAACCGCCTCGAGGCGAAGGGCCATCAGATTGGCTGTTCTGCATTTCTGGCCCCTAGTTGAGGACTGGGCAGGTTGAGTGTTTTTAGACAACGCCACAGTAGTGGCTTATGTCAATCGGCAAGGCAGCATGAGGAGTACCAGAGTAGTTCTAGAGATAGCTCTCCTGTTTGCCTGGGCAGAGAAGAACGTCCTAGCCTTGTAGGCTCAACACATTGCCAGGGTGCACAGTGTGAAAGCGGACTTCCTCAGCCATCACTGCAGATCCTGGAGAGTGGGAGTTGACTCAGGAGGTGTTTCAATTGATTCTGCACCACTGGGGTCACCCCGAAATGGATCAGATGACAACCCACTCCAATGCCAAAGTTTTCTACTTCTTCAGTTACCACATGGGGACGGGGTCTGAGGGTAATAACGCTTAGGTTTGATCTCCTCTTGTACTGACTGGTTTGTTTTTCAAGCCATCCATGATATACGCAGTTCATCGCCAGCACCATAATTCAAAGGCATCAATGTTTTTCCTGTCTGTCTTTTTCACTGAGCATTTACTAAGCTCTGCACCAGTAATGGGAATATGTGCCATACTATCAGAGCAGGGCTTCTACTAACTGCAGAGAGGCATGTACATCTGTCCCCCTGAAGTTAGCATAGAAATTCTATGCTTTAGCACAGAAAACCAACTGTTGGTGCAACTAGGTGCAACTTGGTGCAACTAGGGAGGAGTAGCCTAGTGGTTTGGGCAAGGTACTTCAGGCCGGAAGGTCAGGGGTTCAAATCCCACTAGAGGACAGAAACCTTGGGCCGGAAGGACTGGGGTTTCTAGTCCCACAGGTGCTCCTTGTGGTCTTGGGCAAGCCACTTAACCCTCCATTGCCCATGTTCCCTGTAAGTATTAGTGTGTGTGTCTCATATCCCCATGTGTTAAATGTATCCCCCACTTGTGTTGTGACCGCTTTGATTGAAGGATAAGGCGGTATACAAAACTGTCTAAATAAATAAATAAATAAATAAACTAATGCCACCCATTGAGGTGGCATTGGTTGCACCTATGCTATCGGAGTCTAGTGCAATTTGTGCAGGCCACTAATACTTTTGCTAACTGCGATGTGCCAAAAATGCCCCTATCTCAGGGGCTCCATGCTACCTTTTAGCATGGTGCCGAAACTGCACACTGATCCGGCACTACCCTGGTAGTGCACTTTAGTAAACATGTCCCAGAAGGCACCTGTTGGACCAGTGGATAGCGTTTGGACATTGCGCTAAGGTTCCCTAACATCTTGCATGGATTGGACTATAGATGTTACCCCCTTCCATGCTGTGGCTTTAAATTTCTCCATGCACCTGTGGAGGCTCCTGTTGGATTAGTGGATAGCGTTTGGACTTTGCGCTAAGGTCCTTAACATGTTGCATGAATTGGACTACAGCTGCTCCTCCCTTTTGCACTGGGGCTTCAAATTTCTCCATGCACTGTGGTACACGGCCACGTGCCTGAAGAGGCATGACCTTAAGGGCATGTCCCTCCCTTAGGAGTCCCTTTGGAGCACCTGAGGATGTCTGAGGTTGATTGTCTCTCCTAATAGGTGGTGAATGGATAAGTGGAAGGCCAAAAGTAAGGGGCCTGTTACTCCAAAAGTGGCTATCGGCCCCATGGACCAGCATGTTGTGAGTATTGCTTTACCCAGGACATCTTTTCACCAACTAGGGGGTGCAGTGTTTTCGTCAGATGTTTCTCTTAGCTCGGGGATTCGCACCCCTCACCCCGACCAAGTGATATGAAAGCTGTTGGCTCTCAGGTAGAATCAATGCCATAAGATGATTCTCCTGTACCAACAGCCTTTACCCCTCTCCTGAGTGCAGCAATTATTGGGCCTGTTGTTTCTCCCTGACTGGACTTGCCAGACCTGGCTCCCGTGACTTTAACAACTCCAGATTTTATTCTGGGAACTTCAGTTCCTGTGATGGGGGATGTTTTTTTTAAATGATGTTATGCTTGCAATTTGTAGGGTGGAAGGGGTTCTTTTGAGCACACTCATGCAGCTATGTGATTTTTATCAGGGATACCTCTGTGGTTTGGCGGAGTCACGGGGAGTCAGTCACTGCTTTGTGTGAGAGAGTCTGGAAGGTTGAGGCTCTGGTGGGGGCATTCAAGCTGCTGGTAACTCTTTTATTAAGGACAGTGTATCATTACATTCTAAGTTAGAAATGTTGGAAAATAACGCCCCCGCACAGAACCTCAGGTTTTTAAAATTTTCTGTCATTCACCTCCTTTCTCCTTTGGAGTGTTAAAAAACATATATGAAGGAAGTGTTGTTATATGCTTCTTTTGATGATTCTTCTATTTCTTCAATGTAGTACCTTCCTCAAAGTGTTGTAATGAAGGCTCCGGAGGGGGAAGTTGATGAATTGACAAATGTGGATGATTTGGATTTAATGTCTTTCTTGGAAACCTCTTTAGATAAGGTTTTCAAAAGAGCAAATTTGTTAGTAATATTTTGTTCTGAGACTTTGAAGGGAACTTTTTTTCAAAAAATGATGCCCTTTTTTGTAGGCAATCTTTGTCGGTGTTTCCTGATGTGGCCAAAGTTACCCAACTCTGTCGCAAGGCTTTTTTTTCTTCAATTAAAACCTAAGCTTCTTGGGTTGGGTGGTACTTTTTATTTAAAATACCCATGTAAGTGTCTTTACTTTTATGGGTAATAGATTTCTGTATATGGACCCTTTGCAGCGAGAGAGGATTTTGGTGAACAAGGTTCCTTCTTGATTATGGGTTAGTTTTGTTGTGCTTGGCCAGGTAGTAAATTGGGGTTTTGTTTTCTTTTGGGGATCTTATCCAAGGATTCTCCTTTTAGCAAAGATACTAAAAGAAGAAGAAATAGCCAATGCAATAAAATGGGGGATAAGACATTTTTCAGATATGTTAGTGAGAAGAGGAAAGGCAAAAGTGGTGTTGTGAGACTCAAGGGTGAAGGGGAGGAATATGTAGAAACTGATAAGGATAAAGCAGAATTGCTTAACAGATATTTCTGTTCTGTGTTCACAGATGAAGGGCCAGGAGCAGACCTCAGAAAACACCCACAAATAGGAACAGAAGCGATGGGGATCTTGAACAATTTTCAGAAGACTGTGTTTGGGAAGAAATAGCTAAACTAAAAGTAGCAAAGCGATGGGACCGGATGGGATATATCTGAGAATACTGAAAGAACTTGGGGATGTTCTAGCGCCTCAGCTACTGAACTTTTCAAAGTCTCTTTGGAGTCGGGAGAGGTACCAGAGGGCTGGAGAGAGGCACATGTGGTCCCTTTACACCAAAGCGGAAGTAAGGATGTGGTTGAAAACTACAGGCCAGTTAGTCTAACCTCTGTAATGAGTAAATTATTGGAGATGCTGCTCAAAGAGAAAATAGTGAGGTTTCTGGAGTCCAATGGATTGCAGGATCCGAGGCAGCATGGATTCACCAGAGGCAGGATCTTATCAGACAAATCTGATTGATTTCTTTGATTGGGTGACCAGGAAATTGGACCAAGGGAAAGTCCTAGATGTGGTGTACTTGGATTTCCAGTAAAGCCTTTGACACCGTTCCACACAGGCAACTTATCAACAAACTGAGCACTCTAGGGATGGACCCTAAAGTTATTCATTGGGTTAGAAATTGGTTGAAGGGGAGGCAACAAGGGATACAAGTAAATGGAGCTCACTCTGAGGAGAGGGAGGTTACCAGTGGTGTGCCGCAGGGATCTGTTTTAGAATATATATCACAAGCAATACACTTGCTAAAGAAAAAGAGATTTAAAGGCACATTTTACCAATGGCATCCAAGTACAAGCCAGAACGTTTGAAACCCCCCCAAAAAACAGGCATATGTAAGTTCAGGAACAATTTTACAAATGTGGACTTGCCCGATATGGCCGTCGAAGGGCAGCATCTATATAGACATCCCTGGAGGAGTATTGAAGACCATGGATGTCTAGGAATTACCTAATGGTTAGAGTAGTGGGCTAGGACCAGGGAAGCCAGGCTTTAAATCTGCTATCCTTGTGATTGTGAGAGCAATGGGGATGGTGGAGTGCCATCTTCTCTATACCCTCTGGCTACTTTTCAGCCAAAGTGAGTACTTTCCTGATGCCTCTTCCTGCTGGAAGAGGTCTAAACTTTGATGGGACCTATCATGAGGCTGGTACTAATAAAGATGCAAAGTTGAAAAGAAACCCTGTTTCTCACAGAGATCGAGATGTGCAATTACCTCAAAGCACAGCTAGAGGGGGCAGGAGTGATCATACAGAAGCTAATGAGGCTAGGAGATCTAACCAGTTGCACCTGGGAATGAGCCCGGGAGATTCAAAGAGAAAATCCCTTTATAAGCAGAAGTTTAATTCTAGCAAAGCAGAGTGGGAGAGAAAAAGCCAAGCAGTAAGGAGCACGGCTGCAGAAAGGGAAGCAGCAGAACAAGGAGCAGAAGGACTTGGAGAAGGAACAAGGAGCACGGCTAAGGAAAGAAGGAGAAAGGAAGGAATCCTCCTTGAGCAAGCCCAAGGGAACGGAATTCACAGAGGTGGAGTTCAGAGGGGCCAAGCTACCAGAGCAGCTGTTCAGAGGGAGTCTGCTGGGGAAAGCAGTCAGGCTGGAGAGTGTGCCACTCCCTGCTCAAGCAACGTTCCTGAGTCCAAAGCTGAGAGACGTATCCAGAGAACCAGAGAACCAGGTTTGGAGGAAGACCTGCAGTCACTGGAACCTGCTGGACAAGTTTTACCAGGTACTCGAGGAAAAGGAGTTGCTAGAAAAGCTACTTTACCACTGAAGCATAGAGCTGAATCCATACCAGGTTTTGCTAAGCTGCCAAGAAGCACAGCACTGCCCAGAAGTTACCGGCAGAAAAACTGTTGCAAAAGAGACGTTCTTGGGAGAGAAGGCTCCAGGGAGTCCAGCTACAGAAACTCAAGATATGAAAGCTTTATTCTTGCTAAAGAATGCTTAACTCCTAGAAGCACTGCTAAAGCAAATACTCACTTTGTAAGAAGAAGAAAGAAACCAGAGTGGTTTCAAAAGTTACCAAGAGAACTTAAAACCCAGTCTTATTGGAGGCAGGTCAGTGGAGACAGTCCATGTAAAGCTGTAACAGCCAGGGACAGTATTTACTCCACGGGGGAAAGTAGTGAGGCAGAATCTATGGACGTAGAAGAGATAAATGCTATTCCCATGCCTCAGGAAGAAGATATGGATTGTGGGTTGTGTATGGCTATTAGCCTAGAGTCTATAGCCACCGTGTAAATAAGAAGAAAACTTGTTTAATTGTTTTGTTTGGAATGAACTGAATTCCTCCATTTTCCTTGGCACTAATTGTGAAGCTACTAACAGTTAGTCCACCTGCTTATTACTGGAACCTTTTCAAACAAAGGACATTCTTTGATTTCCACTGTCTTAATTGAACCCTTGCACAGAGGGGAAATAAAAGCCTTGTTTCCCTACACTCTTGGCTGAATTATTATGTGCACACAAGGAGCCGAAAATAAATAAGACCAAACTCCATTTTTGGCCTTACATTACACCACGCTCCTTGAAAATAAATACATCATGGAGCATGCCCTTACCGCCCTTGGCCACTAGGGGCTGCCACCATGACAGACCGCAGATGTCCCTGACATTTCTGAAATCTAGCAGAGATGTCTAAGTCCATCACTGCCCCAGGCAAGCTTACACCATGCCCTCTGTCTACTTGGACATCCCCGCATTAGAAATGTCTTTAAAAGCCAATTTTAAAATGGTTCCAGAGACATCTCCATGATTTGGATGTGTACATGTATGTTTTTGGACATCCAAATCATGACAGAGAGCCCGGTTCCGAAAGAGGCATGTCCGGGCCGTTTGGATGTCCCTGTGCAGGATGGGCCTCTTAGGACCCGATTCTGGACCGCAGGAACAAAACATTTCCATGGTACACAGAATCAGGCCCGAGGACAGCCCGGCATGCCCCTGCCTGCCTGTGGGGATGTCTTCCCCTCAGGCCCCCTTGGCTGCCACGGCTCTGTCCCCCCCTCTTCTCCACCACCCGACCCATGGCTCACCAATGGGTGCTGGATCGGGCGGCAGGGACCTTCCCACACCCAGCCCCAGCCCCGGCCCTGGGGGAGATCTCAGGGCCTGATCGCTGGGTTGGTGCTGCCTATTCCACTTTTGAGGTGGAATAAACAGCATGTCCCCTTTGAACCGGCAGGATGTACAGGGCCATGATCTGAATCGACCCTGTACATCCTGCAGGACTGGCCAGCCCCTGCTCTGCCCAGATTCTGCCCCTTCCTGCCCACCCCCCCCATCTCTCCCCATCTTGCTGCTCAGGATGTATGGGGAGAACCAGAGGGGGAATCAGGCATCTCAGAATCAGGCCCTAAGGCTTTTAAAACGACCCCCCTTAGAGTACGTAAATTCAATATGGAAAAGTAAGGTCTATGGATAATAACACCATACCCTAAGAATTCTACTAGTCCACAGTAATGAGGAGGGGTATTCATTTCACAAATCTAGAGGTAAAAGCAATAAAGAAACATGGAAGCAAGACATAGATTATTCTTGTGAGATCCTTTTACCCTAGTTATTAAGAAGGGGTCTTGCCTCATCAGAGGCACTGTAGGAATCAAACCCTGGCAAGTCAAGATATTTACAGCTGCGAAAAGTGGACATCTGCTGGGACTCCTAAAAGACATAGCACAACTCCTGATATATGATCAGGACTGTACCTAGCCCTGTGTGAACAGTGCGGCCGCACAGGGCACAAAGGCTTAAGAGGTACATTTAAGCTGTCTGCTGTTGCTTGCTGCCACCACTTTTTCTTCTCTCAGCGGCGGCGGCAGGCAACAGCAGACAGCTGAAATGCGCCCCTTAAGCCTTCTCGCGGCACGCTAAGCAGGTCTGGTCCCTCCCTCCTCTGACGTGGCATCAGAGCAGGGAGGGACAGATTGGCATAGCGCACCGGCGACATGCACATCAGGCGTGCCTCTTCTCTTCCGCCGCTGTCCAGAAAGTGGCTGGATGGAGGTGCGGAGTGGCACGCGCCCGATGTTGAAGTTGCACAGGGTGCAATTCACTCTCGGTTCGGCCCTGTATATGATCATATAGTGAAACCATAGGAAAAATAAACCCCTGAGCTGTAGAACTTTAGGTCTAAGTACAATAAATTGTTTTCTCCTCTTAGTGACATTTGAGAAAATCCTAAACCTAGAGTTCATAAAGAGAGAAATTTTTACTCAAGAATACATTTCCATTATCCAAGCCCTATCTGATTCAAGTACACATTATCAAAAGTGTGGAGGTCAGATATCTGGTCATCCCTGGATTTCTCATGATAGTTTGTCAGCAAAAACTATCCCTTTATTTATTTATTTAGCTAGTGTTATCTGCCTTTGCTGAGCAACTTCAAGAGCTTCTTTCATCCTAGTGTGGCAGATAATATGCACATGATAGTGACGGAATAGACTCCAAAGGCATATTCATTTCTGAAACAGCATATTTCATAAATAACTCCACTGGAGATATAGTCAGAATTTCAGAGAAGTTCCGAAGACGTGAGTTTCACGATGAACACTATTCTCCAAAGCTTCTACCCTTAATGAAACAGCTATACCATCTTAGGATGATTTGGATGAATCCTCCAACACCTGGACTTTCTGCTTCAGGCCCCGAGTTTCTGGTCCATTACATTAATCAATGTTTGAAAGCCCTCCAACTTCACTGAAAGATCAGTTATTTGCCCAGATAAAGATTTCTCTAGCAAAACAAACCCATCCTATAATATTTGAAGCGTAAACTGCTCAGGTCTCATCAGAGCTGATTTCACCTCAGAGGCGTATTTGTCACTCTCTCTGCTCTCCATAACGAGGGTCTTAGCTCTTACTCCCATCACTCCAGACAGCAGAAATCCTCTCCCTAGCACTTCTTCTGACCTTCTCCCCAGACTAACAACAGCTAGTCTGCCTTCTGAGCTGGTCATGGAGCTCCACCAGTGCTGTCTTTCACAGGGTCTTGCTAGTTCATGCTCTCCACCATCCTTCTGATGGTGGCATCTAGACTCTACATTGGCTTTGCAGGTGGTGTTCACAGCTCTGGACTTAGTGTGACCTTTAGCTCAGAAGAGGAGGGGAGCCCTCCTTCTGCCCCACACCTTCCAGCAGGCTTGCCAAGTAGATGGCTTTACTTCAGGCTGATGAGCGAACTTTCCATCGTAGCCCGCTGAGATGGCATTTGCTGTGCACAAAAAGATTGGGTTTGCCTTTCTTCCTCCACATCTGAATCAGGTACGACCACAAAAACATTGGTGACAATGAGAGACAGCAGTAGTCCAGCTCAGTGTAGTGCCATCTTGAGTCACTGGTTACTATTCTATAAATATGCACATGACATGTACTTTCACTGTGGATGTGCACATGGGTGGACCAGAGCACACATTTACATGCATAAATTATAAAATATTGTAATTTATGTGCGTTCTTGAGAAATCTAAGTGCGAGCATTTACACTAACCATAGGGCTGGTGTAAGTACTTGTGCCTCGATTTAACACGTGTTTTCATCCACTTAGGCACCTAATTTATAAAGTGAGGTACATGCATACCCCCAAGTGAACTACAAGTTCTTATCTTTATTCCCCATGAAATAATTGAAACCAGTCTTGTCTTATACAATAAGAAGGGTATAAATGAAACAATTCCGTGCATCTTTAGGCACAATAATGTACCACAGAGGAACAACTGGGCTGATTTCATACCCAGTTATATGTTCCCTGGCTAATGATGAACCTGGCCATGTATTTGAATATCTGAATATTATGGGGTAATTTTATAAATGTTTCTCGTGCATAATGGGCTTTTATAAAATATATGTGCATATAAGTTTGTGCTCACATGTACATGACTCATGTTTAGGCTTGTTCTGGAGCACAATTTGGGGAGAATATGGGCAGAGTTGTGAAGTACACATACAGATTATACAATACATACTGTATCTACACTTACTTCTGCTCCCAAACAGGTGGAAATGTCCACGGCATCACTCTAGCCATGATTTCTCTCAGTTTACCCCTAGTATTTTATAAAGACACATAGGCGCCTCAATGTCTTTATAAAATAGGCTAGAAATAGGCATCTAATAGCCTTCCCACCTAGGCAACCTGCTATAAAGTTACCCCCTATATGGATCACATCAGGCCAAAAATAGAAACATAGA
Organism: Ichthyophis bannanicus; assembly: GCA_033557465.1. NCBI lineage: Eukaryota > Metazoa > Chordata > Amphibia > Gymnophiona > Ichthyophiidae > Ichthyophis > Ichthyophis bannanicus. Next base: position 869,281,146 of record CM066033.1, read on the forward strand.
AAGATGGCAGCAGAAAAAGACCACATGGCCTATCTAGTCTGCCCTTCCAGATTCCAAATGTCTGCCTGAACGGCCCAATACTATCTGTATAAGAAAGCTGTGGAGGGTAGGTGGGATGGAAATTATCCAGAAAGCAGTGATATATTCATCTCCTACCTAGATATCATATATGGTTCATGTAAACTAAATAGATAGTAGTGTTTAGTCAGAGGTGACCATGCTATTAGAATAGTCAGCTGCTGCTTATACTTAAAGGCAAAAACAACTAAAAAATAATCCATCAGTACAAAAAGTTAAAAAAACAAGGGGGCCAATATTCCAAGCCCAGATATTTGGTGGCGATATCTAGACAGTGGCTGCCATGGAATTTCTGGATTGTGCGGTCACTATCTGAAAAATTGTAGCACTTATCTGGCTAATGGTGATGTTCAACCAATCTCTGCATAACTTATCTAGATAGGCGGTCATTTGAGAAGCCCTCTTTGTGAGTTGGGCATCCAAAAACAGGCACATAAATGTGGAAATCATGGAGATGTCCCCAGAGCCATTTTAGGTGGGTATGGAGGCGCCCCTGGTGCAAGAATGTCTACATTGCATGGGAGCACAGCAGACGCATTTCCAGGGGTGTTCCATAAAGATGCACGTCTGTGCCTGATTTTAGTACCAGTGAGCACATCTCTATCCAGCAGCAGTGATGTCCATGTCTATACCTGCTCCAGGGCACGGATAGACATCAGAAAAGCTCTTGTTTTGCTACCAAAACACATGGAGGGAGTAGAGCAGAAAGTACTCTGATACCCCTATTACTTTTCTCGACTATAAAGAAAACTGAAGGGAAACAAGGACACTTGTTTTATGGTTGACACACCAATGCAGTCTCTGCTTGCAAAATAGCAGGCAGTGACGTGCATTTGCCAAAGGATAGAAGTCCCTGTCCTGAAATATCATTGCGGGGATGCCTATGGGACCATTTCCACAGATGTTCATTTCAGGCACATGCACTTTTCTGAAATCACCCTTGAACTTGCATGTTGACAGTATTTTTTCAGGCCTTTTCACCTGGATGTCCCAGATTGCACCAAGACATCATTTCCAAAATGACGCTTATAGCAACTTCAACCAGCTTTATCTGTAGTCCAAGCTACCCGCAGAACTTATTCAGATAGCATTTGAAAATAGTCACTATCCAGATACGTGTCACAGTTATCCTGACAGCAGCTATACCACCTTTGCTCCACCCACTGACCACCCCTACACTGACCAGATACTGCCAAGGCAGTCTGTGAAAGATATTCAGCAGCACTATCTGGATATTGCCACTGAATATCTCTGGAAACTTCTGTGGTCATATGAATATCCTGTAACCTAACAGAGAAGAAATATAAAAAATAAATTACTACAATAAATATCAGAGCCTAAAAATGATACCTTTATCCAACCAACAGCTAGGCTCAGAGCCATAGGCCTCTACAAAACCACAATAGAGTGGTTCACCTCATATCTCACAGACAGAAGGCTACAAGTAAAAGTCGGGCCTCTCATATCCAACCACTTCATCCTAAAGCAAGAAATACCACAGGGCTCAGCCTTATCAGCTCTGCTATTTAACATTTACATTCAGCCTATTTGCAATTTATTGAGAAAATTTAACATGAATTTCCATCTATAAGCGGATGACATTATGTTCTACATGCTCTTCCATACCATTACCCCAGACTTCTCCATCATGTCTGATTGCTTCCCAGCCATTACAGACCTCCTTGCAGAACTTGGCTTAATAGTGAACAACAAGACCGAAGCACTACTAATCACAAGGGACCCTTCCTTCAACCCACCTGAGAAACTCATTCTCAAACGTGCAGAAATCACAATAAAAAGCAAAGTCAAATACCTTGGCATAACCCTTGACAACAACCTAAACATGCTTGTTCATATCAAGAAGTCAGCCAAAACTGCTTACCTGAAACTCAAATGACTCCAACATTTACGACCCATACTCCAATACAACGACTACCGAACTTTTTTTTCAGTCCATCATAACCCTCCCATCTTGACTACAGCAACATATTATACCAGGGACTATCAAAACAAACATTATACCCACTTCAATTAGTGCAAAACACTGCTGCTAGACTCTTAACGGGAACATCAAGATAACAACACATCACACCGACTCTCAAGAACATATATTTGTTACCAATTACACAAAGGATGAAATACAAAGCTGCAACCGCCATCTATAAAATTCTCCATAACTCTTCAGCTCCCTGCTTCGAAGACCTAATCACAAGAACACCCTCAACAAGGCCTAGAAGATCAGTGAACCAGGACCTTCTAGTCATACCCGCCCCCCCCCCCACCTCAAGACCAGAAGCACTCAGCAAACAAAAAATAGAGTCTTTACTCTTTTTGCCCCAACTATCTGGAACACTCTACCAGAAGCAATCAGATCTACACAGTCCATACAAGACCTGAAGAAACTCTTAAAAACACATCTCTTCATTGAACACTTTGGCCCAAATGATATCACATAACTAAACATAAACATACCGTATCTTCATTCACGCACTGCTGAAATCAGTAAACCCCCATTTTGTTAACTCCAAGTTTGTATCCCCATGAGTTCTATGTAAACGCAAATTGTTTGAGTTTGTTATTGTTGTTTTATGTAGACTGCCTTGGCATAAAGGCAGTATAAAAAATACCTGTTAAATAAATAAATAAACTATTGGTAAGCTAGGTAAAATTATTCAGGTAGCATTCATTGCCCCTTTAGAGCGAAGGACATCTTTTTTTTTTTAAACTATTGTTTATCACAAGGACACCCTCAACAAGGAGGAGTAGCCTAATGGCTAGAGCGCTGGCTTGGGCTTAGGTAAGTCACTTAACTCTCCATTGCCTCTGAAGTAAAGACCTGGCAATCTACTTCTGGTCATATCTTGCCAAGAAATCTCAAGGGCTGCTGGGTCGCCAGGAGTCAGTACTGACTTGACAGCACTTAAAAAATATATATTTATCAATTTTTCACAGAAAAATGCAATAAAACCTTCTCCAATCAGATAACAAATTTAAGCACAAAGCTGAAATCCATCCATCCACCCTAGCCTTACCCCCTCTGGCAGCTACAATATTATATCCAGTGCACACCCACAATCAAAAGTACCCTCAAAATACAAGACTACCTAACCAGCTAAGTATTGCCATTACAAAACTTTGTAACAGGTCTTTGTAGTTTTTGCAGCGCCAACATTGCCTTCTTAGCTACTTCAGTTTCATATCTGGCCATAACACATATGGAATTCCATCAGAAATGAAAATCAATTAGAGACCCCTGCTTCCAGTTCTGAATAACAGTCTTCAAAGCACATGCAATTAATATGTCAAATAATTTCTTACTTGATGGGTGTAATGAAGTCTCTAATGAGGAGGAACGGGCAAATATGTTTGATTTCGAAAGCTGATATTTCGAATCTAGCAACTAAAGTATATGTTGCCATATTAATAGCCAGGGCTTAATTTATGCTGGGATTGTGTTACAGCACTTCTCCAGCTTAGGAAGGGATGTCACTCTGCTTGAAGCAGAGGTTGAGGTGAGCTGCACAATAGTTTCATTATCATTCATTTTAAACCAGTCTGGCCTTAAACCAGTGACTTTTGAATTAGAAGGTAGGAATTGTGCAGGAAGATCTATTATATCTCGGGGAAGGGGGTGGGGGCAGTTGTTCTAGCCAGTCTGCTCTTAACTGTGTCTTGTATTTCTGGAGATTTGTGTTCCTGTTTCCTGATTGGCCCAAAATGTGTTTGTACAGTACTAGAACAAAAGTGATGAAAAAACAATTTGCTTTTATTTTATTTACCTGAAACCGTTAGTACCCTTTCAGCTGTGGTTTTTTTTTTTGTTTGAGCTGCAGCCTCGTCTACTTAGTTAACAAAGCTGCTCTGAAATGAAAAGTTACAAAAACAGTATAAAAGAAAATGAAGATTTATTAAAACAAGGCTAAACTACTACCACTACTTATTTATTTTATTTTATTATTTATTTATTACAGGCTCTTATATACCGCTCTATTCAGAATCAGCGCGGTTCACAATATAACAACATACCATAACAACAAACTGTTAGGTTTTACAGAGAACAAGGTCAGAGAACTTGGATAAAACATGGGACGTCATTACTGCAACTATTTACAAGAGTATTTACAGGAGTATTTACAAGTATACATAACAGGATTTGTTCTTAGTTTGGGTAGTGAATAAGATTGGTTAGTTGGTCAAGTAATATTGGGGGAAGAGGTGGGATTTGGGATATCATTTGTATAGCACTACAAGGCGTATGCAGCAAACAAGATTGTTTTTGTCTGCACACCCCTATTGCTTGGTGCATGCCATTTTCTGCATAATTCTGCTACCAGGCAATTCTACTGTGTTTACCACGGCTTGGTGTAGAGCTGTATCTCATTGCAGTGTCTCAAGTCCTGCCTGGCATGTGATGGCTTCAGGGATTAAAGGATGGGATGCAGCAATTTCGGCTGGGAATAGGGAGCAGGGGAGCTGATCCTTATCCATGTATCTTCTTGGGCCTGCGGCAGAATAGAGATAAGAACAGGATGGACGATGATAGTGCGGGGGCGGCTGGTTCACAGGGGGAGGAGGAAGTAGAAATAAAATAATTGTGTTGGGGGATGGGAGGAAATAAAGAGAACATAATCCTGCTGGGTGGGGGTGGGGATAGGGGAAACATTGTACCAGAAAGGGAGGCAAGGAGAGTGAATATGGTGGATTTGTGCAAGGAAGGGGGCAGGGAGAGGGAAAGTGGTGGAAGTTTGCCAGGGAGGGGGGAAAAGAGAGGGGAAATAGCAAAAAAAAAAAAGACATGCAGGAAGGGGGGCAGGGAGAGGCAAAATGGTGGAACTGTGCTAGGTAGAGGGTAGGGAGTAAGGAAATGATGGAATTGTGCTAAGGAGAGGGTAGGGAGTAAGGAAATGATGGAATTGTGCTAGGGAGAGGGCAGGGAGTAAGGAAATGATGGAACTGTGCTAGGTAGAGGGTAGGGAGTAAGGAAATGATGGAATTGTGCTAAGGAGAGGGTAGGGAGTAAGGAAATGATGGAATTGTGCTAGGGAGAGGGTAGGGAGTAAGGAAATGATGGAATTGTGCTAGGGAGAGGGTAGGGAGTAAGCAAATGATGGAACTGTGCTAGGTAGAGGGTAGGGAGTAAGGAAATGATGGAATTGTGCTAGGTAGAGGGTAGGGAGTAAGGAAATGATGGAATTGTGCTAGGGAGAGGGTAGGGAGTAAGGAAATGATGGAACTGTGCTAGGTAGAGGGTAGGGAGTAAGGAAATGATGGAATTGTGCTAAGGAGAGGGTAGGGAGTAAGGAAATGATGGAATTGTGCTAGGTAGAGGGTAGGGTGTAAGGAAATGATGGAATTGTGCTAGGTAGAGGGTAGGGAGTAAGGAAATGATGGAATTGTGCTAAGGAGAGGGTAGGGAGTAAGGAAATGATGGAATTGTGCTAGGTAGAGGGTAGGGAGTAAGGAAATGATGGAATTGTGCTAGGGAGAGGGTAGGGAGTAAGGAAATGATGGAATTGTGCTAGGGAGCGGGTAGGGAGTAAGGAAATGATGGAATTGTGCTAGGGAGAGGGTAGGGAGTAAGGAAATGATGGAATTGTGCTAAGGAGAGGGTAGGGAGTAAGGAAATGGTGGAACTGTGCTAGGTAGAGGGTAGGGAGTAAGGAAATGATGGAATTGTGCTAAGGAGGGGACAGTATTGATTAGTCCAAGATAATGAACCAAGCATTGCAAATTTCGGTGATATGTTTAACCAAGTATACCAGCTTCCTTTTTCCTCCCGAATGAAGAACTGTTTGTGTCCGTGAGTGAGGTCACTTCTGGCCCTAGTCCCGCTAACACAGGTCACATCTGGTCATGGCCCCAGCCCCACAAGTCATTTTTGACTGTGGCTCCACCCCCAACAGATCACGTCTAGCCTCGACTCTACCCATAATTCCATTTCATTTTTGCTTACAAATTAAGTCCCGCCCATGGGCTGAAGTCTGTAATCATAGGTCAAAAAAATAACATATGTAGAAAAGTACCGGCTTTCCCCAAACAAAAATGGCATCTGGTTGATCCTATGAGCTTTCAGAGAGGTCCATACCGCTTTATGCATAACAAAATCAGAGACTGTTGAATAGCAGCCGAGGCCACCAGTTTATTTGATTTAGCCCCAAACCCCTCCCATTGTTGTTCCGAACGTTGCATCTCAAGCTCTCTGCGCCAAAGATTTTGCACAGAACTATTCATCTTCAGAAAATGAGACTGTAGGAATCTATAAAAGCACGAGGCCATATAACCTCCTGCCCTAAATCTTAAACAGCACCCTATCATACTCAGGACCTCAGCACAATCGTAACCTTCTAGCACACCAGGTAAAGAGTATGTCTCAATTGTAAATGCTGAAATAAATAAATATCATCACAAAGAACATCTTCTAACTGTGAGGATTCAAGAAATATAAAATGATTTCCTTCTAAGCAGTGGTGGAATTCAGCTGGTTTGCATTGGTTGGCATTAGCCGGTTCCTATGTTTCCCGCGTTTGCCGAGCCGGTCCCAACAGGCCGTGTCACAGCCACATCTGCACTTGCGAGATTCGAAACACTTGACAGTATTTTGATGGCATCGGGGGGATCATGGCATCTGGAGAAGCCCCTGATGCCATAAAAATACTATCGGGCTTGCTGGGACTGGCTTAGCAAATGAGGGAAATGCTAGGAACCGGTTCGCACAAACCGGTGTGACCTGGCTGACTCCCACCATCGACCGAACCGGTTCCTAGGAGGTTTTGAATCCCACCACTGCTTCTAAGAAAACCAAACATTTACATGGAAATCTTAAATAAAAAGTAGATCCAAATGACAACACCTGGGGGCTTCAACTGAAGGAAAGCTTTCCTCTTTATTTGTGTGGCACAAGCCACATCAGGAAAAAGATGTATTTTCTGCTCACAGAACAAGATATCTTTATTTTTAAAGTAAGATTTAAATATCAAAGTTTTGGGGCCTTTTTATTAAAGTGCACTGTGATTTTGCACATAATGCAAAAATTCACGCATTAAGTGCAAAGCCACCACGTTAAATGTCAGGGGTATGGACAGCTTATTTCTGGCAGTTAACATTTGGCGCTATACCCTAACATGAGCCACTATTATCATGGTTGCACTTAACTCCACCTAGTGAGATGATGATAATTGCATCCACGCTAAGAACACGTGCAATAGCACACTGTGCTTACCCCCATGCTAACTGCACAGCACTCAGCACCCTTTACCGGCCCATTTAGCACGCCACCGCATGAGTCACACTTAGTGCAGACACTGGCCTGTATTGTCATGTCTCTGTACTAACAGTTACTGTGGGCCACAGCGTACAGTTACCATATGACAAAATCCACGCTAGCGGCATAGTGCATTTTAGTAAAAGAACCTCTTTATCTTGTTCAGAAACAAAGAGACAAGAAGGGTTGCTCCTCTGGGAGGGAGGTGTGGTCTAGTGGTTAGGACAAGGTACTTCAGGCCAGAAGGTCAGGGGTTCAAGTCCCACCTGGGGACAGCAATCTCAGGCCAGAGGGATTGGGATTTCTAGTCCTGTAGGCACTCCTTGTGGTCTTGGGCAAGCCACTTAACCCTCCAATGCCCATGTTCCCTGTATGCATTAATGTGTGTGTCTCATATCCCCTCATGTTAAATGTATCCCCCAATTGACCACCTTGACCCAGTGAAAAGCAGGATATAAATACAGCTAAATAAACAGCTAAATAAATATCCTGAGAGGTTTCTAAAAAGGCAGAGAAATCAAGGTTATTCGCATTGATCACCATGTGCAACCCCCCACCCCCTCCATCTCATGTTCCAAGGAAATACTACCAGGTAGATAACACGTATAACTTAGACATATCAATTTCCTCAGAACTGGGGAGTTTAAGCACTTCAGAAAAATACTTCTTTAAACATCATTACTCAGAGGAAAGTCCCTGGGCATCGGAGTACAAAAAAAACAATTCTGCAAAGATCACTCAAAAAGGGAACACAGTTGGGTGTCCACAGACACTTCTGCTGTTCAGTCATGTTCAGATAATACTGCACCTGTCCGACCATCTTAAAGAATTGTACCTGTCCACTGACTGTAATTTTAAGCTTGGCTAGGTAAAGCATCACATATGCAGTCCTTTTCCACTACAGCTCCTCCTTGACATCAAAGGTTCCTGTAGCTGCCTCTAAAATTCCTCCAAGAAGTCTTCGACTATGTGTACACGAGAGTCCTGATAGATCAGAGTTCCAGTCTTGCAAGCCGCTCCATAATGCTTACCTCAGAGTCACCGGGGCACTTGCTTTCGCTCAAGACAATCCACTCTGCAACCAACAGCAGGGACAGGGGCTATTTATTTACAGAAATATGCTTGACTGCCTTTCAAAGCCTATCAAGGCAATTTACAGAATTAAAAAATAGAAAGATTAAAAAAAAAAAGAAAAAGGAAAATAAAACAAAGGTAACAAATGAGACACAAGCATAGAACAAGTTTTGACTGCTTTCATGAGTGTGCCGGACAACCTTCTAGGAGGGAAGCAGGGTTTTTTTTGTAGACAACTGGCCCCTTGACCTCTGACATTTGGTTTCTAAAAGTCATCCGACTAGAATATCATCTTCATCTATTCAAAGTTCCACCAACTTGCCCATTAAGAGTATCATGGTCAAACTCACTACATCAGGAAATACTTACCAAGGAGCTCTCTTCTCTCTTAAAGTCCAATGCAGTCATCTCTGTTCCAAGAGAAAGAGGACAAGGATTCTACTCCAAGTATTTCCCAATCAGAAAAAAGACTGAGGGATTCCATCTGATCCTAGGCTTAAGGGCCTTCAAGCTTCTAGTTCTAAAAAGGTATGATGGTTCCCCTGGTCACCTTCATTCTCTCTCTCCAAAAAAGGATTTTAAGGATGCTTATATTCACATAGAGACATTGCAGCTACCAGGAAGCATCTCAGATTGCTAATAGGGAAACGTCACTTCCAACACTGTGTCCTGCATTTTGGCCTCATATAAGCTACTTGAATATTCACAAATGGGGTCATTCCGAGCCGCTTTTAAAAGGATGGATGTCCGGGTTAGGTCGAAACCATATCCCCTGCCCAGAGCTCCCCGCATGTACATAGGAGATGTACGGGGAGCTCCGGATGGAGGCGGGAGGGGGTGGGCCGAGGGAGGAGCGAGGGTGGGTGGTGGTGGGCGGGGATACGACCCCAGACGTACAGGGCCGATCCTGAGGTTGGCCCTGTACATCCGGGGTCGCCAACATGGACAGGGGACATATTCCACCTTGGAAGTGGAATAAGTCCCCCTGGATGTCTGCGGATGGCAGCGCACGGCCAGGTCAGTGGGGCGAGGGGGTGCAGGAGCTTTCCCACAGCCTGAAATTGCCTTTGGAAGGCCACATCAGGGGTCGGGCTTCAGAGAATGAACTCTGTGGTGGCGGCCGGGGATCACGGCTCCTTAATGGAGCCGTGGTGCCATGGCAACAGGATGCCATGGCACTGCAGCCCCATTCAGGAGCCAGGGCAGGTCCGTGTGGGGACTCTTGGATGTCCGGTGGCACAGAATCGGGGGATGGCCTGCCCGTCTAGACCAGATTCTTATCCCGCGGGAACGTCTAGCTCCTGCGGACTCAGAATCTGGGACTAGACTGGCCCATCCAGATCCTGGACATCCGGGCAGGCAGGATGTTCCCCCTTCGGAATCGGGCCCAAAGTATCTTGCTGTAGTAAAGGTATATCTATGCAGACAGGGAGTGGACGTTTTTCCCTATCCAGGCAATTGGCTAGTCAAGAGTACATCTCAATAAGACCTCAAAGATCCGTACACATCACCATACAGGTACTGGAGATATTAAGGTTTGTCATAAATTATCCCAAGTTTCAGTTAAGTTCTCCAACTCAGTTGCTATTTATACTATCGATGTTAAATTCTATTGACTTCTATTTTGTAAACCGCTTTGTCGCTACCTGCTAAAGGCGGTATATCAAATGTTCATATAAACCATAAACCATAAACTATAATCTCTGGGGACAGTAAACATTAACAGGAAAATTTAGGAAACTCATAGACACATTTTCCATAAATTCCAGTTTTTGATGTATAATCCAATTGTCTTTAATTTCAGATAACCTGGGACATTTAATTTCCCTGTCTTACACCACATGATTTCTTTATAATAATAATTCTGTTTTCAAATTCTTCAAGCTTGCATACGGCATCATTGGTACATGCACTCAACTGAGAAACAGTTCAGGCCATCGGGTCTTGACACAACATTACAAATATCCGTAAGCAAATCATCAGCAACAGGTCTGTCTTTGGGATGCAAGGAAAGCGACTGCCAAAGAAAATCAACAATTTTAGCAATGCAAGAAACTTAACAGCCGAAGACGAGGGAAAATGAGCCAGCAGTGACTCTGCCAAGGCATTTGCAGGACCCTCTAGTAGCGAGCCAACTTCCAGGCTGCCTAGAGAGAGCTTGGGCTGCAGGAATAGGATTCTACTTTCAGGACTCAAGGAGGGGCACTTTATGCCTTTTCTATGCTTCAGCTGCACAAATGTTTGTGTCTGATTCAACCAAAAATATACTCAGCAATAGTCCCTATGCTACAAAAACACAGATTTCTTGTCTGAAAAACTGTAATCAACAGGAAACACCTAAATTATGAAATCATATATAATACCGTGTAAAAATATTCACATCTTTGTGCATTTCTCACATTCTGCTCCCTAAAAATACAATCCAAAATGCATTAAAGTATGAGTTGGTTTCACTGATTTACACAACATACTTTCAATGTGAAAGAACAACTATAGAAATATTCAAAAACTAAAGATAAGAAACCAAAAGTCTTGATTACATAGCAAAGACATTAAGACACTGAGATAACCATGCACTCATAACCATTCTCATCCTTGACAATAACGCTCATAACAATGATCATGCAATTAAAGAGGCTGTAGCTGTATTTTATATCCAAAACCCAAACCACATTTGTATCCTTTACTTTGACCTATTTTAAAGAGCTCCAGAGCCAGCGGGCCACAATGAACGCAGCATGATCATTCTCTTGGCACTCTGATGGGCTTTTAACCATTTCAGTTCACTCCCTCATCTCCAGGACACGCCTCCCCACCCCCACCCCCACCCCCTGCCCACATCCCAGTAAGGATCCAATGGATGTTAATACCCTCCCCAATCAGAGACTGTTGCCTGATGCTGCCACTTGTGCAAGGTCAAGAGCACCTCTGACCCAGACTACTTGACCCTTGATCACCCTCAGCTTGCTCTTAGCGTAACAACTGGCTCAGTCTCACTTCTTCACATTAAATCTCAACTGCCAAGCATTAGACCAGTCTTCCAGCTTTTGTAGATCTTTGCTCATGTTCTCCACTCTCTCAGGGGAGTCCACTCTGTTGCAAATTTTCATGTCATCTGCAAAAAGACAGACTTTTCCATTCAGTCCTTCAGCAATATCACTCACCTGCTGTACATACCATCCATTCGCATCGCCCTGTTAGTATATTGCTACATGTTATATGCCTTTGTTGTATATACCAACATGTTCCCTGTAACTGTACTGCCTTTGCTATTAGTATTGACATGTTATATGCCCTTGTTTATTTGTCTTTACCCGTTCTCTGTATTTTTATTTTATTTATTTAGACAGTTTTGTATACCACCTTATCCTTCAATCAAAGCGGTCACAACACAATTGGGGGATACATTTAACACGCTGGGATATGAGACACATACACTAATACTTACAGGGAACATGGGCAATGGAGGGTTAAGTGGCTTGCCCAAGACCACAAGGAGCATCTGTGGGACTAGTAACCCCAGTCCTTCCAGCCCAAGGTTGCTGTCCTGTAGTGGGATTTGAACCTCCGACCTTCCGGCCTGAAGTACCTTGCCCCAACCACTAGGCTACTCCTCCCTCTGTAAACTGTACTGCCTCTGTTGTTTCTCCTGTAAACTGTTTGACTGGTAGAAAAACAGTATAACAAAACCAGTTAAATAAATAAATATATAGTAACATATTAACTTAGTAAATGACGGCAGATAAAGACCAGCATGGTCAATCTAGTCTGCCCAGCACGATGGCAAGAGTAGGTGCACCTGCCGCTCTGTGCAGGCCACCCCTCCCCACGTCCCTGTTTAGGGGTGAACCCACCACTCCATGCAGGACACCCCTATTTGTTGAGAAATTAGATGGTTCAGTTTATTTTGATTTTATCCTGTTACTGTAAAGCAGGGTCACCAACCTGCGGCCCGCGGGCCGCATGCGGCCCACGAGGTCCCTTTGTGCGGCCCGCGAGGCTCTACCCCAGTTAACATTACGTGCGGCCCGCCAAGGATTCCCGTCATTGTATCTGCGGCCCGCGGCATGACTGTGAAGTGACTTTGCAAAAGTGCACTTTGTGCACAAAATATCTGCATTTAGGAACTTTTACAACGCAACCAATAGCCTATTTTTGAAAAGTACACAACTGCAGCATCTCCGCAATGCCACACACTGCACTTTTTTTCCACCAGCTGCACCAACCTATTTTAAGGACCTGCCTGCAGGTGGAGAGCTACCGAGAAAGGCGGGGCAAACCGTGCCGATTGGACCTATGGAGGCGGCTCGTTGACGCCAGGCGCCCTCTGATTGGTCATTCTTCGAGGATGCTCTAGAACTGGCAGCCTCTCCATTCTGGATGGTAGCGGAGGGTGGGGAACGAAGGATATGAAGATGGAGCAAGAGGGGAACGTGGGATAATGCCCCACTGCATTAGGAAAGTCGCTGGTGTGGGTGGTTGTCAGTGCCTGAAAGACGCCTCCCCCCTTTGCTCTTTTCAGCAGCGTTTGCAGGTAGATTTTTCTTCCCTCAATTTCACCGCCCTCCTCCTGCATCTGGGAGCCTCACAGCGGCCGGCGAGTAACCGGCTCCCTCCGACTTCCCGCGGCCCCGCGCTCCTGACATTACAGGCGGAGGTTTGAGTGAGTTACTTGCGCTGCCCTTTTCCCTTCTCGTTGTGCGCAGCCTTCCTTCATGGTTAAAGATCATCTCGACCGCTCGTTGGCGCACTCCGCAAAGAAAACGACCACACCGCTTGGAGAACCCAGGTACTCCCACACAGCATGCCACCACTCCTAGCCCCCATCTATCTCCTAACACCCCTCCTAATCCTCCACCCCCACTCAGCCAAACCCTGCAACCCCCTCTGCCCAGACACCACAACAGCTCAACCCACGAGCACCCACAATCATACACACAACCATGCACACAAGCACACACACTCACCTTGCACACCAACCTGCACCACTGACCCCACAAACCACCACCACCTCTCCATTTCACTCATAAACGCCCGCTCAGTTAGGAATAAATATCACATGCTCCAGGACCTGATCACAACAGATAAGATTGACATCCTCTGTGTAACGGAAACCTGGCTAACAGACCACGACACCGGTGATGGCCCCCCTCCCCTTGATTTTATTTATTTTATTTATTTAACATTTCTTATATACCGCCTTTCATGATATCAAGGCGGTTTACATTGAACAAACTGAAATTACATTGAACAGGGCATTATAACTTGGAGATAACTATTTTACAGGGAACATGGGCTATGGAGGGTTAAGTGACTTGCCCAAGACCACAAGGAGCACCTGTGGGACTAGAAACCCCAGTCCTTCCGGCCCAAGGTTGCTGTCCTCTAGTGGGATTTGAACCCCCGACCTTCCGGCCTGAAGTACCTTGCCCCAACCACTAGGCCACTCCTCCCCTCCCTTGTTATGTGTTACACCGCTTTGACCCGGTGAAAAGCGGGACATAAATACAGTTAAATAAATTAAATAAATAAATAAAATAAATAAATAAATTAGAGGACCAATCAGCAATAAGGCTTAAACTTTGTTTCTGTTTTTGCAGCTATTAATAGAATTCCTGTTCTCTTTTTTCCCCATGGCTTCCCCCATGAACAAGAAGCGCAAGCTCAGTGATGAGAACTGCGGCTTCAGCCCTGAGTGGAACAAGCTCTTCTTCACGCTGCACAAGGATCGTGCGCTGTGTGTCATCTGTCAGAAGACCGTTGGCGTTCTGAAGGACTACAATGTGAAGCGCCACTTCGAGTCCGTCCACCCAGAGTACGCCAAGATGGATGCAGTCAAGAAGAAGCAGGAGTTTACCCGCGTGTCGTCTGCGCTCCAACGCCAGTCTGCTCTCTTTGTGAAGAGCGTGACAGCCGCCCAGACTGCAGCCGCCAGCAACACCACAGCTAGCTACCGCGTTGCCTACCTCGCCGCAACTTGTTAAATTAAATTAAAGGTGATCAGCCATTGTTTTCATAATTTTGCGTTTGTTGTTTTTTTTCGTGGGGGCGGGGAGAAGGGGGGGTGTGGCCCGCGAGGCTCCCGGTAGTCGGCTGTGCGGCCCGCGGCCCTCTGGAGGTTGGTGACCCCAGCTGTAAAGGGATCCACTGTTTCTGGCCCATGCCATTTTGAATTCTGTCACTGTGTTTGCCCCCACCACTTCCATCGGGAGGGCATTCCAAGCATCCACCACCCTTTCTGTGAAAAAGTATTTTCTGACATTGCCTTTCAATTTACCACCTTGCAGCTTCCTGTTATGCCCTCTAGTTTTACAGCTTCCCCGTCTTTGGAAGAGGTTTGTTTGTTCATTACTTCCATTTAAGTATTTAAAGATCTGAATCATATCTCCCCTGTCCCTCCTCTCCTCCAAAGTGTACATGTTTAGGTCTTCAAGTCTCTTCTCATAAGGCTTCTGTCGCAGGCTCCAAGTCATTTTGGTCGACTTCCTCTGAACAGTTTCCAGTCTTTTTACATCCTTTGCAAGATACGTTCTCCAAAACTGAACACAGTATTCCAAGTGAGGCCTCACCAGTGACTTGTACAGTGGCATAAGTACCTCTTCCTTTCTGCTGGTGATTCCTCTTTGTATGCAGCCCAACATTCTCCTGGCTTTTGCCACCGCCTTGTCGCACTGTTTTGCCACCTTGAGATCTTCAGAAATAATCACACCAAGGTCTTTCTCTTGATCCGTGCACACCAACCACTTGCCCCCTATCACGTACATTTCCCTTGGATTTCTAATACCCAAGTGCATGATTTTGCACTTTTTTGCATTAAATCTTAATTGCCAAGCATTAGACCATTCTTCCAGCTTTTGTAGATCTTTCCTCATGTTAACCACTCCCTCGGGGGAGTCCACTCTGTCGCAAAGTTTTGTGTCATCTGCAAAAAGACTGACTTTTCCACTCAGTCCTTCAGCAATATCACTCACAAATACATTGAACAGTGCCAGACCCAGAACCGACCCCTGGAGCACTCTGCTAATCTACTTCCCTTCATCAGAGCGAGCTCCATTTACCATCACCCTCTGTCGTCTATAAGTCAAACAATTTCTGATCCAATTTACCATCTTAGGATCCATCCTCAAGCTACTGAGTTTATTGATAAGCCTCCTATGAGGAACAGTATCAAAGGCTTTGCTGAAATCCAGGTAGATGACATCCATCACATGCCCCTGATCTAGCTCCCTGGTCCCCCGGTCAAAGAACTCAATCAGATTTGTTTGGCAAGATTGTCCTTCGGTAAAACCATGTTGCCTCGGGTCTTGCAAGCTGTTGGTTTTGAGAAAGTTCACTATTCGCTCTTTCAGGAGCACCTCCATTACTTTTCCTGCCACCGAGGTAAGACTCACGAGCCTGTAGTTTGACACTTCTTCCCTGACACCACTTTTGTGTAGAGGTATGACATCAACCGTTCTCCAGTCCTGAGGAACCACTCCTGTTTCCAAGGATCTATTGAAAAGATCCTTTAACAGTCCTGCAAGAACCTCTCTGAGCTCTTTCAGTATCCTGGGATGTATCCCATCCAGTCCCATGGCCTTGTCCACTTTCAGTTTTTCAAGTTGTTCTAACACATCAACTTCTGTGAATGATGTGGTATCTACTTCATTCCCATTTTTATATTTGGGAGTCACAGGTGGTCCTTCTCCAGGACTTTCTTTAGTAAAAACACAGCAGAAGTATTTGCTTAGCAATTTCGCTTTTTCAATGTCACTTTCCAAGAGTCCGTTCACAGCACTTCTGAGTCCTGCAATTCCATCTCTGATCTTCTTCCTTTCCTGAATATACCTGAAGAAGGTTTTGTCGCCACACTTAACATCTTTAGCCCTCTTTTCCTCTGCCTTTGATTTTGCTAGCCTTATTTCTCTCTTTGTCTCTTTGAGTTTGATCCTGTATTCATTTCTGTGTTCCTCTGTTTGCGAGCTTTTGAATTTTGGGAAAGCTGTGTTTTTTGCCTTTATTTGAGCAGCCACTTCTTTGGAAAACCAAATAGGTTTTCTTCTCCTCTTGTTTTTGTTTACTTTTGCTACATATTTATTTGTTGCCCATTTTATTGCCACCTTTGGTTTAGCCCATAGCAATTCTACTTCCCTTATCTCCTTCCACTCTGTCAGCTCCTCCTTTAGGTACTCGGCCATTTTATTGAAGTCAGTGTTTTTGAAGTTTAGGACTTTGAGCTTATTATGATTGGCCTGTACCATGGCTTTTATCTCAAACCACACCGTGTGATGATCGCTGCTGCTCACAGGGGCACTCATGCAGACATTCGACACACTATCACCGTTGGTAAGCACTAAATCCAGCGTTGAGCTTTCTCTGGTTGGTTCCATCACCATTTGTCTAAGTAACGCATCTTGGAGAGCATCCACGATTTTTTTGCTTCTTTCCAGATTTGCAGAAGGAGTAATCCAATCCACATCAGGTAGATTATAGTCACCCAATATGATTGCTTCCCCGTTTGTGGCTATCTTGGCAATATCTGTAATCAATTTGTTATCTATCTCTTCAATTTGTGTCGGAGGTCTGTAGACTACAGCAGTATGGATGACAGGGCCATCTCCTCTTTCCAACCTAATCCAGAGCGCTTCTTCTTTTCCCCATGCCCCCTGCATTTTAGTAGTTTTAATATTGCTTTTGACATACAAGGCTACTCCTCCTCCTCTTCCATTTTCTCTGTCTCTTCTGAATAGATTATAGCCAGGTATGGCTATATCCCAATCATGTGATTCATTTAGCCATGTTTCTGTAATGAATCAAAACAAAAAAATCCCAAAATAGGGTCAGAAAAATGTCAAACAAAAGCAGACCCTAGATACAGTCCCAATAAATATTTATCCTTCTTTTTGTCAGATCACAACCAAGGAGATTATGCTTAAATCCCCAAATGATGGAATCCCTTTTATTCAAACAAGTTCCTTGTTGTGTAAAGAAACCAAATTCAATATTAGTAATAACGTGTCTCAAAAGCAGAAACAGCCAAACTTATCTTAAAATGATGACAAAGCTCAGTCCAAATAGCATTCCAGACAGCACGTAGAAACAGCCAACTTGTCTTGAAACGATGACTCAGTCCAAATAGCATTCCAGACAGCACGACGTATACGTTTCGGGGCAATGAAAACCCCTGTATCAAGTGCTTCTTTGCAATGACGACAGCAGACAGCCTTTCTTCACAGAATGTGGATGAGCGTCCTTTTGGAACCAACCAGAGAAAGCTCAACGCTGGATTTAGTGATGTTTCTGTAATGGCCACAATGTCCAAATCCATTTCCACCATTAGGGCTTCCAGGTCCGGAACTTTGTTGGCTAAGCTTCGAGCATTTGTGCTCATTGCTTTCCAGCATTTAACTGGCTTGTGTGTATTTAGCATCAATTTTGTTCTGCCTACATCTTCCCACTTGTTTTTGATGTGTGGTTTAAAAGTGTGGCTGTTTCTGATTTTAATCTGCTTTTGCAGGGGGTGACGTCCAGAGCTTGACCTTCTACATCCGTCACCCCCTTTTTCTAGTTTTCTAGCTTTGTGTCCTGCAGACACCTGGTTGAATCTGGGCTCCACAGCTTCTCATACAAACAGATAAGCTTATAACTCTGTATCTTAATAAGCTTGCAGCTTGGTATCTCTTACCTATTTTCTTACCTATCCTGTTGGTTGTGTAGCTGATATATAATATTTAACTGCTGTTGTTTAGCTAAGTTAACTGCTGGTTTTACATTCACTTCTGGGAATAATCTGTCTGCTTGCATTCCTTGGGTAGCCCTCCAAGCAGAAATCTAAAGGTGCCTTGGGTTCAGGTAAGGCCTGCTGGCCAAGGACACTTAGGTTCCCATCCCCCCACCCCTTGCCCCACCCACTCCCGGGCTGCATTGCTTATATAGCGGTCATATACGTTGACATCTATCCTCTTAATTCGACCACACATGTCTTGTATTCAGTGCAATAATTGTGGTGCCTTCATTCTGAGATGAATCATCTGGAACCTAAGAGCTTGCCCTATATGCCTCAAGTTGGCGGCCATACAAAATGAATTGACTCTATTAAGGGAAGAAGTAGCTGCAATGAAACGCACCTCTTCTAGGATACAAACCAAACATAGTCCTCCGCCGCTCCCACAGAGACTCAAACATCCCAGGAACAAATGGATCACAGTGGGCTCTGGTAGACTACGTCCGGTAATGCAGAAACACCCTGTACATCAAGAGATATCACTGCATAGTGCCTTCTCTGCTTTGGTTAATGAGGATGCCCAAGCCAGGGAAGCTCAAGGGCCCTTAAATAAGACAGTCAATGCCTAATCTCCTGATAAAGCACCAATTATGAAAAGAGACTCAAGGAACAGAAAACTACTACTACTTTGTGATTCTATCATCAGAGGCACCAACTTGGAAATACAGTTCAAAGGAGAGAAGTTAGTCAAATGCCACCCAGGCTCTTCATCTAGCAAGAATACAAACCAAATTGTTGATGTACTTAGCGCTGAAAGTGAGCACTCCAAAATTGATGTTATCATCCACTTGGGTACAAATGACCTGGCTAGAAACAGTGCCACTACAGTTCAAAGGGACTTTCAAACTCTGGGGAAGAAACTGAAGCCCATTGTTAACACTGTAGCATTCTCAGAAGTTCTACCTGTTCTTGGTAAGGGGGCAGAAAGGCTAAATCGCATAAACAATTTTAACGCATGGCTCCAAACCTGGTGCAAAGAGGAAGGATCCAGATTTATAGGCAACTGGGGAAACAGATGGACCAACAAGAGACTATCCTGTGCTGATGGACTACATCTCTCTGTCGCAGGGAGAAGAATCCTAAGTGAAAAATTCATCCAGTATGCGGATACACATTTAAACTAGAAAAAGGGGGTGACGGATGGAGAAGGTCAAGTTCTGGATGTCACTCCCTGCAAAAGCAGAACATCAGAAACAGCCACACTTTTAAACCGCATATCAAAAACAAGTGGGAAGAAGTAGACAGAACAAAATCAATGCAAAATGCACACAAGCCAGTTAAATCCTGGAAAGCAATGAGCACAAATGCTCGAAGCTTATCCAATACAGTTTCAGACCTGGAAGCCCTAATGGTGGAAATGGACTTGGACATTGTGGCCATTACAGAAACATGGTTTAATGAATCACTTGATTGGGATCTAGCCATAGCTGGCTATAATCTATTCAGAAGAGACAGAGAAAATGTAAGAGGAGGAGGAGTAGCCTTGTATGTCAAAAGCAATATTAAAGCTACTGAAATGCAGGGGGCATGGGGAAAAGAAGAAGCGCTCTGGGTTGTGTTGGAAAGAGGAGATGGCACTGTCATCCATACTGCTGTAGTCTACAGACCTCCAACTCAAATCGAAGAGCCAGATAATGAATTGATTATAGACATTGTCAAAATAGCCACAAAGGGGGAAGCAATCATATTGGGTGACTTTAATATACCCGATGTGGATTGGATTACTCCTTCTGCAAATCTGGAAAGAAGCAAAAAAATTGTGGATGCTCTGAAATGGTGATGGAACCAACAAGGGAAAGCTCAACGCTGGATTCAGTCCTCACCAACGGTGATAGCATGTCGAATGTCTGGGTGGGTGCACCTGTGAGCAGCAGCGATCATCACACGGTGTGGTTTGAGATAAAAACCAAGGTGCAGTCCAACTATAGCAAGCTCAAAGTCCTAAACTTCAAAAACACTGACTTCAATAAAATGGCCAAGTACCTAAAGGAGGAGTTGGCAGGGTGGACGGAGATAAGGGAAGTGGAATTGTAATGGGCTAAACTAAAGGTGGCAATAAAAGGGGCAACGGATAAATATGTAAGAAAAGTAAATAAAAACAAAAGGAGAAGGACACCTATTTGGTTTTCCAAAGAAGTGGCTGCTCAAATAAAGGCAAAAAACACAGCTTTTACAAAGTACAAAAGCTTGCAAACAGAGGAACACAGAAATGAATACAGGATCAAACTCAAAGAGACAAAAAGAGAAATAAGGATAGCAAAATCAAAGGCAGAGGAAAAGATGGCTAAAGATGTTAAGGGTGGCGACAAAACTTTCTTCAGGTATAGTCGGGAAAGGAAGATCAGAGGTGGAATCGCAGGACTCAGAAATGCTGGGAATGGACTCGTGGAAAGGGACATTGAAAACGTGGAATTGCTAAACAAATACTTCTGCTCTGTTTTCTAAAGAAAATAAGGACCACCTGTGACTCCCAAATATAAAGATGAGAATAAAGTAGATACCACACCATTCACAGAAGATGATGTGTTAGAACAACTTGCGAAACTGAAACTGGACAAAGCCATGGGACCAGATGGGATACATCCCAGGATACTGAAAGAGCTCAGAAAGGTTCTTGCAAGGCCATTAAAGGATGTTTTCAACAGTTCCTTGGAAACAGGAGTAGTTCCTCAGGACTGGAGAATGGCTGATGTCGTACCTCTACACAAAAGTGGTGACAGGGAAGAAGTGTCAAACTACAGGCCCGTGAGCCGTACCTGGGTGGCGGGAAAAGTAATGGAGGTGCTTCTGAAGGAGTGAATAGTGAACTTTCTCAAAACCAACAGGTTGCAAGATCCGAGGCAACATGGTTTTACCAAAGGACGATCTTGCCAAACAAATCTGATTGAGTTCTTTGACTGGGTGACCAGAGAACTAGATCAGGGGCATGCGACGGATGTCATTTACCTGGATTTCAGCAAAGCCTTTGATACTGTTCCTCATACGAGGCTTATCAATAAACTCAGTAGTTTGGGGATGGGTCCCAAGGTGGTAAACTGGATCAGAAAGTGGTTGACTGATAGACGACAGAAGGTGATGGTAAATGGAGCTCACTCGGAGGAAAGGAAGGTGATTAGCGGGGTGCCCCAGGGTTCGGTCCTGGGCTCAGCACTGTTCAATGTATTTGTGAGTGATATTGCTGAAAGACTGAATGGAAAGGTCTGTCTTTTTGCATATGACACAAAAATTTGCAACAGAGTGGACTCCCCCGAGGGAGTCCTTAACATGAGAAAAGATCTACAAAAGCTGGAAGAATGCTTGGCAATTAAGATTTAATGCAAAGAAGTGCAGAGTCATGCACTTGGGTAGCAGAAACCCAAGAGAAATGTACACGATAGGGGGCGAGAGGTTGGTGTGCACGAATCAGGAAAAAGACCTTGGTGTGATTATTTCTGTAGATCTCAAGGTGGCAAAGCAGTGCGACAAGGCGGTGGCAAAAGGCAAGAGGATGTTGGGCTGTATACAAAGAGGAATTACCAGCAGAAAGAAAGAGGTTCTAATGCCACTGTATAAGTCACTGGTGAGTACTCACTTGGAATACTGTGTTCAGTTTTGGAGACCGTATCTTGCAAAGGATGTACAAAGAATGGAAACTGTTCAGAGGAAGGCGACCAAAATGATTTGGAGCCTGCATCAGAAGCCTTATGAGAAGAGACTTGAAGACCTAAATATGTGCACTTTGGAGAAGAGGAGGGATAGGGCAGATATGATTCAGACCTTTAAATACTTACGGAGAAATAATGAACAAACAAACCTCTTCCAAAGACAGGGAAGCTGTAAAACTAGAGGGCATAACATGAAGCTGCAAGATGGAAAATTGAAAGGCAATATCAGGAAATACTTTTTCACTGAGAGGGTGGTGGATGCTTGGAATGCCCTGCCGATGAAGGTGGTGGGGGGAAAATACATTGACAGAATTCAAAATCGCATGGGACAGACACAATGGATCCATTTATAGCAACAAAATAAAATCAAAATAAACTGAACCTTCTAACTTCTCAACAAATAGGGGTGTTCTGCATGGAGCGGTGGGTTCACCCCTAAACAAAGACATGGGGAGGGGTGGCCTGCACAGAGTGGCACCTACTCCTGCCATCTTACTGGGCAGAGTAGATGGACCATACTGGTCTTTATCTGCCGTCATTTACTATGTTACTATGTTATTATGTAAATGCATATCCACATATTGCTTGAATTTTTCACTTAAGATTCTTTTCTCTGCGACAGAGAGATGTAGTCCATCAGCACAGTATAGTCTCTTGTTCCATCTGTTACCCCAGTCGCCAATAAATCTGAATCCTTCTTGTTTGCACCAGGTCTGGAGTCATGTATTAAAGCTGTTAATGCGATGCAGCCTTTTTGCCCCCTTACCGAGCACAGTTAGAACCTCTGAGAATACAACAATGTTAACAATGGGCTTGAGTTTCTCTCCCAGAGATTGGAAGTCCTTTTGGACTGTAGAGGCACTGTTTCTAGACAGGTCATTTGTGCCCAAGTGGATAACAACATCAAGTTTGGAGTGTTCATTTTCTGCGCTAAGTACTTCAACAATGTGGTTTGTATTCCTTGCTGGCTGAAGAGCCTGGGAGGCACTTGACTATCTTCCCTCGTTTGAACTGTGTTCCCAAGTTGGTGCCACTGATGATGGAATCACCAAGTAGTAGTAGTTTGCTGTTTGGTGAGGTTTTCTTCATATTTGGTCCTTTAGCAGGAGATTTGGCATTGTCTGTCTCATTTAAGGGCCCTTCAGTTTCTTTGGATTGGGCATCCTCATTCAATCAATAAATGTTACAAAAGGTTGACTGGACTAGCCAATCAGCCTCTCCCATAATTCTTCACAACCCCTTGACTCAGTACTTGGTGGGAGCCCCTTTTGCAGCAATTTCAGTGATGTGTTGCT
Organism: Ichthyophis bannanicus; assembly: GCA_033557465.1. Lineage (NCBI taxonomy): Eukaryota > Metazoa > Chordata > Amphibia > Gymnophiona > Ichthyophiidae > Ichthyophis > Ichthyophis bannanicus. The sequence continues at coordinate 869,304,261 of CM066033.1, forward strand.
CAGAATAACTGCTCACCAAATTTGCATACCAAGATTATGCCATTTTTGCCTATTCTTCTGCTGAGGCTCTTTAAAATTGGCAAGGGATCATCTGTGGACTTCAGTCTTCAAGTTTTGCTACACAATTTCTATTGGATTCAGGTCTGGGCTTTGTCTGTGCCACTTGGGGACATTCACTTTCTCTTTGCTGAGCTGCTGTTTCATTGCTTTTGCTTTGTGCTTAGGCTCACTGTCCTGCTGAAAGGTGGATCTTCTCCCTAGTCTTTGGCCTGCAGCAGACTGTAACAGGTTTTCCTCCAAGATCGGCCTGTACTTTGTGCCATCCATCTATCTCTTGTTTTTCACAAGCCTCCCTGTAGCTGTTGCTGCAAAGCATTCCTACAACATAATGCTGCCGCCATCATACTTTACTGGGGGGATGGCGATAGCAGACTAATTTTCCACGCATTAAGACCATCAAGACCATAAGACTTCTCCCACATGCTCACAGTGTCCTGTTCCTCTTGCAACATACAGTAACATATGGCTATTCTTCTCAGTGGCTTCCTTCCTACTGCCCTCTTATGCAGGCCAGACTCAGTCTCTGTAGTTCCTTTAAAGCAATTTGAGACATCACAGGGCTTTCTTCAGCAGTTTTCTTAACCCAAAGCTACTGACATTGGAGGGACAGCCTGTTGGAGGCAGTGACTCCATGGTACCAAACTTTCCAACTTTATAATGATGGACCAGATGGTGGCCGAAGAGGGAGTCAAATGCATTGACATTTTCTTAAAGTTTACCCCCAGTCTTTATCTTTGGATAACTTTTTTTCAGACTTCTGTGAGTAGTTCTGAATTCGTCATGTTTATACCCTTGCCTCATATTCAGTTTGTACAATGAGAAACAGCTTGATTCTTCACCCGGGAGTATTCAGAATAGCTCAGTTACTGTGACTGGACTCTATTTAAGTTGCCATGGGCTTTGTTAAGGAAATGTTTGAAGACAGAGCTAATTTGGGTTTGCTAGATGACAAAGGATGCAAAGACTTACGCAATCAAGACATTTGGGTTGTTATTCTTAATTACTTTTTGAATGTTCCTGCAATTGCTCCTTCCATATTGAAAGTGTAATGCATGTTGTGTTGTGACTGTGTTTTTCAGACAGCAAAATGTGAAACGCCACAAGGGTGTGAAGACTTTTGCAAACCACTGTAGATATTGTAAAACATGCTTATAATGGGATTATTTTAGTACTTAAATGATTTTCTTATTTCTGTGCTCACCTGACTCACCACTTCTTCCCCTACCCTTTGGGTGTTCCATGTACGTGTGAAGGTGATAATGCTTAGTATACTTCAAAGACCCATTAACTAAAACTAGAGGTACTGGGCTCATAATTAGATATGTTAATTGTGAATAAATTCACTATCTATGTATTGTCTGATCTCCCAGTCAGGGCTAGCGTGATCCAATGAGTGAATTAGGCAGACATCTACAGCAGCAACATTCCTGGGGCGCCCATTGCCACCTCTGCCCCTCTCTGGGACCTGCAGGGGTGACGGCTATTTAAATGCCAATACAGTGTTTCTCCTAGGACAAGCAGGATGTGTCAGCCACACCTGGTGACGTCATCCGATGGCGCTGGGACGGAAGTGCTCTCTAGCTCATATTTCTGAGCATGTGTGAGGTGGTCCCACCTCCCCGGTCCGCCCCTAGCTCCACCAGTTTCTATTCTTCCGCCTTCGCCTCCAGACGGATTTTCCAGCTCTCATCTACCTCGGGCAAAACATCATGCCCAAACCTGGATTTAAAAACTGCCCGCTGTGCAAGCGGAAGATGAACATAGCAGATACTCACCAGAACTGCCTCAGATGCCTCGGGGCATCCCACAACGTGCAAGATTGCCTCTGCTGTGCCCGGATGTCCCCCCGAGCCCAGAAGCTTAGGGACTACTCATTGAAGGACCTTCTAACAACACCGGAGCAAGCTCCCCACTCCAGAGCACCGGAACGCAGTAAGTCCTCAAAGGGGAAAGCCCCTGCAAAGACCTCTCTCCGGGCGGCCAAAGGCTCTGCTGCTCCTCCCTCCTCGGGAACCTCTGTGCCTTCTACTTCGGCCCCTGCGGTGCTTCGGGGAAGCCCCCCCTCCACCAGCGGCTCCAGCGATCTGCCTTCCTGCAGTTCCAGTGTCCCTGTGCTGCAGCCAGAAAGCCTGCCCTCCTCCGCTAATTCTCCCGCTGATCGCCATCAACCACGCGGCTCAGGCAACCTCGGGCAAGATGGCGCCGCCCACGTGGCCCCGCCTGTCTCCGCCCACCGGGATTCCCCCTCTAACCCGATTGGCCAGAGCGGGTCAAGCATCATCGCTGACGTTGAGCTGCCTCTCCAGCGCCGCTCCTCCTCCTCCCAGGCCGGCGATCAAAGGGCTGCCTCTTCTGATGTTTCCCGCGCCGACAGACACCGCGCCGAGGGCCATCAGCACGGAGGGCGGAACAGGCATAGCAGGCATCACAAACGCCGCGCCGACAGCCGGGAGTCCCCCCGTCGGCGCGGAGACAGCGGCAGGAGTCACACTAGCAGCAAAAGACGCAGGAAGGACCGCCGCTCCCGATCCGGCAGTGACAGCACTGATGACAGGTCCAGCCGCAGAGACAGCAGACAATCCAGTGCCAGCAGGGGACATAGAAGCAGCAACTCCACAAGATCCACTACCTCAGAGGCTATTCTACAGCTACTAACTCGCCTGGTGCAGCAGACCGCCCCTCCAGGCCAGGAGAAGGCAGCTGCAGCCCCTTTGGATGTACAAATCTCCCCGGAACACGGGAACAGATCCCCTACTCCAGGCTCTCCTACCAGGGAACGGAGCCCTTCCCCTCTGCTGGGACCCGACTCCGGAGCGAGTGCGGAGGAGGAGGAGCATCCAGCTTCCCCTCCTTCCAGATCCACTCACAACGAGCAACAGGAGATGCAGACGCAGGTACCTGAGGACCTCACTTATCCAAAGTTTTTAAAGAAAGTGGTCGCAAAGCTTGGCCTCACCAAGGAGGAGGCCTCCGAGGAGAAGGATCCAGAGGTCATGAAGTACCTCAATGGCCCCAAGCCGGCTCTGGCTCTTCCTCTCCACCAGAAACTCAAGGACAAACAGTCCACCCTTTGGCAGTCCCCTGCCACGGGTCACGCCTGCGCCCGACGCCTGGACAACAAATACCTCCTGCTGACAGCACCTGGCTTCGATAAGCCTCAGCTGCCCCACCAATCCATAGTGGTAGCATCTGCGCTCAAGAGAACTAAGTCTTCACGCACACAGGCTGCCCACCCTCCAGGTCGGGATCCCAAGCTCCTCGACGACCTAGGACGTAAGGTATTCCAGGGAGCTATGCTGAACGCCAAAATCTCGGCGCATCAGTTCCAGCACGTGCTGTTCCAAGACGCCCTGCTAGCAGAACTCAAGAGCCAGATACTCACGCTCCCTAAGCAATCACAGCACGCAACCTCAGCCACGCTCCAAGAACTGGCCGAGTGCTCTAAGCACCTCATGAGCACGGCCTTCGACAATTTCGATACGGCCATCCGGACGTCGGGCACGGCCATCGCTGCTCGCCGATGGGCTTGGCTACGTGCTTCCGGCCTGTCTGACAACACACACGACAGGATCGCGGATGCACCCTGCCTCAGAGACTCCCTGTTCGGGGACAAGGTCGCTGACACTGTGAACGGCCTTAGAGAGGACTGCACCACTCTCAAAACTTTAGCGGCGGACGGACTCGAACGCCCTTCCTGGTCACAGAGAGGGAACTATTTTCGCAAACCCTTCTCCTCATCACGAAGATACTATGGGACCAGTAGACAGTGGCAGGCCCCAAAATTCAAACAGAATTACAGCAAATCGTCTTTTCAGAGACAACCGCAAAGAGACCGAAAACAGAAACAAGCGAACCCTCAGCAGGCGGGTAAGAACCCATCCTCCCTCTGACTATCTGCCCCTGCTGAAACCGAACGTCCCCTCGGGCCCACCGGTGGGAGGTCGCTTATCCAGCTTCCTGTCTGCCTGGCGGGAGATCACCACGGAACAGTGGGTCCTCCAGATCATTCAAGTGGGCTACCGCTTGCGGTTCTCTTCCCCACCGTGGCAGCGCTCGCAACCCACCAGCAAACCTCCTTTGCACCTGGAAGCCGACCTCTCGGAGCTCCTTCAGCAACTGATAAGGACACGGACTATCGAACGGGTTCCCCCCAAAGAATTAAACACTGGGTTCTACTCCCGGTACTTCCTTATTCGCAAGAAGTCCGGGGGCCTTCGCCCCATCCTGGATCTACGCAAGCTGAACAACTTCCTCGTGAAGGAGAAGTTCCGTATGTATTCCCTGAACTCCATCCTGCCCCTCATCAGAGCGGGGGACTGGATGGCAACCTTGGACTTACAGGACACGTATTCTCACGTACCTATCCACTCCTCTCACAGGAAATTCCTGAGATTCATAGCCATGGGTGTCCACTACCAGTACCGGGTGCTGCCCTTCGGACTCTCCCCTGCTCCCAGGGTCTTCACGAAGTGCGTAGCCGTGGTCACGGCGCACCTTCGCAGACAAGGGCTCGCCATCTTTCCCTACCTGGACGACTGGCTGATATCTGCACCCTCCGCTCCGGAACTTACTGCAGCAGTCCAGAAGACGACAACGCTGCTGGCCCAGCTGGGATTCTTACTCAACAAGAACAAGTCGCGATTGTATCCAACACAGCGCACGGAGTTCATCGGGGCAGTTATCGACACCACCTCATCCGAGGCCTTCCTCCCCGAGAGCCGCCAGGAGACTATCATCCACCTAGCCAGGAAGACAGCCGCCGCGAAACATACCAAGGCCCACGACATCCTACGCCTCCTGGGTCACATGGCAGCGACTACCTCAGTCCTGCCCCTCGCCAGACTGCACATGCGCACTCTCCAGTGGCACCTGCGCACGCACTGGAAACAACTGTCCCATCCACTCAACACTCTCATACCTTCTTCAGCAAAAGTAAACCAGAGCCTACGCTGGTGGACGTCTCCTGCCAATCTCTCCGCGGGCAAGAGCCTACAGCCCGGCGGCTACCAACTCATCTTGACCACGGACGCCTCCACCACTGGGTGGGGAGCTCACCTGCTGCAACTCAGCACTCAAGGAGCTTGGTCCAGAAGAGAGCAATCCCTCCACATCAATGTGCTCGAGCTCCGGGCGGTCAAGTATGCACTACAGACCTTCATGCCCCACCTCGCGGGGAAGACAATCTTGATTCAAACCGACAACCAGGTGGCAATGTTCTACCTCAACAAGCAAGGGGGCACAGGCTCTCGCCCTCTCTGCAGGGAAGCTCTCGAGATATGGTTTTTGGCCCTGGCACACAACTGCCTGCTACAAGCGACTTACCTGCCCGGGGAGCAGAACACACTAGCGGACAAGCTGAGCAGACAACTCCTACCGCACGAGTGGACACTTCACGAGGAAGTGGCGCAGTCCATCTTTCGACGTTGGGGGAGTCCTCGGATCGACCTCTTCGCCACCGAAGCCAATTCCAGATGCCCCCTATTCTGCTCGAAACGCCCCTCCTCCCGGAGGTTGGCCTCCGATGCGTTCGCAGTGCCGTGGGGGGAAGGGAAGCTGGCCTACGCTTTCCCCCCAACCCCCCTCCTGACAGCCACCATTCAGCGCATCATCAGCGACAAGGCGCACATCATCCTGATTGCGCCCCACTGGCCACGGCAGATGTGGTTCTCCCGGCTGCTGCAGCTCTCACAGGAGCCTCCCATCCGCTTACCGCTGAGACCGGACCTGCTCACCCATAACGACGGCAAGACCTGGCACCCCAATCTCCAGACCCTTGCATTGACAGCCTGGAGGCTGAAAGGGTAAGCCTCCGCGACCTCCACCTGCCCGCTGATGTGCAGCGTATAATGCTGGCATCCAGGAGACCGTCAACCCGAAAGTCTTACAGCCTCAAGTGGAAACGCTTCAGTATCTGGTGTGCAGGACAAGGCATTCCTCCCGCCTCTTGCCCCATTCCCTGGGTACTGCATTACCTCTCCACCCTCTTCAGCCAAGGCTTAAAACCGCAGTCCATCAAGATACACCTCGCTGCCATTGCATCCCTGCATCTCCTACACAGCGACTCACCCAAGGGCTCCATGGCCTCCCTTCCCATCGTGTCCCGCTTCATGAGAGGCCTCCGAAACCTGCAGCCCCCGGTTCAGAAACCGGTTCCCTCCTGGGACCTCAGCATTGTCCTCCAGCAGCTGACACAAGAGCCTTTCGAGCCCATGCTCTCCGCTGCCGAGAAATTTCTCACCTGGAAGACCCTCTTCCTCATCGCCATCACATCTGCAAGGAGGGTCAGTGAGCTACAGGCCCTGGTGGCTCACCCACCGTACACCAAGATTTACCACAACAGAGCATCCCTTCGGACACACCCCAAGTTTGTCCCCAAGGTCGCCTCTGCCTTCCACGTCAACCAGTCGGTGGAGCTGCCCTCCTTCTTCCCGGGCCCCCACGGGTCCCCCGAAGAGCTACGCCTCCATTCTCTGAACTGCGTCCGAGCCCTGCGCATCTACATCGACAGGACAGCCCCCATTCGTCTAGGGGCCCAACTCTTTGTGTCCTTCGACCCCAACAGACCGGGGAGACCCGTCACCAAGCACACGCTCTCCCACTGGATCTCCGACTGTGTCACCTACTGCCTACAAAGGGCCGGCGAGCAACCGGCAAACAAGGCTAGCGCACACCAACTCCGCGCACTGGCCACCTCCCTCGCCAACGCTCAGGAAGTCCCAGTAAGCGAGATCTGCAAAGCGGCAACCTGGTCCTCGCACCTCACCTTCCAGAAACACTACTGCCTAGACCTACAGGCAGAAGCGGACAGCTCATTCGGCCGAGCAGTCCTATCTGCGGCAGCAGGGCCTCCTTGCACTAACCCGGTGGACACCTCCTGAGGGAGTCTCTTGACAGGACACTTGGTCATGGCTCGGTGACCCATCCGGATTGTTTATTTGCATAAAATTGTTATTTGCACATTGCTAATTGCACAGTTCTCAGAATTGCACGGTTGATGTTTGAATTACACAGTTGGTTAATTGCACTTGACGTTCTACCTCAATGCATGTTGCACATTGTAGTCTGTGGTCCACACTTGTTGTTTGCACAATAAATAATGGAGTTTTCCTCTGACGCCTAGTCTCCTCCTTGCCTCCTCCTTGCCGTCCAGGGCCACCCTCAGCCGCAGCGCTGATCACAGCTAGGGAGACACCAGGTGTGGCTGACACATCCTGCTTTTCCTAGGAGAAAACAGAGTTACTTACCTGTAACGGAGTTCTCCGTGGACAGCAGGATAGGTCAGCCACACAATCCCGCCCACCTCCCCTCGAGGGTGGCCTGCGCGGTCCGCACCCTAGCCTCATGGCTCAGCTATTCTCTAACTGGTGGAGCTAGGGGCGGACCGGGGAGGTGGGACCACCTCACACATGCTCAGAAATATGAGCTAGAGAGCACTTCCGTCCCGGCGCCGTCGGATGACGTCACCAGGTGTGGCTGACCTATCCTGCTGTCCACGGAGAACTCCGTTACAGGTAAGTAACTCTGTTTTACCCAAACTCTCCAGTGCTGTGTTGCCGTTCCTTCTTTCTATGACCTGCTGCCTCTACCCTCTCTGATACAGGAAGTCAGCGTCCGAGGAGGTGGAAGCAGCAGGTCATAGAGAGAGAAGGAACAGCAACATAGCACTGGAGAGTTTGGGTAACTGCTGCATTGCCATTTAAATGGTCGTCACCCCTGCAGGTCCCAGAGAGGGCAGCTTTGTCTGCAATGGAAGTGGGAGGGGGTAGAATTGAGGGCTCACCTGAGGTGCCTTATATCCTTGCACCGGCCCTGATCCCAGTGCAGTTACCTTAGCTTATATTAATGATCTAGATTTTGAGTCATAGAGTGTTAAGTGGGTTGGGATCTGGGGGTGGAGATGGGGAGAGGCTGTCTCAAATAAAAGCTACTTTGCAAAAATGAGATTTTAAAGGGTTTTTTGTTTGTTTTGCAGACTCATGTGGAAACACCTTGCAGAGTTTCCCCTGAAAATGTGGGCTCGTGGGGAACATGAGTTCACATGGATGTGCACAAGGAAATTTGAAAATGAAATCTCCATGTGTATTTTCACTCCTCCCCGACCAGTTCCTATCCCTTTTTCGCATGTAAACGTAGGCATGCTGTGAATCTTGTGCATATTTATTTCCTGCACTGGGGAGAAATGGGAGCAATATTCAAACGATATGTTTATATGGGTAAGCACGAATTAACTGTTATAAAGATGTGATTATTGTGCCCTGCATTTCTACGCAGTTTGCTAATTAAAAACAAAACACTGTTTTTACATACAGTAGCTTAGAATGGCTTAGCAAACACATGTTAGAACTCTGTCTGGTGAGGCAGGAGCTAACCTTGCTTGACCATGCCTTCCTCTTGGCTCTGATGCTGAAAGAATCAGTCTGCATTGCACATCAAACTGCAGGTACCATATAGTCCTAAAACTGTAAAGGAGGCTGCAAGCTTTCCTTCTCAGTCACCGGAAAGTTGTGCTGTGTGAAAGGGGTGGGGGGAAATGGGCTGAAGATTACCATACACGGTGGAGTTTTTTTGATAAAGAGTAACAAATAGGAATGCGCCTGTATTTCAATTTCATTTCATTTCTGTACACATATGAATTCTGTATGCATGGGATGTAATAGTTAACACCCATAAAATCAATACTGTGTGCCTAAATACGATTCATGCACATAACACTGCATTGTCATGTATAAAATAATAGAATGAAATTTAATGAAATGAGAAAAAGTAATGAAAAAAAAGACCAAAAGAAGGCAAATAAAATGAAAAATGAAAGACAGTGTTTCCTCTGCACACCCCTATGCTCTGCACGGCACGGCACAAGACTGTTGTGCGGATCAAGCTACACATTTTATAGTACCCAGTTCATCACCAATATTAGCGTGTACAAATCTTTTGGCTTTCTACAGCAGCTCCTACAAAGGGTCTATAGCAGTTTTCAGAATTCAGTTGATCAGCCTGGGGCACAGCTGCATAAATTTGCATATTTATAGGCCACTTAAAATGCACACAAGAGCAAGGCATCTGGTTTCCTGCAGCATGGAGGTAGATTCTGCAGGAAAGGTTACAAAATTCTGTGCCCGATTTGCATAAGTTCACATATGACCGTGCATTGCTAATATAAACAAAAAGGCAATTTTACCAAAAATCATAGTTTTAAATATGTCATTACAGAGGATAAAATAGAGTTGATTATTAAAGGACTGAGAGTGTTCCTCGTTCTGCAGAATTCCTGTATTGCATTAACGGTCACTTAAATGTAAATGTGTGGCTAATGACATGATTTTCACATACTGCCAGAAAGATGTTAGGTTTGCTTGAGGAATATCTGGCTCTATTCCCCCGAGTTTTAATTATGTGCTTTAATTTATTGTACATCTTTTGAATTTCACAGAATAGAAGCCCTGGATACAAATATACATAGACCCTAAAATTTGTAGCCAGTGCAGCAAAAAAATCTATCCTAAAATAAAAGTAAAGTAAAAAAAAAAAAAGCAATAAAACAGAAATATGTTATAGCAAAAAGAACTTATTTATTTATTTATTCTTATATACCGTATTTCCAAGGATCAATGTGGTTTACAGAAAACACAACTCAACATTACATAAAACAATTTGCATGGAACAGTGAACAGTGCTACATGGAGCAGATATACACTCCCTCACTCCCTTCAACCCCTTAAACAGCTCAAATGCCATTGAGCTTCTGTAAATAGTTTTTGCATCATACAGTTTTTTGTAAATAGTTAAACTGTTTCAACTATGTTCAATGTACTACATTCGGTATAGAAAAACGTTCCAAATAAATAAATAACACAGAACAGTGTAGCTATATACATTTAGAGAGTTACATCTGAGAGTTTATTGAGCGGTGGAAAGGAAAGGGCGGGAGTAGGAGGAATAAGGAGATGAAGGATGAGTCATGTGGTGCTGTTGAAATATTCCTTAAATAATGGGTCTTCAGCAGCTTCAGGAATGTAGCAAGGTCATGAGTGTCTCTGATATGGTGTGCTAATGCATTCCATTGGCGAGGGGCATGCAGGGAGAATGCCCTAGCACAGGTCAACTGGTTGCATTTGGTTAATGCTGGAGGAAGGACTAGAAGGTTTGATGTGTTGCTTCTCTTTTGGTGATTTTCTGGGGGTTTTGTTATAATTGACTGCAGGTATATAGGGAATAATTGAAAGATTACTTTGAATGTTGTCATGAGTGTTTTATAATTAATTCAACTCAGGAGAGGCAGCCAGTGTAACTCCTTTAGGATGGGTGTGATGTGGTTTGTTTTTGGTGAGCATGTCAGAATTCACACAGCAATATGTTGAACAAGCTGTAGAGGATGTACAGTAGAGAGCTTTTCGAAAGGCCTTACTTTGAAGTAGATGTTATTTCCAATACAGCAATAGAAGTTAACAGTATTTCCCTTTTCATTTTAGGGCTTTCTAGATTGAGAACATCAAGCCAGAGACTCCCTTCTCTGGGATCTCCTGCCCAAATCACCCCTCATCCAGGGAAACCACTGGAGACTTTGATGCTCCAGCAATACTTACTTAAACCCGGGGGAGCCGCTGTCTGTGCATCCTCCTCTATCACCCATCATCTTAGAAAATGGTGATGGTTCAGTTAGAACATAAAATAAAAACATAAGAATATAAAATATGTCATTCTGGGTCAGACCAAGGGTCCATCAAGCCCCGTATCCTGTTTCCAACAGTGGCCATTCCAGGTCTCAAGTACCTGTCGGGCTCTCAAAGATATACACATTCTATTCTGCTTGTCCCAGAGGTAAGCAGTGGATTTCCCCAGTCCTCTTTAATAATGTTTTATGGACTTTTCCTTCAGGAACTCATCCAAACCTGTTTTGAACCCAACTACACTAACAGCTTTTACTACATCCTCCGGCAATGAATTCCAGAGTTTGATTACATGCTGAGTGAAAAAATATTTTCACCAATTAGTCTTAAATGTGCCAGGTTTGGCATCACGGACAGGATATATATATATATATTTTTTTTCTTCTCTGTTAAATTGTATATCTGTGGTAAAGTTATTGGGGTTATAGTAGTGAGTGGTATTGAAGATTAGTGACTCTGACCTTTCTTAGGTGTGGTTAGTTAAGGTAAATAACTAACAAACACTTTGAATTTATAGCTAACGCTGGAAGAGCAGTACAATAAAACTTGATTGGCGTGTGTTTGAAAATTATTTTGGTTAGGAGGGTAACTTCTGTTTTGCACAAACATTTATTATTTGAAAAAAAAAAAAGGAGAAAGAAAAAATAATATTGGAAGATGGAAATGGAAGTTGGAACAAGTGGAACACGAATGCCACAGATTATCACCAACACAGTAGTAATACCCCATGAACAGATGATTCCAGAATTTTTGGGGTTCCAAAGGGAAATGTCTGATCTAACCATGGAAGATTGGATAGAGAAAGTGAGAATTAGAATGAGAATTTAAAAATTTCTCCGGAAGACCAAGAGGACATAATCAGAGATCATCTGAAAGGCCAAGCAGCTGATACAGTTAAATACTCTCTATCAAGAGGCTGTACCGTGGAGGAAATTTTCGAAATGTTAAGACATGTGTACAGGGATAAAGTTGCTTTAGGGATAAGGATACAAGAATTTTACAACACTAAACAGGAAGAGAAAGAAACTATTCGAGTTTATGGGTATAAATTGCAACAAAAAATGGATATAATTTTAAAAAGGGATCGGAGAAGAATGGGAACGCCGGAGGAAACCTTAAAAGAGCAGTTCATTCTGGGGTTAAGAGATGCCGCATTGAAAAGAGAAATTACTAAACGAAATGAAGATAACCCAGGGATGGAATTTTCAGAACTGTTACAGGCCGCCATAAGATGGGCAGGAGAAGAGAGAATCCCGGTCATAGTAGAGCCAAAGAAAATTCTCCAGAGGCCTAGAGAAGATGCGGGTGATGGTGCAAGTAGGGATACCACTGCAGCAATGATTGGACAACGTACCCGGTTGTTTACTCGGTGGACTGAGCGACAAGAGCAAGAATGGGAGATGCAGAGACGAGAAAGGTGGAATAGAGGAATACAGAATGAATATAATAACGGTAGAACCGGTGATCCTCAAGCCATGAGGAGAGATTTTGTTTCGGGAGAAAGATCAAGGAGAACACCCTCAGAACAAATTATTTGTTCCCACCCCTATTTGCAAACCAGTGACCAGTGCCCTGATGTAGCTTCCTTATTTAAATTGTGTGTCACGGTGCCGTAAGGAAAGGCGCTATCACCAGCTTACAAATGAGAAAGGTACAGTACACACCAGTTTCTTCAAAAGGAACTGGGGAAATAAATAAAATAAGTAAACTTAGGTGGTATAAATAAAGTTTACAAATAGAATTATTGCAAAGTGTCTTAATATTTATTCTACACAGGTTCTGACACTTTTGTTGTTATTTACTGTGTATATATAGTTGAAATAATCTTTCGATTCTCAGTAAAACATGTAAGAACAACCCATTATACATCTCTTCTTTTATTGCACCCAAAAGGTTGCACATATTTTCTCTTTTTACTAAACAATTTTATACTACTAGCTACTCCTGTAACTTAGTTTCTTAAATAAAAAACAGTATTTTCTTTAACAGAAAAATCAATAGCAACCTGTCACAACTCTAATAAGGGAAATCCTAACTATTCTAATCAGATGTTTCTTCTCTGACTAATATAGCACAAAAAAAAAACTTTTCTGTTAACTTCAGTTGTTAATTTGTAAGTCCTGATGTTTTGTGATGTTTTATTTTTCTTTGTGATGAAGACATATTACATCAGTAACAAGTGGGGATTGTCTACTACTCTTTTCCCCTTGCTCTCCTTTTCCTTTTTTTTAACACACAGCTTATATTAAGTACTTCACTTAGCTTTCTTTGTTCATTCAGCTGAGATGTAAGACTGACTTCTTTTTTTTATTATTGTCCACACAGCTGCGAGAATTGAAGTGTAGGGGCCCAAGATTCGCGCAGGAACCACCATATGTCTGAATCCACGGAGTCTGGGATACCTGGCTCCCTAACTTAATTAAATAGAAAGGGAGACAAAACCCTAACTTCTTTTTAGTTTAGGTATGAGACAACCTAAATTATTCCTTTGTCACAAACTTTGTTACGTTCCCTAACTAAATAAATAAAATTAAACAAAGTCCCTACCTAAAAGTACCTATCTAAACTTATTTCCCTATGCTGAAGAGCTTACTAAACTCCTTGTTTCCTTATACACATACTTGCACCACATTTACTCAAATACTATGTGTCTATTCCACAATAACTAAATTCATTCTACCTTACAGCATGCTTTGTACAATTAACTTGCAGTACACTATGCAATTTCAGTAGTGCTACTCCACATGCAATAAAGTAAACAACAGTTTTCTTTTCCTTTAGAACAGGTTACTTTACACTTATCCTCACTTCAGAGTCATTCCAATACTCTGGTCACCTTTAGACCATTCAAAACAGGAAACCTATTTTTTAGGGAGATCTTTTACTAGCATCACCTAAAAATGTTTTCAGCCAAGTCAAGTATACAGTAAATAAATATATACACAGCTCTTTGTAATTAAATGTGCGATTCCTAAACACATTCAAACCGGTCACTCTTTCACAAAACTCAGTCAGGAGCTCTGTTTAACACATCTCTGCTCTCACTTCCACAAGCAGCTTTCCTTCTTTTTAAAATACCTGACCAATTTCAGTAGTACTCAACCATATTTTCCTACTTTGAAAGCAAATCTTCAACCTTTATAAGAAATCCTATAATAACCAACTGCTCACTCTCACAAACGTTCTTCACTTCTCCATCTTCTCAGCCGTAACCCCAGGCAACACTAACTCAAAAAATGACATCATCAGAAAACCTACAGCCAATAAAAAGCATGCTTGCACCAGTATTCTAATAACAACAGTTGCCACAAATTCTATTTTGCAGCTACAATCTCCATTTTTATCTTTTAAAACTCCCATAAGAAATAATGGTATCAAAATTCTATGTTGAATTTAAACAGGAAAAATAACATAAATTCCAAAGAAATTATCCCTTTCTCAACGATCACCGACTGACTATTAAACCCTGTTTTCTCAGGTTTCTAACTCAAAACAGCACTCCGCTATGACATTTCACCAGTTTAACCTTACCCAAAAAAACCTCTGAAATCCAACCTCCCTTTCTAAAATCAAATTGGAGTCTCAGCTTTCACCTCCACCTGCAATAACTCTCAAGCGCTACTTCACAGCGTGGGATACTGTGGTAGGCGACGGCCTATGAGCCATGCTAATTGAACTAAGCAGACAGGCCTGAGCAGCTTGACCTGTAACTGAAGCCTGTAGTTAGGCCCAGAGGAATGAAAACCCCCCCTGAATGATGACACCATAGAATTGAAACTTAACTCAGTTTAACTGAACATAGCTAAGCAGAAACGAAACTTAGAAAATATAGAAAAACAAGTTTAATTGGTACTGATAAGGTGTGCTATGCTTCTATGGAATTAATTAACTCTGCAAAAAGCAAGGTTACAGTGCCCTGCTTCCCATATGTTTTAACAAGCTAAGCGACCTTGGAGGAGAGATGTAACAAGTTAGAGACACTGACCATTGTAATTGGGACTAGAAGGGGGGCAACCAGGTGCTGAGCCCAGACCAGAGTCCCGATTGGGTAGCCATATGAGTACCGGGACCAATAGATGGGTGAGAGGGGTACTGGGACCAATGAAAAGTTTGCCTATGCTTAGAATGGACAAGAAAGCTATAAAAGTTGTTGTTTTACTAGAAGCCATGGCTCAGCCATTTTGAAATTGCTTATTGCTTGAGCCATGTGCACATTAAACTGGCTTGGATCCTTGAAAAGACTCCTGGATTTATTTATTGCATGCTTATCTGCTGCTACATTCTTGGTGCATTGGCCGGGAAGTGCGAGTGGTGGATAGTGTTCAAGTGAATAAATCCACGTAATTCGCCTTGAGGTTTGGACCGGTTGGAACCATGCCAATCCGACGCAGAGGAATTCCCTGGGCCCACTGATCCTCTTGTATCGGAGGGAGTTCTGCCTGGCCTCGGCAGGCACTGGTTCCGGCTGGAACAACACCTCCGACCCGGGGGAGTCCAGGATCCAACTCAGAAGCTTGGGAACCAGATCTGGTAAGTATAGTTTTTGAAAACCTGTCTAGACAGATGAGTTAGAACTGCAGTTTGAAATTTGTGAAACTTTGGTAAGAATTTGAAACTTGGAATTTGTAATCTCGAGAAAATTGGAAATTGGTAAGACTTAAGTCTTTGTTTGAAAATCCTTGCATGAGTATTCGCGAGGTACAGCTGTTATAGAGAATCATGATTCAGCCTAGTCAGAGCAGACAGGACTGGGTTTTTTTGGTATGTCTAGACAGAAATAGAAAGAGCAGTACTGCCATTGGAACTTGGAATTTGGAATTTGTAATCTCGAGATATTGGGAATTGGTAAGAGAGCATGATCACCTCTCAAGGAAGGGCCGAGTAACCCCGCATGGGAATTCGCCGGGTGAAACCCTCATCCTTTTTGTAATTGGGAAAAAGACTAGTCAGAATAGATAGAAAGGAATGCATTCTGAGATACGTTGCTAGCATGATTGTGTGAATGAAGTGTGAATGAGAGGTCTGGCAGCACGGACCAAGCGAGAGTGGACTCTGGACTAGCGCAGTTCCTAGTCGGGTGACTGCGTCTAGGTCGCGAAACGGATGAAGCGTTTGGTGTATTGTCCGTCCTGTGTATTTGATTTTTGCTATCTGTTGAAACTGCGAGTTTCCCTTCTGTTATAAATGTGAGATTATTCTGTTGAGTAATTTGTGACAGTTCACTGGTTAAGAAATTGTATTAATAGAGCAGAATGAAGACCCAAAACACCTACGGTCATTTTTAGAAATCAAAAAGCTGGTCTCACCCAGTTGGTTTTAGCACAGTGAAAAAGCTGACAGGGGGCGTGTCTGAAGGAAAGAATGTATAGTGTCGTCTTTCTAATCCTGTGCAGGCTTAAATCTCAATGCTGGTAGTTTGTGCTTATTTCAGGCAAATTGTACCTGTTTTATTTAATATGTTTTTGTTCCTTCTGCTGTGGTTATGTAATATATATCATTTATTTATCATTTAATAAGAATGTTTAGTCAGGATTGTGGATCCCGATAGCTTTGGGCTTAACCTGGAAAGGGTTGCGTTCTTATTAACCCCTTTCGAGTTCCTGTACCGGACCAAGTGAGGAGAATTCCTGTAGGGCTATAGGCACAATGTATTTATGAGCTTAGCTTTGTTTTGTATTATCTATGTTCCACCCTCAGTAAATACTGTAATGATTGAAATTTTGTTTCTGCTATGTCTGGTTTTGATTGAATATGCTTGTTGAATAAGAGGGGATCTTATATATTATAGCGAATACCTTATAAAGTATTATGTATAAGGGTGTATTTCTATGTTAATTGTTTAGGAAAGTGTTTAATTGTTTTTTTTCTGGCATCTCTCTGTGTGTGAATGAGAAGTCCTGAGCACAGTTAAGCCCCAGCGAGCCGAGGGGTGTGGCTTCCACATAGCCTGCAGAAAAAAAAAAAAAAGGGTTCTGGAGAGACTGCTGGAGACTGCAGGAGATTTCTCCTAGGAATGAAAAGGGACTCCCGATTTGAAAAGTCTCTTCATTTAATCGAAGCGTGATGAATTTATAATTAGTTTTTTCTCTGGTTTCACTAGCTCTGTTTAACCAAAAGTTTTAAAAACAAAGTTTATCTTTTTATGAATGAGTATAAGTCATTTGAATGCATGCTTCCCCTCTGTGCTGGTTACTAATGAACAAATCAGTTAGCTACACTGACCTTTACAATATTGGCTTTTAAGATAAATTAATCTGTTTTTCTGTAATTAAAAAAAAAAAGGAAAGGTGTACTGTATTTTATGAAAAATATCCGGAATGTCTTTTGAATATTTGCTTCCTGAACTAAAAATAATTTCTTTTGCAGAGACATGCTGACAGATAGCTATAGTTCTCTCTATAAGAAGCATAATGGATGTATGTGCTCAATCTAAGTGTTTCCTGCCTGCCCTATGTTTACAGAAATAATAAGTGTCTTTTCAAGTATGATCAAGAATTTCAGTAAGGGATTTACTGAAGATTATGAAATGTCTCTGTCCCAATCAGGATTTTGCCCCAGAATTTCTAGATATCCTGTCTCGTCTCTCTCTCTCTCTCTGTAAGTAGTTCTGTTCAGAGTGCTTAAGGGGGGGATGGAGCCCAGTCCACCGATGATGTCAACCCCCCCCCCCGGTGGGCGTGAACTAATGTGCCCACAGCAGAGAAGTGGATCCTTAAAAAAAAAAAAATCAACCTCCTGGATAGAGCATTGCTAGGAGAAACAGAATCCAGGAGAGGGGGGAGGGGGACTACAGATTCCCAAGTAGTTTGCTAGCCACCTCTGCAACAGGGGAATGTCCACCCCCTCCGGACTAGAAGTGAAAGTCAGCTGACCAGACTTGTTTAGAACTGAAAAAAACTGCATTATACACTGAGAAGTTTTAGGACTTGATTGAACTAATGAACGGAAATTGCAAAGAACTGGATGAATTTGCGGGCATAATGGTTAAATGAAAGTTAATCAGAGGGTGTGTGAATTGTGAAAATAAATGTAACAGAGAAAGTGAATGATATTTTAGTTGAATGATGTGAGGAGGTTATCCTAATCGAAGGAACAGAGGAAGTGAAAAACTGGGTGTGAGTACGCCCATTATAGAAAAAGAAGGACATTAGAGAAGTGAATGCCCGTATCTTGACTCCACCCCAGGAGGGAGTACTTGATTGTAGAATCATAGACAGAATAAAACCAAGCACAGTGTTTCAGCACGAGAGTGGAGCAGCTATAGCGTGAGTGGCAGCCTGAGAGGGCTACAGCATGGATGAAGACTAGGCCAGACCGGACTCTCCAGTTTCCCTGGGTCCCCAGGAGTCAGTCTGAAAAATAGGGGACCAATATATGGACTTTTATGGGGGATACAGGAGCAGAATACTAAAGCCAGTAGCCCCTGTGTTTTTCTCGCAAAGCTTTTTCTGCAGAACCGCATGTGTGAACTAAAAAAAAAAATAATAATAATGTACCAGTTCCTGTATATGCCTGAATGCCCTATTCCATTTTTGGGCCGAGACCTGCTTGCAAAGCTTCAAGCACAATCTCTTGGACCTTATTTGAGAAGCTGTTACAGCTACAGCCTTCCTAGTAAGCAAAAACTAAAAGAAAAATCACTTTGAGATAGAATCTTCAAGTTACTGTACCACACTCTGTTCTAACCATTATGAAACACAAAGGAAATTACTAGCTAACAAATCTATGAATGTTGAAGTATTAGAGTATGTTGTGTGAAAACCCCAGATACAACTGAAGGGTCAGTCAAGCTTTCAATCCTGCTATGTTGTTATCAGTTGGTCTTGATCCCCTGATCATGACTGTTTAGAAGTTATGGACACTGTATTCTCAAGCCGCCTGGATTTGACTGATGTCCCTATGGAGAACCCTGAACAGACTTTCTTTGTGGCTGAAGGCAGTTTCATCATCAATGGACATTGTTGTGCTAGATATGCAGTGGTGACCCCTGATTTGGTAGTTGAGTCCTCAGCCCTGGCCCTAGAAACTTCACCACAGAAAGCTGAACTGATAGTCCTCACCAGAGCACTAACAATAGGAAAAGAGCCCTGTCTAAATGTGTACCCAGATTTCAAGTATGCCCTTACAACCTTGCATGCATATGGGGCCCTGTACAAAGAATGAGGGTGGATAACCCTAGGAAGCAAGTCCATTAAGTATAGCCCCAAGATATTGATATTAATAGATACATACTGCCTATAGATCTCAGAATTTAGGAAAAGTAGAATGTATGAATAGAACCCTGAAATCTCAGTTGTCTAAACTTTGCCAAGAGGTTTACCTGAAGTGGCCCCAGGTTCTTCCCATAGCCCTTCTTAGGATATACTTAGCCCCTGCTAAGTCTTTAGGAGTTTCCCCTTTTGAGATTCTGTATAGGCAACCCCTGCCTATTGTATAGGAAATAAAAGGAGATATGAGACAGATAGGATCTGAAATTATTAGACATGAACTATTGGTTTTAAGTTCTGTTTTGCAGGAGTCTTCATACCTGAGTACAAAATCGATTACTCATCAATTTGCATGAACCCCTGCATCCTTTCAAGCCTGGAGTCTCGGTGTGGATCAAAGAGTGGAGAAAGATACTGTTAGCCCTGCATTGGAGGGGACCCTATGTTGTCATCCTGTCAACTCCAACTGCAGTAAAAGTCGCAGAATTTGAACCTTGGACCCATCATAATCAAGTGAAGCCAGCAGCTGCTCTTGAACCTGATCACTGGACTACTGTATAGCATCCTGAGACTCCATTGCACCTCACCCTACGACAACAACCACGGACTTAAGACTTATTGGTCCCTCAGAAACTGCACTATTTCAAGACTGTTTGTTTATCTGAAGGTAAGCCTCGCATCTGGAAAAAAACTGCAATCATCAGAAAGAGACTGTGTTGTGTTAAGAAATTGAATCTTCTAAGAGACTGTGTTTAAATACTCTGAAAAGACTGTTTTGATCTCCTAAAGAGTGAACTGCTCTAAGGAAGCAATAATAGCCTAAGAGACTATGCTATGATATTTTAAGGAATTGAGACATCCCAGAGGACAGTGATACTTTGGAATCTACAGCCCTACTCCTGCCAAAAAGTTGGTAGGTCTACGTACGGCAGAAGCTTGAGGATCTACAATCAACCCTACATCTGTTATCTGTTGTGGAAGTCGACAGTTCCACCAATTTTCCAGAGACTATGCCCATTATGAATTATTATTATTGCTTTATTCTGGCAACAGTTTTGGAGTGCTTTGAAATGACTTTTGCCTTATCTCCCTGGGCAGCCTGTATAAGTACAACATGAACTGGACCGAAGGTCACTCAGACCTTGTTTTATCATTCTTCCTATACTTGCATTGGTATACTCTCCAATCCAAAAGTTGTTCTAGATCTTGACTTTCTACAAGGCTACGCAAGCCACCGTTGCAATTCCTCATGCCACCACCAGAACTTGTTTCTTGAACTTGCTGGAGCAATAGCATCTAGTCTCCACACTTCTGACTGTTTCTATTGTGGAGGAACTAAGATGGGAGATCAGTGGCCCTGGGAGACGCAAGAACTGAACTATTCTATCCTATACAATCAGACTGATTTACATAATACTACTAGTGAGTGGGTATTGGCCCACCCCATTGTTGACAGTTTGTGTTTTGTTCAGACTGGACCACAATCTACTACGAAGGATGGACAGCTGGTCTGTCTAAATCAGAAGCTTTACGACAGCACAACAAAGATGCAACTGAACCTTCTAATCCTTTAGTTCTTTTTCCCACTCTTGCCAAACTATGGACTTTGACTATCTGCTTGTTGCTCCCTTGTTTCTTGCCATTTTGCTTGCAAATGATAACTTCAGTTATTAATAACACTGTAGAGCGTAAGACAGCTACAAAGATGCTAGCTATGTGAACTTACTACCCTATACCACAGAGTGATACCTTTACCTAGTATTATGTGATTTGATTCTCACACCTTATTAACATGCGGGTGAGAATAATCAAAGGGGGGAATGTGGTAGGCGACGGCCTATGATCCATGCTAATTGAACTAAGCAGACAGGCCTGAGCAGCTTGACCTGTAACTGAAGCCTGTAGTTAGGCCCAGAGGAATGAAACCCCCCCCTGAATGATGACACCATAGAATTGAAACTTAACTCAGTTTAACTGAACATAGCTAAGCAGAAACGAAACTTAGAAAATATAGAAAAACAAGTTTAATTGGTACTGATAAGGTGTGCTATGCTTCTATGGAATTAATTAACTCTGCAAAAAGCAAGGTTACAGTGCCCTGCTTCCCATATGTTTTAACAAGCTAAGCGACCTTGGAGGAGAGATGTAACAAGTTAGAGACACTGACCATTGTAATTGGGACTAGAAGGGGGGCAACCAGGTGCTGAGCCCAGACCAGAGTCCCGATTGGGTAGCCATATGAGTACCGGGACCAATAGATGGGTGAGAGGGGTACTGGGACCAATGAAAAGTTTGCCTATGCTTAGAATGGACAAGAAAGCTATAAAAGTTGTTGTTTTACTAGAAGCCATGGCTCAGCCATTTTGAAATTGCTTATTGCTTGAGCCATGTGCACATTAAACTGGCTTGGATCCTTGAAAAGACTCCTGGATTTATTTATTGCATGCTTATCTGCTGCTACAATACCAGTCTCTTGATCCGAGAGACCCGGATCCGCCTGATCCACTCCGGATCTTTTCTCATGCATTTACTTTTCGTCCCGGACCAACTCCTCTCCCATCACAGATCCAATCTGGATCAAAACATACTCCAGCTCCCCTCAAATGAGACACTCAACAACTGCCAATGCTGCAAAAACACCCTCTCAGGTAAAAAAAAAACTTAACCCCTTGTGGGGGTTACAATAGCTTCATCGCATGTCTCCTAGTCTTTCTACTTTTTGAAGGTTTAAACAATAGATCTACATTTACCCGTTCCACTCCATTCATTATTTTATAGAGCTCTATCATATCTCCCCTCAGCCGTCTCTTTTCCAAGTTGAAGAACCCTGACCTTTTAAGCCTTTCCTCATAGGGATATCCTTCCATCCCTTTTACCATTTTTGTTGCTTTTCTCTGTACCTTTTCCAATTCTGCTATATCCTTTTTAAGATATGGCAACCAGAATTGCACACAATATTCAAGATGCGGTCGCACCATGGAGCAATGCAGAGGCATTACAATATCCTTGGTTACATTCTCTATTCCTTTCCTTATGATTCCTAGTATTCTATTTGCTTTCTTGGCTGCAGCTGCACACTGGGCAGAGGGTTTCAACATACTATCCATGATAACACCCAGATCCTCTTCCTGGGTGGTGATTCCTAATGTGAAACCTTGCATTGTGTAGTGTGGGTTGTTCTTCCCTAAATGCATGACTTTGCACTTGTCCACATTAAATTTCACCTGCGATTTGGACACCCAGTCTCCAAATCTTTCAAGGTCCTCTTGCAATTTTTCACAATCCTCTTGTATTTTAGCAACTTTGAATAGTTTTATATCATCTGCAAATTTGATTGCCTCACTCATTATTCTCATTCTCATATCATTCATATTGTAAATACTATATGTTAAAAAGCAGCAGACCCAGAACAGATCCCTGGGGTGCTCCACTATTCACAGGGGCAGCTCTATAATGCCCCAAAACAGCCGCCTCACTTCGCCTTCATAGTTTAAAAAAAAAAAAAAAAGCGCAAGTGCACAAGTTGCTGCCGAGTCCACTTCTTGGCAGCGGCAAACTCACCCTCCTTTTCTGGCTGCTGCAGCTCCCTGCCTCTTAGAGAACCGTGGCTGCGCTGTGATCTGCAGTTTTAAATAGAAAGGAAACTGGTGCAGAGCCTTCTCACCTCCTTGAAGGACCACATGTAGCTTTGTCCTGCCCCCAAAGGAAGTTACATGTAACTTCCTTTGGGGGCGGGACAAAGCTACACAGGGTCAGTCCTTCACAGGCATGGGAAGGCTCCAAGTCCGCACCGATTTCCTTTCTATTTAAAACTGAGGGAGGCAGGAGGACTCAGCAGGGGAGGCTGCAGGGCATTTCCTACTGCCGCGGTGGCAGCGGCTTCAGCTTCAGCAGCCAGGTTCTTTTTTTTTAATTTCCCGGAGGGGGGGGGGGGGGTAGGATTGGTTTGGGGAGGTATAGGACTGGAAATGGTCTGAGGGGGGTTAGGATTGGTAATTGGCTATGGGGGGTCTAGGACTGGAAATGGGCTGATTGGGGTTTAGGACTGGAGGTAGGCTGATGGGGGTGTGTGTTTAGGACTGCTAATGGGCTATGGAGGGGCTAGGACTGGAAATGAGCTGATGGGGGGGGGGGGTTAGGACTGGAAATGGGCTGATGGGGGGTTAGAACTGTAAGTGGGATGATGGGGTGTTTAGGACTGGTAATGGGCTATGGGAGGCTAGGACTGGAAGTGGGCTGATTGGGGGGTTAGGACGGGAGGTGGGCTGATGGGGGTGTTTAGGACTGGTAATGGGCTATGGGGGGGCTAGGACTGGAGGGCTGATGGGGGGTTTAGGACTGGAAATGGACTATGGGGAGGCTAGGACTGGAAATGGGCTATGGGGGCTAGGACTGCAAATGGGCTGATGGGGAGATTTAGGACTGGTAATGGGCTATGGGGGGGCTAGGACTGGAAATGGGCTGTTGGGGGGGTTAGGACTGGTAATGGGCTGATGGGGGTTAGAACTGGAAGTGGGCTGATGGGGGGGGGGTGTTTAGAACTGGTAATAGGCTATGTGGGGCTAGGACTGGAAATGGACTGTTGGGGGTGTTAGGACTGGATATGGGCTGATGGGGGTGTTTAGGACTGGTAATGCACTACGGAGGGGCTAGGAATAGTAATGGACTATGGGGGAGCTAGGACTAGTAATGGGCTATGGGGGGCTAGGACTGGAAATGGGCTATGGGGGGTTAGGTCTGGTAATGGGCTATGGGGGGACTAGGGATGGAAATGGACTGATGGGGGGGGGTAGGACTGGAGGTGGGCTGATTGGGGGGGGGTAGGACTGGTAATGGGCTGATGGGGGGGTGGGACTGGAGGTGGGCTGATGTGGGGGTTAGGACTGGAAGTGGGCTGATAAGGGGGATAGGACTGGAAATGGGCTGGGACTGGAATGGGCTAATGGGGGAGGGGAGAAGAGTGCTGCTGGCTCTGGAAGAAAACTAGGGGCTAGGGCTACAAATGGGCTAATGCGGGAGGATGGTAGAATGGGACTGGAAGGGAGCCGATAATGGGAGGGTCTTCCAGGGGAAGGAGGGGGCACGAAGGGAGCTGACACGGGGAAGGAGGGGGCTGGAAAGGAGCTGACACCTGGGTTGTACTGAAGGGGGACTGGAAGGGAGCTGACACTTGGGGATGGGAGTGGTAGGTGGCTGGGTAATGGGGAGGAGGCTGGAAGGGAGCTGACATGCAAATTGCACTGGAAGAGGGATGGACAGAGGGTAGGGCAACTGGAAGGGAGCTGACTGGGGGGTGGCACTGAGAGTGGACGTGAGCTGATATCTGGGATAGTATTTGGACTGCAAGGGGCTGGACAGTGGGGAAGGAGGGGGACTGGAAGGGAATGAACACCAGTGGCAGTTGTGGGAATGCAAGGCAGTTGACATTGGAAGGTACCGGGAGTGAAGGACTGGAAAAGGGGCTGATACTGGGGAGGGTTACTGGGACTGGAAATGGGCTGATAGAAGGAAGTAAAGAAAACAAAAGAAGAGATAAGAAATGGCAGATGGACCATAGACCAGAGAAAGAGAGCTAAGAGAAGACAGGAAAACAGAAGCCTCAGATCGGGACCAGCATGATCAGAGAATAAAATGGTCAGACAACAAAGGTAGAAAACATAATTTTATTTAATTTTAGTGATTGGACTTTGTGCTATTTTCTCTGGCTTCTTGGGGTTTCAATTTAAATTTAGTCTACATATTATTATTTTTACTTTAGATTGTGGTTACTTATTCTGTACTTGGCGAGGGTCGATGTGAGTGTGTGACTGAGTTGAGGTGTTCTGTTAACATGGAGTTTGTACATAAAGATCTATACTGTACTCTAGTAATTTGACTTCTTCAGCTTTTCAAATAGGTCTATGGATGTTCCAGGGCCCACTGTAGCATTTACAGTGATGCTTTTTTTGGATGGGCTCCTTATGTGAGTTTTGGAAGTTTGTGCTGATATGGT
The DNA here is from genome assembly GCA_033557465.1 of Ichthyophis bannanicus. Lineage (NCBI taxonomy): Eukaryota > Metazoa > Chordata > Amphibia > Gymnophiona > Ichthyophiidae > Ichthyophis > Ichthyophis bannanicus. Next base: position 869,329,187 of record CM066033.1, read on the forward strand.
ATGGTATGGTAGGTTTGCTCTTTGTTCTAGGGTTTTGTATTAGTTCACAATATGCCTGGTACTGGAGAATAGTGGTTGCTGCTGTTGTTGTTGTTGTTGTTGTTAGTGAGATGATCAGAATCCGATTTTTTTGTTTTTAATATTGAGTTCCGTGGGTGAATGTCCTGGTTCTGCTCTGCACCTACTGTGGATGCAAAATATATGTTGAAAAAGAAAAAGCAAGAACCATAGCGCAGTTTATAACAACAAAATAAAAATGAGTTATAATTTAGTTTTATAAACTGTGCTGTTAGTTCTTGCTGTCTTTTAGTTCCTTGGTGTGCAAATGGGACTGTACCTAGCCCTGTGCAAGCGGTGCAACTGCACAGGGCGGAAAGGCTTGGGAGGCATATTTCAGTTGTCTGCTGTCACCCTGCCGCCGCTGGCAGGACAATAGCAGGCAGCCAAAATGTGCTCCCCAAGCCTTTTCACAGCACTTTAAGCAGGTCTGGTCCCTCCCTCCTCAGACTCGATGTCAAGGAGGGGCAGATCTGCTTAAAGTGCCGGTGTCTTTCAGATCGGGCGCATGCCCCCCTTCTCCTCCCCATACCTCCATCCAGCGCTGCCTGCTCTTTCCCTGCTGCTGGCGCCTCCGTGAAAAAAACAGAGGGCAGCAGCAGCAGGGAAAGAGCAGGCAGCGCTGGACAGCGGTATGGGGGGAGGGGGGGGGCGTGCGCCCGAGCTGCAAGTCTCACAGGGTGTGATTGCAGCTCGGTACGGCCCTGTGTGCAAACATCTTGCATTTCCTCCATATAATCTAATCGGCTTTTTGGTTTGGTCCAGTCTCTGATTGGATTTCTGAAAAAGCCCCGTCCCTCTAAGGTGTGTGTGTGTGTGTGTGGGGGGGGGGGGGGCACCTTTTCGTACTTCGCCTCAGGCCGCCTCAGGCCGCCTCTGACTACTCCCCTTTCTCCATTGAGAAAGTTGTCCATTTAGCCCTATTCTTTGCTTTCTGTCTTTTAACCAGTTCCTACTTCACAATAGTACACTAACTCTTGTTCTATAACTTTTTAATTTCTACAAGAGTCTCTCACGAGGGCCTTTGTCAAAGGCTTTATGAAATTCCAGATACACTATAACAACCGGCTCACCTTTATCTACCTATTTAGTCACACCTTCGAAAAAGTATAACAGTTTAGTGAGCAAGACTTTCCTTGGCTAAGTCCATATTGACTTCCTCCAATTAAGCCATGACTATCTACATGTTCAGCAATTTTGTTCTTTATAATGGTTTCTGACATTTTGCCCGGTACAGATGTCAATTTCACCAGTCTGTAGTTTCCGGGTTCACCCCTGGAACCCTTTTTAACAATTGGCATTATTTTGTTCACTCTCCAATTCTTAGTTACTATGGATGATTTTAAGAATAGTTCACAGATTACTAGAAGTAGGTCTGCAATCTCATATTTCAGTTAACCTTTGCTGAACTGTCACAGTTTGATACCCTCCTTCTCCTTGATACTCTGTCCTCGCTTGGTTTTAAAGGCTCTGTACTATCCTGGTTCTCCTCTAGATTGTCTCTCCCATCGCTCTCAGTGTTTGTTCTGGTGGATCCTCCTCTGCTGCTATCCTGCTTTCAGTTGGTGTACCCCAAGGATCTGTTCTGGGTCCACTCCTCAGCCAGGCAACCAGCATGACGGCCTCGGGCCTTAGCCCCCACTCCTCTTTCCCTCCATATTACAATGAAAATCCCTTTCTTTTAACAACATATTTGTTTATTTGACAACATTGGAAATAACAGAACCACACCGTTGGCCACAGCATGCCATACGTAGTCATATGCTTCTACGTTACAATTATCAAATTCCTTTAACAACAACCAACAATTAGAATTTTCTTTCCCGCACTTCTTTTACCTTGGTTTTTCTTTTCCCTTGAGAGACGCAACCAGTTCTTATCTCCGGGCCCGGAAAAAGGGGGAAGGGATGAAAAATTGGCCGTCAAGCCCTTTTTTCAACTGTCCATAGTCCTCAACGTATTCTGACCAAGTGGTTGGCAGCATCGCACCGTGCCTGTCAATGCTAGTTTCTCTCCCCCCCATGCTATCAAAGCGTGAAGGGGGGCCCCACTGCGCGGTGTTCCGGCTGCCCACCGTGTTGAGGGGCCAGTCCATGTTTCTCTCTGGTAACTCTCCCCATTTGCCCCGTGCCTGGGCTGTGTTCTCTCTTCTCAGGGCTGTGCGGTCTCCTATGGTTCCTAGCCCCCCTGCCAATCCCCACGGCAGCAACTCCTCGCTTGCTGGGGAGCCCCACTCCTCTTACTTTGCAGCTGTGGCCAACACCCGCTTATGCCATAATCGCTCCATAGTGTCCTGTATGGCGCATAGAAACACATCCATTCCGATGTCGGACAAATGTATCCCATCCGCGCTATACAGGCCCGGGCAGCTTTCCTCGATAAGGTCATGCCTAATGCTGTATCCCCAAATTGTCTCCATGAAGCGAGCCATTCATCTGTTCACTTTTTGTCTCGTCCTTTGGAGTGCCCTGTGTGATCTCTCTCCCCTCCAAACACGGTGTGGTATGATGTGTGACCACGCCAGCCATGTCCCAGGGAAATCACTTGCCAATGTAAGCATGTCTCTTTGGATTTTCTTTGTGAGCTCAACACTGCATGTGCACGCCAGGTCGTTGCCCCCTAGGTGGATCAATATAATCCACAGGTTCCTCCCTGCTTTTTTTCTTTTGCTGGAGTGACGCCAATAACTGGTCCCACACCATACCCCACCAACCCATCCACACCACTAAAACGTCTGTGGCTGGTAGCCCCAAATTCAGCCCTTGTGGTCTGTTCCGTGTCCTCCTTTTCACCCAGTGAACAAAGGAATGGCCGCATATCCACACTTCTAGAGGCCCCTGGGGGAAACTCGCACCTTTGTTAGATCATGGATAAAAGAGAAGCAATTATTGCCTAGTAATAGTGTAATGCATCATTGATAGGGGATAACATTGTAGACTGACTGTAAGTAGGTACTTTTCACAATTTTAACACATAGTTAACATTGACTTAAACAATAACATTGCATACAACCCCCTCATTCGATAATAGCAAATTAGACTCCGTGGTAACAGCAACAATCCCTCCTTACATGCATATGCCTTATCCACTAACATGGTTGGCATTACACCGGGTGTACATAAAGTTTGTACCTGTCTGATCACCATCTGCCTATCTTCATCACTTGTTCCCTTGACATCCCAATGTTGGCTGCCGTTGAAGCGGCCCCAATGCGGAAGGAGTGCGTGCCGTAAAAGTGTGCCTCCAGCCCGCCTGCTCTATGACTAGCCTTAGTACCTTGGTAAATTGGAAACATGTTAGGGGGGCACCGTCCGCATGCACGAACCAGTGTTAACCTCTAGTTGGGTGTAACTGCTGGTATTGCATAAAGTTTCTGACTGGGCACGATAGGTCACCTGGCAACGGAGATAACACGACATGGGCACCTTTTCCTTCTGTGTCCATTTTGGATTTGCGCAGGCATAACACCAGGGCACCTTCCTGCAGACTTGCATCCGTCCTTCCTTCCTTCCGATGCCTCCTAATGCTGTTTTGTGCCTTGAGGAGACCACCAGCTCTCCAATTCTGAATGCCCCGCAGAACGCCCAAGAAAAGGCACAGCTGAACAGTAGGGTCTCATACGCATCATAACAGACCTGGCCTGTGATTACCATCATTCTCTGCAACATCTGGTGTGTGATTGGGTGACATTGGTCTCTATTACAGTGCAGCCCTGTAGCCCAGCCCTTCATGACTCGCGTGATGACGAAGTCTGTCCTCGGGCTCCTCTCGCCCATTGCCCTGGGAAAGAATGCTACTGCCGCTAGGCGAGCTTGAACTGCCGATTTAGTGAACCCGTGGCTTTTACAATGTAGAATCCATCTGAGTATCACTCTGGCACTTAGTTTGTCGGACTCCTGAATTCCAGTGTCGCTGCAGAATTCTTGGTACTTTCCCCATGACGCCAAGTATTTTCGTCTTGTCTGCTCAGCTAAGGAACCCAACAGGAGATCCCAGACCTTGGTGGGCCAAACTCCCATACCTGCTCGGGTACAGCCGTCTTGACCGCATCTGCTTCGGGGGTGAGTGCCCGAAAGAGCGTGATCTTGAAACGAGAAAGAGCATCCGCAATGTTATTATGGAATCCTGGTATATGCTTGGCCCTAATAGTTACATTGTGCATAAGACATAGCAATACAATTCTCCTTAACAATGCTACTACCCCCAGCATCTTGGACCGCATTCCATTCACCACCCATACCACCGACATATTATCAGTGTGGAAGGTGATTGCCTAATTGGTGAATCGTGGAGCCCAGATGTTACAGGGAAGGGAAAAGGTTCCAGGAACGTGATGTCCTTGGTGGCTCCGCTTGCGTGTTAATGGAGGGGCCATTGCTCGGAACACCACGCCCCTTTGAGATATATGCCAAAACCAATTCCTCCTGCGGCATCAGTGAATAGTTCAAGGTCCGTGTTGGAGACCGGGAGTTCTTGCCAAAAAGGCTAGCCCATTAAACATTTGCAGGAATTGCTCTCGCACGTGAAGGTCTTCGCGCATTTCTCTGGTGATTCGAATGTGGTGGTGTTTCTTTTTGATACCTTTTGTCACAAGCGCTATGCGACGGCAAAAAATCCGGCCCATTGGTATAACCCTGCAGGCAAAGCACGACAAGCTGAGCAATGACTGGACTTGCTTTAAAGTAGCCTTTCATTGCCCATGCATCTGTTGGATGCTTCTCTTAAGCTTCTGCACCTTGTCATCTGGAAGCCGCGATCTTTGCTCTGTCACGTCCAGCTGGATGCCAAGGAATGTGATAATGCCTGCTGGGCCACAGGTCTTTTCTGTCACTAATGGTATCCCAAATGCTAGTGCAACTTTCTCGAAGATACCAAGGACAAGAATCCTATTGCAGTCCTTATAATCGAGAGCGTTTTGGTTTCCTAGACCATGGGATGCTGTTCCAAGGGTTGCAGAGCAGAGATGGCATCCATCTGTCCAAGAAAGGTCAACGCATCTTTGGTAGTAGACTGGCTAATCTACTGAAGAGGGCTTTAAACTAGATTCGTTGGGGATGGGTGAAGAAAGCCCCCAGGTAAGTGAAAGCCCCCAGGTAGGTGATACATTAAATACCTTTATGGAAATGGGTAACAGGGGTAACACATGGAAAGCAGTGTGTATTAATGCCCGTAGCATGGGAAATAAGATCCCTGAAGTTGAAGCTTTGGTGGGAGTGGCTGACTTGGATTTAGTGGCAGTTACAGAAACATGGTTCACAGAAAACCATGACTGGGATGTAACTATACCTGGCTATACTTTATTCAGAAAGGACAGGGTAGGAAGAAGGGGAGGAGGAGTGGCACTATATGTAAAAACTACTATTAAAGCTTTGGAATTACAGAGCTTAAAAGGGAGAGAGGAGGCATTGTGGGTTAAACTAGAAAGAGAGAAAGAGAAATCTATTTGCATTGGTGTGATATACAGACCTCCCTCACAAGAGGAAGAGGTGGACAGAGAGTTAATTGAAGACATACGCAGCATTGCTAGGAAAGGGGAAGTGCTACTGCTAGGAGATTTCAATATGCCAGATGTTGATTGGCACATTCCTGCTGCAGTATCATCTAGAAGTAAGGAGATCCTGGATTCTCTACAGGGAGAACTATTCAGGCAATTGGTAACAGACCCCACACGTGAAGGGGCCATACTGGACTTGGTGCTTACCAATGGTGAGAGTGTTTCTGATGTTGTAGTGGGAGATCATTTTGCATCCAGTGACCACCAGATGGTGTGGTTCAGTATTAGGACTAGGGCTGTTAGAATCCATTCCAAGGTGAAGATCTTAGACTTTAGGAAGACTAACTTTGCGAAGATGGGCCAATACCTCAGGGAGTCGTTAGTGGGATGGGAACAGCTGGGGGATGTAGAAAAACAGTGGGCAAAACTGAAAGGGGGTATTTTAAAGGCAACCAACCTTTTTGTTAAAATGGTAAATAAAGGCAAAAGGAACAGGAGACCGCTATGGTTTTCGAAGGAAGTAGCTGAAAAAGTGAAGAAAAAGAGGGAGGCCTTCATGAAATACAAGAGATCACAGAGAGAGGAAGACAGGCATCTGTATTTGGAAAAACTTAGAGAAGCTAGCAAAGTAGTCAAGAAGGCAAAGATTCAAAAGGAGGAGGAAATAGCCAATGCAATAAAATGGGGGGATAAGACATTTTTCAGATATATTAGTGAGAAGAGGAAGGGCAAAAATGGTATTGTCAGACTCAAGGGTGCATGGGGGAATATGTAGAAGCTGATAAGGATAAAGCGGAATTGCTTAACAAATTTTTGTTCTGTGTTCACAGATGAAGAACCAGGAGCAGGACCTCAGAAAACACCCACAAATAAGAACAGAAGCGAGGGACATCTTGAACAATTTTCAGAAGACTGTGTTCGTGAGAAACTAGCTCAACTTAAAGTAGACAAAGCGATGGGACCGGATGGGATACACCCTAGAATACTGAGGGAACTTGGGGACGTTCTAGCAACTCCACTGACTGACCTTTTCAATGCCTCGTTGGAGTCGGGAGTGGTGCCAAAGGACTGGAGAGAGGCTCATGTGGTGCCTTTACACAAAAGCGGAAGTAAGGATGTGGTTGAAAACTACAGGCCGGTTAGTTTAACTTCAGTGGTGAGTAAATTATTGGAAACGCTGCTGAAAGAGAAAATAGTGAGGTTTCTGGAGTCCGGCGGATTACAGGATCCGAGGCAGCATGGATTCACCAGAGGCAGGTCTTGTCAGACAAATCTGATCGATTTCTTTGACTGGGTGACCAGGGAGTTGGACCGAGGGAGAGCTCTAGATGTGGTGTATTTAGATTTCAGTAAAGCCTTTGACACTGTTCCTCACAGGCGACTTATAAACAAACTGAGCACCCTAGGGATGGACCCTAAAGTTACTGCTTGGGTTAGAAATTGGTTGGGTGGGAGGCGACAAAGAGTACAAGTAAATGGAGCTCACTCTGAGGAGAAGGATGTTACCAGTGGTGTGCCCCAGGGATCTGTCCTTGGTCCGATTCTTTTTAACATCTTTGTTAGTGATATAGCGGAAGGGCTGTCGGGTAAGGTTTGCCTTTTTGCGGATGATACCAAAATCTGTAATAGAGTAGACACCCAGGAAGGTGTAGATAACATGAGGAGGGATCTAGCTAAGCTTGAAGAATGGTCTAGAATTTGGCAGCTGGGATTTAATGTTAAAAATGTAAGGTCATGCATTTGGGCTGCAGCAATCCAAGGGAGCAATACAGTATAGGAGGTGAAGTACTTTTGTCCACTAAAGAAGAGCGGGACCTAGGCGTGGTTGTGTCTGATGATCTTAAAGTAGCTAAACAGGTAGAAAAGGTGACGGCAAAAGCTAGAAGGATGCTTGGGTGCATACGGAGAGGAATGGCTAGCAGAAAAAAGGAGGTGATAATACCTCTGTATAAGTCTTTGGTGCGACCTCATTTGGAGTATGGTGTGCAATTCTGGAGACCGCACCTTCAAAAGGATGTGAACAGGATGGAGTCGGTGCAGAGGGTTGCTACTAAAATGATTAATGGACTTCATTATAAAGCATATGAGGACAGACTTAAGGATCTTAATATGTACACCTTAGAGGAAAGGCGGGATAGAGGTGATATGATTGAGATGTTTAAATACCTCCGTGGCATAAATGTTCAGGAAGAGAGCCTCTTTCAATTGAAAGCAAGTTCTGCTACGAGGGGACATGGGATGAGGGTGAAGGGAGATAGATTCAGGAGTGATATGCGGAAATATTTCTTTACGGAAAGAGTAGTGGATCCGTGGAATAGTCTCCCAGTGGAGGTGGTAGAGATGGGGACAGTAACTGAATTCAAAAAAGCATGGGACCAACACAGAGGATCTCTAAAGGTAGAAAGTGGACTGTTGTAGTTGTTGTTATGGAAGGACAGACTAGATGGGCCTTGTGGTCTTTTTCTGTCATCATGTTTCTATGTTTCTATGTTTCTAATCCTTTCCTATGAATAAAAAATCATCAAGATAGTGCACCACAGTGTTGGGTCCCGCCACGTCCTCCACCACCCAGTGGATGAATGAACTAAACTGCTCAAAATATGCGCAAGATACTGCGCATCCCATGGTCAGACATCTATCATAAAAGTATTCACCATCAAAAGTGAAGACCAACAAGGGGAAGGAGTCTGGGTGCACCGGCAGTAGGCGGAATGCCGATTAACTATCAGCCTTTGCCAGTTGTGACTGCTGACCCCTGGTCCGTATGAGCCCGACAGCCTGATCGATGGTCACATACGTCACGGAACATATGGAGGGATCTATGTAGTCATTTACTGAACTCTCTTCTGGGTATGATAAATTGTGAATCAAACGGAATTGACCTGGTTCTTTTTTTGGTACTATGCCCAACGGGGACAGAACTATGGCCTTGAAGGGGGGATTTTTAAATGGGCCCATGACTCTCCCCATACCTATTACTTTTGCCAGTTTCTTGTGTACCACTGAGCCAAATTTTCTGACCGAAGGGGGGTTGTGTATGACGTGAGACTTCATTGGAACTGATGATGGGATGCGGAAGCCGTGAGCAAAACCATTCTCGATACTGAGTGCTTTATCCCGCAGCGGATAGCATCGCAGCCATGGGCGCATGTTGTAAAGCTTGATGGGGGTTGGGGCCATGGCCTTCATTTGTACACTGCTGCCCTGGTCTGAATGGCTTATTCTCCCTTGCTGATCTGCACATATACGCCAAGTGACTGCCCCCACAGGTCGCGCAAGAGTGCCTGAATTTACATGGCTGCCATGTACAACTCCCCGCGTTATATTGGCTGCATTAATGGCGGCTGGCTGGTTGGTTAGCCTGTCGCCATGAAAAGGCTGTGGCAGCCCCTCCTGACTCCATGGCCCATTGGGAGCCATTTCATCCATCCACAGATCTAATATCCTGTGATGCCATGTTAGGGTGGGGTCCTCTGCCATGCTCTTTCTGAATTCACATCGTAGTTCAGCCAGGCCCATCCCCCGAAATGTTTGTGTTTGGTTGATTGTATCTAGGTACCTGGTAAGATAGGGGCCCGATTCAGGCTCCCTTTCCATAATCACGCTCATAAATATGTGGAAAGCTGACACCCAGTTATTGATGGATTTTGGGATTTATGGCTTCCCGTCCTTATCTTTTTAACCCCCTTTCTCTCTGTCTTTTCCCTCTTTCGATTCACCTTCTAGATCCATAAGCAAAAGCAAGAATATAGCAATATATTCCCTTTTCCATATGCGCTTCTTTATCTTTCTGGGCACTGAGCTGGCAAGTGAGCTCATGCCACAGCACGGATCACGTCCCGTGCCTTGCACTGCGACCTGCACCACCGGGGCTGGTCCCACTGCCATGCTAATGCTCTCCTGGACTTCTGTCCACTTAGTGGGTATATCACCCCGCCTTGCCCATACTCTTGCCAGGGGATTCATTTGTTTAGTTTTTTTTTTAATTTTTCTTAAATTTTTTTAATGCATTCTGTATCACATCTGCCAATTCTAGATCGCCTTCGTTATCAGAGCCTGAGTTTTCCGATGAGGAGGATAATGGTTCCGGTGCCCCCACTACACCCCCGGACTTACTAACTGCTGTACTAGTGCTCGCTATCCTCTGTTCTTTGGCCCCTGAGATGGGCACCCCCAGCCTTTGTCTGACTGTGCCGAGGCCGTGCTGTGTGACCTGCTCCCGAACCGCCCGCAGCAGTTCTTCTAACTCTGTGTTTGACGCGTGCTGTATGGGCGTTTCTTGTTGAAGTGGAATCCACTTGCTGTGACACCTAGGCTTTGTAGCCTTATTGCTCACTGCTTCTGTACTGCTCGCTGCCTCCCCCCGACTTGTCGCTCCCCTGCTTGCCTTTCTCTTTGCCGCCGCAGGTTCTTTCGCTGTTGACGTGCCCACTGGCTGTTTGCTGCTGAATGTCCTGGGGACGCTTTGACTCACCTTCCATGGCATATCTAGAACTGTTAAAAGAAATATTATGAAGAGGCAAGGTGGAGAATAAAACAAAGACTCATTGACGAGCCATCTTGGATTTATGGCCGTATAACTATTGCTAAACATAAATTTATCTATATAACTTTTTTGTAACCTTCCCCCATCTTTTTTTGTCTATATAAAATAAATATATACATAGATTCTTATAAATATATGCATAGATTCTTATACATTCCATATTTCCGCCTCATTTTCCACTAATTCCCTATTTTTTTTGTAAGATCCAGTCGTAGTACTGACTTTGTCCACCGGATGGTAGCCTCTCACCATTTATTCCAATGTATTTATTTACCATTGCAAACACATGGCCTGCAGTGTCCATTTTGGCCTTCAGGGGGCCAGAGTCTCCTTCCCCATGCAGTCTGGACTTCAAGAGCTGGCCACACCGCTATTCATTTTATTATTATTTTAAATCGTTTCTGCGCTAAAAGGGGTTCATTTATTCATATATATATATTTTTTTTTTTGAACATCGATTGGCGCTATCACGGCCCCAGGAAAACACCGCCTCTCTGCCATGGCCCCGACAAGAACACTGCCGCTCTGCTGTGGCTCAGGGAATTGCACTGCCATTCTGCCGCAGGCTGGGAAGCACACCGCCGTTCACTTGTGGCCTGAGGAAGTGCACAGCCATTCTTCCGCATGCCGGGAAGTAAACCACCGTCCCCGGCAAACACACCGCCGCTATGCTGTGGCCCGGGGTAGTGCACCACCATTCTGCCACAGGCCTGAAAGCACACCGCCACCCGGCAGCTGCCCGGGAAGCATTCAAACTCTTGGCCGAGGCACGGGAAGCACACCGTCATTCGGCCATGCCATCGACCACCACCGCTGCTGCTGCCGCCGGAGAAACCCCAAATTACTTTTTTAAAAAAATTTTACCTGTCGCCTGTCCTGCTTTCCTGGTGGTTGCGCTGCCCCGCTCATATACCTGCTCTCTCCCCGAAAATGAGGAAGATGACCACGCCCCTCAGAGGTGAGTGACCCATGCCTTATTTGCCCTTCAGAGGTCCGAGGGGGAAGAGGACGGGCCGCAGCCCTGGCTACCCCTTCTATAGCTGGCCACGGCCCATCCTCCTCCGGCCCCTTTTCACCCCCCCCACCCACCGCCAAGGTTAACCCTTTGCCTGCTGCTCTCCCGCCTGTGCCCGGCCGTGTTTATCCGCAGTCGGGACTTTTCTCTTTCTATACCAGTCCCTTGGTGCGCTCATCTCTTCCCTTGGCTTTCAGTTCCATCTTTATGCTGATGACTCCCTAATCTACCTCTCTATGCATGAAATCTTTCTGGAAATCCAGACCTGGATCTCTGCCTGCCTTTCTGACATTTCTGCTTGGAAGTTTCACTGCTGCTTGAAATTGAACATGGCCAAAACTGAGCTTCTTATTTTCCCCCCTAAAACCTCCCCTCCTCTCCCTCCTTTCTCAGTTTCTGTGGATAACTTTCTACTTCTCCCTGTTCTCTGTGCTCGCAACCTTAGGGTCGTCTTTGACTCCTCTCTCTCCTTCTCCATACACATCTATCTGATAGCTAAGACCTACTGTTTCTTTCTCTATAACATCAACAAAATCAACCCATTCCTCGCTGAACACATACTAAGACACTTATCCACTCCTTAATCACCTCCTGTCTTGACTACTGTAACCTTCTCCTTGCTGTTCTCCCACTAAATCATCTCGGTCCCCTTCAGTGTGTTCAACACACTGCTGCACGGCTAATCTTTCGCCAGCCTCGTCATGCTCATACTACCCGTGTGGGCCTGGTGGGGTTGCACCCTCCTCCCAGTCAGCAACCAGGGTGAACTGCACCCACTGCCCCAACCTTGGTATGCCACTGCATACACTATGGAGGTTTTTTTACATGTGGAGATCACCATGTGAAAAATCCAGAGGGGTATGGTGAGTGTGTGGTTTGGGCATGACCTGAATGGGCCAAAACTCTACACTATAGTAGTTGATATGGAAGGGCAGACTAGATAGGCCATGTGGTCTTTTTCTGCCGTTATGCTTCTATGTTTTCTATGTTTATCCCTCCTTTCAAGTCTCTTCATTGGCTTCCTATCCATTTCCGCATCCAGTTCAAACTTCTCCTGCATTCACTCTGCAGCTCCTCACTACCTTTTCTCTCTTGTTTCTCCCTACTCCCCTCCTCGGGAACTCCACTCTTCTAGCAAATCACTTCTATCTGTGCCCTTCTCTTCTATTGCTAACTCCAGACTTTGCTCCTTTCACCTTGCTGCTCCTTATGCCTGGAACAAACTACCAGAGTCTATACATCAGGCGCCTTCTCTGACCCTTTTCTAATCCAGGCTGAAACCTCACCTCTTCACTGCTGCTTTCAGATCTTGACTCACCTGATCTCCTTTGTGTTTCCTTACCATTCCCCCTAGATGTATCCCATGTCTATAGCTACTGTGTTGTCTGTCTTGACTAGATTGTAAGCTCTGATGAGCAGGGACTGTCTTTTATATGTCCGTGCAGCGCTGCGTATGTCTTATAGCACTATACAAATGCTCAGTAGTAGTAGTAGTAGTTTTCAAGATGGTAGGCCACAAGAGAATGCATAGACAACACTTCCCCAGCTCCAGAAACGCATTGCTGGATCATCAGGGAGGACGGGGAATGATTTGAGGGTCTCCTGTGTTGGGGATCCCACTCCTGGGGACCCAGGATAAGATGCCATGGGAGCTGAGGATCATGGATCAGAGAATAAGTGGTCTGTGAGTCCCCCATCTTGGGGGTCCCACATCTGTACAGCCAAATTATACTTTACCTCAAGAGGCGAGGTAACGTTTTAGTTTTATCTTTAGCACAGATTGCTGCATCGGGCGTAATTCTGTACGTAGCATTTCCATACTAACTGCTAAAATTAGGGCAATAATTTACTTCCAGTTTAGTGTTGATTGTTTTGGGCACTATGGTACTTGCCACATTGGAAAGAATCATAGCACACACAAAAAAATAAACAGTTCCAAACCAAAAGTAAACCACTGCACTCAGCTTAGCACAGTTTATTACTACTACAACTACTGATCATTTGCATAGCGCTACAAGACGTACACTGCACTGCACATATAGATGTAAGACACAGTCCCTGCTCATCAGAGCTTACAATCTAATCAAGACAAAACACATAGCCAAACTGAGGACTAGAGTATAGTAAGATACACAGAAGTAGTGGACAAGAGAGTGAGGAGCATCAGGATCCAAAGGCAGCTTCAGAGGTGGGTTTTTAGCCTGGATTTGAATAGGACCAGAGAAGGAGCCCGATGCACTGACTCAGATAGTTTGTTCCAGGCATATGGCGCAGCAAGATGCACTGAATGAAGTCTGGAATTGGCAGTGGCAGAGAAGAGCACAGATAAAAGGTATCTGCCCGAGGAGCGGAGTTCCTGAGGAGCAGTGTAGACTGAGATAAGAGCGGGAAGATAGTGAGGAGCCACAGAATGAATGCACTTGTAGGTCAGTAGGAGACGTTTGAACTGGATGGGGAAACTGATAGGGAGTCAGTGAAGTGCCTTGCATTCACTCATCAGCCCCCCTCTACCTGTCATCTCTTATCTCGCCTTACACCCCCTCTCATGTTCTTCACTCTTCTAACACTCTTTGTCTATCTATGCCCTTCACTCGTACTGCTAATTCCAGACTTCGCTCCTTTCACCTGGCTGCACCCTTTGCCTGGAACAATCTACCTGTGTCTGTGCGTCGGGCTTCCTCCTTGGCCCTCTTCAAGTCCAGGTTGAAAACCCACCTTTTCACTTCTGCTTTCTCTTCTTGACTCCTCAGTCCTTCCTGACTAGTTTTAATTGCTGTTTGTATTTGTGCTTTTTGCCCTATCTTGATTTATCTCTCAATATTTATATACTCTGTCTTGCTTATTGTATTTTGTATTTTGTAATTTGTCTTGATTAGATTGTGAGCTCTGTTCAGCAGGGACTGTCTCTCCTACATGTCTGTACAGCGCTTTGTACGTTTGCAGCGCTATACAAATGCTAAATAGATAGATGGATAGATAGATAGATGGATCTTCAGACAGCTGAAAATAGAAGGCAGGAGAATGTAGCGCCTGAAGAGAAAGGCCAGGAATGATAAAAAGGACCAAAGTTAGAAGTGTATACCAGAAGATGTGAATACCAGAGAATCCCAAGCAGAAGCTAACAGACTTTTTCCATGTCTGAGAAAATTTTGCTACAACCCTAACTGTGAGTGGTGTCTCCTGGTTAGAGAAAGGTCCAGGAGAAATAAGAATCCTGAACCAGAGTCTAGGAGGGAGGTGTTAGGAAAGCTGTAGGGCAGCTCAACTAAAATTGTGCTTTAAATCCTGCTTGAGAAATTGCAAGGGGTTTTGATTTAGAACTGTGAACTGTACTTTAGATCCTGTTTGAGGGAATATGAGGAGATACTGAAGTAGTGCAAAGATTTTAAGGTAGATTTTAAAATATTTTGCCAGTTTCCCTCAGCAAGTCCTGACTCATTGAAGAATAAACTATATGCCAAGTTATTTGAGGAAGTTTGGAAATTGTTTGAGATTAGACATATAAAACTTGCTACCTACCACCCTCAGAGTGAAGGGAGGTATAAAGATGTAACTAGTTCCTACAGGGGATGGTTAAAATTGTATTAAAAAGAGGATAGTTAAATAGGAACAGTAAGAGACTGTATGGTTTCCTAACTCACCAAAGAGAACCTGAAAAAGCCGAAAGACTACAAAAGTCTATTATGTTATGGGAGTGAGAGAGAGGTAATTCCAGTCTCGGGATGTAGTATTGATGTTTGTCCCTACATCCTCAAAGAAGCTGGTGGCCAGGTGGAAGGGCCTGTTTGAGATTAAATGGAGGGTTGGGCTCTTGGATTATGAGGTAGCCCACGGGAACAACCAAACACAAATACTGTATATCATCTTAACTTCCTTAAATCTTGGATTAGTCAGCAAGGGCTAGTAGTGGATTCAGGTATAGAAGAAGATATTTTTGGTCCAAAGGTGTGATAATTATCCTCAATAGAAACATTTCAAACTGGAGATACAATGGAAGCAGGGCAGAGACAACAGATACAGTGTTTATTAGATACATTTTCAGATGTCTTCTCACCCATACCTGAGCGAATGGGAGTGGAATGATATAAAATCAGTGCCATGTAAGGAAAAGTGGTAAGGCAGAGACCCTATCATCGGCCTAAGGCTAAGTGGGAAGAGGGAAGACAAGAGGTTGAGGAGCTCTTGAAACTGGGAATAATTGAAGGGTCAGCTAGCAGTATGTAAAACACATTGTTCTAGTACTGAATCCAGATGAGGTTACATGATTTTGTATTGATTTTAGGCAAGTCAATGCCATATCCCAGTTTCGTGACTACCCTATGCCTAGAAAAGAAGATATCAAAAGGACAATGGCATATACCCCTAGAAGCCTAGTCAAAAGAGAAGACTACTTTCATAACTTCACAAGGGTTTCTTGTATCAATTTACAGTCTTGCCCATTAGTTTATTCGATTCTCAATATTCTGCCTTATCGTGATCTACTCTATGATGGTGTATATATACTGTCAACGGGCAGAGGGAGAGACAGGAATACTCCAGTCCAGGATTTCCAGGCAGTTGACAACAGAGGGCAGGGGAAGTTTAGTTTCCCAAACAACTTGGATAGGTAGAGCTAAAAGGGAAGGGCCAGGCATGGTAAGAAGGCTAGGAGCAGAGACAGAGAGGTTTACAGGTGGACCCAAGGATTAAAGGGCATGCCAAAGGAAGTGATTACTAGAGAATTCTAAGCAGAATGTTAAAGACTTTCTATGGTTGTTTTGCTACAGCCCTGACTGCGGATGGTGTTTTCTTCTGGGTTTGGGAAAGATCCAGAAGAAATAAGAAGCCTGAAACAGAGGCTAAGAGGAAGGTGTCAGGAGAACTGCTGAGCAGAACTGCGGGAGAAACTACAAGAGGTTTTGATTTGGAACTCTGAACTATGCTTTAAATCCTGTTTGAGGGAGTACAAGGGGTTTTGATATGGAACAGTGAACTGTGCTTTAAACCTCATTTGAGGGAATACAAGAGGTTTTTGAAGCACAGCTGATATTTTATGGTGGACTGATAATTTTACATAGGGGCAGGGCCGGATTTAGCTAGAGTGAGGCCCTACGCCAAGAAAAATTGTGGGCCCCCCCCGTGCAGTCCTGGGCCCCCCCCATGCCCCTGTGCAGTCCTGGGCCCCCCCATGCCCCCGTGCAGTCCTGAGCCCGCCCCCGTGCAGTCCTGGCCCCCCCCGTGCCCCCGTGCAGTCCTGGCACCCCTGTGCAGTCCTGGGCCCCCCCCCGTGCCCCCGTGCATTCCTGGGCCCCCCCCCGTGCCACCGTGCAGTCCTGGGCCCCCCCCGGTGCAGTCCTGCCCTCCCCCGGACAGCATCGCGGCTGTCTGAGGGGCTTCAGAGGGAGCCAGGGAAGCCCGCGCGAGGCCCCGGCTCCCTCTGTACAGCCGCCAGCATGAAGAGACTTTTCCTACACGCTGGCGGCTGTTTCTGTGAAGCCGCGAATGCTGGGAAAGGTTAAAGGGCAACCTTTAACCTTTCCCAGCATTCGCGGCTTCACAGAAACAGCCGCCAGCGTGAAGGAAAAGGCTCTTCACACTGGCGGCTGTACAGAGGGAGCTGGGGCCTCGCGTGGGCTTTCCCCGGCTCTCTCTAAAGCCCTCCGGTGGGCCCTTGCCAGCTGTGGGCCCTACGCCACGGTGTACCTGGCGTATAGGCAAATCCGGCCCTGCATAGGGGCTAAGATTTTCATTTATAACTGGAAACCTCAATAACCCTCACCCAGTGGAGAAATTCAGGTTTCCAGTTATAATTGACCTCCCTCCCAAAATCATCTTCCCCTGTGGAAATCCGGTGATGCCTTTGTGGCCGGATGTTATTGTGGGTTCTGTGCTTTTAAGGATGCAGGAGCTTACCTCTCTATACTCTCTTTGCCAGCTTTGTATGAGGGTTTAACCTCACGAGAAACAGGATGTGCTCATTCTCGGATCTGAAATCCTTCCATAGTGCCAGTGAAGAAGTACAGAATTGCAGGGGCAAAGGCACAAGCTCTAGGGGGACTGATGCTATTTTCAGGGCTGGGCAAAGGGGAGATCTGATGCGTTGAGTGGCTGGTGCTGAAAAACTGTGTTTGGAATCAATGAATGGAATCCACCTAGAAAGCCACAAATTGTTGTTTTTATTTTGCAAAAATACCAATAAACCTCTATTTTTCTGACCCAGGGAATGCACCTAATTACCTTAAAAATAAACCTACAAAATTCCAAATGATAAACACCTAGAATTAGATGTCCAAATCAGATGAGCTGAATACAGGATGGGGGAGTAAGAGAGGACATTGTCCTGAAAGGTTTCAGGGGTAGAACTCCTATTTTGTAGTTCAGGTTTTCTTAAGGAAGATCAGTATCCAACCAAGACAAAGAAAGAGTGACCAGAGAGGAGACTGTACTCTATCAGAACATCACCCAAGACCCTAAAATGTAACAATAATATCAGCCTAAAACTGCACACTTCCTCCCTTGCTATCTGTGTTTGATTGTAAAAGCAAACCTGCAGCGCCACCTAAAGTCCTGTCAGAACATTAGATTGTATCAGGACAAATATCCCCAGACAACGAACACATGCCGTTCTTTTCCTGTAATGAACCCTCGCATCTACACTAAAGAGGTCATTCTCAAACGCGGGTTGTGGAACTGCATGTCCCGGTAGGATGTTCAGCCCCGCAAGCCGCCTGGACCCTATTCACTCACCAGCTCTCCCCATACATCCCGTGCATCAGGACAGGGAGGGCCGACAGGGGGCAGGAGGAAGCAGAGGGGGGACAAGCCTGGCTGGCAACACATACAGGATCCATTCAGGTCATGACCTTGTAAGTGCTGCCGGACTCATGGGGACATGCTGCTTATACCACCTTGAAGGTAGTATAAGCAGCATTTTTTGTGCTATTGGGGCTGAGGCCGGGTGCTGGGGGGGGGGGGGGCCTGATCCAGCTGGCCAGCCATGGATTGGGCAGTGGGGAATAGGGGGGCCGGAAATGACAGAGTCGGGGGGCGCCTGCAGGGAGGACATCCCCACAGGCGGCAGGGGCACACCAGCCATTCACGTGCATGCCGGGCCGTCCTTGGGCCTGATTCTGGCTACCATGGGAATGTTTTGTTCTCAAGGTCCAGAATCGGGTCCAAATGGGCCCGTCTTGCCTGGGGCCATCCGGATGGCTCAGACATGCCTCTCTTGGAATTAGGATCTACGTATTGGTTATTAAAACAAGGAATCAAATTATTACCAACCGGCAAGGCCTTATATCTTTCCGAGATATAAAAATTAAATCTGGATTGAAGAAACTTGGCTCATGTACAGTATGCATCCTGGGAACCAGTTCTGAGTGGTGCGTTCAGTTAGAGGTATCTGAACATGTTTCCATAACCTGCAGAAGCCCTGAGATGCAGATTCTATCTGAACTATTTTCTTGTACTGTAGCCCAGGCCTATTGAATCATCAAGCAGTGCTGTTTCTCTTTCCATTCCAGATAAATATAGTTCATAATCAATATGTAAACAGGAACTATTGTGCACTTTTATGTTTGCCTCTGTTCACTAATACGCTGTACAAGCTGGGCCAAATCACTTTGTTGAAAATTGGAAAATCAGCAGCAAAGACTTAATAGGCTATATGCAAAGCTAGCAAACTCAGTAGCAAGATTCCCATCCCTAAAGCCTTGAAACATGTCTAACAAACTAGCCAAATGCTCAAAGGGAACTTAAAGAAAAAAATATGAGAAAGCTCTATGTGTCCTGACCTTTTTGACTGTGAGCTGTTCAAGATCACAAAGATAGCATGTGGATGAGAATGTAGGAGACTGTACAGGAAATAAACATAATTACCTCGCTTTGACTTTTTCATGGTCATGGCCTCTTGTCTCGGTAGTCTATGGCTTCTCCTTACTGATTTGGTACTTATTGATCATAGTGTCCTGGCTTCCAATACAGCCACCACAGGAAAGGCAACAGCTTCAAGATTCTCTAGCCATTAAGCCCTAGGAAAGTTCCTAAAACCTATTTGCACTTGGTAAAATGTACTAGCAACTCTGTTTTTCAGGGAACTTCTAAAACTTTCAGATCTAAATGGGTACAGAAAAATGACTGTGAAAAACAGGAGCACCAATGGAAAAAGAAGGATGAAAAAAAAGAAATAGACGCAGTCTTCAAAATTCTTCACATGTGGAGGGTAATTTTATAGCCGGGTGCCTGGGTTAAGGCAGCCAAAATGCACCTTTTTAAAGCTTATTTGATAAAGAAAGTAGATGCCTACTTGTCTATGTAAAATGCTAGTGTTAAGTAGCAGAGATTGTGCCTTAAATTAAGCTGTGGATATAAGAACATAAGAACATAAGATATGCCATACTGGGTCAGACCAAGGTCCATCAAGCCCAGTATTCTGTTTCCAACAGTGGCCAATCTAGGTCATATGTACCTAGCAGTTTCCCCAAGAGACACAAGTTCCACAATGCTTGTACTGGGTCAAGCATTGATATCTTCGGTCACTTCTTAATAATGGTTTATGGACCTTTCCTCCAGGAACTTGTCCAAACCTTTTTTAAACCCCGCTACACTAACAGCCTTTACTATCTATACCTGTTTAGCAGCTGTAAATGAATGTGCATGAAGTTTGCAAGTATGTGCATTATTATATAATCAGTGGAAGTACTTGCAAACACCTCTAGGGCTCTGCCAAGACTACACCCCCAGCTATGCCTTCCTGTAAAGAAATGCCATACTGGGTCAGACCAAAGTCCATCAAGCCCAGTATCCTGTTTCCAACAGTGGCCATTCCAGGTCACAAATACCTGTCAGGTTCCCAAAGGTACATAGTTTCCACAATGCTTGTCCTGGGGTAAGCAGTGAATTTCCTGGGTCCTCTTTAATAATGGTTTATGGATTTTTCCTCCAGGAACTTGTCCAAAACCTTTTTTAAGCCCAGCTACACTAACAGCTTTTACTGCATCCTCTGGTAATGAATTCCACAGTTTGATTTTCTCAGTCAATCACTTTATGACCATGAAAGACTTTCTATGCATATGAAATGGACAGTGCATCAGGTAAAGCACTGACTCGTAAGAACTGAGGTGTACTGGAGAGAGAGTATAGCAGTAATGATTTAGGAATGCTAGCAGTAATAACGGAGTCAAATAAATTCATAGTATTTCATAGAAACAGAAAGGATAGTCCATCCCAATCATTTATATAGTGATACAAGGCGTACACAGTGCTATACAGAGACATGTAAGAGGCAGTCCCTGCTCATAAGAGCTGACAATCTAGTCAAGACAGACAGTACAAGAGTCAAAACACACAACAACACTGGGGACAGGGATATATTTAGGGGAATTTTAAGGAAACACATAGAAGGTGAACAGGAGACTAGGGAGATCAGGGTCCAAAAGCAGTCTCAAAGCCTGATATTCAAAAGGCATTTACACGGTTTACAGCCCACCAAACTGTGTAAATGCCTTTAATTGGAATATTCAACGGCACTTACACAGTTACTGCCATTGAATATTCACTTCTAGCCCTGCTACATGCCCCGATGCTGTGCGGTTAGCATTGGGGCGTGTTGGAGGTGCTCCAAAGTGGAGCGGAGGCGGAGACTGTAGTTAACTATGCAGCGGCGATACTGCTTGCTGCCCGGTTAGCAACTTGCCCCATAAAGATAGGCAAGGAGAACCCTTGCCTTTTTTAAGGCGCAGGAGCTAACAGGGCAGCATGCAATATCACTGCTGTCCGGTTAGCTACTGTGGCTTCTGGTGTGTGCGATGATCCCTGGGTATTCAATGTCGGGGCCGTATATGACCCCAGCATTGAACATCTTGGGTTAAGGGTCGGCTGGATGGGCAGGGCTATGTGCCGTAGGGGTGCATAGATTGCCCAACTCACTATTGGGCCATAAATTTTTAGCCTGGATTTGGCCAGGCATACTGACTGAGATAGTTTGTTCCAGGCATAAGTCACAGCAAGGTAGAAAGACTGAAGTCTGGCATTGGCAGTGGAAGAGAAAGGCACAGATAGAAGGGATCCACCAGAAGAGTGGAGTTCCCAAGGAGGGGTGTAGGGAGAGAAGAGAGGGAAGGTAGTGAGGAGCGGCAGAATGAAGGCACATATAGGTTAGTAGTAGAAGTTTCAACTGGATGCGGAAGTGGATAGGGAGCCAATGAAGTGACTTGAGAAGAGGGATGACATGAACATAGTGATACTGGTGGAAGATTAGCTGTGCAGCTGAGTTTTGAACAGACTGAAGTGGGGAGAGATGATTAAGAGGAAGCCCAGCAAAGAGGAGGTTGCAATAATGTAGACAGGAGGTGACAAGAGAATGGATAAGGGTTTTAGTAGTGTGTTCAGAAAGGAAAGGATGAATTTTGTCAATGTTATAGAGAAATAAGCGACAGATTGGATGTGTGTAGAGAAGGAGAGGGAGGAATCAAAGATGACTCCAAGGTTGCGAGCCAAGGAAACAGGAAAGAGTAGAGTGTTATCCACAGAAATATGGAAAGGAAGAAGGGAAGAAGTGGGTATAGGGTGAAAGATAAGGAGCTCAGTTTTGGCCATGTTCAATTTCAGATGGCAGTGAGACATCCAAGCAAGATCCGGGCCTGGATTCCCAGAGAGATTTCAGGTGCAGAGAGGTAGATCTGAGAGCCATCAGCGTAGAGCTGGTACTGAGAACCATAGGAGGAGATGAGTACACCAAGGGACTGAATGTGGAGAGAAAAGGAGAGATCCCAAGACAGAGCCCTGGAGTGCACCGACTGAAAGGAGGAATAGCAGTAGAGGAGGATCCACCAGAACATGCACTAAAAGTGTGGAGGGAAGAAAAACAGGACAGAGGGAGGACAGAGTATCATGGAGAAGGTGGTGATCAACAGTGAGATGGCTGTCGTGTTTGCTATCGTAAGTCCTTGAAGAAGCCTCTTTTGAGGAGAAACAGAGATCTTTGTCGAGTTTGCCAACGACTGATGAAATTGCGGGAGTTTTAAGAGAAAGATAAGTGTTTGAAATTACTCTACTGCGATTGTTTCATCATGATTATTACCACATAGCTTTTGCTTGTTTACAGGGCTTGTGGGGAAAAGGTTTGAGGCTCTTCTGTGAGTCCTGATAAAGTTTTGATGAAAGTCGTTTTGTGCTCCTTTGTGGAGTATTTATAAGAATTATAAGAATAATAGAGATACTAATAGAAATTTGAAATGATAATAAATGATAAATAAATACATTATAATCTTGAAAAGTACTTTTTTTGATTGTAGTAGTTAGTATTTTTCTTACTAAAGCCCTTCATATGGCAAAACCAATTACCATAAGGGATATTGAATATTGTATATAGTTAAAGTATATATATAATATAATGTTGACTGTACATAGTTATCCCGCCCCTGTTCTCTGTAAGCTCAATGTTGCCTGTATGCATTGCAGTATATTTTGTTCAATGTACACCGCGCTGATTAAAATAGCGCGGTATAGAAGAGATGTTAAATAAATAAAATAAATAAATAGCAAGATGCTCACATCACCGGTCTCCAACCTCCTCCATATTAATATTAATACTAACTACTACAATAAAAAAAGTACTTTTCAATGAGCCGCCTGACTCAAGACTGAACACAATTTAGGATAGCTATCCAGAGGGTCGCCATGAGTCAACTCCGACTTGACGGCACTTAACAACAACAACAATAGAAATTTGAAATGATAATAAATGATAAATAAATATATTATAATCTTGAAAAGTACTCTTTTTGATTGTAGTATTTAGTATTAATATTAATATGGAGGAGGTTGGAGACCGGTGATGTGAGCATCTCGCTATCCCTTATGGTAATTGGTTTTGCCATATGAAGAGCTTTATAGCCATCCTGAGGTCTCTCTCCATATAAATACATTTTTGGATATTTTACTAAGGGAATATTTAGCCACTGTTATATTAAAATCTTTAAAATAAATAGTGTGGTTGGATAGATCTAATAGATCAAATAACTAAGAGATGGTTTGCTTTTAGATTTGTTGTACTGTTAGGGCAGTTCTTTTTGATTTATTAGTTTTGCGCATACCATGACAGTTATGAACCTCACTTCTAAGCCAGGGTATGTGGAGGATGATCTCAGTCTCTCAAATTTACTGCTACTGCTCGGTGTAGTACTTGCATCATGCCAAAGAGAGCTTCCCTCTGGAGTTCGTAAGATGTAACAGGTATGGGTAGTTTGTTAAGATGTGCTTGGAAGTTCTTCCTTATCAAGCCTGTGGTTCCCAATACAATGGAAAATATTTCTGCATCTTTCTGCCACATTTTCTTGTTCTCTGACTGCATTTCTTGGTACTTCAGGATCTTCTGCCTCTCTGTGTGATTCACAGAATAATCACTTGGAACGGACACCTCTATTATCAATGCTGTTCTGGTGTTTTTCTCCTTTACCACTATGGTTTCCTCACATCCAGTTTCTTATCAGTCGGAATGGGAATGTCCCAGGTGATCATAACCTTTTCATTCTCTGTAATTGTCTTAGGGTCATGATCCCAGTGTTTTTTGGGGACAGTGATATTGTAGTGTTTACAGTTTCCAATGGATGAGACATGCTACTTTGTTGTGCCTTTCTGTATAGAAATTTTCCGCCATCAGAATTTCACAGCCAGCTATGAGGTGAGTCACTGTTTCCAGCTCTTTCTTACAAAATCGACATATGTCTGTTTTGCCATTTTTTTTCAATGTTTGCTGTAAACCATTTTGTCTGTAATCCGCTGTCCTGTGCTGCAACTATCAATCTCTCATCCTTTGGTTTCAGTTCACCTCTCCTTAATCATTCATGTGTCCATTATTGATCAACAAAGGGTTCCTGGAGTAACACTCTGTATTTCCCACTCTATTTATGCATTTGCCACTTGTTTCTCCTCATTTGTTTATCTAATTCTTTGAAGAGTTTTTCTCTTTATTTTATTTATTTTATTTATTTATTTTATTTTAATTTCTTATATACCGCACTCTTTGACATCAGCGCGGTTTACAGAGAACACAACAAAACCAGAACAACAGGCTGTTCGGAGTTACATATAACAGGATTATGAACTTGGATAACAAGGGAGAACTATTTACATGGAATATGCAATCTGTTAACTAGATCACATGCTCGAACTATGTACATGAATTGACACGAGTGTTGGGAGCAAGGGAAAACTGTAATTGGATATGTAGTGGGACTAAATGTTATCTTCATATGGGGTAGTATCTGGTGAATAGGTTGAATTTGAGGGCCTTTCTGAACTGGGTTAAGTCGGTTATGGTACGGATGTCGGAAGGGAGCAAGTTCCAGCATTTTGGTGCACAACACAGGAAAGCTCTGTTCGCTGTTGATAGATTGTACGTTGTTATGGCCTTTGGTATCGATAAGGAGTTTAATGCTGCCTGTCTTCTGCTTCTGTTTGGTGGTACAGTTTGTATGAGCTCAGAAAGTGAGTTGGAAGATAGGCCCTTTGTGGCCTTGAATGTGAGAATCAGGATTTTGAACATCAGCCTTCCGTGTATGGGGAGCCAATGGAGCTGTTTGAGGATAGGTGTAATATGTTCACTTTTGGAAGCTCCTTGAAGAACCCTTGCGGCAGTATTCATGGCGAGCTGTAATGGGCTCAAGGTGGATTGTGGGAGTCCTTGCAAAACTGAGTTGGCGAAATCAAAATGTGGTAAGATTAATGCTTGGTAAATGGTTCTGAAATCTTCTGGGTCAAGTAGGGAGCGTAGGTGCTTGAGCGTGCATATCTTGAAGTACACAGCTTTTACGATATTATTTATGTGTGGTTTCATGTCGAGCCGATGGTCCAGTGTGACTCCAAGGTATTTTATTGCTTCCTTAGTGCATAGTTCAGCTCCCTTGACTTTTATATGTGAAGGTGGGGTGAAGTTGGTGTCTCTGGTGATAAAGAGAACCTTGGTTTTCTTGTGCTGAATGCGGAGGTTCTGTGACAGTAGCCATTCTGAGACTGCATCGAAGCAGTTTGTTATAGGTAGTAAATCCATTTGCTTTGTGGAAAACGGCATGTAGAGTAGGATATCATCTGCGTATACCATACATTTCACATTGAATGATCTGATAATATTGCAGATCGGCTGCATATAGATGTTGAACATGAGGGAAGAGAGAGAGGATCCTTGCGGAACCCCTTGTTTTTGATGGAAGGGTTTGGATTCTCCTGTTGCAGATTTTACATATTGCATTCTGGTATCAAGGTATGATTTGCACCATTCAAGTGCTGAGTTGTGGATGCCTTTTTCTTTAAGTCGAGTGAGGAGAATTTCATGGTTTACCGAATCAAACGCTGCTGCTATATCCAGGAAGATTAGCACAACGCCTTGCTGTAAGTTGTCTATAGTGGTGAGAACATCATTGAATAGGGTGGTGAGCAGTGTCTCAACCCCATGGAATTCTCTGAAGCCGTGTTGGGAATGGTCCAGAGGGGCTGCGGAATCTATGTGGTCTTGGATTTGCCGTTGTGCCTCTTTCTCAAAAATCTTTGCTAGAAGGGGGATACTGGCTATAGGCCTGTAGGAGTCAGGCCGTTTAGGGTCTAGTTTCGCGTTCTTTAGCAGAGGTCTAATGGATGTGAACTTTAATGCAGATGGGAAGGAGCCGGATGTAAAGGAGAGGTTAAGGATTCTTGCGATAAAAGGGCTAAATGTACTTCGAAGATCCTTTATCCAAAAGGCTGGGCACGGGTCGGTTTGTGCGGTCGTGGTGTTGAGTGAGGCGATTGTGTCTTCAATGTGTTTAGCAGAGGGTGTGGTAAGTACAGACAGGGATGTTAGACAGGATGTTTCTTGTTCAGTGGTTTTTGAGAGCTCATCTGTTTGTAGAAGCTTTGATTGTAAGTAATCAGCAAATTCCTGTGGGTGGATATCTTCATTTTGTTCAGAGGATGGTTCCTTTGATAGTGATTTGACAATATTGAAGAGGTCGCGAGGTTTGTTCAAAGATCTTTTGAGCATATTAGTGTGGTATTGCTTCTTTAAGGCTGTGATTGCTTCACGGTGAGATGTAAGGTGGAGATTGTAGGCTGTGTGATCATCAATGGAAAGTGAGCGGCGCCAGCGTTTTTCGAGTCTTCGTAGGTGGGTAAGGGAGGACCGTAACTCGGAGGAGAACCATGGAGCAGAGGATTTTTTCCTGGGCATGTTCTTTTTGTGTGGTAGTTGAGCAATGGTGTTGAGGTTGCTGTTCCAGGCGGTGATAGACTCATCAAGGTTGAGTACTGTGTTATCGAGGAGTGGTTGAGTGCTTGATAGTATCAGTTCCCTGTTGAAAGGTCGAAAGCCTCTTGTAGCTCTAGATGTGTTGTCCAGTTTTCTGTTGTTGAGAAGATGATTGTTGCTCAGAGGAATTTGTAAGTTTATAAGTTTATGGTCTGACCATGGTACATTGGTGATTGATTTTACAATGTTGTAGCTCTGTTTGGAAACAGAGTGTGGAGCGAAGACCATATCAAGAATGTTTCCTTTGGTGTGAGTGGGCTCCGTGATCAGTTGTTGATATCCAAGATCTTCAATGGCGTTGAGGAGTGAAGATGATTGGTTTTGCTGTAATGATGGGAGATTGAGATCTCCCAGTATCCAGTTAGGAGTGTTAGGGTTGCTGGTATTGGCGGCCAGGTCCAATATGGTGGGAAGTTCATCCAGTGAGCTCGAGGGGGCTCTGTAGACCAGGTTGATGGAGCATTGTTTGTTCACTATGGTGATTATGTCTAGGTTGCTTGTGCTATGTGAGTTGGTCATGTTGAAAAGGTGTTCAGTCTTGGTGAGTATGAGTGCTCCTCCTCCCTTCTTGTTTTCTCTGTGGGTTGTGTGTATAGAGAAGTTAGGTGGAATAAGTTGGTTGATGAGGACATTGTCCTCTTTGGATAACTAGGTTTCGGTGATCATGAGTGCGTCAAGATCATGCAGGGTGATTATATCCAGGATTACAGGCCATTTTTTCCTAATTGAGCGTGCATTGATGAGGGCACATTTTAAGCTTTGTGGGGGTTGGGATTTGTGTCGCTTGGGGTTGCTGGTTTGGTGTATTGCAATGTGGATGAGGTGGGAGTGTCGTATACGAGCTTCCCTATCTGGATGATGGCAAGGGTTACCTGACCATTGTTTTCCGTGGTTCTTGAGGATCGGTATATGACTGGTGGTGGGAGAGTAGGCAAGGGAGGTCCCGAGCCAGTCAGTGAGAAGGTAAAAACTGAGAAAGGTGATGAGATGGAGAGACATTTTGGTTTCTGGTATGGGATGTGTATGGGAGTCTCTTGGGAGGCAAATTACAAGTTACAGTAAAATTAGTAAAGGCTATATTACAGTATAAGTGGTACAATACAATGGTACAATGACTACAATGGGTTTGAGTTGCTGGCGGGAATATTACTGACTTCAATATAGATGACAGGATTAAAGGACAAACTAGATAATTGTAATAAGGCATGTGATATCTATACAGTGAACTGCAGACAATGGTGAGGTTGCTGGCAACAAGCTAATTGATCAAAGTAATCTGTAAGGTATATAAGCAGTAAAGCTACCGGCAAGAGGTTACTGACACTAGTGATCTGTAAGGTGAGCAAACAAGTAAAAGTAGATTGCTGGCTATGTAGGTAATGCTAGTTGGTGGGACTTGTAAGCATGCACATTACTGGCAACAGTAAGGAAAGAGTTCAGGCGCTGGATACAGTACAAGTGGTCAGTTGGAATCGGCTGCTGGTTACCGTGAATGTAGATGTTGACTTCTGGGAACAGTAGTGATGTCAGGAATGTTCTTGCTGGTGATGATAGCGAGCTCGACCCTGGGGGAGCTCAGGCAGCTGGTTGGTGGAGGAGAAGCGTACCTGAATGTTTTCAGGCGTTTCAGAGATGGCCACTGCCTAAGGGCCACGCCAAAGGGCCCTCTGGCAAGGCCCTCAGGCGCGGGCCCGGCAGGCGCGGGCCTGCCTGGTGGCAGCTGCTTTTGTTGCTCGCTTCCTCCCTCCCACAGCCCCGATTGGGCCGGAGAACCTGAGCGGGAAAGATGGAGAGCCCGCTCAGGTGTGCTCAACTCCCGATCGGAGGAGCCTGTTAATGGCGGCAGTTCTTTCGGCGGCAGCTGCTTTTGTTGCTCGCTTCCTCCCTCCCACAGCCCCGATTGGGCCGGAGAACCTGAGCGGGAAAGATGGAGAGCCCGCTCAGGTGTGCTCAACTCCCGATCGGAGGAGCCTGTTAATGGCGGCAGTTCTTTCGGCGGCAGCTGCTTTTGTTGCTCGCTTCCTCCCTCCCACAGCCCCGATTGGGCCGGAGAACCTGAGCGGGAAAGATGGAGAGCCCGCTCAGGTGTGCTCAACTCCCGATCGGAGGAGCCTGTTAATGGCAGCAGTTCTTTCGGCGGCAGCTGCTTTTGTTGCTCGCTTCCTCCCTCCCACAGCCCCGATTGGGCCGGAGAACCTGAGCGGGAAAGATGGAGAGCCCGCTCAGGTGTGCTCAACTCCCGATCGGAGGAGCCTGTTAATGGCGGCAGTTCTTTCGGCGGCAGCTGCTTTTGTTGCTCGCTTCCTCCCTCCCACAGCCCCGATTGGGCCGGAGAACCTGAGCGGGAAAGATGGAGAGCCCGCTCAGGTGTGCTCAACTCCCGATCGGAGGAGCCTGTTAATGGCGGCAGTTCTTTCAGCGGCAGCTGCTTTTGTTGCTCGCTTCCTCCCTCCCACAGCCCCGATTGGGCCGGAGAACCTGAGCGGGAAAGATGGAGAGCCCGCTCAGGTGTGCTCAACTCCCAATCGGAGGAGCCTGTTAATGGCGGCAGTTCTTTCGGCGGCAGCTGCTTTTGTTGCTCGCTTCCTCCCTCCCACAGCCCCGATTGGGCCGGAGAACCAGAGCGGGAAAGATGGAGAGCCCGCTCAGGTGTGCTCAACTCCCGATCGGAGGAGCCTGTTTGATTTGCAAATTCTGTTGCTTCCTTTCCCTTGCATGCTTGTGGATTGTTACTCATTCCTTCTAATTGTTAGAACTCTTGACCAAGTTTGATGATAGAGACAGATTCAGGACATTTACTTTCACATTTCAGCACTTTTTGTATATTTGAATCCAATGATGTTGTCAGGTAGGCCTGGAGGCTAATGATAGTAGCTCTGTAGGTGTAATCAATCTCTATGAGGCCTAACTTTCCTTCAGCTCTAGGAATGTACAGTCTTGGTATGTAGAAGTTTTCTTGTTCACACATCCAGTTTTTCAATCCCAAAGCTATATGAGAGTACAGGAAGTGTTAGCTTATTGATGGCTTGTTTATTATTCCGTGATATTAAAGCACTTTTCAATAATGATTTAAATCTCCTGTAATATTCTTTACTGATCTTCTCTTGCAGTAATTTATGCTTAATTTCCTTCCTCTACTCTGAGATACTTATATATGCCTTCTTGTTTGAGGTCCTTGATGTCACAGCCCTCAGCTAGGGAGATATTTTCAATTTTGCTCAATTTTCCTCTAAAAAAAGTTGCCTTAGCACACTTGTCAAGGCCAAAGGTCATCCTGATGTCATCAGAAAAGATTTTCAGCACACAGAGTTGCTCTGCTAATTGCTGGTTGCTGGAATTGTAGAGCTTCAGATCATCTACAAATAGTAGATGGGATGTTGCTTCTAGGTTGTTAACTTCTTTAGGATTCAGGCTAAATCTGTATCCCAAAGAGTTGATGAGAGTTCTCATTGAATTAAGCACCATACAAAGCTGAAGTGGTAACAGGGACTTTCCCTGAAATATTCCTCACTGGATCTTAAAGTTAGGAATGATGTACTGACTATCTTTATATCTCAAAAAAGTGTGGTTTGCCACATTGTAATAGTGAACTCAATCAAACCAGTATTTATTTTATATGTTTCAAGGTAATGTATTATCCAAGAATTTGGGACACTGTCAAAAGCTTTCTTATAATCAATCCATTCTATACTGAGATTTCTGCCTTTCTTAGCACCGGCCATGATGGCCTAATTCAACATTAACTGTCCTGGGTTCCATATGCTCCCCTCTTATTGCTCTTTTGCTTTTTTGCCATGATCTTATTGAGCTCAGTATGATCATGTATTCCTCTGCACCTATTACAGTGAACAGCTTATAGATTGAAGGTAAACTTGTTATTGGGAATTTTACTTTGGTCCCCCTTTGGAAGGAGAAATATTCTTCTTGTAGTAAGCCATTGCTGTGTTAAGTCTGGCTGCTTGAGCAATTGATATTTGCAGTTCGCCAGGTCTTGTTGTAGTGATGTTAACTGTTTAGGCCAAAAGTTGGTTACTCCATTTGGCCCAGGGCTCTTCCAGTTTGGGGCTCATTTTAATCTTCTTTCCAGCTCTTTCATTGTTACTGCAGGCCATTTCATAAATTTGATGTTTATTTTTTGAAAATGCTGCTGTATGTGGGTTAACCATTCTGCTTCTTGATTGTGCTCTATAGGGTTTTCATATAGTTTTTCCAGAAGATTTCCGTTTTCAGCTTTGGTTGGTAGAGCTTTTACCATATTAATGTTCTTTCCAAGTTCCCTGTAGAATTGTTTTGTGTTCTCTCTAAATAGTTTATTTAGATATCTTTCTTTTCTGTTTTCTTCGTATCTTCACAGTTTTGGCGCTTCTGCTGCTACTTTCAATTTATTGTTGGAACATAGAAATTTCAGGTCTTCCTCTGTTAATGCAGCATGCTTCAGCTTGATGTCTTGGATTTTCCTTAATATCTTTGGTGATCTTAATCCTTTTAGATACCTGTTTATCAGGGATACCTCCACACAAACTGATTGCATTTTTCCTTTGATGCTCTTTTTCCAAGGAGTAACTGTTATTATTCTCTTTTTCTTCTGGCCTTGTACTTTAGTTTGTAGTATTCTTGCAGTAATAATTTTAGCTGCACAATATTGTCTTTAATTTATTTTGGTGATGTCAATAAATGGTCTCTTTATATTGGATATGGCCTTGTTCATTTAAATTATCATACTTCTAACCTTAGGTGTTAAATTTAATTTGGGTAATCTTTCCATGTGGACTAGGAGTTCTATCTTGAATTTCTCCATGTCTGGGTACTTCTTCTCTCTTTCCTTCTCCTCTTCAGTTCATTTGTTGACCCATCCTTTATTCAGCTCACTCCTCTTCTGTTCCAGATCTCTCAGCTCCATCCCCCCTCAACTGCTCTTTCTTTTTCTGTATATTCCTTTCTTCTGGTACTCTCATCTAGGTCGTCTCCTCCCTGTATTTCTTTTTTCCATGGAAGCCCTTAGTTGCTTCAAGATGTAATCATTCACATATTTTACTTTAATCTGTGAAATTAAAGATCTTAAATTTGCATCCGGTTTTTTTTGCAGTTTTTCTAGTTGCAGATTTCCTCTTTCTTCCATTTTTTGGTGGATTCTCTTTGTACTGTGTATCCTCTTGATTTAAATATAGAGTTTGTAGCATAAAAATAGCAGTATATTATCTCCTCTTTATTTGCAGACATCCACTTAACAGTAGTTAATCCTCTTAACTTTTTCATTAATTTCTCTAGCTTGTCTCCTGCCACAGTGGATCCATGAACAGGTTCACCATTGCCTTTATCTGTAGCAGGGATGTTATCTACATCTGAAGTGCTTGTGCTATTAGTTAACCCTAGTTTGTAAGCTCTGGGTGGGGGCACCTTTTGATCATGGGCGATGTGCATGTTTCTTTTTCATTCCTACCATACTTCAGTGGAAGGAGCTAGGGAGTCTAGGGGCTCAGATTTCAGAACATACTATCTAGCTGCATAAACAGCAGATCCAATGAATAATGGGTTCAGATAGAGGAAGGCCTGGAAGAAAGTAAGGTCTTAAGCAGGTATATGTTGCACTGTGCCTCTGTATTGTTCCAAGGTGCGACTGCACCTTGAATATCATATGCAATTTTGGTCGCTATATCTTAAAAAGGGTATAGTAGAATTAGAAAAGAGCAGAGAAGAACAATGAAAATGGTAAAGGGGATAGAAGGATATCCCTATGAGAAGAGGCTTAAAAGGTTGGGGCTCTTCAACTTGGAAAAGAGATGATAGAGGTCTATAAATTAACGAATGGAGTGGAACGGGTAAACATAGATCAATTGTTTATACTATCAAAAAGTAGAAAGAGTAGAGGACACACAATGAAGTTATAATATAACCAATTTAAAACCAATCAGAGAAAATATTTTTTTAATCAACACATAATCAAACTCTGGAATTCGTTACTGGAGGATATAGTAAAAGCTGTTAGGGGTATGTTTACTAAACCGCGCTACTGTGCGGGGCGCACTTGAGCATGCGCTTAGGTACCTTAGCACACGCTAATGATGCGTTTTTGTGCCCCGCACACGTGTGCGCCACACTAACAAGCCTGCTCATGTGCGTGTCGCGCAAATGAGCGATAGAGGCGTGGAAAGGCTCCCAGAGGTGCTAAGACGGTGGTGCAGCGGACACAGCCAGTGCCTTTAGGACCAGAAAGTCACAGGTTCAAATCCCAGCTGGGGCTCCTGCCAACCCAGTCCCCTTATTTTACCCATGAAGAAAACATGGTAGTAAAGACTGAACCATTATTGCTGAGACCATAAGCATGGGTCAGAAACCTCTATTTTACCCTACACAGCACAAACACCATAGAAATGTGCATTACCTACGGCAGAATCCCCCAAATGCAGTCCTGGAGGGCCAAACACCATTCATTTTCCATGCTGCCTCTACTAAAGATGCTTGTGCTACATATCTATGCACCACCCCCATGGTATGCAGATGTATCCCATGCATATGCATGAGGGACAGCATGAAAACCCGAACAGTGTTTGGCACACCAGGACTGGAGTTGGGAACCTCTGCCGTAAAGCAGCAGCCAACAGGGCCAGACACACCCACACCCACACCCACAGGCCCCATTGGCTAATGCCTCCTGGAGAGACAGGACAATGGGCTCTGCGTGCATCTCCCAATACTAGCACTTGCATACCTTAGCAATGCCACCCTACACCTGGGTATACGGTACACACCTATCAAACGTTTCCTATGATTACTGGCAGATAGCAAGTCCTACGTTAAGCACAGTTTGCTCATTGAGCTCCATCATAACAATCTTTCTGATGTCTGCGGTGTGTGCTTCAGGTCTGGTCTCTGACAGTGTTTACCACCCTGGGGAGTGACCCCCAACAGTATTGC
Source organism: Ichthyophis bannanicus (assembly GCA_033557465.1). Classification (NCBI taxonomy): domain Eukaryota; kingdom Metazoa; phylum Chordata; class Amphibia; order Gymnophiona; family Ichthyophiidae; genus Ichthyophis; species Ichthyophis bannanicus. The sequence continues at coordinate 869,362,473 of CM066033.1, forward strand.
GTAGCATATCCATGCCTGTACTGTGCCCAGGACTGGTGTGGTGGGCAGGGCTGCTAAACTCCTCTATAGTAGCACAATGCTGGCATAGGTGTGGGAGTGTGTGTCTGTCTATACAGTGTGTGGTGGCTGCAAACACCTTCCACAGCCCACACTGCCAGCACTGTTGCCAGTATTGGCCTGCCAATGTGCATAATGAAGAGCAAGGTACCATGGGTATAGCCCGGACAGGGTGACCTGGCCAGGATGCATCTGCACAGGGCATAGGGCACTGGCTGGGATATTGTAGTGCCCGGCCAGCACCTACACAGACAGGGTGACCTCAGTATGTCCTGCTGGGGGATCACTCTCACCCTGACTGTGCAGTGACGACAGCATGGCTAGGCACCCCCATAGTGCTATATAGTATTTCTCTCATGTGATATTTATGGGTTTTCTTTTGGGGTCCAGTCACTGATTTATCTGCTTGTTGTGTATGCTGACATCCCAGTTCTGGGTGCATGCATTTCCACTGGGAACATGCACTATGGACTAGCTAGCAGACTGTTTGCAGCTGGTATGTGTCTTGATGGAGCGGCTTGCAGGGTGCAGCGGCTGAAGGCTTGCTGCAGGAGAATATCAGATAGTGGTGGGGTGCAGCTTAGCATATCCAGGCCTAATGTCTGTCTGCTATTGTGTTATGGATGTGTACAGAGCTGCATTAACTGCCCTGTAGGGTGTCTGTTCCCCAGCAGGACCGGGGTTGATGGTCCCCTCTACTGCCACCATTGTAGGGAGGTAGAATATGGATCTGTTGGTGGGCGACCCTGTTTCCCACCATCAGCCCCGGAGGAGGGTGGTGGTACATAATCCTCCTATGGGTCCATAAGGGCTAAACCTGACTGAGAAATACAGATATATGCAAGGTGTGTCTGCAGAAACTACCTATCTCACACATTAACACTGCTTTGGATCCCCGGCATGGCTTCTTTCAGTTGTGGAAGGTGCTGTGGACCTGGTGCTGGGCGCCTCACCGCACCCTCAGGGTGAGCTCAGTATCCGCACAATGTGACGGTGTGTAGCTACTCTGTGCCAGTAAAACACACGGTCAGTACCCCCTACCAGGCCGAGGTGCTTTGGGGGTGCACATGGTCACTTCCCCCTACCAGGCCGAGGTGCTGTGGGGGTGCATTCCCCATCTTGTGTTTATCTGTGGACAGCTGATTTGCATGTGCAGTGCATCATGGGTACGGGTGGGCTAACCCTATCCTGGTGACCACAGCAGACTGTCTGTGTGGTGACGTGCACTCCCTTTGCAGCCAGCCAGGGACTTGCTAGCAGCTATAAGGCTGTAGCACAATGGTTACTTCACTGCCTGTGGAGCCAGAAGTCATGGGTTCAAACCCACAGTGGGATTATTTGATGGGGCTGCCCAGAGCATTATCTCTTTTTAATGTACATTATTGCTGCCAGCAAAAACACCCTCATCGTACTGTACCCATAAGGTGCCTCAGAGGGCGCTTTATACGGCGCCCTATAGGTTACCTTATGGTTACCGTCCATATAAGGTGCACTATACGTTATCCTGTGGAGCAACTTATAGGGTGCCCTATAGGGGACATTTTAGGGTGCCATGGTGGACAGTGCACTTTATAATGTGCCCTATGGAGTGCCTTATAGGGTGCCTTATGCGGCATCTTCAATTACGGCACGTGAGGACCTGTTTGCTGGCAGCAATTAATAAAATACAACTAAAGTGCTACAGGAAAAAATACGTACATTGCAAAGCTGATGCCACAGCCAGCCTTACGTATTAGGCACACTGGGGAGCAAACTCATCACCCCTGTATCAGCAATCAGTGCTTTACCCTCCTTGCATGTCAGCGCACCTACTTATGCTGTGCATTCCTTAAACTGCACAGTGCTGCCATCAAAAACATTGCTGTGACCTTGCGGTAACTCATACGGCACCCTATAAAGCGCCCTATCAGCAACATTCTAGGGTGCCTTGGCGGACAGTGCAATTTAAAATGTGCCTTATGGGGCGCCTTATGTTAACACGCTTTGAGAGTGCGTTTGCTAGTAGTAGTAATTAAGATAAAAAATAAAATGCCTCCTAAAGCAAACTTACCCATAATAGGTAATGCCTCAGCCAGCCTTCTTCATTGGGTACAGTGGGGGATTGAACCCATGATCCCTGCATCACTGGTCAGTGTCTTAACCATTGTGCTGTGGCTCTGTTCCTGTGCTTGTGCATCAGCGCGCCGTCTTATGCCGCCCAATATTAAAATGCCTCCTAAAGGAATGCCTCAGCCAGCCGTCTTCATTGGGCACTGTGGGGGATTGAACCCCTGATCTCTGCACCATTGGTCAGTGTCTTAACCATTGTGCTGTGGCTCTGCTCTTTTGCTTGCACATCAGCGCGCCACTTATGCCTCCCGCGCAGCTTTCTCATGCGCTAAGGTGCGGGGCTCACATGGGCGCCGCGCACATTAGCGCATGAATAATCCCGGTTTTGCTTTTTTCAGCCAGATACGCCCACTCCTTATATGGCACCCGCACACTAGTGGGCCGCGCACATTACCGGGGTTTTAGTAAACATACCCCTTAGTGTAGCTGGGTTTAAAAAAGGTTTGGGCAAGTTCCTGGAGGAAAGGTCCATAAACCATTATTACAAAGGACCTGGGAAATCCACTGCTTACCCTGGGATGAGCATTGTGGAACCTGTGTGCCTTTTTGGGAACCTGCCAGGTTCTTGTGACCTGGATTGGCCATTGTTGGAAACAGAATACTGGACTTGATGGACCTTGGTCTGACCCATTAAGGCATTTCTTATGTTCTTATGTAATCGGGTTAGTGGTAAGAACCCTTAACATAGGAACATGATGGCAGGTACTGAAAAGACCATATGGCCTAGTCAGTTTGCCCTTCCACACCAACCACTCAGCTTTGCAGTCCCTTTTTTTCTTTAGAGATTCTGTGTACATCCCATGTTCTCTTGAATTCAAATACAGTTTGTGTCTCTACTCCCTCCACTGGGAGACTATTCCATGCATTTTTCTCTCTCTTCAAAGTTTTTTCAAATTTCCTTTGCCATACTTATTTGACTAAAATCAGCTCCAGGCTCATCAGGAGAGATCAGCCTGGAGCACTGAATTATTCCAGAAGTAATCCTAGATTAGCTGGAAGGCCCTAAAATAGCAGAAGAGAGCCAACACACCAGCAGAAGAGGCAGCATGAGCCAAGGCTGTAGGCATGGGGTGGATTCAGCTAACTGTCCACACGCAAGTTAGAGTCCCGGCACTGAGTACTTTGGTCCCAATATGGAAACCTTAAGTAGAGAGGAAGATTCCCCCTCCTCCCTCCCCCCCCCCCCTGGCCTCAGGGTGGAAAAAGCATTCATGGACTGCTTAGATGACATGCTGAGGGATTTAAATACGATAAGAATCAGAAGATGCACCATGAAGAAGGCTCCAAAAGCAGTGGGAGTGGGGCCACAGCACTGCCTGTGACAGCCCAGAATTAGCCAACCTGATAGCCAAATCAGTCCTAGCTATCATGGGGTGATAGATTGCGCTCCCATCCTCCATTACTGTACTTATTGGCTATCGGTCTTCTGCCTTTCATTAAAGGGCTTCCGGCCTATCTTGTTGTTGTGTCAGTCTTCCTTGGCAATTCGGGGGGGGGGAGGGGAGAGGAGGGGGTGAATCTTCCTCTCTACTTAAGTTTTCCATATTGGGACCAAAGTACTCAGTGCCGGGACTCTAACTTGCATGTGGACAGTTAGCTGAATCCACCCCATGCCTACAGCCTTGTCTCATGCTGCCTCTTTTGCTGGTGTGTTGGCCCTCTTCTGCTATTTTAGGGCCTTCCAGCTAATCTAGGATTCCTTCTGGAATAATTTAGAGCTTTGTAGTTGATCTGGGTGCTGGGCTGGTCTCTTTGCCATTTTACTCCTCTCAAAATACCTTGGTGTGTTTCCACCAATTGTGATGCTTCTTTGCCTTCTTCCACTATCGTGAAATGTTCCTTGTGTGCTCTGCACTGCTTTACCCTTCTGATCATGGCTTCTGATAATTCTGCTACCGCTGTATGTACTCTTTGCCCCCCTTGTGGTGCCTCTGGGGTGTCTGTGACACATTTGATGACTTGTAGTACAATTGAGATCCCTGCCATCACGTGTCAAGCAGTTTTAATTGAAATAGACAAGAAGCCTGGTTGTTCCAGTGAAAAATAGCTCCCCCCACAGACTTTCATGGAGATGAATGGAATGGACACACAAATACTTTGGTTACCAAAGACTAACTAAATTGGTAAATTCTGATGAACAAAAACGAGCCCCTCTACTGCTAAAACACCATAAGTAGTAACAAGTATCTAACTTTGTAAACACTTCTAAAGATTTTAATATAGATCCCTAGAAATTTTAGGAGGATGCATGTGTTCCCTTGTAAAATGGGGGATTCTCATCTATATTGTAGGCCCACTGAAACCACTCCCTCTCCCCATCCTCCCCATGCCTCCAGGACATCTAAACATCGTAGGCTCCCCATGTTTAAAAAGCTCCTCTTCTTAAATAGCATTTACATGTGCCTCCCAGTCTACATGTGTAAATGCTGTTATAAGATGTGGGGATGCTTCTAAAATAACCCCATACTTCATTGTTATTGTCCTGAAAGAGGTTTCTCTGTTTACTATATAATCTTTTTTCTTTAGTGTGTATGTGTAAATATTTTTGGTTTTGGTGATGCCCACTCTGATCAGCCACTGTTCCATTGAACAAAGGCTAAAAATGATTCTGAGCTTGTTGGATAGGAAGACACAAGCTTTACAGAGCCACTGTAATATTGGCGCTTTGCTAAATGTAATCTAGGGATGCAGGGGAAATAGTTTTGTTTTTATTTTCATTTCTTGTCAATTTCATATTTTTTCTTCCCTCTTCTTTTGTTCTAATGCAAACAAAATGAAAACATGAAAAGAAACAAAATGTAGCTGTTTCCTTGTCATTTTCAAACCACAACCCTTCCCCAGGGTAATCAAGACTCTCCCCCTCTGTCAGTGCTAGGACTACAGTGTGCTTTTGTACTGAAATTACAGATAACTCCAGGCTGGGAGCACTGTCCTTGAAGAAATTCCAGCAGCCCCTGCGGAGAATGCACAGGGAGGAAAGACAGCTCTGCAGTGTGAAGATCAAGATAATCCCCAAAAGAATAAAATGCACGTAGCACAAGAAACCATGGCCAGATAGAAGGGGAACAAATTGGGGTGGGGGGGGGGTATGCTAGTTAGTAAGGTGGTAAAAACATACTAGAAGATAGTGTAAGAGAGGCTTAGCTATCTATTTCAAAGCAAGCTACAGACAGGTACAGTAGGTCTTTCTTGGAATGTGAGAGTGTATTCAGTATGAGGAGATGAAGGGTTAAATGACGGCCCAAAAGGAAAAGAAGCAACAGTGGGATTTGAACCCTCACTTCACTTGTTCTCAGCCCATAGATACTTCCACAGAACAAAAGTAAAATTAAATATGACAGTGGTACTGGTACCCTTGATAAATAAGAATTTCGTTCTTTAAAAGTGATCTTAAAACTGTATCTGTCATTGATCATATGTATGTGTGTATATATATATAAAATTTGAGACCCATATCCATTTCAAAGCTCTTGGAAGCTGTCCTCTTCTGCTAATTGAATGTTTTCTATCTTTGTCTCTGCAGTTTGAATTTGTTTTCAAGGTCTCAGGTAGTCATCCTTATTTGTTTGATAATAATAAAGTAAATTGGATTTGCTAATAGTGCTTCTCTGTGGTCTTGTATTTATTGATGGTTCCGCAAAGAAAGTGGAAGATTATCCTGGCATCAGTTTGAGCACGTAATAAACCCACTAGATGGACACCTTCCAATTCTACTTGTCCCACTTCCCTTTGGAGCTGAAAGTAGGACCAAATATTAAGGGGATCATTCCAAAAATGAATAGCCGGGATGTCTGGTGTGGACATACAACCCCCGTTATTTTCTGGGGGCCTATTCTGGCCTGATAACTCCACACATGTATAGGACCTTTGTGCAGGGAGATCCGGATGGGGGCAGGAAGGGATGGCCACAGGGCAGAATGGGGGTGGGCCGCACAACCTGGACATACAAGGCTGATCCAGGTCACAGCCCTCTACGTCCTGCAGGCAGGGCCGGCCCGTCCATTGAGCAAGAATGTTTTTTGCACAGGGCCCCGCATTTCAGGGGACCCCGCGCAAAAAACATTCTACATTAATACAAGCACATAAAAAAAATGGCTGCTGCTGCTGCTGGCGCCATGGCAGCGGCAGAATCAAATGTCCCGCCGTGGGGCCCCGCCTGCCGAATCCCTCCCAGTGCACTCCCAATGCTGCTGCCGAGTCCCTCCCAATGCGCCCCCGCCTGCCGAATCCCTCCCAATGCGCTCCCAATGCTGCTGCCGAGTCCCTCCCAATGCTGCTGCCGAATGCCTCCCAATGCTGCTGCCGAGTCCCTCCCAATGCGCGGCTTTCAGAGCCGCGAGAGCTTCTCTGACCTCTCGCGGCTCTGTTAATCCCGCCGGGGCTGAAGGGAAATCCCATCAGCCCCGGCGAGATTAACAGAGCTGCGAGAAGAAAGGGAAACTCTCGCAGTTCTGAAAGCCCGCGCATTGGGAGGGACTCGGGAGCTCAGGGAGGCTCTGCCGGGCAGGCGGAGCCCCGCGGCGGGACATTTGATTCTGCCGCTGCCACGGCGGCAGCGGCAGCAGCAGCCATTTTTTAAAATCTATCAGGGCTGATGGGGGAGGGGGGTAGGACTGGTAATGGGCTATGGGAGGGCTAAGACTGGAAGTGGGTTGATGGGGGGAGGGGGGGTAGGACTGGTAATGGGCTATGGGGGGGTTAGGACTGGTCATGGGCTATGGGGTGGGCTAAGACTGGAAGTGGGTTGATGAGGGGAGGGGGGTTAGGACTGGTAATGGGCTATGGGGGGGGCTAAGACTGGAAGTGGGTTGATGAGGGGAGGGGGTTAGGACTGGTAATGGGCTATGGGGGGGGCTAAGACTGGAAGTGGGCTGATGGGGGGCTAGGACTGGAAATGTGCTGATGGGGGGGTAAGGACTGGTAATGGGCTATGGGGGGGGGGCTAGGACTGGAAATGGACTCTGGGGGGTTAGGACTAGTAATGGGCTATGGGGGGGCTAGGACTGGAAATAGGCTATGGGGGCTAGGACTGGAAATGGGTTGATGGGGGTTAGGACTGGTAATGGGCTATGGGGGGGCTAATACTGAAAATGGGGTGATGGGGGGGCCTTAGGACTGGAAGTGGGCTGATGGGGGGCTTAGGACTGGTAATGGGCTATGGGGGGGGGGCTAGGACTGGTAATGGGCTGGGGGGTGGCTAGGACTGGAAATGGGCTGAGTGGAAGGAGGGCTTGAACTGCAAATAGCTGATGGGGACAGGGGCTTGGAATGGAAATGGGCTGTGTGGAAGAAGGGCTTGAACTACAAATAGCTGATGGGGTGAGGGGCTTGGAATGGAAATGGGCTGTGAGGGGAGGGAGCTAGGACTGGAAATGGGCTGAGTGAGGGGGGGCTAGGACAGGAAATGGGCTGATGAAGGGCTAGGATAGGACTGGAAATGGGCTGTTGGGGGGGCTGGGATTGGAAATGAGCTAATGGAGGGACTCGGATGGGGGAGCTAGGACTGGAAATGGGCTGATGGTGGGGCTAGGATAGGACTAGAAATGGGCTTATGGGGGCTGGGATTGGAAATGAGCTAATGGAGGGACTCGGATGGGGGAGCTAGGACTGGAAATGGGCTGATGGTGGGGCTAGGATAGGACTAGAAATGGGCTTATGGGGGCTGGGATTGGAAATGAGCTGATGGAGGGACTCGGATGGGGGAGCTAGGACTGGAAATGGGCTGAGTGGAAGGAGGGCTTGAACTGCAAATAGCTGATGGGGACAGGGGCTTGGAATGGAAATGGGCTGTGTGGAAGAAGGGCTTGAACTACAAATAGCTGATGGGGTGAGGGGCTTGGAATGGAAATGGGCTGTGAGGGGAGGGAGCTAGGACTGGAAATGGGCTGAGTGAGGGGGGGCTAGGACAGGAAATGGGCTGATGAAGGGCTAGGATAGGACTGGAAATGGGCGGTTGTGGGGGCTGGGTTTGGAAATGAGCTAATGGAGGGACTTGGATGGGGGAGCTAGGACTGGAAATGGGCTGATGCTGGGACTAGGATAGTACTAGAAATGGGCTTATGGGGCTGGGATTGGAAATGAGCTAATGGAGGGACTCGGATGGGGGAGCTAGGACTGGAAATGGGCTGATGGTGGGGCTAGGATAGGACTAGAAATGGGCTTATGGGGGCTGGGATTGGAAATGAGCTGATGGAGGGACTCGGATGGGGGAGCTAGGACTGGAAATGGGCTGATGCGGGGACTAGAAGGGAGCGGATGCTGGGTGGGGCTGGAACTAGAAGGGAGCTGATGTTGGGGGAGGATTAGAATGGGATAGAGTTGGGAGAGTGAAATGGGGAGGGAAAAATATTTTGTGTGTGAAAGAAGACAAATCTACAATTGGCTGGATATTGGGAGAGTAAGTGGGGATTGAGGGTGGCGGGGTAAAATTTGAGTGGATGAAATAAGAATGAGGAAAGAGCAAAAGGAGAGAGATTAGTATGTTAAAGCAGATGTAGAGAATGGAAAAAAAACTAGAAGAGTGAAGAAAGGACAAATGGACAGCAGACAATGGAGAGTTAGCAGAAGACACGAAGAAACCAGAAGAAAGTGGCTGGAGCAATTGCAACTGAAAAAAAATGCACAAAAGGTAGAAAAATATCTCTTTATTGAATTTATTAACTGAAATATGCCAGCTCTGGGAAATGTGCATCATTAACGTCTGCGCTTTGTTTAGTACAAGAGGAAATTAATTTATAGTTTTATTTCTACAGTGTTGTTGGACTTTTGGGGTTCCCAGTTTAATTATTGTCTTCCTGTTTCTACATTGTGATTTCTTGTTTGGTGACGGTCTATGTTCTGCACGTGTAACTGAGCTGAGGTATTTTGTTTTTGTAATTCCTATTTGACATTGCCACTTGTTCTCTTTCCCCAGTAGGTCATGTATTGTTCTTCTCTGAAATGTATTGGTTTAATTTTTGCAGTGTTGCCTTTTGATAGGTAGGGTATGGCGCTTTGTGAGTCCTGGTAGTGCTCTTATGATACGGCAGGTTTGCTATGGGTTCTAAATGCCAAAAAAATAATTGATTTCCCCACAAAAATCCTTCCCCTGGAACGGACCAAATGTCCGAACACCCCCCCCAAAGGGTCAAACTGTTATCTATTGAAGCTTTTTTTTGTTGGATTGCTCACCATGAGAGGAAACAATCCCTCCCTCGAAGAGAGCCCTCCTTTTTTTTCTTAATTTAAAAATGACCGCAAACCGGCCTAACCGGACCACACAACACACGTTGCTGTCCAAATCAATGTCCAGACTAAGTTTCAAGGCTGCAATTCCCCACCACAAACAAATTTCTACCAAATTGGTCAGTTTCAGGGGAAGGATTTTTGTGGGAAATCGATTATTTCTTTGGCATCAATGGGGTTGATTTTCATGGGTGTAATTTTCTAATCATTAATAACACAGGTACACTACCAAAAAACTGCCTCCAGTTTTGTAACTGATTCCTATAGATTTTGGGGTGCTGAATCCAGGAAAAATAGCCAAAATGTTCCATCACGTCATGTTTTCTTGCAAAATTAGATTTCTTACCCATATTAGGAATGTTAACATAATTTCTTTTTAGCCGACTGCAGTTTATTTTCTTGGCCCAAAATAGAGGTTGTAATGGTTAACTAACTAGAAACACTCCCTCATGATATTTTAGAGTGTTTTGTATTCATTTTATACATTAACAGGACAATTGGGAGGCAGGGGGCTAAATCCAGTACTCGCGCTGGCGCATGTTCTTTCCTGTTCGCCTCGCCTCGTTCGCTCGCTCGCTCAAACACGGTGGTTGCGACATGAACGTTCCTGTCAAATTTCAGTTTCTTGCAAGTTCATAATTACCTTTTGTTTGCTCAGTCGTAATCCAGCTTTATTCCGAAGTGGATCACTACAGTTGTAGTTTGCAGTGCTGTGTATTTGTGATGGCTCACAGAGCCAGAGGTTGCGTCAACTCTCCGGACAGTTTTTTGTTTTATTTGTGGGGAATATACCGTGAAAAAGCGGCAGAGGAACATTTCTGCATTTATTAAAAAAGTATATTTCGCCTATTTTGGTTTGAAGTTAGGCGATCAAGACAAACCGTGGGCTCCTCACAAAGTGTGCAAGACATGTGAGGAAGATCTACGCTTATGGATGAAAGGTAAAAAACAAGCATTTCGTTTCGGAATACCTATGATGTGGCGTGAACAAGGAGACCACAGCAGTGACTGCTATTTTTGCTCTTGCATTGTGAAGGGATACAACTTAAAAAATAAGAACGTAATAAGTTACCCCAACCTTCCCTCAGCAATTAGGCCTATGCCTCATAGCAACGAAGTACCTGTGCCTGAACCACCAAAATCTTTGGATCATATTTGTGTGGACGGTTCTGATCATGATGAGACTCATCAGATGGCTTTTCCCGATGAGTCCAGTACTTCCGAGTTTGAAACTGAACCAGATCCGAAACCTGAACTTTTCTCTCAAGCTGAATTGAATGATTTAGTCCGGGATTTAGGACTCCCAAAAGATGCTGCCCAACTGCTAGGTTCTCGGCTTAAACAGAAAAATCTATTGTCACCAAACAACTTTTTATTGGTACCGCAACCGCGAGACACAATTTTTGAAGTATTTCAGCAAAGAGGAAGATTTGGTATTTTGCAACGATATATACGGAGTGATGGAAAAGTTTAAACTCAAGTATGATCCTGCTGAATGGCGGCTGTTCATTGATTCGTCAAAAGACAGCATAAAAGGTGTTCTTCTTCATAATGGCAACACATTCGCTTCAGTTCCTATTGCTCACTCTGTTATTCTCCAAGAAAAATACGAGAATTTGGCCCTGATTCTTCAGAAGATTCGTTATGATGAGCATAAGTGGATGATTTGTGGAGACTTTAAAATTCTATCCATGCTATTAGGGCAGCAATCCGGTTTCACCAAATATCCCTGCTTCCTTTGCTTGTGGGATAGCCGGGCCCGCGACCTACACTGGGGGAAAAAAGACTGGCCAATTCGGGAGTATTTGAGACCCGGTGAGAAAAATGTTCTTCATGAGAGCTTGGTACCTCGTGATAAAATTCTATTACCACCTCTCCACATTAAGTTGGGTCTCATTAAGCAATTCATCAAGTCCCTTCCAAAAGATGGTGAGTGCTTTCGGTACCTTTGCTCAAAGTTCCCCCGACTTTCTGAAGCAAAGCTAAAGGAAGGAGTGTTTGTTGGCCCTGATATAAGGAAACTCATTTCAGATGGAGCATTCGCTGAAACGATGTCTGAGAAGGAAAAAGAAGCCTGGGATTCCTTCAACGATGTTGTTCTCAAATTCTTGGGGAACAGGCGGGATGAGAACTATAAGGATATTGTTGCCAGGATGCTCAATGCCTTCAAAGAACAAGGCTGTAACATGAGCCTGAAAGTCCATTTCTTGCACTCCCATGTGAACTACTTTCCCGAAAACTTGGGGGCGTACAGTGAAGAACAAGGTGAAAGGTTTCACTAGGACATCAAGGACGCAGAGAGAAGGTACCAAGGAAGATGGAACACCACTATGATGGCTGATTTCTGCTGGTTGCTGCTGCGGGAAACCCCAGATGAAAAATACGCCAAGCAGCGCACCAAGAGAAGCATTCGGGGGAAGAAGAAACGGGCCCACCAGGAGATTGATTGACCCAAGAATGACTTTAAAATCTAAACTGTGTTGACAAATATCGTGTTTTTACTAAACTTTGAAATAAAAATTTGCTAGTTATTACCACAGTGTCGGATCTCATTTATTAGAATTTTATTTTCACACCATCGGGTGTTTGTCTTCATGTATTGCAATGGTGCAGTTTGCGTTTTCTATTCTTACATACATACCTGTACAACATTTTTTGCACATTTCTTTGCTTTGCTTTGTGTCTAACCTCGCTCTTATATGCTCAATGTTTGTGCACATGTATGTGGCTGTTTTAAGTGCAGACAATTTTGCTACCATCACAATGTGTTTTGTTGACATTACTCTATTCTTATGTGCTGCCTTGTTACAATTTTCTTTATTCTTATTTGAATAACTACTAAACAATTAGTATAAAGAATTCATCCAAGAAACTTTTATCTCGATCGCACTCAATCTGAAACATTCACCTCAAACTGCTAACCCAATGTAGCAAAAAAATCTGTACGTGATGGAGCAAATCGGTTACCAGATTTGGATTCAGCGCACCAAAAAACGTAAAAATCAATCGAAACATTAGAGGCAGTTTAAAAAAAATTTTTTTTAGTGTACCTGTGTAATTTGATGGGTTCTAAATGGGCAGTGTTTGTAGTAGTTCCTAATGTGCCTGGGAGTTGGCACTGGATTATAGTAATGTAGAAATCTTTTAGTCTTTCTTTATCCATACACTCATTAAGAGGCATGTTTACTAAAAGTTAGTGTATGGTAACATTATGCAAATATTTATGCAAATGAGGCCCTTATGCAAATGAGGCCCCGCACCGAGTCTCCGCACATGGCCCCGCACCCCCCTTGGGCCGCCCCTGCCTGCAGGGGAACACTGAACTTCAGACTTATTCCATCTCGGAGGTGAAATAAGTCCGATGGATGGTAGTGCCCGGCACAGGAATCCCACCCCAACACACAGCGCAGAGGATGATAGGCACCCACTGCCCAATCCTGGACCTGGCAGGCTGCTCCAGGGGTTGGGCGGCGGGGAAAAGCAGTTACACAGTGGTGCGGGGATTGGGGCTCCTGCTGGGCGCCATGGTGATGGGATATCAGGAGCACTGGGGCTCCAATAGGAGCATAGGGAGGGCTGGCTGTGCAGGAAATAGAACATCCAGTGCGTCAGAATTGGGGACTGTTCAAATGCTCTGATTCTGCACCCGCGGGAATGACTAGCTCTCACATGTGCAGAATCGGGTTCAAATCCAGGCCATCCATATTATAGACCTCTGGACGGCCCGGACGTGCCCTGATCAGAATTGGTCTCCACATCTCTGATTCACAGGCAAGTTTAACAGAGAAAAGTGTGAATATTTTCAGGCATCCAGACTCTGAAGACTATCACCCATCGTCTTGTAGCCAATCTTCCTGTCCTGGCATTATTCAGTTCAGGTCTATGTATGTCTAATACTGGACCACAATTTACAATCATCACTAAATTTTACACTACTGGAAGCCTAGTGACTTTCTCTCTCTCCCTCTGTCAGTAGCAGATGTAATGTAGCCTCCCCTTGAGTGGGCTCCCCATCTAGATTCTTGAGGAGTGCTCTAGAAGGCATTCAGGAACTTCTTCACTCTCAGCTGAAGTTGTAGCAGGTACTGTAGACGCCAATCAATTTCTCGTAACATGCAGTTCCTTAGAAAACAGCAACTCATGTATGTATCCTTTTTGCTTGCTTTTCTCTTTGAGACCATTATTTGGTTTATTATGACTACTGATGTAATATTCTTTGTCTATCTCAATTTTTTCCTTAAGGCAGTGAACAAACATAAAGTTAAAAAATGAACAGCATCTCACCATTGTGTGAAATCCTTATAATGTCTCTAATCAAAATTTCTTTCTTCCCCATAGCAGAAATCTGCATATTTCACCTGAACAGACCACAAGTGGGAGACTAATGGTTCTGGTATCCTCAGGTTTATTTTTAATTACTGTTAATTTTCCTTCTGCTAATTCTTGCTTTTCATGTCACTGAACACTCTTTCCTAGAGTTTTATGATCGGAGTAGAATGTATCACTCTTTTTTTTTTCAATACATTTTTCCAAGTTTAAAATATGTTTTAATGTAGTTTCTGTATAATTAGATACTGTAGGTGATAGACCACTCTCACCTTACAGCAGGGGTGAAAAAGCTGGAAAAGGTTACTCATCTTAGAACTAGCTGCAAAATTCTCATGGCATAAAATTTCTACACAGAAAGGCACAATAAAGGTAGCACCTCCGATCCACTGGAACCTTTATGTTCCACAACATACAACATCGCTGTACCAGAAAAGCACTGGGATCATGACCCTAGGAGAACTATGGAGAATGAACATCAGCTAGGACATTCCTATTCTGACTGATTAAAAAGGTGGATGCACTGGCATAAATTCCGCTCAAACAGCCCCTGCAATGCAGGGAGGGGGGGGGGGAACCTGACAGAAAGGGGGCTCACACAACATCAGCGGCAGCAGCATGGCAAACTTACTTTAACATGTTTGCTGTGCTGCTCCACTTTTGTAAGTTTGCCATAGGGAATACGTGCCCGGTGGGGAGCAGCCGCAGTGAACTTACAAGAGCGGAGCAGCATGGCAAACATGATAATGTAATTTTTCTGCGCTGCTGCTGTTGCCGGTGCTGCAAGGGAGGCTGCACAGGGGGGCGCCACTGCCATGACAATGGGGGGCCCTCACCAAAACTTTGCTCGGGGGGGCCTCTCATTGTAAATTATGCCACTGGCTGGAGGTAAAACAACATGGGCTTTCCCAGAGCATTGCGACTAGGAAGGGCATTAGTGGCTCATGCTAACCACACTTGATACAGGTAGCATGGGTGAACCCTGTGTTGGTAATGCAGCCCGCATGGGCTTTAATGGTGTGGGGCTTAGTAAACATGCCCCTTAGTGCCTTGGAGCGTCGGAGCCTCTTCTGCTAATAACTATCTAGATGTTTCATAAAATATATAAAGAATTGTTTCCCCCATTGACTTTAATTGAAAACAAAATTCTTCATATTTTTTATGAAACATGTAGGTGGTTAGTAGCAGAAGAGGCTCCAACGCTCCAAGGCACCAAGGGACATGTTTACTAAGCCCCACGCCATTAAAGCCTATGCGGGCTGCATTACCAACTACACTTTTCATTGAACAATATGGATCAACAATTGACTAAATATATTATATTTATTTTAATTATTTTAACTAATTTGCCTTATTGTTAACCCTTGTTATTTTTCCTATATTACCATTGTACTGTTATGTTTATACTGTGTTTGTTTCCCTTGCCTATAACCTTTGTATTTCTTGTGACCGCTTTGATTGAAGGAAAAGGCGGTATAGAAAACTTGTTAAATAAATAAATAAATTACCAACACAGGGCTCACCCATGCTACCTGTTCAAGTGTGGTTAGCATGAGCCACTAATGCCCTTCCTAGTCGCAATGCTCTGGGAAAGCCCATGTCCTGCTCAGTCCCCACCTTGACCCATGAAACCAGGGTAGTGTAGGGTCTTTAGCACAGCACCCAAACAGCACATTAACCCCATGCTACCTTGATAACATGTGACAAAGTGGCTAAACAGTGGTTAATACTCCCCAACATACCGGGAGAGAGGCAAAGAAGCACTATCAGTGGCAGAAAAACCCCAAGGCATTGAGAGAGAGAAAAATCAGTACCTAGTTCTGTCCTTTCTTGTAAAACGACTAGAGTTCTTGGTCCTCCCTTGCCTCTGTTATATTGCTTTACTTTACTTGCTTTGTAAACTGCTTTGCTGTTATTATTGCAAAGGCGAGTATAGTAAATTACATAATAAACATAAATGGTGGTAAGAGCAGTCCAAGACCCCATGAGCAGCACCAAAAATGGCATCAACACCCCAGGCACCATGATAGAAGCAAAGCAAGTACACCCTAGGCACCATAAGCTCTGCCTGCTCAGAGTGAGTTTGAAATGCTGGTTGTAGCAGTCGTTTTCGATTTGGATTTTAGATTTAATTACTCACCCAGAGAATGGACTGAGGGAGTCAGGTATGGTGCTTGATGCATATCTGTCTGTCTCGCTGGCATGACATAAAACGTCCAAATCTGTCTCATTGAGGCTGAGATCATGAATAGTTTAAGTTACCAGTGGCACCCCTCGGAGTACTAGTGCTCAGTCTTTCCCAATATGGGTTGTGCCAAAAATGTGTATTAAAATCCGCTGAAGGCTAAATACTGGACAAGATCAATCGTCATTAAGTACCATAAGAAAATCTGAAAAGAACTTTGATGATACAGTACAAGAGGATGTGAAACTATACTGTTAGAAATAAATGGGTGATGTTTGTGCAGTATCCCTAGAGAACCACTGGCAAATTTACCCCTCTGGCTGTTCCTTGGCAATAAATTACTCTCTTTTTTGGGAAATCCACCCCATGACGGGTTCATTTCAAAGGTACAGTAAGTGGGATAGGATGCTGTATCCCTTGCTTGCTTCTGTCCAGGTTCCAAAAGAGGGGCAAAGGAGGACAAAGCAAGGCATAAACAACCCATGACACTAACGGAGGGATAAAGCATCATACATAGTATCATGAACAGCCCAAGGAACTGGGAGAGAGAAAGGGGAGGAAAAATGTTAAGTTTATTTTTGGGGAGAAAAGATCCCAGTGGAACCAACAAAGTGACAGAGTGACAGCAGGAATGGTGGCTGCAAGAGAGGCGGGAACAGTCCGAGGCACCAAAAGAGGAGAGAGGAGCACCAACATTACCCAAGACATCCAAAGGACACAGGGAAGAAGATTGTTTTTCTTTTTTGCCAGCATAGAGATTAATGCCATTGGCAAAGGAACTCTATGAACAGTTGGAGAAGTCTCTTGTAGCTGCGATATGGTATGCATTAGCTACTGACTTTGGCAAGGTATTCCGACCCTCACACCCAGACAATTCCTCCTGTGCACAGGACTGCAAATGGCTCAATGCCGCAAGACCTTCAGCTGCAATCATCCCAGATGGAAAGGCCCCAAATGGTGCTGGCAAGAGCATGGCACTGACTTCCTCTGTCATCAGGGGAGGTGGGGTGACTGGACACCTGGGTGCAAGGTAGAGTTGAGATCTTTAACTGGGGAAATATTTCCATCAATAGAGCCAGCAGTTGAACTAGATGGTATCTCCTGAAGGTGGGCATCCATTGGATCATATACCGGCATTGCTCTCAGGGTGGCAACCGCTTGCTATTTGCCTCCTTCTTCTCTATAACTACAGTTCAAGGTAATTAGAATCCAAAAGTATCAGAGCTCACCTAGCATATGTCCTAACTCAGTGCCATCTTAATACCCCTTCCCCAGAAGTACCCTTCTGACATCATCAGATCTGACTCCCATGACTCACCGAGCTTGCTCAAGCCCAACCACTCTGTCTGGGGATCTGATTCAGCCTTCTTATACAAGGGGATACTCTCATACATTCCAATCTCAAATCCCTAGTTTCAACAGTATGTATATTGAAAGGCAGATGTTTCAGTTCTACCAGTCTCAAGGTTTTACAGGCTCTTCTGGCTTCCAGGAAATCTGCAACCAAAAAATTCTACCAAAGCGGCACCATTTTTAAAAAAGGGTATACCAAACTATCTCAGAATCCTTTACTTTGCTTGATTCCAGAACTCCTTGTACCTATTCAAATTAGGCCTTAAAACAAATTTGGTAAGTCTCCACCTTTCTGCCATTGTGGTCTACCATGAGCATGTGGATGGGAGCCCAATTTTGGTTCATCCTCTTGTTTCTCAGTCCATGTGTGAAGGGGCTGTGAAATGTCTCTTGGATTGGGGGGGGGGGGCTAAGCTATGCCTTGACTCTGCTCCCAGCTCCACCCTAATTCTGTCTCCTAGACCCTATGGCCTTCCCCTTCTGTTCTGCCTGCAGGAATCCCATCTCCTGCAGGCAGAAGAGAATGGAATGGCTTCAAGGGATGACTCCTGTCTGCCTGCAGGAGATCAGATCCCCAAGGGCAGGAGAGAAAGGTCGCTGTGATTGCGGCTAAGACTCCTATCTCTGCAGGAGATTCCCATGGGCAGATAGAAAGAGTCTTTGTGGTGATAACAGCAGGCTTCCACCCTGTCTGTTGGGATCCATTCTCATGTAAGCAGATAGAAGGGGTGTGCTGCAATTGCAGCTGCTCCCTGCAGGCAAAATTTTGGTGGGGCAAGGGCCCATGTGGCCCACCCTGTTCCAATTTTCCTACACATGTGTGTATGAATGTAAGGGGAATCAGACTGCAGCTTCAATATAGTGTTGAAAGAGTTAAGGAGCACACCAGACCTGATGCAAGAAACAGCTGAGCCTGTGGCAAGCATGGGGAGAACTCACAGGTGATAACAAAAAGCATGAGGTGCTTAAATAAATAATGCATATTCTAAGCAAACGTTAAGGAAAGTGGTTTATAAAATTACTTTTATGTGTGTAAAGGTCTGTTATGGGCTTAAGAGCACTGAAAGTGTGCTTCGTGAGTTGGAATGAAATTAGTAAGGAAATATTTCCAGACAGAGCTGACTGTAAGAACGCTTTTACAGAGAGGATAGAATCCTCATGCAGGAACTTCAGTGCCTGTGGTAACAGAAAACTCTTATGGGGTAAAACATTCCAGAGTGAATATCTGTGCAAAAGACTGATATTATAGTTTGTTTTGTGCTAAAATTGCAAGTAACTAAGAATTTATTAGAGGAGAAGTGTGTATGAAGCTTGAATGAAAGCTGAAGAGAAATCTTAAATGTAAATGTGAGGAACTTTTTCCTTGGTGGCTGGAATAAGGTTGAGGGAACTCTGAAACTCATTCAAGCAGTTTTAAAACCAAGTTGAATGAGGATTTGAATTGATTTATCAGAGAGTGAGTATTTGAATTGTTTTCTTAAAGAGTGAGTTTAATTTGAGCACTTTTTTAAAAAGTTCAACAGTGTGTGAGACTTGCTTACAAGAACACTGGAGTCCTTCAAGCAGTGAAGGAAAGTAAAGCTGAAGGTATAAAATCCCTAGCACAGTGAGAGAAACCTTGAAAGTGAGCTGTTTTAAGACAGTGTACTGTTCACAGGATTTATTTAATCCTGAAACATATTGGACTGCTTCAGTGAGGAAGAGAGCATATGAAAGAGTGAAGGACTGAGTGTGTGTAAAGAAAAAAATGCTTTATTTAAAGAATTTAATTTATTGGCAATTGGCATAATTTTTCCTGAACTGATTGGCATACCTAAAGAAACAACTGATTTTTACACAGAGAGTTTTGTGGGACAGAAAGATAGGGAACTAGAAATAAAAGGGAAAAAAGGATAGGAACACTTTCTAGTTACTGCACACATAGCTAGGGAGACAGTTTCTTTTATTGATTTTTAAAAATAGGGAGTAGGGGTCCTGCCTACAGCTGGATATCACTGGAGCAGACAAGATCCTAAGGCACTCAACTTCAAGAAAAGATTTAAGATACATGGCTGACACATCACAGTGACTATTTTTTGGCAAAACACTAGTGCACTAGTTGAATTTTTTTGAAACAAAGGTGTCTTCACCTGAATGATAATACTCATTCACCTGCAGAGTTATAGATAACAGACAGTGTTAGAACTGAACTTTTCTTCTATTAAGGAGTAAAGAAATCTCAATCTTTAAACTGGTTAACAAATACTTGCCTGTTTTTGAAAGAGAGAATGTGGTACCACTGTTGAATAGAAGCATTATAAGACTTGTTCACAGAAAATACTTAACTACATTTATAAAGATTGTTGTTATTGTTTGTTTACAAAATTTGAATTTGCACTATATTTATAAATTAAAAATAAAAAATTTTCAAAAGTAAAATTGTTCAGTTGGTTCCTTGTGCGAGAGTTCTCACCCCTTTTAGTAAGTTCAGATTTAAATTTAAGGTTAAAGACATTGTGGAATGTATTTCAGAAAAAAATATATATATTTTCTCGGGAAGATGGGAGTTTCCATTAGTGGCTTATCTGAGGTATCTCAGCCACCCATGACACTCATAACATCAAGGTAAAGTGGGCTAATGCCCCTGTGCAGCCCTCGGTTTACAGTAATTACCTATAAGTGTGGGTGCATATTCCTAGCTTGTCCATAGAGAAAGTGAGATTACTTACCTGTCTCTGTGGATAGCAGGGAAATGCAACTTTACTTTCCCTCTTGCTTTCCCCTTTTCAACTAAGAATTCAGTTCTGTGACAGAAGGACTTGTGATGAGTGAATGGTGGGGGAGTATGGGAACCATTGTATGTTCAGGAATGATGGCAAAGCTTCCTGAGCTTTGGGAGAGTGATTCTGTTCTCTGTGAGCAGCTAGAAGAATGTCACCCATAAGTGTGGCTACATTCTCTAGCTATCCATATAAAACCCCCAATGCAGGTAAACAATTTTATTTTCCTATTGAGTCAGACAAGATTGCCTTTTGTCTCTTTTGTTTGCTTTTATTCATTTAAAGCTCTTTGCAAAAACATTAGAGAGTTTGCAGAAAATCAGTGGGATTGTAGCTCCAGGCACCCAGAGAAGATGGAAAGTGCTTGAACTTTATCAATGAGGTCACCATTTTCTTTTAAACCTAACATCAATGAGAATGCTAATAGACCTATGTAGGAACTTCAGAAGAGCACTGCAATCAAAATGAATTGCAGGAAGTTGAAACTCATGGTGAATGGATAGTAGAATCTGGCTTTTGATCTGCTCCCTTTCTCTGCAGGACAAGTCTTATCAAGATCATGAGGGTCTGTTTCAGGAGAAAGAGAGTGGCCCTGAATTTTGGTAAGAGGAGAAACTTGAAAAGTAAGCTGGGATCACGAAGAGTGAGGAAGCTGACCATGGAGGATGAGAGTGCATTCAATAGATGATGTATCAGCAAAAAGATATGCCATTGAAGGCTATATAGGAATGGCTTGCTCCTAAAGTTAATATGTGCAAGGGAGCACAGCATGTATAAGCCCTGCCTGAGGGGTTGCAGCATAGATAAGACAACCCATCCACTGTTTTGGGAGAACCATTTTGTATAACACCTACTCAAGGTCATAGATGTCAAATTCAGAGACTTTTCAAAAACACGGAATCTACTAACCAACATTCTATGGACTGATTTCAGATATGTACATATGGAGAATCATGCAACAAGCTTTGAGGTTTCCATGCTGTATCAAGAACATCATCTTCTTTGCCAGAAACTCTCATGTTCCCAAGGCTGGCCCCAGAGTTGATTCAAGATGTTGGGTCCCTAGGCAAACATTAAGCCTTATGCTCCCCCTGTCTGTCAGAATATATTGTTTAACTTTGCCCCCCTCCCCCCAGAAGTTGTCACCCTAGGCATCTGCCTAGTTTGCCTAATGGTTGGACCAACTCTGCATGCTCCAGAGAAGAATGGTATCCAGCCAGCTCTGCCACAGATTGATCCATAGAATGCCCCATGACTAAATCTTCATTGAAGGGGCTGGAAGGGAAGATTAGGCATGCACATTGCTACAATAGGTTGATTTAGGTCCTTATTTTAATAAACATCTACACAGGTAAATAGCAACACTTACACTTGTAGATCATATACACATGCAAGTAATGGTTTTATAAAGCCACTGTTTGCATGCAGTTTTTTGTGCTTTCAAGTCAACACCGACTCTTGGCAACTCAGAAGTCCCTAGGTTTTCTTGGCATGACCAGAAGTAGATTGCCAGGCCTTTTTTTTCCAAGGCAATGGAGGGTAAAGTGACTTGCCAAAGGTCACAAAGAGTGCCATTGGGAATCAAACCCTGGTCTCTTGGGCATGTGTGGATACCTAGAATGTATAGTTCTTAATGGGCATGGTGGAAGTGTGGTTTGAGTTTCGTTTATGATGTCTCCAAAATAGATGTGTATTTCCCCTTTTATAACAGGAAAACATTTTTTTTTTAAAATTTCCATGTTGGCATTTGCACCTGCCTGAAAAACACACATAAGTGACAATAAAATGGCAGATGCAAATAGTATCATACCACTCTGCACACACACACACGCTCCTCTGATCCCCCTGAAAGTCCATAATCTCCCACTCCCCAATGCCCCCCCCCCAACGATACCACAGAAACCTCTAACCTACTCCTTCAACCTCTCCCTCAAGAGCACCATAATCTCCCACTCCCCAATGCCCCCCCAACGGTACCACAGAAACCTCTAACCTACTCCTTCAACCTCTCCCTCAAGAGCACCATAATCTCCCACTCCCCAATGCCCCCCCCAACGTTACCACAGAAACCTCTAACCTACTCCTTCAACCTCTCCCTCAAGAGCACCATAATCTCCCACTCCCCAGTGCCCCCCCAACGATACCACAGAAACCTCTAACCTACTCCTTCAACCTCTCCCTCAAGAGCACCATAATCTCCCACTCCCCAATGCCCCCCAACGATACCACAGAAACCTCTAACCTACTCCTTCACCCTCTCCCTCAAGAGCACCATAATCTCCCACTCCCCAATGCCCCCCAACGATACCACAGAAACCTCTAACCTACTCCTTCAACCTCTCCCTCAAGAGCACCATAATCTCCCACTCCCCAATGCCCCCTCAACGATACCACAGAAACCTCTAACCTACTCCTTCAACCTCTCCCTCAAGAGCACCATAATCTCCCACTCCCCAATGCCCCCCCCCCCCAACGATACCACAGAAACCTCTAACCTACTCCTTCAAACTCTCCCTCAAGAGCACCATAATCTCCCACTCCCCAATGCCCCCCCAACGGTACCACAGAAACCTCTAACCTACTCCTTCAACCTCTCCCTCAAGAGCACCATAATCTCCCACTCCTCAATGCCCCCCCAACGATACCACAGAAACCTCTAACCTACTCCTTCAACCTCTCCCTCAAGAGCACCAAAACCGCCAGCCCCCCTTAAACTCACCCTTGACACTTACTAAGCCAAACTAATGGGCTATTAGCAACTAGATCCTATTGAATAACATGGAACCTAGTTGCAGATAGCCTCGGTTAACCATTAGCCCAGTTTAGTAAACATTCCCCTTACTGGGAGGTTCTCTGGTGGACAATATTGGGGTAAGAGTGATCCATGAATGCTCCTGCCTCATGAGCAGCGGGGTTCAAAATGGCACTCATGGGGCAGCTTGACCTCTAGCGGTAGAACTGCAGGACTACTGCTAGGGTCGACTGACACCATTTTGAACCCCAGCACCAATGGGATAGAAGCATTCTGGGGGTTGCTTCTGACCCCATCACTACCCATCAGGGAAACTCCTGATAGGGACTGGGGGGTGAATTGGGGGTGGAGGTGCACCTTGCCCTCAGGAGAATTCAGGGGGTGGGCTTGGGTTTTCCTTGTGTCAGGAGTAGCAATTTTAAACAGCTGGAGTGACACACATTCAGAACAGCCGAATGCTCTTTTTTCTCAGGTGCAGCTTTTTAAATCACTTTTCCTCTGAACATGGCAGCAAATATCCTTGTGTTTGCCAACATCCTTCTAGGTGTTTTATACACAGTTCCACATTCAGCAGAATCTTTATTAAAATGGGCCTTTTTTTAATATGTAAATATTTTCTGAAATCTGCCACGCATAAATTCTGTAACTTGCTTTCATTACAGTGCATCAGATGCTGTGATATTTATTGCTATCGATACAATAACAGCAGCTACTGGTACCAGTCTGTCAACAATGAACTGCCTGACTGAAGACTGAACACAATTTAGGACAACTATCCAGAGGGTGGCCATGAGTTGACGCCGACTTGACAACATTTAACAATAAACAACAACAACAATAACATCACTGTTTCTATGTATACTTTAACAGACATATATATTTGGTATATAGATGTTTTCTGCAGACTTATCTGCATAATAGTATTGCAATTTTAATTGTGATGTAAGTACTGCTGTAATATCGATTGGTATGGTATTATTTTTGCTTTTTTTATAAAGTAATATTTTGTTATAAAATGTACCCTTCAGACCAGAAAAAGTCCAAAATCATTTAAATGAGCAAAAGTGCAGGCGATGTCTGTCTCCTAGCCATTGCAGAAAAGCAACCTAAAAAAAGTAGGGAGTGGGAAAATTAGAAACTGCACTAAATAATATGGATCATGTTCAAGCTCCCAGGACCTGTGACCCATATAAAGGCAATTAAAAACAGTAAGCTTTTGGAGAGAGGAGACTAAATTATATAGGGCAAAAAAAGTCAGTATATAAGACATTGAAGTCTGTAAGAGGCCGGTTTCTTCATATTGCAGGAACAGTCTTGCCATTAATGCAAAGAATGCAGAAAACAAACTTGCAAGCAGTATTTTTTTAAACAGAAAAGATAATAAAAATCCATGTAACTTAATGATAGATAATTAGTTGCACCTAATTTATGTTTTTAAGACAACTAGAGATGCCTTGGGACAGCATGTACTCACTAATGCTTTTACCACTAGCAAACACAGCTTGCACAAATTAAATTAACGATAATAAAGCAAATGTTGTTAATTCCTTATTTGAAACGAATGGGGCACACTTGAATTGCTGTAAAATTTTAGAAGCACGCAGCATTGTTCTCTCAAATGACTTCCCTAATTTGATCAAAAGAAAGATACGTGTTTAAATACAGATTTGTTTTATGAAATCTGGAAATGTACCGGGAGATAAATAAAAGATCAAAAGAGCAGAAGGGACTGGTTTATATGAATGCAATTGAGAAACAAAAAGAACACTGGGGTTCCACTCAGAAACAAATTTCCTTCTGATGTCACTGTTTTTCTGTATTTGTGCGTTAAGAAGGGAACAGTATATTCCTAAATATCTGTAAAAGCAATAAATATTATTGCTGTATAAAGGAGGGATGGAATCCTTGGCTAGCCTAAGCACTAGGAGAACTAGGCGACTGCTATTGTGCCAAAAATTGGGGGGGGGGGGGGGGTGGAGGATGGAGAGTAGTAAAAACACACTGCAGAAGGAGAAAAGAGGAGGTGACAGAGCTTACTGAACTCGAAGGAGCTTAGGCCCATTCATTTGATACGGGAAAGACAAGGTCAGTGGGCTGAGCATGGTCTGAGTGAGTGTATGTTGGAGGGAGGGGAAGAAGCTGCTTTCCAGAACAATTGATGAAGTGCAGCAAAGTTTCTCCTTCCCATTCCCTGAGCTACACCCTCCAGGTGGCAGGAGGAAGTGCAGCTCTTCCTGGTCCCATAGTCTCCTGATCTCTGCTGGCTCCACAGCTGCCAGAGGATGAGGAGGCAGTGGCAGTTGGTGAGAAAGGCTGCTCGCTGATTCCTCCTGCCAGCCTGCTCCAGAGAAAAGGACCTGCAGAAATCTGCACCTACTTCTTCTGCAGGTAATTTTTCCATCAGAGACAATGCTTAAACTTTTAAAAATTCAAGTCTGTGTGTGTTGTTGCCACCTCTGGCTTAAACCCTCTCTTCTAGATAAATGGGGATGAACGGTGCAGTGGAATAATGCACATACTTCAACCTGTATGAATGCCCTTCCGAGGAGTAATTTGACAATACACTGTCTAGGTTAAGAGGGTAAGAAGGCAACTAGTTTATAAATAGTAAGACACCTAGGTGCCTATGGAGATCATTCTGAAATGTGTGTTGCAGGGCTGCACATCCCAGTGGGATGTGCAGCCCCGCAAACCACCTGGACCCTATTCCTCCTCCTGCCCTCTCCACACGTCCCGTGCTCTAAGATGGGGAGAGCTAATGAGGAGTGGGAAGGGGCAAGGTCTGGGCAGAGTAGTAGTGGGCCAGGTCACGGCCCTGTACATCATGCCAGACCTGTGGGGATGTGCTGCTTATACCACTGCAAAGGTAGCATAAGCAGCACTTTCAGGGCGATCGGGGCCGGGGAAACCCCCCCCCCCCAGGGCTGGGGCTGGGTGCAGGGGGTCCCCGCCACCCAATCCGTGCCACAACAGGCCAACCGTGGGTCAGGCGGCAGGGAAAAGGAGGGCTGGAGCCGAAGATGTAGGGGGCACCTGCAGGGAGAACATTCCCACAGGCGGCAAGAGGATGCTGGGCTGCTTTCGGGCCTGATTCTGGCTACTGTGGGAATATTTTGTTACTGTGAACCAGAATTGGGTCCTAACAGCCCCGTTTTCCTCAGGGACGTACGGATGGGCCAGACGTCCCTCTCCCTGAATCAGGCTCCATGTGTCTTTACAAAATACTAGGGGTAAATCAGCAGAAATCACAGCTAGGCTGAAGCCCTGAATATTTACCCTAGCTCTTGGGAGCTGGTATATACATGTACAATCTGCACAATTATGTATATTATACAAAATAGGGGCGCACCTTGTGACTCTGCACACATCACACCCAAACTCCACCCAAGAACACGCCTACACATTCATGGCATAAAAGTTTGCATTGTTTTGTCACCACATGTACTTTTATGTGCATATCCCATGGGTTAATTTTTTAAAAGTTGTTTTATCTGTGAAAAAAGTTTGAGATTACCCTCTCTCCCATGTCTGTTTCTTGGAAAAAATAATATATCAATCCCACTTGTACAAGTCTTTAGAATTCATTCTAGACAGATTTTCCTTCATCCCTTTCTAAGCACTCTGGGGGGTCAAAACTGCTCTAATGAGAGTCAAATGTTCCAAGTACTACCCCTCAGTGCCTCCAGGGAGAGATGTTTAAACATTGGATTCTCCTGGGAGAAAAGTATTTCAGAATTTTTCCCACATACAGTGCTACTACTGCTATTTCTTATCATTTGTATAGGACTACAAGGCATATGCAGCTCTGTACACATACATGTAGGAGAGTTCCTGCCCAATAAACCTTAAAATCTTTTCAAGAACAAAACAGACAAACATAACAAACAGGAGACTATCGTAAATTGTTGTTGTTTTTAAGTACCGTCGAGTCGGAGTCGACTCATGGCGACCCTCTGGATAGCTATCCTAAATTGTGTTCGGTCTTTCTTCAGTCAGGCGGCTCATTGTTGACAGACTGGTACCCATAGCTACTGTTATTGTATCGATCCAGCTCATTGCTGCCCTTCCTCTTTTGCGTTGACCTTCTATCTTGCCAAGCATGATGTCTTTCTCTAATGATATCTCTCTTCGCATGATGTGTCCAAATTATGAAAGTCAAAGTCTTGTCATCTGAGCTTCTAAAGAAAGCTTAGGTTTGATCTCCTCTAGTACCGACTGGTTTGTTCTTTGGGCAGTCCATGGTATACACAGTATTCGCCGCCAGAACCATAATTCAAAGGCATCAATTTTCTTCCTATCTTTTTCACTGTCCAGCTTTAACATCCATATGATGTTATTGAAAATACCATGGCTTGAACAAATCGAATCTTTGTATGGAGAGAGACATCTCTGCTCTTGAGAATCTTGTCTAGCTCTTTCATAGCCATTCTGCCAAGAGCAATGCGTCGTCTGATTTCTTGACTGCTTGTTGCTTCTTTATTGATAGTTGATCCAAGTAGGTTAAAGTTGTTCACGATTTCAATTTCTTCTACTTCAACGATTAACCTGTTGATTATGCCAGTTGTCATGATCTTTGTCTTCTTTACATTAAGGTGCAGGCCCATTTTGAGACTATGTTCTTTGACTGTGAGAAGCAAATGTTTCAGATCATCTTCACTTTCAGCCAGTAATGTGGTATCATCAGCATAGCGAAGGTTGTTGATGGGTCTTCCACCAATCTTCACACCTCTGTTGTCTTCATACAATCCTGCTTCTCTGATGATTTGTTCTGCATATAAATTAAACAGGTAGGAGGAAAGTATGCAGCATTGTCTTACACCTTTGCTTATTTTA
Source organism: Ichthyophis bannanicus (assembly GCA_033557465.1). NCBI lineage: Eukaryota > Metazoa > Chordata > Amphibia > Gymnophiona > Ichthyophiidae > Ichthyophis > Ichthyophis bannanicus. The sequence continues at coordinate 869,390,071 of CM066033.1, forward strand.
AACCATTCTGTTTCTCCTTGTTCCGTTCGAACTGTTGCTTCTTGATGAATGTACAGATTGTGCAAGAGTATGATCAAGTGTTCTGGTATACCCATGCTTCTTAATGTGGCCCAGAGTTTCTCATGGTTTACACAGTCAAAAGCTTTGCAATAGTGGATAAAGCACAAATAGATATCCTTTTGGTATTCTTTAGTCTTTTCAAGGATCCATCTCACATCCGCAATGATGTCTCTCGTTCCTCGCCCTTTCCTGAACCCTGCTTGCACTTCAGGTAGTTCTTGTTCTAGGTATGGTTGTAGTCTCTTTTGAATAATCTTCAGTAGAATCTTGCTGGCATGTGGGATCAGAGCGATTGTGCAATAATTTCCACAGTCAGTTGAATCACTTTTCTTTAGTATTGGTATAAACACAGATCTTTTCCAGTCAGTTGGCCATGATGTTGTCTTCCATATTTCTTGGCAGAGCATTGTAAGTACTGTAACAGCTGCATCAGATTGCTGTAATACTTCTATGGGAATGCTATCAATGCCTGGTGCTTTGTTCTTTGATAAGGCTTTCAATGCTGCTTCAACTTCTTCTTTCATCACCAATGGTTCCAGACCATAAGGTACAGGTTGAAACGGCTGTTGGTCCACTTGATCTTTATCATATAAAAACTCTGTATATTCCTTCCATCTTTTCTTGATCTTCTCAGCATCATTCAATATAGAACCCTGAGCATCTTGTAACATTCCAATTCGAGGCTGGAACTTTTTCTTTAACTCTCTTAGCTTTAGGAAAGCCGGTCTTGTTTTTCCTCTAATAGTTTCTGCTTCTATTTCCTTGCATGCGTCATTATAATACTTTTCCTTGTCCTGTCTTGCTGCACGTTGGAAATCTCTTTTGAGTTCTGTGATTGTCTTTCTTTCTCCTCTGGCTTTAGCTTCTCTGTGCTTCTGGGCAATTTTCAGAGTTTCTTCCGTATTCCATTTTGGCTGTTTTTGCTTTTTCACCTTTTGTAGACACTTCTCGCTTTCTTACAACACAACCTTCTTGATGTCCTTCCATAACTCTTCTGGAGCTCTGTCATTTGTATCTAAAGCAGCAAATCAATTTTGCAGGCAGTCTTTAAATTCCAGTGGTATATTCACAAGGTCATATTTTGCTGCATTCATGAGTGGTTTGCTCTTTTTCAACTTTAGCTTGAGTTTGCATACTAGTAGTTGATGATCTGTACCACAGTTAGCTCCAGGTTTTGTCTTTGTTGATGTTATAGAGCTTTTTCATCGTTGACTTCCACAGATGTAGTCAATTTGATTTTTATACAATCCATTGGGTGAAGTCCATGTGTACAGTCGCCGCTTGTGTTGCTGGAAGAAGGTGTTTGAGATGAATAGATCGTTGGTCTTGCAGAGTTCTATCAGTCTTTCTCCAGCTTAATTTCTGTTGCCAAGTCCATATTTTCCAACTACTTTGTCTTCTTCTTTGTTGCCAACTTTTGCGTTCTAGTCACCCATGACTGTCAGTATATCCTGTTTGCATGTTCTGTCAATTTCAGCTTGTACTTGTTCATAGAACTCTTCAATTTCATTCTCTTCTGCAGTTGTTGTTGGGGCATATACTTGAATTATAGTTGTGTTGATAGGCATTCCTCGTAGACGAATAGAAATTAAGCGTTCGCTGACTGCATTGTATTTCATTACAGTTCTTGCAAGTTTCTTCTTTATTATAAATGCAACACCATTTCTTCTTTGTCTTTCATTTCCAGCATAGTAGACCATGTGATCATCTGATGCAAAGTGCCCGATGCCAGTCCATTTCTGTTCGTTGACGCTCAACAGATCAAGTTGTACACGTTCCATTTCATTCTTGACCACTTCCAACTTCCCTTGGTTCATGCTTCGTATGTTCCATGTTCCAATGTGTAAGACATCTTTACAGCTTCTGACTCTCATTTCATGTGCAGCTACATCAGCAGTCAGACGTCCCAAGGGCTTTGATCCAACCACATCATAAATGCTGGCTTTACTCTGAAAGGTCTTCAGCTCTTCCCCAGTAGCTAGTTGAGTGCCTTCTGACCTGGGGGTCTCATCTTCCAGCACTATAACACAATTTGTTTTGTTGCAACTATCCTTTGGGTTTTCATGGCAAGATACAGAAGTAGATTGCCGGGTCTTTCTTCTGTGCAGTTTAAGTTTAGTGTTGTTGCCTTGTCACAGAAATGTGATCCTCAGCCGTCAACACTATCCCATTCTGCTGCTGCCCAGATGGGTGGTTTGTCTTGGTCTGGCACATCAGCTGAGACCTGTCCATCTTGGGAGACCGTGCCAGTAGTTAAACTACCGATAGTTTAGCTCTCAGCATCACTGATGCACACAAGCCCTCACAGCACGCCAAGCTGCAAACCAAGTGAGGGATCGTAAATTAGGGGAAATGAATTATAACAGATGTGGATGGTAAACAAGAGAATAAGGGGAGTCAAGATGCAAAAACAGTCTCAAAGTGGTGGGTTTTTAGCCTGGATTTGAATAGGACCAGAGATGGAGCCTGATGTACTGACTCAAGTAGTTTGTTCCAGCCATAAGGTATGGTAGCCCTGGACCTCTCTAAACTGGGAGTACGTGTATTTCCTTAATTGGATTAAGAGCCCATCTTAAGAGAGAGCGCGCAGAGATCTATACACATAACCATCTGAATGCTGGAATCACTAAGGTTTCTCATAAATAATAACCCAAAATCATATTAGAGCTAGTCACCTCAACTGGAATTTATATGAACTCTGTTAAATATGACTTAGGTGAAAGTCTTTCTTTCTCCAGAAAGGATCACTACATGTCTGCGGTATAGCAGATTTTGATGACTCAGCAGACATCATCTTGCGGTATGATGAGATTTCAAGGTCACATGGTGTTGGCAGTACACAAAACTCCCCTGGCATGTTTCAGAATGAAACAAGCCAAATGAATCTTGCAGAGTGGTTTAAGTCCACCCCGAGCTTATGGGTCATAGTCTGTATCACCAAACCTCTAAGAGACTCTGTTCTGGTGGTTGGACCATTTCAGTCTGGTCAAAGGAATTCCTTTTCAAATTCCTCCTGTACAAATTGTTCTCATGACCAGGGCCAGCGCAAGGAGATGAGGTGCTCTAGGTAAATCTCATCCCTTGTGCCTCAATTCCCCCTCCCAATGGCACCCATTGACACCGCCGCCCCTCTCTGGCAACAATGGGTGCTTCAGGAGGATGAGGGTGCAAGGGATGAGGTTCACCAGGCTAAAAGCCCACCTATTTGAGACTATTTTTGAATCTTGACTCCATTATTCTCCTGTTTACTACCCTTGTGTGTGATAAGTAATAGTAGTAGTAGGTATGCAGGAGGAGAGTATAGAATATATTTCTCCCTTACAACTTACCTTACAACTTCAGCACCATGGGGCTATTTCCTTCCACCGCATCGGATCATTCAATAGCAGCTTCCTGTTCACTCATCATGTGCCAGGTTCCAAAATGGTGCTGATGACCCCTAGTGGTAATCTCATGGTACGATGGTACTACCAGAAGAATACAGCTAGAGGTAACTGGTGCCATTTTAGAACCTGGTACCTAATCAGCAGGAGTGAGAGGGGGTCCCTGGTGCCAATCCTCACTAGACAGCAGGGACTGCCCACCAAGGTTGATAACTTGTTTAACTACAGTCTATAAGCTGTTCTCCTCACTTGGTTTGCAACTTGTTGTGCATGAGGGTTTGTGTGCATCAGTGATGCTGAGATCTAAGCTATTGGTAACTTAACTATTGGCAGGGTCTCCCAAGATGGACAGGTCTCAGCGGAGGTGCCAAACCAAGACAAACCACCCATCTAGGCAGCAGCAGAATGGGACAGTGTTGGCGGTAAATGATCACATTTCTGTGACAATGACAACAACAGCAACAGCATTATCTGCATGGAAGAAAGGTCTGGCAATCTGCTTCCATATCTTGCCATGAAAACCCAGTGGATAGTCACAACAAAACAAATTGTACTGTAGTGCTGGAAGATGAGACCCCCAGGTTGGAAGGCACTCAACTGGCTACTGGGGATGAGCTGAAGACTTTTCAGAGTAATGCCAGCATATATGATGTGGTTGGATCAAAGTCTGTGGACATCTGACTGCTGATATAGCTGTGCATGAAATGAGAGTCAGAAGCTGCAAAGATGTCTTACATATTGGTATATGGAACGTATGAAGCATGAAGAAAGGGAAGTTGGAGGTGGTTAAGAATGAAATGGAACTTGATCTGTTGGGTGCCAGCTGAAATGGATTGGCATTGGTCACTTTGTATTTGATGATCACATGGTATACTTTGCTGAAAATGAAAGACAAAGAAGAAACAGTGTTGCATTTATAATTAAGAAGAAACTCGCAGAACTGTAATGAAATGCAATGCTGTCAGTGAACGCTTAATTTCTATTTGTCTATGAGGAATGCCCATCAAGAAAAATATTATTCAGTATATACCCCAACAACAGCTGAAGAAGAGGAAGAGGTGGATCAGTTCTATGAATAAGTACAAGTCGAAATTGACAGAACATGCAAACAGGATGTCCTGATAGTCATGGGTGACTGAAATACAAAAGTGGGCAACAAAGAAGAAGGCAAAGTGGTTGGAAAATATGGACTTGGCAACAGAAATGAAGCTGGAGAAAGACTGATAGAATTCTGCAAGAGCAATAATCTATGCATCTGAAATACCTTCTTCCAGAAACACAAATGATGACTGTACACATGGACTTCACCCAAAGGATTGTACAAAAATCAAATTGACTACATTTGTGGAAGTCAATGATGGAAAAGCTCTATAACAGGCATGTCCAACAGGTAGATCACGATCTACCTGTAGATCGCGGAGGGGTCAGAGGTAGATTGCGAGCCCCACTTGGCTCCATCTCTCCAGCAGCTTGCCCCGTCGCTAGGAGAGAGCTTGTGCCAGCAAGTCATCTGCCGAGGGCTTGCTGCCGCTGCTGATCCTTTGCCTGTATTTTTCCCTGCCTGTGGGAATCTTGCCTGCGGGTGTATTGGGGGTGTTTGTTATTTTCATGCCAATAGTTTGTGGGTACCCCAGGAGGCTGCCGACCGTGCCCCATGACGAGTCACCACAGGCCCGGCGTCATACCTGGTCTCCTGCATCTCAGAATCACCCATTCCTGCCCACACTCAAACACCCCTTAGAAGTGTGTTATATACCGGGTGATATCCATTCGCCTGGACTTTACCTGAATACATTTACCGTATTAGTTGTGTCATGTGCTGTTCGTTGGTCGCTTTATAGTTCACTTTCATTAAATGTTTTCGGGCAGACACAACAAAGTGTCAAGAATTTGGTGATTTTGGCAGGCTTTTCCAATTTTGTTCTAACTTGCCTATGCCTTGCCTTCGAATTGGTTCAAACCACTGTGACTTTTGCTTGCTTCTGCAATTTTATTTTGCCTAGCCTTTGCATTGATTCTACACTGCAATTTTATTTCGCCTTGCCTTTGCGTTGATTCTACACTGTGTGCAGAATTTATTAAATCACGTGTTGTGGTATTTGAACTTGTTTGGCGGTATTTGATTTTTATCTGGTTTGCCGGACAGGTGTTTGAGTTTTTTTGATGATTATTTGGTGGTATTTGATTATTGGTGCCAGTATGATGAATTCTTATTTTTACTTTTAGAACTGCATGTGTGGTTTTGGCATCTCCAGTCCTTGTATTGCACATCATCCAGAGGTCTTCAGTTCCTGTTGATCTTTAATACTTTGGGACAGTGACAGTTTTGGACCAGATTCAGCCAGTGTTTATACTAACTTAGCAGATTTGGCCTTCTTACATCCAGCCACCCCAGTATAACGAAGATGAGTGTTCCAAAGAAGAGCAAAACCTACCATTTTCATGATGAAAGGGAAATGGACTACTTCTTAATCATGGTGAAAGACAAGTGTTGTTGTCTAATTTGTAACACCCCAGTATCCTTGCCCAAAAATGGTAATCTGGAACTTCATTATAAGGCTCTGCATAGCAATAATTTTGATGCTGATTTTCCACCCAAAAGTGAAATTCGTAAACTGAAACTCAAAGAACTTAAATCAAAATTGGCTACTCAGCAACAGTTGATGGCGAAGCCAAGGTCACATTCGGTCAATGCAACCATACCATCCTTCAAGGTCAGCAACCTGATCGCAAAGAAATGGAATCCTTTCACTGAAGGGGAATTTGTAAAAGATTGTTTTCTTGAAGCAGCTGACAATCTTTTTGAAGGATTTAAAAATAAGAAAGAGATCATTCAAGAGATCACTATTCAAGATGCACAGTTGTCAAGAAACACCGTCGTGCGGCGAATAGAAAAGATGTGTGGAGACACAACTGAACAATTGTTGGAGGATGTTTCAAATTGTGTTGCTTTCTCACTCCAACTGGATGAATCTACAGACATAAGAGACATAGCCCAGTTACTAGTCTTTATCCGGATGGGTTTTTGAAGACTTCAGTGTTAAAGAAGAACTACTTGGAATGGTTTCTTTAAAAGGGAGAACTACCATTCAGGAAATATTCAGTTCTTTCCATTCTTTTGTGACAAAGTGTAATCTTCCATTGCATAGACTTGTTTCCATCACTACTGATGGAGCAAGAGCAATGACAGGTGAGATTAACGGTATCATAGTCCTCTGTAGACAGCTTGACGACTTCCCAGATTTCCTTTCTTACCACTGCATCATTCATCAGCAAGGTTTGGCAAGCAAGAGACTCAATACAAAGACTGTCATGGACATCATTTTCAAAATTGTAAATTCAGTTAATGGAAGATCACTTCAAAGATGGCTTTTCAATATTACTCTTGATGGAGGGGCAGCGGAAATCATTTTACACACAGATGTAAGGTGGCTAAGTAGGCACACATTTCTGTAAAGATTTTGTGATTTGCTGAATGAAATAAGAAGTTTTTTGAAGGAGAGGGGAGATGACCAAGCAGAGTTGGAAGATGAGGAGTGGTTATGTGATCTGGCATTTCTCGCTGACTTTACAGGTGAACTAAGTGATATGAACCTTGAACTACAATGTAAAAACAAATGCATTGGTAAGAAGATGAGTACAGTTTCATCCTACAAGAGCAAATTTGAGCTAATGATGACTGACCTTGCAAACAACACTTTTGTTCATTTTCCTTATATGCAGGACCACCTTGGACAATATCCAAATTTTGTTTTTCAGAACGAGAAGTATGTGACAGAAATCTGTTCTGTTATTCAGGAATTCAAAAATAGATTCTGTGACTTCCAAAAAATTGGAACAGTTGTGGAGTACTTGTCATACCCATTCAAAGTAGATGTGGACATTAAAGAAACTGCAGCTGCTATCAGTAAAAATTACTCATTGAACAAGCCATCTCTTGAAAACAAAATATTAACCCTTAAAGTGACATTTTTCTCAAGACCCGTGCTGAACAAGAATTGTTTTGGAAGCTAGTGCCTAGAGACAAATTTCCCAACTTGAGAAGATGCAGTAAAGCTGTACACTCCTGTTTTGGTTCAACTTATTTGTGTGAATCTGCATTTTCCCATCTGAAAATGACAAAGAGTACACAATGTTCCAACATGACAGATGAACATCTCCAGGATTCCCTGAGACTGGCCCTCACGCAATATTCACCCAGCTTCAAAAAGCTGGTGGATGAAATGCAGGCTCAGACATCTCACTAATAAGCAAGAGCGAAATATTAAAGATTGTGCAAGATCAGCCTGGATCAATACTCAACCTAAATTTAACACAAATTACTCAATAAAAGTTTAAGAAAGTTACTAAGACAGTTAAAGAAAGTTATTACTCAATACAATTTTAAGAAAAAATGAACTTTCCATTTCCCCTCGCAGTTCTTACTGAATCTTCGTCTCTCTGTTTTGTTTTTGCTTAATTTGCTTAACAGCTGATCACATCCAAGTAAATGATAGAAGGTTCGTTAAAAATGGGGGGGGGGGGGGTGGAATCCTCCAACTTTATTGGGTTAAAATTTAATTTGAAACTAATTTGAAACTTAATTTTCATGGTGGTAGATCACCGGCACCTTTGGCGGAAAAAGTAGATCACGACCTGTTCGAAGTTGGACATGCCTGCTCTATAACATCAACAAAGACAAAACCTGGAGTTGACTGTGGTACAGATCACCCACTACTAGTATGCAAACTCAAGTAAAAGCTGAAAAAGAGCAAGCCACTCATAAGAATTGCAAAATATGATTTTGAGAATATACCACCAGTATTTAAAGACAGCCTGCAAAATCAATATGCTGCTTTAGATACAAATGACAGAGTACCAGAAGACTTATGAAATGACATCAACAAAGTTGTGCTCGAAGAAAGTGAGAAGTATCTACAAAACGTGAAAAAGAAAAAACAGCCAAAATGGATGAATGAAAAAACCGAAAATTGTTCAGAAACACAGAGAAGCTAAGAGAGAAAGAGAGGCAATCACAGAACTCAACAGAGATCTCCAATGTGCAACAAGATGAGACAAGGGGAACATAAGAACATAAGATATGCCATATAGGGTCAGACCAAGGTCCATCAAGCCCAGTATCCTGTTCCCAAAAGTGGCCAATCCAAGTCACAAGTTCCTGGCAGTTTCTCAAAAAGACACACAGGTTCCACAATTCTTGTATTGGGGCAAGCAGTGGATTTCCTAGGTCCTCTTTAATAATCATTTATGGACCTTTCATCCAGGAACTTGTCCAAACCTTTTTTAAACCCAGCTATACTAACAGCTTTTACTAACTCCTCTGGTAATGAATTCCAGAGTTTGATTATGCGTTGAGTGCAAAAATATTTTCTCTAATTAGTTTTAAACAGATTACACTGTAGCTTCATTGCATGTCCTCTAGTCTTTCTACTTTTCGATGATGTAAACAATTGAGCTACATTTACCCGTTCCACTCCATTCAATAATTTATAGACCTCTATCATACCTCCCCTCAGCTGTCTCTTTTCCAGGTTGAAGAGCCCTAAACTTTTAAGCCTCTTGTCATAGAGGTATCTCTTTACCATTTTGGTGGCTCTTCTCTGTACCTTTTCTAATCCTGCTATATCCTTTTTAAGATATGGCAACCAGAATCACACACAATATTCAAGGTGCAGTCACACCATGGAACGATACAGAGGCATTATAATATCCTTTGTCTTATTCTTCATCCACTATCACAATCATGCTGTACTGTCCACTCCTCTCCGATCAACCTGACTAGAAACAATTTCAAGACTGTTTTACAGAAGTTATGCATTGGCTCTCATCCAACAACCTATCCATCAACTTAAAGAAGATAAGAGCTATGTTCATCACAAAAGATACCACTTTTGTCCCCCCCCCCCTCACCCACCATAAAACTAAACAACATTCTATTAGATGTGAAAACTGAGCTGAAATATCTCGGCATCATAATTGACCAACAACTATCCTTCAAAAGACAAATAACTATAACAGCAAGGAAATCTACCTCAAAACAAAGACCCTACAGAGACTTTAGACCACTCCTAGAACCAACAGACTTCAGATCCGCACTACAAACCCTCACACTCCCCTATGCAGACTTCTGTAACAATATCTAGCAAGGATTACCTCAATCAACTCCCTAATCAAACTGCCCTACACACAGCTGCACATATCATACAAAGTGCAAATAAATATGATCATATCACCGATATCCTAAAACAACTGCACTAGTTACCGCTTGCCAGCAGAATAAACTACAAATGCATCCTCCTCACCCACAAAGCACTTCACTCCCAACAAGAAACTTGTCTCAGATCCCTACTACAAAAACCACAAACATCCAGACCACGAAGACAAACAACAATCAGTTAATTCAAACATACCACAAATCAAATGTAAATACAAGCAACAAACATGTCACAGAGCATTTGAACTGTACACCCCATCCCTATGGGACTCTTCCATACACACTAAGAAACATCCCAAACCTCTCTACATTCTGCAAACACTTAAAGACCTACCTCTTCACAGAACATTTTGGACTCACTATCTAATCCTCTAAAATACAACTCAATACAATAAATCAATGAAAGCAAATTTGTATATACATTAACTAAAATGTTAATAGTTATTTATATTAATTAAATATTATAAAGTTGCATTAGATAATGTTTGAATGTTCAAATGTTTCTTGTATAAAAATAAAGTTCAATGTAAAATGTTTTCTTCTATGTAAACTGCTTTGAACTGATGAAAAGCGGTATATAAATACAGTTAAATAAATAAATGATTCCTAGCATTCTATTTGCTTTCTTAGCTGCCACTGCACATTGGGCAGAGGGTTTTAACGTGCTATCCATGATGACGCCTAAATATTTTTCCACGGTGGTGGTTCCTAATGTGGAACCTCACATCGTGTAACCATAGTTTGGGTTGTTCTTTCCTAGGTGCACTTGTCCACATTAAATTTCATCTGCCATTTGAACGTCCAGTCTTCCAATTTATCAGGGTCCTCTTGCAATTTTTATTTTATTTATTTATTTTATTTAGTATACATTTGTATACCGCTACTTCCAGCGATCAGCAGCGGTTTTGATTACAGATTGGAAATTGTCAAATCATGACAGGAAATTTTTGAGGTATAAACACACTGATTAGACAGGAAAGCACAGCACACAGAGAACTATTTTACAGGGAACATGGGCTATGGAGGGTTAAGTGGCTTGCCCAAGACCACAAGGAGCACCTGTGGGACTAGAAACCCCAGTCCTTCCGGCCCAAGGTTGCTGTCCTCTAGTGGGATTTGAACCCCTGACCTTCCGGCCCGAAGTACCTTGCCCCAACCACTAGGCCACACCTCCACTCAAACTCAATCCTCTTGGGTTCTAACAACTTTGAATAATTTTGTGTCATCTGCAAATCTGATTACCTCACTTGTTATTCCCATTTGTCTGTTTATTCACACTTTCAAGAAAATATAACAGATAAGTAAGACAAGACCTTCCTTGTCTAAAGCCATGTTGGCTTTTTCCCATTAAACCACGACTATCTACATGTTCAGTAATTTTGTTCTTTATAATGGTTTCTACTATTTTTCCTGGTACTGATGTCAGGCTCATTGATCTATAGTTTTCTGGATCATCCCTGGAACCCTTTTTAAAAATTGTCGTTACATTGGCCATTCACCAATCTTCAGGTATCACAGATGATTTTAATGCAAGTTCACAGATGATTAATAGTAGATCGGCAAGCTCATATTTCAGTTCTTTCAACACTCTCAGATGTATTCTATCCAGTCCAGGTGATTTGCTTTTCTTTAGTTTATCAAATAGGTGTAATACATCTTCCCAGTTTATTGATATTTCTTTCAATTCTTCCAATTTATTACCTTTAAATACCATTTCAGTCATGGGTAACTTCCCTGCATCTTCTTCAGTAAAGATCGAAGCATAGTGGAGTGGAGGAGTGGCCTAGTGGTTGGGGCAAGGTACTTCAGGCCGGAAGGTCAGGGGTTCAAATCCCACTAGAGGGCAGCAACCTTGGGCCGGAAGGACTGGGGTTTCTAGTCCCAAAGGTGCTCCTTGTGGTCTTGGGCAAGCCACTTAACCCTCCACAGCCCATGTTCTCTGTAAAATAGTTATCTCCAAGTTATAATGCCCTGTTCAATGTAATTTCAGTTTGTTCAATGTAAACCACACTGATGCAGAATAGCACGGTATATAAGAGAATGTAAATAAAATAAATAAATAAAATAAAATAAATAGTCTCTCCACTATGGCCTTGTCCTCTCTTAGTGCCCTCTTTACCCCTCTATCATCTAATGGTACAAGTGATTTTCTCAAAGGTTTTTTGCTGTATTTGAAAAAGGCTTTATTATGCATTTTTCCTTCTACAGCAACATTTTTTCAAATTCTCTCTGTGTCTGCCTTATCAATGCCTTTCATATAACTTGCCAGTTTTTGTCATTTGGTACCTTTTTCCATTTCCTGAAAAATGCTTTTTTTGGCAACAACAGCCTATTTCACCTCACATTTAAATCATGCTGGTAGTTTTTTGGACTTCTTTCCACTTTTCTTAAAGTGTAGAATTCAGCGGGTCTGAGCTTCCAAGATAGTATTTTTAAACAACAGCCATGCTTGCTATAAATCTTTAACCTCTCCAGCTGCTCCTTTTAGTTTCTTCTTAATTCCCCTTTTGACATAGAATTTCAATCCATAGAGTTTTTTTTGTTTCCTGCAAAACTTTAATCCTGTGTGACTCAATGTCCTCTCTAACATAGAGCACAACCCCTCCACCAATTTGATCTACTCTATCATTGCAATACAATTTGTACCCAGGTATCACAGTGTCCCACTGGTTGTCCTCCTTCCACCAGGTCTCTGAGATACCAAACATATCTAACCTCTCATTTTTATAAGGCCGCGGGGCCACGTACCTGCAGGCCGCTCTAACCGGGGGGGCGGCGTGGTGCGTGGTCCCGACCGCGTGGCTGGAAGGGGGGTCGTCTTGGCGGCGGTGGGGCGTCGTTTAAATCTATTGGCTCCCGCGGGTGATGGAGGGCGGCGGGAGCCAATAGGAAGGATGGTGGGTCCGGAAAGGGGGTGATCGGGGCGAGCGCGCCGGCGAGGCTGCAGTTCGTCGGCGCGCTGTGGAGGAGACGGGCGCTCGTAGAGCCGCTGCGGGGAATTTTCTTTTCGAGTCTGCCGGTCTGGTGTCCTGTCTGGTGCGGTGCGGAGTTCTGGGCTCTCTTCGGGTGGTGGAGTGTCGGGGCGAGTCTGCCGGTGTGGAGTCCTGCAACCGGTGAGCGTTTTCTGCCCTTTTGATTGGAGGGGCTTAAGGCTCTGGATCTGGGGCTCCTTGTTTGGGTGGGGGTTTCTTGGGTGCCTGAGTTGGTATCTGGGTGTGATTGTAAAAAAAAAAAAAAAACAACCCGAACAGGACGGCCACGAGGTGTGCAGGGGGAATGCCGTCAAAGGGCAGCAGGGGGGCTAGGCGGCCTATGGGCAGGGGGGTTGGGCCGAGGGGGAGGCAGGCTGTGGGTGGTAAGGGCAAGAGGGGACAGAGGGGGGGTGTCTCAGGACAGGGGTCGGTCCCGGCGGGGTGCTTGTGAGCCAGTGGCTGGTGGGGGGCGTGTGGTGCTGGGACACGGCGCTCTAAGCGGCCGTGGAGGTGCTAGGGGGTCCCGGGGGGTGCGGGGGGCGCCTGGGAGGGCGGGGGTTGCTGAGGCTGGGACTGGGGCTACCCTGCAGCGGATGGTGGGAGCGGGGGAAGCCGGGGGGACTGGGCAGTGGGCATGGGGGGCCCAAGGAGGGGGGAACGGGCAGGAGGGCTCCTCGGGCATGGGCCCATGGGGATGGCAGGTGCCGACTGGCGGGTTCTACCCTACGGCCTGGGATCACTGGTGGGGAGGGGGGCAGGGTTCCTCCAGGGCTGAGTGGTTGGGCGCTTGGCTACCGCAGTGGCCCCTAGCTGGTTCTCCTTCCTGTTTTCCTCCTTTGTCTTCTCAGGTGTCGGTGGGTGCAGTGCAGCGGCCGGAGCAGCGGCAGGACCTGGATTCTCGGGGCGACGCATTGCCCACGGATGCAGCAAGGGATCTACCGTCGGCGTCGCCTGGTGATGAGCCAGTGGAGCCCCTGCAGGAGGGCGGGGGGCGGCCCCCTGTGGAGACTGCGGCGGGTGCAGTGCCTGTGCGGACTCCGTCGGCGGGTGAGTTACTTGGGGGTATGGCGGCGGGGGGTGCCGGGGGTGGGTGTGCGGGTGAGGGGCCAGCTAAAGCGCGGAAGAAAAGGCAGCATTTGCGGAAGTGCCGACATCAGGGAGGGGTCCTCCTCGTCTTCGTCCGAGGATAGCTCTTCGGTTTCCTCGAGCGCGCCGGTCGCCGACCGTGATACTGGGGGCGGGGGGCTCGACCCGGTAGGGGGTGGAGGGGGCAACGTTGGCGTCCTTCTCTGAGCTGTGGGAAGGGGTTCCCCGGAAGTTGCGGAAGAAGATCCGGAAGCGGAAGTATATTGATATCTTTCGGTTATTGGACGGTAGGAAGCGCTCGGGAGATAGCAAGCGGAAGAGGAAGGAGGATGAGAAGGCGGGCAGGGTCCGTAAGGCGTCTCGCAATGTTATTAATTGGACGAGGGCGTTCTTGCGGTTGGCCAGTGTATGAGGGCACCACTATCCGGGGCAATATGGGATGTTATTATCTTACGCTGACTCGATCTTGGAGGCTGCGCAGACTCATGATGGTTGGGCTTGGCTCAACTATGATGAGAGGTTTCGCGACAAGATGGAGGAGAATAGGTTATTGTTGTGGGGAACGCAAGACATTAACCTCTGGTTGACCCAGATGTCTGTGAGGGGGGGGGCCGAAAGGTGGCAGCAGTGCGTCGGTTCCTACGGTGCGGCCCTTTCGTGGCGCTGGGGCGTCCCCACTCCCAAAGGCGGCGGAGGGGGTGCAGGCGATGTCTGCTGGCGTTTTAATAAGTCCTCGTGCCCTTTCCCGGACTGTAAGTTCTGGCACAGCTGCTCCGTGTGCGGCGGTGGGCACTCGGCACTTAAGTGTGTTAAGAAAGGGTCCGCGGTTCCCTCCACCCCACTCAAGCCCTGAGGCAATGCTTGCCCTAGCCCCTACGCCTATCCGTATTGAGGCGCTTATGCCATGGTTGCGGAGGTATAAGCAGCCGGGGGCTCGGTCAGTATTGGAGGGGGGATTTCGGGTCGGGTTCCCTATTCCGGTGGTAGGGGAGGGGGGGACGGCTGCGCCGTGTAATTCGCCGTCAGTTCGGCGTTTGGTGTGGACTGTGTGGGATAAGTTGGCTACGGAGCTGGGGTTGGGAAGGATAGCGGGGCCCTTCCGTGATCGTCCGTTTGCACGTTTTGTGGTTTCCCCGCTGGGCATTGTTCCTAAGAAGGAGCCCGGAAAATTCCGGCTGATACACAACTTATCCTACCCGGTGGGGGCATCGGTCAATGACCGCATTCCCAAGGAGCTGTGTGCCGTGCGTTACGCGTCCTTTGATGAGGCGGTGGGTTTGGTGCGTGCTTGTGGTCCCGGGTGTTTGATGGTGAAGGTGGATATTGAGTCCGCCTTCCGACTGTTGCCGGCGCACCCGGATGCTTTTCACCTGCTCGGTTTTGAGTTTGAAGGCAGCTACTATTTTGATAAGTGCATGCCGATGGGCTGTTCGGTGTCTTGTGCTTACTTCGAGCTTTTTAGTTCCTTCATGCACTGGGCTGTGGGGAAGGCTGTCGGTTCCCGTAACGTGGTGCATTATTTGGACGACTTCTTATTCGTCGGCACGGCACAGTCGGGGCACTGCCAGCGTCTTCTGGATGGTTTTGGGCAGTTGGCCCGAGAATGGGGTGTGCCGTTGGCGGTTGGTAAGACGGAGGGGCCTTCGACGTGCCTCACCTTTTTGGGGGTAGAGCTTGATTCGGTGGCCATGGTGGTGCGCTTGCCGGCTGACAAGGTGTCGCGCTTGCGGGTGCTAGTGGCAAACGTCCTGGGGTCACGGAAGGTTACGTTGAAAGAGATGCAGGTGCTGATTGGATCGCTAAACTTTGCCTGTCGGGTGATTCCGATGGGGCGGGTGTTTCTGCGGCGTTTGTCCTCGTCTACCTCGGGTGTGCTTAGGCCGCATCACAGCATCCGCATTTCTCGCAGCTTGAGGGCAGACTTGGGAGTTTTGGATGAGTTCCTACGCGGCTTTAATGGCACTGCGGTACTGCAGGAGCGGGAAGCGTCTACGTTTGATCTACAGTTCTTTACGGATGCAGCGGGCGGTTTGGGTTTGGGGGTTTATTTTGATGGCGCCTGGTGTGCGGAGCCGTGGCCTTCGGCATGGCGTGCGTCGAGTTTGACAAAGAATATCACCTTCTTGGAACTCTTCCCGGTGCTGGTGGTACTGGAGGTGTGGCCGGAGAGGCTCCGTAATCGCCGGGTGCTGTGGTGGTGCGACAACGAATCGGTGGTCAGTGTCATTAACAGGTACGCTCCGCGCTGTTTGCGGGTGGCCGCCTTGATGCGGGAGGTAGTGTTAGCTTGCTTGCGGTTAAATGTGTTGGTGAGGGCCAGGCATGTGCCGGGGTGTGCTAACCAGGTTGCTGATGCTCTTTCCCGTTTCAAGTGGGACCTGTTCCGGCGTTTGGCACCAGAGGCGGACCGGGAGGGATGGTCGGTCCCGGAGCGATTGTGGAAGCATGGCCTGTAGGAGTGTTGGACCTGTTGCGGAGTTCTGTGTCGCCTGCAACCTGGCGGTCTTATCTCAAAGGATGCGGCAGCGTTGTGGAGTTTTTGGCAGCACGAGGATGGTGGCAGGGTTCGGCGCCAGACCACCTCATCGGCCTTTACATCGCTGCGGCTAAGGCTGCGGTAAAATCGAGGGCGACGGTGCGTGCGCACTTAGCGAGTTTCGCCTTATTCTCTAAGGCTGTGGGGTGGGGCGTTTCTAGCTGGGGGTTTTTGGCTCTCCGATTGTTGTCGGGATGGGAGCGAGCGACCCCTTGGCGGGTGGATGGTAGGCGTCCTATCACGCACGACCTGCTAGTACGGCTCTGTGCCGCTTTGCCGTGTGTGGCGGCGTCAACTTATGAGGCCTCGCTGTTTAAGGCAGTATTTTGCGTGGCCTTTTTTGGGGCTTTTCGGGTGGGGGAGCTCGTGGCGGTGTCCGGGGCGGGGATAGGGGGGGAGCTTTACAGGTACGCGATGTGCGGGTGGTGGGGGGGGAGTTGGGGCTCCGGTTGGTGAGATCTAAGACGGATCAGAGGGGCAAAGGTGCCTGGATACGGTTGGGAGCTATTGCGAATTCACCCACTTGTCCGGTGGCGGCGATGGCTGCCTACCTGAGGCTGCGGTCGCGTGTCAGCGGTCAGCTATTTCTGCACGAAAACACGCGCTGCCTGACGCGTTTCCAGTTCACGGCGGTTTTGCGCTTGGCGGTGCGCTACGTGGGTTTGGATCCTGCTGTTACGCTCCACTTTCGTTCCGGATTGGGGCAGCCACCAGCGCTGCGGAGGCCGGGGTGTCGGATCACGGCATCCGATGCATAGGACGGTGGCGTTCTGATGCCTTTCGAGGGTATGTGCGTTTGTGAAGGGGCTGTAAGGGGTTAACTGTTTATTTTCTTTTTTAGGTGTGGGCCAGCTGCCGTATTGCTGCTGGATGGTCGGCCATTCTTTTGTGTATTGGGCTGGCCGGCAGGCAGCGGGGGGCCCCCTCGGTGAAAATCTTGGACTTCCCACGGCGGAGGTGACCGTCTCATGGCTGGGTGAGCGTGGGCTTCGGTGGCTGCAGCTCCTGCCTTTGCTTCGGCACCATCAGCGTGTGAAGGGATCACTGGCCCTGCTGCTGTTGCACCTTGGTGGTAATGACCTGGCGATGTGGACAGTGAAGCAGCTGATACGGGCAGCCAAAAAGGATATTTTGGAAGTGTTGTTAATGTTTCATGATGTTGTTTTACTCTGGTCTGACATAATTCCGCGGCCGGCGTGCTGGGGTCACCGGCGGTGGTCGCGGGGGGTTGATTAAGGTTAACCGGCAAATTGGCCGCTGGGTTTGTCAGAACGGGGGTTGGCAGATATTACACCCTTGGGTGGAGGTGGACTGTCCCGGTTTGTATCGGTCTGATGGAGTACATCTATCCCCGGTGGGGGTGGCTTTACTCCTGAACGACTGGCAAGAAGCCTTAGAGTATGTGTTTAAGTGCAGAGTGGCTGGTCGCAGCTTTATGTCTGGGGGGGGGCTCAGGGACAGGTGTCTCTGAGCCTGTGGCGGGATCCCGGAGGTGTCCGGGGTCCGGAGTCTTGGCAATATGCAGGGCGGGGGTGGGTTACCCCTGACCCGGAGAATCCCTCGGGGCTTTTGCTAGTAGTATGGCTAAGCCGGATGAGGGGGGATGGTATTGCCGGGTGATGGTTCATGGCGGAGGCGGGATGGAACTCACCTTGCTACCCATATGGCTGGTGAGGGTTCGTCCCGCTGCCAGAACTGGTGGGTGACCAATGTTCCCTCTAATTTTCTGTAGGCTGTGTGCGCATAAAATATCAGCTGTGCAGCTTTTGAAGGAAGGTTAAATTTTTGTGCGCCACACGACGACACTCGGAGTTATATACTTTAAAATTTGACTACACGTCAGAATACAGTATGTACACCACATTGATTGCACTAGAAAATATTGTAGAACATGTGAAAACCATAAATACACAACAACTTTTCAATTTTAAGAACGTCTGTGTTGTTTTCTATCAGAATCAGAACCGTAATTTTTGTGCGCTCTGTTGTAAAGTATGTGCGCTCACTCGGCGAGGTGTGTGCGCGCGCACACGCGCACAGCTTAGAGGGAACAGTGTGGGTGACTTTGTCATGGTTTTGTTTGTTATGTTGGTAATGTTGACTAATAAAGCTGCGACCAGTTAAATGCCAATATGTGTACTGTTGTGGTTATTCGGGGGGGGGGGGTGCTGAAGGGTGTTTTCAGGGACCGGCGCAACACGTCCGCCTTACCTGGTTAAGTGCTATATATTCTAACTCTCCCATCTTATTTTTTAGACTTCTGTCATTTGCATACAAGCATTTTAGAGGTTGTATTTTATTCATATTAATCTGGCTATCTGTAGGCTGGGGTAATTTGGAATCTTTAAGCTCTGTCTGCTCTGTACTTAAGGGCATTTGGGTTACTTTTGTCTTTATTGGAACCTGTCTGTCGATCTGGCCTAACAAATCTTTTGCTAGTATCCTTCCAAGATACATCAATGCAAACCAGGTATTAAAATGACACATGAAAGGAAATAGAAACAGAAACTATTAGAGGATGAACAAGACTGGCTTTCTTAAAGCTACGAGAGTTAAAGAGAAAATTCCAGCCTCAAGCTGGAATGCTATAAGATGCTCAAGGATCCATGTTGAATGATGCTGAGAAGATCAAGAAAAGGTAGAAAGAATATACATAGCCATTATACCACAAAGATCAAGTGGACTAACAACCATTTAAACATGTACCTTATGATCTGGAACCATTGGTGAAGAAAGAAGACGTCGAAGCAGCATTGAAAGCATTATCAAAGAACAAAGCACTGGGCATTGATGGCATTTCACACTGAAGTATTACAACAATCAGATGCAGCTGTTACCATACTTACAAGGCTCTAAGATTGGAGGAATAGCCTAAAGGTTAGAGTATCGGCTTGGAAACCAAGAAACCAGTGTTTGTTTCCCACTAGCATGCCTTTGGCAAGTCACTTAATCCTTCATTGTCTCAAAAGAATCCAAGTTATCACTGTCCCTGTTTGATGTACATTACCAAGTTTATGTTTTATTTTAACAGGTTTTATATACCGCCCTATCATTAATTCAGGGCGATTTACAGAGAACATATCAAAAAAGAACTTCTACATAGAACAGTTACAATGTAAACTGCTTTGACTGAAATGATAAAGCTGCATAAAAACACCTGTTAAATAAAGTAAAAAATAAATGGCCAACTGACTGGAAAAGATCTGTGTTAATACCAATACTGAAGAAAGGCAATCCTACTGACTGTGAAAATGATTGCACAATCGCTCTGATCCCACATGCCAGCAAGATTCTATTCAAGATCATTCAGCAGAGGCTACAACCGTACCTAGAATGAGAACTGCCTGAAGTGCAAGTAGGGTTCTGGAAAGGGCACGGAACAAGAGATATCATCGCAGATGTGAAATGGATCCTTGAAAAGACAAAATAATACATAAAGGACCCTATATGTGTTTTATTGACTACAATAAGACTTTTGACTGTGTAAACTATGAGAAACTCTTGCACAACCTTTACATTGATCAAGAAGTTTGAACAGAACAAAGAGAAACAGAATGGTTTAACATTAGCAAAGGTGTACAACAAGGCTGCATACTTTTCCCCTACCTGTTTAATTTTTATGCAGAACAAATCATCAGAGAAGCAGAACTGTATGAAGACAACTGAAGTGTGAAGACTTGTTGGAGACTCATCAACAACCTTTGCGATGCTGATGACACCACAATACTGGCCAAAAGTGAAGATGATCTGAAACATTTATTTATCAAGATCAAGGAAAATAGTCTTAAAATGGGCCTGCATCTTAACATAAAGAAGACAAAGATCCTGACAACTGGCAAAATCAATAAGTTCATCACTGATAGAGAAGAAATTGAAATAGTGGACAACTTTAACCTGCTTGGATCAGCTATCAATAAAGAAATGACAAGCAGTTAAGAAATCCAAAGATGCATTGATCTTGGCAGAATGACTGTGAAGAACCTAGACAAGATTCTCATGAGCAGTGATGTCTCTCTCCATACAAAGATTTGACTTGTCCAAGCCATGATGTTTTCAATAATGTCATATGGATGTGAATGTTTGACAATGAAAAGGATAGGCATAAAGAAAATCGATGCCTTTGATTTATGGGTGAAGAATACTGGGTATACCCATGGACTGCCCATCCAAACCAGTCAGTACTAGAGCAGATCAAATATAAGCTTTCTTTAGAAGCTCAGATGAGAAGACTTTGACTTTCGTACTTTGGGCACATCATGCAAAGAGAGAGATCGTTAGAGAAAAACATCATGCTTGGCAAGGTTGAAGGTCAACATAAAAGAGGAAGGTCAGGAATGAGATGGGTTGATACAATAACAGCAGCTATGGATTCAACTCTATCAACTAGAGTGGAGGAGTGGCCTAGTGGTTGGAGCAAGGTACTTCAGGCCAGAAGGTCAGGGGTTCAAATCCCACTAGAGGACAGCAACCTTGGGCCGGAAGGACTGGGGTTTCTAGTCCCACAGGTGCTCCTTGTGGTCTTGGGCAAGCCACTTAACCCTCCATAGCCCATGTTCCCTGTAAAATAGTTCTCTGTGTGCTGTGCTTTCCTGTCTAATCAATGTGTTTATACCTCAAAAATTTCCTGTCATGATTTGACAATTTCCAATCTGTAATCAAAACCACTGCTGATCGCTGGAAGTAGCGGTATACTAAATAAATAAAAATAAAATAAAAAACTATGAGCTGCCTGACTGAAGACCCAACACAGTTTAGGACTACTATCCAGAGGGTTGACATGGAACATTAACAATAGAGGGACTGCTATAAGAACTGCAAATATATAGAACTGGCATAGTGGGATGGTATATTAAATGGAGCTGGGATGGGGGAAATATTAACTGGGGTTAAAACATGGTAGTCATAGTATCAATGGTGTCATCAGATTGCTAGAGATTGGGTGGGGGGAGGGGTTCAAACTTGGATAAACTGTATGGGGTTAACCTAATTTGTCAAGTCCAAAGAATTCAGTGAAGAGTGGTTCTTGAATGGTTAAGGAGAGGTGGACTGAAACTGAAGGATGAGAGATTGATAATTGCAGCGGATTACGGATGAGATGGTTTATAGCATACACTGAAAAAACTGGCAAAACAGGCATATACAGATCCTGTAAGAAAGAGCTGGAAACAGTGACTCACCTTATAGCTGGCTGTGAAGTTCTGATGGCAGAAAATATCTATACAGAAAGGCACAAAAAAGTAGTTCACCTCATTCATTGGAAACTCTGTAAACACTACAACATCATTGTGCCTGAAAAGTACTGTGATCATGACCCTAAAAGAATTACAAAGAATGAAGAGGTTATGATCACCTGAGATACTCCCATTCTGACCAATAAAAAGCTGTATGCGTGGAAGTCAGATATACTGCTAAAGGAGAAGAATACCAAAGCAGCATTGATTATAGAGGTGTCGGTTCCAAGCGGCTACTCTGTGAATCGCTTAGAGAGAGAAAATCTTCAAGTACCAAGAAGTGCAGTCAGAGACCAAGAAAATGTGGCTGAAAGATACCGAGTTATTTCCATCGTGTTGGTACCACAGGTTTAATTAAGAGGAATTTCCAAGCACATCTTAAATTACCCATACACATAACTTCTTACAAACTCCAAAGGGAGGCTCTCTGGCATGATGCAAGTACTGCGCGGAACATTAGCAGTAAATTTGAGACTGAGATCATACTTCACATATCCTGGCTTAGAAGTGAGGTTCATCTGTCATGTTTTGTGCAAAATTAACCTAATTGCTCCGTCATACTGGGTTTCTCCCCAAGCATGGAGCAATTCACCAAAAGCATGTAAAAATTATCTTCCTCAAGGTAAATATTTGACATATGTACTGATGCAGGGTCAGCCCTATGCATATGCATGACTGTTGCCTGCACATGGCCCTGCTTCCTGAGAGGTCCCACAGCCCCAATGGCTTAAGAGGTGAGCCAGTGAGACCCAAAACTTGTCTCACCGGCTCACAGCTGCGGGAGCGATTTCCCTCATTCCCATGGCTGTGCTAAGTTGCAGCCACTGGGACCACAGACTCTCTAAAAGTGAAACCGGGGCACTTCCTTTCTTGGACAAAAGACAGGAAGTGCTCTGTTTCACTTTTACAGACTCCATGGTCCCAGTGGCTGCAACTTAGCACAGCCGCGGAAATGAGGGAAATTGCTCCCACAGCTGTGCAACGAGTGCAGGCTGTGGCAGGGCTGCAGGAAGGAGTGGGGGGGGGGGGGGGAGAGAAGGTGACTGGGTGGGTTTGATGCTGGGGAGAATGTGGGGGTCGGCTGGCATTAGACTTCTTTTTGGGGGAGGGACTGGCTGGCATTTGAAGAAGATGGGCAGCTCGGACTGGTAATGGGCTGATGTTGGGGGATGGGGAGACTGGGACTGGAAGGGAGATGATGCTGGGAGGGTCTCCAAGTTCTTTGCCCTGTTACAATTTATTAAGTTATCCAAGTTCATTACAATGTATCAAGTTTTGTTTCAATGTAAACCGCCTTGACTAGGATAAAGCGGTATAGAAAACCTGCTAAATAAAGAAAGAAACAAAGCTGTTGGTCTATGGGTTGGGGGAAAGAAAAAAAGGGCTAGGGAAATGAAGATAAAGAGGGAGATTTTAGATTTTGTGAGTAAAGGGGAAGGATGATGGGACTGGGGGCTAATGAACTGGGGTGATGAGAAAGAGAGGGGAGGATGGTGGGCATGGTGTAAGGATCTGAAAGAGGTGATGGGAAGTTGACAAGGAGATGAGTGAGAGGAGGATGGTTATTAACAGAGCAAGGCTACTGTAAGTGGTAATGGGGCGTGAGTGAAAGACAGAAGAGGCTAGAAAGGGGGAAATGAGATAATTAGAGAGATGGGCTTGGTTGGAGGTTAGAGTCTAAAGGGGATTGAGGATGGAGGGGTGAAATTTTATGTGGATAAAAAAAGAGTAAAGAAAGAAAAGGAGGTAAGAGCAGAAGGGGAAAGATCAATATGTTAGTAGCAGATTTAGAGAGAGAATGGGAAAAAAAACCAGGAGAAGAGAGAAGGACAGACAGCAGAAGCAGAAGACACAAAGACAGAAGAAGAAAGTGGGGCATTGCGACTGAAAAATAAAATGCCCAAATAACAAAAGGTAGAATAAAAATTTTTATTATGAATTTATTAACTGGAATATGTCAGCTCTGGGAAATGTGCATCACTGATGTCTTTGTGTTTTGTTTAGTACAAGAGGAAATTCATTTATAGTTTTTTTCTCCAGTGTTATTGTACATTCCAGATTTGGTTTCTGGGGTTCCCAGTTTAATTATTATCTTCATATTTCTAAATTGTGATCCCTTGTTCTGTATTTGGTGATGGTCTGCCTGTGTTTTGCATGTATGCCTGAGCTCTGGTATTCTGTTTGTGTAGTTTCTATGTAGCAGTCCCACTTGTTCTCTTTTCTTAGGAGATGTATTGGTTTAATATTTGCAGTGTTGCCTTTTGATGAGTAGAGTTTGGTGCTGTGTGAGTCCTAGTAGTGCTGTTATCATTTTGCAGGTTTGCTATGGGTTCTAAATGAGCAGGGTTTTGTAGTACTTCCTAATGTACCTGGCAGTTGGCACTAGAGGTTAGTAATGTAGAAATAGGGTAGCCTTTCTTTAACCTCACTGTACATTCAAATGGTAGAGGCATGCCTACTAAAAATTAATGAGCATTCACAAATGTTATCATGCGCTAAGAGAAGCAGCATCCATTCATTTCTATGGTGCAGTGGCACTTTAAGCACGTTAATGTTTAGTAAATATGCCCTTAAATCATTACTGGAACAAAAAAGAGGCTTGTGAAGGGGTCTTTTGAAAACCGCCTAAAATTTTAGATGGGCAGCATATAAATTTTAACATAAAATAACTTAAATTTATTCAAATGAGGTTCAGTGGATATGCAAATATGTATGCAAATGAGGCCCCGTAGTGAGTCTCTGCACATGGCCCCACATCACCCTTGGGCTGCCCCTGTACTGATGTCTTCATTATATGCTACATTATTCTATGTTAGTGATTTAAGGGGTTATTTTAGAAGCTGTGTTCATGCTTTGGATGTCTGAAAATAGGCATACAGACATCCAAAGTGCGGAGAGATCCTGGAGACATTTTAGAATATGGGTAGGTAGATGTTCCCAGCAAAAAGGGTGTTCAAGGCAGAACAGGGGTGTGGTGTATGTGTGTCCAGACTGTTTCCAAGCACATGGACATTCCTGCCCAATTTCAGAAATGCCCTGTATGTCCCGAACCACATCTAGGTTTATACCTGCTCCAGGCATGAATTGGCATCAGAAAAGGGCTTGTTGTGCTGGTAAAACTGCCGGAGGGTGTAGAGAAGATGGTATCTTAATATCCCCCATACTGTAAGCAACCATAAGGGGAAGTGACTGGAAATGGGGATGCATGTTGTGTGTTTCTAGCACTGCCAAATGTCTGAATTTGCAGATTGGCAGGCTGGAATGCTTCCCTGGGTTGAATATTACAGAGGGAACATCCACATAACCGTCCCTGAGGACATCCATATCGGGAATGCCTACATTTATGAAATCGTCTCTGATCTTATAAGCATCGGCCATTTTTGGGGACAATTTGACCTGGACATCCTAGATAGCACCTAGACATCCTTTTTAAAATGCCCCTTTTAATGATTTATACATTGCATTTTCTGCTTTTAGTATCATTTATAGTAAAGCAGAATATAAAAAAATATATATATGATAATTTTTTTAACCTCTTTATTTAACTTTTCCCAACATATAATACAGCACAATAACCATAATACTAATAATAACTAACAAAGTAATAAAATTACATTATGGCAGACATAAAACATGGGCTTGCAATAACAAGTAAATCCATTTGTCACAACTATGGTCCAACTTGACTGCCCCACATCCCCAGGGATCCAACACTAAGTCAATGAATGCTACATCACAGGACCCTACCACCACCATGCTTAAGGATTTCAGTGTAGATCCAGGGTATCCCATTTTTTTAAAAGACTTCGAAATGCTGGATTCTGCATCACATATACCTTTTCACAAGCTTGATGAAAACGTACGAGACTCCACCAGTACTCCACATTCAGATCATCAAAATTCTTCCAATGACTCAATATCGTCTTCAGTGCCAAACAGCAGCAAATCGAAAATCGCATAGTCTCATCTCGCTAATTCAGGGATTCCAGCTAAGGACTTGTATATCACTATGCGATACGTTAAAGGCATCCAGATCCCTAGTAACTGAGTCAGCCATTGCCACACTTGCTGCCAGAACCTCTGTAACTTAGAACAGTGATATAGCATGTGTGCTAAGGTACCCGCACTTGATCCACACGACCAGCAATTACTCCCCTCCAACCTTTGACACTTAGCGACTTTCACTGGTGTCAGATAAGCACGATAGGCCAGAAAGTATAGCGTTTGCGTGAGTGAAGCTGCTCTCGTTATCCTTATCTGTGAACTCCAAAAGCTGTTCCACACTTCGGGAGTCGCAAAGTCACCCACTTCTGCCTCCCAGACTAATTGGACACCCTTAGGTCTTCTCTTATCTCCTTCCCGGATCATGGCAACAAACTTCGATATTAACTTCGCTTCAGTCTTGATCTCCAAAATCCTCTGATGAAGTGGGAGGCCGGGACCGATCAGCAGCGGTGATACCCCCGCTTTAAACAAGCAATGTCTCAGCTGACACCATTGGTACATAGAGCGGTGCGATAGAGAGAATTCCTGCTGTAGCTTATGAAAGGACTTATATTCCTTATCGCAGATTAATTGTCCCAAGCAAAAAGTACCCTGCTTCAACCATTCAGTCCAGAGAATACTGCAACCATCAATCTTGAATTTCGAGTTTAACCAGAGTGGAGTGGCTTCCGTGTATCCCTGATCTCCTTCGAGCTGCGGTGCCAAAAGCTGAAATGCTAACTGAGTAGAGCGTAGAATCTCATTACCCCCCTTTGGGCGAGTCACGTCCGCTCCTATCCGCATCCATAATGGGACTGGTTCACTGGATGCCGCCTCAACCCGCATCCACGTCGGGTCCTCCGGTGTCACCAACTCTTCAGACCACAAGACACCTTGTTTCAACAGAGCAGCCAATGATACCAGTAGAAATCCGGGAAGTGCACTCCGCCCTGGCTTTTAGACAGCTTAAGCTTCCACGACGCTATTCTTGGCGTTTTATGAGACCATAAGAAGGACAACAAGGTTTTCTCCATCGCAGTGTAAAACTTCCGGTCAAAAAGGATCGGTATCATAATGAGAATATAGTTTATCTTAGGTACAATAACCATTTTAATGGTTTCCAACCTGCCCCACCAGGTAAGATTTAACGGGGACCATTTATTCACATACTCTGTAATTAGCTTTGAACAGCAAGCCTCATTCAAAGCTACAGTGTCTTGCAGAGTGGTCGCGTATGTTACCCCCAAATATTTGAAAGAAGATTTCTCCAGTATGAACGGATATTGCTGCAGCTCAGACTCTGACACACTAGAGTTTAGGGGTATACTAGTGGTTTTAGATAGGTTTAGTTTGTAGCCTGATATACTGGAATACTCAGAAATGACATCCAAAGCCGCCGCCACTGAGTTAGGCTCAAGAAACAAAAGTAGATCATCCGCATATGCTGACAATTTACAGTGGCAGCCTTCTAACTTTATGCCCGAAATGTTCTTCTGTTGTTGGATTTTCATTATCAACGGTTCCAGGGTTACGTTAAATAACAAAGGGGACAAAGGGCATCCTTGTCTCATACCCCTCGTTAGCTGAAATTCTGCTGAGAGCCCACCATTCGCAGCCACACACGCTACAGGCTTCGTATAAAGCAATTCGACACTCTTCAAATAGGTCTCAGGTATTCCGAACCATTTCATAACTTGGAAAAGATAGGGGAGCTCCACCCTGTCGAATGCTTTTTCAGCGTCCAATGCCAAGCCCACAACCGGATCCACAGATTGTTGTGCTCTTCTCAAAGCATGCGCCAACAGACATCCGTTGTCTGTAGTCGATCTACCCAGCATAAATCCACACTGGTCTGAATGGATTAATGTCACCATCACTTTAGACAACCTATTGGCCAGTATCTTGGCGTAGATTTTGTAGTCGGCATTTAATAGCGATATGGGCCGATAGTTCTCAACTTTCTGGGGATCTCTCCCTGGCTTAGGGTGGATAACTATCGTGGCAGCAGCCAGCGCCCCAACAGCCGGACACTCTTCTTTGATTCCATTATAATATAGCAGCAGTTCTGGTACTAGCTGTTGAGAGAAGGCCCCATAAAATTCCACTGGTAAACCATCAGGTCCACTTGCCTTCCCTTTTGTTAACTGCTTCATGGCTGCCAGTACTTCCTTGCAAGTAATATCGGCCTCTAATGAGCGCCTCTGCTGTCCCATGAGCTTGGGTCCCACAATCGTGGAGACAAAATTAGAAAAGGCTACTTCATCATGTTCCACTTCTGATCGATATAGCTTCGAATAGAATTCTTCACATAAAGCCAGTATTTCCTCATCCTTCACTCTTAAATTCCCCGCAGTATCTCACAGTCCCACAATACGCTTTACTGCCGCTTTAGTTTTCAGCGTACGGGCAAGCAGGGCACTGGCACGATTACTCTCGTGATAATACACGCCCTGTTGAGCTTGAATCTGCTTGCTCGCTTCAGCATTTAAGATAGAGTTATATTGAAAGCGCAACTGCCGCAGCCGGAGTAAGACCAACGGGTCAGAGTGCTTAGTTAGGAGCCTTTCACCCACTCGGATCTCTAGGTCCAAGTCCGCCTTTCTCTTCATATCAGATCTATGTTTATATATCTTAAAGGAGGTCATGTGGCCACGGATGTTTGCTTTAAATGCTTCCCACCAGGCCCAGGTGGGAGTCTCTCCAAATTTATTATTTTGAAAAAACTCCATGATTGTCTTCCGCATGGATCTGAGGAATTCTTCATCCGCCAGCCACATCTTGTCAAAATACCATCTGGCTTGAGTTCTCTTGGCGCCACCCACTTCCAGTTCCAGAACAACCGCCACATGGTCTGAGACCGTTTTGGTCAGCATCCCAGTAGTTGCCACCCTTGGCATCAGCGTCTTAGATACTAAGAAGAAGTCGATGCGGGTTTGCGTATTATGGGGCAAGGAATAGAATGTGTATTCTCTGCCTGTTGGGTGCAAGAGCCTCCAAGGATCAATCAGCCCCAGTGACTCAATCATGTTCACCAAAACCTTACTGGACTTAGACTTATGCTGAGCTTTATAGGGGGTACAATCCACCAGCGGATCTTGTAAAAGATTAAAATCCCCACCCAAAATGATATTCGTCGGTCCAGCTTCTAGGAGTTCTTGGGTTATTTGAGCGAAAAACTGTGGGTCATCCTGATTCGGGCCATACACCGTCATCAAGGTAAACATCTCATCCTTGATCCGTACTTTCTCCCTGGCCCACCGCCCACCAGGGTCAATCTTAGTCTCCTCTATTATTGGTGATAACTTTTTCTTAAGTAGTAAAATTACACCCCCCTTTCTTTTGGAAGCAGGCGCTGATAATACATTTTGGTAGGTATCTCCCACCATTTTACGCGACTCTGATAGGGAAAGATGAGTCTCTTGCAAATATACAACATCAGCATTCTGCTGTTTACAATATGTCAATATTTTTTTCCTCTTGACGGGATTAGTGACACCTTGTACATTTAGGGATAACACCCTTAACTTACAATTAGCCATAGGTGGCAGTGTAGACCCCCGTGACAGTAGCATTCATTGACCATTTTGTCTTAATCAAATACATTAAATCATCACTTACAAAACAGCTACCCCTTGCCTGCCATCTAATACAAACTACCACAACTTGCATGGTGGAGTCCCAACCGCCCCAACAACAATGAATGGCCAACCCAACCCACCCTCTCCCATATACAAATATATCATAATTGCCAACCCCCAGTACCAATCAGTCCCACACATAACATGTATACATCAATATACTAAACGACACAAAGAGAGAGCACCAAACTCGCAGAGAGTCCAAGACAAACAAAAGGGCGAGCAGGATGAGGGTCACTTGCACTTTATTAATGAACAACCCCGACGCGTTTCGGCAGGTGCCTTCATCAGGGGGCTAAAAGGACTGCAAACCAGATAAAAACATATAAACAAAACATCAATAAATACATGTTAAAATAATAATAATAAATATAAACATCATTATATGATCACAAGTAAAAGAAAATGATACTTACACGTTGTACTCTAGTCATGCATTAAAGGAAGCGCATAAACATTGTGTGACCAATAGTACAATAGATAATGCTGAAAAAACAATAAATACGTTAAAATATCAAAATGCATATGACTTCACATTAAGAAACAGTGAAAAACAGAGGAAAATGGGAGACCCAGACCAGGAAACATATATCATGTAAATATATATATAATATGAATGATAACAATAACAATGTAACATTAAAAGATGATAAAAACCAATAAATACATGAAATTAAAAAAACAAAATATTTAAATACATCATTGTTGAAACAAAAGCATTTAAAAACATCACAAAATAAAATCCAAAAACATGAAAACATTGGTAAATAAAGACTAATTTAAATTTAAAAACAACTAAAGGCTCAAAGCAATAAGAATTAGAATAGTTGTAAATGAAACCAATAAAAGCCACTTTTATTGGTTTCATTTACAAGTCCTTTAATGCATGACTAGAGTACAACGTGTAAGTATCATTTTCTTTTACTTGTGATCATATAATGATGTTTATATTTATTATTATTATTTTAACATGTATTTATTGATGTTTTGTTTATATGTTTTTATCTGGTTTGCAGTCCTTTTAGCCCCCTGATGAAGGCACCTGCCGAAACATGTCGGGGTTGTTCATTAATAAAGTGCAAGTGACCCTCATCCTGCTCGCCCTTTTGTACATCAATATACTATACACTTCTCAACACTTCAAGCAACATTTGGCAGACCCACCCGATAAGAGCTTCCCAGGCAGTCTCGTAGCAGGCTGTGAATCCTGCCCCCCCTCGAGTTAGTGAACAGACCCGCTTGCTCAGGTCAAGAATCCCGGTGCCATGCACTCAGCCAGGGTCCCACTCATGGCACAACCTCCATTCGTGCATATTCCTGCAGATAGGACCTCAATGCTGCACCATTATCAAAGGTTCTCGTGGAGTTGTCTAGGATCATCCGCATACGCGCTAGGTAGAAAAGGCCACAACGCGCTTGCAGTTTCTGCATCAGGGGTCTGCAGGCCAGCAACTCTTTCCGACGCTCCACCGTTTGCTTGCTCAAATCCGGGTAAAAGGATATCTTGTGCCCATCCATCTGTAACGTTGATCGCTGTTTAGCAAATTGAAGAATTTGCAAGGCTTGTGTATATCTCAGAACCTTGATTATAAAAGGGCGCGGTCGCTGGTTGCGATTAGGCACGTGGGATGGGACACGATGAGCCCTTTCTAATTCCAAAGGATGTACAAAAGTAGTTTGCAATATCTCCGGTATTAATTTCTCTAGATAGCCGATGGGATCCCTCCCCTCACGTCCTTCAGGTATGCCCACAATTCTCACATTACTTCTACGAGCGCGATTATTCTGGTCCTCTACCTGGGTCTCCAACGCCAACACTCTTTTTGACAGAGGGCCTATCTGAACCAGCAAGGCAGCTTGTTTATCAACCTCTGCTTCCACTTTATCCAAACGACCTGCCATAGTCGAGATCCGTTCTTTAACCTCCTGCACATCTTCTTGTAATTGTGTGAGCGTTGCGGCACTTGTAGCTATCATTTCTTTAACTAGACGCAGCTCCTGCAGTATCTCTCTTACCCCTTCTGTCGCTTCTTTTTCCGACACCATTTTTTGAGGGGAGGCTATGTCTTGTTTGGCTCGTTTACTCGCTAAACCGGCTGTTTGCTGAAAATCTAACCTGGCAGGTTTCAACGTCGACATAGTCCGCAAACTTTCCCACTTCAAATAAATTATGGACACTGATTGGAACCGGGGAAAGGCTCAGGATTCTAAGTTCGGGTAGGGAGCCACTCTCTCAAGCAGCCATCTCCTTTTGCGGCAAGCTTCGCCCCTATATATGATAATTGAAGAATCCCTGGTGTAAAGTAACCTTAACGCGGATTGAAACACATTCGGGGTCATTCCAATCCGTGAATAGTGGGGATGGATGTCCCTTTGCCATCCCTGCTATTCGGCCCCCTCTGCATCCCTGGCTAACCTCCCCGTATGAACAAGATGTTTGTACGGGAAGACAGGGGCGGGAAGGGGGCGGAGTTAGGGCAGGCACTGGGGACATACAGGGCGGATTCTGATGTTGGCCCTCTACGTCCAGGGCCAGTGGGTTGAATGGGGAACTTATTCCACCTCTGAGGTAGAATAAGTTCCCCAGACGGTGGTGGATGGCTGGCCTGGGCAGTGGAAGTGCCCTGAGGGGGTGCAGGTGATTTCCCGCAGCCTGATCCTGGCCTTGGGAGGCCAAATTGGGGGTCGGGCTGAGGGGAATTGCAGAACAGGTCGGCAGCTGGTGATTGCGGCTCCTGAATGGAGCTGTGGTTCCATGGCAACCGGACGCCATGGTGTTGCGGCTCCATTCAAGAGCCCTGACTGAGTTAGCCAGGTGGAGGCCTGTACGTGCAGGCTGACCAGGATCAGGTCCCAGGCCTAATCACGATTCTGATCCGCAGGGCTAGATGTGCCCTGTGGGATCAGAATCGCATCTGCCCCTGTGCATCTGATTCCGATTGGGCACAAAGGGCATGGACATCTCGGATGAAATGCCGCTCATTGGGTATTGGTGTTCTTACTGCTTGGTTATAATTAAATAAATGACTGAATTTCAAACTCCACATTTCTGCTGATTCTACAGGTGGGTCTGTGATTAATGTGATTTGCACTTAAAGCATCACTGTCATGTCTCCTAAAAGACATGCCCTTTAGGCAGTGATCTGTATTCCTAAAGTACACAAAGTTGTGTCATTAAAAACATTACTGTTGGGTCTTTATGTTTTAAATCTTTAGGAGCTTCCCTGTAGGTTTCCCGAGTTAGAAAAAGAGCCACATATTACAACTGTTTCACATCCAGTTCAACTTTCTCCTACTGACCTATAAGTGCCTTCATTCGACTGCTCCTCACTATCTTTCCTCTCTTACCTCTCCCTACAGTCCTCCTCCGGAACTCCGCTCTTCTGGCAGATCCTTTCTACAGTATCTGTGCCCTTCTCTTCCACTGCCAACTCCAGACTTTGATCTTTCTACCTTGCTGCTCCTTATGCCTGAAACAAACTACCTGAGTCAGTGTGTCAGACTCCATCTGTTCAAATCCAGGCTAAAAACTCACTTCTTTGAGACTGCTTCTGGATCCTGATCTCCTTAGTCTCTTGTTCATCTCCTATGTGTTTCCTTACCATTCTGCTAGATATATGCTAATCCCCAGTTGTATTGTCTGTCTTGACTAGACTGTAAGCTCTTATGAGCAGGGACTGTCTCTTGCATGTCTTTGCACAGCGCTGAGCACGCCTTCTAGTGCTATATAAATGATAAGTAGTAGTAGTAATAATAGGTCCATGTCCATGGGAGAATTAAAGAACTGCAAATTTCTAATGACATACTAGTGCATTTTTGCCCGATACAATGCGGCTGTTGATATTTAGGGGCTCTTTAACTAAGGTGCAGTAAATGTTTGCACTTACCACACATTTTGAATGCAACGTAATACACAGTTAAGTGCAGAAGCCATGCGCTAACTGTTGGGGACTTGGCCAGCATGTTTCCCAGTGGTTACCACGGTTGCATTCGCCGTTAATGTGGGTGCACTTAATGCTACCTGTTGAAGTGATGTTAAGTGCACCTGAAGTGATGTTAAGTGTGACACTGACAATTAGCAGATGATATGTGGCCGTCCACGCCCACTCTCCACCTGAATTCGCCCAGTCACTGTCCCGTCATGTGATGTGCAGTTAATGTAGCAATTCGTGCGTGGTAACTGTCGTGCCAGCACGGTGACATCACAAGCCCATGCTAACAGTTTCCGTGTGCTAATTCCCACATCATTGCTTAGCACACTTTAGTAAAAGGGCCCCTTACTAACCCTCAGCCAGGTTCTGTTTTCTGCATATCTCAGTGTGTAATTCACATTTGCATTGATTTGTTCTAAAAAAAAAAAAAAAAGGTTAATGTGAATACTGAAAACTAGAGCAGAGAACCGAAGTTAGAAAACCTCGACATTGCTTAATAGACCCCCAGCACCTGCTAGTCTTTTTCAGAAGGATCCTCAAATTCTTCCATGGACTCTCCTTTCCAAGATGTTTCACTATTTAGCACCTAAAACCTGGTATATTGGATAAGTAAAAAAACAGTGAAATCTGAAAAATGTTTAAGTTAAGCGATATGACAGTTTTAGTGATAACACAGAAGACTGTGATACTCTATATAGTCATCTCAATTTCAGGTATTCTGAGATTCTTTTTGAGTGTCTATATTTTCACTGTGACGAAAAGCGCTTCTTTTTTAATTTGAAGAAGTGCAGGAGCTGCTATAGATGCTGTGCTATTCACTATACTCCAGTTCCCTAAAGGACCTTCTTATGCAGCTACACTGGGCTTCAAACGACAAGTGTAGGAAAGTGAAAGCTTCTGGGTGATGGTTGATTAAAATATGGTAGCGAGGAGGCATGCTTTTACTAGAGAAAGGTCTTGCCAGACAAATCAGATTAATTTCTTTGACTGGGTGACCAGAGAGTTTAACCGAGGGAGAGTGCTACATGTGACGAAGAATAGTTGAGAATTTGACAGCTGAAATCTAACACTAAAAAAATGCATTGTCAAGCATTTGGGCTGCAATAATCCAAGGGAGCAGTGCAGTATAGAGGGTGAAGTACTTTGGTTCACCAAAGAAGAGCAGAACCTGAGTATTTTTGTTTCTGATTATCTTAAATTGGCTAAACAGTTAGAAAAGGCGATGGCAAAAGCCAGAAAGATGCTTGAGTGCATAGGTAGACGAATGGCCAGCAGGAAAAAGGAGGTGATAGTGCCTCTGTATAAGTGTTTGGTGAAACCTCATTTGCAGTATTGTGTGCAAATCTGGAGACCACACCTTTAAAAGGATAAAAACAAGATGGAGTCTTTACAGAGGGTGGCTACCAAAATGGTCAGTGGTCTTTGTTATAAACCATATGGGGGCAGACTTAAAAGATCTCAGTATGTATACTTTAGAGGAAAGGCAGGATAGAGATGTGATAAAGATGTTTAAATGCACAGGAGGAGAGCCTCTTTCAATTGAAAGAAAGCTCTTCAATGAGGGGGCATAGGATGAGGATGAAAGGGGACAGACTCAGGAGCAATATGCGGAAATATTTATTTATGGAAAGAGTGATAGATGCGTGGAATAGTTTACAGTAGAGACCAGGATAGTATTCAATACAGTAGATCTCTAAAGGAAAAAAAGGGACTATAATGGTATAGAAAGGCAAATGGTCTTTTTCTGCCATCATGTTTCTATGTTTTCTAAAAAAAATAGTAATTTTTGCTTCTTAATGGTGAATAGTACTATCTGCAATTAAAAAGTAATAGACTTTATGGGGAGAATCAGAATTCTCCAGAATTGTCCCTTTATCAATTTAGGGTTAAACTAACCAAGTCCTGGATATTTCAAGGACATCAACTTCAAAGTGGGGGAGTAGCCTAATGGTTAGAACACTGGCTTTAGAACCAAAAGACCAGTGTTCAATTGGCCTTGGGCAAGTCACTTAACCCTCCGTTGCCTCAGAAGAATCCAAGTTATCAATGTACATTTCCAAGTTTAAGTTAAAATGTAAACCTCTGACTAAAAATGATAAAACTGTATAAAAAGACAAAGAATAACTAAGATTTTCACTAAAAAGGCCAATAGGATTTGAACAGGAAAACACCCCGATTAGGCCTCAATTCTTTGATAAAAAATGTAACCCTTTTTAAATTAATAGAACTAGTCAAAAAACAGCACCCACTGTCCCCATGCAAAAGCATGGACCAGATGCAGAAGTTCTTTGAGATTATACATCTAAGTGGTTATTTGTGCAGCCTCCTGGAAAAAATCATGGAAACACATACATTTCTTGATAATGCAGCTACTTATCACAATACTTATTACCATTTATCATATTTCCATTCATTTGTTTCTTTATTGATTGAATACTACCATTTGTTTATTTATTAAAAGATACTACCAAAAGAATGAAGTTAGGGCATATCAGCAGAGAGGTTCCAATAAAGACAAAAGTAGCCCAAATGCCCAGACAGAGCTTAAAGATTCCAAATTACCCCTGCCTACCGATAAATGAATATGAATAAAATAAAGTCTCTAAAATGCCTGTATGCAAATGCTAGAAGTCTAAAAAATAAGATGGGAGAGTTAGAATATATAGCACTAAATGAGAGGTTAGACATGACTGGTATTTCAGAGACATGGTGGAAGGAGGACAACCAGTGGGACAACGTGATACCTGGGTACAAAATATATCATAATGATAGAGCTGATCAAATAGGTGAAAGGGTTGCACTCTACGTTAGAGAGGGCATTGAGTCACAAAGGATTAAAATTTTGCAGGAAAAAAATGTTGCTGTAGAATCTTTATCGATTGAAATTCCATGTAAAAAGAGGAAGGCAATGGTAGTGGGGGTGTACTATCAATTGCCTGGCCAGAATAAAAAAAATGGATGACGAAATGCGCAAAGAAATCAGGGAAGCTAACAAAAGTTATAGCACAGTAATAATAATGGGTGATTTCAATTTCCCCAGTATTGACTGGGCCAGTGTCACGGCAGGGTATGCTAAGGAGATAAAGTTTCTAGATGAAATAAATGATTGCTTCTTGGAGCAGCTGGTTCATGAACTGTCCAGAGGGAAAGCCATTTTGGACCTAGTCCTTAGTGGAACACATGAACTGGTGAAGAGGTAAGGGTGTTGGGGCCACTTGGCAATAGTGATCACAGCATGATTGCATTCGATTTAATTAATGGATGAGGGATGGTAAGGAAATCCACAGTATGACCTTTTAACTTTTGAAAGGGAGACTATGATAAAATGAGGAAAATAGTTAAGAAAAAACTAAAAGGAGCAGTTGCAAAGGTTAAAGACTTACATCAAGCTTGGGTGTTGTTTAAAAATACAATCTTGGAAGCCCAGACCAGCTGTATTCCACACTTTAATAAAAGTGGAAGGAAGTCCAAAAAACTGCCAGTATGGTTTAAAGGTGAGGTCAGAGAGGCTGTTCTTGCCAAAAAAGCATCTTTCAGCAAATGGAAAAAAGAGCCAAATGACGAAAACTGGAAACAGCACAAGCACTGGCAGGTTAGATGCAAGGCATTGATAA
Organism: Ichthyophis bannanicus; assembly: GCA_033557465.1. Lineage (NCBI taxonomy): Eukaryota > Metazoa > Chordata > Amphibia > Gymnophiona > Ichthyophiidae > Ichthyophis > Ichthyophis bannanicus. The sequence continues at coordinate 869,426,721 of CM066033.1, forward strand.
GGCAGGCAAAGAGAGAATTTCAGAAGAAGCTTGCTGTGGAAAAACAAACACATAATAAGGACTTTTTCAAGTCCATTCTTAGCAAAAAACCTGTGAGATAGTCAGTTGGATCATTAGAAGACAGAGGGGTAAAAGGGGCCATAGCAGAGAGACTGAATGAATTCTTTGCTTCAGTCTTTACTGAGGAAGATGTAGGGTTGTTACCCATGACTGAAGTGGTATTTAAAGGTGATACTGTGGAAGAACTGAAAGAAATATTGATACATCGGGAAGATGTATAATAACTATTTGACAAACTAAAGAGTAGCAAATCACCTGGACAAGATGGTATACATCCAATGGCATTGAAAGAACTGAAATATGAGATTGCAAACCTGCTATTAATCTGTAAACTATCATTAAAATCATCTGTAATACCTGAAGATTGGAGGATGGCCAATGTAATGCCAATTTTTAAAAAGGGTTCCAGGGATGATCCTGGAAACTACAAACCAATGAGCCTGATGTCAGTATGGGGAAAAATGGTAGTAACCATCATAAAGAACAAAATTACTGAACATGCAGATAGTCATGGCTTAATGGGAGACAGCCAACATGGCTTTAGACAAGGAAGATCTTGTTTTACTAATTTGTTATGTTTTTTTGAAGGTATGAATAAACAGGTAGACATAGGTGAATTGGTTGATATAGTGTATCTGGACTTTTAGAAAGCCTTTGACAAAGTCCCTCATCAAAGACCTTTGGCAAAACTAAAAAGTCATGGGATAGGAGGCAGTGTACTATTGTGGATCAGGAACAAGTTAAAAGATAGAAAGCAGAGGGTAGGGCTAAATGGCCTATTTTCCCAATAGAGAAAGGTGAATAGTGGAGTACCCCAGGGATCTCTGCTGGGTCTGCTGCTTTTTATCATATTCATAAATGACCAGGAAATGGGAATAATGAGTGAGGTTATCAAATTTGCAGATGACACAAAACTATTTAAATGTGTTAAAACCCATGAGGATTGTGGAAAATTGCAAGAGGATCTTGATAAATTGAAGACTGGGCATCCAAATGGCAGATGAAATTTAATGTGGACAAGTGCAGAGTTACACACCTAGGAAAGAACAACCCAAACTATGGTTACACAATGCAAGGCTCCACATTAGGAACCACCACCCAGGAAAAAGATTTAGATGTCATCGTGGATAACATGTTGAAACCCTCCGCCCAGTGTGCAGTGGCGGCCAAGAGAGCAAATGGAATGCTAGGTATCATAAGGAAAGGAATGGAAAATAAAACAAAGGATATTATAATGCCTCTATACCGTTCCATGGTGAGACCGCACCTTGAATATTGTGTGCAGTTCTGGTCGCCGTATCTTAAAAAGGATAAAGCGTTATTAGAAAAGGTACAGAGCCCAGACCAAATGTATTCCACGCTTTAAGAGCCACCAAAATGGTAAAGGGATGGAATGATACCCCTATGAAGAGAGGTTAAAAAGGTTAGGGCTCTTCAACCTGGAAAAGTGACGACTGAGGTGAGATATGATAGAAGTCTATAAATTAATGAACGGAGTGGAACTGGTAAACGTAGATCAATTGTTTATGTCATCAGAATATAGAAAGACTAAGGGACATGCAATGAAGCTACAGGGCAACCTATTTAAGACTAATAAGAGAAAATATTTTTTCACTCAACGTGTAATCAAACTCTGGAATTGGTTACCGGAAGATGTAGTAAAGGCTGTTAGTGTAGCTGGGTTTAGAAAAGGTTTGGACAAGTTCCTGGAGGAAAGGTCCATAAACCAAAAGAGACCCAGGATATCACTGCTTGACCCAATAGAAACATTATGGAACCTGTGTCTTTTTTTGGGAAACTGCTAGGTACTTATGACCTAGATTGGCCACTGTTGGATACAGGATACTGGGCTTTATGGACCTTGGTCTGACCCAGTATGGCATATCCTATGTTCTTATGTTCTTGATTGAACTTGATGTCCATAGGTGCTTAAATAATCATCCATATAAAAACACCAACACACGAGTTAGTTTCCTCTCCATACAGTTTACAGTCTAGTTACAGTATTAACTTTCATCTGGGAGTCAATTAGCCTTTGATCATTAAGCACTTACTATAGGGTGCAACTTTGTATCAGCCAGCCAAAAAATTCCTTTTTTGCATGGTATAGATACATCATGGTTGCCCTTTGCTGCACTGGAAAATTTTAATAAAAAATAAAAACATATATAATTTATTGAGCTGCCTACTTCAATTCATCCATATATGTCCCATTGACTTATATCCAGATTAATTCAAGGTTGAAACAATATCAAAACTCCTTTTAGCTCTAATCAGTAGAACAAAGATATCTCTTACCTACCCAAAACTCCAGCCGCACTGTTAAAACAAGATTACTTTTTACCAGGGCTGGCCCAACCACTGGGCAAACTAGGCGGTTGTCTAGGAGGGCAGCTTCTGTGGTGTGGCAAAGAGCAGGGCATCCAAAGCTAAACTAAACAATTGAATCTGGCAGCCAAGAGGGCACAGGACTTAAGGCTTGCCGAGGGAGCCAACTCTAGGACCAACCCTGCTTTTTACAGTCATTTCTTCCCAAAACTCCAATCCCTTCTTTTCACAGAAATATATTCAGGAAAACATACAGTTCTAGAAGCTATTTTTTTAAGTACATTTGGTTAAATCCACATGCAGTTTTAAAGTGATATCTATTTGTTAAACAAACTTTTCTTGAAGCAAAACTGAATTTTCAGGCACTCATAGTTTACTAAAATTTGATATACCGCCTATCTTGGCCGCCCGTAATACAAAGATCGACCCCGTAATTACACTGCCTTCATAAGGAGTTGGTGGGGGCCAGTCTTAGTGCGGTTATTAAGGCTGAATGTATGAAAGGGTATTTAATTGCAGGAAGTTTCCATCCCATCCCACTAGTGATCCCGAGAAAGCACAGAATCAATAGAGTTAGAAAGGTTTAACAAAATCCTGGTGCGTTATGAAAACCGAAGTCTAAAATAAAATTGTGTTGGGGGGGGGGGGGGGGTAGTGCTTTTGGAATCTGTGCTTTAAAGCGGGCTGCCGAGCTGGGGCACTCACGGGATCGTCGCCGGGATGTCCTCCTCAGCCTTGAAACGCCTTGTCCACAGCAGCACTTTCCTGTCGAAGCGCGACGGCTTGTAACCGGGCACCCTGCCCCCGCTCTCGCCTGCAGACAGGAGGGAGAGCAGCAGGTCAGCATGACAAGCCGGCCAAGGGCGATCTGCCCCGTCCCGGGAGCTCCCTACTCACCTGCAGCGTTCCGGATCCCGTGGCGAAGGGGCCGCAGGGCTCGACCCAGGGCGGCTCTGCAGCGAGCTGCAGCCAACATCGCGGCACTGGCGGCTGCACCGAGGAGTCTCTGGCACCGACTGCTCTCTGCGCCCTCCCCGTCCCGCCTCCAGCGCTCACTCGGGGGACACCCACGATATGCTGCCAGGAGAGGGTTTAAAAAAAAACCAAAAAAAAAAAACCTTGTTCTACTGATGGACAAACTTTAAATAAAATCCCTGAAATGGCTTCCAAAAATATTCATGATCCCTCCCCCATCACTGAAAGAGAGAGCAAGAACAGTTTTGTCTTGCCCTAGCAGCTAGCACCATCTCCGGGAAGCTGGTCAGGGGGAGAATGGGTCAGCAGAATTGCAAGGGATGCCTAATGGAAAGAGTTGGTAAAAGTTTATGGCACTCTGCCTACAAGGCCGATTTTTGGCCTTACCCTTGTTAGACTGTCCTATCCTGTCTGTGATGAAGTGGAAGTCCTTAGACTTTTGGGGTTCCTCAAGGCCACTAAGGGGCTTGTTTACAAAGCCGCGGTAGTGGTTCGCGATCAATGGGGCCGCGGCTCCGATTAGGATCGCAAACCGCTACCGCGGCTTTGTAAACAAGCCCCTAAGTTTTCCTGCTTGCAGCTTTGTGAATCTCCTCTTTATGACTCCAGTTGTTGAAAATTTGGCCTGGACTAAGCAAAACTGACTGGCTGATGCCAAACAAGTCTACTGCACTTCTGACAAATGCTCTTACTTGTGTGGCCATGCTCCATGGCTGTGCTTACTTGCAGGTAAGACTAGAGCAGGGTGGGCAGAGGCTCTTCCTCATCATGGAAACACTGAGCCAGTCCTGGGTTTGCACCAACCCTCCAGCTGTCCAGATTCTCCCAAAGCAGAGAGGACCATAGACCGCTTAATGCACAGAGTCCATATGCCTATAGCTCACCAATTAGTAGCCATCACCACCAGCAGGTAGGAAGAATGTGTGCCTCTCACTCATAAGTCTGAGAGAGCCACTGTGGCCCAAGGGAGTCCATTCTACCTTCAACTGTCTGGCGTCTCTCTCCTTATTCCACCTCATAGTGCCTTTTCATAACTTGCAGCTTGTTTGTGGCATTCCCTACCTCAAAAGATGAGTGATTTACTAGCTCTTTACAATTTAGGAAAACAATTGAAGTGCACTTATTAAATTTCAATACATGGTGGAGGGATAAGCATAACATTGTCTATTGCTTTAATAGTTCCATTTCAATTTTATTTTATTTATTGTTATTATATTATTTTGCATTTCTTGTCAGTACACCACTTAATTGATAGTAGCAAGCGGTATATCAAAGAAATGAAGTAAAAGGGAATGGGATTCTACCTCGGTAGCTGTAAAGAAGATACTCCACAATACAAGAGAAACATATTCAAACATATATATTTTTTGTTGGAATTTTCACCTTGAAGGAAAAACCTTCTCGTGGTGTAATATTTATTTTTATTCTTTTAATTAGGGATGCAACCCTATCAAAGGTATTAAGGGGATTATAAGCTCCTCAAAACCAACCGGTGATCAACCTATTCAGTAGGCATAAAACCAATTTAAAGTCACTTATCTGGATGTAATCACTCCTTGGCTCAAAAACGCCTACCAGCTCCCCTTCTTATCGCCTTTCTACAGCCGTTAACTCAATGTCCACGCACTTGGCTTCATCCCAGGTGAAATCACTCAGAGCATGGGGCCTACTCAGACGATACAGCCAAATGTAAAGAACGAGACATCCATAGTGACTTTGGAAGATTTCTTTCAAGTAGCAACCATACGAGGTCCTTCCCTCGATCCAGTAACCCAACGTTGTATATGTTTCAAGCCAACGATTCTCCTGGCTCTTTCTCAAATTGTGTTGCTCCAATCTCCACCCTGGAAGCTATCTATTTTGAACTTCCTGGCATGGTCACATGACCGGTTGATGACCAATGGCCACCGACCTTTTCAAAAACTCACCCAACCTCCTACACAATGCTCCGCCAATCCAAAGTAGCATTTAAACCATGAGGTGCTACAGAGTCCAACTTATACACCCAAAATTGTTCCCGATAAGCTAAACGTAACTTTCTATTACCCCCTCTATCATTTAGTGGAACATGATCCACCACTCTCCACCGCAAGTCAGCAAAAACATGAGAAAAAGAGCCAGGAGAATCGTTGGTTTGAAACATATACAACGTTGGGTTAATAGATCGAGGGAAGGACCTCGTATGGTTGCTACTTGAAAGAAATCTTCCAAAGTCACTATGGATGTCTCGTTCTTTACATTTGGCTGTATTGTCTGAGTAGGCCCCATGCTCTGAGTGATTTCACCTGGGATGAAGCCAAGTGCGTGGACATTGAGTTAACGGCTGTAGAAAGGTGATAAGAAGGGGAGCTGGTAGGCGTTTTTGAGCCAAGGAGTGATTACATCCAGATAAGTGACTTTTTATATTGGTTTTATGTCTACTGAATAGGTTGATCACCGGTTGGTTTTGAGGGGCTTATAATCCCCTTAATACCTTTGATAGGGTTGCATCCCTAATTAAAAGAATAAAAAGGAATATTACACCACGAGAAGGTTTTTCCTTCAAGGTGAAAATTCCAACAAAAAATATATATGTTTGAATGTATGTTTCTCTTGTATTGTGGAATATATGTGTGGGAGACATAGTAGGTTAATACTCTAGCAAAGAAGATACTAGCAGCAGGGGATATGGTGTATGCACTCACATTCCCCATGTCTGTTGATCGTCTCCTGAGCGCTCCCTCTTATTCGCCCCCCCCCCCCGACAGTGGGGATAAGGGATAGCTCTAGGGACTGGGATGACATCATTCTCACAGTGTCCCCATGCTGCCGATCTCTAGTTGCTTTGACTGCTGTGACCTGAGGAGGCAAGGAGGCTGAGAGTGAGAGAGAGAGAAGGGCAAAAAGAGGGGGAGAAAGAACACAAATGGTGGAATACTGGGTAGACTGATTGCCGTAGGTGTGAGCAAGAGCAGAGAGACTGTGGCAGTGAATAAGAGTACATTTTCAGTTGGTATATGCTGATACCTCTCTCTCACACATTCTGTCAGATGAAGTTAATGACTATGTATGACAGTGTGACTAAGTGGAAGTTTATGTCTTTTTAAATTGTTAGTACATTTGTGAGGGGAGTTAACCACATAATAATTACAGGTAAAACCAAATAATTCTTAATAGCCATAAAGTTACTTAAATAAGCATGTAGTGTATGATTAAGGCTATTGTTGGAAAAGAGGAATTATAGAAGTAATAATGCCAGTCTGGAATAATTCACAGTACAATTACAATTATTTGGTAGAGAAAATGAATATATATAATTACTATTTGGTGTGCTGGAGATTACCACAGTTTATATGTAAGCTGAAAGCAAGATTTTACAGATTGCCCTGAAAATAATGCTTAACATCTTAAGAGTGGGCTTTCAAATGGTGCTCAGTAGGATATTCTGAATAGCCCTGGATTTGGCTCATAAACATCCTGACACTAGCCGTCTAGCACAGGAGCGTTCTGGGGGTGGAGCGGAGGCGGCACCCAGAGATAATCAGCTAGTGGCGAGATTCAGCTGCTACCTGATTACCCTAAAGTGACTAAGGTTTGGCACTTGAAAGGCTCGCCTAACCATTTTAGCTAACCTACCAGCAGCTAGCTGGTTAGCTAATGCGCTATGCATCCAACCCAGATATTCAATAGCAGTGCTCAGAGATGGCCCCAGCATTGAATATGCAGGTTCAAGGTTCAGTGGTCAGCTGCTTTATCTGCATTAGCCACCACTGCTGAATATCTCCCCCCTCCTCTTTAGCTCTTACCTTTATGAGGAAGGTAGGGGGAGTCAGATTGGTCTTTACCAGGGCCGACTTAACAGGTGATCCAGTGAGCCTCTGGCTTGGAGTGCCCCAACTTCAGGGTTCTAGGAGCCTGCCTCACTGGATTGCCCCTTCACAGCCCCGGAGGGTTTTCCTTCATTCCCGCAGCTGTACTATGTTGCAGCTGTCAACACCCTGGCATTTTTTTAAAAGACAATAACAAGCACTTCCTGTTTCTTGTGAGAGACAGAAGCTGCCTGTCTTTGTCTTTAAAAGCACAATGATGCTGCCAGCTGCAACACAGCACAGCTGTGAGAGTGAAAGGAAATATTGGGACTCTGTAAATCATTAACGTGGCTACAGTACGATGGAAAGGAGAGGTATGACTGGCTGGGAATGATGAGGGCTGCTTATGCTGGGAGAGTGAAACAGCCTGGTTGGGATTGATGCTGATGATGGAGGTATGTGTGAATGGGGCAGAATGAAACAACATAAGCACTGGCAAGTTATCTACAAAACATTGATAAGGTAGGTAAAGAGACAATTAGAAAACAAGCTTGCTGTAGAAGCAAAATCTTAAAATAAAAACTTTTTCAAATACTTTCATAGCCAAAAACCTGTGACAGTCAGCTGGACAACAAGATAATAGAAGGGTAAAAGGGGCATTTTATTTATACAGCTTTATTATTTCAATCAGTGGTTTACATTGTAACTTTAACAGGGACATTGATAACTTGGATTTTTCTGAGGCAATGGAGGGTTAAGCAACTTGCCCAAGACCATGAGAAGGGCTAGTGGGAATCAAACCCTGGTCTTTTGGTTCCTAAGTCAGTGTGCTAACCATTAGGCTACTCCTAATGGTGTAATTGAGAGATTGAATGAATTCTTTGATTTGGTCTTTAATGGAGAAGATGTAGGGAAATTAGTGATACCAGAAATCATATTTAAAGGTGATGTATTAGAGGAATTGAAACAAATCTCGATAAACTGGGAAGATGTAATATAGTAATTCAATAAACTGAAGAGTAGCAAATCACCTAGACTGGATGGTATACATCCCAGGATGCTGACAAAATTAAAAAAAGAAATTGCAGACTTGCTATTAGTAATCTGTAAACTATCATTACACTCATCTGTAGTACCTGAAGATTGGAGAGTGGCCAACATAATGACATTTTTTTAAAATTCTTTATTTTTCATTTTAATATAAAACTGCAATAAAACACAAACATGTAATAAACATGTACAACTCACCCCAGCTCCTCCCACTCCTCACCTGGCTCCACCGCAATCAAAAGCTCCATTGACAAACTTAAATAATACCACAGAGAAAAGTCAAGAAGAAAGAAAATGGCAGACTACATATCTCCTCCCTCACTTGGTTTGCAGCTTGTCATACTGTGAGGGCTTGTGTGCATCAGTGATGCTGAGAGCTAAACTATCAGTAGTTTAACTACTGGCAGGGTCTCCCAAGATGGACAGGTCTCAGCTGAGGTGTCAGACAAAGAAAAACCACCCATCTGGGCAGCAGCAGAATGGGATAGTGTTGACGGCGGAGGATCACATTTCTGTGACAACGGCAACAACACCAAACTTAAACTGCGCGGAAGAAAGACCCGGCAATCTACTTCTGTATCTTGCTATGAAAACCCAATGGATAGTTACAATAAAACAAATTGTGCTATAGTGCTGGAAGATGAGACCCCCAGGTTGGAAGGCACTCAACTAGCTACTAGGGAAGAGCTGAAGACTTTTCAGAGTAAAGCCAGCATTTATGATGTGGTTGGATCAAAGCCCTCGAGACGTCTGACTGCTGATGTAGCTGCGCATGAAATGAGAGTAAGAAGCTGTAAAGATGTCTTACACATTGGAACATGGAACATACAAAGCATGAACCAAGGGAAGTTGGAGGTGTTCAAGAATGAAATGGAACGTGTACAACTTGATTTGTTGGGTGTCAGCGAACTGAAATGGACTGGCATCGGGCACTTTGCATCAGGTGACCACATGGTCTACTATGCTGGAAATGAAAGACAAAGAAGAAATGGTGTTGCATTTATAATAAAGAAGAAACTTGCAAGAACTGTAATGAAATACAATGCAGTCAGCGAATGCTTAATCTCTATTTGTCTACGAGGAATGCCTATCAACACAACTATAATTCAAGTATATGCCCCAACAAAAGCTGCAGAGGAGAATGAAATTGAAGAGTTCTATGAACAAGTACAAGTTGAAATTGACAGAACATGCAAACAGGACATCCTGATAGTCATGGGTGACTGGAATGCAAAAGTTGGCAACAAAGAAGAAGGCAAAGTAGTTGGAAAATATGGACTTGGCAACAGAAATGAAGCTGGAGAAAGACTTATAGAATTCTGCAAGACCAACGATCTATTCATCTCAAACACCTTCTTCCAGCAACACAAGCGGCGACTGTACACATGGACTTCACCCTATGGATTGTATAAAAATCAAATTGACTACATCTGTGGAAGTCAACGATGGAAAAGCTTTATAACATCAACAAAGACAAAACTTGGAGCTGACTGTGGTACAGATCATCAACTACTAGTATGCAAATTCAAGCTAAAGTTGAAAAAGAGCAAACCACTCATGAATGCAGCAAAATATGACTTTGAGAATATACCACTGGAATTTAAAGACTGCCTGCAAAATTGATTTGCTGCTTTAGATACAAATGACAGAGCTCCAGAAGAGTTATGGAATGACATCAAGAAGGTTGTGTTGGAAGAAAGCGAGAAGTTTCTATAAAAGGTGAAAAAGAAAAAATGGCCAAAATGGATGACCGAAGAAACTCTGAAAATTGCCCAGAAACGCAGAGAAGCTAAATCCAGAGGAGAAAGAAAGACAATCACAGAACTCAGAGATTTCCAACGTGCAGCAAGACAGGACAAGGAAAAGTACTACAATGCCGCATGCAAGGAAATAGAAGCAGAAACTACAGGTCTGCAAAAATCTTTTTTTCGAGAGCTGTTTTGGTTATTCCACATAATCTTTATGTTTTTTGGTGTGCTGAATCTGAAAATGACCTCCATTTTGTCATAGGACATCACGTTTCCTGACAATTTAGTTAACTATGTTAAATAAGGCAATACCTCAAAATAAATGGAAATAGACTTATAAAATTAAAGTTTTATTACAATATTTTCATGAAAATCCTTTTTTGAACTGAAATGAGCTCACCTACACACACTAAACTCGATTCTTCTTCCTTGTGAGGCTCCTCTTGGTGCATTTACGCTTGTGAGTAGCATCTGGAATGTCTCTCTGAAGCATCCAACAGTAGTTTGCCATCATTGTAATGCTCCATTTCCCTGGTATCTCCTTTCCATCTCTTTAATGTCTTGGTAGAATCATTCACCTTTTTCCTCACTCACAGCTCCCAAATTTTCAGGAAAGTAGTCAAGGTGGGACTGGAGGAAATGCACTTTCAAACTCATCAGGCAACCTAAAGCTTGAAATGCTTTCAGCATTCGTCCGACGATCTTTTTGTAGTGAGGATCTTTGTTATTGCCTAAAAATTTCTGTACGACTTCTTTAAATGCAATCCACCCTTCTTTTTGAGGATCCGTCATGGTACTGACAAACTCTTGATCAACTATAAGCCTTCTAATGTCTGGTCCGACGAACACACCTTCCTTCAATTTTGCCTCCGACAGGTCTGGAAACTTGGTGACCAAGTATTTGAAGCATTCTCCATCTCTTGGAAGTGATTTTAAGAATTGCTTTATCAATCCCAATTTTATGTGGAGAGGTGGTAGAAGAACTTTATGGGAAGGTACCAAAGTTTCTTGGAGGACATTTTTTTCACCGACTGTTAGCACCCTCGGCTGCCAACTCTTCTTGGTCCAGTGATTTTCTCGGTCTTGACTGTCCCATAGACACAGAAAAGAAGGATATTTGGTATACCCAGCTTGTTGCCCGAGCAGCATGCACAAGACCTTCAAGTCCCCACACACTTGCCAACCATGGTCTTCATATTTAAGTTTACGAAGAACCAATTCCAAGTTCTCATAGGTTTCCTTCAAGTGTACGGAATGATCTACAGGTATGGAAGTGTAAAAACCGTTGTGGAGTAAAACTGCTTTGAGACTTCTTTTTGAAGAATCTATAAAAAGACACCATTGCTTTGAATCATATTGGATTTTAAATTGACCCATCAGACCTTCGACATCGATGCAATAAACCAACTTGTCTTCCTGGGCGAAGTAAGGAATGAACTCCTTTTCACGATGTCTGAACCATGAAGATGACACTCCTGGCAACAATAAATTCCTGCTTTTCAGCCTTGATCCGAGTAACTCAGCGGCATCTTTGGGAAGATTCAAGTCTCTAACCAAATCATTCATCTCCTCCTGAGAAAACAATTTTGGTCTTGTATCATCTTCAAAGTCAGAACTTGATTCGTCATCTGGTTCAGGTATGACTTCACCTTCATTGGAGCTAGGTATCTCTTCCAAGGTAGCAGGGAGCTTGGGTACTGGTATATCTGTGCCATGGGGGATGGGACGAATTGCCGAGTGAAGATTGGGGTATGAAATGGAATGCATCCATTTGGAATTAAACCCTTTCACATCGCATGAACAAAAGTAACTCTCGTCACTATGGTTCTTTTGCTCTCGCCATACTATAGGAATCCCATAACGGAAAAATTTTTTCTTACCCTTGAACCAGTTTCGGTGGTCCTCAACACACCGTTTGCACACTTTATGAGGCGCCCAGACTTTATCTTGATCTCCAATTTTTAGTCCACAGTATGCAAAGTATACTTTTTTCACAAAGTCTGTAATATTCTGCTGTTGCTTCAACACTGTATATTCACCACAGATGAAACAGAAACTGTCTGGCGAATTAATACACTTTTGCGGAGCCATAACATAATGGTTGAAGAATGACGAGCTAACACGAATTGCGATAAAAAAGTGTGAACAGCCTAGAACCAAGAACCTGATGATGATTCGTTCACAAGTGTGGCATGCAGGAGAGAGCAGCTCTGTGTCTGTACACGAGATGTCACAGTGCTGGCCACGCCCCCCTGCACTGACCGGAGCTGCTGCTATCTGCCTTGTGTCTCCCTCCCACTGGATTCTTCAGGAAAGATGAACCCCTTCTACCATTAGAAGCACGGACTTAAAACTTGCTTAGCTTATGTATATATTGCTGCCAATCAGATTTACAGTGCTATATTTTTTTTTCATAACTCGGACAACCCCTTTAAGGTTTTTTTGGCATTTTATATCTTAAATGCACTTATTTGAATTAATTAATAGTACTTTGAATTAATTAATAGTAATTTGAAAAAATTTGATAAATTTGAAGACAATTTTGCATGTTGTGGCAAATCATGACGTCTAGGAGTTTTTTCAATATTTTATTTGTTTTCAGCACACCAAAATACATGGAAATTAGATGGAAATAAGCAAACAGCTTTTTAGTCGCAGAACTGTGGCTAGGAAGAACAAGATCGGCTTTCCTAAAGCTACAAGAGTTAAAGAAAAGGTTCCAGCCTCGAATTGGAATGTTACAAGATGCTCAAGGTTCTATGTTGAATGATGCTGAGAAGATCAAAAAAAGGTGGAAGGAATATACAGAGTTTTTATATGATAAAGATCAAGTGGCCCAACAGCCGTTTCAACCTGTACCTTATGATCGGGAACCATTGGTGATGAAAGAAGAAGTTGAAGCAGCATTGAAAGCCTTATCAAAGAACAAAGCACCAGGTACTGATAGCATTCCCATAGAAGTACTACAGCAATCTGATGCAGCTGTTACCGTACTTACAAGGCTCTGCCAAGAAATATGGAAGACAACATCATGGCCAACTGACTGGAAAAGATCTGTGTTTATACCAATACTAAAGAAAGGTGATCCAACTGACTGTGGAAATTATTGCACAATCGCTCTGATCCCTCATGCCAGCAAGATTCTACTGAAGATTATTCAAAAGAGACTACAACCATACCTGGAACAAGAACTACCTGAAGTGCAAGCAGGGTTCAGGAAAGGGCGAGGAACGAGAGACATCATTGCGGATGTGAGATGGATCCTTGAAAAGACTAAAGAATACCAAAAGGATATCTATTTGTGTTTTATCGACTATAGCAAGGCTTTTGACTGTGTAAACCATGAGAAACTCTGGGCCACATTAAGAAGCATGGGTGTACCAGAACACCTGATCGTACTCTTGCACAATTTGTACATTCATCAAGAAGCAACAGTTCGAACGGAACAAGGAGAAACAGAATGGTTTAAAATAAGCAAAGGTGTAAGACAAGGCTGCATACTTTCCCCCTACCTGTTTAATTTATATGCAGAACAAATCATCAGAGAAGCAGGATTGTATGAAGACAACAGAGGTGTGAAGATTGGTGGAAGACTCATCAACAACCTTCACTATGCTGATGATACCACATTACTGGCTGAAAGTGAAGATGATCTGAAACATTTGCTTCTCACAATCAAAGAACATAGTCTCAAAATGGGCCTGCACCTTAATGTAAAGAAGACAAAGATCATGACAACTGGAATAATCAACAGGTTCATCGTTGAAGGAGAAGAAATTGAAATTGTGAACAACTTTAACCTACTTGGATCAACTATCAATAAAGAAGCAACAGGCAGTCAAGAAATCAGACGACGCATTGCTCTTGGCAGAATGGCTATGAAAGACCTAGATAAGATTCTGAAGAGCAGAGATGTCTCTGTCCATACAAAGATTCGACTTGTTCAAGCCATGGTATTTTCAATAACATCATATGGATGTGAAAGCTGGACAGTGAAAAAGATAGACAGGAAGAAAATTGATGCCTTTGAAGTATGGTGCTGGCAGCGAATACTGTGTATACCATGGACTGCCCGAAGAACAAACCAGTCACTACTAGAGGAGATCAAACTTAAGCTTTCTTTAGAAGCTCAGATGACAAGACTTTGACTTTCATACTTTGGACACATCATGCAAAGAGAGAGATCATTAGAGAAAGACATCATGCTTGGCAAGATAGAAGGTCAACGCAAAAGACAAAGGCCAGCAATGAGTATGGAACAATACAATAAGAGCAGCTACAGGTACCAGTCTGTCAACAATGAGCCGCCTGACTGAAGACCGAACACAATTTAGGATAGCTATCCAGAGGGTCGCCATGAGTCGACTCCGACTCGACGGCACTTAACAACAACAACCTATCTCCTGATAAGTATAATCATCCAATGTCTTTCATCACAACCTCTATTGTATCTGCTTATGTTGTCGTGAGCAATAGGCTGATTCATATCTATGATAAAGGCAATCCATCTTTCATCAATGATGAAATTCTAAAGAGGAAGTATTTTTCTAGTTATTAATGATTAATTTATTGCCAAACTATGCAGTAGATCTAAAAGATACAAATCTGAAGGCTGGAGATGGGAACATCTGCAAAAGATAAAAAAATGACAATCTTGAATGTTAAGTCTCATTGTAAATGTAATATTTCAGAAATCTTCCTCCATATAGGTTGCCAAAAGGTTTGGATATTACGACAATCATATAGAATATGATGAAAGGTGCTCGGGAAAGAGTGACATCGGTTACTGCAACCCTCTTGCTATTTTGACAATAATACAGGCGTAATAAATGCCTTATGTGCCAGAAAATACAAAGATTGCATTACCAAAACTGATCTAGAGATACGGGTAGCCAAGCCCCGAAATGATTTCCATTAAGGGAGGAGTGGCCTAGTGGTTAGGACAAGGTACTTCAGGCCGGAGGGCCGGGGGTTCAAGTCCCACCTGGGGACAGCAATCTCAGGCCGGAGGGACTGGGATTTCTAGTCCTATAGGTACTCCTTGTGGTCTTGGGCAAGCCACTTAACCCTTCTTTGCCCATGTTCCCTGTAAGTATTAGCGTATGTGTGTCATATCCCCTCGTGTAAAATGTATCTCCCAATTAACCGCTTTGACCCGGTGAAAAGCGGGATATAAATACAGCTAAATAAATAAATAAAATAAATAAAAATTATGGGAGGTACGCTTAACTCGGTGGCTCCTCCCTTCCCCCCCTACCTCTCCCAACCCCCCCCCCCAAGTACTCCTCCCCATTACAAACCAGACACACTCATAGTTGGGTATTAACTGGTCGCAGCTTTATTAACCTTCAAACATTATCAAAACTCATTTCCAACATGAACTCTTAACAAGCTTTCCGGCAGGTCAATGCCTTACCCGCCATATTATTAGCAAGGCGACATCAACTCTGCCTCCTCCGCGGTCAGGCCAACAGCTAGTTTAAGTACTCACCCTTCTCTGACCTCGCCATATGATTAGCAAAGGCCACCCAGCGTTGTCTGGGTTGGGGGCCCCCCACCCCCGCCCTAAGCATTACCTATAGCTCCGGACCCCGGAAACCTTGGGGATCCCGCCTACCCCCACCCAGCTGCAACACCCCGTAACCCCTCGCGGCCACCTTACCAAACAAGGAGAGGGAGGGTGGGGCACCGTCGGCTCTCTCCTCTGCCGCCTTCTGAAGCCTGGTCCCCGCCGTACGTGCTTCTCGCACCCCCTCCCTCCCCCGCTGCCTTCGTCCCACACGATTGGCTCCCCCCACATTCCCTCACGAGGTGGGAGCCAATCTCTTTGAACAACGCCCTTCTTGCTCTGCCTCCGGCTCGCTCCCCGCTCAGGCACGCCCACAGGAGAAGCGCCACCTCGCCGCCCCCTCCTTAATGGCAGCCGACACGGACTGCGCCCCGCAGCCTAACTATAAGGGAGGTACGCTTAACTCGGTGGCTCCTCTCTCCCCCCCTACCTCTCCCAACTTCCCCCCCAGTACTCCTCCCCATTACAAACCAGATACACTCATAGTTGGGTATTAACTGGTCGCAGCTTTATTAACCTTCAAACATTATCAAAACTCATTTCCAACATGAACTCATAACAAGCTTTCCAGCGGGTCAATGCCTTACCCGCCATATTATTAGCAAGGTGACATCAACTCCGCCTCTGCCGCTGTCAGGCCAATGGCTAGTTTAAGTATCCACCCTTCTCTGACCTCGCCATATGATTAGCAAAGGCCACCCAGGGTTGTCCGGGTCGGGGGCCCCCTGCCCCCGCTCTAAGCATTACCTATAGCTCTGGACCCTGGAAACCTCCGGGATCCCGCCACCGGCGTGCCGCCCCCCCAACCCAGCTATGACCAGTTAAAATTCCCTGCGGACCACATATTCCAAGGCCTCCTGCCAGTCGTTGAGCAACAAATTCATTCCCACTGGGGATAAATGCACCCCATTCTGCCTGTACAAACCCACACACCTGATATCTACCCATGCATGTAGGATTTGATACCCCCCCGTGCTCACATACCCATCGCCCGATCTGATGATTAACTTTTGCCAAACCCCGCAACCACTGTTGCTGAGCCCCACGGGCCGGCCTTGGAATAATGTCCGACCACAATAACCGTACATTTGGAAACATTTGTAGAACTTTGGCCAGATCCTTCTGTGCCATTCTTATCCAATGTCGACAAGTCCAGGCTCCCAGGTCATTGCCGCCCAAGTGCAGCAGCAGGAGGGAAGGCTGCTTTTTCACACGCCAATGGTGCCACAGCAAAGGCAACAGTTGCGGCCACTGCAGACCCCGCTCGCCCAGCCATAGAATGGCCACCTGCGTGGTGTTTAGTCCCAAATTCGGCCCCACTGGCCGCACCACAGCCCATTGTCCAGCCCAATAAACAAATGAGTGACCAAGCAGCCAGCTGTCGATTAGCCTTCCACCTACAAGAAAACATACTCGTTAAGCCTAACAGAGGTCCTCAATCCACCCATCTAAGGCCGTACATAGCCTTGAAAAGTCTGTGACCACCAATGGCCAATGCGCTTTATCGCCTCCTCTGGTACCCGGCCGTAGCCACACTAGTCGCTGCCCCAATGCGGAAAGAATGTGGGGCAAACTACATCGGATCCTCCCCGACATGCCGCAGCAGTAAACGCAGCACCGCTGTCACCTGAAAATGGGTTAAAGGGGCCCCGTCCTCATGCAAGAACAACCAACCCCCTCGCCCCGGCCTTAACCTCAAAAAGGCCTTCACAGCTGCCACCGGGCAGGTAGGCTCCCCAGGAATTTCTCTCAACACCACCCCCACCCCTCGTCCCTTCTGATCTGTCTTGGATTTTGCCAGCCATATCTGCCTTTGCCCCCCCCCCCTGAAACTCACATGCTGTAACATCAACCCCCCCCCCCCACAGCCCGACCCAAATTTGTAACCAACTCCCCCACCCAAAAAGCCCTGAAAAAGGCTAACGAAAACACCACCCTAAACAAAGCAGCCTTGAAGGGCGACCATGTCACCACCGGCACCGCCACACAAATTCTTCCCAGCAACTCATAGGTAATAGGCCGCCTGCTATCGCGAGCAGTTGGCTGAGCATGCTCCCACCCTTGTAACAGGCTGCGAGTCAGAAACCCGCCGGCTGGGGAGGCCCATCCCCCTGCTCTCGAGAAAAAGGCAAAGCCAGCCAAATGGGTCCGCACCGATGCTCTCGAAGCCCCCTGGGCCTTGGCATCAAGGACATACTGCCCCATCAAGTGGTCGGCCACCTGCCCTGAGTGTCATCTGCGGGAATGCAGAAAATCCACAATTCTGTCACAGCCACGCCGATACGCCAACCATGTCACCTCGGACACTGAATTTTGCAGTAGAGTCAACATGCCTGTAGGCCAAGCTGCCATAATTTCTCCAGGACTCTCTGGCCCTCGATATCCGCCGCTGGCACCAACTTCCGAAACAGATCTCACTTTAAACGAGAAAGCGCATCAGCAATCTTATTAGTGTTGCTTGGTATGTGCCGCGCCCTCACAGCTATATTCAAATACAGACACGCTAATACCACCTCCCTCATTAATGCCGCTACCTGCCAGCACTGCGGTGCATAATTTTTAATCACACTCACCACCGCTGCATTATCGCACCACCACATGAGCTTGCAGTTGCGAAGCCTGTCTGGCCATAACTCTAGCACCACCAAAATGGGAAATAGCTCCAGGAAAGCAACATTACTGGTTAACCCTGCATCCCGCCATTCCTGAGGCCAGCCGCCCGCATACCAAGCCCCTCCAAAGTATATTCCTAAACCCCCCTCCCCCCCGCTGCATCTGTAAACATTTGCAATTCTGCTGTGGAGATTGCCGCCTCCATCAAAACCAAAGTCCCATTGAACTCTCTCAGAAATCGATCCCACACACCCAAATCTGCCAGTGTGCTCCGGGACACCCGGATCTGATGATGCGGTTTGAGCACCCCCGCTGTCGTCTCTGCGAAATGCCGTAAGAACATCCTACCCATCGGGATCACCCGGCACGCGAAGTTCAGCGAACCTCTCAAGGCCTGCATCTCTCTCAAACTTATCTTGCTGGACACCAAAACATTCGCCACCAGCACCCTCAACTTCGCTACCTTATCGGGCAGTAAACGAGCGACCATTGCGACAGAATCCAGTTCCACGCCCAAAAATGTAATCCTGGTATTTGGACCCTCTGTCTTTCCTTCTGCCGATGGAACCCTCCATAACTTAGCCAATTCCACGAAACCTTCCAGCAACTCCCCGCACACCGAGGACTGTGCTTCCCCCACAAACAGGAAATCATCTAAGTAGTGTACCACATTCGCACTGCCCAATCTCCTCACTAGTGCCCAGTGCAAAAAGGTACTGAACTTCTCAAAATACGCACACGAGACTGAATACCCCATGGGCATGCATTTGTCAACCCCGATAGGCCCCTCTCTACCGGAATCACGAAACCATCCTGAAAACCTAACTCCAATACCTTGCTATCCCCCCCGCCTCGGGTACATGCACAGCCATGGCCTTAGAGATTCGATCCGAATCGGCATCGAAGCCCGGCCCAGCCATTCGCTACTACTTGGGGACTGGCAAAGCTGCACCTCCCGCCCCTTTCTTGACGCACTTACCCGCGGAATGCCCCCCACCACACATGGATCACGCATGTCAAAAGTTGCAATCGGGAAATGGGCACAAGGAGTTATTGAACCTCCAGCACACATCTCCCCCTCCAATCCCTCCCGCCTTCTGCTGCGGCAATCCCCCCTCCTCAAAAGGAATGACTCAACCCTAGGGGTGCCCCGGCCCTCCTTTGGACCCCCAGCTTCCCCCCCCCCTGTTTTCGCGGACATCTGGGTCAGCCATAAATTAATGACCTGCATCCCCCATGACACCGACTTATTCTCCTCCGTCTTATCCCTGAACCTTTCGTCATAATTGAGCCAAGCCCAATCTTCGTGCATCTGAGCCACCTCCAAGATAGAGTCAGCATATGCCAGTAACATCCCGTAGTCCTCTGGAAACTGCCGACCCCACACACTGGCCAACCTTAAAAATGCATGTGTCCAATTGACGACATTCTGGGAGACCTACTTGACCCATCCCGCTTTTTCATCCTCCTTTCTCTTTTTCTTGCTCGCACCCGACCTTCTTCTCCCTTCGAGCAACCGAAATATGTCAATATATCGCCTCTTCCAAATCCGACGTCGCAGTTTCCACAGTACACTCTCCCATAACTCTGAAAATGCAGCCAGCGGAGCAGTTGCCCCCCGTGTCCCAGAATGTACCGTCGTGCCTCTGACCACCGAACAACTGCCCTGATCTGCCCCGGATGCCGACGACATGGACCCGGAGGACGACGATGACGACGCCGAGCTATGCCTCCTCCGACACACGTGCCGCCGTTTTTTGTGCACTTTTCCCACTCCCATCAAACCCTTTCTCTGCCCAGGCCCCTCCCCTGGTTCCCCAAGTGACTCACCTGTACCGGCTGCTGCCGGTCCCTCCATAGTGGTCATAGCGGGTGGCTCCAGAACCTCCGTGCCCCACGGTCCATCACTCCCCTCCTCCACCAAGCCTCCCGTACACAATCCAGCTGGTGTTCCAGATGTTCCCAGCTCCTCCATCCTCCTGTCTCTTGTCCCACGGGAAACTGGCTGTATCTGCAGAGAGACAGAAAAACAAGGGGGAGGACCGCAGTAGCCCACACCGATGGCCAAGCCCCCAGCCACCCTGTGCCCGAGGAACCTTGGTCGCCTCCCAACCAATGCTCCCAAGCTCCCGGTCCACCCACTGCATAACCAGCACCCTGCCCTGCCGGAAACCCCCCCGCCCTACCTGCCCCATGCCCCCTTGTGACCGTAGGTATGCTCCTACCCCCCACACTCCCTCCTGGCAGCACAGTTCCCTGATCAATTCCCTGCACCCCAGCCTGACCCCAGGGAAAGAACCAGGGGCTACCAGCATCATTGGCCCCTATGTGCCCCTCCAGCATGTCCCCTGTCCCTCCGAGTACCCCCCAAGCCCCCCCACCCCCCTGCCAGTGTCCAGCACTGTGCCCTGGCCTCTATTCTGCCCCCAGGCTCGAGCCCATCCCCTTGCCTGCGCTGGACGCATTCCTTCCCCTCCTGTCTGCACCGCTGCAGAGCACTGGCCTGTGGTGAGGTGAGACCCTCTGTCACCCCTCCCTGGCCTAACAGCCCAAGTAGAAGCCCTGCGACCAGAACCCTCCCACCGCCCCCACACCTGCTGAGCAGCCCCCCGTTCCCTCCCGTTCTAATTTTTACGCGGCAACATTCTTTTAGACGCAAACTACCTGGCCTTGCCTGCCCTGCAGCCTCCAGACGCCCGCCACGTGTCCCTCCGCCGACCCTCCACTCAGATCTCAGCACGTCTTCTCTGGTTCCTCACAGGCTTGAATGCCCCCAGGCGCTCACACAGCCACCGCTGCCGCACACCAGGCCCCGACAACAGCGTACCCAGCAACAAAGAAACTGTCGCCTGGACTGTTGCACCGTCGGCTCTCTCCTCTGCCGCCTTCTGAAGTCTGGACCCCGCCGTACGTGCTCCTCGCACCCCCTCCCTCCCTCGCTGCCTTCGTCCCACACTATTGGCTCCCCCCGCCTTCCCTCACAGGGCGGGAGCCAATTGTTTCAAACGACACCCTTTTTGCTCTGCCTCTGGCTCGCTCCCTGCCCAGGCGTGCCCGCATTAGGAGGGCCACCTTGCCGCCCCCTCCTTAATGGTGGCCCACGCAGACTGCGCCCCGCGGCCTAACTATTATCAAGAGTAAGGGTAGCATTTACATCTTGTGCCCATGAAATCTCAGCCCCAATACATCGAACTCTAGCACATTACAGAACATCATATAAATTTTAAATGCAAAATAGGAGGAATCAGCAGTATTGTTCACAAGAGACAAAAATTTTCACTCTGTGAGAAGTTGGGTCGGTTGAACATTGGCTTTCAACAGACAAGAATGCAATTGGAGCCACCGATAATTTGCAGTGGATGGAAGTTGAAACTCAAGTTGTAAATCTTGAAAGGTCTTAAATCCTGTGAGATATCAATTGACCTATCGTCCAAATCCCTTAGACTGCCCAATCTTCCAACTAATGGGTTTCTTTGAAATTTTAAATCTGGTATTATGTCAAATCGTCTGAGAACTAGAAAGTTTGCAATCTTTAAAAAGAAGCAAGGCAAATATCTGAAAAGCAGATTGTGTAGCCAGAACTATATAAAACTTACCACTCAAATTTGGTAGTACCGTATTGATCAAAAGATGGGTAAGTATAGAGGAGGTAAGGCACGCAATCCTAAGTATCTTATTACGCTAAAGAAAAGCCGTGACTCTAGCTTTAAGTTTTATACCAACTATCTGGAAAGCTTACTGGTAGCATGCTAAGTATATAATTAATCTTAGGTATTAGGACCATTTTTATTGTTTCCAATCATCCCCACCAGAAAAGATGTAATGGGGACCACTTTAACAAAAGCTCACTAGCCAACCGTTATATATAATCCAACTTGAATTAAAGGGTATCCTGAAACTTAAATGTGGAATCTTCCCATAGAAAATGAAATTGCAGAAAATCTGCCTTAAAAGTAAATTTATTCAGAGGGAAGATTAATGATTTATTCCAATTTATTTTATAACCAGAAAGGTTCAAATAACGTTGAATAGTCATCAGTACCTCATCCAAGGATATTGGGGTGGCAAATAGAAAAAGATCATCCGCATAAGCTGACAACTTAATATGTGTATCTCCTACCTGCAAGCCTGTAATCGGCAAAGTTTGCTAAAGGGGAAGAGCTAACGGTTCCAAGGCAAGATTAAAAATGAACAGAGAAAGAGTACAGCCCTGTCTTGTTCCTTTTTGAAAAGAAAAGGATTTGGAAAGAGCATTAGCCAAAACAAGGGCTGCAGTATGAGCCTAAATAGTATGAAGCATTTGCAGAAAATCCTCCCCCACTCCAAACCACTTAAGCGTCAAGAATAAAAAGGACCACTCAAGGTGGTCAAATGCCTTTTTCACGTCTAATGAAATCCCAACTAGCGAAGTCTGGAGATTAAAACTATGGCTAAAGCATTACACAGTAAACATGTGTTATCTGACGTAGACCTCCCAACCACAAAACCACACTGATTCTGGTGAATGAGAATGGGAATATAATGAAAGAGTCTGTTTGCAAGAAACTTAGTAAAAATTTTATAACCAATATTAAGTAGAGATCAATCGATAATTACCATCTAACTGAGGATCTTTTCCAGGCTTTTCATGAACTGCAATGATAGCCTCCACAATTGATGAAACGTGAGCAATTAAGAGATAATATTATTTCAAGAGATACAGAGCCAGATCAGCTTGAAAAACCTTTTAAAAATCTGGAGGAAGACCATCTAGACCTGGTGCTTTTCCACTCAGACGTTGTTTAATTGCTTGCAAAACTTCTTCAAGCTGAGGGTCCAGATCAAGAGCTTGTTCAGATGTTAAAGTGGGATGTATAACATCCTGTACAAGAGCTTCAAACTGTTGTTACTCTATCCCCATCTCTGAAGAATATAACTTAGTATAAAAGGAACAAAATTGATCAAGGATATCTGGGGTCTGAGTCTGAAAACAATTTTGATCATCCCTGAGAGTCAAAATCCTAACAGAATGTCATCTGAATTTCAACATGTTAGTCAACAAGTGAACTGACTTATTAGTCCCTTCATAATAATAACTCTGCTGAGAAAATATAACCTGAGAAGCCTGTTCATCCATAATTTTATTGTATTCATATCTCAAACATTGTAGCTGCAAAAGAATAGTGCGATCACTACACCAAACCAAAACTTGCTCCCGATCTTTAATTTTAGACTCAAAATCTTGAAGAGTTTTTTGTTTTCTCTTATAAGAGTCAATAAAATAACTTGTAAATGTGACTCTAATAGAAGCCTTAAAGGCTTCCCACCAAGCCCAACCAGCCGCATCCGAAGGGATATTCAAGTCAAAATATTGTGAGATGGAAGTTCTAATTAACTTTATGAAGTCTTTGTCATCCAGGAGAGCTTTATCATATCTCCATGGGGGCACACTGTTTTGAAGTTGCAATAATTGAATCAACAAAAGGATAACTGCATGATCAGATACAGTTATGACTTTAATGTCATTAGTTACAAGATTTGGCACCAGTAATTTAGATATTAAAAAGAAATCTATTCTAGAATATGTGAAGTGCAGAGCTGAAAAAAATTAAAAACTTTATCTGATGGTTGCTGTAACTACCAAAGATCAACAAGGCCAATCGTGTTCATCATGCCATGTACAGCTTGCTCAGCTCACGAAAAATGAGCAAATCGATATGACTGACTGTCAAGCAGAGGGCCTAAGACCATATTAAAATCACCACCCAGTATAATTGGCATAGGAACATCTGCTGAACAAGGGGAACACCCCACCTACAGTAAGACCAGACACAGAGAGAACAGGAAAACAACACACTACTGGGAGGAACAAGAGCTTTATTGATGTCTACTGGTCAGCCCAACATGTGTTTCAGCCAATGGCCTTCCTCAGGGGACAGTGACCTCAAAAATATACATACACACATGATATAGTCTAACATAAAA
The DNA here is from genome assembly GCA_033557465.1 of Ichthyophis bannanicus. NCBI lineage: Eukaryota > Metazoa > Chordata > Amphibia > Gymnophiona > Ichthyophiidae > Ichthyophis > Ichthyophis bannanicus. The sequence goes on from CM066033.1 coordinate 869,450,816, forward strand.
CAACATAAAAACATAAGGAGCAATATATCATGATATATGTTTGGTTATATATATATATATATATATATGTGTGTGTGTGTGTATAAAAGAACCAAAAGAACCAAACATATATCATGATAACAAACAATAAAATGAAATAGATAATAACAAGTAGAAACACACATTGTGATCAAAATAATATCAATCAAATCAATAGTAAATTAAATACATAAGAAAAATTAAAAACATATATGGATATATGGACTTCATGTAAATGAATACACAAGAAAAATTAAAAACATATATGGACTTCATGTAAATTAGTAAATTAAAAATCATATTAAAAGTAACATTTGTGGTAAAATATTACTTTTAAAATCCTGATAATTAGTGTTAAAATACAGATAGAATTAATATCAAGAGAACTCACCAAACAGAAAAAGACACACAAGAAGTGCTCTCTAGATGTATGACAATTGCTAAAAAGCTGGAGGGAGAAGAACAATAACCGTTGAGAAAGACCATTATTATCTGTTGGTATAGTAGAAGGATACTATAAAGAGGAGAACTGGAGATATTAGAAATCAAGTTAAAATATTGTGGTAAGGAGGGTGCAGCACAGCCCTGGGAAACAAAGAAAAAAGAAACTTTTTCTTCCATAAGGGGGATGGGCTCACCTAAGCACATGTTCCAAAATGAAAGCAGTGGAAAAACCCACACTTGCAAAGCTAGGCTGAGGCCACACCCAGACTCCAGGGCAACTATAGGAAGTGATAGGAGACACCTGTGGGTGGGGCCAGGAGAGAGAGCATGCTTGCAAACATTTAAGCACAGGCAAACAGAGAGAGGAGGAAGCGTCAGCAAGACCGGCAGGAGAGAAGCAAGACACGGGAACAGCTTGAAAGACGGCAGTCGGGAAAAAGCCAGAATCCAGGTTAATTGCACTCCTTCCAGGAGAGAGGAAGCGAGAAGGCTAGCTGTGAGGAAGCTGGAGCAGGAGGTCTCAGCTCCATCTGAAGAGGAACAAGTCTTCAGGCTTGGAGAGCCGAGAAGGGCTAGAGACAAACACTGCAGTGATCCCCCAGGCAGCTCTGATTCATAGGACGCTACTCCTAGGTGATGCCCTTGCTGTAAAAGGTCTACAGTCAAGCTCAGAGGTAGGAGGGGAAAGTTTGAGGGAGTTAATGTGTGTGAGTCTGACTCAGAAATAAGTATACCTGATTCTGAGGAAGAAGCTGTACCTTATGGGACGCATGCCAGGAAGAATGCTTTTACAGATAAGGTAAAGCAAACAAAGCCTTTAAATGTTTTACTAAAGGGAAAAAAGTCTGAGAACACTAATATAATCCCGGGGAGAAGAAGGGAAGTTCAGTGGGAAAGACTGTTCAAGCTTCTAAAGGAAGTAAAACCTGAAATCCCTGAACCTGTCCAAGCCCCACAGTCATGTAATGCAGAGGAAGACATGGAGGTGGAATTCTGTGGAGAGGAACCTGACTCCACAGACTCCCAAATGGAATGTTCTTTGTGCATAATCTCTGACTGAGAAAAGCTACGGGTTTAATAGGAAGGAAACCCAGGAAACAGTTATCCTGATTATTGTAGCTAAGAAGCTTTAGAGAGAGAAGGAAATCTCATGGTTAAAGCTACAAGAACACTTCTGCTGAGTGAAAGTTTAAACACAGCAGTTTTAGTTTCTGTGCTGACAAGCAGAGAAGTGTTTTAAAGTTAAAACCTGAAGCAGCTAAGGGAAGCTAAAAGGTTTGCTGGACTCTGCTGTTAAATACTAGTTCAATTATGTTTGTTTCTGGAAGAAGAAATTCTTTTGTTAAAGAGCTGGAAGAAACTGCTCATTGATAACACTGCTGAAATACACTTTTTGTAAAGAAACTTTATTTGGAGAAAACATCCTTTTTTCTGTTGTTGTGGTTGGAGCCTTCTACAAAGGTCTGTTTGCAAAGCTGAAATTTAAAACAAAAAATTTAATACATTTTCCTGTGTTGGCCAAAAATACCACTTGGACTGCTTTTTGCATGCAACTACACATTGTCACCCTCTTGCTGGACCCCACGGGTTAAGGTAGGGTATGGAGCCATGGGCCTTGTAGTTAACCAACCTGGAATAAGGTATAGAGGGCCTTGCTTGGCACTCTGGGAGTTGTAGTTTTCTGGCTAGTCAAAAGAACGAGTTGTGGACACGAGGTAAGGCTTAAGACAGTTTTTATTCCCCTTCCGGGAGGATTCTTTTGGTGGTAAAAATAAAAGGTAGACAGCCCCACTTTGGGCACAAAGTAAAGAAACAAAAATTGCTTAACTTCAGCTTTCTTAATCACATAATACACGGGTATTTCAAACAGTACTCTTCCAGCAAATAAAAGCTTTTCTTTGCTGCTTCAAAAACTCAGCAACTACAAGCGGACAGCACGTAATCCTTCTCTTCCGGGTACTACTGTGTTGTTCTCTATAAACCAAATTGGCAGTGGCCGACCTTTCTTTCCAAGGTTTCAATACGTTGAGGTGATAAACCTGCCTACGTCCCCTATCATTCTCTATGAGGTAGGACACGGGCCCAACCTTTTTCACCACCGTACCCGGCCCTTTCCAGTGGGACTCGAATTTGGGACCTGGGTCCGCCACTTGGACCATGACCTTATCCCCTTCTGCCAATTGTCTAGATTTTGTGCCCCTATCGTAGTAGCATTTCTGGCGCTGCTGACTAACTCTCAGATTCTCTATTGAGGCTTTGGACGTCTTCTCTAGGCGCGTCCTTAAGTCTTTCAGAAACTGTGGTATCCCCACCTCTTGAACTTCGGGCTCTACCCATTCCTCCTGTAATATGTCTAAAATACCCCTCGGGGCTCTACCAAACAGGAGTTCAAAGGGAGATGCCCCCAAAGATGCCTGTATACGCTCCCTACATGCGTATAGAACGAATGGGAGTAAGGTATCCCATTCTGACATTTCTCCTTTCCTTAAACCCCTCCTTAACAGGTGTTTTATGGATTGGTTCATACGTTCCACCAGTCCATTTGACTGGGGATGGTATGCTGCAGTCTTAATGTGGCGTATGCCAAATGCTTCCCAAATACTAGCCAAATATTTGGATACGAAGTTGCTTCCCTGATCTGACAATACTTCCTGGGGAAACCCCACTTCGCAAAATAGTTTTACTAGCTCCTGTGCTATTATCTTGGCTGAGGTGTTCCTAAGGGGAATAGCCCACGGGGACCATGTAGCGTGGTCTACGACTACCAAGATGTATTGAAAGCCCCTTGATGTTTTAATTAGAGGGCCCACAATGTCCATTCCCATGCGTCTAATTGGTACCGATATGGTGGGTAAGGGCACCATGGGTACAGCCTTTGGTCTTGCTACCGAGACCCTCTGGCAAGTGGGACATGACTCACAATATTGCTTGGTTTCCTTATATACCCCTGGCCAATAAAATCGCGCTAGTATCTGGTCCAGTGTTCCTTGAACACCCTTATGGCTGCCTATCGGATGGTCATGTGCCAGGCGTAAAACAATAGCTTTAAAAGTCACTGGCACCACCAGTTGCTTCCGTACAGCATCTGTGTAAGGATCTATACTTTCCCTGTATAGGATCTCCTTGTCCAAAAAGAATCGAGGAAGCATAGATCGACTCTCTTAGGCCCACTCAAACGCTCTTTTGAGTGACGGGTCAGCTCTCTGTTCCATGGGGAATGAAGGAAATTTTTGAACTAGGGCTGCAGGTATCCACGGTAACCCTTCTCCGGCCTCTAGTTCCGCCCTCCCTCGGATTCTATTATACCTCTCATGGCGCTTCTTAGCCTTTGCCTTTTTCCCTTCTTTGGCTGGAACCTGTATCAATTCATCATGGCTGGGAAGTATGTTTGCCTCATCTTCCCCTGCCATTTCTTCCTCGGGAAATTCCTTATCCTCCTCCCCCTCAGGCCCCTCTGTTCTTTCCACAGATGGTTCCCTGGCCTCTGAGGTTCCGGCTTGCGACCGGGTTGAAATTAGGCCTGTCCTAGTACCTAAACCCTCTATCAGTCCTCCGCGAAACGAAGGCCAGTCTCGCCCTAGGATGAGTTCCTGTGACAGCTTTGGGATTACTGCCACCTGTATTTCCCTTTCTATACCCATCCCCTTAATGTGTACCCTATGTAGGGGATAATGGAAGTGTGTACCGTGTATACATTTTATTTGCACTTGGTCCTCTATTCGACTCGGAGCTGACGGACGAGGAGGTTCCATGGCTTCCCAAAACTCCTGAGAGACCATGCTCTGCTCCGCCCCCGAGTCAAGTAGTGCCAACGCATCTACTCCTTCTACCTGAACATGAAGAAAGAGGCCCTTCGGGACTGGCTTTCCCGCTTCAGATATAAAGACCGTCCGTGCCTTACAGTCCTTCCGGAAATGACCTGTCTTTCCGCAACTGTAAAATTTCCCTCTATGAACAGATAAAACATCAATATCAGTGTTATCATAATCATTCACTTTAGGTACTTTAACATTTCCAAACTTTCTCATCCTCTCAGGATTTGCCATTCCAGCCACTTTTAAAATGCCAATTCCTGAGGTATCAGCCATTTTAGCCTCATAAAACCTATCTGCCATGTTGGCTGCCTCTTCCGTGCTGTGGCAATCTTGTAGGGTGAGATAAGTTTTTAACTCAGGAGATACAGCCTGCATGAACTGCTCCAAAATAATTTCATCCAGAATTGAATCAAGTGACCTCTTCTCTGGGGTAAGCCACTTGTACGCTAAACCTTTTAGCCTCTGGTACAGAGCTCTAGGAGTTTCTTGACCCTTTATCTTCGCCTCCCTAAACATGCGCTTATAGTGTCTAGGGGTGAGACCTAGTCTATCCTTCACTGCCTTCTTTATCTCTGAGTAATCGGCAGCAAGACTAGCAGGCATGGCCTTAAAGGCAGATAGAGCCTCTCCTGTGAGTGTCATCGCAAAGCGAATCGCCCACTGCTCTATTGGCCACTTAAGGGTCTCTGCTATTCTTTCGAATGCATCAATGTAATCATCAAGATTGTCCTCTTGAGTTAACTGTCCCAGGGAAAAAGCATGGCAACTGTTCATCCCTACTTGCTGAAACATGGAAGTACTCGCCACTCCTGTTGCCTGTGACGTCTTCAAAAGTGCTTCCATAGTCTCTAGCAGAGGTCGTTGCTGCTCCCTCAAGGTCGCCGTATACCGCTCCTGGAGTTGCTGAACAAGCTCCGCCTGTTTGTCCCATTGCGTTTGCATCCACATCAGGACATCTTGGGGTTCCATTGTCCCACTGGAGTCCGCTGCACCTGTGAAAAAGAAAAAGAGACCCACCAAGCGCGGTACTTTTCTTTTAAAACCCCTGTCTGAGCACAGCACCCCCTTTCTCACTGGTATCCTTTCTACCCTTCCGCCCAGGCTACCGTTACCTCAGGCTCCAGGTAGATTCCAGCATGTGAGAAAGGTCTGTTCCCTCCTATCTGGCTGACCTGCCAGCGAGAGTTCTCATCAGACAGCACCTCTGTGACAGCAGTTTCTCCAAGGATGTCGTCTCTTTACTTGTCTTCCTTTTCCTTCTCAGGAAAACCACGCAAAAAAAAAAATCCTCAATACTACGCCATCTGTCATCCTCTTGCTGGACCCCACGGGTTAAGGTAGGGTATGGAGCCGGGGGCCTTGTAGTTAACCAGCCTGGAATAAGGTATAGAGGGCCTTGCTTGGCACTCTGGGAGTTGTAGTTTTCTGGCTAGTCAAAAGAACGAGTTGTGGACACGAGGTAAGGCTTAAGACAGCTTTTATTCCCCTTACGGGAGGATTCTTTTGGTGGTAAAAATAAAAGGTAGACAGCCCCACTTTGGGCACAAAGTAAAGAAACAAAAATTTCTTAACTTCAGCTTTCTTAATCACATAATACACGGGTATTTCAAACAGTACTCTTCCAGCAAATAAAAGCTTTTCTTTGCTAATTCAAAAACTCAGCAACTACAAGCAAACAAAACCTTTTCTTTGTAGCTTTAGTGCTTATCACAATTTCACAGCTTGTTCACCACAGAGAGGAAAACTCATCAGTTATCGTGAGCGTACAGTCCATGTGTTCACTAACAGCTTGGTCCCCTTGTACTTCACATTGCATTTCCTCAGGCTCTGCATCTAATAATTCCTGCTTTGCACGGCAAGGAACGTTATCAAACAGTCTCTCCCTATTGTATGGAGATTCTCTTTCTCCCTCCGTGAGGCTGTGTATCAGGCTATTACCATATTCACTGGAGTGTTTGGCCTGGGAGCCCTTCCACTGCTGATAACCACAGGGTAAGTTATAACATTCACTTCTCCCTCTATTAGTAGAAATCAGCTTATCTCCCAGCTTACTCTGGTTCAGGCTTCTTGGTGCAGCTGCAGTTACTGGAGTAAAACCAAATGGAAACTTTCCACGGGCTCTGCCTTTCAACTTTCTCCCAGATATAACAATATCCTCAGGTAAAAAGACTTTATCTTTTCTGTATCTGTTATTCTGGTAAGTGGCTTTTCCTGCCTTCCTCAAGCTAGCTTCCACATTGAATTCTCTGTTACCTTCTGGATAACGTTTGCTGAGCTCTGACGTCTCTGTGCACTGCTTGTAATAGCAGTCACCTGGGCTCTCTCTCTCTGCCTGGGAATAAAACCTTTCAGCTTTTACAGCTCTCTCACCGGCTTCATTCCAACCCGAGCTTTCCCCGGCACGTCTTTGGCTCCTTGAATTCTCAAAGCTGCTTGTTCCTGTGTTCCTTCCTGTTTCCTTTCTCTGCACACTCTGCACACCTTACAGACTTCTTTGCACCGCTCTCACATTCCTCACTCCTCTGGCACCCCCTCTAACTCCACGTGCATTGGGTTTATCTCTGTGTGTGTGTGTGTCAACTCCACCCACTCCCAGCTGGCTTTCATCTCCTAATGATCCCTCAGCCTTTCTGCTGCTTGGGCGTGTTTCTGTAGCTCGTGACCCAGTTTGTTTTTGTTGCCTATAGCAACTTCCTGACATATGCCTGCCTGAAATGTCAGTGTCAGTTTCATTACTTGCTGAAATGCCTATTTCCATGGGCTCTGCTAGATCCACATTGTGACAACATTCTGAGGTCTTAGCCCTTAAGCTTAAAGCAACATACAAGATACAAGATGGCCCGCCGCTTTCACTAGGCAACCGCCTAGTGGGGGCGCCGTCACCACAGGTGGCGTAGTTCTTTGGATTTCGTCAGTTTTTGCACACCCCCAAAGAAGTTCCATACCTCTGGAAGGAGGAGAGGACCCCCAAGGAAGACGGTGTCAACACATGACATTTGCTGAACGGAGGAAAGATCCGGAGTGGCAGTGGAGCCGGAGTCGGTGTCCAAGCTGTTGGCAAAGCGAGATCCTGCACCAGAGCCAGGTAACCCGTATGCTAGAGGGGTTAAGGCTCGGATTCTGGTGTAAGGGGAGGCTACAGTAGTGCTCACTAAGGGCGAAAAGGGGAGCATAAAAGTACTGCACTTTGTGGTTGTTTTGTGTTTGTTTGTGTTCACAGCATCCGTACAGCGATGGAGAGAGGTGATATCCTGGCATGGATGGCCGAACAGTTCACCAAACAGAGGGAGATGTCGGCACTAAGCCAAGAACAGGCGACCGCCATGCTCCTGGTCCAACAAAAGCCTCTACTTGATATGATGACAAGATGGATCGGAGCACAAGAGAAGGCAGCCGAAGCTGCAGGTTCACAGGGTGTTTTCCAAGGGTGGGAATGGCCTAGCACTGGGACCTTTTCTTGTGGACGCCTTACAAAAGATGACGATGTTGATGATTTCATCCAGGCGTTTGAGAGAATAGCTCTCTTGGCCAAATGGCCAAAGGAACAGTGGGCATTAAGATTTGCCACTTCCCTCACAGGGGAAGCTTTGGCAGCCTACAGGGCTATGCCCGCGACACTAGTCACTAATTATGAAGAAGTAAAGCGAGCTATTAAAGATCGGCTGGGATTAAACCCCACGGTCTATCGCAGGCTCTTGCGATCATGTAAATTAAAGTTGGGTGAAACGCCCCAATCTCTCTATCATCGAATAAAGAGTTTGGTCTGGAAGTGGCTTACACCCGAGACTAGAAATTTGGAATCTGTCTTGGATACTGTAATCCTAGAGCAATTTACGGAGGCTGTACCTAGGGAGTTGCAAACTTTCCTAGTTCTCCAAGACTGCAAAAACACCCAGGAAGCCATTTCTCTGGCTGAACGCTTTCTGGAGGCTAACAGGTTGAGCCCTGAGAAAGATGGTGTTTTTAAGAAGGCAGATATGGAGACACTAGAAAAGAAAGCAACATTTGCAGGCCTTAGGAAAGAAAAAAATATATCTAGGGATAGGATGTGTGACACACAGAAAAAAATGTTTTACTTGTGGGGAATCGGATCATTTTAAGAAAGATTGCAAGGCTAGGAAAGCTTTTGTAACTACCCGTCCCAGAGATGCAGGAGAGGGGTTCCTGTTAAAAATGGAGGTGGAAGGGATCCCCACAGAGGCTTTATTGGATTCAGGCGCCGACCAATCTATGATCTCTCAGAGGCTATGGAGAAAACTTGAGGTGCAAGATAAACCCTTACCAGAATCCTCTAGAGATCATATTAAAATTCAGTGTATCCATGGGGCCGCCTCTACCTATCCCATACAGCGTGTCACAATAAAGGGATTGGGTATGGAAAGAGGAATAGCTGTAGCTGTAGTGCCCCGACTCCCACATGACATCGTTCTGGGCTGGGATTGGCCCCAGTTCAGGAGAGGTTTAGCAGAGGAGCTGCAGGGCAAAGCAGGCATGACAGCTACCCTATCCAAGAAGGAAAAATCGGAAAGGGAGAAAACCTTACCAGAGGTAGGAAAGGTTTCTGACCCCAAGATAACTAAAGATCGGGCAGGCATGATAACTACCCGTACAGGCTCTAGGCCTTCAGAAGAGGAAGTTGATCCTCAGGAGGATCCCGTACGAGGAACATCCTTTCACGAGGATTTGATAACTCCAGCTAAGGATGTCCCCAGGAAGAGAAAGGCCGAAAAGCGCGGAGAAAAGCAAACCAGGGCCAAGAATAGGGCTGAGTTGATGACCGGACAGGAATTGCCCTGGGTTCCTGCAGAGTTAATGAAAAAATTCCCCTCATTTCCTAACGAACAGATAGCGGATCCTGCACTGGTGCGAGCGTTTGAATACGCATGGAAAGGATCAAAAACCCTGCCTAGATTTCTGTTGGATGATAACCTGCTCTACCGGGAGAGTTTAGAACCAAGGACAGGTAATCTAAGAAAACAGTTAGCAATACCTTCCTCCTTCAGGAGCATAGTTCTAAGATTAGCACATGATCATCCGGTGGGGGGACATAAAGGTATACAAGGCACATTGGATCAGATCTTGGCCAGATTTTATTGGCCCGGGGTTTTCGGAGAGACGGCAAGATTCTGTGCATCTTGTCCGTCCTGCCAGAGGGTCACGGCGAACCACCCGCCAGAGGTGCCCCTGATCCCAATGCCAGTTATAACCAAACCAGTACACAGGTTGGCTGTTGATATAGTGGGGCCTTTGCTAAAAACACCACGGGGCTACCAATATATATTGGTCATAATTGACCAAGCCACTAGGTTTCCCTGGGCAGTCCCACTACGAAATACATCCGCACGTGTTATAGCCCTAGAATTAGTAAAATTATTCTGTGAAGTGGGTTTCCCTCGGGAGGTTTTAACGGATAGGGGGACCAACTTCGTGCCCCGATACCTTGCCCAGGTATGGAATGCCTTCGGTATCCATCATGTCCGAACGGCAGCGTATCACCCACAAACCAATGGACTGATAGAAAGGCTTAACCAGACTTTAAAGAACATGTTGAGCAGAAGCCTTGAGGGTAATATGGGTGAATGGGATACAATGCTTCCCTTCGTGCTATACGCATGTAGGGAAAGGAAGCAGACCTCAACAGGCGCTTCCCCATACGAACTCATGTATGGACGGGCTCCGCGGGGAGTACTGGATATCTTGAGGGAACAGTGGATAGCACCCACTGAGGATGAACAAGAGATACCCAAATTCCTGACAGATTTGAAGGGTCGCTTACAGCGATTGGCCACAGTGGCGGAAGGGAACTTGAAACGGAGTCAGGCCCGTCAAAAAAACTTATTATGACCGACGTGCGAGACCACGTCTCCTGAAGGTCGGGGATAAAGTAATGGTAATGGTCGCGGCTGCTAGTTCAAAATTTGAAAATAGCTGGAAAGGGTCTTACAAAGTTTTAAAACAGGTAGGTCCGGTATCATATGCATTGGAGACTGGAAGGGGAAAGCAGCAGGTGTACCATATTAATGTGTTACGCCCATGGCAGGAGCAAACAGTGAGTGCTCAATTGGCCATGAGAGAGAACAGTAACCCAAATATCCTATCTAGGATTACGAGCTGTGCGTGGGTTAAAGCGCCAGCCCGTAATAGCTTAAGGGGGGGGGGGGGATATGTGGTAAGGAGGGTGCAGCACAGCCCTGGGAAACAAAGAAAAAAGAAACTTTTTCTTCCATAAAGGGGATGGGCTCACCTAAGCACATGTTCCAAAATGAAAGCAGTGGAAAAACCCACACTTGCAAAGCTAGGCTGAGGCCACACCCAGACTCCAGGGCAACTATAGAAAGTGATAGGAGACACCTGTGGGTGGGGCCAGGAGAGAGAGCATGCTTGAAAACATTTAAGCACAGGCAAACAGAGAGAGGAGGAAGCGTCAGCAAGACCGGCAGGAGAGAAGCAAGACACGGGAACAGCTTGAAAGACGACAGTCGGGAAAGAGCCAGAATCCAGGCTAATTGCACTCCTTCCAGGAGAGAGAAAGCGAGAAGGCTAGCTGTGAGGAAGCTGGAGCATGAGGTCTCAGCTCCATCTGAAGAGGAACAAGTCTTCAGGCTTGGAGAGCCTAGAAGGGCTAGAGACAAACACTGCAGTGATCCCCCAGGCAGCTCTGATTCATAGGACGCTACTCCTAGGTGATGCCCTTGCTGTAAAAGGTCTACAGTCAAGCTCAGAGGTAGGAGGGGAAAGTTTGAGGGAGTTAATGTGTGTGACTCTGACTCAGAAATAAGTATACCCGATTCTGAGGAAGAAGCTGTACCTTATGGGACGCATGCCAGGAAGAATGCTTTTACAGATAAGGTAAAGCAAACAAAGCCTTTAAATGTTTTACTAAAGGGAAAGAAGTCTGAGAACACTAATATAATCCCGGGGAGAAGAAGGGAAGTTCAGTGGGAAAGACTGTTCAAGCTTCTAAAGGAAGTAAAACCTGAAATCCCTGAACCTGTCCAAGCCCCACAGTCATGTAATGCAGAGGAAGACATGGAGGTGGAATTCTGTGGAGAGGAACCTGACTCCACAGACTCCCAAATGGAATGTTCTTTGTGCATAATCTCTGACTGAGAAAAGCTATGGGTTTAATAGGAAGGAAACCCAGGAAACAGTTATCCTAATTATTGTAGCTAAGAAGCTTTAGAGAGAGAAGGAAATCTCATGGTTAAAGCTACAAGAACACTTGTGCTGAGTGAAAGTTTAAACACAGCAGTTTTAATTTCTGTGTTGACAAGCAGAGAAGTGTTTTAAAGTTATAACCTGAAGCAGCTAAGGGAAGCTAAAAGGTTTGCTGGACTCTGCTGTTAAATACTAGTTCAATTATGTTTGTTTCTGGAAGAAGAAATTCTTTTGTTAAAGAGCTGGAAGAAACTGCTCATTGATAACACTGCTGAAATACACTTTTTGTAAAGAAACTTTATTTGGAGAAAACATCCTTTTTTCTGTTGTTGTGGTTGGAACCTTCTACAAAGGTCTGTTTGCAAAGCTGAAATTTAAAACAAAAAATTTAATAAATTTTCCTGTGTTGGCCAAAAATACCACTTGGACTGCTTTTTGCACGCAACTACACATTCAGAGGTCTTAGCCCTGAAGCTTAAAGCAACATACAAGATACAAGATGGCCCGCCGCTTTCACTAGGCAACAGTCTAGTGGGGGCGCCGTCGCCACAATATATATATGTAAAAATAAATAGAAGTCCAAGCACAAGCCATTCATCCCAATGGCATAAAGGAAGGAGGAGTAAGACTACCGAACTGGCCATAGTGTATCCAATCAAGAAACCTTTTAGTGAATGTAGGGCATGTATAATATTAAGAAATGAAGTGATGTACATAAAGAGGAAAACCAATATAAATTATATAAAAAAGCAAAGGTCAAAATTGAAGTCATACATCATTAGTCTACTTTTTTTTTATCACAATAATATAATCCTACAACTCCTTTCAGAATGGTGCACTAACACTCTGCTATTGAATTTCGGCATGAATAATGAATGGTGGATTGTGAAACGAGTGTTTTAATGAAACAATGTTCAATGGTAAGTTAATAAATAAACATGTGTGGTAAGCGCAGGAAACCAGCTGGCATTAGAGGAGACCCGTCAGCTTCTGGCGATCATCAGACTAAGGCACAGACCTATGTAGGGTATAATAATAAGACGTTTTTGAGCAGAAACTTTAAAAGGTTCATAAGAGTTCACACCACAATATATGGGAAATCCTAAAAATTAAATATACAGGTCACAATGCCAGGTGGTCATGACTAGGATACACATAAGAACGCCACTGAGCCTGCACATATAGAGAAGCAATGGACAGTCTTGAAGAATGTGTCTTAAGAAACATAGTAATCAAAAACGACAAACGCTATGAAGCATCAAGCACATACCTCACTCCAAAATTCTAATGATGTAAGGGAGTGAAGGGATATGCAAGTCCTCTTTTTAATCAGAAACAGGTGATGTTCATATGTCATCACAATCATGCAATCTAATGAGTGGGGATCGAGGATGTACAATTAAATAGAGAACTCTGTGGTTAAAGAACAAAAGACATTGAATTATCATTCTCTTTGGAGAAACAAAACGTATCCATAATGTATGCAGAATGTCCATGAGTACTTTAAATACATTGTGGTACTGTCCTGATCACAAGCGACTGATTGATCTATATTGCAGTGTCCTAATTATTCAACAAAATAGACAAAATATAATGGATTAATTATAGCACTGTTTAAGGACTAAAGTTATATAGAAATTTAAAGCAAATGGCTGTCTTCGTGGGGCATGGATGATGTATGTACAAGAAATCCCCCGATTCCGGTCATAGTGAAATATTAAAAAACATCAATAAAAAGCATGAATAAAAGATCAAAAAATAGTCAAAAGATACACTGCACAAGGGAAAGAAACCTAATCGAGAGTAAAAAACAGAAGTGTAATAAAAAATGGATTGTGGCATTGGTGTGCATGATACCTATATGAGGTAAAGAACGATTGTAGGAATATTAATGATGCATTCAATGCTGCCCATATACTGCATCCCTGATTAGAAACAAGATTTAAAAATAAATCAAAGCAGATAAAACTGTGTAAAATTATGACCTTCTAACAGCAGTTATAACTAATAAATAGATAAAAATGCATAATAGAAATAAAAATAGAACCATGCCCACTGAGAATTTTTTTGATAGATAATTCTGTAACTGGGAATCATTGTTTGGCTCAATGGAAACTGAGTAAAAGCAGACAAAAATAGGAGACAGCTGACAGATTTCAAATTGCAATAAGGATTACAATCTCGCCCAGACAAATGTAAATATTCATTCTATAAACAAGGTAAAAGGGGTGAAAGATGGGAATGTAAAAGAAGGGAATATGAAAAATGATGTTATCTATGATTCTTGCCATTAGTATTCATTTTCCAATATGAGGCTGGAGACATTTATATAAATACTAGTAATACGAACAATGGTACCCAACCCTCCCCAATTAAGAACAAGGAAAACAAAAATAATAGTATGTAAAACTCTACCATATTGGCAACAACTAAAGAAGAGCAATAAATAAATGGTAAAGGTATCACTAAAAATTAGACTATGCCTACTGGTAAAAAATAAAAAATAAAAAATAAATAATAGATATAGTAGTAATTGAGAAAGGGAACAGCCAGCAGCTTACAAATATGCAGTGAGGTCTATATCTTGATTCAATCCAGATGGGAGTTTTCCAAAATTTTGGCTTATGGTTTTGATATAATACCTTGATCATGTTAATGAATTTGTCTCCAAAACCAAACCAGTGCAAAACAGACAATAAAAAGGACCATTCTAGCCTGTCAAATGCTTTCTCTGCGTCAAGTGATAGGCCCACATAGGGCACCCCCATTTTATTTGACAGCTCCAGCACATGGCAGGGGAGTCTGGAATTGTCTGCCGTTGATTTACCGGCAATAAATCCACATTAGTCAGGATGAATTAGCTAAGGGACAACTTTTGCTAGCCTGTTTGCTAAGATAGTTGAATAGATTTTGTAGTCTGCATTTAATAGCGATATAGGTCAATAATTGCTAACTTTCTGAGGGTCTCTGCCAGGTTTTTCCAAGACTATTATATTTGTGTCTGTGATATGCTCAGGGTGTTGTTGTATCAGTTCAAAATATTTAAGTAGATAAGGGGGAAGTTCTTTTTGGATTGTACAGTAAAATTCTACAGGTAGTCCATCCAGTCCTGTAGCTTTGCCTACTTGCAGCAATCTAAGGGCTGAAAATAGTTCTTCTTTGATCATTTTTATATCTAAGTCCAGTTTTAGTACATCAGGTACCATCAGTCTCTCTAGATGTTGCGTGAATAATCCAAAGTCATCATTCACTACTTTTATTTCTGAAGAATAGAGCCGTGCATAAAAGGAACTAAAAGCATCCACTATGGCCCTTTCACTATCTAGACGCTGCCCTTGATCATTTATAAAGGATGCTATTTTTGTTGCCATGGGTTTGGCTTTTAGCATCTTAGCTAAGAGACGACCTGCTTTATTTTGTTCTACGTAATATCTTGTTTGGTGATGTTGTTCAGTAGATAATGTCTCTGCACTCAACAAGCTGCTATACCTATATCGTAGGCACTGAAGTCTTATTAAAATATTTGGGCCTTCATTGCACTGTACAATTTCTTCTCCTGCATGAATTTGTTCCTCTACCATTTTTTATTCAGCCTGTTGTTGCCACTTGAAATAAATGGAGTGACTAGTGGTTGTTGCCCTAATAGATGTCTTAAGGGCTTCCCACCAAGCCCAGCCAGAAGTCTCCGTTGGGTAGTTTATTTCAAAGTAATTTTTGATAGTCTCGCATACTGTGCCTTGGAATAACTCATCCTTCAGCAATGACCTTTTGAATGACCATGCCCTACTTTCATTCCTCATTGCCTTAAAGACAAGACTAAATGAAATTGCAGCATGATTGGATATATGTGTACTATGAATTTCAGAAGACAGAATAAAGTTAACCATTGCTTTGAAATGAGAAAGAAATCAATGAGGGAGTGAGATTTATGGGGCAATGAAAAAAACGTAAAATCTCTCTCTGTTGGGTGCATGAGCTGCCAAATATCTACCAACCCAAAATATTGTATTATGCTCATGACCACTGCAGATGCTTTGGTGAGTCTACTCCGACACTGGGATTGTCTGTCTAGTAGCGGGTCTAATATTAGGTTAAAGTCGCTTCCCAGGACTATGTTATATAAGGGGTCTTTGGCCAGTTCCTTTGCCACATTATGAAAAAAAAATGGATTATTGGTGTTTGGGGCATAAATATTAATCAGCGATAAGGGGAATTTGTCTATTTTAACATTAACTTTGGCTCATCTTCCCTCTGTATCTGCCCTGGTTTGTTTGATTATGGGGTGCAGAGACTTCTTAATAAGAATCACTACCCCATATTTTTGTTATGCTGGGGAGAATGCTGCCACCATATATCTACCTAAGCAGTTTTGTTGTTTCTACTGTAGTGTATTCAAATGCATTTCTTGTAAGTAAATTATATCTGCATTTGCCTTATAACAATAGGTTAGGATTTGATTTTTCTTTTAATTGGATTTATGATGCCCTTAACATTCAAGGATAAGAAAGTATTAGTCCCCATGATTTATGAATGAGTGTCTCACCAACATGGAAGGTAAAATAGGTTTAATGACCATTCCTCATTCCAATATAGGATAGCTGTGTAATACCAACTTGGTAACATGCAAGTAACTATTCCCAGAGAGTCAACCCCAACCCCTTTAACACGGAAAAAAACCCTCGGGTGAGCCAGTGTTACTGTTAGATGACCGCTGTGACCGAAGTCCTTTTGACTGTTCTAAATGATTCATATCTCCCTTCATTGATCTCCAATATATTGACATACAAATATAATCACACTCAACTTAATAGTCTAACTTTCCTTCCACCCTGAGCTTCCACAAAACATGGCAAATCCCCGCAATGAGATCCTCATCCCCCACCAACAACACTCACCCCTCCCCTCTCGCTGGCACAGATAAAACCACACCCACGCCGAACCCACAGATTCAGCATAGACCCATTTCCATCCATACTGGCAAGCAGGGGAAGATGGTCCCCCCAAGGGGACTACTGTCTGTGGTGGGCAGCTTAGGAGATGCACGTTTTTCCCAAGCTGTATGGTGTCTGTAGGTACATTGCAGGAACGGGCAGGATGCGAAACATGTAACATTTCAGAATACGGTGGTTGCGGGGACATCCAAAATATTTACCTGCAGCTGAGGTACAGGGCCAGCTGCATGACGCTTGCACATGCCCACCAAACACATCTATCTCCCTCATTCCAGCTTCATGGGCACGTCCAGACCCCCAGGTGTGGAAATGGCCCATTTTTTATTTAGACGTGTCAATGGTTTGGATGGGCATGTTATGGAATCACGCTCCATATGCATCTGGATTTTCAGAAAGCCTTTGACAAGGTCCCTCATGAGAGACTCTTGAGAAAATTAAAAGTCAAGGGCTAGGAGGCTGTGTACTATTGCGGACTGGGAACTGGTTAAAAGATAGAAAATTGAGAGGAGGGCTAAATTGCCAATTTTCTCAATGGAGAAAGGTGAATAGTGGATAACCCAGGAATTTGCCCTGGCCCTGCTGCTTTTTAACATATCATAAATGACCTAGAAATGGGAACGAGTGAGATGATCAAATTTATAGATGACAGAAAATTATTCAAAGTTGTTAAATCTCAAGGGAATTATGTAAAATTGCAAGAGGACCTTGGGAGACTGGTTATCCAAATGGCAGATGAAATTTAATGTAATCAAATACAAAGTTATGCACTTTGGAAAGAACAACCCAAACTACAGTTACACGATGCAAGGTTCCACATTAGGAATCACCATCCAGGAAAAAGATTGAGGTATCATCATGGATAATACATTGAAGCTCTTTACGCAGTGTGCAGCTGCAGTGAAGAACATAAGAACATAAGATATGCCATACTGAGCCAGACCAAGAGTCCATCAAGCCCAGTATCCTGTTTCCAACAGTGGCCAACCCAGGTCACAAGTACCTGTCAGGTTCCAAAAGGTACACAGATTCTTGTCCCAGGAGTAAGCAGTGGATTTCTCCATTCCTCTTTAATAATGGTTTATGGACTTTTCCTCTAGGAACTCATCCAAACCTCTTTTAAATGCAGCTACACTAACAGCTTTAACTACATCCTCTGGTAATGAATTCCAGAATTTATACATTGAGCGAAAAAATATTGTCTCCGATTAGTCTTAAATGTGTGACTAGAAATGCTAGGAACCATAAGCAAAGGAATGGAGAATAAAATCAAGGATACTGTAATGCTTCTATATGTTCTCCATGAGTTCTCCAGCATTGTGGAACTCTCTGCCGGATGAATGAAGAAAAATCTCAGAACTGTTGGTTTTTCAGAGTAAATTGAAGGCATATTTCTTCAAACAGGTTTTCTCATTGCTGACTGGTGTATGAAATTTTAAATTCCATTGTTAATGGAATGAGAGTGATTTTCATTTGTTATAGTATTTTCATATGAATGTTTGTGTATTGTCTCATGATTATGTGTGTTTATTGTACTCTGTCATGTTAGCGTGTGGATAATACATTTCTAAAAATAAATATTGCTTCATGGTATGACTGCACCTTGAATACTGTGTGCAGTTCTGGATGCCATACCTAAAAAAGGATATAGTGGATTTATAAAAGGTAGAGAGAAGAGCGAACAATATCATAAGGGCGCTGGAAGGATACCCCAACAAAGAAAGGTTTAAAAGGATAGGGTCCTTCAGCTTGGAAAAGAGACGACTGAGGGGAGATACGATAGAGGTCTCTAAAATAATGAGTGGAGTGGAACCGGAAAACATAGATCGATTATTTACTCCTTCAAAAAGTAGAAAGACTAGGGTACATGCAACGAAGTTACAAGAATAATCAGAGAAAATATTTTTCACTCAATGAGTAATCAAACTCTAGAATTCTATGCTGGAGGCAGAGTTGCCAAGTTGAGATTTTATGCCAATTCTGGTTTTAAATTTCAATTGCAGTACAGTATAATATTTGTAGTCCCTGATTTTGCCCATTGTTATCAGTCCTCTAGGTCCCATAATGCACGAAGATGAGATTATCAGAAATCTGGGACTGGCTTAAAATCTCACTCCTGGAACTGGGTAACTTCGCAGCTCTGTGGAGGTTGCTGTAGTAGTAGTAGTAGTAGGATATAGTAAAAGGTGACATTTTACTTCCCAGATAAGGTCCTTTCCTTGAGTCCTGCTAGACCAGTCCAGATAAGTGGATTGTGTTCCCCGGTTTGCAGCTTGTCGTGCTGTGAGGGCTTGTGTGAATCAGTGATGCTGAGAGCTAAGCTATCGGTAGGACAGGTCTCAGCTGAGGTGCCAGACCAAGACAAACCACTCATCTGTGCAGCAGCAGAATAGGGCAGTGTTGGTGGCAGAGGATCACATTTCTGTGACAACAGCAACAACACTAAATTAAATTGCGAGGAAGAAAGGCCTGACAATCTACTTCTGTATCTTGCCACGAAAGCCCAATGAATAGTCACAACAAAACAAATTGCACTATAGTGTTGGAAGATGAGACCCCCAGGTCAGAAGGTATTCAACTGGCTACTGGGGAGGAGCTGAAGACTTTTCAGAGTAAAGCTAGCATTTATGATGTGATTGGATCAAAGCCCTCGGGACATCTGACTGCTGATGTAGCTGTGCATGAAATGAAAGTCAGAAGCTGCAAAGATGTTTTACATGTTGGGACATAGAACATATGAAGCATGAACCAAGGGAAGTTGGAGGTTGTCAAGAATGAAATGGAACGTGTACAACTTGATCTGTTGGGTGTCAGCAAACTGAAATGGACTGGCATCGGGCACTTTGCATCAGATGATCACATGGTCTACTACGCTGGAAATGAAAGATAAAGAAGAAATGGTGTTGCATTTATAATTAAGAATAAACTTGCAAGAACTATAATGAAATACAGTACAGTCAGTGAAAGCTTAATTTCTATTCATCTACCTCCAAGAACCGGAGAGGTACCCTCCCAATATCCACAAGGTGAAGATCCTTATCCTTCCCCTAACACTGCTCCTTAGAGAAGGAGAGCAGGCAAACTACCTGGTTCATGTGAAAGGGAGACATCACTTTAGGCAAGAACAAAGGCACAGGCTGAATGGAAATGGCCTCCTTTGAAAAAGACAGATAAGGAACTCGGCCAGACAGAATCTGCAGCTCGGAGATCCACCTTGCAGAACAAACCATGACCAAGAAGACAGTCTTGAGTGTCAAGCCTTTAAGACAGCATGCTTCAGTTTCTCAAGGGTGGCTGCCATTAGAGCCCTGAGCACCAGTCATAGATAACAGGAAGGGATCACAGACTGAAGGGGAGGATGCAGATGCTGAACCCCCTGGAGAAAACAGGCCCATGGAAACAGGTCAGAGCTGCCACCTGAACCTTCAGGGAGCTAAGTGAGAGGCCCTTTTCTAGGCCATCCTGCAAAAAGGCCAACTGGGAAGACACCTCATCTGTCTTAGGAGCCAAGTGTCGTGCACCGCACCAGCATTCAAGGAGGTACCATATCCATAAGTAAGCTCTCCTCTGGGTACCAAGCATAATAGAGATTACTGCAGTTGAGTAGTCCTTATGCGCTAGCAGTCTTCAGTCAAGAGTCATGCCATAAGCGAGAAGGGAGTCGGGTCCTCCAGAACGATTGGTCCCTGTTGCAATAGCCCCAGAGATGGAGACAGTCGAAGAGGAGGAGCCTGCAGGAGCCACATCAGGTCTCTTAAGCACTCTCTCTGTGACCAATCTGGCGCTACCAGAACAATCCTGTCTGGGTGGCACTTTATACATCAAATCACATGCCCCACCATGGGCCACAGAGGAAACATGAGCAGCAGCCGCTGACTGGGCCAAGGCTGGGTCAGGGCATCAGTGCCATTTGACCCATCTCCATGTGGCAATTGAAGAAGCAGCACACTTGACATTGGAGCAGGTCATCATCAGATCCATTTCAGGGTGACTCCAGTGGTGCAGGATCAACTGAAATGCCTCCTGACTCAGCTCCCACTCACCGGGATTCAAAGAGTACTGGCTGAGGAACTCTGCTTCCACACTGTCTACTCCGGCAGTGTGCTGAGCTGACAAGGCTGAGGTTCTTCTCCACCCAGGCAAACAGGAAATACATCTCCAGGGTCACTCCAGCACTTCTTGTGCGATCCTGTCAATTGACATAAGCTACCGCTGTGGCATTGTCTGAAAACACTTGAACTACCTGGCCCTCGACCAGGGGCCAGAAACACATAAGAACCATCCTGATGGCTCTTGCCTTTAGGCAGTTGATGGACCACACTGCTTCCCTGCAAATCCAATGGCCCTGGGCTATATGGTATTGAGAATGGGCTCCCCAGCCTGAGAGACTGGCATCCATTGTCAGCAGGATCCAGGAGAAATCATCCAGCGGTACGCCCTTTTTCAAATGACAGGGTTGCTGCCACCACCACCACCACCACAGGCTGGACATCACTCTCAACATGAATGGAAGCCTGCCCTTGAACTTCTGAGAACTCAGGGACCATCGAGTCAACATGGGCCACTGGAGCAGCAGCATGTGAGCACATGCCCATGGCATCATCTCTATGGTTGCCACCATCAATCCAAGGAGCTGAAGATAATCCCAGAATCTGGGGGCCTGCTGCCATGAAATTCAACAGTCTTCTGTCTTTCTCTTCTGGAGTGTCAAAATGTGCTCCAGAAACTCAAAGGACTGAGAAGCTAAAAACTGGCTCTTTTCCTGATTGATCACCCAGCCGAGGCTTTCCAAAAAGGACACCACTGGGAATGTCAACCAAGATGCTTCTGACAGGGAACGGGTTCAGATGAACCAGTCACCTCAATAGGAATGAACAGAGATCCCTTGTTGCCATAACTCCAAAGCTGCCACCACCATGACCTTTGAGAATGTCCTTGGAGGGGGTGGAGAGGCTGAAAGGAGTGCCAGAAAACTGATATTGAGATCCAAGCATGGCAAAATGCAGATACTTCTGCTAATTCGCCTGGGTCAGTGTATGAAATGTCCTAGTCAGATCCAGAGAAGCCAAGAATTCCCCTTGGTGCACTGCTTGATTCATGGAGCATAAGGTTTCCATCCAAAATCACAGGACCCGCAAGATCTCATTGACTCCTTTGAGGTCCAGAATGGGCCGGAATGAATCATCCTTCTTTGGCATCATGAAGTAAATGGAGTATCTGTCCTTGCCCTGCTCATCTTGGGGGGTGGGTGCCACCACCTTTAGGCGAAGCAACTTGTCCAAGATGGTCCGTACCATGGAATTTTTGATCGCAGACCCAAAAGGGAAAATGATGAAGGGATTGGGAATCGGCTCCTTGTATTCCAAGACATAGCTGAATTGAATGGTGTCCAGAACCTAGTGATCATTGGTAACCTGGGCTCATTCCTGAAAGAAGAGGCAAAGCCTGCCACACATCAGAGGCACCAGGAAATGGGCCCTCAAACCTCAAACTGAGTCCCTGTGTCCACTGCTCCACAAAAGGACTGAGAACAAGCCCGAGGCCCTGAAGCAGAGGGGCAGAAAAGTTTTCCAGGTCAGTAGGGATGATAGTCCTGAGACTCCCAGGAATCCAGCCAGCATGCCCTTGGCAGTTTTATTTATTTATTTATTTTATTTAACAGTTCTTCTATACCGCGCTATTTTAGATCAGTGCGGTTTACATTAACATCAACTATACAACACAGGCACTCTGAGTTGTATTTACAATAAAACAAGGAGATCAACTTGGAAGTAACTGGGGGAACTATCTACATTGTATTTACACTGGTACCTATTTTCAGGCAGGGTATATCTACATCTTATTTACACTGGGGAGTCTGAATTCTATTTCAGGGAGTACTTTTGAGGGATCAAGTTGATTGGAGTTGGGTGGAGACTGACAACAAAGGAGCACTGGCCCGCTTTACAGGCCCCATGGCCCTGTCTTCTGGAAGGTGGTAAGATTTTGTCTTGCCTAGGTCCTTCACCAGTTTCTCCAAATCAGTTCCAAATAGGAACTTCCCCTTAAAAGCCAGTTGAAACAAACAGGCTATGGAGAATATGTCTGTTGGTCAGTAATGGAGCCAAATCCAGCACTGTGACACCATCTTTAGGGCACTCTCTCTGGTTGCCAAGTGCACCAGGTCATACATAGCATCAGAAAGGAAGGCTGTAGCCGACTCCAAGAGAGAATTAGTATCATCAGGTCAAAGAGACTGAATTCACTGAAGCAGAGTTTGAGACATCAAGCTGGTACATACCCCCAGCTGTAGAATATCCATCACCACAGCAGACTGGCTCTTCAGTAAGGAATTGTGGTTCAGAACATCCTTTAAGGCTGATCCGCCTTCCACTGGGATTGTGGTCTATCTGGTAACTGCCATGACCTGTGAATCCATCTTGGGAATGTCAAATCCCTCGCTATGCTCCTCCTCTTGGAGAGAGTAGATATTTTTATAGACTATTAACCATTTAGACAGGGAGTTGGATGAGTCCCATTCAGAATGGATCATATCCTTGATTACCTTCAGAAATGGAAAGACTAGTGGATTTCTGCATCCTTTGAAGAAGCAGATGTACTTTCGGCTCCTGCTCCATGCTGGAAGCATATGTCAAATTCAAGGCAGATGAGACCCTGGAAATCAATGCCACCAGCTTCTCCTTCTGGAACAGGTGGACTACACTGGCCTCTGCATAGTCTTCTGAAGGTGAGATAGTAGGTCCTCATCCACATCAGAGCTCAGTACCAATTCATCTGGGTCCGAGGCATAGTCAATATCTTGGATAGCTCCCGACTGTTCCTCATCTTCAGGGAGTGACCCACGATGGGGACACTTAGCCAAAGATAATTGAACAGGGCTTCTACTTTTAGCCTGCCTGGCACGAGACTGCATCTGGGGGCACCTAGAGGCCACAGGGTCTGAATTTCCATGCCAGAAGGACCAGACCTGTTGCAAGAAGGAAAATAATTCTGGGGAGGACAATCTGGACTCTGGAAGCTCTCCTCTTGGAAAAAGCTCCCTGACACCAATGGGTATAACTGCCACAGAACCCCTAGAGGATGAAGAGCAGTTCACATCACAGATGCCAGAGCCATTGGCCGGCTGAGCATCCTTACCTTTAGCGCCATCCTGCACCTTCTGCCCTGGGGCAGGTAAGGGCAGACTAACTGTATCCAGCAGCTTAGAGGGGGAAAGCATGCCCTCCAGGGGTGATTCAGAAGCTGCCATACCTGAAAAGCAGAGTCCAGAAACCAAAGATGAGGCTCCTCATCTGCCCCAGGTCAAATAATGTTTCCTGGAAAAAGACATAAACAGGATAAGTATCACAAGAGCACACACTGCGTTGACCTGCAACTGTGCGTTAACAGCACTTTTACGTAATGTGCATTAAAGGTGCTAGGGAAGGACCGCATATTGCAAGCACTTGGGTGGAATGCACATTAGGACTGCGTGACCCCCAAGCTCACAATAGGCAAAAACATTACTAACACATTGTGACGTAGAAGCTTCTCAAGAAGCAATGGAGATAGACGGAGATCTCATGGAGAAAACTGGTACTGCAAGGGAAAGCAGGATTTTCTCATCAGAAAGAAAAAAACATGTAGCTGATCAGGAACCACACCTCACCTTAGGGGAGGA
Organism: Ichthyophis bannanicus; assembly: GCA_033557465.1. Classification (NCBI taxonomy): domain Eukaryota; kingdom Metazoa; phylum Chordata; class Amphibia; order Gymnophiona; family Ichthyophiidae; genus Ichthyophis; species Ichthyophis bannanicus. The sequence goes on from CM066033.1 coordinate 869,474,860, forward strand.
GATAGGTCCCTGATTGGGCACCTTAGGGGAGGAGATAAGTCCCTGATTGGGCACGCCCAAGCAGGAGGAGGGCAGTGCAACACACGGGGAGCTTGTTAAGCAATCAAACACAGAAACAGTGTGAGGAGAGACAGGAAGAGTTGGAGAAGGAGAGAGAGAAACAGCAACAGCAAGGAGAGCAACAAGGCAGCTGTGTTCCACGGAGGAGCAGTTTGGAGTCACGAAGCAAGTACTTGGGAGACTCAGGGGCAGTGAGAGACTTCTATGGGAAGAAGGGCTCAAAAGCACTGAGAGACCCGAAGATACAGCCCATGATTCCAGAGAACGAAGCAGGACCTTGGAGCAGAAACCAGAGGGATAAAGATTTCTCCTGGAGACACTCTCAGCACAAGGTACGAAGTGGGGTTGAAGCAGCTAGCAGCTATACTATTGGGAAGCAAGAAAGCTGGAAGGATAACTTTAAAAGCCAGAACAAAGTCAGACAAAACTGTGGCAGTTTGGTGCAGCCTGAAAAGCATTCAAGCAGCACAAGATATTCTAATAAGCCAGCGGAAGCCTACAGCCTAGAAGCTAATAGAAAGAAAACTGCTGAGCCTTATTGGAGAGATGTGAGCCAAGATAAACCTGACGTTTCTACTTTTAAAAGCCTGTTCAGAAACTCTCCAGAGCCAGTTGAAGTTTTAAAGGAAAACCCAGCACTTACCTTTAAAGATAAGTGGGAGAAGGGTTTTACTAGCACGCCGAACTGTGGTGCTGACAAAAGCAGCCTTGCTAATTACCATGAGATAGACATCTTAAGCCAATGTTTACATGAAGCAGGAGAAAGACTTCAGCGTAGCAAAGGGAAAACGCAGGCTGAATTACTTCTAACAGAGTTCAGGGAATTCCTAGAAAGAAATACGAGTTACTTACCTGTAACGTGAGTTCTCCAGGGACAGCAGGATAAGTCAGCCACAAGTGGTGACGTCATCCGACGGAGCCAGGACGGAAGTACTCTCACTAGCACAGAAGGCTTTAGCCTCCTGGGCTGGACCGATAGCCCCACCTCCCGCTCCGCCCCTAGCTGGCCAGTTTTTCCCCCAGCTGAGGCATTCCAGCAGCTAGGGTGCGGAACGGACATAGAGGTACCCGCCGGGGAGGAGGGAGGGAAGGTGTGGCTGACTTATCCTGCTGTCCCTGGAGAACTCACGTTACAGGTAAGTAACTCGTATTTCTCCCAGGGCAAGCAGGATGAAGTCAGCCACAAGTGGTGTCTCCCTAGCTACACAGGCAGCGGCGGGGAACCAAGAACAGACACAGTGCTGGGAGGTGCAACAGGGTTTAGTACGGTCAGGGTAGTAGGCCTGTGCAAAGGAACTGTGCGATAATCTTGTGCAAACAACGAGTGGAATAACATGTCCAACGGAACGTAGTAACAGCAGCAAACAGAGAGCTAGTGGCAATTAGTGTAAAACGTGAATAACAAGAGTAAGTACACCTATCTAGGTGTTCGAGTAACAAGGCAACTGTGTCTTAGTAGCGAGACAACTGTGTCTTAGCAGGATTACAATAGTAACTAGTCATAACTGTGGTTGAGCAGTTACAATAGTAACAAGGCCTAACTGTGGATTAACAGGATAACAATGGTAACAAGGCATACAATCCTGGATGAGGGCTGAGAGTTAGGTTACACGACTCGGCCCAGCGCACACGGACAGAACGGACCGTCGTGGTCAGCACTGTCCAGACAGTAATGTCTCTGAAGTCTGGATGGATGACCGGTGGTCTTTTGGTTACTAAGCCAGTGCACTAACCACTAGGCTACTCCACCATCCAGTTCTCCCCAGCTGAGGCTGAGAGTTAGGTTTCGGTAATGTCTCAGAAAAGTCTGGATGGATGACCAAGGGAGGGGTACAGAATGCCCTCCAGTTCATCGCAAGGGCCTTGGGCCACGCGTCAGTTCATGACTAGCCAGATGTGTCCTTGAGATCGCTAGAACATGCGAATCTGTGTTATGCCCTAGGGTCAGGTGTGCCCTTATGCCCTAGGGTCAGGTGTGCCCACATGCCCTAGGGTCAGGTGTGCCCACAGGGCAGGTGGTGCGGTGTGTTTGCTATGTGACCCAACGTGGCCTTATTTGGGGGAAGGGTGGAGAATCTACCCTGGACCGTGCAAGTCACCAAGAATGGTAGAAGGCATGCAGTAGACCATGAGCGATGAACCTTGGCCGAGACATTGTGTGTGGGCCTGGCTTCACGCTTCGGGGAGACGAACCTTTCGCCTATGTCGTAGGGAATGGATGGAGGAGAGAGCCCGTATATGCACAGGTGAGGGATTGGTGTGATAGTTGCCTAACATCTGCAGAATATGTTCTGTCACTGCTTCGCTGACCAAGGATCATGAAGTCCCCACTGGTAGGGCTTCTGTTGTAGTCATCGGTGGCATGGAGCCTATGACATGCTCTTAGTGGGCTATTCCCAAACACACTAGGGAAGCTGGAAGAGAGTGTTTGTCTCGAGAATGGGGCCCATAGGCAAGTATTTGAGATAGAAGGTACTGGATACATAGTTCAATGGCGTTAACAAGGCAGGGTGGTTGAGAAGGCTTAACCTGTAATGGATAAGTTTGGAACATGCATTCTAGGCAGATCCTTGAGCACTCGTAGTCCGCCTAGAGTATGGTCTCTGGTAACGAGAGGTCCAAGGCTTTACTGGGATGGTAACATGTGCAGGCAGACTGGCGTGGTACCATGTTACTGGACTGGCCCGTATATGGAGGTTCAGTCTTCAGGAATGGAGAGAATCTGGAAAAATCTGGCCTGCAGAGAACAGGTCGCCTGGATCCCCAAAGGGAGACTGAGGTGTCGGTCTCAAACAGAATCCTTCAATGAGTCACCGTGGAAATATGTGGACTGACCTGGCATGGGCCCCAGCTGGGATTTGAACCTGTGACCCTCTGGTCTTAAGAGGTGCTGGTTCTGTCAGCTGCACCACACTGTGGCCACTTATTGGTGGCCAGCGATCAGTAGAGGGAATAGGGCTTGCCGTAAGTTACTTACCAGTGCAAGGACCGACTGATGACATTTTCAAGGGCTTAGATAGCTGTGTGGTGCCCTTGATGCGGTCTGCATATCTTAACCGTATTGAGAGCTGAGTGTTACCTTAGCGTTGTATGTCGTCTTAATGACTGAGTCCCCCTGTCCCTGGGCGTAGGGCCGTGGGGCCGAGAGACAATGGGTAGGACAGTGAGCCAGCCAAAGCTATGAAGTTGCGATGCGGCACCGTACCCCTGAAGTCTTAGGCATATAGAGTCAGGGGGAACCTGAGTAATGTAGGCGTGTTATACCCTTGTTTCCCGGGGATTGAAGCATTGCAGCTGGTAGCAGAGGAGCAATGCCTTCCGATGGCGGATTGAACTCGCCATCTTGCACTCATGTACACCACAAGGAACAGGTGTCGATGATGTGATTTCCTCGCCACGATCCGGTGGAAGGCGGTCTCGTGACCGATAAGTGGCATCGTTAGGCGGGAGGCCCCGCAAGGGTTTCACGGCGGTTAAAAGATGAAACGGTCGCTTGGTTAGAGAATCGTGCCCAAAGGCAATGAGCGGTGAGGGGCATCGGGGGGCTTCACCTGAATGCCGATGCACTGATGAGGGCCCTGAGGGCATCCTCTGTGCTTGAGAGTTGAGAATGCCATCTTTCATATTCTTAGGAGCAGGTCATACCCTGCTGTCGATGTGTGTGGCTCTGGAGCGATTTTGCCCGCCTTGGCTCCTGGTTTACTGGTTGTGCAATAGAGGGGATTGCCCAACATTTTCTCGGAAGTAGAGAGGAGTGCATCACATTTATCTCTGTGAGTGGCCACTGAATTCTTCGGGTTGGGGAATCGGAAATTGCTGCATCCACATTTGGTGGATTGCTGCATGGGATTGGGAGATTACCTTTACAAGGGACGTGTATTCCGTCCACCAGAGCATGCGGAGAATATAGGAGAATATAGGGTATGCCATACTGGGTCAGACCAAGGTCCATGAAGCCCAGTATCCTGCTTCCAAGGTGGCCAGTCCAGGTCACAAGTATCCAGCAGTTTCCCCCAAGAGGGATCCACGATGCTTGTAGAGATTCAAGCATTGATATCCTGGGTCTCCCCCCTTTTTTTTTTTTTTGGTCCACGGCTGAAGGGTGTCATGCCTGATTCCGGGTCTGTGTCTACTCCTGGAGACCTGGAGTTCGGACTGTGTGATGATATGGGATCTATATCATCAGTTTAGGTCAGACATGGGGTGTGCCGTTGTTTCTGCGTGGCTAAGGTTGAACCTGCGCACTCCCGACCTTGAATACACTGTGCGGCACGTACCGCTCCCCACTGCTGCCACTGTCCTTAGTGTTGCGGCTGTGGAAGTGGCGAAGGTTAAGGGACTGTAAGTGAATTTCCGGCCCCCCATTATGGGCACTAGGGTTAAGTGCAAGGTCACCTTCATAGGAGGTTGTGCAAGGTGCCATGGAGAATGGCAGGTTTGCAATTGTTGATTTCAAGGGATGTCCGATCAGGCGCAGCCTTTCTCCAGGTACTGATGAGTGATGGTTGCCTGTCCATCCTCTTCTGCCTTAGTGTCATCGAACTCCCTGGCGCCATGTCCATATCTGCTGTCAGGGAGATGCCGGAAAGAGAAGTTGAATGGGGAGGGGGTGACTGCCATTCACGGCAAACATGGTGAGGGGGTGCACCGCCATTCACCACAGTGTACCTGCAGTGTTATTGATAGTGCAGGCCTCCATTCCTCTGCGTTACCCTGGAGCCTGAGGAATCCCCTCTGTCTAGTAGCCTTAGCTGTGGCCTGGAGTCTGAGTTGTTAGTGCCGGGGCTGTTGGCGCTATCAGCTTAGCATTGTCAGCACCAGAGGTCCACCATTGTTTAAGTATGTGGATTGGTTTGGCAGTACTCCCAGCCGGGCTGGGTTTTGAACCTGTGACCCTCTGTTCTTGCACACCCAGTCTGTGTGCACTGCGTTGCCGTGTTGCAACTGTAATCAGCGTCTTAGAGCTGGTTAGGCTCTCGGTTAACTGGGAGCAGATGTGGGGTGGCTGTAGCAATTTTTGGAGTGTTATTGTGCAGTGCAGCCATTTATTATTCAGAGCGTCTGACCTGAGTTGTCAGGGAAAGCGGAAGGGTCCCTAGCGCTTCTCAGCAGGAATCACAACACATCCCCTGCTCAGAGCCGCTTCGCCGCCCTCCTTTTCATCCTGCGTCTCAGCCCATTCGGTGCTGTTTGCCTTCGGTGCCGAATGGCGGGGGTGTCCGCTGGGGGCTGGACTCACTTTGATCTGTGCTGACCGACGGCGCTGCCGAGGAGGGGCCATGATGGCAGTGGGCTGGACTCACTTTGATCTGCGCTGACCAACGGCGCTGCAGAGGAGGGGCCGTGATGGCAGTGAGCTGACCTGGGGCGACTCAGCACCAAGAACCATGTCCTGCACTGTGCAGAGACGAAGATGGGTGATCGGGCCTCCCTACTGCCTGTAGCTGTGCCGAACACTGACCGTGGAAGTCAGGCCACAGACAGGTTGGCGTCGGCCAATGGCGCTGCAGGGGGAAGAAGCCCGGAGCCGTGAAGTCACCGGCCAGATAGGTGCCTGCGCTGAGTAACCATGGCGCCGAAGGAGGGGAGCCCCTCCTTTCTGGGGAATCCTCCGCATGAGAACCCATGGCGCTGAAGAGAGGAGGGTCCGAGAAGTTGGGAGAGTCCTCTGTGCCTGGATCTGCGCCGACCAATGGCGCGGAGGGGGGAGGAGCCTCGCCCGTAGCAACACCAGCCAGTGAATCTGTTGTGGAGAGGAGGAACGAGGAGCCAGGAGCTGCGCCGGATCCAATCCGGCAGAGGGGGCGTGACTTCGTGCAAGAGAGCAGGAAAATGGCCGCCCCCATAGTTCGGCCACGTGCGAGGGGGCCCGACAGGAGTCTCCGGCAGTCTGGTTCAAGGGCGCTTGACGAACCAAGCTTGCTGCGGGTTGGAGGCCTCCAGGCACAACCCGAGCGGCGGCCGAGCTGGCGGACCAAGCCTGCGGCTGGGGTGAAGGCCCGAAGGCGCACCCCGAGCGGCGGCGGAGCTGGCGGAGAGTAGGGGAGTCCCATGAAGGTCCGCGAGCAGAGAACTACACCAGGCCATCCGAGAATGGGATTGCTGCACGGAATAGAACTGAAGAGCTGCAAGTGGCTGAACTTTGAAACCGAGAGCGCCTCACACGAACAGGAGCGCAAGGCAGACCCATAATCTGAAACAGAGCCTGGAAGAGCATTATGTAAGCATAACTGGCAGGATACATGCAGGTACGTTTAAAACAGGGAAAATAGAACAGGGCGCAAGTTGAAACTGGTCAATGGAGACAGAATATTTTCTCAGAGAGCGCAGACAGAATATAGCACATGGCCCGCGGGAGCTCCGCTGGGCCAGCTCTGAAGGAGATTGGAAACATCAAGACAAGTAAAACATCGAGACAAGTAAAAACTGTTAAATACATACGATTAGAAGGATTATAGTTCTTAAAGTTAAATTTTTTGGTGGAGAGTAGAAAGTCCGTCTTGCTGGAAAGGCGGAAGACGATAAACTGGCCAGCTAGGGGCGGAGCGGGAGGTGGGGCTATCGGTCCAGCCCAGGAGGCTAAAGCCTTCTGGGCTAGTGAGAGTACTTCCGTCCTGGCTCCGTCGGATGACGTCACCACTTGTGGCTGACTTCATCCTGCTTGCCCTGGGAGAAAGGCAGTTTCTCCTTCTAATTCAGCACAGCATGCAAACAGCTGTGAAGAGGAGATGCCCTTAGATGTTTCCCTGCCTTCCACAGAGCAAGAGATAGCAATGGATTGTTCAACTTGTACCATTGAAAAGGACATTAATTAAAGTACTTTAAAAGTTGTATGAAAGAAATATAACAGAAGTTACCTTACTTGTTATCATGCTGAGAAAACTTATGAAAATTGAATAAGTTAAAGCATTTTTCTGGATATAAGAAGCTTTGCTGTTGTACCAGACTTTTTAGTTTCAGTTCATGAAAGAGTCACATGACAATTGGAATGTGAATCCAGAAGCTAATGGACACTTAGCCCAGCATTGCAAACCCTGTATATTTTGGTTTTCTCACTCTTGTTTTTGTGCTATAAAGCTTCTTAGCGTCTGTTTGCACTGAACTGCAAAGCGGGAAATAAACCTCATAAAAAGAAATTTCTTTGCCTGCCTTTAACTACTTGAGCACACAACTACAATCTCAACCCCTTCAGGAGGCTCAGGACTACATCACCCAGAATCCCTAGGGTCTCATTGTAGTACCTTACCCCTGAAGGGCACCAAATGCCACCTCCTCCTGGAAACCCTCAAGGTCCAGGTAGTGGGTGGGTGGCAACGTGCAGAAAACAGCTGGAAACCTCCACACAGCACCAACGGTCGCTAGCAGTCCACCCCAAACTGCATCCCTCAGAGACAGAACGGGAAGCCCCCAATAAGGACAATGACAAGGTCAAACCTTGGTACTCATCTCCTGAGAGCCGCAGGAAGAGAATCCATGAAGTCTCAGCTCTACCCCCCTGAAACTGTTTCACTGGCTGGCTTTACAGCACTGAGTTTAAGGTGGCTGGCAGGCAGGCAGATCCCTCTGAGAGCCTTCTGCAGATCCCTCTGAGAGGGGACAGAGGAGAGGAGAGGGGAGGGGTGCTGAAGTTGTGTTAGACTGCTGCACTCTTACAGATCCTTCCAAATCCTTCCAATTTGTGATTGCCCAACAATCCCTTATCATGATAAGGGCATGGAACTGAACCCATTTTCCCTCCTCCTATGGCTACCAAAAAGTCCGCAGTCTAGTGGAGCCTTGCACATCATTCTCAAGTGAGAGAGTCAGTTTTTTAAGGCTTAAGGTGGTCATTCATGAGTGTTTAATCAATCTCTTTTCCTCTCAGTCTTTAGATTTCCTACAGCGAGGAGAAAATCCATCCACCATCTGCCTGAGACAAAGAAATACTGATGGGACCTCTGGTGGCTGTAGTGGATAGAGGTACAGGTCATTGAAACCGGGGCTATTCATTGGTTCTTTGTCTCCACCAATCTGATGGTAGGAGAACACAACCCACTTATTTGGACTGATCTAGCAGGACAATATAGAATCTCTTAATGTAGCTGGAATTTTGGAGAGCTTTTGACAAGTTCCTGGTTGAAAAGTTCATAAACTATTATTGAAGTGGACTAGGGAAATCTACTGCTTACCCTGGGATATGCAGCATGGAAACTTTCTACCTTTGGGGACCCTGACAGATGCTTATGACCTGGATTGGCTTCTGTTGGAAACAGGATACTGGACTTGATGGACCTTTGGTCTCACCCAATAAGGGAATAAGGTGATTGTGAGCTGGCATAGGCTGGAATGGGGAGGGGGACTGGGATTGGAAGAGGGCTGCTATGAGGCAGGTAAGGGCAGACTAACTGTATCTGGCAGCTAAGGGGGAGGGGGGGGGAAACATGCCCTCCAGGGGTGACACAGAAGCTGCCATACCTGAAAAGCAGAAGGAACTGGGACTAGGCCTGAGACTGAAAGGGGACTGACATGGGAGGGAGAGGGGCAGAATGGGGAGGGCAGGGGTTGGGACTGGATGAGGGCTGTCATGGGAAGGGGACTTGGACTTGAAGGGAGCTAATGCTGGGAGTGAGAGACTGGAGCTGGAAGGACTGGGGGCTGGGGGCTGATGCTGGCAGATGCTGGAGTCAGGATGGGGTAAGAAACAGAAGCTGGGGTGAGTGAAAAGGGAAATGGGGACAGATGTGTGGGGTGGAATAAATAAGGTTGTATATGGGGGAAGGTTGAGAAGGAGGGGCATAAGAATAGATTCTGGGGTAAGAAAGAGAAGAGGGAGGGTTAATGACTATTGGAGAAGGAAGTAGATGGGTGAGTTCTGGGATAGAGGAGTATGAGGCAAAAGGGCAGGTTCTAGACATGGAGATGCAGGAAAACAGAGACTCAGAGTAGGTGGAGGCTCTAAAATTTGGAGGGGGAACTGAAGACAGACTTTAAGACTGGCTGGGTATTGAGAGAGTAAGTAGGGATTGAGGGACTGGATAGAGTCAAAAACTGAGGACTTGGAGATAGCTGAGGGGACAGTGGGGACAAAGAAATTGACCAGAAATTAGGACAATGGGGACTAGGTGATTGGGTGAAGGGTATGGGTAGAGTTGTGAGACCAAGACAAAAATTTGGGGATTAGAAAAGGATTGAAGGTCCTGGAAGGTTTTGGGAGAAGTTGACAGAAAGTTGAAAAGGACAGAGGGCTATGGAGTGGGTGAGTGAGAGACCAAGAAAGAGGGCAGATCTTTGAAGGAGGTGAGAGGGCAAAAATAGAGGAGGTGAAAGGGAACTAGAAGCCTGGGGGGAGGGGGATAAGACATAAGAAAGGGACTGGAGGTGGAGAGGGGAGAAGTGATAGGGAAGGAGTGAAGGCTGATTAGGGTATTTTATTTATTTATTTAAAAGCTCATACAGGGCCCCATTCTGATCAAGGCTCATCTGGACATCCAAAATCTGGATGGGCCAGATTTGCACCCGATTCTGCACCCACGGGAGCAGAATCGGGATGTACATCCCTGCTATTCCAACACTGGAATGACCCACACAGTATATACCACTAATCTGTCCAGAACGTTTGTAGCAGTTTACAAGCACATAAAAACACCTTAAAAGATAATATAAACATAAGAACACCACTGATGCAAGACAGACAAAGGTAGATAAGGCTGGGAAGGGGATTAATACAGAGCGAAGAAATGGAGGATTCGAAAGTGAGTAAAAGAAATGAGATAGAGGTGGGGAATGGAAGAACTAGGAAAGTAATGGGTAGGAAATGGAAAGCTGGTTAAGTAGATGAAAGATAAAAAGGAGGAGGCTGAAGTCTGGGGGTGGGGGGGGGGGACAAGGAAGAACAAAATCTAGCTATCTTCAGGTAAAAAAGCAGATGAGAGTAAAAAATAAATCTAAAGGATCAATGTCAGAGAGAGATGCAGGAAAGGAAGGGCAGAAGACAGGGAGTGTGAGAAAGCAGAAACTGAAAATAAGATTGTGGAAAAAGACTTAAGAGAATACTGTTAGTTCAAAGGAGAAGAATGATGCAGAATAGCGCGGTATATAAGAGAATATATTAAAAAAAAAAGAGAAACCTCCAACAAGTGAACAAGGACAAGAAAAAACAAATGGAGGTAGACGACAGCCACAATTGAGGAAGTTCAAATCAATGTTTATTGGGAAACCCGACTCAGCTGAATTTTGGCAAACTCAACCTGCATCAGGGGTTTAAAATTAAAACATCCATAAATAAAAACATATGAAATACATATCAAAATCTAACTGAACCATTGAGAAATATGTACAGACCAGGGGCGGCCCAAGGGGGGTGCGGGGCCATGTGCGGAGACTCGGTGTGGGGACTCATTTGCATAAGTGGCCTTATTTGCATAAATATTTGCATAATGTTACCATACACTAACTTTTAGTAAACATGTCTCTTAATGAGTATATGGATAAAGAAAGACTAAAAGATTTCTACTTTACTATAATCCAGTGCCAACCGCCAGGCACATTAGGAACTACTACAAACGCTGCCCATTTAGAACCCATAGCAAACCCGCCGTATCCTGACAGCATTACCAGGACTCACAAAGCACCATACCCTATCTATCAAAAGGCAGCACTGCAAATATTAAACCAATACATTTCAGAGAATACTGGGAAAAGAGAACAAGTGGCAATGTCAAATAGGAATTACATAAACAGAATACCTCAGCTCAGTTACACATGCAGAACATAGACCATCACCAAACAAGGAATCACAATTTAGAAACAGGAAGGCAATAATTAAACTGGGAACCCCAAAAGCCAAACTTGGAATGTACAACAACACTGTAGAAATAAAACTATAAATTAATTTTCTCTTGTACCAAACAAAGCGCAGACGTTAATGATGCACATTTCCCAGAGCTTTCATATTTCAGTTAATAAATTCAAAATAAAGAGATATCTTTCTACTTTTTGTGCATTTTTTTTCAGTTGCAATTGCTCCAGCCACTTTCTTCTGGTTTCTTCATGTTTTCTGCTAACTCTCCATCGTCTGCTGTCCATTTGTCCTTTCTTCTCTCTTCTAGTTTTTTTCCCATTCTCTCTCTCTACATCTGCTTTAACATACTATTCTTTCTCCTTTTGCTCTTTCCTCATTCCTATTTCATCCACACAAATTTTACCCCTCCATCCTCAATCCACACTTACTTTCCCAATACCCGGCCAATTGTAGATTTTTCATCCCTCCCACACAAAATATTTTTCCCCTCTCCATTTTACTCTCCCAGCCCCATCCCATTCTAATCCTCCCCCAACATCAGCTCCCTTCTAGTTCCAGTCTCACCCAGCATCCATTCCCTTCTAGTCCCTGCATCAGCCAATTTCCAGTCCTAGCCCCCCATCAGCCCATTTCCAGTCCTAGCTCCCCCATCCATTTCCAGTCCAAGTCCCTTCATCAGCTCATTTCCAATCCAAGCCCCCCATCAGCCCATTTCTAGTCATTTCCTAGCCCTACCATCAGCCCATGTCAAATCCTAGCTCCTCTCCACTCAGCCCAATTCCAGTCCAAGCCCCCCATGAGCCTACTTCCAGTTCTAGCCCCTCCATGAGTCCATTTCAATTCAAGCCCCCACCACAGCCCATTTCCAATCTTAGCTCCCCCCTAACAGCCCATTTCCAGTCCTATCCTAGCTGCTCCATCAGCCCATTTTCAGTCCTAGCTCCCTTCCCTCACAGCCCATTTCCATTCCAAGCCCCCTCCCTATCAGCTATTTGCAGTTCAAGCTTCCCCTTCCACTCAGCCCATTTCCAGTCCTAGCAACCCCCCAACCCATTACCAGTCCTAGCCCCCCATCAACCCACTTCCAGCCCTAACCCCCCATCACCCCATTTTCAGTTTAAGCCCCCCCCTATAACCCATTACCAGTCCTAACCCCCCATCAGCCCACTTCCAGTCCTAACCCAATCAGCCCATTTCCAGTCAGCCCCCCATAGCCCATTGCCAGTCCTAACCCCCATCAGCCCATTTCCTGTCCTAGCCCCCCCATAGGCCATTATCAGTCCTAACCCCCCCATAGCCCATTACCAGTCCTAACCCCCCATCACCCCAATTCCAGACAGCCCCCATCAGCCCACAGCCCATTACCAGTCTTAACCCCCCCATAGCCCATTACCAGTCCTAACCCCCCCCAACAGCCCACAGCCCATTACCAGTCCTAACCTCATCAGCCCACCTCAAGTCCTAACCCCTCCCCATCAGCCCATTTCCTGTCCTAGCCCCTCCCATAGCCCATTATCAGTCCTAACCCCTCCATAGCCCATTACCAGTCCTAACCCCCATCACCCCATTTCCAGACAGCCCCCATCAGCCCACAGCCCATTAGCAGTCTTAACCCCCCCATAGCCCATTACTAGCCCCCCCTCCATCGGCTCATGGAAAATTTAAAAAAAAAAAAAAAGCTGGCTGCTGCCGCTGCCGCCGCAGCAGCAGCAGAATGGAGTGTCCCGCGGGGCCCCCTCTGCCCGGCTGAGCTCTTCCGGCCCGGCTGAGCCCCTCTGCACCGGCTTTCAGATACACGAAGGGAGAGAGTCTCCCTCGCATCTCTGTTAAGCCCGCAGGGGCTGATGTGAAGCAGGGGCTGATGGGAAATTTCCCATCTGCCCCTGCGGGCTTAACAGAGACGAGAGGGAGACACTCTCCCTTCGCGTATCTGAAAGCCAGCGCAGGGGGGCTCAGCCGGGCCGGGAGAGCTCAGCCGGGCAGAGGGGGCCCCGCGGGACACTCCATTCTGCCGCTGCTGTGGCGGCGGCGGCAGCGGCCAGATTTTTTTTTTAATTTAATTTTTAAAAAAGCAGAATGTTCTTTGTGCGTGGCCCCCTGAAACGCGGGGCCCTGTGCAAAAAACATTCTTGCTCAATGGACGGGCCGACCCTGGTACAGACACAGACTCAGACAGAGTACATATGTACATATACAGACTGAAAAAACTGTATAAAAATACATGTGCATTTCTACATTAAAAAAAATAAACAAAAATATATACACAACACATGCACTTATAAATTTACTGTATATGCACATACATAAAAGATGATGTGACAAAACTAGATACAATAAGAACATCAGCAATAAAACTGAACACGTGAAATTAAAAAAAAAAGTGAGGAGCACTTAAAAATGAAATTATATGTAAAGACAGATAAAAATATTTCAGCCAAGCCACAGTATTACTGCTACTACTACTGAGCATTTGTATAGCACCACAAGTCATACGCAGCGCTGCACAGACATGTAAGAGACAGTTTCTGCTCATAGAGCTTACAATCTAGTCAAGACAGACAATACAGAAGGTGTAGGCTGGGATAAAACAAGGGGGAAAGGAAAAGAAAAAGGAGATCAGGTGAGTCAAGATCCAAAAGCAGCAGCGAAGAGGAGAGTTTTCAACCTGGATTTGAAGAAGATCAGAGAAGGTGCCTGGCGTACAGACACAGGTAGTTTGTTCCAGGCATCAGGTGCAGCACGGTGAAAGGAGCGAAGTCTGGAGTTAGCAGTAGAGGAGAAGGGCACAGATAGAAGAAGTTTGCCAGAAGAGCAGAGTTCCCGGGGGGGGGGGGGGGGGTGTGAGGAGAGAGAAGAGAAGAAAGGTAGTGAGGAGCTGCAGAGTGAATACATTTATAGGTCAGTAGAAGAAGTTTGAACTGGATGCGGAAATGGATAGGGAGCCAGTGAAGTGACTTGAGAAGAGGAGTAATGTTGGCATGACAAGGCTGGCTGAAGATTAACCGCACAGCAGAGTGCTGAACAGGGGAGAGAGATGATTCAAAGGGAGTCCAGAAAGGAGTAGGTTACAGTAGTCAAGATGGGAGGTGATTAAGGAGTGGATAAGCGCCTTAGTAGTGTGTTCAGAAAGGAAAGGATGGATTTTGCTGATGTTATAGAGAAAGAAATGGCAGGTCTTAGCTATCAGACGAATGTGTGTGGAGAAGGAGAGAGAAGAGTGAAAGACAACCCCAAGATTGCGAGCCGAGGAAGCAGGAAGGAATACAGAGTTATCCACAGAGACTGAGAAAGGAGGAAGAGGAGGGAAGGTTTTAGGGGAAAAGATAAGAAGTTCAGTCTTGGCCATGTTCAATTTAAAGCGGCGGTGAGACATCCAGGCCGCAATGTCAGAAAGGCAGGCAGAAATCCGGGTCTGGATAGCCGGAGAGATTTCAGGCATAGAGAGGTAGATCTGGCAGTCATCAGCATAAAGATGGTACTGAAAACCATGGGAAGAGATAAGCGCACCAAGGGACTGGGTATAGAGAGAGAAAAGGAGCAGACCCAAGACAGATCCTTGGAGTACACCAACTGGGAGTGAGATAGCAGAGGAGGAGGAGCCACCAGAACTCACACTGAAAGAGCGATGGGAGAGATAGGAGGAGAACCAGGATAGTACAGAGCCCTTAAAATCAAGCAAGGACAGGGTATCGAGGAGAACGTTGTGGTCAACAGTGTCAAAAGCAGCAGAGAGGTCAAGAAAGATGAGGACAGAGTAAAAGCCCTTGGATTTTGCCAGGAACAAGTCACTGGAGACTTTGGAAAGAGTCATTTCAGTAGAGTGTAAAGGACGAAAGCCAGACTGTAAAGGATCCAGGAGGGCATGAGAGGAGAGGAAGTTGAGGCAGCGGTGGTGAACGGCATGTTCAAGTAGTTTAGAAACGAAAGGAAGGAGGGAGATGGGTCGATAATTAGAAGGGCAGGTGGGATCAAGTGAGTGTTTCTTGAGGAGAGGTGTGACCAATGCATGATTGAAGGCTGCAGGAACCATTGCAGTGGAGAGCGATATGAGAATATGAGAGCTGGAAGGGACAACAGTGGAGGAGATGGGGCTTAGGAAGCGGGTGGGGTAGGATCAGAGGAGCAGGTGGTGAGTTTGGAGGAAGAAAGAAGGTGTGCAGTTTCCTCTTCAGAGATCACAGGAAAGGAAGAGAGGGTAGCAGAGGTGTGTGTGTGGGGGGGGGGGGGGAGGAGTTGGGAATGAGGAGGAGGAGGAGGGGAAGTAGCTGACTTTGTGGGGAATTGGAGGGTGATCTTGTGGATTTTGTCATGGAAATAGTCAGCCAGGGTTTGGGCAGAAAGGGAGGGAGGGATCAGAGGCGGAGACACTTTGAGAGAGCTGAGAGTAATAAAGAGACGGTGAGGGTCAGAAGTAAGAGAGTTAGTCAGATGGACATAATAGTCTTATTTGGCAAGAGCTATGGCTGACTGGAAAGAGACAAGCATGAATTTGAAGTGTAGAAAGTCAGCAAAGGAGTGGGATTTGAGCCAAGCACGCTCAGCAGAGCGAGCACAGGAACGTAGATAGCGGGTAGTGGATGAAAGCCAGGGCTGGGGTGCAGAATGTCTCAGAGGACGTGGCATGGGTGGAGCGAGAGCATCCAGAGCAAAGGAGAGTGCGTGTTATAGGAAGCTACTGCTTCGTCAACAGACTTAGATGCCATAGTGGAAGAAAGAGATGAAGCAACAGTGATTTTAGGGCGCACGTTTACTATGCACATGCGCTATGGCTGCGTCTTCACAACTACCATGGGAGTGGTACACCCCTACCATGGTCATACCCCCTGCATCTATCATAGCTGCTAGGCCCTGCCATGGTAAAAACAAGCACTAACCTCATGGTTGCCCCGTGCTACTCACGGCACTTTAGTAAACATGCCCCTAATTTGTACCTAAGGCAAAGGAGGATTTAATGGCTTCAGGTCATCTGCAGCCCTTCTCTTCATGGTTGCTTCAGCCTTTCATTTCTTCATGCCCCTGATCACATGACTTGAGTTCATAAGGAGGTAGATATGCATGAAAATATTTACCTAAAATGGGCTATTTTTGTCATTTGCATGTGTATGTGGCTCTTATAAAATAATGTCCCGAGTAAAAGAAATGTATTGATTTGATGGCACGTACCTTCACTGTGGGCATAAACATGGGCGGAGTTTAGGAGGAGCATGGGCAGAGCATGCAAGTATGGGCCCAGATTCTAACATACCTTAATGTTTATGTGCATGTGCACAAAGACTATATGGCCTTTCTGGTCTGCCCTTCCTACTAACTACTATAGTCCGCAGGCGAGTTCTGCCTTGCTTGTTTGGCTAATCACCTGCAATCAAACTGGGCTTTTTAGAGCTGCAAGGGGCAGGTACTTTTTGAGGTCAGCAACTATGATTAAAAAGGAATCCATGAAGGGATAAAAGCCCTGGTTCTGGGTTGTTTTGTTGAGATCCTTCTGAAAGGAAGGACTCAAAGAAGTGCAAGCAGCATTTCAGTCCCAAAGGAGATGGCATTTTCTGAGAAAGGTTGGTTGCTTTCTCCAAAGCGCTGGGAGAGCCCTCAACAGCTTATAAAGAGGCTTTTGCACTTAATACAGGGTTCTGCACTTAATGCAGCCTACCTTTGGCTCTTAGCAAGCAGTTGGCGCAAAAGCTTAGTGCAGATTACTAAATAGGTAGGATTTAGTATGCAGTAAAGATTTTTGCCACGCGTTCAGGATTTTTAAATATGTGTTCACTGCTTAATACATGTTAAAACCTGCACTCAGTGGTTAGGGATGTGCATTCGTCTTGACATGAAAAACAATGAAACAGGCTTATTTCATTTGGTTTTAAAGCAGACCAAAAATCTACCCCAATGAAATGTATTTATTTATTTAGCAACTTTTTTTTATACAGCTGTATCTACTAGTGCAGTGGTTTACAGTGAACAATTAGGACAAGTAGCATACAAGGAACAAAGATAAACAATGTGAAATAAAATTAACAATAAGTAATGGTTAAACATATGTTAAATTATATTGTGTGATATTAATGAAATTCTTTGGACTCAGGGGAATGACCAAGTTGAGATAATGTTAAACTAAGCTGATGGGGAACATCTGAAGCATGTTCTGTTTTGATGGGAGGGCTGCGGGTAAAAGAATGAACAACATTGAAAGAGATCAGAAAGGTTCAGCAGGCGGGTGAGCGACCAGGTATCAGAACCAAAATTTTCAAGGAAGAGGAAGGTTTTTATCTTGCGACAAAATTCTCCTAGGGCTGAAAGTGATCATATCTCTGGAGAAAGGGTGTTTCACATTATTGGTGCACAGAAGGAGAAGGCCCTGCTGGAGGTGGAGATATTTCATAGGGTGAATAATGCTGGAACTGAGAGGAGGTTGTGATGGGCTTTTTTCCGTGCCCTCTTATTGAGGGGCTGGTGAAGGAGAGGACGCAGAATGTCTGCTGAGAGGTAGTGCATGGTTTTAAAGATGGTCAGCAAAACCTTGTAGTTAACCATTGTGTGGATGGGAAGCCAATGTAACTGCTTCAGAATGGGTGCTATGTGTGTACACTGACTGGTGCCTGTGATTATTCTGGCTGCTGCATAACCGAGGCAGGCGGACCCGGCGCTCCGGGCCTCCACCTCCTCCCCCCCCCCAATTCCACAACAACCCCGCCCACACCCCTCCCCCACAAAAGACATAACACCATAATTTTATGGAAACATAACTGGTCGCAGCTTTTATTAGCCATAACAATTTAACACCAACAATAAACTTTGCAACCCCCCCAATTAGCGCCGACACCACACCCCGCACCGGGATAATGAAACCATTCTTAAACCCAAATCCCAACATAGCTGCCTCACGCCGCCGCGGATAACAACCTAGCCACCCCAAGAAGGCCTCCACGCGAACCGGGGAGGGGGCGCGCCCACGCCACTCACTGCCCTTTTGGGGCGGGACCGGCCATGCCAGTGGCGCCCTTCTTGACGCACTTGACAGCGGAATGGGGACCCCCGCACAAGGAGCAGGTGTGCTGGAATTTGCAATCGGGAAAAGGGCAGGTGGAGCGGTTGAAACGCCAACACACGTCACCGCTCCCGGCCGAGCCTGCCTTTGAGGGCCCACCGGCCGCCCCCCCTCGAAAGGGCCATGCCGCCCCTCCCACCGCCCCGACACCACTCTTCCCACCGCCCACAGCACCGGCGCCGGACCTCACCGACATCTGAGTGAGCCACAGGTTAATGTCCTGCGTGCCCCACGACAGCGAGCGACTCTCCTCCATCCTGTCCCTGAACTTTTCGTCGTAGTTCAGCCAAGATCAACAATCGTGTGTCTGAGACGCTTCCAGGATGGAATCGGCGTACGCTAGCAACATGCCGTACTGCGCCGGATCGTGCCGGCCCCACACACTGGCCAACCGCAAAAAGGAACGCGTCCAGTTAACCACATTACGCGCCACCTTCCTGACCCGACCGGCCTTCTCATCATCCTTCCTCTTCTTCCGACTCTCGCCAGAGCGCTTCCTCCCCTCCAACAAACGGAAAATATCAATGTAGCGCCTCTTCCGAATTTTACGCCGGAGCTTCCGCGGCACCCCCACCCACAATTCCGGCAAGGAAACCACCGCAGAGGCCCCCCCACCCGCACTGCTGCCCCCCCCACAATCCGGAATCTGCCGAACCACCCCCTTTCCCGACCCCCGGGACGAACCACTCGAGGAGGACGAAGACGAGGACGAGTCCGAGCTGCGACGCCGCCGACACGACCGCCGGTGCTTCTTACGCGAAGTGCCCCCCACCCTCCCCCTTTGCGACTCACACCCTTCCCCCATCAACTCACCCGGGGCAGCAGCCAGCTCGCCAGCCACCGCACAGTCCTCGCCATCGGCGCGCGACATCCCTTGCACACTCTGGGGCTGACTCCGCTGCCGCACCTTGCAGCGCCTCCGCCCTAGCCGAAGGACTCATCCAGCTCTCTCTGCCAGCTGCGCCCACCGGCCACGATTGCTGCGCCACAAACTGCCCCTGCGGAGACAAAAAGGGGAAAACAGGGGGGGAAACCGACACCGGCCAGGCCGAAGACCAAGGGCCTCCCCACCCCGCCCTAGATGTACCCTGCCCCCCAGACATCCACTGCTCCCAAGGGGAAGAACCCCCCGGCGTGCCAAAGCCACCGGGACCCGGGAACCACCCTGCAGCCCTGCCACAGCCAGCCAACCATGGTGCCCCATCGGGCCGTAACCCTCCTCCCTGGCCCGGTGCCCCGAAATCCCCCCGTCCCCCCCACATCCCCCACAGCCCCCCAACCCCCCCACCACATCCCCCGCCCGTACGCGCCCCACCACCCCAGCTGCGCCCTGCAGCCCCTTCCCCACCCCTTGGGATCCACCGTGAGGGTGTAAACCCCTACCGCCTTTGCGGCCCCGCACCGCACCCCTCCGGCCCCCGTTGTCCCCCCCAACCCCCTCCCCCCCCCCATGCCCCCCCCCATAGCTCGGCCCCGACAACCCCCTACCCCTCCCCGCTCCCCTCCGAGACCTAGACCCCCGCCCCCTCACCACAGCCCTAGCAGGGGCCAAACCCCCAGCTTTTGCCTTACCCCGTGAAGACGGCATCCCCTCGGGCAGCAAGCACAGAGCAGTGCCAAGGTAAGGAAGATAGCCAGCTAGGCCCCGCACGAGCTGCCAACGAACCCACACAACCCCCAAAGGACAGCCACGTACCCTGAACGGCGCCGGCAAAATGCTTCCCCCACAACTCACGCCTTTTAGCAGTCCGCCTCCTAAAAACCACGCTTGTCGGCTCCGGACCCTGCTCGCTTGGACCCACCACCGTTAAAACCGTCAGGCTTCTTGTCCGACGCCGGCACCCGAACGCAGCCTCCGCCGACTGGCCACGCGGAGGCTGCTCTCCACCTAATCCCCCCCTCGCTCCCCAGCACCCAAGGCGATGATTGGCTCCCATGCGGCCGCGACCCACGGGAGCCAATCAATTTAAACAACGTGCGAGCGTGCCCACCGCCAGGGCCACGCGCGCGCACCCCAGACAGGCCGCGCACAGGGTCCCCGCACTGGGCCGTGCGCCCGGTTAATGTCAGCCGCCGGGACCCTGCCTGCGGCCTCGGGATTTTGTGCGAGTTGCAAGGGGAGTAGAGAGGATTTGCAGGGTCAGGTTGGCCAAGTAGACTGTGGTTGGAGGAGAGAAGGTGGGGTGTTTAGTTATATGAAGGATTTCTGTTTTAATGGGGTTAATGTGCATATTGTGGTGGTTGAGCATCAAGGCATTGGCTGATTATAAAGTAGTTGGGGTTTATGGTGGAAAATGATGTGTACATTAAGGTGTCATCGCCATAAAGATGGTAGAGGATCTTGTACCTCTGGATTATTTTACAGAGGGGTTGGATGAAAATATTAAACAGCAACGAAGATAGTATGGAGCCCTGTGGTAGGCCTTGAAGAAGTCTAAATGGGTTAGAAGCTTCCAATCCTATTCTGACCTGCTGGGAACTGTTAGCTAGGCAGGACTGAACCCACTGTAATGTTTTATCTCTAAGGCAAAATTGTGTGGAGACGTGAAATAAGGTGGCCATGGATGACCGAGTCAAAGGCTGCCAAAATGTCTAGAAAAATAAGGATGAAGCCTTGTGTATTTTTTTCTGTGCCTTTGATTAATGATTCAAGGAGGGAGGTCAGTAAAGTTTCAGTGCTATGAAAAGGCTTAAAGCCATGCTGGTGTTTGTTGAGGGGAGCGTAGGAGTTCACGAAGTCCTGTGTCTGAAGCTGAATTGCTTTTTCAATGATTATGGCAAGGAAAGGGATGCCTGAGATGGGTCTGTAGGAGGATGGCGCTGCTGGGTCAGCTGTTTGATACTTTAGTAAAGGATGCTGGTTTGGGGGCCATTGGCATTAGCCTAGAGACAGTGAAGATTGGACAATGTGCAGAATAGTTGGGGTGAGCTCTTGTTTGGTCATCTTGATCCATGAGAATGGGCAAGAGTCAAGAGAGGATGTAGTGCTGTTAAGATTTGATACAATGCTTTCCATCTGTTTAGTGGATAGAGGGCTAAAAGTAGACCAGGTGTTCATGTTTGGGATGTTGGCAGAGTTTACGGGGTCGCTGGGGGGGGGGGGGCAGGGATGGTACTGTGGAATGAGATTTGTTTTGTTTGTAACAATTGTTATTTGTAAATAGCACATGCTAAAAATGAAGCTATGAAATGGAAAAAACCCTAAAACAAACATGAAAAAAAAATTGGGAAACCCAAGAAAATGAAATGGTACAACCCCCCCTCCCCCCCGCCCTCCTTGGCATATCAATAGCCACAATGAATTTTAATATCATGACTAGGAAAGCATTATTCTGAAATCATTACATCATTTATTTATTTAACTGTATTCATATATGGCTGATCTATGAGTCTAAGCAGTTTACAGATAACAACTTGGCCATGTTGACTTACATGGAACATACATAACTTAATGGGGTACATAGAACTAGCTTATATTTAACAGTGATAACTTAGTAGAAACATTGAACTATATACATTGGAAAGTAGCTGGCATGTAATAAATAAAGATAACAAGCTCACACCCATTAGGTGTATTTATGTGGGAGTGGAGGTGGGGAGGGGTTCGATGGGGGAGAGTGTAGGGAAGGTTGGGGGGGTGATGGGATGGTTGTGCTGGTGGTACAGTGGTTATGTATTCTGGTTGGTGAAATGTTCAAGGAACAAGTTAGTTTTTAATTTTTTCTTGAAATCTGTGTGGTCGTTCGCAGTGCGGAGATGGTCTGGTAGTGCATTCCATAATGTCAGAGCAAAGAGTGAGAAGGCTCTTTTGGATGTCATGGAATTGGTTTTCATGTTTAAAAATGGTATGTGGAGTGTGTTGGTAGAGTTGTTCTTCAGGATCTGTTATTAGGGGTTTTCTGTATTAATGCTGTAGGTAGATGGTAAAGAGTCCATGGAATAGCTTGAAGATTGTATGGATGGCCTTGTGTTTGATTCTTTGATTGATGGGCAGCCAGTGCAGTTGTTTGAGTACTGGGGTTATATGTTCAGTCTTTTGGGCATTGCAGAGGATGCATGCAGCAGTATTCATGGCTAGTTGGAGTGGTTGAAGAGTAGATTTAGGCAGGCCTTGCAAAATGATGTTGCAGTAGTCGAAGTGAGAGAATATGAGTGCTTGAAGAACTGTGCAGAAATCTCTTGGTTCCAGGAGTGGTCTTAGGTTTTGCACATCTGGAGTTTGTGGTTGATGGTTCTGGCAATGTTGGTTATATGAGGAGAAAGTGTGAGGTGTTGTTCAAGGATGATCCCCAGGTAGTGTACTTGAGGTTTGACTTGGAGTTGGTTTCCGGCAATCATTATGTGATAAGTTGATGTGAAGTTGGTGTCCTTGGAGATATGATAGTTTCAGTTTTCTTGAAATTTATATTCAAGTTGTGTTTAGTGAGCCATGTTGTAATATAGGTGAAGCCTTTCTTTACACAGGTGATGATTGGGTTGATGGTGTTGATAGGTGCGTAAAACATGATACATTTGCATATATGTGGTAGAGTAAGTTGTGTGTTTGAGTATGGTGCATATTGGTTAGAGGAAGAGGTTGAATAACAGTGAGGATAGGGCCAATTCTTGGAGATCTCCCTGCTGTTGTAAGTAAGCTTTGAGGCTTCATTGCCCAATTTTACTTGGAGGTGGCGCTCTGTGAGGTATGAGATAAACCATTTGAGCATGGTGCCTTGCAGGCCGATTGCTTTTAAGCGCTGGATGATCAGATTGTGTGGGATGGAGTGAAAGGCAAATTTGATGTCCAGAAATATGAGGATGAATCCTTTGTTTATTTTGTTGATGCCTTTTGCGAGGGCGGTGAGTAAGGATGCTACTCCATGTTGAGGCCTAAAGCCATATTGCTGGAGGTCCAGTGGGTGGTTTGTGTCTGTGTATTCTTGCAGTTGTGAGAGTACTATTTTCTCTATTACTTTTGTCAGGAATGACAGGCTGGCGATTGGTCGGTGGGAGGGTCGGTCGGTGTGGGGTCAGATGAGGCTTTTAGTGTTGGATGAATGAAGGCTAGTTTTAGGTCCATGGGCATGTGGGGTCGGATGAGGCTTTTAGTGTTGGATGAATGAAGGCATGTATGCTTATTGCAATGATAATTGTGTGATCTTACGTATTATAGGTAGTTGTTCTGTTCGTGCAGCCTTGATCCAGCTGCCTGGACATGGATCAAGTGGGATGCTGTAGTATTGGTTTATAAAAAGTCAATAAGAATCACATTGAAAATAAATTTGGCACCCAGTGAAAAAAACTTGCCACTGATATCAATGTGTTATGGACGTGTCCCTTTCTGAGAAACCTAAAAGCTTCCACCTAAAAGACAGCAGTACAGGGTCTAACTATCTTAGTATGTCACCCACCTATATCAGAAATCATAGCTAAGAGAGGGGAGATTGTGCTCCAACACTTTGCAAAGATAACAGAATGAAAAATCCCAGAGTCACAAAACAAACTCGAGATCATAGTGGCAAAGAGCTACTGGTTTTAAGGGTTCTAATAAGGGGCCAAGATTTAATAATATATCAGCCACCAAGAACTCTCTTGGTTGAAACATGCATCAGCAGTAAAAACTCATGACCAACTTTGTAGGGCATCTGCTGCACACAGGGGAAATCCCCTGCTTATGCCTGGGATAAGTAGCATGGAATCTGTCTACCTTCTGGGAAGCTAACAGGTATTTGTGACCTGGATTGGCCACTGTTGGAAATAAGATACAGGGCTGGATGGACCTTTGGTCTGATCCAATATGGCATATCTTATGTTCTTATGTACACCCTAGATACATTCTGTAGTCACCCCCCAACCTTCTCTGGTTGCTGTCAGTCTGTGGGGTCTGCAGTCTCTTTGCTGCAGCTGCTAAACTATGACATTCCAGCGGGGGGCAGACTTGGCTGACAAGTTAGTGTCCATGAAGTGATAATCACTTTTTTACTTAGGAAAGCATTTAACAAAAACTATATCCAGTCTTCTAAGGCTCATCTTTACATTTCACAATTAATTGCATCATGCACAAGTGTCCTTTAAGAAAATTTGTTTGAAGGGACTATCATATAAAAGAGCAAAATATATCTGTCATAAATGCTTGCACTTACAATCATTGGTCCTAACATTCATTTTTTTGTACAGTTTTTCAAACAGAACTAAAACAAATACTTATCCAAACAAAACTGACACTTATTCCAACTTAGTCCAAGTTTTGAGCCACTTCTGTACCAGGAAATAGGTGATTTCTCCATATTCTCAATACATTTGCCGCCAGTAACTATCAGAAGATCTAGTGCACAAACCTTTTTATGAACTGTAAAACTGAAACCATCTTCTGCCTATACCTGCTCATTTTGTTTGGATCTGATGAGGGAAGAGATTTTTTTTTCCCCTAAAAGCTACTCAAGAAATCTATTAATGGGGGGTGAGTGCTATAATACATCCGTCCAGAGAAGGAGTTGGGAGAAGGACTGGGAGGCATTTTGAAATCCTCTCTGGGTTGAGGCTAGCTGCGTGCATAGAGAGAAATGCTGTGAGTCGTCTTCCTGCGTCCTGGAACATGTGGCCCCATTGCCTTCCAGACGTCATCTGAAAGCCTGAACCTGCGGATAAGAGCAGCACTAGCTGCAGCATGTAACTGTGCTGGTGCTCAGCTGAAGGGCGGCGCCACTGAGAGCTGCTGAGGAGGTGTGCTGCCTCTTTCTGCAATGGGAAAGAGGATGGTTAAGCTGAGCTTGCCAGCTCTTGCGCAGAGCCTATGCCCATCCTCTGCAGAGTCTTTAAACCCAGCGACACTCACCGAGAAGGAATAGGGTAAATGCATCCTCCACTGAACTCGGGATTTCCCCATGCTCTGATGCGTGCAGCCTTCCACCCAGGATTCAGTTTGGGATGGATTACCTGTCTGGGGTGCAATGGCAAGTTTTCAGGGATAGTCTAGTGAGTCTGACTGCTAACCCCGGAGTGATTCCATTACCCATGATGGTCTCCTTTCCATTTGGGCTGGGTGTTACCCAAGGGACAGAGGCTTTTGTACTCAGCCCTGCAGTTTTTCTAAGGCAACAATAACCAAAAACTGGAAGAGCAGGAGAAGGGGGTGGGGCAAGCAGAGTCTTATTTGGTCAGCTTAGAGACTCAGGCCAAAGTCTCCAGTGTCTTCCTCGCCTGCTGGTGGAGCTAACATCAAAGGGTCTGTTTACTAAATCACATTAGGCCTTTGCAGCTAATGTGGCAAAAAAGTGTAAATAGTGCGGCATTAGCTGCAAAAGCCGTGTGGTAACTGTTGGAGGTGTGCACAGCACTTCCCCAGCAGATACCGCAGCGGAAATGCAGAGAGCATGGTCCGACAGCAGCCTGGAGGCAGCTAATGCCACCCATTGAGGTAGTATTAGTAGCTCCCGTGCTGTCCACAAATTCGACACTTACCGTGTGCCATTGAGGCCTGTGGTAACCATGTGTTGCAGACATATTATCTGCTTTATTGCATGTCTTATCTTCTGTATTAACAAGAAATGCTGCTTAGTAAACATGTCCCAAAGGATAGCCAGATGGTACTGTAAATCCCTTTGAGCTGGGGCCCTCCCCGCCAAAGAAATGGAATTGTGACTAAGTGGTTCAAGTATTGTTTGGGCTTTCCTTAGATGGAATACTCTGGAAGGATTTCACAGAGGTGAAATATTATTTATTTAAAAAATGATGGTCAGTAGAGAAAATTTCTTAATTTAAAATAGTAGCAAACTTCTGTGCTGGACATGTGGAGCTTCTACGTGAGATGGGAGGGGAGGGAAATGAGCACTACAAGAACCACTGAGCTGACCAGCGAGTGTGTTTTTTAGTGGGGGAGGGTTCTGAGAGGGGGTAGAAGTAGAAATGGGAGATAGGAAGAGGAGCTGTTGCCTGTTGAGCAAAAGAGCCGTCAGCAAGAACTTTACACAGCTAGAGAACACACCTGTGTTTCTCGGTCTTTCTCTGGTGGGCCTAATGTCACCCAACAGGGAAAGAGAAGGGTGCCTTCTGCAAAATAACAGTGGAGGAGGAGCGGAGGGCAAGGACCACAGCCCACACAGGGATGATTCACAAAAAACCTTTATTGATGACCCAACTAAAATGTTTCAGCCAGAAGCCTTCCTCAGGGGGTCTAAAATTTGGACATAAACAATACATTAAAAAATAAAAGCATAAAAAATACATAAATATACATAAGAAATATAAATACATAAAAATATAAAATACATTACCAAAAAGAGACAAAAAGAGACAAATAGAGAGGTGGAACAGACCACTTCTTCTCAATCTATATAATTTTTTTTTTATATTATTTATTTATAGAATTTTCACAAAACAGCAGGAGAGTAATCCATAGATCAGATACAGTGTGTGCTAGTAATACTGTTAATACCATACAAATATAATAAACACAAATAGAAAGCATTACACTGTTATAATCCACATTTCAGGAGAGGAGGAGATAACATACCCACCCAATACAGAGAATTGGAAAAGTAATAAGAAGTAAAGTTTAAAGCAAAGAAAAACCCAGGAGGCCACGTACCCCTAGAAAACATTCATGGAGGATAAAGATATATTAAATCCACAGATCACTCATTAGAGGCCACAGCAGGAAGTCTAGCATTGATGAATTTACCTAAATCCGTAGGATCAGAAAAAATATACTTATTTCCCTCAATAAGCACTAGGCATCTACAAGGGAACCTTAAAAAGAATGTACCCCCTATAGCTAATACCCCTGCTTTATAAAACAAAAACTGCTTTCTCCTTCTTTGTGTTTCTTTTACTAAATCAGGAAACATTGATATCCTGAGACCCAAGAAAGTGTCACATCTTTTCTTAAAGAACATTTTCAGGAGCCAGTCTTTATCAGATACCAAAGCGCACTGCACAAGAAGAGTAGAAGAAGTAGGAGTAGAAACTTCACGCCCCGATCCCTCCAGGAGGCCAGTCATATCCAGGACGTCAAAATTCACAGTAGACACAACCACAGGCGTCTCAGCTTTTTTTCGAGAGGGCAGATAGTATACCTTACTTAAAGGAGGTATTAAATCCGAAGGGACTTTCAGAATTTCCATGATATACCGCTTGAACATATCCAAAGCCGACACCTCAGGGAGACGAGGGAAATTCAAAACCCACAGGTTAGACGCTCTGGAAGCGTTCTCCAACACTTCCAACTTATATTTAAGAACTTCATTCTCCTTCACCAAGGCGGAGGACACATCCGAAAACGTAGCAAGCTGAGTACCTAGAGACACATTGTCCTTTTTAATCTGTTCGCAAGTAGACACAACCGACTGAATAGTATCCACATTTCCTTGGATGTTAACAGCATTCTCCCGGATTTGGGAGGACATTGCAGCAGTCTGAGAATTAATAGAGACTGAAAGAGTAGCTATGGCTTCCCACAGAGTCTCCAATGTAAATACCTTAGGGCGAGTGAGAGAAGGCAATTGCCTCAAAGGCAGACTTCCAGACGGAGTACTCAGGTCCGAGCTGCCCACCGAAATCTCAGCGAGACTATCGGGGGACAAGGAAACCAAACTTCCAGCGTGAGCCCTCACAGCAGCCGATGCCCCCACCTCAGGAGGAGTCGACGTCACACCCGCTGGAGCAGGCTCCAAGGCAGCGGGACACGGTGGAGGAATCCTCACCGCAGGAGAGAGGGAGGTGTCCACATCCGACGGAGGCAGCCGATCCTCTGTAGTCGGCGCGACCAAGCCGGCTCTGATCTCCTGCACTTTCTCCGGGGGTATGTTGATAAAGCGGTCCATAGGACCCGAACTGGGTAGCTGAGGGCAGAGGGAGCAGCCCTCAGCTTTCCCTTCCTCTTAGGCATGAAAGACGGAGAGAAACGCTACCGTGGCCATCTTGGGTTAGCTCCTCCTCAATCTATATAATTTAAACAAATAAAATATAAACAATATAGCAGTACATAAAAAATATATAATGTACATAAAATACATAATATAACAAAGATAGTATAATATTAAAAGGAATCAGTAAAAGTGCATGCAAATGTAAAATACATTACCAGAAAGGAGACAATAGGGAGGTATGAAAAAGCCACTCTTCCCAATCTATAAAAGGTAGAAGCAATTTGCAAATAAATATGTTATCAATACATAACATAATAATAGAAAACAATCAAGAACAAAATACTAAAAAGAAGCAAACATGACCACAAAAAATGTGGATGAAAAGTGTATATACAAAGTATATAAAACAATGTAGAAAAGAAGAGCTGCACCATGCATACAATACATTATAACTGAAGTCATAAACAGTAAAAGTATAATTTATAGACAGACTGTGAGTGATAAAAACATATGTGATGGCTAAGAACTGGAGCAGTCTGTGCCAAAAATGCAAAGGAGGAAAACTACAGACGTCACAACGAATTATAAAAACATATTAAGATTAGCTGTGTGCAAAACGATTGAACAGAAGGAGGGGGGGAAGGGAAGAAGGAGGGGGGTGTGGGGGTGGTAGGGGGAAGCGGAAAGGAGGGGGAAGGAAAGGAAAAAATAGCTTAAATAAGGACTACTTGAATTATTAGCTTAAAATAGGGGGAGACTACTTGAGATGTAAATAGAAATAAAAGCATATAGATGGTGACCCTGGAAAACAGGATCAAAACCCGATAATGATGCCAAATCCACCATCGTAAACCGTAAACATAGATTATAAGCGAAAAGCGCACAAACATAAAACCAAGAGATGTAAAAATAGCATGTAAACCAACAAGTAGGAAAAAGCAATATGTACCATAAACAAATAACATAATTGCTCCAGTCTCAAATCGCAAAGAAATCGATACAAAACAGACTACAGGAAGTGAGGACACATAAAAGCAGATGGTTTGCAACAAAAGCCTGCACACCATCTGCTGCTTTTGGCATCATTATCGGGTTTTGATCCTGTTTTCCAGGGTCACCATCTATATGCTTTTATGCTATAATTCAAGTAGCCCTTGTTTAAGCTATTTTTTCCTTTCCCTCCCCCTCCTTTCTGCTTCCCCCTACCACCCCCACACCCCCCTCCTTCTTCCCTTCCCCCTCCCCCTTCCCTTCCCCCTCCCCCTTCCCCCCTCCTTCTGTTCAATCGTTTTGCACACAACCAATCTTAATATGTTTTTAT
Organism: Ichthyophis bannanicus; assembly: GCA_033557465.1. NCBI lineage: Eukaryota > Metazoa > Chordata > Amphibia > Gymnophiona > Ichthyophiidae > Ichthyophis > Ichthyophis bannanicus. The sequence goes on from CM066033.1 coordinate 869,503,908, forward strand.
AATTCGTTGTGACGTCTGTAGTTTTTCTCCTTTGCATTTTTGGCACAGACTGCTCCAGTTCTTAGCCATCACATATGTTTTTATCACTCACAGTCTGTCTATAAATTATACTTTTACTGTTTATGACTTCAGTTATAATGCATTGTATGCATGGTGCAGCTCTTCGTTTCTACATTGTTTTATATACTTTGTAAATGCACTTTTCATCCACATTTTTTGTGGTCATGTTTGCTTCTTTTTAGTATTTTGTTCTTGATTGTTTTCTATTATTATGTTATGTATTGATAACATATTTATTTGCAAATTGCCTCTACCTTTTATAGATTGGGAAGAGTGGCTTTTTCATACCTCCCTATTGTCTCCTTTCTGGTAATGTATTTTACATTTGTATGTACTTTTACTCATTCCTTTTAATGTTATACTATCTTTGTTTGTTATATTATGTATTTTATGGACATTATATATTTTTTATGTACTGCTATATTGTTTATATTTTATTTGTTTAAATTATATAGATTGAGAAGAAGTGGTCTGTTCCACCTCTCTATTTGTCTCTTTTTGGTAATGTATTTTATATTTTTATGTATTTATATTTCTTATGTATATTTATGTATTTTTTATGCTTTTATTTTTTAACGTATTGTTTATGTCCGAATTTTAGACCCCTGAGGAAGGTTTCTGGATGAAACGTTTTAGTTGGGTCATCAATAAAGGTTTTTTGTGAATCATCCCTGTGTGGGCTGTGGTCCTTGCCCTCCGGGCCTAATGTCACAACAATAGAGCTTGCTTTTGCGAATTCGGGCTGGAGAACATACCCATGTATATGCTAAGTGGAAGGAAGTTTTCAGTCTGGGGAATTTACCTAGAGAACTATTCCCTTGACAACTTTCTTAATACTGTCTCCATTCTCTCTGTATTCTTACAGAGGCACCCAAAAAAAGCTCAGACTGTCATTTTCTGTACTGTCTTCCATTTGTGAATCATTTTTGACATTTAAATCTTTCTCGTTCTATACCTCAGACATTCTCCGGCTTTTAGTCTCACTCTTGGGAATGATCCACCCTTGGCATTTCTGGTTTGTACTAAAACCAAAGGAGTTTGAAAATCTCTTCTCCAGTATTCCCCACTCACCTACAACCCGTCACCTACTCCCCGCATCACACTCATATTCATCTAGCCCCATCCCTAACCCCCACACAACTTAATCCTCAGCCCAAGAGCTCCCTCCCCACACATCCCCCAGACCAAATGCAAAACACACACATGCACTTTCCAGCACACACAGGAAATCATAAGATGTGCTCTTTTAACTTGTTATGCAATTCTGAACTTGTTGACATTTGTAGATTCAGTTTGTTTTTTTCCAGACTTGGCAGTTTTGTCCTGCATTTCTAGGCCTTCAGCTTAACTGAAACCAGGATTAGGATCCTGGCACCATATGCAATTACCCTTGGATTTCTTTCCTGTTTTATATTCCCTTCCTCCAAAATACTTAATCTGCTAATTGAACTGATGGCTCTGGACTGGGGCCATGTATCAGGTTCTTTGCAGAACCTGCAATCAAGGATTTAAATCTAGACACTCGGGGCCATGTTTACTAAATAGTAGCGTACACTACTGCAACTATGCCCATCAGAATAACATTGGTGCTGCAGTAGATAGTACATGTTGACATTCAGTAGACATGGCCCTAGGTGTTGCTCTTGAGAACATAATAAATGCCATCCTATGGCAGACAAATGGGGTCATTCAAAGCCATGAATAGCAGGGATGGATGTGCCATTGGAACATCCATCCCTACTATTCATCCCCTCTGCTGACCCCGACTAACTTTCCCATATGATGTATGGGGAGGTTAGACAGGGGCGGGAAAGGGGTGATGCGGAGGTGGAGTTAGGGTTGGAAGAGGGCAGTCTGCGGCCCCGGATGTACAGGGCTGATTCCAATGTCGGCCCTGTATGTCTGGGGCTGGCAGACCGAATGGGAAACTTATTCCACCTCTGAGGTGGAATAAGTTCCCCTAGTTGGCGAGGAATGGCAGGCTCCGGTGGTGAAGGAAATAGGAGGAGGAGGAGGGGATTCCCCACAGCCCGACCCTGGCCTTGGGAAGCCAGATCGGGGGTTGGGCTGCGGGGAATGAACAATCTGTTCAGCGGCCGGGGGTTGCGGATCCTGAATGGAGCCATGGTGCCATGACATCCGGACACCATGGCGCTGCGGCTCCATTCAGGAGCCTTGACTGAGTTAGCCGGGCTAGGCCTGTATGTGCAGGCTGACGGGGCCAGGGTCCTGGCTTGCACGTACAGTCCTGGATGCGATTCTGATCCCACAGGTGCTCCTTGTGGTCTTGGGTAAGCCACTTAACCCTCCATAGCCCATGTTCCCTGTAAAATAGTTATCTCCAAGTTATAATGCCCTGTTCAATGTAAACTGCACTGATGCAGAATAGCACAGTATATAAGAGAATGTAAATAAACAAATAAATAAATAAATAAAAATCATATACTATGATACTATGTTACATCTTGGTAACTTCCCCCTCAATCTCATCAAAGTTGGACACATTTTATAAGCAGAGTCTGATGTGCAAAGGCAAGACCACATTGATCAGAAAGCTTCATTTATGATATTGTATAGCAGATCAGTGAAAATACCATCAAAACTTTGTACATTGTATAATGTTGAGAAGATCTTCTCATGCAAACATTTTGGCAAGTCAGTTAAGGCAACCATCCAAAATCATCATTTGTCAGTATTTCTACCCCCAAGTGTTTAATTGCTCTGGGTTTTTCCAAATATTAATATTAACCATTGAGGGAACAAAGATTACACAATTTTTTTTTCACATGCTTTGTTTACATAACAGAGCAGTGTTTTGTGTGATCATATACTGGTTCTGGGAGATTTCCTTCCACCTCTGCTTTGGGTCACCTTGAAAAGCAAAAACACAAATATAAAGTTCATTGTTTTTCTCTGCTGTCTTTGAGAGTTGGTTAGAAAAAGCAAATGGTGGCACACTTAAGATTTAGTTACCAGTGGGTCAATATTTAAATTCTGCATTCAGCATTTTTTTAAAATTTTATATTTAATTAAATTTTACAATAAACCAAGAACCTTGGATAAAGAATATCACAATCCATCATGCACATGCAAAAAATAAGCACAAAAGAACATAAAGCAACCAATAACATGACAGTATGCTAGCAGTCCACAATAGAACAATAAAGAAAAGGGAGGATTCTAGAACAGTGTACACTGTAGGAGAACGGTTACAAAGAAAAATATTAAAATGAAATGTAGGATGCAAAGTGAATACAACTTATAAAGCCCACAATACTACCATAAGGTGAATTCACAATTGCTTAGCATCTAGCGCTTATATTTTTTTTTTAAATGCCAACCGCAGCATTTAAAATAAAACAGGATGCTCCGAGCTGGTTTCTGGACATCCACTAACACATCCAGTTTCTCCGCTGATTGCAGGTGCTATGTGGATCGTGGCGATATACTGGTACTGCCTAGAGAGCAAATCACAAGTTAGGGCTGCTTTTTTTTGTGGCAGAACTTGATGCATTTTCTTATCCAGATAGCAGACTATATATCACTGCTAACCACCCTTGCTCTGCGCATGGACCTCCCCGTCCTATCTGAATAGTGCTGTGGTGCTCAGAGGGAAATGTTAGCGACACTGTCTGCATAGTGCCGGTGACTATCACAGTCCGCTGGGCTCATGCAGTTAGCTGCTGTGGCTAACCACATCGGCCCTGCTGAATTCAGCTCCCAGTCTCCTAAGATCTAGGCATGAAAGAGGTCCTAAAGCTTTTTTTTTGCATATTAAGTATATTTAATTGTTTTGAATTTGCCTTTAGAATGTGCATTCAAAACCAAGTTTTGACATGAATAACAAAGAAAAGCAACTTTTAAACTAGATAATAGGGAAAAGCCAACTAGATAATAGGGAAAATCCCAAGTGCACATGGTTTGCAAGGATGTAGTCTTGAAGGATACTAGCAAAAGAGAGAAATTAGGGCATTCCTAGAGAGAGGTTCCAGTAAAAATCAAAGTAACCCAGATGCCCTTAAGTACAGAGCTGAAAGATTCCAAATTACCCCTATCAACTGATAACCATAGTAATACAAATACAATACAACCTCTAAAATGCCTGTATACAAATGCTAGAAGTCTAAAAAATAAAATGGGAGAGCTACAATATATAGCACTAAATGAAAGGTTAGATATGATTGGCATTTCAGAGACTTGGCGGAAGTAGGATAACCAATAAGACACTGTGATACCTAGGTACAAACTATATCTCAATGATAGGGTAGGTCTAATTGGAGGGGTTGCACTCTGTTAGAGAGGGCATTGAGTCACACATGAATAAAGTATTGCAGGAAACAAAATACACTGTAGAATCTCTATGGATAGAAAGTCCATGTAAAAAGGAGAAGGTGATAGTAGTGGGGGTGTACTACTGACTTCCTGGCCAGAATGAATGGTAAGAGAAATCAAGGAAACTACCAAAAGTTACAACACAATAATAATGGGTGACTTCAGTTACCCTGGTATCGACTGGGTCAGTGTCACTGCAGGACATGCTAGGGAGATAAAGTTTCTAGATGAAATAAATGACTGCTTCTTGGAGCAGCTGGTTCAGGAACCAACAAGAGGGGAAGCTATTCTGGACCTAAGCCCTTAATAGAACATAGGATCTGGTACAAGAGATAAGGGTGTTGTGCAATAGTGATCATAACATGATCACATTTGATTTAATAAATGGAATGAGTACGGCAAGGAAATCCTCACTATTAACTTTCAAAAGGGAGACTATGATAAAATGAAAGAAACAACTAAGAGGAGAAACTGCAAAGGTTAAAAATTTATATCAAGCATGGATATTGTTTAAAAATCTTGGAAGCCCAGACCAGATGTATTCCATGCATTAAGAAAAGTGGAACAAAAGCCAAAAAATGGCCAGCATAGTTTAAAGATGAGGCCAGAAAAAAGCATCCTTCAGGAAATGGAAAAAAACCCAAATGTCAAAAATGGGAAACAACATGAGCGCTGGCAAGTTGGATGCAAGGCACTGATAAGGCAGGCAAAGAGAGAATTTGAAAAAAAAAACTTGCTATGGAAGCAAAAATGCATAATAAAAACTTTTTCAAGTACATTTGTTGCATAAAATCTGTGAGAGAGTCAATTGCACTATTAAATGATAAAAGGGTGAAAGGGGTGCTAAAGGAGGAGAAGGCCATAGCGAAGAGATTGAATTAATTATTTGCTTCAGTCTTCACTGAACAAGATGTAGGGAAGTTACCCATACCTGATATGGTATTTAAAGGTGATATATTGGAAGAATTGAAAGAAATATTGATAAACTGGAAAGATGTATTAAAAGTATTTGATAAACTGAAAAGTATTAAATCACCTGGACTGGATGGTGTACATCCAAGGGTGTGGAAAGAACTGAGATTGCAGACTTACTATTAGTAATCTGTGAACTATTATTAAAATCATCTGTAGTACCTGAGGATTGGAGAATGGTCACTATAATGCCAATTTTTAAAAAAGATTCCAGGGGGGATCTGGGAAACTACAGATCAGTGAGCCTGACATTGGTATGGGGCAAAATGGTAGAAACCATTATAAAGTATAAAATTACTGAACATGTAGATAGTCTATGGTTTAATGGGAGAAAGCCAACATGGATTTAGCCAAGGAAAGTGTTGTCTTACTAATCTATTTTTTTGAAGGTGTGAATAAACAGGTAGGCTATGGTGAGCTCGTTGATATAGTGTATCTGAATTTTCAGAAAGCCTTTGACAAGGTCCCTCATGAGAGACTCTTGGCCAAATTAAAAAGTCATGGGATTGGAGGCAGTGTAGTATTGTGGATCAGGAATTGGTTAAAAGATAGAAAACAGTGAGTAGGGCTAAAGGGCCAATTTTCTCAATGGAGAAAGGTGAATAATGGAGTACCCCATGGATCTGTGCTATGTCCACTGCTTTTTTATCGTATTCATAAATGACCTGGAAATGGGAATAATGAGTGAGGTGATCAAATTTGCAGATGACACAAAATAATTAAAAGTTGTTAAAATCCAAGAGGATTGTGAAAAATTGCAAGAGGATCTTGATAAATTGGAAGACTGGGCAGTCAAATGGCAGATGAAATTTAATATGGACAAGGGCAAAGTTATGCACCTAGGAAAGAACATGATGCAAGGCTCGACATTAGAAACCACCATCCAGGAAAAAGATTTAAATGTCATCTTGGATAATATGTTGAAACCCTCCACCCAGAATGCAGCAGCAGCAGCCAAGAGTGTCAGGAATTATAAATAAAGAAATGAAGAATAAAACCAAAGATATTATAATGCCCCTGTATCATTCCATGGTGCAACCGCACCTTGAATATTGTGTGCAATTCTGGTCACCATATCTTAAAAAGGATATAGCAGAATTAGAAAAGGTACAGAGAAAAGTCAAAAAATTGGTAAAGGGGATGAAAGTATACCCTATGAGGAAAGGTTTAAAAGGTTAGGGCTTTTCTACTTGGAAAAGAAATGGCTGAGGGAAGATATGTTAGAGATCTATAAATTAATGAATGGATTGGAACATGTAAACGTAAATCCGTTGTTTACGCCATCAAAAAGTAGAAAGACTAGGGGACATGCAATGAAGCTACAATGTAACCCATTTAAGACTATTAAGAAAAAATATTTTTCACTCAGTGCATAATCAAATTCTGGAATTCATTACTGGAGGTTGTAGTAAAAGTGTAGCCGGGTTTAAAAAAGGTTTGGACAAGTTCCTGTAGGAAAGGTCCACAAACCATTACTAAAGAGGACCTAGAAATGCACTGCTTGCCCTGGGACAAGCATTGTGGAACCTGTGTGCCTTTTGGAAAGGTAATTGTGACTTGGATTGGCCACCTATGGAAACAGGATACTGGGCTTGATGGAACTTAGTCTGACCCAGTATAGTATTTCTTATGTTCTTAAGTAAATATTAAAAGCCCCCAAAAGGAAATACAATTTTTACAAAAGAAAATAAAACAACCATTAAAGGAGGGTAGGCAGGAACCCACCTACAGGGAGATGGATTAAGGAAATAACAAAAAGGCAACAGAATAGTTGCAATACCTCACATTTAATATAGGCCAGAACTTTGAAGTTAATCACTGGGAGTCTTGGACAGCCTTCCACTTTTACCATTTGGAAAAAAAAACTGATTGGGAAGGCTTATAGAAGATATGGTCCTATGTTCCATTCTAATAATACATTACACTGTAAATTTCAACAAAAATCTTGCTCCAAGTGAAGAGGTCCCCTGTTGCCTGGCTAGGAGCTGCTTCCTCCTCTCTTGGTCCTCCCTGCAGATATCAGGAAACATCTGAATCCTAAGCAAAACATTCTGACAATGAAAACAGTCACACTATAGATTCTGTATCTTTTCTAATTCTGCTATTTCAAGCCATGGTATTTTCAATAACATCATATGGATGTGAAAGCTGGACAGTGAAAAAGACAGACAGGAAGAAAATTGATGCCTTTGAATTATGGTGCTGGCGGCGAATACTGTGTATACCATGGACTGCCCGAAGAACAAACCAGTCGGTACTAGAGGAGATCAAACCTAAGCTTTCTTTAGAAGCTCAGATGACAAGACTTCGACTTTCATACTTCGGACACATCATGCGAAGAGAGAGATCATTAGAGAAAGACATCATGCTTGGCAAGATAGAAGGTCAACGCAAAAGAGGAAGGCCAGCAATGAGATGGATCGCTACAATAACAGCAGCTATGGGTACCAGTCTGTCATCAATGAGCCGCCTGACTGAAGACCGAACACAATTTAGGATAGCTATCCAGAGGGTCGCCATGAGTCGACTCCGACTCGACGGCACTTAACAACAACAACAACAACATCTTGTAGGGAAACTAAAGAAACTAACAATTGTCTCTTAAGCCCCTTCAAGTCCAAGTTATCAGGAGGACAAATGTATCATTGACCATTCTTGTTGAGTTTCCTTCTCCTTCTTTTTCCATGTTGGGAAGGAGGGAAAGCTGACTCTGGATATTTCAAAACTTCCTTCAGGAATTATTGAAATCATTCCTGAGGGGAGAATTTCATCACTTGAAGGAAATTCAAGTGTCTGAAATCCAAATGTCTGGAGTGATTGTCTAAATTTTCTATCTTTCTATGTAGCACTATTTTGTTTGGTGGGGTTTTTTTTGTTGTTTTTCCTCTACCTTGGACTTATTGGTAGGGTTTTACATTTTATGCACCTGGGAGATGACTTGGGCATCTAGAGCATGAATTTTCTAAGAATTATGAATTAAAGAGTCAACAAACTCAGGGCAAATCTGAAGAGGGGAAACCAGAGATGTCCAGACTGATTCCAATGTTATTTCAGCTGGTTTCACTAGGGGTTGTAGTTTCTGCATAGTGAACTGACTTAGTAGCACTTAAATCCACTTCTTAGTGCTAACTTCATCTCCCAGGTCAGACTCATGCTGTGCTACACACTCCCCTCTTGCTTCCAGCTTCTCCCTCTGGATGCAGTGTCTCATTTCTATGCAGTGTTGCTGAGGAAACTGTCACGGGAATACTTAGGGAAGTCCCTCCCAACAGCAGGGCTCACTGCAGCCATGCTGATTGTCTCCTCTCTAATCCTCTTGTGCACACACAGGGGAGTTCTGGCAGGGCTGGTGCAAAGGTTCTAGATGCCCTAAGCTATACTTCGCTCTCTACTGCAAGTGTCCCTGCAGCCTTCAAGAATACTGTAGTTACACTTCTCCTCAAGAAACCCTCACTTGATCCTACCTGTCCTAATTATTGACCCATCTCCCTCCTCCCCTTTGTTGCTAAACTACTTGAATGTGCGGTTCACCACCGCTGCCTTGACTTCCTCTCCTCTCATGCCCTCCTGGATCCTTTACAATCTGGCTTTCGTCCTTTACACTCTACTGAAATGGCTCTTGCCAAAGTCTCCCGTGACTTGTTCCTGGCAAAATCCAAGGGTCGTTACTCTGTTGTCATCCTTCTTGATCTCTCTGCTGCTTTTGCCACTGTTGACCACAGCCTTCTCCTCGATACCCTGTACTTCCTTGGTTTTAAGGACTTTGCACTATCCTGGTTCTCCTCTTATCTCTCCCATTGCTCTTTCAGTGTTTGTTCTGGTGGCTCCTCCTCTGCTGTTATCCTGCTCTTGGTTGGTGTACACCAAGGATTTGACATGGGTCCACTCCTTTTCTCTCTCTATACCCAGTCCCTTGGTGCGTTCATCTCTTCCTATGGCTTTCAGTACCATTTTTATGCTGATGACTCCCAGATCTACCTCTCTACACCTGAAATCTCTCCGACAATTCAGACCCGGATCTCTGCTTGCTTTTCTGACATTGCTGCTTGGATGTCTCACCGCCATTTGAAATTGAAAATGACCAAAACTGACCTTCTTATTTTTCCCCCTAAAACCTCCTCTCTTCTTCCTCCTTTCTCAGTCTCTGTGGATAACTCTCTACTCCTCCTTGTTTCCTCGACTCACAACCTTGGGGTTGTCTTTGATTCCTCTCTCTCCTTCTCCACACACATCCATCTGATAGCTAAGACCTGCCGTTTCTTTCTCTATAACATCAACAAAATCTGCCCATTCCTTTCTGAACACACGACCAAGACACTTATCCACTCCTTAATCACTTCCCATCTTGACTACTGTAACCTAATCCTTGCTGGTCTCCCTTTGAATCATGTCTCTCCCGTTCAATCTGTTCAACTCTGCTGCGCAGCTAATCTTTTGCCAGCCTCGTCATGCCCATATTACCCCTCTTCTCAAGTCACTTTGCTGGCTTCCTGTCCATTTCCACATCCATTTCAAACTTCTGCTGACCTATAAGTGCATTCACTTTGCAGCTCCTCACTACCTTTCCTCTCTTATCTCTCCCTACACCACCCCTCGGGAGCTCCGCTCTCCTGGCAAACTGCTTCTATCTGTGCCCTTCTCTTCTATTGCTAACTTCAGACTTCACTCCTTTCACCTTGCTGTATCTTATGCCTGGAACAAACTATCTGTGGCCTATATGCCAGGCTCCTTCTCTGACCCTTTTCAAATCCAGGCTGAAAACTCATCTCTTCGCTGCTGCTTTTGGATCTTGACTTACCTGATCATCTTGTTTCTTTACCATTCCCCCTAGATGTATCCCTGTCTACATCTTCTGTGTTGTCTGTCTTGACTAGATTGTTAGCTCTGATGAGCAGGGACTGTCTCTTACATGTCTGTGTAGCGCTGCGTATTTCTCAGTAATAGTAGTAGTTTGTGCCTCATTGCAATTAGCTTTTAGACCCCCTTCCCTCCTCCCCCCAAGATTTTGATTATTAAGCTCAGTTGTAATCATCTCTATACCATGCTTCCTGGAACAATCCTATAATAATGTATATTCAGACATCATACTTTTAAATATTAAACTTTATTTATTTATATATATGGAAAAAATGAGGGAGATTTCAAAAAGCCACTTACACATTCTTTCTTCAGGTAAAAGTACACCCTGATGACTGAGTTTGTGTGGCTGCCAGGACCCTTTGCTTTGTTTTGACTGTAGCTGCTCTTGGCTGTCCCCAGAATCTGCAGCCCTAGGCTAATTTGCCTAGTGGTTGGGCTGGCTCTGAGTTATTGGCTAATAGAGCTGAGTGGCATCAGTCTTCTGGCAGGAACCCACTCAATAGTCCCAAGCAAGATAAGGGATGGGTGAAGCCTACTATACATATTTACTGGGTCCTGATGATGGGTTGCATTGGTGAAGGTGGGGGGAGGGGTGGTCCCAAACACTAGGTTTCTGGGTTTCAGTTTTATTTGATATGCTACCTATGAGACTGATATCTAAGTGATATACAATAAGTTAACATAATTAGTAAATGCAATAAATAGAACTAATAATCATTCATAACATCAGGGCCGGATTTACCTTGAGTGAGGCCCTACGCCAACAAAAATTGTGGGCCCCCAGAAAAAATAAAAACGAGATCAACTTACCAAAACAGAAATGGCAATAGATGTATAGAATTGCCTGACATAAAGAGGCAACAGGGACAAAATCAGCATCGGAATTCAAGAAATACATTAAAAAAGACATATTCCAGTTAATAAATTCAAAATAAAAAGTATTTTTCTACCTTCTGTTTGGGCATTTTTTCAGTTGCAATTGCTCCAGTCACTTTCTTCTGGTTTCTTCGTGTCTTCTGCTAGCTATCCAGTTGTCCTTTCTTCTCTTTTAGATGTTTTCCATTCTCTCTCTATTTCTGCTTTAACATACTGATTGTTTCCCTTTTGCTCTTTCCCCCAATTCTTTCCTTATTCCTTTATCATCCATTTAAATTTCACCCTTCCATTTTCAAGCCCCTCTTACTCTCCCAATACCCAGCCCATCATAGACTTTTCTTCCACACAAAATATTTTCCCCTCTCCATTCTCATTCCCCATCCATTCTAGTCCTCCCCAAAATCAGTTCCCTTATAGTTCTAGACCCACCCAGCATCCACTCCCTTCTAGTCCCATTCTCCCATGCCCCACATCAGCCCATTTCCAGTCCTATTCTAGCTCTTCATCAGCCCATTTCCAGTGCTAGCCTTCACATCACAGGCCATTTCCAGTCCTAGCTCCCCCCCCCATCACAGCCTATTTCCAGTCCTAGCCCCCACCATCACATCCCATTTGCAGTCCGAGTCCCCCTGCACCATCACAGCCCATTTGCAGTCCTAGTTCTCCCCCCACCACCATAACAGCCCATTTGCAGTCCAAGTTACCCCCCCCCCCCATAGCCCTTTTCCGGTCCAGGTCCCCCCCCATCACAACCCATTTCCAGTCCAAGTCCCCCCCCCCCCATAGCCCTTTTCCGGTCCAGGTCCCCCTCCCCATCACAACCCATTTTTAGTCCATGTCCCCCCCCCATAGCCCTTTTACAGTTCAGGTCCCCCCCCTATCACAGCCCATTTCTTTCCAGTCCAAGTCCCCCCCCATAGCCCTTTTCTGTGCCAGGCCCCCCCCCTTCACAAACCATTTCCAGTCCAAGTCCCCCCCCATAGCACATTGACAGTTCAGGTCCCCCCCCCCCATCACAGCCCATTTCTTTCCAGTCCAAGTCCCCCCCCCATAGCCCTTTTCTGGTCCATGTCCCACCCCTTCACAACCAATTTCCAGTACAATTCCGGACCCCATAGCACTTTTTCTGTTTAGGTTCCACCCCCCCCATATCACAGCCCATTTCTTTCCAGTCCAAGTCCCCCCCTAGCCCTTTTCCGGTCCAGGTCCCCCCCCCAATCACAGCCCATGCAGTCCTTGGCCCCCCCGACCAGCACCGCGGCTGTCTGAGAGGCTTCAGAGGGAACCGGGTAAGCTCGCGAGAGGCCCCGGCTCCCTCTGTACAGCCGCCAGCATGAAGAGCCTTTTCCTTCACGCTGCCGCCAGCGTGAAGGAAAAGGCTCTTCACGCTGGTCGCTGTATAGAGGGAGCCGGGGTCTCGCGCGAGCTTACCCGGCTCCCTCTGAAGCCCTGCGGTGTGTGGGCCGGCCCCGGGTGGGCCCTTGCCAGCTGTGGGCCCTACGCCATGGCGTACATGGCGTATAGGTAAATCCGGCCCTGCATAACATACAATAAACCATGAGAAACACAGAAAAGGGGAACAGTGGGAGAGATAGGAGGATCCCAAAAGGTGGGTTGAGGTAGGATAGATATAAGGAAAAAAGATCAAGTTTACTCTCTGAATCATTCCAGATCCATCCAGTCCAGCTGGTCAGGAGCCCAACAATCCCAAAGAGGGATCATGACAAAAATGCAAGGGTGAAGTATTGAGTTTTGAAGACTTCCTTGAATATTTTATGGGATGATTCACGGCAGAGGTCAGAGAGAAGATTTTTCCACAGGCAGGGGCTATCACTCCAAATGTATTTTTGTATTTTAGTAAGGGAAGGAAGCACACAAAGGATCTGTTGTGTTGATCGTGGTGCACACATTTGGGCTTGAAGAAATTATAAATAAGAATCAATAGATACAAATGCATCCAGCGCTGACAGAATTCAGCACCAGCATTTTATTTCAACACTATCTTGGGTCCTGATTTTTATCTACAATGTTTAATTGTTCAATTTGTTGCTCTGCTTTAGTTGTTTTTAGTGGAAAATTGCTTCATACATTAAGGAGATTTGGTTCATAAATCCAATTTTAATCTTTACATCCATTTTTATGTCAGTGGCTAGGGTAGAAGCTTCTTTAGCTTTTCAATTCAATCAGACTCAAGGCTAGGATCTCGACACCCCAAGCCTGCATTTGTAACTACCCTGGGATTTTACCCTCATTTTATATTCTTTTTTCCAACAGACTTAGTCTGCTCATTGCAGCAATGGTTCTGAGCCTGGGGACATATATAAGGTTCTTTCCAGAATCCCACAATCATGGGACCTAGGTCAACACCTCTACCCATTAAATTGGAAGCTATCTGGTCCAATTTCAAATGCCTAAGACCCTTGAAGTAGGGCAATTTGCCACAGGATCAGAGAGTCTTCCCCACTCTCATTTCAAAATACTCCCCACCAATCTAACCTTCCAACACCAACATAATTAATCCATATCCACTCACTGATCCACCCTCCATTTATCTATCTGTAGAGTGGTAGATGAGTAGTTGGTGTGGTTGGAGGTGGAGCTGGATAGAGGGCTAGCTGAGTTGAGGGGTAGGTGAGAGAGTAGGTGGTGGTATAGGTAGTGACGGGGGTGGGGGTCTGTGGGTGGTGAGGATAGAAATCTGATTGATTACTTTGACTGGGTGACAGGGAGTTGAACCAAGGGAGAGCCCTAGATGTGGTGTATTTAGATTTCAGTAAAGCCTTTAACACTGTTCCGAACAGGCAACTTATAAATAAACTGAGCACCCTAGGGATGTACCTTAAGTTACTGATTGGGTTAAAAATTAGTTGAGTGGGAAGTGACAAAGGATAAAGGTAAATGGAGCTCACTCTGAGGAGGAGATTACCAGTGGTGTGCCAGAGGGATCTATCCTTGGTCCAATTCTTTTTAACATCTTTATTAGTGATATTGCAGAAGGACTGTTGGGTAAGGTTTGCCTCTTTGCGGATGATACCAAAATCTGCAATAGAGTAGACACTCAGGAAAGAGTAGAAAACATGAGGAGGGATCTAGCTAAGCTTGAAGAATGGTCTAGAATTTGGCAGCTGAAATTTAAAGCTAAAAAATGCAGGGTCATGCTTTTGGGCTGCAAAAATCCAAAGGAGCGGTACACTGTGGGGGATGAAGTACTTCTCTGTCCACAAAGAAGAGTGGGACCTTGGCGTAATTGTGTCTGACGATCTTAAAGTAGCTAAACAGGTAGAAAAGGCAACTGTGAAAGTCAGAAGCATTCTTATATATATAGGGAGAAAAAAGGAGGCGATAGTGCCTCTGTATAAGTCTCTGGTGCAACCTCATTTAGAGTATTGTGTACAAATCTGGGGACCGCACCTGCAAATCACCTGGGCCGGATGGTATACATCCAAGGGTGTTGAAAGAACTGAAATTTGAGATTGCAGACCTGCTATCAGTAATCTGTGAACTATCATTAAAATCATCTCTAATACCTGAGGATTGGAGGATCGCCAATGTAACACCAATTTTTAAAAAGGGTTCGAGGGGTGATCCGGGAAACTACAGACCGGTGAGCCTGACATCAGTACCGGGAAAAATGGTAGAAACCATCATAAAGAATAAAATTACTCAGCATATAGATAGTCATGACCTAATGGGAGACAGCCAACATGGCTTTAGACAAGGAAGATCTTGTCTTACTAATCTGTTATGTTTTTTTGAAGGAGTGAATAAACAGGTGGACAAAGGTGAGTCGGTTGATATTGTGTATCTGGACTTTCAGAAAGCCTTTGACAAGGTCCCTCATGAGAGACTTTTGGCAAAACTAAAGAGTCATGGGATAGGAGGCAGTGTACTACTGTGGATCAGGAACTGGTTAAAAGATAGAAAGCAGAGGGTAGGGCTAAATGGCCAATTTTCCCAATGGAGAAAGGTGAATAGTGGTGTACCCCAGGGATCTGTGCTGGGTCCGCTGCTTTTTGACATATTCATAAATGACCTGGAAAGTGGAATAACGAGTGAGGTTATCAAATTTGCTGATGACACAAAACTATTTAAAGTTGTTAAAACCCAGGAGGATTGTGGAAAATTGCAAGAGGATCTTGATAAATTGGAAGACTGGGCATCAAAATGGCAGATGAAATTTAATGTGGAGAAGTGCAAGGTTATGCACCTAGGGAAGAACAACCCAAACTATGGTTACACGATGCAAGGTTCCACATTAGGAACCACCACCCAAGAAAAAGATTTAGGCGTCCTTGTGGATACCATGTTAAAACCCTCGGCCCAGTGTGCAGCGGCGGCCAAGAGAGCAAATAGAATGCTAGGTATGATAAGGAAAGGAATGGAAAATAAAACAAAAGATATTATAATGCCTCTATATCGTTCCATGGTGAGACCGCACCTTGAATATTGTGTGCAATTCTGGTCGCCATATCTTAAAAAGGATATAGCGATTTTAGAAAAGGTTCAGAGAAGAGCCACCAAAATGGTAAAGGGGATGGAAGGCTACTCCTATGAAGAAAGGCTAAAAAGGTTGGGGCTCTTTAACCTGGAAAAGAGACGGCTGAGGGGAGATATGATAGAAGTCTATAAATTAATGAACGGAGTGGAACGGGTAAACGTAGATCGATTGTTTACCTTATCAGAATATAGAAAGACTAGGGGACATGCAATAAAGCTACAGGGTAAACTATTTAAGACTAATAAAAGAAAATATTTTTTCACTCAACGTGTAATCAAACTCTGGAATTTGTTACCGGAGGATGTAGTAAAGGCTGTTAGTGTAGCTGGGTTTAAAAAAGGTTTGGACAAGTTCCTGGAGGAAAGGTCCATAAACCATTATTAAGAAGGGACCCAGGATATCAATGCTTGAACCAATACAAGCATTGTGGAACCTGTGTCCCTTGGGGAAACTGCTAGGTACGTATGACCTAGATTGGCCACTGTTGGAAACAGAATACTGGGCTTGATGGACCTTGGTCTGACCCAGTATGGCATATCTTATGTTCTTAAAAGGATATAAGCAGGTAGGAGTCAGTACAGAGGGTGGCTACTGAAATGGTTAGTGGTCTTCATTATGTAGCGTATGAGGACAGACTTAAAGATCTTAATATGTATACTTTAGAGGAAAGGCGGAATGGGGAGATATGATAGAGACATTTAAATTTCTCCGTGGCATAAATGCATAGAAGGGTATCTTTCAGTTGAAGGCAAGTTATATTAGTGAACAGCAATTAGTGTTAAACTAGAAGTGGTCGGCTGTTGCAAAGCTAGCCTACAGCAGCTTATTAGAATGGCTGCCATGTGTACTGCACATTTGCCTCAGGCTAAGATTTCATTGGAGGGTTCACACCTGTGACAGGGCACATTCCCATCTTGGACTGCTGCCAGGTCCCTGGAAACACCATGCACCACCCCTGCAACATGCAATAAAACATTGAGTTTATTCCCTTCTGAAGCCTATCACTTCACAGCGACAAGACCAGTCCATTCCCTGAGATGCCGGGACAATCCAGTTATACACAGAAGGTGTTCACTGACAGGCCAGCTCAAGCACCATGTGATCACTCAGTTCCCCCCGTTTTACATTAACACTTGTTGGGTTCCTAGAAACAAGGTCTCCAACTTCTGTTTCTCGAGCTGGCGGAGCAGCATTATTCTGACCAGCCTCTGCTTTCATTCTGTAGCCTTCCTTTTGCACCCTCTCGAGCAGTTCATTGGTCCTCCAGTTTTCCGTCTCTCTCCTGAAATCATGCCCAAACTGACCCCAGCCATTTCCAAAATGCCTAATCTCTTGGAACTCCATTAATCTGCATCTTCTGGCTATGGTGACAGCATGCAGAGGGTAATTTTATAAGGCTTGGCTAGATTTCTGTACATTTTCACACCTATATTTCATGCCTATTTTAGAAAGTAAGGTATGCACATATTTTATAAAATAGTGGTGTAAATGGTGGAAAGCACATGCACATTTCAGGTGCAAGCAGTTATGCCAGGCCTATGGCTGGTGTACATTTTCCCAGAACTCATATACATTATAGTTTTTAATTTATCCATGTACATTTGTGCTCCACTAATGTTCCTCTCAGACTCTGACTCGGCCCGCATTGCAAGTAGTGTATGTGTGATTCATCTGACAGCATATTTTGAGAATAGTGACAGCCTAAAGTACACATGTAAGTGACCATTTATACACATAAACTATTAAATACCGTGATTTACATGTGCACATGATGTGTACCTTTATGCTGCTCCTTATAAAATTACCCCTAAGAGTCTCCATTCCATTTTCAAGTTTACCAGATTTTTAGTTTCCAAATCTGTTCAAAATATTCAATTCCTGCATATCTTGAAAGTACATTTTTTTAGTTTCTGACTACAAAGTATTTAAGATCCAATATTAAGTCTCGGACTGGCTGATCCAACAAGACTTCCACATAGAATGACCACAACCTCTTCCCCCGCGATTTCTCCTCTTTCCCCCTGGCTCTTATTTCATGCACTCTCCTCCTGCCCCACCTCTTCCTTCACACTCTCTCCTGCACATTTTTCCCATCCCCAACCCTTGCTCCATGCCCTCTCCAGATTCCTCCTGCCCCAGTCCTCCTCCTCTCACCTACTGTCCTCCTGCCTCACACTCTCTATTGCTGCTCCCGGGTCTTATTCCCTAGCCTCTCCTCTGACGTCTTACTTCTATGCTTTCCTCTCCTCCTACCCCAGCCCCAGCTCTTCCCCCACCCATGCTCACTCTATTCCTCTCTTGCTGCAGTGTCCCGAGTCCTGTCCCAGCCTTTCCTGCAACCTCCCCTTTTGGCTTCCTGACCTGGTCTGTAATGTTGCTCAATGCTGTACAGCATTGCAGTACAGAGATCCCTTTATCCCACAAGGCAGCGGTAGCAACAGTCAACTGCAGGAAGAGCAGGCATTGGACATGCATATGGACTCCCTCGGCCATCTGGGGGAGTGACAGCAGTCTGCTGTAGGGAAGGGAGGAACAGTTGTGTCTGGCCTCACTGGGGAGTTGGGCAGCAGCAGCAGTAACAGCGACGGAGACTAATAACAGGCCATATTTGTGACAGTCACTGTTCCCTCTAAGCTGTGCACGTGTGCGCGCGCACACACCTCGCCGAGCGAGCGCACATACTTTACAACAGAGCACACAAAAATTACGGCTCTGATTCTGATAGAAAACAACACAGACGTCTTAAAATTTAAACGTTATGATTGTAATTACTAGAAATTTCCCACTTCATTTAGTAATCGTCTATTTTCATTTAATTTGATTAAAATCAATGTGGTGTACATACTGTATTCTGACGTGTAGTCAAATTTTAAAGTATATAACTCCGAGTGTTGGTATGTGGCGCACAAAAATTTAACCTTCCTTCAAAAGCTGCACAGCTGATATTTTATGCGCACACAGCCTACAGAAGATTAGAGGGAACATTGGTGACGGTGGGGGGCTATAGCCCAGCATAGCAACTCGAGTGTGCTTGGGAGACTGAGAAGTGAGGTTGCAACTTGTGAGAGGATTTTGCAGCAGCACTGCAGTGGCCAACAGGGAAGGTGGTGCACACCACCTGTGTAGGACAAGGCAAGTCATTAGGAGTCATGAGCATGTGCCGGTCAGGCTCAGATTTAGGAATAGGCAGCTGCCTGGGGCATCAGATTTTGCAGACACCAGATACCTGGGCTAAACAAGCGCCTGATTCTGCTTGTTTTGGAACTATGCTCTATGAGCTTTGGGAGAGAAACCTCTGGTCCTGCCTATGGAAGCCATAAGAACATAAGAACATAAGAAATGCCATACTGGGTCAGACCAAGGTCCATCAAGCCCAGTATCCTGTTTCCAACAGTGGCCAATCTAGGTCATACGTACCTAGCAGTTTCCCCAAAAGACACATGTTCTGCAGTGCATCTTAAATCCGGCCATGGTGCCCGTGCCGCTGTGGGAAGTAAGGAAGCAGCTCACAGTGGATCAGCTTTCCTCTGCCTACTGTTTGCTTTACCAAGGGCATATGGCAGTGTGAGATGGTTTGTAGTGGGTTTCAGCATGCACAAACTATGTTTGTTCAATATGGGGAAAACTGCTGCTAATTGTGAACCATTCAGCTACAAGCATGAAAATCTGAGGACAATCCCCAAAAATCAGGGACATCCGGTAACCTCATCCATTTTCTACTTTGCTTCCCTTGTGGACTAACTGGCACATTCTAATCAAGCGCACCCTCAAACCCAGAGTCCTGAAGCTTCTGCATACAGTATATACTAGTGGCGGACACCAAGCTCACCCAGGTTCTCTCTCTCTCTCTCTCTCTCTCTCTCTACCTTCTCCCCCTACACACTCTCTTTCTCCCCATATTCCCCTCTCTAAGAATGTCTCTCTCCCTTACCTCCTCTCTCCTGAGGCACCGTCTCTTTCTCTCTCTCCGTCTCACTCTCCCCCTTCCCCTCCCCTCAAATATCCTTTCTCACTCCCTTTCCTCTAGATCCAGAACCAAGCCAACCATCAGGCAAGATTAGACAGGCGCCTAAGAAAGCAGCTTCTGAGGAACAACAAAGACCTGTAGAAGCAGTCAAAGCAAAACAATAGATCCTGACAGTCAGACAAACTCAGAGCCATCAGCACATTCTTTTACTTGCAGGGAGAGTGCACGTGCACACATACACACACACACACACACACACACACACACACACACACACACACACACACACACAAACACAAACAGAGCAAGTATGATGCCCAGTTATGCATTGTGAAAAGGTATTTACTTATTTCTCAGAGTTTGATAGACTGCCCTTTGAAACTCAGTGTGGCCATTAGGGTGGTGTACAATATTATAAACTAGAAAAACAGAGATTACAAGTTTTGAGATAATCATGATTGTTGCATTTAATTAATGAACTCTTTGAGGGGGATGTAAGGCTGAAGGTTCACCTAGACCAGTGGTTCCCAACCCAGTCCTCAGCTATCCCCAGGCCAGCCAAGTTTTCAGAATATCCACAATGAATATGCATGAGATAGACCTGCATACACTGCTTCCACTGTATGCAGATCTATCTCATGCATATTCATTGTGGATACCCTGAAAACCTGACTGGCCTGGGGGTACCTGAGGACTGGGTTGGGAACCACTGACCTAGGGAGGCCACTACCCTTGCACAAGTCCTGTTTATAGGACAAATTCAACTTCATAGGAAGCCTGTGATTCACATCCTGGGAGTGTTCACTTCCTATGTGTTTCCTTACCATTCCCTAAGATATAGCCCCAGTTGTGTTGTCTGTCTTGACTAGACTGTAAGCTCTTAGGAGCAGAGACCTTCTCAGTATAGTGCTGCATATGCCTTGTAGCGCTATATGAATGATAAGTAGCAATAGTAGTAATATGGTTGGACAGGAACTTGTCTTTTGAAATCCATATTTCAAAATTATTCCAGTACTTTATCACCCTCATATGTTCCATCAACTGAAATGTTTTGCTAGCAGGGTTATCTAAAAAATCTACAGTGCAAGAGCAATTATTGTATAATGCTGCAACATGCTTGCTAAGAGGCTTAGGTTTTCAAGGCAATGGGACCCCAATGTAGTGTGCTTTGCACTAACTGACAATTATCATTTAGTTTAGTTTTTTTAATTTTAATATTGACTTTTAAGACAAATGTTTTAGCACCCCCATATTTGCAAGATTGATTGTTCACTTATCACCCAAGTGGTAATTTGCACTGATTAGGAAAAAGCTCCCCCGAGGTCCCTTCATTTAAGGTTGAACCTTTGCAATGGGTCGGGAAAAGAGCTTTTTCTGGGTTGGGTCCTGTTTGGTGGAATAAACTAACAGATGAAATCTGACTGCAAAACAATTAGTGGTGTTTTTACAAATTTGTGAAATCCTGGCCTTATGAACTGATATTTGGGGAGGCAGACACATTATTATTATTATTATTATTATTATATTGTGGGATATAGGAGGTCTGTCATGTCTGTGGATGAAACGGAAAGATGAGTCTGTTAGAATCAGTCTTGTAGAAGGGTATTTCATTCCATTTTAACGTATCTTGTAGATCACTGTGGGGCTTTTTTTTTGTATAGGGTGATAAATAAATCATGATAAATAAATAAACATGCCTTGTGGTAAACCAATGTGTGTTATGGTAAAATAATGCAACATTTTGTCATTTAATGCAGGTTATTTGCCAAATATCTTGCATTATTCCCTTAACACACATTAGTAATGACCCACTTTAATTGCTTGATGTTCCCAAGTCAGAGCTTCAGGCAAGTCCCAGTCAGGTCCGTGCGCTGCTTTCTTGCCCGAGTGGGCCTGCAATCCAAGGACTCTGTTTACTAAGCATTTTCCCATAGGTACAGAGGGCAACCTCTGCACAGTGGATGTGCATTGCCACACATGTCTCATAATGTAGCGCCTGCTTTATAGAATAGGGGTGCACTGAACCCAGTGGCGGCACTTACACGCACTCTAGAGCAGAGTAACTGCGCGCAGCGCCATGGGTGAGGAAACACATGCACGTTATAGTTTTCTATAATATGTGTATGTGAATTTAGACCCTACCTATGCTCCTCCCCCGTGCACACCCCAACAGCAGGTACTGTACATGTGATGGGACTTACAGTGCACTTGCAGAGTGGCAATTGCCTAAAGCATGTGCGTAAGTGCCCATTCGCACACCCAAGTCCTGTAGAAGAGGGACTTACGCACATATCTAGCATGTAACTGTCCACGTGCACTATACAGAATCAATCCCAAGAAGGGAGAAATCATTACTCTACAGTTATTATCTAAGTCAACTGAGATCAAAGTGACTTGTCCAAGCTCAGGAAGTTGACTCTTAGCCTGCTACTGTAACCACCAGGTCATTCCTCCACCCTACTGCAATGACATTGCGCATTACACCATTTCTTTTTATGCCTACTGCTTTAACATAGTACCAGAAAAATGCTTAAAGCTTTATAATATGTTGCAAAGACATTAAGGGGCATGCTTATTAACAATTAGCTATCACAAGGCCATGACAGAGCAGACCGACGCTCATGATAGCTGCAAATCGTGTGTTGGTGCGAGTTAGGGCAGAGAGGGAGCAAGGCGCAGTTAGCGTGGGGATAAACACTGTGCGCTAACTGCGACCCTTGCAATTAGCGTGGGTTCACCTAACAGCACCTCGATAGTGGAGTTCGGTGCACTCACGCTATTTGTACGGTATATTAGGACCCAGAGCTCTGTGCTAACCGCAAGAAAATGCTGTGGCGCCCCCAACAGTTAATGTGGTAGTGCTGCACCTAGCGCTCCATGGTTTTGGTACTATCGGTGCATTAGGTGCAGCACTTTAGTGCCCTTTAGTAAAAGACCCCCTTAGTATGTGCAGAAAAACATTAGAGGGCACTGAGTGCTGCGAGACCCATTCATTCATCTGGGTGCAGTGGTATTTAGTGCATTACTACACACTAGCTGTAAGTTGGAGTGGAGGAGTGGCCTAGTGGTTGGGGCAAGGTACTTCAGGCTAGAAGGTCAGGGGTTCAAATCCCACTAGAGGACAGCAACCTTGGGCCGGAAGGACTGGGGTTTCTAGTCCCACAGGTGCTCCTTGTGGTCTTGGGCAAGCCACTTAACCCTCCATAGCCCATGTTCCCTGTAAAATAGTTATCTCCAAGTTATAATGCCCTGTTCAATGTAATTTCAAGTTTGTTCAATGTAAACCGCACTGATGCAGAATAGTGCGGTATATAAGAGAATGTAAATAAATAAGTTAACATGACTCTAAGGTCCATGATGCACAGCTGATGTCCTTATGACCAAATACAGAAATCAGACATTACAACAAGCTTTATGAAAATATAAACAATAGTTTTATTTATTTTACATACATATATATATATATATATATATATATCAGATCAACTGATTCATACTTTCTGTTGTGACTAAGGACTTCAGACAGGGTTTAAAAAGGGAGCTGCAATGTTTATTTTCTAGTTGTTGTTTTGTACTTAAATACCTAGTAATCACTCAACAATATTATTTCAATATTAATCTAAAAGAAAATAAAAGACTAGTGCAGTCTACATACAGCAGTCTATTGAAGATGTTTGACCCATTTTTTAGCCAGATATCTGCTAGTAAAGACACACTTTTATACATATATATCTTTTAAGTGCTGTCAAGTTGATGCTAACTCCTGGGTTTTCTTGGCAAGGTATGACCAGAAGTAGATTTCCCAAGGAGTGCTAGTGTGAATCAAACCCAGATATCTTCATCAATATTTGAAAACATTGAACAAAACAATTTGACACAACCACTTAACATAAATAAGATAAAATGTTACTTATCAAAATGTGTATAGATTAGGAACAAGAACTGATAAATATTGACTTGTACATTAATTAGTAGTAAAAAATAAATATGTGAATGAATGGGCAGCATAATTACCTCTTTAAAACAGCTGCAACATTTATTAAAACCACAGAACAATGAGAATGTGAAAAGACATGAATTCTTTTTACACAGTGTACAATTAAACTTCCCCATATTAGCTTCCTCTGTTTTTGAGAAACTGAACATCTTGAAATGCTTCTCTTAAACGTTTGTGCTGATAACCATATTTTCCCATTTTGATAGTGCCCATTTTGCTTGACTATGACGTTACATCCTCATCAGCACAACCTCTTTGAAAGGGCAGTGAAATATTTATCAGGGAGGACATTCAATGAATGTGACAAGTGACTGGTGTCTGTGATATCAGTCAGGCACTTGACTGTTTAAAATTTCTGATTGCATTTTTCCAATTCGCTTAGGGGAGCTTGAAAAGGCATTTCTGCTCATAAAACAGGGTTTATATGTAGAAATGGTGCTTCTCATTGTTGCCTAACACATAGCGGTAATCTTGCATGCAGGCAAAGCGCATTGCTACATGCATATTTGGGGCCTTTCCTATAAAGTAAAGCACTCACGGACTTTATGGAAAAGGGGCATATGGATATGCCTGAGTCTGGTAGCCGCAGTTGTGCCTTTCTTAGAACATCTGTAATCGCACATGACTAAATCAGCATCATGATGCCCATATGTCATAGTATTCAATAACTTGGTCCTGCTCTGCTTCTATGTGCACCCCAACTGCAAATACTCACAATGAGACATACCTGTGCTTATAGCGTGCCCATGAGTCTTTTAGAATTGGGGGGGGGGGGAACCTTCCTGTGTGCACTATAGAGAATCAACCCAACATGGGTACACATATGTGTGCATAGCCAATCCACATGTAAGTGTATGCTTGTATGGGGGAGAGATCGCTGGCGGTAGGGGTGGGCCAGAGAATGCATTGACAAACATACGGTGGGATTTCCAGAAGTGTGCACATATGTAAGGCGTGCATGTGAAAGGACCGCACAGACACTTTCTTGGGAAGTTGCCCCTCGGACAAGTCCCTTTCTAGGATAAAGCATGCTAGGACCACTCTGAAACCAACCAGGAGAGGAAGAATGTAAACAAGTACTGCAAACAGCACATTAAGCGGTGAACGGGGGAATAAGCGCACACTGTTAGCATGGCAGCTTCGTGCTCAGTGCATGTGAATTCCTGAGTCCCTGCATCGTGTGGAATAGGGCAGACAAAGATTGGAGAAGGAGCATGGACTGCGCCTTGTGTATTAACTGTTACTGCAGCAGATAGTACAGATCGCTTAACAACAGCTGAGTGGAATTAAGCGCATCCGCGTTGTCTGCAATGCAGTTAATACATGTGAATATACTGTCTCCATCTTGACTGGGAAGATTCTGGGAATGCTGCCAACAGTTGCTACAGAGGCTTTGCAGTTGCCATGCATGACATTTTGCAACTAAAACTGCAAATTTTGACTGCATTTTAGTAAAAGGACCCCTTGGTTTCTCAAGAAAACTTTTTCAATAAAAAATATTTATCAAATCGGAAACAAGCAGGGAATTTTGAAGGAGAAGTTTTTCTTTCTCAACTCATCTCTGTATTGCTTGATGGGAACCACAAATGCACCTTTGGTTTTATGCAATGAATTCCTGGCACTGACATTTATAGTCAGATGCTGGATGTTCTCTTCCTGGGGAGGGCTCCAGCTATATTTCTAAGAGGGTTTTGTACTGAAGTTATTCTATGCTCAGGCTTCGGCAAATAGCAATTGTTAGCACTTACATAGTCGCTTGACGACTTAGGGTAGAAGTCAGTGACAGAGGATCTGGGGCCTGTATCCCTGGGCTCAACTGAAGCCTGACTAACTGAAGGACTGCTGACACTTTTAGAAGAATAATTATAAATCAACTTAAGAAAGGCAGATTTTGTGTTGGACTCTTGCTTGTACAGTATTATATAGCATTTGGGAAAGAAAGTACAGAATAAAATCCCATAATTTGATATTAAAATGACAATCACTTCAACAGCTGGTAAGAATTTGCCGAAAGTAGTTACATACACAGGAATGAAGATAATCCATGCTATGAAGTATATGAGCATGCTAAAAGTGATGAATTTGGCTTCATTGTAATTTTCGGGTAACTTCCTTCCTTTGAAAGCAAATATAAAGCAAATAAAAGCCAAGATGGCTATGTAACCCAACATGACACCAAAAGCTACAGTGGATCCTTCTGTGCATTCCAGTATAACTGTTTTAGGAACTGAGAAATTCTCTGCAACGCGAGGAGCCTTGAATAACAGCCAAAAAGTGCAGATAATGACTTGAATTCCAGTACACGTGAAGATCATGGTGAAAGGCTTATAGAGACACTTCAAAAAATCTTGCAGATGGGGATCAAAGCTGAAGGCTAGCAAAATTTTTAGGGACTTTAGCAAAATGCAAGAGACGCACAGTGTAAAGCTGATGCCAAACAGAGTTTGCCTGGTCTTGCATTTAAAATCCTGTGGTTTCCCAACAAAAAAGCCGGTACTTAGAAAACTGAAGAGAAGACAGACAAGGATAATATGACAGAGGAATCCACCGGAGGCCTTAACCACGGGGGTGTGCAGCTGCTTTGTAAATATGAAAGCAATAGTAATAATGAGGAAGATACCAATAGAAGACACAATAACCAGGACAATTGCAAGCCCATCGTCCCAGTCAAAGTAGTCAATGGCTTTTTCGTAGCACACGGAGCTGTTCGCAGGGGACCAGTGAGTTTTGTTGTTGCAAAGCAAGCAATGTCCCATATCTAAAAACAAAGCAATTAAACATTTACATATTTAATTTAAAGGATGGTCCATGCTAGATCATACTTAATACAAAAAAACAGCCTATTGCAAAATCACAGCACCTCCCTCCCCCTGGCAGCAGTGCAGGTAGATGATTCCCACGCGACTTCACGGGAACGTTGTCGAGCATTGTACATAAGAGGATCCTTTGGTGAAGGTGAGAGATGCCACCAAGGCAGAGTTTCAGGGTGACTGAAAGTGACTGGGCTCACTTCCTATGTTCTGCTCTGGACCCCAGTGCGTCTCAGACACTAACCCTTCAGAAAGCACATTCATGATGAAATTCAGACTTGAGTTATTCATCATATTCCCTATTCCCCCCCCCCCCCCAAATTACAGTACTGAAGAAAAGAGATTATCAGATATTTTCATCAATGATTCCTTTTGAGAGCTAGAGGTAATGCCTGATAGGCTCAACATTTTAGCAAATGCAGCCCTAGACCATGAGAAGAAAATGTACTTCTGTTTATTTTTGCTGAAGGATGTTGAACAAAAGTGCTTTGTGTTATTTTTGTTACAGAAAAAGATTGTAGTCTTCTCATTTCTTCTGTATTCTGAGTCCAGATATAGATTATGCGTATCCACTTACATCCATATTTACAAAGAACTGCCGTGCAAAGAGAAACTGACAGAAATTTGTGTGTATATCCTATGCATGTATTTACGTATTTACTAAAATCTGCATGTATACCATAACGCTGGCTCTGCTGCACCCCAGCCATACACCTAGTAACACCTATGTATGTGCATGCAAAAGCAATACTTTATAGGAGTCATTTTTCAAATACAATACTTTATAAGAGTCATTTTTCACATGTAAATACAATTATCCATAGTGTGGATCATTTGTTGATGGTTAGGATGCACATCCATTATTGTGCATCATTTGCCACTAGGTCCATTGCATAAATTGGTCCTACAACAGATATGCCTTTACGGCCCACTGAGAGACCCCTGCTGCTTTCTCCATCACTCCTGCATTTTCAGGATGAACTGGATGGTAGCTGCATAAAGGTGAATGAATATTCAATGTAGGAACTCTATGGGGGGTGGGGATGAGGTGAGAAAGGTGATGACCATAGCTTAAGGCTGGGGTCTCAAACACGCGGCCTGCGGCCCATGAGACAATTTTGTGCGGCCCGCGACAGAGAGGAAACAAAAAACAAACAAACAAAAAAAAAAACTGGCTGCTGCTGCTGCCGCCGTGGCAGTGGCAGACTCAATTGTCCCCCAGCCCTTCACGTCTGCTCCTCAGCCCTCAGCTCCATCAGTGGCTGCTTTCAGGACCGCAAAGAGACAGTTTCTCTCTCACGGCTCTGCTCTGTTAAGGCCGCCGGATTTCCCATCAGCCCCAGAGGGCTTAACAGAGCCGCGACTCAGGGAAATACTCTCTTTGCGGCTCAAAAAGCCCACTGCTGAGCCGCTAAGCCGCTGATGGAGCTGAGGGCTCTGCCGGGCAGATGGGAAGGGGGCACGGGACAATTGATTCTGCCGCTTCCATGGCGGCAGCAGCCAGTTTTTTTTTAAATTTAAATTTACTTGGGCTGATTGGGGGGAGGGAGTTAGAACTGGTAATGGGGGGGGGGCTAAGACTAAAAATGGGTAATGGGGGGTTAGGATTGGAAGTGGGCTGATGGGGGGGGTTAGGACTGGTAATGGGCTATGGGGAGGCTAAGACTGAAAATGGGGTGGGGGGGTTAGGACTGGAAGTGGGCTGTTGGCGAGCTTAGGACTGGTAATGGACTGGGGGGTTGCTAGGACTGGAAATGGTCTGAGTAGAAGGGGGGCTTGAACTGCAAATAGCTGATGGGGATGGGGTTTTGGAATGGAAATGGACTGAGTGAAAGGGTGGGCTTGAACTGAAAATAGCTGATGGGGAGGGGGGCTTGGAATGGAAATGGACTGTGAGGGGAGGGAGCTAGGACTGGAAATGGGCTTAGTGGGGGGGGAGAGCTAGGACAGGAAATGGGCTGATGGAGGGGCTAAGATAGGACTGGAAATGGGCTGTTGGGGAGTGCTAAGATTGGAAATGGGCTGTGGTGGGGGCTTGGATTGAAATGGACTCATGGAGGGGCTAGAACTGGAAGTAGGCTAATGGGGGGCTTGGACTGTAAATGGGCTGAGTGGAGGGGAGCTAGGATTTTACATGGGCTGATGGTGGGCTAGGAAAGGACTAGAAATGGGCTGATGTGGGGTTGGGATTGGAAATGAGCTGATGGAGGGAATCGAATAGGACTGGAAATGGATGGGGGAGCTAGGACTGGAAAGGGGCTGATGGTGGGGCTAGGATAGGACTGGAAATGGTCTGATGCGGGGACTAGAAAGGAGCGGATGTTGGGTGGGGCTGGAACTAGAAGGGAGCTGATGTTGGGGGAGGATTAGAATGGGATGGGACTGGGAGAATGAAATGGAGAGGGGAAAAATATTTTGTGTGGGAGGAAAGAAAAATCTACAATTGGCCGGGTATTGGGAGAGTAAGTGGGGATTGAGGATGGAGGGGTAAAATTTGAGTGGATGAAATAGGAATGAGGAAAGAGCAAAAGGAGAAAGATTAGTATGTTAAAGCAGATGTAGAGAGAGAATGGAAAAAAACTAGAAGAGAGAAGAAAGGATAAATGGACAGCAGACAATGGAGATAGGAGGCAGTGTACTATTGTGGATCAGGAACTGGTTAAAAGATAGAAAACAGAGGGTAGGACTAAATGGCCAATTTTTCCAATGGAGAAAGGTGAATAGTGGTATACCCCATGGATCTGTGCTGGGTCCGCTGCTTTTTGACATATTCATAAATGACCTGGAAAAGGGAATAACGAGTGAGGTTATCAAATTTGCAGATGACAAAAAACTATTTAAAGTTGTTAAAACCCAAGAGGATTGTGAAAAATTGCAAGAGGATCTTGATAAATTGGAAGGCTGGGCATCAAAATGGCAGATGAAATTTAATGCGGACAAGTGCAAAGTTATGCACCTAGGGAAGAACAACCCAAACTATGGTTACATGATGCAAGGTTCCACATTAGGAATCACCACCCAGGAAAAAGATTTAGGCGTCATTGTGGATAACATGTTAAAACCCCCGGCCCAGTGTGCAGCGGCGGCCAAGAGAGCAAATAGAATGCTAGGTATCATAAGGAAAGGAATGGAAAATAAAACAAAAGATATTATCTTGCCTCTATATTGTTCCATGGTAAGACCGCACCTTGAATATTGTGTGCAATTCTGGTCGCCGTATCTTAAAAAGGATATAGCGTTATTAGAAAAGGTTCAGAGAAGAGCCACCAAAATGGTAAAGGGGATGGAAGGATACTCCTATGAAGAAAGGCTAAAAAGGTTAGGGCTCTTTAACTAGGAAAAGAGACGACTGAGGGGAGATATGATAGAAGTCTATAAATTAATGAACGGAGTGGAACGGATGAACGTAGATCGATTGTTTACGTTATCAGAATATAGAAAGACTAGGGGACATGCAATGAAGCTACAGGGTAAACTATTTAAGACTAATAAAAGAAAATATTTTTTCACTCAACGTGTAATCAAACTCTGGAATTTGTTACCGGAGGATGTAGTAAAGGCTGTTAGTGTAGCTGGATTTAAAAAAGGTTTGGACAAGTTCCTGGAGGAAAGGTCCATAAACCAATATTAAGAAGGGACCCAGAATATCAATGTTTGACCCAGTACAAGCATTGTGGAACCTGTGTCTTTTGGGGAAACTGCTAGGTACGTATGACCTAGATTGGCCACTGTTGGGAACAGGATATTGGACTTGATGAACCTTGGTCTGACCCAGTATGGCATATCTTATGTTCTTATGAGTTAGCAGAAGACACGAAGAAACCAGAAGAAAGTGGCTGAAGCAACTGCAACTGAAAAAAATGCACAAAAGGTAGAAAAATATCTCTTTATTTTGAATTTATTAACTGGAATATGTCAGCTCTGGGAAATGTGGATCATTAACATTTGCGCTTTGTTTAGTACAAGAGGAAATTCATTTCTAGTTTTATTTCTACAGTATTGTTGTACACTTCCGGTTCCGAGTCTTATGCGGCCCGCGGGTTACTTTACAAGTCCTCATGTGGCCCTCAAAGCATTTTGAGTTTGAGACCCCTGGCTTAAGGGAATGCTAGCAATCACTGGACTATGTTAATATGTATTTCCCATGGGATTATTCCTTCAAATGGGTTAATTTTGCATATGCACTATAAAGTTACATTCAAAAACCATCCAACATAACTAGACAACAACAAATTTTTAACAACTTATCCAAGGCAAAAAGGACCTCAGGATGGCTAAAACCCCACATGTAGTGAAAAATCACTATAGGGAATAGCAGACGCTTACATCACAGGTCCAATAGCACTATATCTTACCCACTAATTTCACCAAATAAGCAATTCAAAACCACAAAAGTACTACTGGGAATAGAATACTAAAGCTACACAAACATATCAAACATACACCAATCACAACATACAAACAACTTTAAAAGTGTCTGAAGAATCAATATGCTGGTATAGGCAACGCAGGAACCACCAATACTTTCCTAAATATAAAAGAAAGCAAAAGTGAGAATAGACAGAATTATTCCATGCCCAAAATGCGAGCATATAGCACTTATCTGTTAAAGACGACTCTGCAAGCAACTCATAAAGATAGCTCCAACAATGCCCAACCGCATCACACCATAGCTTCCACACCAGAACAGCACCGGAGAAATATCATAATTCAGCAGATCTTCAAAAGTAGCACACGCCCTGACGGAGGCTTCCGTTTAGCCACAAAAAGGCTTCTTCAAAGGGACAATTAATAAGTTCAATAGCCACAGTCTACTACCATAGACTTTCTCCGGCAACCAACACCACGGCGTCTGATGCACATTAAAAAAGACAACTACCACCAACCACCATATTACACGTCACTATTACAACAAAGGAGGTGGAGCTACAACATTTACATTGACTAAAATACTGGAGAATGGTCAAAAAAATAAAGACCATTCGATTTTATCATTCAGGCCATGCGGGTGCAGCGTATTCAAAGCATATATCCATCGTTGCTCTCTCTGTAACAATTGCCGGCCACGGTCCCCCCGTCGGATATTCAGAGGAACATGATCTAACACTGTACAGCGAAGATCCTCAAATTGATGTTTGAGGGAGCCGCTGACTGCCCGACCCACCAGCAAAACTCCTGCCCAATCGAGGCAGTGGGAGAAAGCCCGCGGCAGCCAAATCCGCACATAAAAGCGGCGTCCCTGCATCGAGGGAGCCGCTGACTGCCCGACCCACCAGCAAAACTCCTGCCCAATCGGGGCAGTGGGAGAAAGCCCGTGGCAGCCAAATCCACACATAAAAGTGGCGTCCCTGCATCGAGGGAGCCGCTGACTGCCCGACCCACCAGCAAAACTCCTGCCCAATCAGGGCAGTGGGAGAAAGCCCGCGGCAGCCAAATCCGCACATAAAAGCGGCGTCCCTGCATCGAGTGAGCCGCTGACTGCCCGACCCACCAGCAAAACTCCTGCCCAATCGGGGCAGTGGGAGAAAGCCCGCGGCAGCCAAATCTGCACATAAAAGCGGCGTCCCTGCAGGGCGCGCCCGCGCCTGGCAGGCCCGCGCCTGAGGGCCTCACCAGAGGGCCCTTTGGCGTGGCCCTTAGGTGCGGCACAGAGGCGCAAACGAAAGCCTAACCGGACCCTGCTCGATGGGAACTTCGAAGCACAAAAACCGCGAAAGGAACACCACAGCAACAACCGCAGCAACAGAAATACTACAACCCTCTACAGCAGCAGAAACACAACAACGGAGACCGAAGACCCCACCGCTCTGAGAAACCAACACTGAACCACAGCCTGGCCCCCAAAACACCAGGTACTCTCACAGAACATGCCACCTTTCTTAGCCCCCGTCTACCTCCTGACCCCCCTCCTGACCCTCTATCCCTCCCCTCCAAGCACACTCAATAACCTACCCTGGCCTAACTTTACAGCAGCATAACCCACACACACCTACAACCCGAAACAAACCCACTCCCACACACAGCATACACCAACCCACACCCCCAACCCCACAACCTACCACCATATCACCATCTCACTAATAAACGCACGCTCTGTTAGAAATAAATACCACATGCTCCAGGACCTAATCACAACTGAGAAAATAGACATCCTATGTGTAACATAAACCTGGCTAACAGATACCGACACAGTGCTAATGAACCAGCTAACCCCAGAAGGATACAACCTCCACCACTGCTCCCATGCACACTCCAAAGGAGGAGGTGTCACCATCATAGCAAAAACCGACCTCCACCTCAGGATCCTTTCTTCAGAAACCACCAATGAAGCAGATCTCCTCACCTTCACCAATAAACACCTCTCAATATGCCTAATTTACCGTGCACCTACTACAAATACTGACCTACCAAGCATACTACAATTCATATCAGAGAGCACCAGTTCGGCAAAGGAACAAATCATCCTAGGAGATTTCAACCTCCCATCTCTTCAAGAAGATCAAGCAGCAACCTTCCGCACCACCATGACAGCAATGAATCTGGTACAGATCATACAAGAACCCACACATGAAAAGGCAACACACTAGACCTCATATTCCTAAACTCCATAACTGCTTCCTCAGGTAAGAACCCGCAGATCTCGCCGGTACCCTGGTCGGACCACCACCTCATCACCATATCCCACACCTACCAACAGATGACCAACAAGGAAGATGGACACCACACAAGAAGATTTAAAACATTCAACAAAGTGGACTTCTTAGCACAAACTCTACCTAAACTACAAACAAACTCCAGTAACATCGATGACCTAATACACAACGGGAACACCACGATCTCCACAGCGTCTGAAGCATCGACAAACAAAGCCATCACCAGACCTCCTTCCACAAAGGCCAGATGGTTTACTCCCAGTCTCCGAAAGCTAAAAACAAAGCTCAGAAGAACGGAAAGAAAATGGAGAAAAACCAAAGACGACAGTGACAAAATGAAATACCTATATGAACTCAACGCGTACCACTATGAGACTGACAAAGCAAAAAAATCCTACCACACGAAAATCTTAAACTCTTCCATAAACAAACCTCATGAACTCTTCCAGATTGTCAAAAAACTGACAAAAGCACCCAATAACTCTGACCAATTACCGAAGATTCCATCAGAGCTACTGGCCCATCAATACAAACAATTACAACGACCTCAAAACTCACAGCTGCACGTAGAGACAACCACAACAAACCACCACCCCAACTTACACAGTGACTGGACCACCTTCAAAGAAACCACTACAGAAGAAATATCATCCACCATCTCGCACCTAAACACCACCACCTCTCCGCTGGACCCCTGCCCCACTGACTGGATAAAGAAATCCAAAGACGAACTGAGCGAGCCATTAACCTATATCGTCAATGAATCCTTCTCCGAAGGTCACATGCCAGACACTCTCAAAACTACAATCATCCGACCATCCTCAAAAAAGCATAATCTGGATCCCCCAGACCCAGCATCCTACAGACCGATAGCGAGCCTACTTTTCACCGCCAAGATAATCGAGAAGATCGTCCAGCAGCAGCTTCAAGAACACCTGGACATCGCCCCCCTTTCAGCAATACCAAGGAGTACCTCAAGGATCCACACTGTCAGCCATGCTCTTCAACATTTACCTCCAACCACTCTGCTCAGTCATACGCTCTTACAACATCAGCTTCCACATATATGCTGATGATATCATGCTCTACCCCCCTATTACGACCACAAACCCAACAAATGCACATCTATCAGCATGCTTCTCTGAGGTGTCCGACTGGTTAAAAGAAAATAACCTATCCATCAACATGAAGAAAACTGAAGCCCTCATAGTGACAAGAGACCTAGACTTCACACCACCTACACACCTCAACGTAGGAACCACAAGCATTCAAATACAACCACAAATAAGATATCTGGGCATTATCATTGACCAAGCCCTCATCTTAAAGCAACAAATTACTAAAACCTCCGGAATTATATTCCACAAAGCGAAATTAATGCAACGTCTCAGACCCCTCCTCGAACATCAAGACTTACGGACGGTAATGCAAGCTATCACACTCCCACATCTGGATTACTGCAACATACTCTACCATGGCCTTCCGGCCACACAGACCAACCCCCTCCGAACAGCATTGAACACCACAGCAAGAATCATTCAGAGAGCAAAGAAAACCGACCACATCACCCCAATTCTAAAAGACCTACACATACTTCCCCTCGAAGCAAGAACTAAATACAAATCCATCCTACTCACCCACAAAGTCATCCATCAAACTCAGAACACCCAGCTCCGCACCCTGCTGTCTCGTCCAGCCCACGACAAAACTACCAGACAAGCCTCCAGCAATTCCCTCACCGTCCCTCACAAAAGAACTAAATGCTCTCAACGGACATGCAATCGAGCCTTTGAACTTTATGCTCCATCTCTATGGAACTCTCTACCGAGCCATCTCAGAAACAATACCGATCTACTCTCTTTCAGAAAACAGCTAAAAACCACCTTATTCCAGGAATACTTCAATATGACTCCCACCAAAAAGTGCACTAACCTCTGATCTCGCCCACCATGACCCTTTGATCTAAAGCTGCACTAACCTGTCCACGTCCAAAGTTGTTTGTATGTTGTGATTGGTGTATGTTTGATATGTTTGTGTAGCTTTAGTATTCTATTCCCAATAGTACTTTTGTGGTTTTGAATTGCTTATTTGGTGAAATTAGTGGGTAAGATATAGTGGCTATTGGACCTGTGATGTAAGCGTCTGCTATTCCCTATAGTGATTTTTCACTACATGTGGGGTTTTAGCCATCCTGAGGTCCTTTTTGCCTTGGATAAGTTGTTAAAAATTTGTTGTTGTTTACTTATGTTGGATGGTTTTTGAATGTAACTTTATAGTGCAGAGCTTGGTGGTGTTGTGTGGATTGTTATTGCTCTGAGATAGCTTAGTATTAGATTAATTTTGCATATACCATGACAGTCATGAATGTCATTTCTAAGCAAGGGTATGTGGAGTGTGATCTCAGTCTCTCAAATTTATTGCTAATGCTTGGAGTAGTATTTGCTTCATGCCAAATACAGTCTCCTTCTGGAGTTCATAAGATGTAATATGTCTGGGAAATTTGCTACAGTGTGCTTGGAAATTCCTCTTACTCAAGCCTGTGGCACCCAACACAATGCAAAATCTCTCTGTATCTTTTGGCTACATTTTCTTAGTCTCTGACTGCTTGTCTTTGTACTTTGGACTCGCTCTATCTCACCTAGCTAATGATAGAAGGAAAGGTAAAGCTACTGCTGGTGATTCGCAGGGTTATCTATTTCATTTTGTTTTTTATAATACATCTTTTCTACCCAAAGGAAATACAAGTGAAGGACATGAAAAGAACTTATTTACATACCAAACAAAGTTAAAACACCCATCCCAGTGGTTTCCAAATCTGTCCTGGGGGACCCCCCCTCCCTCCCGAAATCCATTGGGTTTTTAGAATATCTGCTATGAATATTCATGAGACAAATTTTCATGTACTGTCTTCCTGGCTTGTAGATTTCTCTCAATGGGGATATCCTGAAAACTGGACTTCTGGGACTCCCCCAGGACAGATTTGGGCGCCACCACCCTATCCTGTTCCAACTGAATCAATTGCTGTGATTGACAATAACAGACCAGTCGCTGGTAAAGCCGTTTTATCTGATTAGGACCAGTTAGAGGGGGCAGAAAGAGAGCAAGGAAGTTTCATTTTGGAGATTTTATCGTGGAAGAGGGAAGGTTCTTGCTAATTAGTTATACTGTGATCTAATGTTCTAATGTTACAATGTACTCAGTTGAAATATACTGTCCGTTATGTTCCCTGTAAACCGACTTGACTTGTAGAAAGTCGGTATATAAAAACTGTTAAATAAAGTGACCCATTCTTAAGATTGTGGATCAGCTTCACATCAGTGTAAGCTGCTGCGTATTTAGGAGCTGACCTAAAAGGATCCAGCTGCAGCCAGGCTGGAAAGAAGATGGCCAGAGACTGAGGTGCAATGAGGAAGAACTACTGCATGAGTGTAATATCTATGTCAAGGTGAAGTCTGATTCCTTGGGAGACTGTGTCCATCTTAAAGGGATTTTGTGATTCTCTGGCCTATGCTTTAAAAATATAGGGCGACTCTTTATACAGTGGAAGCATTTGTTTCACAGAGCGCCTGACTGAGATGTACAGTAATTGCCAGAGGGAACTTGCACAACAGAGGGGTTTTGCTCTTATTTCTTCTTCAAAAGAAATACTAGTGACTTTTATTTTTACCATTTCTGGGAGAATACCAACTTTTAGTTTTCTGCATTTCTGTGACTTCTACTGGTCACTTAGAGCACTGCAAATTGATATTTATGGTAATATATTGGGAAGTCAAACTAGTTTGCTTTTTTTTTTTTTTACCATGTGAGTTCTTTTATGCATTTTGGTGGTCTCCAGATACCATATCTGTCTAGCCTGGCAAAGCGTTCAAGGTACTGTGAATTTTATACATTTTAATCCTAAAGTGGCACTGGTACTGAGTCAGGCTCTCAGTGAAACAATTGCTTCCAAAAGCTATGAATCACGGCTCATAGGCTTACTTTGTAGTTTTTTTAAACACAGGCCCTGCTAAGTTATTGGTCGATATTCTTAAACAGCAGTCGTAAGCTAAACAGACAACCAGACTGGTTAAGCTTACACCCAGTCAACAGTCCTACTTACACTGGTTGTTCATTTAACTTACAACTGCTGTTTGAGCTTTACTGTGGTCTGTTCATTCCCCTGCTCCGCAGACAAAAGCTCCAAAATGAATCATCTCTGCCCCTCTGACTGGGCTTAGCAGAGGCTAGTCTGTCTCTGTCAATTACTATAAATGATTCAGTCAGAACAACTTGATAGCAAAAAGCTCCCTGCATTTGCTTAACTAAATTTCTGCATCAGGTTTTACATTATTTCCTGCCAGGGGTTAAACGTTGATGCTAAAAGAATAATTTGGGGGGATCAAGTGATGCAGTGAGTGGAGAAGATCTGTTTTTCTGTGCTCTTTGGCTCCTCACTCCTCATGTCCCAAAAACATCACTATTTTTGTACTGAAGCCCTTTCACTCATGTGTATTGGAACTGTGAATACCCCTGCATCTTACCCGTCACTTTGGCAGACCCAGTACTGAATCCAAAATGGCAGCCAGATCTTCAGCTAGCCCGTGTACAAAGTCCACTTCCAGCATGGTGGAGGAGGTATCTCATGCAGCAGTACAGGTACTGGATGAGTGCTTTAGAAATCTGTCGGAACAGTTCAAGTGGGCCAAGCAGTGACTGAATTTAATGGCCACATGGAGCAACACATGTTGGATATTGGAGACTCTCAAAGCACGCAGGCCTCCACCATCAAACAGCTCAAAGAACCTATCCAGCAGCAAGAAGAAAAGACTGATGATCTTGAAAAACAGGGGTGGATTCGGAGCTAAACGGTCTTCTTGAGCAGTGATTGCCTCTTAATTTTTCCCTAGACAGTCAATTGGGCCAAATCTGGTTTGAGGGCATGCATCAGTTGGGACTTCGTCGAGAGAGCAACTTGAGATCCTGAGTTGTCATCTCATGGTTCCATGATTTCCCTCAAAAAGAGGCGGCTCTCCAGTCGGCCCGGGCCCGCCGCAATGCAGGTCTTGAATCTCAAAATATTATGGTGTTCCAGGACTACTTGATGCTTCTCAGCAAGAGGCATCGAGAATACTCCACTGTTTGCACCCAGCTGGCGAACCGGGGCATCTGTTTCACACTGTTATACTCCGCTCAGCTCAGGCTTGAATATCAGAGTCACGTCCGCAATTTCTCCAACCCCACTGAAGTTGGACACTTCATGGAGAGTCTGCCAACAGGACAGTAACACCAGTCCCATAGGACATTTTCAAGCGGCTTGGACATCTGCCATGGCAATCTATGAATAGTCTCCTGAGTGCAGGAATAATCGTTTATGCTGGAGCAAGTACTGAGACTTAATACTGTGCCACCTTTCCCTGTCCCGTTCCGGTTGTTCTGCAGCAAAGAGTGTTATTGTTGGACCTTACTTTGGCCTCGACATGTCTCCGCTTCCCTTCCTGCCCTTTTATTCTTCCCCCACTATCTCATTCCAGTAGTCTCTGAACTATAAGTGCTATTGTTGGGATAAGAACATAAGAACATAAGATATGCTATTCTGGGTCAGACTAATAAGGTCCATCAAGCCCAGTATCCTTTTTCCAACAGTGGCCAATCTAGGTCATAAGTACCTAGCAGTTTCCCCAAAAGACACAGGTTCCACAATTCTTGTACTGGGGCAAGCAGTGGATATCCCGGGTCTCCTTTAACAATGGTTTATGAACCTTTCCTCCAGGAACTTGTCCAAACATTTTTTAAACCCGGCTACACTAACAGCTTTTACTACATCCTCGGGTAACAAATTCCAGAGTTTTATTACACGTTCAGTGAAAAAATATTTTATCTTATTAGTCTTAAATAGGTTACCCTGTAGCTTCATTGCATGTCCCCCAGTTTTTCAATATTTTGATGGCATAAACAATCGATCTATGTTTACCCGTTCTACTCCATTCATTAATTTATAGAGCTCTATCATATCTCCCCTCAGCCATTGAACAGCCCTAACCTTTTTAGCTTCTCTTCATAGGTGTATCCTTCTAACCCCTTTACCATTTTGGTGACTCTTCTCTATAGCTTTTCTAATAATGCTATATCCTTTTTAAGATGCAGCGACCAGAATTGCACACAATATTCAAGGTGCAGTCGCACCATGGAACGATACAGAGGTATTATAATATCCTTTATTTTCCATTCCTTTCCTTATGATATCTAGCATTCTAACTGCTCTCTTGGCTGCTGCTGCACACGGGCGGAGGGTTTCAACATTTTATCCACAATGAAATCTAAATCTTTTTCTTGGGTGGTTGTTCCTAATGTGGAACTTGCATCGTGTAACCATAGTTTGGGTTGTTCTTTTCTAGGTTCATAACTTTGCATGTCTCCACTTTTCATTTCATCCACCATTTGGATGCCCAGTCTTCCAGTTTATCAAGGTCCTCTTGCATTTTTTCTCAATTCTCATGGCTTTTAACAACTTTGAATAATTTTGTATCATCTGCAGATTTGATTGCCTCACTAGGTCATTTATGAATATCTTAAAAAGCAGAGGACCCAGCACAAATCCCTGGGCTACTCCACTATTCACCTTTCTCCATTGGGAAAAATGGCCATTTAACCCTGCCCTCTGCTTTCTATCTTTTAACCAGTTCCTGATCCACAATAGTACATTGCCTCCTATCCCATGACTTTTAAATTTTGCCAAGAGTCTCTCATGAGGGATCTTGTCAAAAGCTTTCTGAAAATCCAGATACACTATGGGCCCGATTCTGTCCCACACGTACATCTCCTTTGTATGTCTGGGCTGAGCCAGACGTACAAAGGAGATCGCAATTTGGATCCCGCGGGCCATGTCTAGCCCATCGGGATCAGAATCGTGAACAGGCATGTATGTGCAAACCAGGACTGCGATTCAGTCCCGGCCTGCATGTACAGCCACAGCCCGGCTAAATCAGCCAGGGTTTTTGAATGGAGCCACGGTGCCTTGGCATCATGTTGCCATGGCAACGCGGCTCCATTTAAAAGCTGTGATGCTGGCCACCTGCAAACGGAGTTAATTCCCCGCAGTCCGACCCTGACACTCGATTTGGCCTCTTAAGGCCAGGATTGGGCTGTGGGGAATTAACTCTACCCCCCCCCCCCAGCCCCTTCCAAGCCCCGGGCTGCTTAAAATCATGACTAGGGGAGTTATTCCATCTCGGAAGTGGAATAAATTCCCCGGCCATTTTGCCGGCCCTGGACATATAGGGCTGACATTAGAATCAGCTCTGTACATCCAGGGCCAGGAACCGGCAACTGCTCGCCCACTCTCTGCCCACGGGCCGCCTCTTACCTGCCCCCCGACTTACTTCCTCGCACAACCACCAGGGAAGTTAGTCAGGGGCTGCCTTCGGCACGTATAGCGGGGATGGATGTCCCAATCGGGTGTCCATCCCCACTATTTTTGCCTCAGAATAACCATTTATATCAACTGACTCACCTTTGTCTACCTGTTTATTCACACCATCAAAAAAACATAACAGATTAGTAAGACAATAACTTCCTTGGCTAAAGCCATGTTGGCTGTCTCACATTAAGCCATGACTATCTGCATGTTCACTAATTTTGTTCTTTATGATGATTTCTACCATTTTTCCTGGTACTGACATCAGGCTCACCGATCTGTAGTTTCCCGGATCACCCCTGGAACCCTTTTTAAAAACTGGCATTACATTGGACATCCTCCAATCTTCAGGTATTATAGAAGATTTTAATGATAGTTCACAGAGTATTAATAGTGGGTCTGCAATCTCATATTTCAGTTCTTTCAACACCCTTGGATGTATACCATCCAGTCCAGGTGATTTGCTACTCTTCAGTTTATCAAATAGTTGTAATACATCTTCCAGTGTATCAACATTTCTTTCAATTCTTCTGTGGCATCAACTTTAAATGCCATTTCAATCATGGGTAACATCCCTACATCTTCCACAGTAAAGACCGAAGCAAAGAATTCATTCAGTCTCTCCACTATGGCCTTGTCCCCTCTTAGTGCCCTTTTTACCCCTCTATAATCTAATGGTCCAACTGACTCCATCACAGGTTTTTTGCTAGGAATGTACTTGAAAAAGTCTTTATTACACATGTTTGCTTCTACAGCAAGCTTCTTCTCAAATTCTCTCTTTACTGCCTTATCAATGCCTTGCATCTAACTTGCCATTGCTTATGTTGTTTCCAGTTTTCGTCATTTGGCTCCTTTTTCCATTTCCTAAAAGATGCTTTTTTTGGCTACAACAGCCTCTCTGACCTCACCTTTAAACCATGCTGGCAGTTTTTGGACTTCCTTCCACTTTTCTTGAAGTGTGGAATACAGCTGGTCTGGGCTTCTTCTTTTTTTTTTTTATTGAATTTTAACAAATAATTCAAGAAATACATCTTGAAACAGAAACAAGGAGGATACCACATAAGTATACAAATACAATAAAGGAAACAAAAAATACAATATGTGTTACAAGCACACAATTGTCCCATTAGGAAATTATACATGGACCCCCTACTCTAGCCCTCAACCAAGGAAAACAAAGAATCGATAATAAGAATCTATCGAAATATACAGGTAAAAAAGTGAGCTAGACAGCAGCATATAATGTTTACTCAACAGGAAGTGGCAGATCCTCTGCACCCCCCTCAGACACCCTAGCATTAATGAAACAAATCAATTGGGAGGGATCATAAAATATATAGGAATTAGAATGATATTTAATCAAACATTTACACGGAAACTTAAGGAAAAATACCCCCCC
Source organism: Ichthyophis bannanicus (assembly GCA_033557465.1). NCBI lineage: Eukaryota > Metazoa > Chordata > Amphibia > Gymnophiona > Ichthyophiidae > Ichthyophis > Ichthyophis bannanicus. The sequence goes on from CM066033.1 coordinate 869,545,725, forward strand.
ATCTGCACTATACCTGACCTTAACAGTAAAAATTCACGTCTCCTTTTCTGGGTCTCCCTAGATAAATCCGGAAACATCCGAACCGCCAATCCCTTAAACAATATATTGCGTTTTTTGAAAAACAACTTCATAAGCCATTCCTTATCTGATATTAATGCTAAAGAGATCAATAAAGTAGATGACAAAACCTTTTCCTCGCTAGAAGACTCCAATATCTCAGTAAGATTTAACACATCCATCTGAGGTACACTAGTTACACTACTAACCCCCACCTCGGAAAACAAGATGGCGATGGTGCTGTTGAGCTGAGCGGCATGGCGTTTTTTCCTTTCCTTGTATGGGTAGGAAGCGGAAAGTTAGGGGGGCGAAACAGCCTACTGCCCCGTTAGCTTCAACACCCTTACCCTTGGAGGTTGTTGGTCCTCTGGATTCCTATTTTTCGCCAGTGCCTCGGCAGTTGGTTTCGGGGGAGAGAGTCCAGGCTACGCGGAGTTTGGAGGAGGTGTCCTCATTCTCCGCTTCTGGGAGCGATCTGGTATCCCCTGGCTCAACCCGTGCCTCGAAGCTGTTTTGTCATCTCAGCGGTGAGCTAGGAAGTCAGCGCAAGAGTGCGGAGTTGGAGGGCTCCACAAGCGGACGGAGCCTGAGAGCGGAGTTCGGCTTGGGTTCTGTGGCTACTGGCATGGATTGTCCATCGGTGGAGGCTCTGGATGGTATGGCAGAGGCAGGCGCATTGTTGGTGCCTAGCGTGCCTGCACCCTCCGATTTGACCCAGGGTGTTGGTGTCCAGTCTTCCTTGGTGCAAGTCTCCCCGCTACCTCCTATGGATCCTCCGGAGGTGGTGACGTTGGAGGTGATCTGGGCCGCTATCATGAAGTTGCGAGAGGAGTTGGTTCCACGGATGGCTGCGTTGGATGTTCAGGTTGCCATTAATTCTCAGGCCTTAAAAGATACTATGACTAATGTTGCTGCTTTGCAGAATGGTGTTTCTCAAACTCAGACGAAATTGGTGGCTTTTGAGAATGAAGTTGACTCTGAAAAAAATATCATTATCTGGTTTGTCTAAATTGGAAATGTTAGAAAATGCTATACGTATGCCTAATATTCGTTTAGTTAATTTTCCTAAAATTTCTTTAATATCTGCTAGAGATATGTTTCGTAAATATCTAACTGAAATATTAGGTGTTCCTCCTGAATCTCACCCCCCTTTGGTGAAAGCTTATTATTTGCCTTTGGTCTGGGCTTCTAAGTTAGTATATTTAAACAACACCCATGCTTGATGTAAATCTTTAACCTTTGCAACTGCTCCTTTTAGTTTTTTCTTAACTATTTTTCCCATTTTATCAAAATCTCCTTTTTGAAAGTTAAAAGGTAGTACTGTAGATTTCCTTGCCATCCTTCTGCCATTTATTAAATCAAACATGATCATAATATGATCACTGTTGCCAAGTGGCCCGAATACCATTATCTCTTGCAGTCATTTATTTCATTTAGAAACTTTATCTCCCTAGCATGTCCGGCCGTGACACTGACCCAGTCGATACTGGGATAATTGAAATCACCCATTATTATTATTGTGCTGTAACTTTTCTTAGCTTCCTTGATTTCTTTGAGCATTTCATCATCCATTTCTTCATTCTGGCCAGGCGGTCAATATTACAACCCCACTACCATCACCTTCCCCTTCTCCCTTTTACATGGAATTTCAATCCATAGAGATTCTACAGTGAATTGTTTCCTGCAAAACTTGAATCCTTTGTTACTCAATGCCCTCTCTAACATAGAATGCAACCCTTCTACCAATTTGATCGCTATTATTATGATATAGTTTGTACCCAGATATCACAGTGTTCCACTGGTTGTCCTCCTTCCACTATGTCTCTGACATACCAATCATATCTAACCTCTCATTTAGTGCTATATATTCTAACTATCCCATCTTACTTTTTAGACTTCTAGCATTTGCATACAAGCATTTTAGAGACTGTATTTTATTCATATCAATCTGGCTATCGGTAGGCAGGGGTAATTTGCAATATTTAAGCTCTGTCTGCTCTGTACTCAAGGGCATTTGGGTTACTTTTTGTCTTTATTGGAACCTCTCTGTCGATGTGCCCTAACTTTGTAGTTACCCCAGTTATGTTGTAGATAGTTACCCCAGTTATGTCCAAGTTATAGTTCCTGTTCATTGTAAATACAATACAGCCCGACTGCATTGTATACGGTTCTGTCATATGTAAACCACACCTCTCTTCTTTTTGTTTCTTGTTTCTCCCTCCATTGTTTCTCCGTTTTGTGACTCTATCCTTTTTTTTTTTTTTTTTTTTACTATCCATGTTTGGTGCCCGACTTCAGCGCACCAACTGCATTATGGAATCATATGTTCTGGTGAGGGGTGTGTTTGTTTGCTATGGGAGTTGGTTCTCTTAGGAAAATGGAGGGGGATTCAGGAGGGTGGGTAACTATTCTATGTTGGTGTATAGTCGAGATATCCGTGGTGGGGGGGGGGGGGTAGGATGTTGATTGGGGGATGAGTGTCATATATGTGGGATGGCTCCTTATATCTGTTGTTCTTGTGTATATGGTAGGATGTTTGTGGTACATGGGTCTCTAGGGGATAAGTGGGGTGGGTGATGTGGTTGGCTGTTGGAGATGTGCTGTGCTCCTTGGGTGGGAGGTTGGAGTCGGGTTCAGCTTCAAGTGGGATATCTGTTGGTTAACTGGCTGTGACTTCTCATATGGACATTTTACTTTCTATGGGGGGCAGGCTGTGAATCTATCTGGGCCATATAGTATCCTACTATGGTGTAGGAAGTCATTCTCCTTACTTTTATAGAGAGCTAGAATGGACCTCCTGAGAGGGGCATAGGGGTTGGAGCAGGAAATTGTTCAACAAATGTTGCTCTAAGTTGAATGTTACCAGAGAGGAAGGCACTTCGATGGGATCTGGAGGGCAGGGGCCCCATTATAATGACGATTCCCCAGGGCTCCAGAGTGGAGAATAGGAGGATGTTGGTATCTGGGTGATGGGGGGTGGGGCTGGGAGGCACAGTGGATGTTGGTTTATGTTGTGTATGTGCTTATGTTGGTGGGTGGGTGGGTCTTGGAGCCCTGGTACCGGGGTCACTGGCTCTCACAGGTGGGCGATTTTGGCCTTTTTTGGGAAGTTAAGCTATGTAGGGCTTTGAAATTTGGTGAGGTAGGTGGCTTTATGCTGGGAGGTTCGTCAATGATCTTGGTGGTAGCCTTGCAGATCTGTACTCATGTGTGGTGGCATGATCATGGGTAAGGATTGATGCATTTTGTCTAGGAATGTCTGTGGCCTTGGTAGCCCCATCAAGAGGCATAAGGTTCTCTGTGCACTTTGGGATAAGCAGGCGGATATGCTATTCTTGCAGGAAACCCAAAATCGGAGCTTGAGCACTCCAAACGTAAGAGGTGGTGGGTCGGAGAAGTGTTCAGCGCTGGTGGCCAAAAGTGAGGGGTCACCATACTTACTTTTTCATAAGCACGCCAAGATCAGCTTATTGTGGTCCCAGGGGTGTGGTGTATCTTTGTGACGGGTACTCTTCAGGGCCAGGCTATAGCTCTTGGGATGTGTACAGTCCTAATGTGTATGAACTGAGATTTGTTTGCCCAACTGGGCCATTGTGTGATGGATCTTGTCCATATCCCCTTATTACTTGGGGGTGAGTTTAACTGTGTTCTCGATGAGGACATAGATAGGTCACATATGGATGGTGGACAGGCTGACCATAGGGTTTACCAAATCCAGGGCCAGTGTAAGGGGTCCAATCTGGTGGATATTTGGAGGGTCCTGCATCCCACTGAATGGGACTATACCCACATCTCTCATACGCATGATACGAGATCTCAGCTCAACTATTTTGGTTCTGTACAGCTCTTTGATCATGTGACCCATATGGAGATCGGCCCAATCATTATTTCTGAACAAGCTATGGTTTGGCTAGATCTGCAGTGGGGGACCTCCTACTCCTTTGCCTCATGGCGCTACCTTCTTTATTTTGGATCTGATAACTGTTTTTGTGGCTTCTTATGAGATAAATGGAAGGACTTCACAGCAACCAATGCATCTTATAAGCTGCCAGGGTCGAGCAGCCCCGACCGCTCCTCCACACTTTGCCTCCGACCTCCACCATTTCACATGCACCACCTTCGACTTGCTTCCCACTGCTGGCATTGCTCTTCCCTCCCATTACCTGCTTAGATCTTGCTACCCATTGTCTACATTGAACTGCTACCCACTATGTGCATTGAACTGGTATAGTACCACTACCCACTGCCTGTACAGACCTGCTACCCATTGTCTGCATTGAACTGCTACCCATTACCTGCTACCCATTGTCTGCTTAGATCTGCTACCCATTACCTGCTACTACCCACTGATTGCTTAGTATTGCTCCCAGTACCTGCAACGTACTGCTACCCATTGCTGGGCATAGACCTGCTACCCATTGTTGCATAGAACTGTTATCCACTGCTTATCCATTGTTTGCATAACACTGCTACCCATTGTATTGCATAGTGTTGCTACCTATTGTTGCATAGAACTGCTACCTATTGTTGCATCAAACTGCTACCTATTGTTTGCTTAGAACTGCTACCCATTGTTGCATAGACCTGTTATCCATTGCTTATCCATTGCTTGCTACCCATTGCTTACGTAGATCTGCTACCCGCTGCCTGCTTGTTTGCCTATTACTTGCTACCCTTTAACTGCATAGAACTTGCTACCCATTGATTTCTTAGACCCTGCTGCCCACCACCATGGCCCCACATCTCATTGTCCTTCTGTTCCTCTTCCTCCCCAAATGCCTCCCCTCCTACCAACACCCTCCCTCCTCTTCCCCCTCCCCTCCCCTACCTTCCTCACTTCTCCCTCCATTCTCCCCCCTAGCCTAGCACCTGCTCTTGAGCTTCTTCACACCATCCCCTGAATTCAACCAGCCCCCCTCTCATTAAGGCAACCCCACCCTCACTTCTGCCATACTATCTCCACCTTACCTCACTCTCTAATACTCATTCTCCTTATCTCATCAGGTAATAACAACCCCAACCCTGCCCCCCCCCCCCCGATTCCTTTCTCACACGAAAAAAAGTTCCTAACGTACCCTATCTAATCTCATCCACATCCCGCCCCTCCCTTCTTCCACCCTTCCTCATTCATCCCATAATCACTCATCCTTAGATATCAACTCCGACCCTAACCCCAAAAATATTCCCTCATATAACCTACCCAATACCATCAACTTACCCCTCATTTCCCCTCCCTTATATCCCTCTTGGAGAGCACACCCACCCAGACATACCCACCCACACCCTGCTCCCTCTAAATCTCGGTATTACCCTAGAAATAGACCCCCACACTACTCATAAGAAATCCACATGTAACTTATCCAACCTTATCCATATCCCTCTCCTCCCCCCTCCACTCTCCCGTTTTCATGCGTCCTATGAAATACATGCTCAGTCATTAAAAAAAACCCTTTTATTCACAATCTTTTTATCTCTAATGCCCTACACCATCTTGCCTTGACCGAGACCTGGCTTCCCCCAGATGACACCGCATCCATTGCCTCTCTCTGCTATGGGGGCTACCAGTTCTCCCACACACCTCGATCTACTGGTCGCAGTGGTGGCGTTGGCCTCCTACTCTCTCCCTCCTGCCAATTCCAACCCCTCCTGCCACCCCAATCATACACCCCCCTCTCCTTCGAAGTTCACGCCATTCGCCTCCTCACACCACTTCCCCTCCGAGTAGCTGTTATCTATCGCCCACCCGACAAATCCAAATCAACCTTCCTTACCGACTTCGACTCTTGGCTCTCTGCCTTTATAGATCCCTCCTCCCCCACTCTTACTCCTGGCAATTTCAACATTCACATCGACTACCCCTCCGACCCCCATGCCTCAAAGTTCCTCGCTCTTACCTCCTCATTCGATCTCCAACTTTGTTCCACTGCCCCCACACATCTACATGGTCACTGCCTTGACCTAATACTCTTCTCCAATTCCTCTCCCTCAAACTTCCACAAATCAATCCTTCCCTCATCTGACCATCACCTCTTAACATTTACTCTTCAGCTTCTGCCATCCCAACCTCGTCCTGTCTCCTCCAACCTATTTAGAAACCTTCATAATATTGATCCCCTGACTCTCTCCTCCACCATTTCTCCATCTCTTTCCTCCATTTTATCCTCCAAGTCTGTCAATGAGGTAGTATCCTCATACAATGCTACACTATCCTCAGCCCTTGACACTCTTGCCCCTCCCACCCCATGCCCTGTCTAACAATCTACTCCCCAACCCTGGCTTTCACCCACAATTCGTTACCTACGCATCTGCGCCCGTTCTGCCGAATGAGCTTGGTCCAAATCCCGCTCCCCGGAAGACCTTCTACATTTCAAATTCATGCTTGACTCCTTCCAGTCAGCCTTAGCACTTGCCAAACAAGATTACTACATCCATCTGACCAACTCCTTTGCCTCTAATCCTTGCCGTCTCTTTAATCCCCTCAATTCCCTCCTCAAGGTCCCCCCGCCCCCGATCCCGCCCTCCCTTTCTGCCCAAACTCTAGCCGACTACTTCCACGACAAAATCCACAAGATTATCGTCCAATTCCCTACCCCCTCACCTACCTCCCCTCCTCTCCAATTCTCCTCCCCCATCCATGCTCCCCCTGCCACCCTCTCATCCTTCCCTCCGATCTCTGAAGAAGAAACCACACTCCTTCTTTCCTCCTACAAACCCACCACCTGTTCATCAGAACCTATCCCCACCCATCTCCTACACTCCATCTCCCTCACCATTGTCCCCTCCATCACTCATATCCTGAACCTTTCACTCTCCACTGCAACTGACCCTGTTGAATTTAAACATGCTGTTGTCACACCACTCTTCAAGAAACCCTCACTTGATCCCACATGCCCTTCTAACTATTGACCCATCTCCCTCCTTCCCTTCATATCCAAACTATTAGAATGAGCAGTCAACTGTTGCTGCCTCGAGTTCCTCACCGCCCAGGCCCTCCTGGACCCACTACAATCCGGCTTCCGTCCCCTACACTCCACTGAGACGGCACTCACAAAAGTCACCAATGACCTGTTCCTGGCTAAATCTAAGGGCCTCTATTCTATCCTCATCCTTCTTGACCTTTCTGCTGCCGTTGACACCGTTGACCATGACCTTCTCCTCATCACCCTCTCCTCGCTTGGCTTCAAGGACTCCGTACTATCCTGGTTCTCCTCCTACCTCTCCCATCGCTCATTCAGTGTATGCTCTGGTGGCTTCTCCTCCTCCCCTACCCCGCTCCATGTAGGTGTACCCCAAGGATCTGTCTTGGGCCCCCTCCTCTTCTCCCTCTATACCCAAGACCGTGGCATGCTTATCTCCTCCCATGGCTTTCAGTACCATCTCTATGCCGATGACTCCCAGATCTACCTCTCTACACCTGATATTTCTCCCGCAATCCAGTCCAAGATCTCTGCCTGTCTTTCAGACATCGAAGCCTGGATGTCCCATCGCCGATTGAAACTGAACATGGCCGAAACTGAACTCCTTGTCTTTCCATCCAACTCCTCCTCCCACTTCCCCCTCTCTCAATCCAAGTGGATGGATCTACTATCCTTCCTGTTCCCTCTGCCTGCAATCTAGGGGTTATCTTTGACACCTCTCTCTCCTTCTCCACTCATATCCAGCTTGTAGCAAAGACCTGCCCCTTCCTTCTCTACAACATCAGCAAAATCCACCCCTTCCTCTCTGAACACACTACCAAAACGCTTATCCACTCCGTAATCTCCTCTCACCTCGATTACTGCAACATACTCCTCGCTAGTCTCCCCGTGAGCCACCTCCTCCCCTTTCAATCCATACAAAATCACGCTGCTCGACTAATCTGCCAGCCTCGTCATGCCAACATTACTCCTCTTCTCAAGTCGCTTTGCTGGCTCCCTGTCCAATTCCGCATCCAATTCAAACTGCTCCTGCTGACCTATAAATGTATTCACTCTGTGGCCCTCAATACCTCTTATCTCTTATCTCTCCCTACGTCCCCTCAAGAAATTTGCGCTCTGCTAACAAATTACTTCTATCAATGCCTTTCACCCGCACTGAGAACTCCCGACTGCGCTCCTTTCACCTTGCTGCACCATATGCCTGGAACAGCCTACATGTGTCTGTGTGCCAGGCATCCTCTCTGGCCCTCTTCAAATCCAGGTTGAAGACCCACCTCTTCACCGTTGCATTCAGATCCTGACTCCATCCTCATCTTACCCTTACCCTAATCCCCGTCAACGTTTATGACCAAACTATAGACCAAACTGTACCACACCGTACCTTGCGCAGAACTGACTAATGCTCTGTACTGTAAATGCTCTTTACTGTTTTTAACTAGATTGTAAGCTCTGATGAGCATGACTCTGATGGGCAGGGACTGTCTTGTATGTTGGCTACCTCTTGTAGGTTAGCTGTGCAGCGCTGCGTACATGGCGCTTTATAAGTGCTGAATAGTAGTAATAGTAGTAATAGTCTTATAGGGAAAACCCTGCTCTCTACTGGGAAACAGCAAAGGTGGTTTTGCAAGATCATATTATTGAATATGTTGCCGCTTGGTGGAAGAATATTCACCGATGTCTTATATTGATGGAAAAAGAGTTATGCGCTACCCGATGCCCGGTTTGCCTCCCAGCCCACCGTAGCCCATAAGGCTGCAGTGCAGACACTTCAGGTAAATATTAATTTCTTCCCATATGAATGTGCATGTAAATCAATGTTGTACTATAGGTATCGCCTCTATTGATTTGGGAACAAAACAGGTCGGCTTATGTCAAACCTTATAAAGACAGGAAGTGGTCAAAAAACAATCTGGGCTATTCGTAATGCACAGGGCTGTGTACAAACAGAGAAATCCAGGGTGGAGGATGTTTTCCATACTTTCTACCAAAGTTTATATCAAGAGGAGGGAGTTTCAGTGTCTGCAGCTCCAGTGAAGCATACAGTGGATGCATTGGATATGGTTCTTGTATTGTTACATTTGGATACATTTTGGATGCATTTGGACCCATTGTCTATGGTGATGTTTGTGGCTTTGACAGTGCCTTTTTGAAGGGGTCCCATTACGGCATTGGGGAGTCTACATCAGTGTGTGAAGTCTTCAGGACTATCTTTGAAGTGTCTTTAGGACCTCTGGCCTTGGACATTGATACTGATACTGATACTGAAACTGACTTTGACATTACCTTTTTCAGAAAAGTGCAAATTTGTCTTATGAGATAATCTGAATGATCCTAATGTCGTCTTTAATAAACATTTATATATGATATTTTGAATAAGTCACTGCAGTATTTATATATGTACTATCTGTGAGGTGTATGTGAATTGTTTTTATACTATTACTGGTCTTTAAAAAGGATAACCTCTGGGGCAGTGATGACTTAGCAAATGCAGTACTCCTCCCTTTGAAATGGGATGAGACACTGCAATCTTTGAGCTCCACTGTTTGTCATGTCCAATGATTGTTCTTTTATGGATAGTGCCTGAGTGTTTCATGCATAATATCTATTTTGTTGGTTTTTGCTGTGTATTATAAATTTGCTTGAAGTGTAAGGAAACTGTTTGATGAGCTGGTGAAAAGGTTTAGGGCTACATTTTTTTTTACTATGATGAGGACTTTTCCTCCAAAAACTTGCCAAAACCTCTTTTAAACCCAGTTATACTAACAGCTTTTGCTACATCCTCCTTCAACAAATTCCAGAGTGTGATTAAGCATTGAGTGAAAAAATATTTTTTCCTATTAGTCTACATTCATTGTGTGTCCCCCTAGTCTTTCTACTTTTTGAAGGAGTAAACTACCAATCTATGTTTACCCACTCCACTCAACTCATAAGAAAATAAGAACATAAGATATGCCATACTGGGTCAGACCAAGGTCCATCAAGCCCAGTATCCTGTTTCAACAGTGGCCAATCTAGGTCATACATACCTAGCAGTTTCCCCAAAAGACACAGGTTCCACAATGCTTGTATTGGGTCAAGCATTGATATCCTGAGTCCCTTCTTAATAATGGTTTATGGACCTTTCCTCCAGGAACTTGTCCAAACCTTTTTTAAACCCAGCTACACTAACAGCCTTTACTATATCCCCGGTAACAAATTCCAGAGTTTGATTACACGTTGAGTGAAAAAAATATTTCTTTTACTAGCCTTAAATAGTTTACCCTGTAGATTCATTGCATGTCCTCTAGTCTTTCTATATTCTTATAACATAAACAATCGATCTACGTTTATCTGTTCCACTCCGTTCATTAATTTATAGACTTCTATCATATCTCCCCTCAGCCGTCTCATTTCCAGGTTAAAGAGCCCTAACCTTTTTAGCCTTTCTTCATAGGGGTATCCTTCCATTCTCTTTACCATTTTGGTGGCTCTTCTCTGAACCTTTTCTAATAACGCTATATCCTTTTTAAGATACAGTGACCAGAATAGCACACAATATTCAAGGTGCGGTCTCACCATGGAACGATTTAGAGGCATTATAATATCCTTTGTTATATTTTCCATTCCTTTCCTTATGATACCTAGCATTCTATTTGCTCTCTTGGCCGCCGCTGCACACTGGGCGGAGGGTTTTAACATGTTATCCACAAAGACGCCTAAATCTTTTTTTTGGGTGGTTGTTCTTAATGTGGAACCTTGCATCGTGTAACCATAGTTTGGGTTGTTCTTCCCTAGGTGGATAACATTTCACTTGTCCACATTAAATTTCATCTGCCATTTTGATGCCCAGTCTTCCAATTTATCAAGATCCTCTTGCAATTTTCCATAATCCTCTTGGGTTTTAATAACTTGAAATAGTTTTGTGTCATCTGCAAATTTGATAACCTCACTCGTTATTCCCTTTTCCAGGTCATTTATGAATATGGCAAAAAGCAGCAGACCCAGCACAGATCCCTGGGGTACACCACTATTCACCTTTCTCCATTGGGAAAATTGGCCATTTAGCCCTTCCCTCTGCTTTCTATCTTTAACCAGTTCCTGATCCACAATAGTACACTGCCTCCTATCCCATGACTCTTTTGTTTTGCCAAAAGTCTCTGATGAGGGACCTTGTCAAAGGCTGTCTGAAAGTACAAATACACTATATCAACCTACTTACCTTTGTCTACGTGTTTATTCACACCTTCAAAAAAACATAACAGATTAGTAAGACAAGATCTTCCTTGTCTAAAGCCATGTTGGCTGTCTCCCATTAAGCCACGACTATCTACATGTTCAGCAATATTGTTCTTTATGATGGTTTCTACCATTTTTCCCGGTACTGATGTCAGGCTCACCGGTCCGTAGTTTCCCGGATCACTCCTGGAATCCTTTTTAAAAACTGGCATTACGTTTGCCATCCTCCAAACTTCAGGTATTACAGATGATTTTAATGATAGTTCACAGATTACTAATAGCAGGTCTGCAATCACATATTTCAGTTCTTTCAACACCCTTGGATGTATATCATCTGGCCCAGGTGATTTGCTACTCTTCAGTTTATCTAATAGTTGTAATACATCTTCCCGATGTATCGATATTTCCTTCAATACTTCCGCACCTTTAAATACCACTTCAGTCATGGTTAACATCCCTACATCTTCCTCATTAAATACCAAAGCAAAGAATTCATTCAGTCTCTCTCCTATCGCCTTGTCACCTCTTAGTGCCCCTTTAACCCCTCTATCATCTAATGGACCAACTGATTCTCTCACAGGTTTTTTGCTACGAATGTTCTTGAAAAAGTCTTTATTACGCGTTTTTGCTTCCACAGTAATCTTCTTCTCAGATTCTCCCTTTGCCTGCCTTATCAAGGCCTTGCATTTAACTTGCCAGTGCTTGTGATGTTTCCAGGTTTCGTCGTTTGGCTCTTTTTTCCCTTTCCTGAAAGATGCTTTTTTTGCAACAACAGCCTCTCTGACCTCACCTTTAAACCATGCTGGCAGTTTTTTGGACTTCCTTCCACTTTTCTTAAAGCGTGGAATACAGCTGGTCTGGGCTTCTAAGATAGTATTTTTCAACAACACCCAAGCTTGATATAAGTCTTTAACCTTTGCAACTGCTCCTTTTAGTTTTTTCTTAACTATTTTCCTTATTTTATCATAGTCTCCCTTTCGAAAGTTAATTGGTAGTACTGTGGATTTCCTTATTATCCCTCCTCCACTAATTAAATCAAATGTGATCATGCTATGATCACTATTGCCAAGTGGCCCCAACACCTTTATCTCTTGCACCAGATCTCGTGTTCCACTAAAGACTAGGTCCAATATGGCTTCCTCTCTGGTCAGTTCATGAAGCAGCTGCTCCAAGAAGCAGTCATTTATTTCATCTAGGAACTTTATCTCCCTAGCATGTCCTGCTGTGACACTGACCAGTCGATACCGGGGTAATTGAAATCACCCATAATTATTACTGTGCTGTAACTTTTGTTAGCTTCCTTGATTTCTTTGAGCATTTTATCATCCATTTGTTCATTCTGACCAGGCGGTCAATAATACACTCCTACTGCCATCGCCTTCCCCTTTTTACATGGCATTTCAATCCATAGAGATTCTACAGCAAATTTTGTTTCCTGCAAAACTTTAATCTTTTCTGACTCAATGCCCTTTCTAACATAGAGTGCAACCCCTCCACCAATTTAATCAGCTCTATCATTACGATATAGTTTGTACTCAGGTATTACAGTGTCCCACTGGTTGTCCTCCTTCCACCATGTCTCTGAGATTCCAATCATATCTAACCTCTCATTTAGTGCTATATATTCTAACTCTCCCATCTTATTTTTTAGACTTCTAGCATTTGCATACAAGCATTTTAGAGACTGTATTTTATTCATATTAATCTGGCTATTGGTAGGCATGGGTAATTTGGGATCGTTAAGCTCTGTCTGCTCTATACTCAAGGGCATTTGGGCTACTTTACTCTTTTTTGGAACCTCTCTGCTTTTGGTAGTATCCTTCAAGGATACATTCTTCTGAACCATGCACTCTTGTGCGACTGTCAGCTTTCCCCTATTATCTAGTTTAAAAGCTGCTCTGTCTCCTTTTTAAAAGGTTAATGCCAGCAGCCTGGTTCCATCCCGGTCAAGGTGAAGCCCATCCCTTCGGAGGAGACCCTCCTTTTCCCAGAATGTTCCCCAGTTCCTAACAAATCTAAACCCCTCATCCTTGCACCATCATCTCATCCACACATTCAGACTCTGGAGCTCTCCCTGACCTTTGGGTTCTGCGCGTGGAATGGGAAGCATTTTGGAGAACGCTGCCCTGGAAGTTCTGGATTTCAACTTCCTACCTAAAAGCCTAAATTTAGCCTCCAGAACCTCCCTACCATATTTTCCTATGTCATTGGTACCGACATGTACCAAGACAGGATACTCCACCCCAGCACTATCTAGGACCTTATCTAGGTGGCGCGTGAGGTCTGCTACCTTCGCACCAGGCAGGCATTTTACCAGGCGATCCTCACGTCCACCAGCCACCCAGCTATCTACATGCCTAATGATCGAATCACCAACTTTAATGGATGTCCTAACCCTTCCCTCATGGGCACATGGCCCTGGAGAAACTTCCTCAGTGCGAGAGGGTTTTACATCACCTGGAGGACAGGTCCTAGTTACAGGATCACTTTCTCCCACATCAGGGTGATGCTCTCCTGTCATGTGACCTCTCTCCTCCATGGCCACAGGGATGCTGCCAGACTGGAGGTGGGACTTCAGGACTATATCCCTGTAGGTCTCGTCTATGTACCTCTCTGTCTTTCTTTTGTCTTCCAAGTCTGCTACTCTATCCTCTAGAGAACGGACTCTTTTCCTGAGAGCAAAGAGCTCCTTGCACCTAATGCACACCTAAGACCTCTCACCAACTGGGAGAAAATCATACATGTGACACTCAATTCAAAAGACTGGAAAGCCCCCATCTTGCTGCTGGACTGCTGTCTGCATCTTAGTTTTAAGCTTGTGTTTAGATCTTTAAGTTTTTTACTTACTAAAGGTTGCTATGGATACTTATACTAATAAAATTGTACCTAATACGTTTAATATACCTTGTTCACCTGAAGCTTAATTAATCTCAGGTCCTTAGTGTATGACTGATTTGGATAATGAGCTGCACCTGAGAGCACCTCCTTTCCTTTAAGATGTGTAAGTACTTAGAAAGCTACAATTATCCCAGGGGTGGGTGGGTATTGGGGAGGGAGGGAGGGAGGGAAATAAGACTTATTAAAAGAGGGCTGCTACACAGTACCCTGTCCTATGCTTCTGAGGTAAGCTGTGACCAACTTCCTGGGTGATTAACAGTCCTTGCTTGGATAGAAGGAGTTTTTCAAAATGGCCTTTTGACCTGCCACCTGGCGTTAACACCTATTGAAAAGGTTTCACAGATCTCTTGCCCCCTAGGTAGAAGGCCTCTTTGTAAAGGTTTCTAGAAGACTTTATTTGTTGCTCAAAGAATACTGACCCTGTTTTGCCTTTTATGCTAAATTATATTCTGATTTGATTTAAATTAAAGCTCTTTGCTGCTGCTAGGCTCTGACTTATTATGAAATTTAAACTAGAAGCTCTCTGCTGGATTCTAAATTTAACAAGAAAACTCTCTTCTGTGTTTTAAATTTAAACTAAAAGTACTTTGCTGATACTAGGCCCTGAGTGAGTATTAAATTTAAACTACAAGATCTCTCCTGGGTATGAAATCTAACCAGAAAGCTCTCTTCTGTGTTTTAAATTTAAACTTAAACTGCTGCTACTAGGCCTCATTATTTTATAGATCTCTATCATTTCTCTCCTCATTCATGATTCACATGTGTAAATGTGATCACTTACACATGTAAATTGCATCGATGTGTAAACAGCCATTTTCGAAAAGGCTTGTTTATATGTGGTTGTCAATACCATATTGAAATTGCAAGGGCGCCTGTCAGAGGCATGGCCTGAGTGGGACCAAAATCTACAAATCTATTCCCCTTTTCTTATAGGGACTTTATGTGTAAGCCAAAAATTGTGACACATATTGGTATTTAAAAAGTGTTCCTCTTGACCATCCCTTTACAGGATGGATTTAGAGCGAAGCCCCCTTATTCCCTCAATGTTTATTTTTTCCTTCAAACTGAAATGAGGTAAAGATAGAGTCCTCCTCAGTTAATTAGCAGCATCGAACATATTTAGATTTGCAAAATAGTTGTAAGTGTCAACATTACCTGTGCATATTGTGAAACGCCGGCACTTATACGTATAAGTTGCCGAGTTTCTTCCGTGTGTATATTTGTGAAATGGCTCCTCCCACTACATGTGGTTATTCAAGCCCATGAGCTTATGCACTTCCTTCTGTGTATTTTAGAAATGGCCCCATCTTTAGCAGAGCCGTTTCTGAAATACCACCAGATTTGGGTAAGTCCCAACCTCGATGTCTCAATTCCGATCTGCACATCCTATCTAAAATGTTCATTCACGCCTATTAACTCCTGAGCTTCCTCTATTGACAGCCTTTGACAAAACTGTAGAAAATGTATGCGCTGTATGGCCTTCCTTTACTCCTCTTTTAATGATTCTGAATATAGAAAATGATCCTTTGCCTACCTGTCTCGTTGGTGTAATGATTTTCTGGGCAGATCACACATTCATAGCAGCACGTGTGCTGACTTGCTGAAGTCTTCTTCATTTCTCCTGGCTGGCATTCATCCGAGCACTTGGATTCAATTTCCTACATTGTCATTGGAAACAAACATCATTATCTTCTTTGCTGCCAAAACATTGTGTTCACCCTGTAATTATGTCAAATGTATTTTCCTTCATTAAGCACTGTTAACAAAAACTGGGCAAGATTGCTAAAAAGAAGTCTGCATTATCTCATGAGTATGATCATGATATCATACGCTATACAGTAGAAAACAATTAATGACAGTATACACTGGTTCAGGGAGCTGGGCTTGTGATAATATCAGCTCAGGAGGCAAGAACGGGACACAGAAATATTGATTAGGCTTCCATAATATATAAAAAGGATTGGCTATGGTACTACATATTAAGAAACTCATCGGTTATGGTACTATGCATAAGGAGAGCTCATTTAACAAACATGAATAGTTAGACAGTGGTAAGAGTGACAAGTGCTGTGTACAGTGGTAGATTTAGGTGATCACAGCATTCTTGTCAGAGTACCTCGGCAGTTTTCTGCTGCCTACTGTAGCACGCAGCATCCAATCTTCCCTGTGGATCATCTATCCAAATACCAGCTAGGCCTCAAGATCTTAAATGTTTGGACTCACCCACGGGATCCTCAAGACTGTTGCCCAGGGGGCGGTATATAATATATAATACATATTTTTTTTAATCTTCTCGTTATAACTAGAAGTCCTAGCAGAAATAAAGATGTTTATGTAACTGGGTTTAGCTGGCTGGATATACTGACAGAATTGGTTACGGTAGCTGGGTAAGTATGGCAGGCTATAATTGCAGCAAAAATTAGAACTGTTGGTACTAAAGTAGCAGGGTCTTTCTAGCAAGACACAGAGAAATGTAGAAAATGATGACAGATAAAGGCCATATGACCTATCCAGTCTGCCCATCCATGTCAAATGCTAAGTCTACAATCTCTTCCTCTCCTTTATATATCCTCTGTGATCTCCCATGCTTTTTTGAATTCAGCTATACAGTAGTCCTTGTCTCGACCACCTCTAGTGGGAAGCTATTTCACACAACCACCACCCTTACTGTAAAGAAATCTTTCATCAAATTACTCCCTTCTGAGTCTATTCCCTGTCACCTTCATCCTATGACACCTCAGGGCTGGATTTAAAATGTTCCAGAAGATAAACCTCAAATGCTTCAAATGACCACTAATGATATGCCCAATCAAAAAGAGTCATTGAAAATATAGCGTTGAGCCCTGAACCTACAGAACTCCACCTGTTTGCTTCTTCTTTAATCCTTTTAATTCATTTTTTATGTCGGGCCCCCCCCTGGCAAGAGAGAGAAGGAGGAAGCCCTTCCCCTCCACTCCGGGAAGTCCCTTTTATTAAAAGAAAAAATTCATGTGCACCAAACAATCGAAATAGTGAAACATCACTTATCTCAAAATGCTGGCGATGTGTGACTTCCATGAGGGAATACAGCTTGCACGACATGCATGTTTCGGGCCTCTCAAAGGCCCTGTATCAAGTGGAAATATCCCATATTGAATCCATCGCCCTGAAGAACGCCGAACTCAACGGTCCAATTTATAAAACCAGAGTGGCAGCCAATTGGTTCGCGTAAGAAGAGGAGTGGTCTAGCAAACCATGCTGGATTGAAGAACCTAACAAAGAATGCGCCAGGCAGCTCAATGTAGAAGAACTGCAACTAGATAAACGGGCCTTGATACAAAGTTACACCAGACTCCACCAATCACATTCCAAGTTGAGACCCATGGGGTGACTGTACGTAGACGAAAAATCCAACGTTGTTCCCGCTTCTGTAGAAGACTCTCACGATGTCCCCCTCTGGGAGAAAAGGGGACATGATCTATGACCCTCCACTTAAAGTCCAAAAAAGTGTGATTAAACTGAATACAATGCTCAACAATGGGAGCCGAAAGAACTTGTGATCTAATACGAGAGGCATGTTCTCCTAGACGAACCCGGACGGGTCTAATCATCCGGCCCACATAGGACAAACCACAAGGACAAATGAGCATGTAAACCACAAAAGTAGCCTGACAAGAGGAGGATCCTGTGAAGGAAAAAGATTGACCCGTTGCAGGATAACACCATTGAACCCCTTCCAAGGTAGTAGAACAATACTTGCAAGTCCCACAAGCCCAATGACCTTGGCGGGATCCCACCACTGCAGGATCAGACTGAAAAAAAGATGTGTGTACCAAAAAATCCTTCAGGTTTTTCCCCCTAGTATAGGCCACCCGTAGGGGTTTTCGAAAGCAGGAGTGTAACTGTAAAACCTGCCAATGTTTCTTTAAAAGCTTTGTAACTTGCGCTGTATGGGACATAAACGGCAGTTCTAGTTGCAGTTCTTCTACATTGAGCTGCCTGGCGCATTCTTTGTTAGGTTCTTCAATCCAGCATGGTTTGCTAGACCACTCCTCTTCTTATGCGAACCAATTGGCTGCCACTCTGGTTTTATAAATTGGACCGTTGAGTTTGGCGTTCTTCAGGGCGATGGATTCAATATGGGATATTTCCACTTGATACAGGGCCTTTGAGAGGCCCGAACCATGCATGTCGTGCAAGCTGTATTCCCTCACGGAAGTCACACATCGCCAGCTTTTTGAGATAAGTGATGTTTCACTATTTCAATTGTTTGGTGCACATGAATTTTTTCTTTTAATAAAAGGGACTTCCCGGAGTGGAGGGGAAGGGCTTCCTCCTTCGCTCTCTTGCCGGTGGGGCCCGACATAAAAAATGAATTAAAAGGATTAAAGAAGAAGCAAACAGGTGGAGTTCTGTAGGTTCAGTGCTCAACGCTATATTTTCAATGACTCTTTTTGATTGGATTTAAAATATTGGCACCCATAGACAAAACCAGACAGCACATCCCAAAGAGCAGAGGGGAGGAGTTCAGAGATCACAAAGACTGGAGATCCAGAAGAGCGGCAGAGGAAGACTCTAGCACCATTGTGGCCCCCTTTTGAGGCTGCACATGCAAATGACCCTAAAGAAAGCAGGCGCAGTCTCTTTTATTTGGGTGTTTGGTGCCTTCAAAACTTGGCACCCTCAGCGGCCGCTAAGGGTGACTATGTTTATATCCAGGCCTGTGCCCCCTTGTTCCAGAACGTCCTTTGAATTGAAAGATTCCTACCTTTGTGTATTTATACTTCAGAGGTATTTAAATGTCTCTATCGTATCTCCCCCCTCTCGCCTTTGTTCCAAAATATACATATTGAGATCTTTAAGTCTGTCCCCATATACTTTATGATGAAGACTACTGGTAGCTGCCCTCTGGACTGACTTCATCCTGTTTATATCTTTTTGAAGATGTAGTCTCCAGAATTGCACACAGTACTCCAAGCTCTATCATTCCCCTTTTCCAGCCAGCTATTCCTCTCCCTATGCTCCCAAGCATCTTTCTGGCTTTTGCCATCACCTTTGCTGTTTGGTCACATTAGATCATCAGATATGATCACGCCTATGTCCCACTTTTCTTTCCTACCCAGAACTACTTTGCCTCCACATTCTACTGCTCCCTTCATTTTTTGCAACCCAAATACATGATCTTGCATTTTCTAGCATTAAATCTTAATTGACAATTTGTTCAAGCTTTGCTAGATCCCTCTTTATTGTTATCCACACTTTAAAGGATGTCTACCCTATTGCAAATATTGGTATCATCCTCAAAGAAGCAGACCTTATCTGACAGCCCTTCTACAATATTACTTACAAAAAATGTTGAAAATAATTGGACCAAGATTTGATCCCTTTGGCATATCACTAGTAATGTCCCTATCTTCAAAATGAACTCTATTTACCACTATCCTTAGTCACCTCCCACTCAACTACTTTATGTAAGCCAGTTGGCCACTTTAGGGACCATTCCTAGGGTGCTCTATACGTTGCTTGTATGGAAGTGTGTCAAAGGCCTTGCTGAAATCAAAGTACACTACATCTAGTGCTCTTTCTTGGTCCAAATCTCTGGTCACACAGTCTAAGAAATTGATTAGATTTGTCTGACAAGATGTATTGCTAGTAAAATCATGTTGCCTTGGACTCTGCTATCCATTGGATTCCAGAAATGGTACTATCCTATGTTTAAGCAATGTTTCCATAAATGTACTCATTTCAAAGATCAGACTAACTGACCTGTAGTTCCCAACCTCCTCTTTGCTTCCACTTTTGTGGAAAGGGACCACATCTGAGCTCCAGTCCTCCGGGCCCACTCCAGACCCTTAGGAATCTTGAAAAAATTAGACAGTGGAGCTTCCAGAACCTCCCTAAGTTCCTTCATTACTCTTGATATATCCCATCCAGCCATGATTTTTGAAGGCCTTTACACAGGTAACTTCCCTAGTTACCTGTGTAAAGAACTTATCTGGGATTTTCAAAGGGCACCTACACAGGTAGTGCCCTTTGAAAATCCTAGATAAGTCTCTAACGTGTCCAGATGCTATGCGGGTAGCATCAGCGTGTGTTAGGGGCGTTCCAGGGTGGAGTGGGGGTGGAAGAAAGGGCTACAAAGGTAGCAGCGATTTTCGATGCTACCCGCTTAGCCCTCTGCGCCTTAAAGATAGGTGAGGTTTTTCCTCATCTATCTTTAAGGTGCAGAGGCTAAGCGGGTAGCATTGAAAATCACCGTTACCTCTGTAGCCTCGGCGGCTGCCGTCACGCCCAGAAAACCCCAGATTTTCACTTCCGCCACTGCGGAAATGAAAATCTGGGTTAAGGGGATCGGTGGTCAGGCTAAGCGCTTCAGTGGCACATTGCCTGCCTAATGCAAAATTGGGCCCACAGTCTTCAGAATTTGTTCAAGATCTACCTCTCTTCCATTCCTATTTGTTTTCTGAAGTCCTACTCTCAGCCCTTTATCTGTGAACCCAGAACAGAACTATCTGTTAAGCATTTCTATTTATCCTCATCCACTTCTCGTATTTTTCTCCTTCACCACTGAGTCTAACAGTATCATTTTTACACTTCCTCCTATCACTAAAATATCTAAAATAAGTCTTGTCCCCCCTTTTTACTGTATTGACTACTTTTTCTCCTATTTGCATCGTTGCTTTCCTGACTACTGTCCCAGCTATAAAAACATCCTATCCCTCTACAGATACAGGCTTCTTGTGTTGACTGAATAAATGTGGAGAGTAAGTGATGGAAAGGTACTGTCTGGAAAGGCAACAAAGACCTGGGAGGCTGGGTAAGAGCCACCCTGTAGTTGTTGGTTGTTGGATTATTTTGCAACCTTGTGGAAGGGAGGCTGCTAGGTGAATTAAAAGGGCACATTACATGTGTAGCTTCCCAGAAGGGTGAATACAGTGGAGAAATATGACAAAAACTGTCTTGTATAATAATTGATATCATACAAGTAGTCACATTTTATGGCTGGTATCCGGGAAATATCCTTAGTGGACAGGAAATACCAGGCATGTTCTATGATTTTTATGGTCAAGATCTATAGTTCAGGAATCAACTCTGAGACTGTAAAATTCATACAAAAATCCAGCTTTATTTATCATAGGTATTTTATGCTCTCAAAAGAATCTACTTGCAATACAAATTCCTAGAACTGGCTTAGTGGTCTAATAGTCAAGCTTCCATGCAGGATATCTGGGTTCAAGTCCTAGACCTAATTTTTCCTCTTTGAGTCAATGGGAGCTAGAGGTGATGAGGGAGTCTCATTTACAACCCCCTGCAAGTAAAAGAATCTTATTCATTCTCAAGAGTAAAGAAATGCATGTTAATTGCATGGAGGCAAATTCCAATGTGTCCGTCTAGGCCTCTGTGCATCCAATCGGAATCGGGACATCCAGAGGTAGACCCAGTTCTAATCTCGTGGGGGCTAGACATGCCCGCAGGATCAGAATCAGGTCTAAGGCCTGAATATGCAGGCCAGGCCCTGATTCCGATTGTCCTGCACACACAGCCACTTGCCCGGCTATCTCAGTCAGGCTCCTGAATAGAGCTGCAGTGTCATGGCGCCGGCTGTGGGAACTTACTGCACCCAACTACCTTCTGTTCCCAGCCCAGCAGCTCAATCCCCTGACATTCAGGGGGATTTATTCTAACTCTGTGGTGGAATAAGTCCCCCGTCTAAGTTCACAGCCCCGGATGTACAGGGCCAACCTCAGAATCGGCCCTGTACATCTGGGGTCATGAACCACCCATGCCCCATGCTCGCTCCACCTACGGAATGCCCCCTCCTGACCCCATCTAAGCCTCCCTGTATATACGTGTTGTTTGTATGGAGAGGCTTTTGCCGGGGCAAGCAGGGGAGGGGGGCAAATAGCAGGGATGGACGACCCCCCAGAATGACCCTCAAATCCTCCATGTTAGCTTTCGGGGGCATGACCAGTATGTTCCTGGCAGCTAACACATGATGGGCCACTTGGAACATGTGCTCCAGTAAGGTGGGTTCACTTAACGACTCCCAGAGAGGAGCTATTAAGTGAACTTGCATGAAAAGTCACATTGATGCTGAGCACATAGTGATTGCCCTGGAGTAGAAGTAATATACTCTACATACCAAGAAAGGTCAACGCATCTTTGGTAGTAGACTGGCTAATCTACTGAAGAGGGCTTTAAACTAGATTCGTTGGGGATGGGTGAAAAAGCCCCCACGTAAGTGAAAGCCCCCAGGTAGGTGATACATTAAATAAGTTTATGGAAATGGGTAACAGGGGTAACATATGGAAAGCAGTGTGTATAAATGCCCGTAGCATGGGAAATAAGATCCCTGATGTTGAGGTTTTGGTGGGAGTGGCTGACTTGGATTTAGTGGCAGTTACAGAAACATGGTTCACAGAAAACCATGATTGGGATGTAACTATACCTGGCTATGCTTTATTCAGAAAGGACAGGGGAGGAAGAAGGGGAGGAGGAGTGGCACTATATGTAAAAACTACTATTAAAGTTTTGGAATTACAGAGCTTAAAAGGGAGAGAGGAGGCATTGTGGGTTAAACTAGAAAGAGGGAAAGAGAAATCTATTTGCATTGGTGTGATATACAGACCTCCCTCACAAGAGGAAGAGGTGGACAGAGAGTTAATTGAAGACATACGCAGCATTGCTAGGAAAGGGGAAGTGCTACTGATAGGAGATTTCAATATGCCAGATATTGATTGGCACATTCCTGCTGCAGTATCATCTAGAAGTAAGGAGATCCTGGATTCTCTACAGGGAGAACTATTCAGGCAATTGGTAACAGACCCCACACGTGAAGGGGCCATACTGGACTTAGTGCTTACCAATGGTGAAAGTGTTTCTGATGTTGTAGTGGGAGATCATTTTGCATCCAGTGATCACCAGATGGTGTGGTTCAGTATTAGGACTAGGGGCTGTTAGAATCCATTCCAAGGTGAGGATCTTAGACTTTAGGAAGACTAACTTTGCGAAGATGGGCCAATACCTCAGGGAGTCGTTAGTGGGATGGGAACAGCTGGGGGATGTAGAAAAACAGTGGGCAAAACTGAAAGGGGGTATTTTAAGGGCAACCAACCTTTTTGTTAAAATGGTAAATAAAGGCAAAAGGAAAAGGAGACCGCTATGGTTTTCGAAGGAAGTAGCTGAAAAAGTGATGAAAAAGAGGGAGGCCTTCATGAAATACAAGAGATCACAGAGAGAGGAAGACAGGCATCTGTATTTGGAAAAACTTAGAGAAGCTAGCAAAGTAGTCAAGAAGGCAAAGATTCAAAAAGAGGAGGAAATAACCAATGCAATAAAATGGGGGGATAAGACATTTTTCAGATATATTAGTGAGAAGAGGAAGGGCAAAAGTGGTATTGTCAGACTCAAGGGTGCAGGGGGGGGGGAATATGTAGAAGCTGATAAGGATAAAGCGGAATTGCTTAACAAATATTTTTGTTCTGTGTTCACAGATGAAGAACCAGGAGCAGGACCTCAGAAAACACCCACAAATAGGAGCAGAAGCGAGGGACATATTGAACAATTTTCAGAAGACTGTGTTCGTGAGAAACTAGCTCAACTTAAAGTAGACAAAGCGATGGGACCGGATGGGATACACCCTAGAATACTGAGGGAACTTGGGGACGTTCTAGCAACTCCACTGACTGACCTTTTCAATGCCTCATTGGAGTCGGGAGTGGTGCCAAAGGACTGGAGAGAGGCTCATGTGGTGCCTTTACACAAAAGCGGAAGTAAGGATGTGGTTGAAAACTACAGGCCGGTTAGTTTAACTTCGGTGGTGAGTAAATTATTGGAAACGCTGCTGAAAGAGAAAATAGTGAGGTTTCTGGAGTCCAGCGGATTACAGGATCCGAGGCAGCATGGATTCACCAGAGGCAGGTCTTGTCAGACAAATCTGATTGATTTCTTTGACTGGGTGACCAGGGAGTTGGACCAAGGGAGAGCTCTAGATGTGGTGTATTTAGATTTCAGTAAAGCCTTTGACACTGTTCCTCACAGGCGACTTATAAACAAACTGAGCACCCTAGGGATGGACCCTAAAGTTACTGCTTGGGTTAGAAATTGGTAGGGTGGGAGGCGACAAAGAGTACAAGTAAATGGAGCTCACTCTGAGGAGAAGGATGTTGCCAGTGGTGTGCCCCAGGGATCTGTCCTTGGTCCGATTCTTTTTAACATCTTTGTTAGTGATATAGGGGAAGGGCTGTCGGGTAAGGTTTGTCTCTTTGCAGATGATACCAAAATCTGCAATAAAGTAGACACCCAGGAAGGTGTAGATAACATGAGGAGGAATCTAGCTAAGCTTGAAGAATGGTCTAGAATTTGGCAGCTTGGATTTAATGTTAAAAAATGTAAGGTCATGCATTTGGGCTGCAGCAATCCAAGGGAGAAATACAGTATAGGAGGTGAAGTACTTTTGTCCACTAAAGAAGAGCGGGACCTAGGCGTGGTTGTGTCTGATGATCTTAAAGTAGCTAAACAGGTAGAAAAGGCGACGGCAAAAGCTAGAAGGATGCTTGGGTGCATACGGAGAGGAATGGCTAGCAGAAAAAAGGAGGTGATAATGCCTCTGTATAAGTCTTTGGTGCGACCTCATTTGGAGTATAGTGTGAAATTCTGGAGACCATACCTTCAAAAGGATGTGAACAGGATGGAGTCAGTGCAGAGGGTGGCTACTAAAATGATTAGTGGGCTTCATTATAAAGCATATGAGGACAGGCTTAAGGATCTTAATATGTACACCTTAGAAGAAAGGCGGGATAGAGGTGATATGATTGAGACCTTTAAATACCTCCGTGGCATAAATGTTCAGGGAGAGAGCCTCTTTCAATTGAAAGCAAGTTCTGCTACGAGGGGACATGGAATGAGATTCAGGAGTGATATGCGGAAATATTTCTTTACAGAAAGAGTAGTGGATCCATGGAATAGTCTCCCAGTGGAGGTGGTAGAGATGAGGACAGTAACTGAATTCAAAAAAGCATGGGACTAACACAGAGGATCTCTAAAGGTAAAAAGTGGACTGTTGTAGTTATTGATATGGAAGGACAGACTAGATAGGCCATTTGGTCTTTTTTCTGTCATCATGTTTCTATGTTTCTATACCCACACTCCACCCATTCCCCTCCCCATCCCTCGATGGCCAGTTAAGTGCATTTTAGACTACAGTGGCAGACATGCTGGTGCTTTAGTATTCCCAACTGCCAGTTGCTGTACCAACCTTAGTAGAAGGGGCTCTTAATACAAGCAAAATTCATTTAATACATGTTAACCTGCAAATTAATGTATGTATTATTGATTTGCACCTGTTAAAATGCTCTAACATACATTACAACTTTTTGTATTAAAACACATAAGTGAAACAATCTGAAAAAGGTCAACATAAATTGACAAAAAAAAGATTTTTTTTTGCCTGTGCACATCTCTAGTCTCAGTGAAATGACTGTGGCTGTGATGACTAGATTATGGAAGAGAAAATTTGGGGGCAGGGTGGACCCAGGTGTTACCTTGTGGGAGGGATACCCCATCTTAAATGACCCTTTCAATTTGGGCTGTTTAATAAAGGGAATTTCAGCAATCACTATGTTAAAATGATTGAGATTTATGGCACCTCTGGAAAATAACGAGATTTATGGCACCTCTGGAAAATAACAATCATGGATAAGTATCACATTATTTCATGTGAGCCCCATAAAGTCTCATTTGTGTAGAATGCTTCTTTGTTTTCATTTTGCAGGTGCAAATTTTTGCATTTACATGTTAATTTGATGAGGAGTCATTTTAATTTACTCATTAAGACCTTACTGTGTTTAACATACACACTAAGGGCAGGGGTGGCTCTATAATGAGCCCGAGTGAGGCGGTGGCCTCAGGCAGCAACTTCTTTGGGGCGGCAAAAATTGCCCCCAAAAAGACCGCCTCACTCGGCCTTCAAAAAAACAAACAAACAAAAAAAACCCGAACAGAGGAGCCGCTGCTGCTGCAGCAGCAGCGGCAGAATGAAGTGCCTCGTGGCCCCCTGCCTTCCCAGCAGAGCCTTGCCTTATTTATTTATTTATTTATTTATTTCTCTTATATACCGCGCTCTTCAATATCAGTGCGGTTTACATGGAACAATTATGTTTTACGGTGGGTTAACCGTAAAACTACAGATAAACAGGTAACTCAACTTGGATGGTCAAAAATTAATTTAACTATTTACTCATATTTAAACATAGTATTATTTACATGATATACATTAAATGAGAGAACATAGCATTATATTGGACGCAGGGCTAATTTTGGGAAGGTCGGGATGGTGCATCTTCATTTGGGTAATATTGGCAAAAAAGGTGGTGTTTCAATGCCCTTCTAAAGTTGATTAGATTTGGGATTGCACGTATGTTGGGGGGCAGGGCATCCCAGAGTCTGGGAGCATTGATACTAAAGGCTCTGCTTGCTGTAGCCTGAGTGCATTGGGTCAGTGTTTTGGGGATTGCTAAAGTGTTTACTGCTGTAGTTCTTCTGGCTCTGTTGGGGGGGGTTTGTGTATGAGACAAGTGAGGGCCATGGGGGAGAGCCCATTAATAGCCTTGAATGTTAGTAGGATCATTTTGAAGATGATCCTACAGTGGATAGGGAGCCAGTGGAGACTTTTGAGGATGGGTGTTATATGGTCTCGCCTCAAGGCCCCGTTTAGAACTCTGGCAGCGGAGTTCATGGCAAGCTGGAGAGGGATCATCGTAGATTTTGGGAGTCCTTGGAAGATCGCGTTGGCATAGTCCAGATGTATTTCTTTCAGCACCGGCTGCTTTTCAGAGCCACGAAGGGAGAGTTTCCCTTTCCTGTGGCTCTGTTAGTTGAGCCCGCTGGCCCTGATCGTAATTTATTTTTTTTTAAATTTCCCTTCAGAAGGTTGGTCTGGGTTGGGCTGTGCTAGGGGGAGGGGGTAGCACTAAAAATTGTAATGGGTTGATGGGGGAAGGGCTAGGACTGGAAATGGGCTGATGGGGGGGCTAGGACTGGAAATGGGCTGATGGGGAGGTTAGAACTGGAAATGGGCTGATCGGGAGACGGGGCTAGGACTGGAAATGGGCTGATGGGGAGGTTAGAACTGGAAATGGGATGATGGGGTTAGAACTGGAAATGGGCTGATTGGGAGGGGGGCTAAGACTGGTAATGGTCTGATTGGTGGGGTTAGGCCTGGAAATGGGCTGATTAGGGGGTTAGGACAGGAAATGGGCTGATGGGGGGCTAGGACAGGAAATTGGGGGGATAGGACTGGAAATGGACTTATTGGGGGGGTAGGACTGGTAATGGGCTGATGGGCTAGGACTGGAGTGGGCTGACAAGGGGGATAGGACTGGAAATGGGCTGGGAATGGAAATGGGCTAATGGGAGAAGGGAGGAGAGTGCTGCTGGCCTTGGAAAAAAACTAGGGGCTAGGGCTACAAATGGGCTGTTGTGGGGATATGGGAGAATAGGACTGGAAGGGAGCAGATACTGAGGGGGTCTGCCAGTGGAAGGAGGGGGCAAGAAGGGAGCTGACATGGGGGAAGTAGGGGGTTGGAAAGGAGCTGATATGGTGGGGGAAGGAGGGGCTGGAATGGAGCTGACACCTGTGATGTATTGAAGGGGGATTGGAAAGGAGCTGACACTTGGGGATGTGAGTGGTAGGTGGCTGGGTAATGGGGAAGAGGCTGAAAGGGAGCTGACATGTGCGAATGGCACTGGAAGGGGGATGGGCAGAGGGTTGGGCTACTGGAAGGGAGCTGACTGGTGGGGGTGGCACTGAGAGTGGACGTGAGCTGATACCTGGGATGGTATTTGGACTAGAAGGGGCTGGACAGTGGGGAAGGAGGGGGACTGGAAGGGAATGGACACCAGTGGCAGTCATGGGAATGCAAGGCGTTTGACATTGGAGGGTACTGGGAGGGGAGGACTGGAAAGGGGTTGATACTGGGGAGGGTAACTGGAACTGGAAATGGGCTGATGGAAGGAAGTGAAGAAAACAAAAGAAGAGATAAGAAATGGCAGATGGAACATAGATTACAGAAAGAGAGCTAAGAGAAGACAGGAAAGCAGAAGCCTCAGATCGGGACCAGCATGATCAGAGAATAAAATGGTCAGACAACAAAGGTAGAAAAAATAATTTTATTTAATTTTAGTGATTGGACTTTGTGCTATCTTTATATTTTACACAGAATGGGGTAACTGCATTTCTTATTTATCTGATGTGCATTGCATGCGGAGTCTGGCTTCTTGGGGTTTCAGTTTAAAGTTTGTCTACATATTGTTATTTTTACTTTAGATTGTGGTTATTTATTCTGTACTTGGTGAGGGTCTGTGTTATGAGTGTATGACTGAGGCCAGGTGTTCTGTTAACATGGAGTTTGCACATAAAGATCAATACTGTACTGTAGTAATCTGGCTTGTTCAACTTTTCAAATAGGTGTATGGATGTTCCAGTGCCCACTGAAGTATTTACAGTGACCATTTTTTACATGGGCTCGTTAAGTGAGTTTTGAAAGTTGGTGCTGATATGGTATGGTATGGTAGATGTGCTCTTTCTTGTAGGGTTTTGTATTAGTTCACAATATGCCTGGTACGAGAGAATGTTTGTTGTTAGTGAGATGATCAGGATCATTTTTTTTTTTTAAGATATTGAGTTCTGTGGATGAATGTCCTGGGTTCTGCTCTGCACCCACTGTGGATGCAAAATATATGTTGAAAAAGAAAAAGCAAGAATCATAGCGCAGTTTATAACAACAAAATAAAAATGAGTTTATAATTTGGTTTTATAAACAGTGCTGTTGGTTCTCGCTGTCTTTTAGTTTCTTGGTGTGCAAACATCTTGCATTTCCTCCACTTTGATTGAAGGATAAGGTGGTATACAAAACTGTCTAAATAAATAAATATAATCTAATCGGCTTTTTGGTTTGGTTCAGTCCCCGAATGGAGCTCTAAAAAAGCCCCGCCCACCTCTACAGGGGGTGGGGGGTGCTATCTTATCCTTCGCCTCAGGCAGCAGATTGCCTTGAGCCGCCCTGACTAAGGGGGCCTTTGACTAAAAGGGGCTAGCTGACAGTGCACGCTCTGGCTCATGCTGAAGGCACGCTGGGACATGTGTCGCCAGCTAGTGTGGGACTATGACAACGTGAGATGATTCCTGCATTAAGGTCATGAGCGGGCAGGTTAGGGGCAGAGAGAGGGCATGGTGAGCTTAGCGCAGTGAGCTCTGGGTTTATACCATGTGCAAACTGCATTAGTGAGGGTTCACATAACATCACCTCAATAGAAGGAGATAAGTGCACTTGTGCTAATGCAGTCTGTGTTAGGGGAAGTGCTCTTCCTTAACTGCCGAGGAAATGCTTTCCACATCCCCAGTGGTTAACCTGGTGATGTTGCACTCAATGCACCATAGTTTTGCTGCTGTTGGCATGTTCGGTGCAACACCTTACTGCCCTTTACTAAAAGATCCCTAAACTTTATTGAATTAGTTCCAATATTGAGAATTCTTGTGTTTTTTCTAAAATGCCTGTAGCTGGGAGTTTCAATCTGGGAATAGCTGTTTCTATAGAACACCACAGAGTGTGAGCTACATTTTCCATAACCATAAAAGGAAAGAGAAAAGCAAAATGGCTGTTCCCCGGTATAAATACACAGGTCAAGTCTGCCTTAAGCTAATGTCTGAACAGGTCTAAAGTAGTCTGTACAGAGTACTGTACCTTTAAATCGTAAAAATCTTTTTCTTCTTCCTTATCCTTGAAAATAAAGTTCTCACTTTGCAAGTTGTATTCGGCTACAGTGGTAATACTCATCACTCCATGCTGGGTCATTTTCCACATCAGCACATCATATCCAATGTTGATGTCTCCATCTGAATTGAAATGAATCTTTCTTCCACCGTCAATAAAGGACACTTCCTTGAGGGCCTGGAGTAACTGTGGCAATGACAATGAAAGCTCTCATTGATGGAAAAGGTGAGAAAGCACTTTGAAATGAAAATAGAACACATTACATGTTACCTCAGCAAAGAAGACCTGTAGTGTAATTTAAGTGACGATCAATGCTGCTTTACCTAGGTTGCTAAAACATAATGAAAATGATAAGCACAATTGCAGAGGGAACAACAATACAACTAAAGGTGACCACCCACTGCAGTTAAGTAGTTGTATTGCTGTTCCCTCTGCAATTGTGGTTATCATTTTCATTATGGTTTAGCACGTTCCTACCTGTTCAAGAATTTAAAATGCAAGTTCTCGTTTTGAAGGAGAGATTTGTCAAAAGAAGTTACTCTTTCTCTGTCATAATGAAAGCATACTTACATGCATTGTATTCTAACCAAGTTATTGTTGAGTGCAATACTGCTGAATTGAATGTCTCAACAAGTTTGTGTTTCAAATTATTCTTTGCTGACTTTCTGATTGCCTCTATTATTTGAAACATTGGCGTGTTTTGGCCTTTCACTCCATTTTTGAATCTGGACCATATATCGCTTATAAGAGGGATACCAATCTTCATGCATACAGGCATATCTTAAAGCTATGGAGCATTTTGACTTAGCTGGTTACAAAATTGTCTCATGTTATAGACCTAGACATAGTTTTTGTGTGTGGAATCTTGTTCCTTAGTTTTAGTTCTAAGGAATTGAATTTGTCCCTCAAATTGTTACAGCAAAGTGACACTGAAGTGATGTCAACTCTTCTGCCATGTGGAGTCTGCATTTAAGTGGAAGGGACACTTTTCAGTAGGTTTAGCAGCTCATTCATATATATTTTTGCAGTGTGATGAAGATCTTGGCTGCAGATTTGCATGGAGAGTTTGTTTACAGCCACGCCAGCCCCTGGTGCAGTATAGTGAAACTGGACATCGAGTCGGGCTCTCACAGCATTTTGGAGAAATGACTGCTTTTAAAGAGTTCTTCTTCTAGATAAGTTGTCTTTTAGGATGTGTCTTTTGAAAACTGTATATATTGTGGCAAAAATATATGCTACTGTTGAAGACCACATTTGTTATATAATATTGAATGAGGGCTTCTTAAATGATATCATATATTATGTCAATGGACATTGCAACATGTGTGAATGGACACTGTTAAATGTGAAAACTGTGCTATCTATTATATTTTTGTTGAAATAAGTAACAGATTTGCTGATTTTTGCACTCACGTCTTGCCAAAGATTTTTTGTTATATGGACACTGGCACACTATTTGGAACTGATGAATGAGATATTAGTTCTCCTTGAATATTAGGGGAAACTGGCAAATATCTGACGATATCTGATGGTCCCTGGCTCTTTTTTAAAGTGTATTAGGTGTACTTTACCTATGATACTAGGATCTCATTGTGTTAATTTATTCGGTTAGAGTGCAGTATGTTACCTCTGGGAATTGATCTTTCTGCTTGCAGAATAGAGAGCAGCATGTACACAGTGCTGGGGAAATTTTAGAAAGCACTTTCGACACGTCAAGCATGTTTAAATGCTGAAAGAGGCTCTTGTAAAATTGTGCAGCCGAATACGTGTGTATAAGTAGACACACTGCAAGATGCCGCATCCCCTATATGCTCTTGGAGATGGAGTCTGGGTAGAGCAGCTGCGATGCACATGCATATTTTATAAAATACGAGTATGGAGGGTTATTTTATAACAGGGCACTTAGAAATACACGCTGTGCTCCAAATGAGATCTCACCGGAGACTTACACAGAAGCGCCATCGCCTCCTCTTTCCTGCAGGTCATTCCTCTCGCTATGATGATTCCCTATTATTCACCTCTTTTATAAAGAAATATAGGTGCCTAGGTGTCTTTATAAAATACTAGCACAGATCCTGCAGAAATCACACCTAGGCTGAAGGCGCAGGCATAGAGGTACGTGCCATTTTCAATTACTTATGCGCGTAGATGGGCCTTTCCATGTATACTTTAGCTGGCTGCTATTCTTTAAGTACACGTGTCAGGCCAATGGTTTGTACTTTTACAGTGGGTGTGCAAAGAGCCAGAGCTTGGGCAAAGCATAGAGTGCAAATCTACATGAACAAGTTAGAAAATACTATAACTTATGCCGTTCCTTAAAAATCTGTTAGTGGATAACTGCATAGGGACAAGATGGCATCTGGGAAGGAGCTCCGACACTGTGCTCCTAGACTCACTGTTGCCGGGCTGCGTTGCTTGCTCTGAGAGCCCAGAATGGGCCAGAGGAAGCGTAAGCACAAGAGTCTACTCTCGGGCTCTGTTAAAGCACCAGCAGCTTCTCAGAAGATGTTGGAAGCTTGCGGAATTGAAGGGACAGGAGCAGGAGCAGGAGCAGTGTCTTCAGTGGGTCTGCAGCTTGGGAACTTGGCCCAGAAGCATTAGTCTTGCTGGCAGTATGCTCCTTGCCAGCGTCCAGACAAGCACGCCATTGAAGGGGGGTGAAGAGGGCTTGCCAGTGATTGTTCTGACTGGAGAGTTCCAGGGGAGGAAAGAAGCAGCGGATACAGCGGCTCCTGAAGTTGTGAAGCTGCAGACGGAATCCAGGTCCGGACAGTTAGAACGTTAGAATCGCTGTGGGAAGCCATTGCAGCTTTAAATACCTCCTTTATGACTGTGATGGGCACTTTTAAAGAAGTCAGTGTGGTTAAAAATACCGTTGCTGAGTTCAGGTGATCAAGCAGGGAAATTTGCCCAGATGGTAGAACAATTAGGAGAGCTCCGGGAGCTAGGTGTGGTCCAGACTACGGACAAGGTGCTGTTGGCCAGAAAAATGGAACATTTGGAGAATGAATCCAGAAGGAACAAGCACGGATGTTAAACTTCCCCAAATCTCCTCTTTTGGCACCTTTGGAGATTGTGTTGAAATATTTTTGTGAGGTTTTGAAAATATCCCAGGACGACCTCCCTTCTTTGATCCGAGCACTATACCTGTCCCTGGGATGTCACTCCCACGGATCCAGGTCTGAGCAGTTGGGAGTTATGGACTTTACTGGGTTTTTAGAAAGCTCTTTGGATGTTATCACAGAGCGGGTTACCCTTCCTTTGGACCGTCATTTGATATTGCATTTATTCTTCAAGAATATACAGGAACAGTTTATTGGATTCAAAAGTGCGTGCATCTCCTGATTTTTCTAGGGACGCCCAAAGAAGGAGGAAGGCATTCCTGGGGTTTAAACCAAGATCCCTGGCTCTTGGGGCTAATTTCCAGTGTCACTGTTGTATTATTTATAAAGATAAGTATTATGTGGGGGAGGGATATTCAGTGACCGTGGCTAGCCATCGCTAATGAGAACTAACCCCGGATATTCAGTGCTGGGGACATATCCAGTCACTGGTATTAAATATGCAAAAGCTGGAAGCTAATTGGGCAGTGGCTCAAAATTGCTGCCTCCACTCCGCTCTGGAATGTCCAATGCTAACCGAATTTACAAACCATGTAAATGCCTTTGAATATCCCTCCCTATTTTTTTTTTTGAGCACAAACAGCTTCTGGAGTTTCGGCGAGCTAGGAAGGATGTGATTAAGTTGTAGGGTGTCCTATCCGGCTGACATATAAGTCTCCTGTGTTCCCTTAGGGGGTCATTCCGAAATTCAAATAGGCCGCCTAGACATGTTGGATAGACGTTAGTCTTGCAAAAGCATCTAAAACCGTGTCTGTGTTAGTGCTGTGTATGGCCCTGCATGTTCATGACACTAACACTGGGATCTCAGAACATGGACGGGAAGATGCGGAACGGGGGCATAGCAAGCTGCGGAGACATCGAAAGCATATTCTGGAAAGGCACATGTACATCCTGAGTGCATCCCTCAGACGCTTCTGTTATATGAGCGGCAACGTGGAATAAGGCCAGCACTTAGAAGATTTCCTGCTCTGATCTTCAACGCGTCCCATAGAGATGAATGGCTGTATTGAACTGGAGTATCTGCTGTCTGGGAGGACACAAGATGCAGATGGAAGGCATGGAATGCACAGGGGAGGGACATTTCTAAGATTAAGGAACAATACAAAATACCCCCACAGAAATATAAAGCACTGCAGTAATCTTTATTCTGGCTATTCTGGCAGCTGCTGTTTGTGCTAAAAGGGCTATTCTAGGCTCCTGTAACAAGTCCTGTGTTTGGAGACATGGGAATGTAGATGTAGGGATGGTATGTGAGTCAGTTTAGAGCAGAGGCATGTTTGGCTGAGCTTTGTGGTCCTGCGATGCTCTGCTATTATGTATTACCAGCAGGTGTGTATAGATGCAGAGCATGGCTTTGGCAGTGGTATATTATTTATGACCGTAGGCAAGGATGTGCGTGTCTCTGGCATGAGGGCTGCAGGGGAGGCCCTGGTATTCTGATCCCCAACTCTGTGGGGACATATATGCCTGGCCAGTCCTTGGACCGTTGGACTGACTGCAGCATCACCAGTTGCCATGTCCTTGTCAATGGTGGGGGACCCTCAGAGTGGGGGCATGCCGCAGTGCAAACAGCACTAGTACATATCCACATGCACCATCAGAGGTCTCTAACATTGTGCACATTTGTCAGGACAGATGCTGCTGCTTTTAGGCATGTATTTCTGATGTTTGCACTGTTGAATGTTCACATCCTGATGGTTGCCTATGAATGACAGGGATATGTGTCGACATGTAGCTATACAGACTTGTTTCATTTTTTTCTGGCCCATTCTTAGCATTGTGAATACTGTTTTCTGTGATGACCACTGAAAGAATAACTAAGGTATTCATCAAATGTCATATATGCTTTGCTGCAGGTCCTGTCAGGACAAACAGCTCACTTTTCTTTTGGTTTTATAATAGCTTTGGTGCACTTAGATAACCTTGTAGTGTTATGGGCATACAACAGCAGTAGTATATGTAGTCTGGGTTGCATAACCATATCTGTTTCATTTGTTTCATCAATATTAATATGTTGTTTGCATGAGCACAACACTGTCCGTGTGAGCATCAGCTTGGGAGATGTATGTTTTGCCAGCGGAGGTGTGGCCACAGGGAGATGGGAAGCATCACAAATGTCTATCCTTTCAGAATACGGCACAAACGGGGTCATACAGACTATTTGCTGCATTTATCCATGTCCCATTATGGCAGCGAGGCCTGTGTTTCCCCAGATGTGTTATTTGTGCTGCGACAGAAACGTATATCGCCCTGATTCTGGGACCGAGGGCGCGTCTATATCCGTGGTTCCATAATCAGTTATAGTACGAGCCAATTTTCACTTTAGACGTTTCTGCTGGCAGGACATGGATGTTACAGAATTAGCCTCTTATAGTATTATTTCTTGGGTGTGAGGGTGATGATGTAAGGGGTCCTCACTATTCTCTTTTTCTTTTTTGCCCCCCCCCCCCTAGTACATGATGGACTTATTTAGTTATTCTCTTTTTCTCCTAATTTTTATGTTGCGGGTTATTCTGTGCCCGCTATTCATGCCTTCTCCCGGCTACGACTAACTTCCCTGCCAGTTTCGCGGGGAAGTTAGACGGGGGTGGGGGGAAGGGATGGCTCGGGGGTGGAGTCTGGGCAGAGTCTGGGTGGTTGCCGGCCCTGGACGTACAGAGCTATTTCTAATGTCGGCCCTGTACGTCCAGGGCCAGCGATTTATACGGGGAAGTTATTCCACCTCTGAGGTGAAATAACTTCCCAGTATGTCATTTTGCGGTGGTCCCGGGACTTGCAGTGAGTGGGGGGGAGGCCTGAAGGCAGTCCCCACAGCCTGACCCTGATCTTTGGAGGCCAGATCGGGGGTTGGACTGCGGGGAATGAGGTCCTGCAGTCCGGGGGCCAGCATCGCGGCCCTTCAATGGAGCCACAGTGCCATGGCAACATGACGCCATGGCGCCACAGCACCATTGAAGAGCCTTGACTGAGTTAGCCAGGGACAGTCCTGCACATGCAGGCAAGACTGAATCGCAGTCCCAACCTGCACGTGCAGGACTATTCATGATTCTGATCCCGCGGGCTAGTTGTGCCCCGTGGGATCAGAATCGTGATCCCCTCTGTGTATCTGGTTCAGACCGGACGTACAGAGGGGATCGACGTCCGGGTCGGAATCCGGCCCTTTGTATATAGATGTTGAACTTTCTAGGGTAAGCCATGTCACTACAACTGCGCAGTGACATCCTGCTTAGACTGTCTATAGCCTTATATAGTTACCCAAGTTCTAAAGCCAAGATGCATTACCTATTCAATGTACGTGCAAAGCAGGTTCTTCCTGCTCTGTACAAAATGTAAACCGCACTGATTTTAAGGAGCGCGGTATATAAAAGCATTAGATAAATAAATAAATAGATAAAAGTATGTTGCTTGGATGATGCAACTGAAATTTAGGAATAAATAAATAAATAAATCTATGAATGGGTATTTATACCAGCCCTGATCACGCCTTGATTGTCCATGCGTATACCACAGTTATCTCTCTGTTTTATAAAGTTAACTAGGGATCAGAGCGGAAGATTCTCTTCTCCTGCCCCCTTTTTATAAAGTTAACTGGCAACTCACATGTCAACTTGTGGCAGGTGCAGGCCTGTGACCCACGGTGTCTGACATAAGCAGGCCAGCATAGCTAGCTTGACCTGTAAATGAGGCCTGTGGAGAGGCATATAGGATTGCACATCCCCCAATATGCTGCTATTGTAAGATAGAACTCAGTAGAAGTATTGAATTAGCTTAGGTAAGCAGAACTGAGAGATGGAAAAATACAGAAAAACATGTTTAAAAGTTACTGATAAGAAAAAGTACATCTGCAAAGAAATAATTGGGAGTGCTGACAGATGAGTTGCAGAGCCCTGCTCCTCTGCATGCACAAATTGGTTCTATGGCCTTGAGAGTGTGAAAGTAACAAGTTGATGAACTGACCATTGTAATTGGGACTAGAAGGGGGGGTATGCAGGTGTCATGCCCACTGAAGGGACATAATTGGATAAACTTATCAGTACCGGGACCAATGGAAGGGGTACGGGAGGTACGGGAGAGTACCGGGACCAATGAAATGTTTTTCTATACCTAGAATGGAACAGAAGTCTATAAAAATTGTTGTAATGCTTGAAAACTTTGCTCAGCCATTTTGAAATTGACTGGTTCGAGACTTGTGCACAAATAAATGATTTGGACCTTCTGAACAGACTCCTGGTATCATTGGTTTGTCTGCGCTTTGCTGCTACATATTCTTGGTGCGTTGGCCGGGAAGTTGTGGAATCAAAGTGTATATAGGGCAATATACCACGACTTTCAGCCTCTATAGGCTTGGTCCTGCCGGGATCGCGCCCTTCCGACGAGGGCTGCTCCCTGGCACCACCGGTCCCTTGTATCGGAGGGAGCTGGTCGGACCTCGGCGGGTGCCGGGCCCGGTTGGAGCCAACGCCTCGAACCCGAGTGAGGGGAGTCCGAGGTCCAACTCATGCGCCTGCTTGGGAAGTTTGAGGACCGGATCCGGTGAGTATAGTTTTGATTTGGTGTCTAGACAGAAATAGAAAGAGCAGTACTGCCATTGGAACTTGGAATTTGGAATTTGTAATCTCGAGATATTGGGAATTGGTAAGAGAGCTTGATCACCTCTCCAGGAAGGGCCGAGTAACCCCGCATGGGAATTCGCCGGGTGAAACCCCCATCCTTATTGTAATTGGGAAAAGACTAGTCAGAATAGATAGAAACGAATGCATTCTGGGATACGTTGCTAGCATGATTGTGTGAACGAAGTGTGAATGAGAGGTCTGGCAGCACGGACCAAGTGAAGGCGGACCCCTGAGTAGCGCATTTCCTGACCGGGCGACCGCGTTCAGGTCGCGAAAAGGGGGAAGCGATTGTCGTCTTGTCTTGTTATTTGTATTCCCTATACGTTTCCAGGACCGTGAGGACCCCTTACCCACGGTCCGCCCTCCTTTTCCCTTCTGTCTGTTGTTGCGCGCACACATCGAAATGGGAGGGGCGGGGTCTACTAGAAACACTCCATTAGAATGTATGATCGCACATTTTAAAGAGGGATATTCAGGAGATTATGGTATTAAAATGACAGCAGCCCGTTTGCAGATTTTGTGTACTAGGGAGTGGCCCGATCTAGACCCCATCTGGCCCCGAGAGGGAACGTTCAATGTAGAGATTATTCAGTCAATACACCGTAGAGTGCGGATAGCGCACCCCGATCAGTACCCCTATATAGATTCCTGGTTAAGTATTTGTGAAGATCCGCCCCCCTGGGCGCAGCGCTGTTATGAGGAACAGTGCAGAATAATGTTAGCTAAAACAGATTCTAGACAGAAAACGGAACAGCCCAAAATGAAAGAGCAGGATAAGAAAGCCAGAAAAAAGCCCATCTTGGTAGATCCTGATTCCCCAGAGATAATTCCAAGACAGCCCCGAACCCCAGGTCCGATAAGAGTAGCCCGGCGTCCTGCCCCAGAACCCCAGCGACGGCCGGAGCGGGACCCAACCCCTGACCCACCTCCCGGAGGGGAGGAAGAGGAAGAATTATTAGCTGAAAGAGAAGAAGAGGAGGTTATAAAAAGTGAGTTAGAAGCGGAGGTAGAAGAAGGAGAAAAAGAGAATGCCCCAGACGAGGAGGACAGTGTACAAGCGATTGCTAGCACCAGCACGCCAGTAAAAGATATACCCAAAGTGAAACCTGTTGGGAAAAAGAAAGTGACCCCTTCAAAGACAATTACAACAATAACCCTTAGATCCCAAAAGACACCTATGGCGGCCAAAATGTTTCCCTTACGGCAAGTCCCGGGAGTGCCCGTAAAGAATGATAATGATGAGGTGGTAGCGGGACCCCTAACTTATGTGTATATCCCTTTCTCTACAACTGATTTATTAAATTGGAGGTCGCATTATGCCTCCTATACTAGTAAGCCCCAGGAGCTGACAGAATTAGTAACTACTATTATGGAAACTCACCAACCCACTTGGCCAGATTGTCGCCAGCTCCTGACTACCCTATTCACGACAGAAGAGCGAGCACGAATTAGAAAAGCAGCTATTGAATGGATGGCCGAGAACCCCATAGCTCCGGGACCAGGGCAGAATATAATAGACCGTCGGGAAGCAGCCCAGAGAGAATTCCCGAATGAGGACCCCCATTGGGATCCAAATACAGAAGAAGGAACTGCAGCCCTAGCCCGTTTTCGCCAAGGCTTTTTACAAGGCCTGAAAAGGGGGGGCCAAAAAGCTATGAACCTTTCCAAAGTTGCAGGAGTTATCCAAGGGATAGATGAGAGCCCAGCAGATTTTCATGAAAGATTAACTGAAGCATACAGAATGTATACTCCCTATGATCCCGAGGCACCAGGAAGTTTATGTATGGTGAATTCTGCTTTTGTAAACCAGTCTCAACCAGACATTAGACGTAAATTACAGAAATTAGAAGGGTTTGCGTGCATGAATGCAACACAGTTACTGGAAGTCGCTCATAAAGTGTATGTGAATCGTGATACTGAAAGACAGAGAGAATGTGATAGAAAGATGAAGAAGAAAGCTGATTTTTTGGCTGCGGCCATAGTTGAACAGAAAAGGGGAGGTGTCCCTAGTCGAAGGAGCAGAGGAAGAGGGCGGGGTCAAGGCGGAGGCCGGACCCAGAGGCTAGGCGTGAACCAATGCGCCTACTGCAGGGAGGAAGGACATTGAAGAGATACGTGCCCGCAACTTGTAGACGCCCAGCAAGATGACGACAACGATCATCAGTGGCGAGAAGAAAGACGAGGCTATCCCCGAAATCGAGGAGGAGCCAATCGAGAACAATTCCAGTGCGAAAGAGGAGGAGGAGCCATTCAAGCATTGGCCACAACGACCCATGATGAAAATGACGTGGATTAGGACAGACCGGGCTCCCAGTTTGCTTTAGGTCTCCAGGAGCCTATGGTCGGAATACAAATAGGAGACCAAATTATGGACTTTATGGTTGATACTGGAGCACAACATTCAGTAATAGACAAAAGGATAGCCCCATTCTCTACAAAAGCAGTCACCATTATAGGAGCAACCGGTGCCAAAGCTACAAAGTCTTTTCTTCAGAATCGTATATGCAGTCTAGGAGGACAGCAAATAACTCATCAATTCCTTTACATGCCCGAATGTCCAGTGCCACTACTGGGACGAGATATGTTAGCCAAGCTTCAAGCACAAATATCCTTCTCTGAACAAGGAGAAATGCAAATGACAGTAAATTCCCAAGCCAAACCAGCAGGAATAATGCTGATGACAGTTCCCCGAGAAGAAGAATGGAGATACTACATTGATGATTCTGTCCAAGACACCTATTTTGAACAAACTTTGAAAAGTATTGATGCACCACCTGGAGTATGGGCAGAAGGCAGTCCCCCAGGCCTAGCCAAGCATATAGCTCCAGTGATTGTAACCCTCAAGCCTAGTGCTACACCAGTGCACGTCAGACAGTACCCTCTCCCAAGAGCTGCAATTGAAGGCATTCATCGCCACCTACAAAGATTGCTCGAGTATGGCCTACTAAAAGTATGTCAATCCCCATGGAACACTCCACTTTTGCCAGTAAAGAAACCTGGGACGGATGACTATCGCCCAGTACAAGACTTGAGAAGAGTAAATGATGCAGTTGAAACTATACATCCAGTTGTACCCAATCCTTACACTCTTCTAGGACTGATACCTGCTGAAGCTACCCATTTCACTGTACTGGATTTAAAAGATGCATTCTTTTGCATAAGATTAGCCCCTGTAAGTCAGATATTGTTTGCATTTGAATGGCAGGACCCCATCTCTGGAAGAGGGGGCCAACTCACCTGGACAAGATTACCCCAAGGATTCAAAAATTTGCCTACCATCTTTAGTGCTGCACTGAATCAAGACCTTTCAAGCTATCCAGTAGCCCCGGGGAAGAGAGTGCTTCTCCAATACGTGGATGATCTGTTGATAGCTGCCATATCAGAAAGTGAATGCATACTAGCCACCAAAGACCTCTTGCAGTTACTAGATGAAGCTGGATACAAAGTTTCCAGAGCCAAAGCACAGCTATGTCAAAAAGAAGTGAAATACTTGGGTTTTCGTATAACCCAAGGGAGCCGAAGATTGGGCAGAGAAAGAAAAGAAGCAGTATGTAGAATTCCAACTCCATCAACAACCAGAAAGCAAGTCAGAGCCTTTCTGGGAGCGGCAGGATATTGCCTAATCTGGATACCCAACTTTGCCCAAATTGCCAAACCACTGTATGAAGCCACCAAAGGAGAAGAGAAGTCACCACTGGAGTGGGGACTTGAGCAGGATACAGCCTTCAAGACGTTAAAGGAAGAATTGATGTCATCACCAGCACTTGGACTACCAGATGTCCACAAACCTTTCCACTTGTTTGTACATGAAGCACAGGGAAATGCCTTAGGCATGTTGACTCAGAAATTGGGAAATTGGGAGCGACCTGTAGCATACCTATCGAAACAATTGGACCCTGTGGCCAAAGGATGGCCACCTTGCTTGAGAGCAGTTGCAGCTACAGCGCTACTAGTGAGCGAAGCAGACAAGCTCACACTAGGACAGAACATACGAGTCACTGTGCCACATGCAGTCCTTGCCCTTATGGAACAAAAAGCAAATTATTGGCTCACCAATTCCCGAATGTTGAAGTACCAGAGCATGTTATGTGAAAACCCACAGATACAACTTGAAGTGAGCCATGCCTTGAACCCAGCTACCTTGATACCCATCAGTGAAGAACTCCCAGAACATGACTGTATCGAAGTCATGGAAACTGTGTTCTCCAGTCGACCCGACTTGACAGATGTGCCCATAGACAATCCTGACCAGATCTATTACGTTGATGGGAGCAGTCTCATCCTCGATGGACGATGCTGTGCCGGATATGCAGTCGTCACTCAACACGAAGTAGTTGAATCATCAGCTCTAGCCTCAGGCACATCAGCCCAGAAAGCCGAATTGATAGCACTCACCAGAGCATTATTGTTAGGAGAAAAACTTGTGCTAAATGTATATACAGACTCCAAATATGCCTTCACCACTCTACATGCCCATGGAGCTCTCTATAAAGAACGAGGGCTCATCACATCTGGAGGAAAATCAGTCAAATATGGTCCCGAGATATTGATGTTACTTGATGCAGTTTGGGCCCCAACACATGTAGCTGTCATGCATTGCAGAGGACATCAAGCAGGAAAAGGAGAAGTTGCCCGAGGAAATAGATTTGCAGATGCCTCAGCACAACAAGCAGCTATGACAGGACAGATTGCCCCACAAGCTATGCCAATGCAAGCAGCATTGTTTCCAGTACCTTTGAATCTATGGACACCACGATATACCACCAAAGAATTGAATTACTACTGTAACAGAGAAGATGGAATATTGAAAGATGGATGGATTGAGCTGCCACCAGAAGAGGGCAGTCAACCCCCTGGACGAATAGTAATTCCTGAACTGTTAGGACCATCGTTTGTCAAAGCTTTCCACGAAGCCACCCACTATGGGAAGAGTGCTATGGAAAAAGCACTCAGACCACATTTCTACATCCCTCTGATGACAACCATATCAGTCTCAGTAGCACGTCAATGTCTAACCTGTGCCAAAAATAATGCCAAGCAAGGCCTTATAATGGCACCCCGAGTTCAGTCAGGAGGTGTCACCCCCATGCACAACCTCCAAGTTGATTTTACCGAAATGCCAAGAGCCAATGGATACCATTACTTATTAGTATTAGTTTGTACTTTCTCTGGGTGGGTAGAAGCATTCCCAACCAGAACTGAGAAAGCCCGAGAAGTTACCAAAGTCTTAATGAGAGAGATTGTCCCTAGGTTCGGAATTCCAGCAGTAATAGGGTCAGACAATGGACCCTCATTTGTCTCCCAAGTTACTCAGCAGTTAGCAAAAGCTTTGCAGATACAATGGAAACTCCACACTGCATACAGACCCCAGAGTTCAGGGAAAGTTGAGCGAATGAATCGTACCTTGAAAGCCCAAATGTCCAAGCTTTGTCAGGAGACACACTTGAAGTGGCCCCAAGTGCTCCCAATAGCTTTACTCAGAATACGCTCAGCTCCTGTAAAGTCAACAGGATTTTCCCCTTTTGAAGTTCTGTGTGGTAAACCCCCACCAATAGTGCAGGGAGTCAAAGGAAGTTTAGCCCAGATTGGTTCAGAAGTAACCAGACAAGAACTCCTAGCTCTTAGTTTTGTTCTGCAGACTCTCCATACGTCAATCCAAGACCAGTTGCCTATCAACTTGACGGAACCCTTGCATCCCTATCAGCCTGGTACTTCGGTGTGGATCAAAGATTGGAAGAAGACACCGTTGGAACCCCATTGGAAGGGACCGTACACCGTCATCCTGTCTACCCCAACTGCAGTAAAGGTAGCCGAGATCGACGCCTGGATCCACCACAGCAGAGTCAAGCCCGCCGCTGATCCTGAACCAGAGCAGTGGACAGCAGAACAGCATCTTGATGCACCCTTGCGAGTTACTCTGAGACGGCAACCAGCAGCTTAGACACTTCATCACAAGTGCTTGCAGTAGCCAAGTCTTTCGAAGAGGATTGCTGTTTTCCATGCAGCAACAGTTTTGTTTCAACGAACCCAATTTGTGTGTGATTTGACACACTACTTTGAGACTACATTGACTAAGCCAGACTTCACAAGCCAACTGAAATTGCTAATAAGTTGGTTAATGTGTACTGAACAACTTGAGGATCTTCAATCAACACTCAGCACCCGTTAAATTGCTTCATTAGCAAACGGGACGAAGAATAAAAGACCGTCGTGATCAAGATCAGCAAGCTGAGGATTCAGAAGAACTCCAATCAACATCAACATGCATCTCT
The DNA here is from genome assembly GCA_033557465.1 of Ichthyophis bannanicus. Classification (NCBI taxonomy): domain Eukaryota; kingdom Metazoa; phylum Chordata; class Amphibia; order Gymnophiona; family Ichthyophiidae; genus Ichthyophis; species Ichthyophis bannanicus. Next base: position 869,589,571 of record CM066033.1, read on the forward strand.
ACTTTTGCTTTGCCTTGGTTGCCTTCTTTGGAGGTTTTGAACTGACTTATGCTTTACCTCCATGCACTGCTTGCATTACTTCTACTAGAACTGGACTGAAAGTAACTCAGACTTTGCTTTATCATTCTTGCTATACCTGCAAGGGAACAGTGACTCGGTGTATCTATAACACCACTGAACTAAATGTTTGCACTCATGGCAAAATCAAAGCATGCTATAATCCGCATCAGAATCCATCCTATTACACGATGGAAATACGATGGAAGGATGCAGATGGACCTATACTAGCTGCTACACCACCACTTAAGGACATTACTAAACCTGCTGTTTTGAATTTTGATGCATGTAATGCTATTAATAGAGATAGTTATTCCACCTGTGGTACATGGGAGAAAGCGTATCGAAATGACCATAAGTACATGTGTCCAGAAGGTGCCACAGGATGGAGAAAGTGTACAGGTAAAAAGGAACCAGGCTATAGTACTGCCCCAGCAGCAGACTACTATTGCCCGTATTGGGAATGTGTTTTTTATGCTACTTGGAATACTGGTGTAACTGATGAGAAAATAGATAAACGAATGGCTACTTTAACCAAGCCAACCACAAATGATAAATGTCAGAAAGATGCTTGCAACCCCTTACACTTACGTATACACAATCCCTATGCTTGGAAACAAGGATACAAGTTTGGTTTACGTATTGCTGGAGGGGCAATAGATCCAGGGACCATTGTGTATATCAGATTGAATACCCAAGCCCACAAGTCATCTAAATATCATATTCATAATACCTTTTATGAAGCTATGCATGTAAATAAGTTTGAGATCCCTCATCCTTCACAGAATTTATTTTTAGAATTAGCCGGAGCAGTAGTCTTAAGATCTCAGATTGCTATTTCTGTGGCGGAACCCAAATGGGAGACCAGTGGCCATGGGAAGCCCAAGAATTGAATTATTCTATGACTTACAATAAGACTGAATTACACAAGACTACCAGTGAATGGGTGTTAGCGCACTCAATCGTTGGACGTCTTTGCTATGCCAGAACTGGACCCCAGTTCATCCAGAAGGTAGGACAGCTGGTCTGTCTTAGCCAGAAGTACTATAATGCCACGACCAAAAAGACAGCATGGTGGTCAGGGATCAGACACCCTGAACCTCCTAACCCATTAGCCAGATTTCCTGAACTTGCTGGTTTATGGACTAACCTTGCCAAAGTCCAAGCCTGGCAAGCCCCACCTGGCCTATATTGGATCTGTGGAAACCGAGCATATGCACAACTCCCGCCACATTGGGGAGGAGCATGTGTCTTAGGAACCATCAGACCTTCTTTCTTCCTGTTAAACACTGAACATGGAGAACAATTAGGATACCCAGTATACACTACCCACCGACACAAGAGAGCACTAAGACAGAAAAGAGAAGCCTTACAGATAGGCAAGTGGGAGAAGTGGCAAGGTGATGATTGGCCACCAGAAAGAATCATTGAGTATTATGGACCTGCCACTTGGAATGATGATGGTATGTATGGTTATCGTACCCCAATTTATATGATTAATCATATTATTCGCTTACAAGCAGTAGTTGAAATAATAACCAATGAAACTAGTCATGCTCTTACGCTCTTAGCTAGACAAAGTACTCAGATGCGCACTGCTATATACCAGAACCGCTTAGCACTTGATTATTTGTTAGCAGCTGAAGGAGGAGTATGTGGTAAACTGAATTTAACTAATTGCTGTTTGAAAATAGATGATAAGGGTCAAGTAGTTGAAGAAATTGCTAAAGATATGCAAAGACATGCTTATGTGCCAGTACAGACTTGGCACTCCTTGAAATTTCCTAACTGGTTTGCTAACCTTTTCTCTTGGATGGGAGGATTTAAGACTTTCATTGTCTTAGTACTAATTCTTGTTGCTGTTATTTTCTTATTACCATGTTTAATCCCATGTTGTATGCGTTCCATTCATAGCACTATTGATAGTACAGTAGAGCGGAAGACCGCCACTAAAATAATGGCTTTATACAAAGCCAGTCCTAGTCGAAATCCTTCAATCATGATGTGATTCTTATAAAGGTGATTTAACTCTCACATCTTATTAAGTAATAGGGTGAGATTAATCAAAGGGGGGAATGTGGCAGGTGCAGGCCTGTGACCCACGGTGTCTGACATAAGCAGGCCAGCATGGCTAGCTTGACCTGTAAATGAGGCCTGTGGAGAGGCATATAGGATTGCACATCCCCCAATATGCTGCTATTGTAAGATAGAACTCAGTAGAAGTATTGAATTAGCTTAGGTAAGCAGAACTGAGAGATGGAAAAATACAGAAAAACATGTTTAAAAGTTACTGATAAGAAAAAGTACATCTGCAAAGAAATAATTGGGAGTGCTGACAGATGAGTTGCAGAGCCCTGCTCCTCTGCATGCACAAATTGGTTCTATGGCCTTGAGAGTGTGAAAGTAACAAGTTGATGAACTGACCATTGTAATTGGGACTAGAAGGGGGGTATGCAGGTGTCATGCCCACTGAAGGGACATAATTGGATAAACTTATCAGTACCGGGACCAATGGAAGGGGTACGGGAGGTACGGGAGAGTACCGGGACCAATGAAATGTTTTTCTATACCTAGAATGGAACAGAAGTCTATAAAAATTGTTGTAATGCTTGAAAACTTTGCTCAGCCATTTTGAAATTGACTGGTTCGAGACTTGTGCACAAATAAATGATTTGGACCTTCTGAACAGACTCCTGGTATCATTGGTTTGTCTGCGCTTTGCTGCTACAAACTGGTCGAAGCTATACGAAGTGACCCTCATAAAGAGTCATTTTATAACAAGATGCCTAGTTTTAGGCACCCAAAATACACTCATCTTAAGCCTATTTTATAAAGAAAAGTATACACCTTCTTTTCTTTATAAAATAGGGGTGATGGATTTGCAAAATACCAACTTACACGTGCACCTTCCTGACGTCTTTTCATGCCTGGAACAGGTAAAAACTTGGACAGGGTTGCAGACGTCCGATGTCTCTGAAATCAGGCAAGAACGTCTAAGTTCATTATACCACCTCAGACGCTTCTCTGCCACGCTCACTGCCTACTTGGATGCCCCTGCAGCAGAGACGTCCTAAAAATCCATGTGTAAAATGCAGCGATTTGGACATCTATATGCACATTTTCAGATGTCCAAATCACAACTAAGGCTTTTAAAATGAACCACTTTATGTGTGGGAAAAGGTTTATAAAATCATCCCCATAGAGTATACAGCTTCTTCAGAGCAGGTATAAATTTTTGTAAGAGAACAGCCAAGAGAGAGAGAACTACAGCTGAGCAGTCACAACAGAAACCAATAATAATGTCAGGTAACAAGTGCCATGTACTCCTGTGCAGAAGATCCCTGGTTCAGTCTAAGAGTTGGGCCTTCTGCTCCCTGTGTTGGCTCCCCTTGTTGGCATGAAACATTCACAGCTCTGGGAGAGGGAGGGCTCCTGGTCATTGCTTAAGAGTGACACCTAGTGGCCAGATCAAAGGTCCACGATTGTGAGGTTTTAGAAGGAGCTCTGGTGCATGGCCCCCAGCCTTGGATCATCATTAAGAAAACCAGACCAAGCATGTTGAAGGGGAGAGAGAACTATAAAATTGGGGGAAAATCCCAAATAGTTGCAAATGACAATTCAGTGTGTCAGATCCCAGACCTTGTTCTGATTGAGCTGGAAATACAACAAAGTAGATGAAACTGGTAGGTTAGAAGAAGAAATGAGTGACCTAGATTGACTGTTTCAATTAGAAAATAATGCATTTACTCATTATAACCACTAGTAAAAACCAGCTTTAAGAAGAGCTATAGTGCGGTGGACATTCATCATGGAAGCTCTGAAGTGTCATATAATGGTTTATGGTTTATTTGGGTCGTAATATACCACCCTTGCCAGGCAGACAGAGCAGTTTACAATAAAATAAGCAGATTACAGTCACAAATAAGAAAGGAAAAAAGCAATCCATCAAATAATAGTAAAGCAAAGAGAGCAGGCCAGAGTAAACAGGGCAAATCACAGACATGATATATTTTTCACATAGCCACCCTATGTATATAGTTATCCCTATAAATTGAATATGTAGAAGCTGATGAGATAAAGTGGAATTGCTTAACAAATATTTCTGTTCTGTGTTCACAGATGAAGAACCAGGAGCAGGACTTCAGAAAACACCCACAAACATGAACAGAAGTGAGGAGCATCTTGAACAGTGTTCAGAAGACTGTGTTCGTGAGGAACTAGCTAAACTTAAAGTAGACAAAGCAACGGGACTACTGTAGATGGGATACACCCGAGAATACTGAGGGAACTTGGGGAAGTTCTAGCAGCTTCACTGACTGACCTTTTCAATGCCTCTTTGGAGTTGGGAGTGGTGCCAGAAGACTGGAGGGAGGCACTTGTGGTCCATTTACAGAAAAGCAGAAGTAAGGATGTGGTTGAAAACTACAGGCTGGTTAATTTAACCTCGGTGGTGAGTAAATTATTGGAAACTCTGCTGAAAGAGAAAATAGTGAGGTTTCTGGAGTCCAACGGATAACCGGATCCAAGGCAGCATGGACTCACCAGAGGCAGGTCTTGTCAGGCAAATCTGATTGATTTCTTTAACTGGGTGACCAGGGAGTTGGACCGAGGGAGAGTCCCTGATGTGGTGTATTTAGATTTTAGTAAAGCCTTTGACACTGTTTCTCACAGGTGACTTATAAACAAACTGAGCACCCTAGGGATGAACCCTAAAGTTACTGCCTGGGTTAGAAATTGGTTGAGTGGGAGGCGACAAAGAGTACAGGTAAATGGAGCTCACTCTGAGGAGAAGGAAGTTACCAGTGGTTGCCGCAGGGATCAGCCCTTGGTCTGATTTTTTTAAAACATTTTTGTTAGTGCTATTGCCAAAGGGCTGTTGGGTAAGGTTTGCGTCTTTGCGGATGATACCAAAATCTGCAACAGAGTAGACACCCAGGAAAGTGGGTAACATGAGGAGGGATCTAGCTAAGCTAGAAGAATGGTCTAGAATTTGGCAGATGGGATTTAATGTTAAAAAATGCAAGGTCATGCATTTGGGCTGCAGCAATCCAAGGGAGCAATATAGTAAAGTGGGTGAAGTACTTCTGCCCACAAAAGAAGAGCGGGACCTAGATGTGATTGTGCCTGATGATCTTAAAGTAACTAAACAGTTAAAAAAGGTGATGGCAAAACTAGAAGGATGCTTGTTGCATAGAGAGAGGAATGGTCAGTAGAAGAAAGGAGGTGATAATGCCTCTGTATAAGTCTTTGGTGCGACCTCATTTGGAATATTGTGTGCAATTCTGGAGACCGCACCTTCAAAAGGATGTGAACAGGATGGAGTCAGTACAGAGGGTGGCTACTAAAATGGCTAGTGGTTTTCATTATAAAACATATGAGGACAGACTTAAGGATAATAATATGTGATATGATTGAGACGTTTAACTACCTCCATGACATAAATGCACAGGAGGAGAGCCTCTTTCGGTTGAAAGCAAACTCTATTACAAGGGGATGTAGGATGAGGGTGAAAGGGGATAGACTCAGGAGTAATATGCAAAAATATTTCTTTACATAAAGAGTGGTAGATGCATGGAATATTCTTCCAATTGAGGTGGTAGAGATGAGGATAGTTTCTGAATTCAAAAAAGCATGGGACAAATACAGAGGATCTCTAAAGGCAAAAATGGGACTGTTGTAGTGGTTGATATGGAAGGACAGACTAGATAGACCATGTGGTCTTTTTCTGCCATCACGTTTCTATGTTTCTGTGTTACAAATTATAGTTAACTCATGTTAACCCAGTTCTGTGCCTGCCCGTCTCTCTCGTCGTATCAACGCCAATACTCTCCTTCAGTTCCCCTCCTCTGATACCCTTCTCCCCTCTGACTTTCACCTCCTCCCTGTAAACATCCAAGTTCATACCTGGAACACTGCCTTCTCAACCGCTCTCGATAGTCTAGCCCCTCTGTAAGCCCCGTCCACCTCCTCGTCACCCTTGTCGCCACCCCTGGTTTCACCCTGGCCTTTCCCTTCTCCTCAGACATCTCCGCCATGCTGAAAGACTTTGGTACAAACACCCCTCTCCCCCCCTCTTGGACCATTTCCATACCTGTCATCGTCAATATTGTCTCTCACTCCACGCTGCCAAAAAGGATTATTTCTCTTCCGTCATCTCCACTTCCGCCAACTCCTCCCACCAATTGTACTCTGTTCTCCGCTTCCTATCCGCTCCTCACTCCTCCTCTACTCCCTCCCCCCCAGTCACTCCTGAGCCTGCCTCTCTGGCAACATATTTCTCCTCCAAAGTCCTTTCCCTCTGCCTTTCATTTCCCTCTTCTCCTCCCCCACTTTCTCCTCCTCCTCAAGCTTCAGGTGCTATTTCTCTGCTCTCCTCCCCCTCCCCCTCCCCCTCCATACCCCTCTCTTTCCCATCGATGGTCCTCCTTTGAGCCTATTTCTGCCTTTGCCCTTTCCAAGACCTTTAACTCTGTTCACAAAACCTTCTGTTCCTCCGATCCCATTCCCTCCCATTGGCTCCTAGATCCCTCTCTAGCTCTTTCCCCCCACATTCTCTCTATCTTTAACACTAGTCTTTCCACTGGTGTCTTCCCCACCCCCTGGAAGCATGCTATAATCAGCCCTATTCTAAAAAAGGGGTCACTAGAGCACTCTTCCACCTCTAGCTGGTGTCCCATCTCTAATCTCCCTTTCCTTTCTAAGCTTTTAGAAAAACTTGTCTTCACTCAACTGTCCTCTCACCTTGATGCCTCCCTCACCCTTCACCCATGGCAATCAGGCTTTCATCCCGGTCACAGCACAGAGTCCGTTCTTCTCTCACTTTTAAATGAATTACACACCGCCCACGATCGTGGCTCTTTCACTTTTGCTGTCTCTCTTGATCTCTCTGCTGCATTCGACCTTGTTGACCACCGTACCCTCCTCTCACGCCTTCAAGATGCTGGTGTAGCCGGCACTGTTCTCCACTGGTTTCACTCTTTCCTCTCTGGTCGGTCTTTCTCAGTCTCCACTGGTTCTCTTTCTCCCCCCCCCCCCCCACTCCCCTTCCCTGTGGTGTCCCCCAAGGTTCTGTCCTCGCTCCACTTCTCTTTAACATCTTCCTGGTTCCTCTCACCCTCTTGGTTCAACAACACGGTGTCTCCGCTCACTATTATGCCGATGATATCTTTCTTCTCTACCACACTGACTCAGTTTCCCCCGATATCACCCCCCTTAACAACTGTCTCTCCTCAGTGGCATCTTGGCTTTCCTCTAATTTCTTACATATCAATCTCTCTAAAACTTCAGTCATTTGGTTCACCGCCGGTAGCCCTGCCCCTTCCCTCACTCCCTTGCTCTCTTCCACTCCTATTCCTATCGTTACCTCTCTGCGCTACCTTGGTGTGACCTTCGACTCCTCCCTATCCTTCAAAGCCCACATCTCATCTGTAGTTCAGCACTGTTTTCTCACCCTAAGACAACTCCGATCTGTTCGTCCCTTCCTTTCTTGCTCCGTTATAACCACCCTCCTCATCTCCCTTGTCTCATGTCTAGCTTACTGCAACGTTTCCCTAGCCGGTCTCCCCCAATCTCAACTTCAATGTCTGCAACGAGTTCACAACACTGCTGCCCGTATCCTCACTTGCTCTTCCCGCTTCGATCATATCACCCCCCTTCTCATTCGTCTGCACTGGCTTCCGATCTCCTTTCGTATTCAGTACAAATTCCTCATCTTTGTTCATAGGTCTATTCACACGGGCACTCCCCTTTACCATGCTGATCTGATCCACCTCCACACCCCCCACCGTTTCCTCCGTACTATCCACATGAACCGCCTAACCCTACCTTCCCCTTCCCAAGCCCACCTAGAATCCACCCACTCCTCCGCCTTCTACTTCCTTGGCCCCCTCCTCTGGAACTCGCTCCCCCCGGACCTCCATCTAGAACTCTCATTTAAAACCTTTAAAGCAAACCTAAAAACCCACCTCTTCTGCCTAGCCTTCGGCCTTTCTCCTCCTCCATGTCCTCTTTCACCTCCCCCACGATGATACTCGCTGACTTTGCTCTATAATCTATCTGTAATCCCTACTCTTCTCTTTCCTTTCCTGTCATATTATGGCGTTCTCTTCCTATTTTCTTCAGCAGTCTTTAATTGTATTTTGTAAACCACTCAGACACTGTTGTGATGGACGGCCTATTAAGAAACTCAATAAACATAAACATAAATAAATAAATACATTTTTTGGGGCTGCAGCTCAGCTAGATGGGTCAATGCGAAAAGTTTGGATGAAAAGATGTGCCTTGAGGAGGTGCTTAAGTATGGAAAATGATGGTTCTAAACGTACCTGAGATAGCAAAGAGTTCCAAAGAGCAAGGGCTAGGTAGAAGAAAGCACAGTGACATTTGAAATTGTTTTTTGCATGGATGGGAGAGTGAAGGACCAAACAGTTATCTTGCAGGGGCCTGAGACAGCTTTTGGGGAACATACAGGATGATTAGGGAGGAAAGGTAATGTGGTGAGTGATTGTTAAGGGACTTGTGGGTGAGTGTGAGGATTTTGAAGATAATCCTTTGAGGAAGCAGCAACTAATGATGTTGTATGAAAAGGGATGTAACACAGTAACGGCAAAACCGTGGCCCATGGTTGGATAGTGCCATTTGTGTGATCCGTGTGACCTTATGTGAATGTGGCATACGATTCTTTGGTTTGTTGAGTAAGAAGACCTGGCTCTCCGGATTGAGAATTCACTGATCGGATGCCAACTAAATGCTTCTGAAGACTCTAAGGACACTAGATAGAAGATTATATGATGATGGAAGACATTGGTGTCTGATGATATGGAGTCCTGGGTGCATGAGAAAGATAATGTGAATGTGAACCATTTGAATGGATGTACCTTGAAGAATATCAGGGCATTACATATGGAAAGAAATTATATGATAGACGAAAGATATGGTTGCTTAATGTTTCATATTTGATATTATACAGTCCTGATTTTTTAAAAGTGACTATTCATGTGATTTTGTTTTTAAGTTTACCATCCGAAACAGTGTTGACTATGTAAAAAAACTCGTGGGATTATTATGTGATATTGAGGTTATTTGTATAATAAGAAAATACAATTTGTGATTTCATGTTTGTTTGGAAGATTATGAAAAATATTTTCTGGAGAGAGGGAGTCAATTGCATTTTTGTATGCATGATTTCATGAATTCACATGGTTGTTATGAGTGATATGACAGGATTGTTTTTCTATTTTGTAGATATGTTTTATAGTTATTATTAAGATAAATGTTTTTACACAGTCCATACTGGTGGTTCCATTATTAAATTATTTATAAAAGTAAATTAAGTAAATTATTGATAAAAGTAATTTTGTACCTTGAAGGTGGATAGATTACATTGGGGTTAGTTTGGGGTAATATATAATTTGTAACTTTTGGTGAACATAAGAACATAAGATTTTCCATATTGGGTCAGACCAAGGTCCATCAAGCCCAGTATCCTGTTTCCAACAGTGGCCAATCTAGGTCATAAGTACCTAGCAATTTCCCCAAAGACACAGGTTCTTCAATGCTTGTATTGGGTCAAGCAGTGATATCCCATTCCCCTTTTAATAATGGTTTATGGACCTTTCCTCCAGGAACTTGTTCAAACTTTTTTTAAACACAGCTACACTTACAGCTTTTACTACATTCTCCAGTAACAAATTCCAGAGTTTGATTACATGTTGAGTGAAAAAATATTTTCTCTTATTAGTCTTAAATAGGTTACCCTGTAGCTTCATTGCATGTCCTCTAGTCTTTTTATGTTCTGATGATGTAAACAATCGATCTACGTTTACCCGTTCCACTCCATTCATTAATTTATAGGCCTCTATCATATCTCCCCTCAGCTGTATCTTTTCCAGGTTGAAGAGCCCAAACCTTTTTAGCCTCTCTTCATAGGAGTATCTTTCCATCCCCTTTACCATTTTGGTGGCTCTTCTCTGTACCTTTTCTAATAATGCTATATCTTTATTAAGATACGGCGACCAGAATTGCACACAATATTCAAGGGGCGGTCGCACCATGGAATGATACAGAGGCATTATAATATCCTTTGTTTTATTTTCCATTCCTTTCCTTATGATACCTAATTCTATTTGCTCTCTTGGCAGCTGCTGCACACTGGACGGAGGGTTTTTAACATGTTATCCACAATGATGCCTAAATCTTTTTCCTGGGTGGTGGTTCCCAATGTGGAACCTTGCATCGTGTAACCATAGTTTGGGTTTTTATTTCCTAGGTGCATAACTTTGCACTTGTTCACATTAAATTTCATCTGCCATTTGGATGCCCAGTTTTCCAATTTATCAAGATCCTCTTGCAATTTTCCACAATCCTCTTGGGTTTTAACAACTTTAAATAGTTTTGTATCATCTGCAAATTTGATAACCTCACTTATTATTCCCTTTTCCAGGTCATTTATGAATATGTTAAAAAGCAGTGGACCCAGCACAGATCCCTGGGGTACTCCACTATTCACCTTTTTCCATTGGGAAAACTGGCCATTTAGCCCTACCCTCTGCTTTCTATCTTTTAACCAGCTCCTGATCCACAATAGTATATCACCTCCTATCACATGATTTTTTAGTTTTGCCAAAAGTCTCTGATGGGGGACCTTGTCAAAGGTTTTCTGAAAGTCCAGATACACTATATCAACTGACTCACCTTTGTCTACCTGTTTATTCACACCTTCAAAAAACATAACAGATTAGCAAGCCAAGATCTTCCTTGTCTAAAGCCATGTTGGCTGTCTCCCATTTTGGTGATTTGTATTTAGTGTTTTAAGGGATGTAACATGATCATATTTTCTAGTGTGGGTGAGAGTGTGAGTGTTTTGTATATTAGGTGAGATAATTAGTATTTTCATGTACCAGAGGAATATATTGGAACATCACAAACCACTGTCTACAGCACTTGAAGTCATTAGACATTCCTGAGCTGCAGGTTGTACATTGTCAGATCTACTAACACTTTACATTTCCATAGCACTTTGTAATCTTCCTTTCCATCAGCTTGTATCTGTTGTTAATCATCGTGCAGGTCACATTCATGATGCTGCGGAAGAATTGAAAGAAATATCGATACACCGGGAAGATGTATTACAACTATTTGATAAACTGAAGAGTAGCAAATCACCTAGACCGGATGGTATAATCCAAGGGTGCTGAAAGAACTGAAATATGAGATTGCAGACCTACTATTAGTAATTTGTGAACTATCATTAAAATCATCTGTAATACCTGAAGATTGGAGGATGGCCAATGTAACACCGATTTTTAAAAAGGGTTCCAGGGGTGATCCAGAAAACTACAGACAAGTGAACTTGACATCAGTACCAGGAAAGATGGTGGAAACCATCATAAAGAACAAAATTACTGAGCATGTAGATAGTCATGGCTTAATGGGAGACAGCCAACATGGCTTTACCCAAGGAAGGTCTTGTCTTACTAATCTGTTATTTTTTTGAAGGTGTGAATAAACAGGTAGACAAAGGTGAGTCGGTTGATATAGTGTATCTGGACTTTCAGAAAGCCTTTGACAAGGTCCCTCATGAGAGACCTTTGGCAAAATTAAAAAGTCATGTGATAGGAGACAGTGTACTATTTTGGATCAGGAACTGGTTAAAAGATGGAAAAAGGTGAATAGTGGAGTACCCCAGGGATCGGTTTAACATATTCATAAATGACCTGGAAATGGAAATAACGATTGAGGTTATCAAAGTTGCAGATGACACAAAACTCTTTAAAGTTGTTAAAACTTATGAGGACTGCGGCCGACCCTATCTGAAGTTGATAGGGATGCGCTGGATGAACCCTCCTCTACCTCAGAGATCCACTCTGCCCTAAAACGAACAGCCTCGGGTCGAGCCGCCGGGCCTGATGGTCTCCCGACAGAATTCTACAGAACGTTCAGTGCAGATCTAGTTCCCTACTTAAAACTTTACTTTACTGCCCTTGCGGTAGATACATCCTCTTTGGGATCCTTTTCTGCAGCTAATGTGGTAGTTTTTGAGAAAGAAGGCAGAGACCCGCTGCTAACCGCCAACTACCGTCCAATCTCCCTACTTAATGCCGATTATAAGATCTTCGCAACGATCTTGGCCACCCGGCTATCTGATAGGATGGCCACTTTAGTCCATCCCGACCAATGCGGTTTTATACCCGGCCGCTCCACCGCTGACAATGCTCGGACCTTGTGCCATGTGCTATCCAGTGCTGCCAATTTAGATCACCCATGGGTGGGTCTTTCCCTAGATGCTGAAAAAGCCTTTGATCGCCTAGAATGGCCCTTCTTATTTGCAGTTCTCCGATGGTATGGCTTTGGGGAGGGCTTCCTTCGATACCTCCAAGTCATGTATTCTCAACCCGTTGCCAGTATTTGTGTAAATGCCATTAAGTCTCGGCCTTTTAATCTCCAAAGAGGCACGCGTCAAGGTTGCCCCCTATCACCAATGCTCTTTGATCTAGCTCTTGAACCCCTCGCCCTCCTTATTAGACAGTCCGCACGTATTCGAGGTGTCCCCTTCAGTCACAGAGAGATTAAACTCTCTGCATATGCAGATGACCTTATGCTCTTCGTATCCCTTGATTCGGTCCCAGCTGTCTTGGACCTGATTGATGGATACTCGCAATTATCGGGCTATAAAATAAACTGGACCAAATCTGTAGCATTCCCACTGAACCGCTGGGTACATGAGGCTGACATGCAGGCCTTTCCTTTCCTTTGGCAATCCCGCATGGTGAAATATCTTGGCGTCCACTACTGTTCTCCTTTAGAAGACACTATTAGTTTTAATGCCAAAGAGGTAGTCTCCAAAGTCCGTGAGCTCACAAATCGTTGGTCTCCCTTATCCCTAACATGGTGGGGCCGCCTAGAAACCGTGAAAATGATGATAGTCCCCAAAGTGAACTATATTTTAGAAATGCTGCCCTGCTTCCTCCCGCTACACACCTACAAAGACATTGAGGGCCTTCTCGTCCGTTATCTCTGGCAGGGAAAACCACCAAGGGTAGCTAAACAAAAACTACAGTCTGCGAAGGAACTAGGGGGTACCCGCTTTCCTGATTTTCTTAGATATCATCAAGCTTTCCTACTTAAACAAGGTGCCCGATGGCTTGCTGCCCCAACAGACAACAGACCAGTTTGGCTTGACATTGAAGAGGAGCTAAGTAGCCCAATTCCGTTGATCCATCTCCCCGGTATGTCCCATCAAGTAGACACCCGCCATCCCCCAATGATTGTCGATACTCTTGCGGCCTTTAACACTCTCATTCTGTCACTGGGCCCAAACGTATGTCCTCAGGACGGACTCCCGCTGTGGAATAACCCCAGAATTCGAGTCCTAAATAAAACGATCGCATGGAAACCCTGGTACTCTAGGGGGATCTGGACACCCCAACAACTCTTCTCTGCAGCTCGTTGGAAGACCTTTTCTGATTTACAAAAGGAATTTGCGTTACCAGCGAAACATTATTTTCAATTGATGCAGCTTCAACACTGCCTCAAAAGTGCTCAAATCCTGCCGCCCTCTGCCCCTACTGAGGACGGGCTATTAGAACTAATTCACTCTATTAGTAGTACACATGGGGTAGCCTCTAACTTTTATAAATTATTATATCAGGGTACCGATACTGCTACTTGTAGAGCTCAACAAGCCTGGGAACGCGAACTGCAAACCACTTTAACCCCTGTGCAATGGAGCGTTTTCTGGAGCAAAGTAGTGCGAGTTTCCCGATCTGCCTCTGTTACCCAAACTCTCTTCTTTTTTGCACATAGATGCTTTTATACTCCAGAAAGAATAGCCAAATGGAACACAACTGCTAGGGACCAGTGTTGGTCTTGCCATACTGCTGTGGGAACCCTCGCTCATGTTCTTTATGAATGTCCTCAACTGCAGGTTTACTGGGGACGGGTCTGGGGTCGTATTCAATCCATCTTACACCTCCACGACCCTCTTTCTTGGAAGATTGTGGGACTCCGCTCAGTGGCGGAGGTCCCCTCTCTTCCTAAGAAGGGTCGCTTTCTCCTTGATTTCATGCTGGGTATAGCCATATGTTTAATCACGAGGAATTGGAAGGATAGCTCTCGAATTACTGCCAATGAATGGTGGAACCTCGTCTGCTTATATAGTAAATATGAGCAGATATCTCGGAGAGCTATTCCCCATATCCAAACTTACTCTCGCTTGTCTAAATGGCAGATGCTCAATGATTATGTACAATCTGCTCATTGCTCCGACATGTCTGTTTAATGTATACTCATCATGTTTCAGATCACCGGTAGGTTTTGTACCACAATAATGTCAGTACACGCCCGTTTTCGGGAATGATTAGTTTCTAGAGAAGAAGCAGGGGGGAGGGGGGTGGCAGGGGTTTATTTTGGTATATGTATCACATTCTATGTATGTATCTGTCTTTTAGCTGTATGTCTTCCTTTCCTTTGTTGTTATAAAACGAAAATAAAGCATTTAAAAAAAAAAAACGTATGAGGACTGTGGAAAATTGCAAGAGGATCTTGATAAATTGGAAAACTGAGCATCCAAATGGCAAGTGAAATTTAACATGGACAGGTGCAAAGTTATGCACCTAGGAAAGAAAAACCCAAGCTATGATTACGCTATGTAAGGTTCCAAATTAGGAACCACCACTCAGGAAAAAGATTTAGGCATCATTGTGGATAACATTTTGAAACCCTCCGCCCAGTGAACAGCGGTGGCCAAGAGAGCAAATAGAATGCTAGGTATCATAAGGAAAGGAATGGAGAATTAAACAAACAATATTGTAATTTATTTATTTATTTGCTTTTATATACCACGCTTTTTCAAATCAGTGCGGTTTACATATAACATGAACAAACAAAACATTTTACACAGAACTGGAGATATCAAAAACAAAAGCAGTACCTCTGTATCGTTCCATGGTGCGACCGCAACTTGAATAATTGTGTAATTCTGGTCATCCAATCTTAAAAAGGATAAAGCGTTATTAGAAAAGGTACAAAGAAGAATCACCAAAATGGTAAAGGGGATGGAAGGATATCCCTATGAAGAGAGGCTAAAAAGGTTAGGGCTCTTCAACCTTGAAAAGATATGGTTGAAGGGAGATATGATAAAGAGGTCTATAAATTAATGAATGGAGGGCAATGGGTAAACGTAGAACGATTGTTTACACCATCAAAATATAGAAAGACTAGGGGTCAAGTAATGAAGCTAAGAGTAACCTGTTTAAGACTAGTAAGAGAAAATATTTTTTCACTCATCGTGTAATCAAACTCTGAAATTTGCTACCGGAGGATGTAGTAAAGTGTTAGTGCAGCCGAGTTTAAAAAAGGTTTGGACATGTTCCTGGAGGAAAGGTCCGTAAACTATTATTAAAGTGGACCCAGAATATACACTGCTTGCCCCAATACAAGCATTGTGGAACCTGTGTCTTTTGGGGAGATTGCTAGGTACTTATGACCTAGATTGGTCACTGTTGGAAACAGGATACTGGGCTTGATGGACCTTGGTCTGACCCAGTATGGCATATCTTATGTTCTTATGTTCTTAGCAGTTTTAATGCATCTCATTCTGTCTTTTTACTCTCAGATATATATCCACTTTTCAGTTAGCTGGTCAGACCATCTGACAGTGCTTTTCTCCATTAAATGCATAGAGCCTGAGCCAAGTCACTACCTTCAAGGAGGATCATCCCTGCTAGTTTTCGTCTAAACCTGCAGCAATTTGTAGCTCAGCTCTCCTAGTTCCCTGCTGATTTTCAGCAGCTTAAACTCTCTGAGCAGGGAAATCTCTGGAATGTACATCTTTGTACTGCCTTACAACAACTCCAGCCCTCTCAAGCTGCATTGCCAGTCACAGAAGGTGGCTTAGTATCATGCAGGTTTAACAGTTCTGAAAAGACAGCTGAGGAAAGCCAAACAAGATTGGAGGAAAAACAAAATGTCAGACTCACTTGTGGTAGTAAGGTGCTTACAACAAAAATATCAGAAAAAAATAGATGAAGCTAAACAGTTATTTTTCTAAACGCATAGAACAAACCCACAACCACAAACCTTAACTTTTTTCAGTAGTCTCTCAATCGACTACTCTTCCCTCATTCCAGTCCCTTCATTCCACAAATATCTCTCTTCCTACAGCTGCAGAGTTAGCTGACAGCTTTCTTAAGAAGGTAGAGAACATACAAGCTACTTTTCCTTTGGTAACACAGTGTATACAGTCAAATGATAATGCTGAACAGGTAATCCATACCACCTGGTCTGACTTCAAACCTTTGACCAAATCGCAACCACATCAAATTCTACTAGCGCTTAGACTGACAACTTGATCCGTAGACCCTATTCCACCAAACTGGCTAAAAGAGCAAGAACTGGATCTCTCTGATTACTATCAGTATGCACAATCACAGCCTTAAGGATGGCGTCATTCCAACCTGCTGGAAGAAGGCCTTAATTTTACTTAAACTGAAAAAGCTGCCACTGGATCCAACTGATTCCAATAACTATCATCCCATCTCTAATTTACCATTCCTGTCAAAAAATCCTAGGGAAACACATTATTTTACAGTTGACTGATTATCTCGAGAAAACAAATCCTTTATATCATTGTCAATCTAGCTTTTGGTCTGGTTGTAGTACAGAGACAATTCTGACCTCCTTTCTCATTGATATCATTGATATTCACCCAAACCTTGATACAGGACAAATGGCCCTTTTAATTTCTTCGGATCTCTCTAAGGCATTTGCGTTGATTAACCATCAATGCCTTATAGCTTGGTTAGCTGAGATCGGTATTACAGGAACAGTTCTAGAATGGTTCATGTCATATCTGTACCAGTGCTAGTTTCAGCTTAGATTCAATGCCTCCTCATCACAAATACATCTTATTGTATCTGGCGTCCCACAGGGCTCCTTACTCTCACCCACTCTCTTTAATATCTTTCTCAGTCCACTGGCCACTCTTATACAGGATACCAGACTTACAGGTTACTATTATGCTGATGATATCCAGATAATTGCATACCCTGATTATCTGCATCTAGACCTCATGCTTATCAACTCCTGCCTTGAAGCTATAAGTCACTGGTTGACTACCCATCAACTTAAACTAAATTAGGATAAAACAGAGGCCATGTGGATTACAGGGCTGACTTTGAGTCTAACATTGGCACCCATTATAAATAACCAACCTATATGAACTATAAAGTTGGAGTGGAGGAGTGGCCTAGTGCTTGGGACAAGGTACTTCAGGCCAGAAGGTCAGGGGTTCAAATCCCACTAGAGGACAGCAACCTTGGGCTGGAAGGACTGGGGTTTCTAGTCCCACAGGTGCTCCTTGTGGTCTTGGGCAAGCCACTTAACCCTCCATAGCCCATGTTCCCTGTAAAATAGTTATTTCCAAGTTATAATGCCATGTTCAATGTAAGCTGCACTGATGCAGAATAGTGCAGTATATAAGAGAATGTAAATAAATAAATAAAGTCTTTGAAAATCTTAGGGTGTCATATAGACTCTGAATTAGCCCTTAATCAACACATAGGTGCACTGACAAAAAGTACTTTCTTTACCCTTTGTAGGCTTAGATCTATTAAGAAATTTCATATGCCCTCAACTCTCCATATGCTGCTTATTACTGTACTTTAGTAATGTCATAGTTAGACTATTGTAATAGCCTTCTACACAGCATGTCTGCTGCCAATCAACATAAAGTGCAACACCTGCAGAACATGGCTGTAAAGCTACTTCACAGTGCTTCCTGTTTTGATCGTGCATTCCCTTTGCTGTTCAAGAGTCACTGGCTTCCCATAACTTACCATTCAAAATACAAGATTCTGTTACTAGCTCATAAAGCATTTTATTCCGGTATTCCTCTGTATTTATCTCATCACCTGATCCCTTATACAACTAATTGGATCTTACATTCACTTAATGCATATTTGTTGGTTGCCCTGACTAGGTAACATAGTAACATAGTAAATGACGGCAGATAAAGACCAGTATGGTCCATCTAGTCTGCCCAGTAAGATGGCAAGAGTAGGTGCACCTGCCGCTACGTGCAGGCCACCCCTCCCCATGTCTTTGTTTTAGGGGTGAACCCTCTCCATGTCTTTGTTTTAAGGGTGACCCCACCGCTCCGTGTAGGACACCCCTGTATGTTGAGAAATTAGTTACTTAAGTTTATTTTTATTTTATCCTGTTGCTGTAAAGGGATCCACTGTGTCTGTCCCATGCCATTTTGAATTCTGTCACTGTATTTGCCCTCACCACTTCCAATGGGAGAGCATTCAAAGCATCCACCATCCTTTCAGTGAAAAAGTACTTCCTGACATTGCCTTTCAATTTACTCCCTTGCAACTTCATGTTATGCCCTCTAGTTTTACAGCTTCCCTGTCTTTGGAAGAGGTTTGTTTGTTCATTATTTCTCTTTAAGTATTTAAAGGTCTGAATCATATCTCCCCTGTCCCTCCTCTCCTCCAGATTGTACATATTTAGGTCTTCAAGTCTCTTCTCATAAGGCTTCTGATGCAGGCTCCAAATAATTTTGGCCGCCTTCCTCTGAACAGTTTCCAGTCTTTTTATATCCTTTGCAAGATATGGTCTCCAAAACTGAACACAGTATTCCAAGTGAGGCCTCACCAGTGACTTATACAGTAGCATTAGTACCTCTTCCTTTCTGCTGTTAATTCCCCTTCGTATGCAACCCAACATCCTCCTGGCCTTTGTCACCGCCTTGTTGCACTGTTTTGCCACCCTGAGATCCGCAGAAATAATCACACCAAGGTCCTTCTCCTGGTCCGTGCACACCAATCTCTCTCCCCCTATTGCGTACATTTCACCTGGATTTCTGCTTCCCAAGTGCATGACACTGCACTTCTTCACATTAAATCTTAACTGCCAAGCATTAGACCATTCTTCCAGCTTTTGTAGATCTTTCCTCATGTTATCCACTCCCTCAGGGGAGTCCACTCTGTAGCAAATTTTCGTGTCATCTGCAAAAAGATAGACTTTTCCATGAAGTCCTTCAGCAATATCACTCACAAATACATTGAACAGTGCCGGGCCCAGGACCGAACCCTGGGACACCCCACCAATAACCCTCCTTTCATCCGAGTGAGTTCCATTTACCATCACCTTCTGTCATCTGTCAGTCAACCGATTTCTGATCCAGTTCACTACCTTGGGACTCCAAACTACTGAGTTTATTGATAAGCCTTCTATGAGGAACAGTATCAAAGGCTTTGCTGAAATCCAGGTAGATGACATCCATCACATGCCCCTGATCAAGTTCTCTGGTCACCCAGTCAAAGAACTCAATCAGATTTGTTTGGCAAGATTGTCCTTTGGTAAAACCATGTTGCCTTGGATCATGCAACTTGTTGGTTTTGAGAAAGTCCACTATTCGCTCTTTCAGAAGCGTCTCCATTACTTTTCCCGCCACCGAGATAAGGCTCACGGGCCTGTAGTTTGTCACTTCTTCCCTGTCATCACTTTTGTGAAGAGGTACCACATCTACCCTTCTCCAGTCCTGAGGAACTACTCCTCTTTCCAAGGATCTGTTGAAAACATCCTTTAATGGCCCTGCAAGAACCTCTCTGAGCTCTTTCAGTATCCTGGGATGTATCCCGTCCGGTCCCATGGCCTTGTTCACTTTCATTTTTTCAAGTTGTTCTAACACATCATCTTCAGTGAATGGTGTGCTGCTTGCCCAGAATCTACCAGGGCCTTGGCCTTTTACACCCTCGCCCCACAATTATGGAACTCTCTCCCTTTTTATTTTAGGGAAGAATCCTCTCTCAGGATGTTTAAAAGAAACTTGAAATCTTACTTTGTTGAGATAGCATTTATCCTATGTCCTCTTAAAACTTCACTGTCCACTTATTTTTGGCAGGCACTCGCAACATGAGGGGACACAGCAGTTTCAGTATTTGAGCATTTAATCCTTCTGGTATAACAGATCAAAGGTTGTAAATCCTTCGATCTGTTATACCAGAAGGATTAAATGCTCAAATAGAATGGGATGCTTGTCTATGAGGAATAATTCCCATCACTCCAAATTTGAGAAGATTTATTATGGAACTATTTATTACAGTAGGTTGGAAATGTGATGATAGTATAAGGATCTTCAAAATAAATCTCTTGAAAAAAATATATAATAAAATAGAGTCACTCCATCAATAATAAAGAACGACACTTATATTTAAGTTGGTGTCTATATATTCAAAATGATGATCTTTAACTACAGGGAGAGTATAAATAGCTAGTCCACATGCGCGGCATTTTTTAGGAAGCCGGTAGGCTCAAGAGGAGAACAAAGAAGACATTCTTTAAAGAATTAGTCAAATGAAAGGTAAAGAGCCTTGAATAAGAATTGTTTCTCATGGTATGAACTATGAATTTGGATAAGAAATGTATTTGGAATCAAAAGAAATGTAATTAATGAACAGAATTATTTCGTTTGGCAGTGCTTTTAATGTTGAACCCCCTGAAGAAACTGAGGCACGGTGAAACGCAGAAGAAGCGCAGAAGGTGGCGTTGTGGCTAACATTGAAAGCTAAGCACTGTTTTATTACGCATATAGCTTAAAATCAATTTATTAAGCAACTGTAAGGAGGTCATTGATGTGATTGGGGCAATCATTCAGAGCAAGATTGAAGCTTGAATATCTCTAATGTCCGGGAGAAGTCTGAGACCTGTTGCTTAAACAAATATATGATCTATGCCTATGATTGAAATTACATTACATCTTTTTGATACATCAGAGTGACATACAACAGATTGACAGAATATATTGCTCTGAAAGGGTGACCAAAGTTTTGGATTTGTATACATTCTGGACAAAGCAAGGTCTATCACCATTTTCAAAAATCTGTTATCTGAATTCAGTCCAGCAATCTTATTCTGGCTGGCACAAGTCCCGCGAACTTTGAAACCTGGTGTTGAAATGCTCAGCTCAAATGAAGGCATCTGGGGTCTGTCTCCTGAGTGTCTCAAGCAGTTGCAGGGTGGCTAGGGTGGGCTCTGGGTTACAGGAGATTTGAATTTTTGGTGTTTGCTGAGGTCAACAAATACATTGCTGTCAGAATATGAATGAATTCATCTCTTCGAAATGTGTGCTGTGAAACCAGTTATCCAACAGAATGAAAAGGCAGAAAATATTTAACCAGTCAATATACATCTGTTGATAGTATAGAACTATGTTAAAAGACGGCTCCTCGAAATACTAGATAATATAGCTACAGAAAGTAGTCGTATGGATGGGTTACAATAGCAATCAGGCAGCTCCATACACAGCCATAACACAATAGCAGACAGACATAAGCCCAGGGTATGGTAAGCTGCACTCCACCACCAGATATTCCCCTGCAGCAAGCCAACAGCCACTGCACCCTGCAAGCCATTATAGCAAGACATTTACCAGCTACAAACAGTCTGCTGGTTAGTCCATAGTGCATGTTCCCAATGGAGATGCATGCACCCAGAACTGGGCTGTCTGCATACACAGCAAGCAGATAGATCAGTGACTGGGCCCCAAAGAGAAACCCATATCTATCACATGAGAGAACTACTATACAGCACTATGGGGGGGCCTAGCCATGCTGTGGTCACCTTGGGTGCCTGAAAGTGTGTGGTATGGGGGTAGCACAGGAGGATCTAGTGTGCTAATCTGCAATTCAGGGAAGCCATGTATGGATGACTGCTACCTGGACCATATCAAGGACTGCAGTGTCACCAGGTGCCAGTGTGATAGGGCAGCTGTGCCAGGCATTGGAAGACATGACTGATGTTGGGCCAACATCTCCCAGATTGTGCCATGAGGCCTACATCCTTCGCCAGTCCAGGTTCTATGCAAGTTGCGAGAGTGGTGAGATATTTGGAGGTTGTCTACCTGAGTATGATGGCACAGGGATCCCCACTCTCATGACTACACAGGCCTGACCAGGAGAGCAGTGCCTCAAAGCAGACTGTGGGAAGGCAGACAGGGTTGCCCCACAGATAGCAGATGTATACAGATCGACATACACCACGATGGGACAGGTGTAGCTGTTGTGAGAAATGCCAGCACCCAGATATGTGGGAATCATATGCCATAGCCAGAAGGCCCTACTACTACCACTACTACTATGACTAATAATTTGTATAGTGCTACAAGACCTAGGCAGCACTGCACAGACACACGTAAAAGATGGTCCCTGTTCAGCAGAGCTTACAATCTAGACAAGATACATTTAGGGGGAATAGTAAGGAAACACAAGGAAGCTTAGGCGGATCAGATACAAAAGCGGCAACGAAGAAGTGAGCGCTCAGCCTGGATTTGGGAAGGGCCAGAGAAGAAGCCTGATATACAGACTCAGGTAGTTTGTTCTAGGCATAGGGAGCAGCAAGATGAAAGGAGAAAAATCTGGATTTGGTAGTAGAAGAGAAGGGCACAGATAGAAGCGATCTGACAGAAGAGTGGCGTTCCCGAGGAGGTGTGTAGGGAGAGATAAGAAGGGAAAGGTAGTGCGGAGTAGCAGAATGAGCATACTTATAGGCCAGAGGCATGAAAAGGGCATACATTTGTTGCTCAGCAATATCATGCATCCTTTGGGGCACTGCAATGTTGGTTTCAGATTTGGTGCACTTAGTAAGGGTCTACCCTTAGCAGTTCAAAGCATGTTTGTAGAGATGACCAAGTCAGGAACCACTGGGGCCACTTTTGAGACTGGTACCCCTTCTCACCACGCTCACCTTGTTCTACCCCGTCTCACCTCACCCCTGGGTTACCCTTTTCTCACCCTTGTGCTACCCTTTTTACACCTGTTAGAGTGTTATGATTAGACATGTTTGTACCCAAAAGGGCTGTAGTTTATACCCTCTAAAGTTGTTAGGATTAGACATGTTTGTACCCACTGTAGATTGTAAGCTCGTAGATTGTAAGCTCGGAAGAGCAGGGAATGTCTCTTGTTTGTTCCTATTGTAAACCGTGCTGATTTTAAATAGCGCGGTATATAAAACCAAATAAATAAATAAGTGACTTGCCCAAGGTCACAGGAAGTGCCGGTGGGATTTGAACCCTGGTCTTTGTGGGTCCAGGCTAGTCCTCCACGCCAGTTAAGAGCTGAACGTTTCATTTGCTAGTAAAATAAAATTCACCAAACTCAAAAGCTTAATTTCCAGTACTCTTCACTAGAATGGAGCATATTAGTTAAGAAATGTGGTTCCTAACCCTGTTCTCAGAACAATCCAGCCAGTCAGGTTTTCCGGATGCCCACGATGACTATGCGTGAGATAGATTTTACATGCAATGGAGATAGCACCCGCAAATTTATCGCACGCATATACATCGTGGATATCTTGAAAATGAGAATAGCTGGGTTTGTCCTGAGGACTGGGTTGAAAACCCCTGGTTTAGACAGTTTTTAATGCGTATTTAGAAGCATGCATTGACACATAGTAACATACTGGAGTAGATGACGGCAGATAAAGACCAGTATGGTCCAGTATGGTGGATAAAGTAAGTGTACCTACCGCTCCAAGTAAGGAGGTGAGCGAGAGTGAGAAAAACAGTGCAAGAGAAGTAAGGAATCAGTTAGAACAAGATTTACAATTTTAAATTTACTGCAGACTGTGGTAGCAAAAATAAAAATGTTACCTCCCATGGAGCAAAAGCAGTTGGGTCGCTGCAGTTTCGCTCTTTGCACAGATTACGAATGGCATGCGCGGTGGCAGTTACTGCCAGGTGAGTACTGTACGCAAACCCCGGTTGCATAAGATCAATGAGGAAATCCTCTCTGAGTGTCTGGTTTACCTCTGGCGTATTGTACATCCAACTCTCTTTGGAATAATTTGAAATGCACTGGTTTAGAGCATTGTCCTTCATTTTTGAACAGTCCGACAAAAGAGCTGCATATTGTTTTATGAATTTGTTGTTTCTGAATTGCTTTTGGCCCAGATTTTTTAAAAAGTTTTGAAAAGCAGACACATTTGCACTTTTGAATGTAAATCCGATCACCTTCCCAATGTTGCTGACATTTGGAGTGGAGCTGATGCTGTTTGAAGCAGACCAGGAATCACTTGCAATCCAGGTCCTCTGTATCCTCCGCTCAATTGCTCTGTTAAACAGCTTGATAATGAGGTAGGGTTTCAAAAAGGCCACAATGACATTTACCCTGGACTCCCTAATCATGATATTCAGTACTTGGTGTATTTTACTGTCAATGGTGCTGTCAGAAAGATGAGATGGCAAAATTTCTCTAAATGCAATGCAGACGTTGAATGCCGTGGCTTGTATTCCAAAGTTCTCCAGAGCTAGGCGACCGTAATCATCATCTGTGGCTAAAATTCCAATCCAGTTCCAGCCAAATCCATGGATCAACTGGGCCATAGCTCTAGTCTGATAGGAATCACTGGGTATAGTTCTCAAAAAGGATGGAAAGCGAATTTTGTTGCTTAGAATTTCTGCAGATGCTGAGTGACTGACCTAGGAAGTAGAAATAATTCTGGTAGAGAATCTGAAAAGGTTTCAGTTCATTTCAATCACATCCTGCATCATACAAAATACTATTGAGTGATTACTACACAAGTTCTTACTGAGCACATTACAACCAAAGGTCAATGGGGCCTGTTCATTAAAGTGCATTAAGCACTTACTATGGGTTTTAATGTGTGGAAACTGTTAGTGTGGACCCATGTTAAGAGCTACCTCACAGGAAAAAATACTGTGTGGCAGTAATCCCACAGTGAGTGCCTAACAACGCAGGTTGGGGTGGGATCAGGCTGGGTTCTAAGTGGAAACTGGGCCTGGTTGACAATGACAGCTATCACACGATACATTACCAACAGGGCAGTTGTACTTAATGCCACCTACTAGCAGTCTGGCAGCATGTCAGCTGCCCAATGCCTGGCCAAAGAAAGTTATGGCTACATCACTCAGCCCCCCCGACCCAAACACCTCCCATGATTACCTGCCTGTAAGATCACAACTCGCCCCCTGATTCAATGCCCCCATACAACCTCCACAATCCAATCACCCTGAGAGTAACCCCCCACAATCAAGCCCCCCTAAGATTATTCCTTCAGGATTGCCCCCCCCCCCAAAGATAAACTCCTCCCAACAGAAACACCCCCAACAGAAGTCCATGTAAGAGACGGTCCCTGCTCATCAGAGCTTAGAGTCTAGTCAAGACAGACAACACAGTAGCCGGGGACTAGGAAACAGTATGTCTAGGAGAATGGTAAGGATACACAGCAGGAGAGCAGGAGACTATGCAGATCAGGATCCAAAAGCAGCCTCAAAGAGGTGAGTTTTTAACCTGGATTTGAAAAGAGCCAGAGTTGAAGCCCGACACACTGACTCAGGTAGTTTGTTCCA
The DNA here is from genome assembly GCA_033557465.1 of Ichthyophis bannanicus. Lineage (NCBI taxonomy): Eukaryota > Metazoa > Chordata > Amphibia > Gymnophiona > Ichthyophiidae > Ichthyophis > Ichthyophis bannanicus. The sequence goes on from CM066033.1 coordinate 869,615,000, forward strand.
GGCATCAGGAGCAGCAAGTTGGAAAGATTGAAGTCTGGAGTTGGCAGTGGAAGAGAAGGACACAGATAGAAGTGATCTGCCAGAAGAGCGGAGTTCCTGAGGAGGGATGTAGTGAGAAATAAGAGAAGGGAGGAACATTAAGTAGGAAAAGTTTGAACTGGATACAGAAATGGATAGGGATCCAATGAAGTGACTTGAGAAAAGGGGTTACACGAGCATAGGGAGAATGGTGGAAGATTAGTCGCCCAAGTGAATTTTGAACAGATTGAAGGGGAGAGAGATGATTCAGAGGAAGACCAGATAGGAGGAGGTTGCAATAATTTAGACGAGAGGTGACTAAAGAGTGGCTATGGGTCTTAGTAGTATGTCAGAAAGGAAGGGGTGAATTTTGCTGATGTTACAGAGAAAAAAATGATGGGTCTGATATTACTTTGGGATAGCTTTGCACTGCTAGGGTGCATAGCTATCGCTGCCAAACTTTAACTCTGGATATTCAATGCCGGGGTCATTGAATATCCTGAGTCACCGCACAGCCCACAAGCCCACAGAAGCTAACTGGGCAGCGGCGATATTGAACCACTGCCTGGTTAGCTCCCACAGGTAAAGACAGGAGCAGCAAAAGCTGGCCAATCTTTTAGCCATGTGTGCTAACTGGGCAGTGGTGCAATATTGCCGCTGCTCAGTTAGTGACTGGTGCCACCCCTAGACTACCCTGGAACATCACGACACGCCCGATGCTAAACGGTTAGCATTAATCAGGGATGTTCCATTCAGTGTCATTTACGTGGTTTATACAGGTCTGTAAACCGTGTAAATACCTTTGAATATTGGGCCTGACAGGTTTTAGCTATCAGTTGGATGTCTGTGGAGAAGGAGAGGGAGGAGTCAAAAATGACTGCAAGGTTGCGAGCTGAGGAAACAGGGAGGAGTAGAGAGTTATCCACAGAAATGGAGAAAGGAGGAAGGAGGGGGTGGGGGAGAAGAGTAACAAAAATGGTAAAGGGAATGGAAGGATACTCCTATGAGGAGAGGCTTAAAAGTTTGGGACTCTTCAACTTGGAAAAGAGATGACTAAGGGGGGATATGATAAAGGTCTACAAATTAATGAATGGAGTGGAACAGGTAAACGTAAATCGGTTGTTTATTCCATCAAAAAGTAGAAAGACTGGAGGATATGCATTGAAGTTACAATGTAATCCATTTAAGACTAATAATAGAATATATAGTTTTTACTCAATGCTTAATCAAACTCAAGAATTCGTTACTGGAGGATGCCGTAAAAGCTGTTAGTGTAGCTGGGTTTAAAAAAGGTTTGGACAAGTTCCTGGAAGAAAGGTACATAAAGCATTATTAAAGGGGACTCAGGAAATTCACAGCTTACTCTAGGGTGAGCATTGTGGAACCTGTGTGCCCTTTTGGGAACCTGACAGGTACTTGTGATCTGGATGAGCCACTGTTGGAAACAGGATACTGGGCTTGATTGACCTTGGTCTGATCCAGTTTGGCATTTCTTATGTTCTTATTGAGGTGGGTTTAGGGGGAAAGATAAGAAGTTTGGTATTGGTCATCTTCAGTTTCAAATGGCAGTGAGACATCCAGGCAGCTATGTCATATAAGCAGGCAGAGATACGAGCTTGGATTCCCAGAAAGATTTCAGGTTTAGAAAGGTAGATCTGAAAACCATGGGAGAAGATGAGTGCACTGAGGGAATGGGTATAGTGAAAGAAAGAAGTAGTCACAAGACAGACCCTTAGGGTACACCAACTGAGAGCGGGATAGCAGTAGAGGAGGATCCACCAGAACATACACTAAAAGCAAGGTGGGAGAGAAGAAGAGAACTGGGACAGAACATAGCCCTCAAAACCAAACGAGATTCATCCAGTGGTTTTCCTGGCTATCTAGTGAATTAAGACAGGAGTGGTCCCCTTTTGCTCATGCCCCAGAGCTGCTGGGTTCCAATGTGGTGGCAATGGCCCCTAGTGGTAGACGTATGGTATTACCACTAAGGATTAATCTGCCATATGAGGAGTGATTGCTCTTATATGGCAAATTGATTCCTAGTGTAGGATTGTGAGACTACCTCTAGGGGTCATAGCTGCCATTTTGTAACTCAGCAGCTCCAGAGTGGGAGCGGAGTAAGACTGTTCCTGGCTCGGTCCACTGGGTGAATTCTGAGGGAGAGGTTGGGGTAGGGGTATGGGGAGTATTAGTGTATGGTCTTGGGGTGTTCTATTCAGGGGTATTTCTGTTTAAGGGTGCTTGTGAGGGTGTTACTGTAATGGGGCATCAGATTGGAGGGTGGGATCTTGGGGTCAGGTGATCATGGGAGGGATTGGATCAGGAGTAGGTTTGTTCAGGCATTGATGTCGGAATGAGAGGAGGCCACAGGTGCCCTTGCCCCACCAAAACGTTGCTGCTGTGATTGGAGCTTCCCCTACATTGGCCTGTGAGGACCCAATCTCCTGCAGGCAGAAGTAGGGGAAGGCCGGCGATTGCAGCTGCATGGAGTTTGGCTGGCCAAGGGGCGGAGCTTGGCCTCCACATGGAACACAGCATTCCGGTGCCTCTGTGTTCAGGGATATTGGATAGGGGGAACCAAATGGGAGAGTTATGTGCGATGGCAGGAGGTTGAGTTGTTCTGCTGTGCGACACTTTTTAAAATATTTTTGTTATTTTGCGTTAAGGTCTGTGTTTCTTGACTCTGCAAGTAGTGTGGGTGCACCCGCGTTGCTTGTTGAGGCATAGAATGCAGTCATATGCGTTAAGTGTCAGTTGAGTGTGCTAAATGCAAGGCAAAGGCACGTCGTAAGTGCAAAATTCACCGAACTTTGGTAAATACCCCTTAGTGATCCCAAAGCCTCAATTTACTATGTTGTGTTCTGTTTCTGAAAAGAGTGAGCAGTTAAACTGTTGTATGAATTGTTAAATAATTTAACATGAAATGTTATGCATCTGAGAAATGAAAATTTATTAGAGGATTCCACTGTCCAAGAATATCTGGGAGACAAGGTATTTTGCTGAGTAAGATTTAAGGACTGAAATATCTCATAAGAATTTGGTAAGATTCTTATTCCTCAAAGTAAATATGCAAAGCACATGCTTTGAGGAACTATTTTACTTCCTTAGGCATTCCAAGTAACTTTTCAAAAGCAAACCTTTTACACCTCATCAGTTGATATGTACCAATCAGATCCATTTTGTAAAAGCATAGTACATAAACAATTCTATTGTCTAAAAATAATTACGAAAGGCAATATCACATTTAAAGGAATTATACCACAAGACAACATCAACATATTGGGGGTAATTTCTGAAGTCAGCATCAAAACATCCAAAGCTCAGAGATGTCCCTAGAGCCACTTTAGAAGCCAGCTCTGTGGACATCTCCAGCGCGAGGATGCCCATCTCAGAATGGGGGTATAGGTGGAGGCTTGATGAGGCATTCCAAAGAACTTGGATGTCCCCGCCCTATTTCGGAAACATCATGGATGTCTCGAGCTGCATCAAAGATATACCTGCTCCAGACACGAATAGGCATCTGAAAAGTGCTCATTTTGTCAGGCAAACATCTGGAGAGTGTGGAGAAGGAGGTTCACTCGTTTTACCATTTTTAATTGAACGCTGATGGGGAATGGAAGCTCAAGTTTTTATTTTCCCAAGCCATTGGATGTTCCTGTATGCAGACTTGCTTAGGATAGATGTCCCTGCCCCACGCTTTCATATTGGGGACATCTATATGGACACAGGTACAGAGGTCCACATTGGGATTGTCTATGTTTCCAAAATAGGGCCACATCATAGACATATCCAGTGGTTTTCTGCACATTCTGCCCTGGACATCCCAGATTGCACTTGGACACCCTTTCTAAAATGCCATTTTATATTTTTAATTCTTATAGATTGATCAAAGTTCAAATAGGCCTCACCAGAGGTTTAACACTATTGATTTTGGTGATGATGAAGAATCTGCATACATTACGAATGTATACCATCTAATCAGAAAGATTTTCTATTTATTTTTCAAAACATCTAAGAGAATTACACCAATGGAAGGTTTGCTGTCTACCTAGTGGATGGGCTGGCCCTATAAAAAAACATAAAAACATAATAAATGCAATACTGGGTCAGACCAAGGTCAATCAAGCCCAGTATCCTGTTTCCAACAGTGGCCAATCCATGTCACAAGTACCTGGCAGGTTCCCAAAAAGGTACACAGGTTCCACAGTGCTCATCCTGAGGTAGGCAATGGATTTCCTGTGTCCTCGTTAATAATAGTTTATGGACCTTTCCTCCAGAAACTTGTCCAAACCTTTTTAAACCCAGCAACACTAACAGTTTTTACCACATCTTCCAGAATCGAATTCCAGAGTTTGATTACGCTTTGCATAAAAAAAATATTTTTCTCTTATTAGTCTTAAATGGGTTACACTGTAGCTTCATTGTATGTCCTCTAGTCTTTCTACTTTTTGATGGTATAAACAACAGATTTACATTTACCCATTCCACTCTATTGATTAATTTATAGACCTCTATTATATCACCCCTCAGCTGTCTATTTTCCAAGTTGAAGAGCCCCAGTTTTTTAAGCCTCTTCTCATAGGGGAATCCTTCCATTCCCTTTACCATTTTTGTCGCTGTTTTCTGTACCTTTTCTAATTTTGCTATATCCTTTTTAAGATATGGTGGCCAGAACTGCGCACAATATTCAAGGTGTGATCGCACCATGGAACGACACAGAGGCATTATAGTATCCTTTGTTTATTCTCCATTCCTTTCCTTATGATTCCTAGCATTCTATTTGCGTTCTTGGCTGCCGCTGCACACTGGGTGGAGGATTTCAACGTATTATCCATGATGACATCTAAAGTGCTGCAAACTGGGGCAATTTTGCATTAGCCCTGGATCATAACAAGCAGTATAGCAATTTGTTAACAAAACCATTAGATGATTGCACTTAGAGAAAATTAATGCTGGTCATTTCTGACTGAAAACCTGGCAGTGGAATCACAGTGAGTGGAAAAGTGTGAACCTCCCCCCCCCCCCCCTGCTGTGGGTGGGTGATGCAGTCAAAACTCAAGAGGGAAAAAGTGAAGACAAAAATCTTATAGGGATCAATTTTCAAAAGCCCTTATCTGGATAGCCAGGGAAGTTATCTGGATAAGGGAACCTGAGAGAGATATTCAATAGCACTATCCAAACAGCATCACTGAGTATCTCCACAGACCACTTCAACATTATCTGATTAGTGCAGGGTCAGTCCATGGATGGAATGAAGGCACTGCAACTACTATCGGGATAATCGTGACACTTGTCTGGATAACACCAGCTTTCATCCACTATCTGGATAAGTCATCCAGGTAGCTTGGACCACTAGAAGAGCTGGCCAAAGTTGCTATCCAAATAGTGGCTGAAAATTGCCATGATCTAGAGAAATGCCGTGATTACCTGGATAGTAGCAGTGGCACAATCTGGATATTCAGCAGCAATCATTCTCCAAATACTGTCGTTGAACATCTGGGGAATATTTAAATACCATGGCTCACTGATGTGACCTATAAATATCTGGGGCTTTGAATATGGGGCCCCAGCTAACTGGTTAGTGTCTGAATATCGCTGCTAGCAAGCTAGCTAAAGGGAGAATCCAAGATGACAGTGTGATCAGAAGTGTAGTGAGACGCTTCCCCTTCCTCTAATTTGTTTCTTGGTGTTGAAAAATTACTTTTATGGCTCCTAAAAGGAAGGCAAGGAATGGGAAACAGCAGAACCAGTAGAAGCAGCTGATCGTTAGTAGTCCTATCATCTGCATGTGGTTACTGCTGCATCCATTTTGTCTACCACAAGCATCCTCTGGACGAGCTGGGTGTGCCACCATAGCCTGCTCAAAGCTAGAAGGACTCTGGCAGCATTCCAGCTCCCTCGCAATTGGGTGGTGTAGCTGAGCCTGTCTTTTAGGCAGGGGAAAAACTACACCAGGAAGTTGGGGGTGCGGCAGGAGGTGAAGAGGTAGCCGACCCCAGTAATTCAAATGTCGGTCCAGACCGGGTGGTTCCAGGTGCGGTTGTTTCCTGGAGAACCTTGCCCCCTCCCCCCAAGCCCCTGCTGGGTTTTGTCCCAGTTTGTATGGTTGTGTTGTCTGTCAAGAAGATTGGCCTAGAATAGATGATATATGGGGAGTGTTACAGAGGATCGAGGCAACAGCAAGTACTAATGTTCCTCAAATTTCTGACTTTTCACTGCAAGTACTGACCAATTAGAAGAACATGAAGATGATCTTATGAGTATAAGAAAATGAAATAGGACAGTGGAAGTTCTTCTGTCTACAGCCCAAGCTGCAGTAGGACGTTTTGTTAAGGATAGCTTGGCATTACATTACAAGATGGAAGTGGGTGAAAATGCTAATTGATCAAGGAATAGCCAACTTTTACACTTCTCAAAATTAAGGCCTCTATCTGCTGCTGAGTTGTGGTGCATGTATCTCAAGGATTTTTTGAAAATTGCTACTCCAGAGGCATTTCAAATCTATCTGTTTATTTACCATCTAAGAAGAAGTTGGAATCCAAAGAGAAGGGTGGTATGGACTAATTGATATCAGCAGACAGTTTGGACCTCTCCGGTTTCTAGGAATCCTGTATGGACAATATAACAACTAGGTCTATACTAGTAGTGACTCTAGGGCCAGAAACTGATGTCAAAATTATTTTGATTGTGTGTTCAATGATGTGATGTTTCCTTTTGTGGACAACTGGTGCAAACGTTCCCAGATGTTGCTAGAGATACACAACCCAGGAGGAAAGATTTCTTACATTAAAATCTAGGATGTTGGCCACTGGGGAATCTTTTTATTTAAGATTCCCATGTAAGTGCCTAGCAAGATATCAGGGTAACACTTATACTTTTTTGATCCATCTCAGCTTGAAGCTTTTCTTTCTAATAAAGTTCCTTCTGAATAATGAATCTTTGATATACCTGGTTGGAAATGTGTAGCGCTAAGATACTGTAATTGTGATTTTGGTGCAGAAGAAATGTTGCTTTCTTGTTTTTTATAACTGTATTTTTTTTTCTTATGATTCTCCCCCTTCAGGTTTCTTCTGTATGGTGGGCTAAAGTGCTTTGAGCGTAATGTTACCTGTAACATTGCTATTGCATTTCCTTTTTACATTTTTTCTTTTCCCAATAGCACTTACTTCTCTGATTGTGGAGAGTTCTATAAATTGAAATTGCATAAATTAAAAAAAAAAGAATATAGGCCCCATAAGTTATAAAAGAAAGCAGAAAACTATGATAAAAGAGAACCACAGAGCAAATTTCCCCCACATACCTGCCATCTGTTTATCCATTTGCACACACATAGCCGCGGTTATCTGGCTTTCTGTTTCTCACTGGGAAGGCAGGCAGGAGGCAAGCTCTGATCTGATGCTATTAGGAAGTATAATTAAGGGCAAAAAGAACTACTTTTCACCATCTGAACTTTGCTGGATTTTCAAGGTGACTGTACTCACGTGCTTTCCCTTTGAGAGTTACTCTAGGAAAACTAGCAACACACTTACACCAGCTCTTTCGTATGCATAGTGCTTCCATGAAAACTTACATCCATGTTCTTGAATTTTCCAGAGTATGCATGTAAGTGCACACCCCTTTGCAGCTCCGTCTCCCAGCATGCCTCTCCACACTGCAGGTAGAGTATGAGCTTATAGGCTCTACAGGCATACTTCAATCACATGTTGGATGGGCAGTTTTATAAAGGGCCAGTTCCATGGCTAAAACATTTGGTGGAAGCTTCTTTTGCAGCAATAACAGCCAAGAGTCATTTAGAATGAAGGGGTAATTTTATGATGCCTCTCTAATTTCACGTGCATGTTTATGCATGTAAATCATGGTATTTTTGTCAAATAGGTACTAAGTGACCACTTAAGAAATGCAATACTGGGTAATTAAATCAACTTTTTAAATGAGACAATCCTCTTAATACACTCAAAACTCACCTGTGGTATGAGCTGCAAATTCAGCATCCTGGAAACTGCCATGGTCTCTTCTGAGAAACTGCCTCCTATCACAGCCTTCACTCTGGGAATATAGTCTGTGTAGTTACATTGGAATTCCACAAAGTTCTCAGAAGTGTTGTATTTGGAGAGAAACCGCAAAGCTGCGGTCAAAGCCACAGTGACCTCTGCGCAGGTATCATATATTTCATAACCTAATCTAATTCCAGATAACAGTGAAGAATTATTTATTGATTCAATGGCATGTACCATACCCAGGGATTGAAGAAACCCTTGCATTTCAAATCTGTTGATAAAAAAATACACAAATCAACCATAAAATAAAGTTAATTTTACTAACTAGAAGACACATACCCCCTGAATGAAAAACAGATTGCTATTCCAAAATTCTGCACTTGACAACAAGGCTACATAAGCCAGGTATTTGACTTTATTTCATTCTAGCACCAGGATTTGTGATATTCACTTGAAAGTGTCATCAAAAGGAGCTGAAAACCTGTAACCATTAGAGGGTTAATAGCATCAACCACTGGCTTTGTTTTGGGTAACACAAAGTAAACTCAGGCCAAAATTCATTTGTCTTAAGTCAAAACATGTTGCTAAACAGGCTGTAACGTTTAGCCTATAGCTCCAATGAAAGACTATAAAAAGCTAGAATAACAGAGTTCCCTCTTAAAACATAACTCTAAAAATGTTTCAAGAAGACAAGAGTCACAGTTGAGCACGTGCATTTTGACCCAGTCTCCCTGTGCATTTTCCAAGTACTGGTGACAGTTTTATCTTTCATCGTTTATAACATAACTTACCGTATTGTAAATCCAAAGGTGTTGGATTTAGCTCACACCTTTTTCAGAAGTTCAAAACAAGTTACATTCATGTACAGTAGGTATTTTCCTGTCCCTGGAGGCCTTACAGTCTATAGGGGGGATATTCAGCAGTGGCGGCTAGCCATTGCCACTGAACTTTAAACCCTTATCCGGCCCCAACATTGAATATCCAGGTTGCCCAGGAAGCTAACTGGGCAGTGGCGATATTCAGCCAATGCCCGATTATCTTCTGTGGTAAAAGTTAAACCAGCCTTTATTGCGCCTGACATAGTAACATGGAGGCCTATTCACAATAGGATGTCCAGCCCCTGTATGGCAGGGCAGAATCAGGCCGTGCAAAGTTAGACCCGATTCTGATCCTGCGGCCCCTGTGGGGTCAGAATTGGATCTAGCACCTGGACGTGCAGGCCCGGACACGATTCTGCCCAGCTGTATGTCCCGGCGACTACCCGGCTAACTCAGTCGGGCTTGTGAATGGAGCCACAGTGCCATGGTGTCCCGTCGCCATGGCACCATGGCTCCATTCGCAAGCTGCGATTGCCGGCTGCCTCAGAGCGGCTCACGTACCCCGCAGCCTGACCTCCGATCTGGCCTTCAAAGGCCTGGGTTGGGCTGCGGGGACCCCCCCTGAGCCCCCTCATCTGCCTGCTCATGTCTCTTCCAGGGGGACTTATTCCACCTTTGAGGTGGAATAAGACCCTGTCTAGTCCTGTCATGTCCTTGCTACGCCTCTGGAACGCTCCCTGCCGCCCCCATCTAGGCCTCCCCGTACAAACCTGCTGTTCGGAAGGATACTACCAAAAGCAGAGAGGTTCCACAAAAGAGTAAAGTAGCCCAAATGCCCTCAAGTATGGAGCAGACAGAGCTTAAAGATCCCAATTTACCCACGTCTAACAATAGCCAAATTAACATGAATAAAATATATTCTCTAAAATGCTTGTATGCAAATGCTAGAAGTCTAAAGAATAAGATGGGAGAGTTAGAATATATAGCACTAAATGAAAGGTTAGATATGATTGGAATATCAGAGACATGGTGGAAGGAGGACAACCAGTGGGACACTGTGATACCTGGGTACAAACTATATCATAATGATAGAGCTGATCAAATTGGTGGAGGGATTGTGCTCTATGTTAGAGAGGGCATTGACTCAGAAAGGATTAAAGTTTTGCAGGAAACAAAATCTGCTGTAGAATCTATATGGATTGAAATTCCATATAAAAGGGGGAAGGCAATGGCAGTGGGGGTGTACTATCGAGCACCTGGCCAGAATGACCAAATGGATGATGAAATGCTCAAAGAAATCAAGGCAGCTAACAAAAGTTACAGCGCAGTAATAATAATGGGTGATTTCAATTACCCCGGTATCGACTGGGTCAGTGTCACGTCAGGACATGCTAGGGAGATAAAGTTCCTAGATGAAATAAATGACTGCTTCTTGGAGCAGCTGGTTCATGAACCAACCAGAGGGGAAGCCATATTAGACCTAGTCCTTAGTGGAACACCAGATCTAGTGCAAGACATAAGGGTGTTGGGGCCACTTGGCAATAGTGATCATAGCATGATCGCCTTTGATTTAATTAGTGGAGGAGGGATAGTAAGGAAATCCACAGTACTACCTTTTAACTTTCGAAAGGGAGACTATGATAAAATGAGGAAAACAGTTAAGAGCAGTTGCAAAGGTTAAAGACGTACATCAAGCTTGGGTGTTGTTGAAAAATACTATCTTGGAAGCCCAGACCAGCTGTATTCCATGCTTTAAGAAAAGTGGAAGGAAGGAAAAACTGCCAGCATGGTTTAAAGGTGAGGTCAGAGAGGCTGTTGTTGCCAAAAAAGCATCTTTCAGGAAATGGAAAAAAGAGCCAAACGACGAAACCTGGAAACAGCACAAGCACTGGCAAGTCAAATGCAAGGCATTGATAAGGCAGGCAAAGAGAGAATTTGAGAAGAAGCTTGCTGCGGAAGCAAAAACGCGAAATAAAGACCCTTTCAAGTACATTCGTAGCAAAAAACCTGTGAGAGAGTCAGTTGGTCCATTAGATGATAAAGGGGTTAAAGGAGCACTCAGAGGCGACAAGGCGATAGCGGAGAGACTGAATGAATTCTTTGCTTCGGTCTTTACTGAGGAAGATGTAGGGATGTTACCCATTACTGAAGTGGTATTTAAAGGTGCGGAAGAATTGAAGGAAATATCGATACATCGGGAAGATGTCTTACAACTATTAGATAAACTGAAGAGTAGCAAATCACCTGGGCTGGATGGTATACATCCAAGGGTGTTGAAAGAACTGAAATATGAGATTGCAGACCTGCTATCAGTAATCTGTAAACTATCATTAAAATCATCTCTAATACCTGAAGATTGGAGGATCGCCAATTAACACCAATTTTTAAAAAGGGTTGCAGGGGTGATCCGGGAAACTACAGACCGGTGAGCCTGACGTCAGTACCAGGAAAAATGGTAGAAACCATCACAAAGAATAAAATTACTCAGCATGTAGATAGTCACAACCTAATGGGAGACAGCCAACATGGCTTTAGACAAGGAAGATCTTGTCTTACTAATCTGTTATGTTTTTTTGAAGGAGTGAATAAATAGGTGGACAAAGGTGAGTCGGTTGATATTGTGTATCTGGACTTTCAGAAAGCCTTTGACAAGGTCCCTCATCAGAGACTTTTGGCAAAACTAAAGAGTCATGGGATAGGAGGCAGTGTACTATTGTGGATCAGGAACTGGTTAAAAGATAGAAAGCAGAGGGTAGGGCTAAATGGCCAATTTTCCCAATGGAGAAAGGTGAATAGTGGTGTACCCCAGGGATCTGTGCTGGGTCCGCTGCTTTTTGACATATTCATAAATGACCTGGAAAGTGGAATAACGAGTGAGGTTATCAAATTTGCAGATGACACAAAACTATTTAAAGTTGTTAAAACCCAAGAGGATTGTGAAAAATTGCAAGAGGATCTTGATAAATTGGAAGACTGGGCATCAAAATGGCAGATGAAATTTAATGTGGACAAGTGCAAGGTTATGCACCTAGGGAAGAACAACCCAAACTATGGTTACACGATGCAAGGTTCCACATTAGGAACCACCACCCAGGAAAAAGTTTTAGGCGTCATTGTGGATACCATGTTAAAACCCTCGGCCCAGTGTGCAGCGGCGGCCAAGAGAGCAAATAGAATGCTAGGTATGATAAGGAAAGGAATGGAAAATAAAACAAAAGATATTATAATGCCTCTATCATTCCATGGTGAGACCGCACCTTGAATATTGTGTGCAATTCTGGTCGCTGTATCTTAAGTAGGATATAGCGATTTTAGAAAAGGTTCAGAGAAGAGCCACCAAAATGGTAAAGGGGATGGAAGGATACTCCTATGAAGAAAGGCTAAAAAGGTTAGGGCTCTTTAAGCTGGAAAAGAGACGGCTGAGGGGAGATATGATAGAAGTCTATAAATTAATGAACGGAGTAGAACGGGTAAAAGTAGATCGATTGTTTACGTTATCAGAATATAGAAAGACTAGGGGACATGCAATGAAGCTACAGGGTAAACTATTTAAGACTAATAAAAGAAAATCTTTTTTCACTCAACGTGTAATCAAACTCTGGAATTTGTTACCGGAGGATGTAGTAAAGGCTGTTAGTGTAGCTGGGTTTAAAAAAGGTTTGGACAAGTTCCTGGAGGAAAGGTCCATAAACCATTATTAAGAAGTGACCGAAGATATCAATGCTTGACCCAGTACAAGCATTGTGGAACTTGTGTCTCTTGGGGAAACTGCTAGGTACATATGACCTAGATTGGCCACTGTTGGAAACAGAATACTGGGCTTGATGGACCTTGGTCTGACCCAGTATGGCATATCTTGTGTTCTTATGTTCTTATGTTCGTATGGGGAAGTTAGTGATGGGGACGGCAGGGGAACGAATAGCGGGGATGGACGTCAATCTCCAGTATTTGCGGGACAGAATGACCCCCCATACTAACATACATAGTATATGATGGCAGATAAAGACCAGTATGGTCCATCTAGCCTGCCCAGTAAGATGGCTAGAATAGTTGTAACTTCTGCTCTGTACAGGTCACCCCCCTCTATGCCTTGGTTTAGTTGAATACTTGCTGCTTCGTGCAAGTTTTCCCCCTCTATTTGTTGAACTGAAAAATATATTTAAGTTTGTTTTGATTGCATCCTCTTGTGATAAAGGCATCGACTGTGTCTGTCCCATGCCATTTTGAATTCCATCACTGTATTTGCCCCCATCACCTCCATCGGGAAGGTATTCCAGGCATCCACCATCCCTTCAGTGAAAAGTATTCCCTGACGTTGCTTTTAGGTTTACCAGCTTGCAGTTCCTTTTAGGCCCTCTAGTTGTATACAGTAGCTTCTCCTTCTTTGAAAAAGGTTTGTTTGTCCATTAAGATCTTTTTATGATGATTCAAGAGAATTGCAGTGAGGATTAGCATTGAGGAAGTTGATCATTTGTATAAATTTTTGAGTTACACCGTAGGATCACTCTTGCTAACCTTACGAGCTACAGTTTGCTACCGTGGAGGTCATTGATGTGTTTTAGCATACCTCTTCCATTAATGACAGTCTCGTCTTAGGAATTGGTGCTAATCTGAGACCTCCAGGTAGCTCTTAATGATATGAGATATTTACTTGTTGAACACAAAAGAAGAGAGGAGTAGTAATTTAAGGGATTATTTTCCCATATGTTATACTGAACGTACGAGTACTATTTTTGACAAGAGGTCCAACGTTCAAGAATTGACCAACATTAACTATGCAGATAGTGCCATTGAATATCTCCACAAACCACCCCAACCCTATCTGGTTAGTGCAGGGGCTGTCGTGGGGGGAATGAGGGTGTGTCAGTGCTATCCACTTAAGTATCAGAATTTATGTACATAGAGCCCGATTCAGAAAGCGGCATGTTCGGGCCATCTGGATGGCCCCAAGCAGGACTGGCCCGGTAGGACATGATTCTGTAACGCGGGAACAAAACGTTCCCAAGGCATACAGAATCAGGCCCGAGGATGGCCCGGTATGCCCCTGTATGCCTGCGGGGATGTCTTCCCCACAGGCTCCCCTATCCCCAAGGCGTCGACCCTCTTCTTCCCCGCCACCCGACCCACGGATACCTGCTCCTGGCCCCAGCCTCTTGGGGGGGTGGGTCCGGCCCCATTCTCCGGGTTTATGCTGCTTAATCCACCTTTGAAGTGGAATAAACAGCACATTCCCCCTGACCCCGCAGGATGTATAGGGCTGTGACCAGAATCAGTCCTGTACATCCTGCCTCCTCGGCCCACCCCCACTCCACCCAGACTCGGCCACCTCTTGCCCCCCACTAGCTCTACCCATACTGCTGCTTTAGCCATGTGGAGATGGCCTGAGGGGGCATAGGGACAGGTTGGCTTGCGGGGACCAGAGTGTGATATTGAATCAGCACTTATCCAGACAACTGAGGTCACATGAAGAGCAAAGTGCCCATTCAATATCATGCTAACCAGGTAAGTGCTGACAGCTCTTAGCCAGATACAGCTTCTGAATGTTCTGTTGATTTTTAAGTGCCACAGCTGATCTCTGTGGCTTTTGACTATCTGCCTTTTTGAATACTGGCCCCAAAGTTTTTGTTCTCCAAATTTACCATTGAAAACAATATTTATTTATTTATTTATTGGAAATATTTATACCGCATTTTCCAATAGATCAAATGCGGTTTACAGAGAACACAACTTTGAATTGTACAAAGACAGTACGTATTCATTTACATTAAACAGGTAACTATATACAGTTGAATGAGAACAGGTAACTATATACAATTAAATGAAAACATTTTCTAATTAACAATGTACATGTTGGTCTTGTAGATTTTGTGTTATGTTTGATAAAATAGAGCTATTCTGGAAGATTTTTGTTAGGTGAATTTTTGTGTTAGGTTGATTGTAGGGCTATCTTGGTTCAGTTGTGTTTGAGGGTGCTCATGTGCATTTCCAAAGTGTAAGGTGAACAGGTGAGTTTTGAGATGCTTTTGGAATGTGGTGAGGTCATCTATGGATCTTATGTTGTTTGGGAGATTGTTCCAAAGGACAGGGGAGAAGTGGGAAAAAGCTCTGTTATTAGTTGATTTTCTGGATATCTTAAAGTCGGATGGGATGGCTAGCTTGTTTTTGTTGTGTTCTCTTTGGTTTTGGTGGTTGTTTTCCTTGGTGAGTAATGTATTGAGGTATGATGGGGCGATATCTTTGATTAGCTTGAAGGTGGTGACTAGTATTTTGTACTGTATGCAACTTTGAATTGGAAGCCAGTGAAGGTTGCAGAGAATAGGTGTAATGTGTTCAGATAAGTTGATGTTAGAGGTTATCCTTGCTGCAATGTTGTGGGCTAGCTGAAGTTGTCTTATAGATTGTTTAGGGAGACCTTGGAGGGAGATATTGCAGAAGTCAAAGTGGGGTGTGACAATGACATTGACAATGGTTTTGAAATCATGGGGGCAGAGGAGCGGGCGGATCTATTTAAGCATTCTGAGTTTGAAAACGTAAAACAGTACAGTATCTTTTATGCCTATCTGTTGTAGTCTGTTGAGCATTATGTGGTGGTTTATACTGTCAAAGGCAGCTGAAATGTCTAAAAATAAAAGGAGAAATGCCTGTTTGGTATTGTCAATACCACGTGTGAGGCAGTCATTGAGGACAGTAAGGACAGTCTCTACATCGTGGTGTGGACCAAAACAATATTGGTTTTCATCTCAAGGTGCAAATGTTTCAATATGATCTTGGAGGTGTATTTGAACTACCTTTTTGATTAGTTTTGTCATAAAGGGGAGGCTGGATATTGGCCTATATGAGGTAGGTGAATTCTTGTCTAGTGTGTTGTTTTTTAAGATGGGGCACACTAGGGCATGTTTTAGGGGAGGGGGAATGTATCCCTTTTTGAGTGAGAGACTGACTATTTGGAGAATGAAGCAGGATAGTTCGGTTTTTGTTGCCTTTATCCAGCTTACTGGATAGGGGTTTAGGCAGGATGTGGTGTTTATTTTGGATATTAGGTTTTTAAGCATGTCTTTTGAGGTGGTTAAGAAAGTAGACCAGCCTGAGTTTGTGGTTATATGATTTATTTTTGTTTGGAGTTTGGTGGGGCATCAGATTTTAGTTTTTCTTTGTAAACAAATTGCTAAGATTTGGGGATCTATGACTTGGCCATTTGGGTCATTTTTTGTTGATTATTGGTTAAGGATTTTACAGTTTCAAATAGCTCTCTTGGTCGGTTCAAGGATTTGGCTAAGATAGTGGAGTAGTGTTCTTTTTTTGTGGTGTTGATAGTTTCTCTATATTGTTTTAGTTTGGCTATATATTGTGCTTGATGCATTGGTGATTTTGAGCTTCGCCATTTGCGTTCACTTTTACGTAGGATTGCTTTAAGTTGTTTGAGCTCTGGCCTGAACCAGGCAGGGTTGTTCTTCTTTTTGATGGGGTGAGGTGGATCTATAATGGACGCTTTGGATATGATGTGGTTCCAAGATGATATGGATTCATCTAGGTTCGTTGGATTTGTTGTAAATTGATGAATGGTTTGGTTGAGGAAGTCGTCTTTGTCAAATTTCTTGTATTTTTTGTGGTGTGCGATGGGTGTGGGTGTAATGGTTGGGTGGTCATGAATGGAGAAGTTGAATTTGATGAAGTAATGATCACCAAGGTACCGGGAGTACTTCAAGTGTGGAGGGGTTGTAGTTGTTGAGTATTACTTTGGGTAGAAAAGCTAGGTCAAGTGTATTCCCTTTAATGTGGGTTTGGGTGTTGATGAATTGATGATAGTCCATGTCTTTGATCGAGTTTATGAGGAATGAGGCTTGGTTCTGTGGAAGGGATGCTAGGTTGAGATCACCTACTAGGATTAGTGGGTATGCTTCTAATTTCATACTCTAATTTCATACTGGCAAAGGAAAGCAATACCAAACACTTCAAATTTTATTTATTTATTTATTTAGACAGTTTTGTATACCGCCTTATCCTTCAATCAAAGTGGTCACAACACAATTGGGGGATACATTTAACACGCGGGGATATGAGACACATACACTAATACTTTCAGGGAACATGGGCAATGGAGGGTTAAGTGGCTTGCCCAAGACCACAAGGAACATCTGTGGGACTAGAAAAGTGTTGTTCATTTTCTTCCACAAAGAATTGTCCAGTTTCATTTCTTCCAGTGACTTCCCTAGAAGCCAATATGCCTCCCAAGGCTCTTCCCTAGTCTCACTTCTATTCAGCCTGTACATGCAATCAATATGCCACATTTTCAAAAAACACAACTTGCACTATCACCTCTACACGGATGGCATCATGCTGTATCATCCAGTAGACATCACCAATCCCATCTGCCCTCAAATCCAAGAATGCCTGACTGATTTATCCACCTGGCTCAACTTACACAACTTAAAAATCATCATGGAGAAAACAGATGTTTTATTCATCACCTGGAATCAAAACTTCAAGCCCCCCTCAAAACTACTCATATGCAATTCAGAGCTAGAAGTTAAAAAATAAATTTAATTCCTAGGAATCATCCTAGATCAATCCCTTTCCATGGTCCCCCACATTAAAGCCACCACAAAAACCATATACCTCAAACTAAAAATGTTACAGTATCTCCGTCCCTTATTAGACAGTCAAGACTTTAGAGCAGTCCTTCAAGCACTGATAACATCCCTCCTTGACTATTGCAACAGTATTCTATATGGCCTACCCAAAAACACCATCCATCAGCTCCAATTAGCTCAAAACCTAGCCGCACGCATTATACACAAGGCTAACTACTCCGACCACATCATGCCTCTCCTCCACTCCCTCCACTGGCTGCCCATTCCAATGAGGGCCAAATTCAAAAACCTTATAATTACCTTCTAATTGCATAATAAAATTGCCCCATCCTTCATCAACTCCCTCCTTAGCCCACTCAACAACTCAAGAACCAGGAGGACCTGCTCCCAAAATACACTAATAATCCCTACCCACATCCAGAATGACAACAAAACTGTCAGCAATAGAGCCTTCTCTTATGTAGCCCCTTCCATTTGGAATGCATTACCAGACAACCTCAGAGCCATAAAAGACCTCCAAACTTTCTGGAAAGAGCTCAAAATCCACCTATTTGCTGAGTACTATGGTCCCTCCACCAATAACAATCTCCCCCAAACCTCCCACCCCCTTGATAGCCCTTGCTTCCCCATCCCCTCCCTTTCACGCACTTTCACATATGCTATACAACATTTCCATATTGTATATAGTTATGCAAGTTGTTAAGCTGTACTATCTCGCTTTGTTCTGTAAATAAGTTTTTCAAAGTTATAATGTAAATTTCCAGTTTTGTTCTTTGTAAACCGCCACTGATCTTTGGAAGTGGCGGTATATAAGTTCTAATAAATAAATAAATAAACTTCCCCCAGAACCCATCCAAATAGGTTCTTCTTAAAGACTATGGGGGTCATTCTGGCCCCCGAATAGCGGGGTTGGATGTCCGGGTTGGACATCCAACCTCCGAACAGGGCCGGGATCATATTCTGGTCCTCCTGCTCTCCGCATGCACAGGGCCGGGATCATATTCTGGTCCTCCTGCTCTCCGCATGCACAGGGCCGGGATCATATTCTGGTCCTCCTGCTCTCCGCATGCACAGGGCCGGGATCATATTCTGGTCCTCCTGCTCTCCGCATGCACAGGGCCTTTGTGCAGGGAGTGGTGGATGGGGGCGGCGCTTGGGCAGTATGAGGGCGAAGTGGGGTAGGGGCCAGGCACCTGAACATACAGATGCCATTCAGGGCAAGCCTCTGTATGTCTGGCGGGGGCAGGATAGATGTCAGACTTATTCCTCCTCAGAGGTGGAATAAGTCGCAGCCGAGGCAGCGATCAGGGCAGACAGACCCCACTCACAGAGCCATGTCAGTTGAGTCCCCACTGCCTGATCCCGGCCCTGACCGACACCGCCAAGGGTCAGGGGGAGAGAAAGGAACTTTGTAGCGCTGTCGTGCCTTACGTGTGCCTGCTGAGCATCCCGGTGCCATGGCAACAGGACACCATAGCACCAGCAAACTAACAGGAGCATTGAGTGGTGGAGACAGGCAGCATGATGTAAGTCTCCCCGCCCAGCTTACTGTGCACTCCGGCACACCCAGGTGACTTGATTCTGTAGCTGCAGGAAAGTATAGCTCCCCCAGTTGCAGAATGAGGTATAACTGTGCCCCGTCCTTTTTCTGGACGTCCGGATGGGTTGGACGTACACAGTATGGAATAGGCCTCCACCTGTCCACTTTTCAAACACAATTACACATTCACTGATGACTGGTGAATGTATAATTTCATTTTCAATGTATTTTAAAAATATGTATACAGATAGTAATGGGCTACAAATCTTCCTGAATGACCTGGTACTATCCGTATAAAAAAGGGAAAGAGGGATGGTGTGGTGATTGCATTATATTTAGGTTAATCCACTGGTGCTTGTGTAACTTTCAGGTTTGTAATCCCTTTTTCTGCTAACGAGGCAGTACGTAGGAAGAGATGAACAACACCTTGTCTATACTTATTATGATACCCTACTGAGGCTGGACTGCCTTGGAAAACTATCATAACAGCCATATTTGTTTCATAAATTACTAGTACTACATGGTTTGAAATCTATCAGTCTAGCCTCTTCTACAACTGTCCTTTTCATTAGGTTTAAACATTAATGGGTCAATTTTCAGCGGCACTGTGTCAATAATGCTGCCAAATATCAGTCTGAACTGGTGGGTCTGTAGCAGCAGTCTATTCTGTGGAACAGCACAAACTTGGCCAAACCAAGAAGGTGTCAGCAAACCAAGGCTTCTGGGACATCATGGACAGACTCAGCTACAGTGAACAGAGATGAACACTGGCCGCTTTGTTTTAGCAGGACATTAGCAGAAGCCAGACATCCTTGGAATGAGATTCAGTGAGACCCTGTACTATGCTGAAGCCAAACTGGCTTTGTTATAAATTGTGAGACCTAATACTTTTGGCCGATGGAGGGGGATCACATGCAAATAACAGGCTCTTAAAGGCACGGGCGGCCTAAGGGGAGTATGGGCCATGTGCGGAGATTAATTGCGGGGCCTCATTTGCATAAGGAACCCCATTTGCATAACGTTAACATGTGCTTTTAGTAAACATGCCTCTTAATGAGTGTCTGGATAAAGAAAGACTAACAGATTTCTACATTACTATATTGCAGTGACAACCGCCAGGCCCATTAGGAAGTACTGTTTAATGTACATTACGAAGTTTAAGTTTCAGTGTAAACCACTTTGATTGAAATGATAAAGCGGTATATAAAACCTGTTAAATTAAATTAATTAATTAATTTAAAAAATATATAAACACTGACCATTTAGAACCCATAGCAAACCCACTGTATCATAACAACACTACCAGGACTCACAAAGCATCAAACCCTACCTATCAAAAAGGCAACACTGCAAATATTAAACCAATAAATCTCAGAGAATACCAATACATCTCCTAATGGGGAAAGAGAACAAATGGCACTGTCAAATAGAAGCTACATGAACAGAATACCTCAGCTTCGTTACACATAGACCGTCACCACACAAAGAACAAGGGATCACAATTTAGAAATAGGAAGATAATAATTAAAGTGGGAACCCCAAAAGCCAAACATGAAATGTACAACAACACTGGAGGAAAAAACCCTATAAATTAATTTTCTCTTGCAATAAACAAAAACACAAAGATGTTAGCGATACACATTTCCCAGACCTGACATATTCCAGTTAATAAATTCAAAATAAAAAGTATTTTTCTACCTTTTGTTTGGGCATTTTATTTTTCAGTTGCAATTGCTCCAGTCACTTTCTTCTGGTTTCTTCGTATCTTCTGCAAGCTATCCATTTGTCCTGTCTTCTCTTTTAGATTTTTTTCTATTCTCTCTCTCTATCTGCTTTAACATACTGATCTTTCCCCCTTTGCTCTTTCCCACATTTCTTTCCTTATTCCTTTATCATCCACTCAAATTTCACTCTTCCATTCTCAATTCCCACTTACTCTCCCAATACCCGGCCCATTGTAGACTTTTCTTCCCTCCCACACAAAAAACTTTTCCCCTCTCCATTCTTATTCTCCATCCCCATCCCCTTCTAGTCCTCCCCAAAAATCAGCTCCCTTATAGTTCTAGACCCACCCAGCATCTGCTCCCTTCTAGTGCCATTCTCCCATGCCCCCACATTAGCCCATTTCCAGTCCTAGCCCCCCATATGCTCCTTTCCAGTTCCATTCCAGCCCCCCATCAGCCCATTTCTTCTCCAAACTCCTCCATCAGCCAATTTCCAATCCTACCCCCCCCATCAGCCCATTTTCAGCCCTATTCCATCTCCTATCAGCCCACTTCCAGTCCTATTCCAGCCCCCATCAGCCCATTTCCAGTCCTATTCCCCCATCAGCCATTTCCAGTCCTATTCCAGCCCATCACCCATTTGCAGTCCAAGTTCCCCCATTAACCCATTTCCTTTCCTATTCCAGCTCCTCATCAGCCCATTTCCAATGCTAGCCCTCCCATCACAGCCCATTTCCAATCCAAGCTTCCCCCCCAATCACAGCCCATTTCCAGTCCAAGCTTACCCCCCCCCCCCAATCACAGGCCATCTGCAGTCCTAGCTCCTCTACCATCACAGCCCATTTGCAGTCCCAGCCCCCCTCACCATCACAGCCCATTTCCAGTCCAAGTTCCCCCCCACCATCACAACCCATCTAGTCCTAGTCCCCTCCTCCAAACAGCCCCATGGCCATCTAAGGGGCTTCAGAGGGAGCCAGGAAAGCTCGCACGAGGCTCCTGGCTCCCTCTGCACATCCGCCAGCCAGGGGCGGCCCAAGGGGGGTGTGGGGCCATGTGCGGAGACTCGGTGCGGGGCCTCATTTGCATAAGTGGCCTTATTTGCTTAAATATTTGCATAAATATTTGCATAATGCTAACATACACTAACTTTTAGTAAACATGTCTCTTAATGAGTGTATGGATAAAGACAGACTAAAAGATTTCTACATTACTATAATCCAGTGCCAACCGCCAGGCACATTAGGAACTACTACAAACACTGCCCATTTAGAACCCATAGCAAACCCGCCGTATCCTAACAGCACTACCAGGACTCACAAAGCACCATACCCTACCTATCAAAAGCAACACTGTAAATATTAAACCAATACATTTCAGAGAACAACAATACATGACCTACTGGGGAAAGAGAACAAGTGGCAATGTCAAATAGGAATTACATAAATAGAATACCTCAGCTCAGTTACACATGCAGAACATAGACCATCACCAAACAAGGAATCACAATTTAGAAAAAGGAAGGCAATAATTAAACTGGGAACCCCAAAAGCCAAACTTGGAATGTACAACAACACTGTAGAAATAAAACTATAAATTAATTTCCTCTTGTACCAAACAAAGCGCAGACGTTAATGATGCACATTTCCCAGAGCTTTCATATTCCAGTTAATAAATTCAAAATAAAGAGATATCTCTCTACCTTTTGTGCATTTTTTTTCAGTTGCAATTGCTCCAGCCACTTTCTTCTGGTTTCTTCATGTTTTCTGCTAACTCTCCATCATCTGCTGTCCATTTGTCCTTTCTTCTCTCTTCTAGTTTTTTTTCCATTCTCTCTCTCTCTCTACATCTGCTTTAACATACTAATCTTTCTCCTTTTGCTCTTTCCTCATTCCTATTTCATCCACTCAAATTTTACCCCTCCATCCTCAATCCCCACTTACTCTCCCAATACCTGGCCAATTGTAGATTTTTTATCCCTCCCACACAAAATATTTTTCCCCTCTCCATTTTACTCTCCCAGCCCCATCCCATTCTAATCCTCCCCCAACATCAGCTCCCTTCTAGTTCCAGCCTCACCCAGCATCCGCTCCCTTCTAGTCCCTGCATCAGCCCATTTCCAGTCCTAGCCCCCCATCAGCCCATTTCCAGTCCTAGCAACCCCCAACCCAATACCAATCCTAGCCCCCCCATCAACCCACTTCCAGTCCTAACCCCCCATCAGCCCACTTCCAGTCCTAACCCCATCAACCCATTTCCAGTCAGCCCCCATAGCCCATTGCCAGTCCTAAACCCCCCATCATCCCACAGCCATTACCAGTCCTAACCCCATCAGCCCACCTCAAGTCCTAACCCCTCCCCATCAGCCCATTTCCTGTCCTAGCCCCCCCACAGCCCATTACCAGTCCTAACCCCATCAGCCCACCTCAAGTCCTAACCCCTCCCCATCAGCCCATTTCCTGTCCTAGCCCCCCATAGCCCATTATCAGTCCTAACCCCCCCATAGCCCATTACCAGACAGCCCCCATCAGCCAACAGCCCATTACCTGTCTTATCCCCCCCATAGCCCATTACCATTTCTAAACCCCCCAACCCCCCACAGCCCATTACCAGTCCTAACCCCATCAGGCCACCTCAAGTCCTAACCCCTCCCATCAGCCCATTTCCTGTCCTAGCCCCCCCATAGCCCATTATCAGTCCTAACCCCCCATCAGCCCACTACCAGTCCTAACCCCCCATCAGCCCACAGCCCATTACCAGTCCTAACCCCATCAGCCCACCTCCAGTGTTAACCCCCCCATCAGCCCATTTCCAGTCCTAATCCCCATCACCCAATTTTCAGTTTAAGCCCCCTCATACCCCATTACCAGTCCTAACCTCCCCATCAGCCCACTCCCAGTCCTAATCCCACCAGCCCATTTCCAGTCCTAATCCTCCCTCACCCAATTTTTAGTTTAAGCCCCCCATAGCCCATTACCAGTCCTAACCCCCATCAACCCACTTCCAGTCCTAATCCCATCAGCCCATATACAGACTTAGCTCCCCCATAGCCCATCACCACTCCTAACCCCCCCCCAGCCCCCCCATAGCCCATCACCACTCCTAACCCCCCCAGCCCCCATAGCCCATCACCACTCCTAACCCCCCCAGCCCATCACCACTCCTAACCCCCCCCAGCCCATCACCACTCCTAATCCCCCCCCCCCCAGCCCAGCCCAGCCCAGCCTAGGGAAATTTTTTTTTTAAAAAAGCTGTCTTCTCCCGCTGCCGGGGCCGCCGCGGCAGAATCGAGTGTGCCGTGGGGCCCCCCCTGCCCAGCAGAGCCTGCCCTCCCCTGTATCCGCTCTCTCTTCGCAGCTTCAGTCACACGCGCCGGCTTTCAGAGCGCGAAGGGACTAGTTTCCCTTTTGCGGCTCTGTTAAGCCCGCGGGGGCTGATGGGAACTTCCCATCAGCCCCCGCGGGTTTAACAGAGCAGCGAGGGAGAAACTCTCCCCTCGCGCTCTGAAAGCCGGCGCGTGTGACTGAAGCTGCGAATAGAGAGCGGATACAGGGGAGAGCAGGCTCTGCTGGGCAGGGGGGGGCCCCGCGGCACACTCGATTCTGCCACGGCGGCCCCGGCAGCGGGAGAAGACAGCTTTTTTTTTTTTTTTTTTTTTTTAAATTTTAACTTTAGGATCAGAATGTTTTTTGCGCGGGGCCCCCTGAAACGCGGGGCCCTGTGCAAAAAACATTCTCGCTCAATGGACGGGCCGGCCCTGCCGCCAGCATGAAGAGTCTTTTCCCTCATGCTGGCGGCTGCTTCTGTGGAGTTTGCGTGGGGCCCTGTGCAAACAACATTATCGCACAATGGACAGGCCAGTTCTGCCTAAAGGACACCCTTAGATGCACTAATTTGGATCCCTAAGCGCTGATAAGGGCTCATCCTCTAAGGGCACACCTCCCAGCATTTGATTTTAGTTGAATCGTAATGTTTTCTCTGCCTGCCATGCTTGCTTGCAAACTGTCTCAAACTAGTAATCTTGGGTCACATTCCTTTCTCTGTCCTCTTTCTATTCCAGCTGCCTGACTCCAAAGGAAGGAGGTCCCATCCTTGGGTGATATCCAGACTCTCTATGGTAACTTCATTTGTATCACCCCCTCCCCTTGTATGATGCTCAGTAGATGGGGGGGGGGGGGGGTGGAGTCAGATTTAACTCATAACTTTCTCAGAGTTCAAGGTAATTTACTGTTAGCATTTTCCTGTCTCTTAAGGGCTCACAATCTAAGTTAGTACCTTAGGTAATGGAGAACTAAGTGGCTTACCCAAGGTCACCAGGAGCAACTGTGGGATTAGAACTGTTTTACCCTGGTTTGTAGCTCCTTGCTTTAACCATTAGGCTACTCCTGCAGTCCTTGGTGTGAGCTCTCTGGGATTTGGAGATATCTTTTGAATAAGCTGCTTATTGCTCTGATCTGGACTTGGGAACTGGATATACAGAGTACTAATTTATATAGGTATATGAACCCCACGTCATCACTCTCCAGATAGTACTGGGGCAGTCCGGAGGCAGAGTAAAGGCAATCTACAAAGTTATCCATACAGTAGCGATCTTCAGTGCTGCTAGCTGGATAGCTTAGGACAGCAAAATGCTGTCTTAAATAGCTATCCAACTAACTATCCATTTAGTGTTGCTGAAAATTTCTGCTATATGAATAATGCCCAGCACTGGGCGCAAAGACTGCATATTCAGTGCCAGCCAGTATCTGACCTGAAGGTCCAGTTTTGTTCAACTGCGAAGCCTGCATTTAAACAAAAAAACACAATGGTTACCACAGCTAAATATTGACCAGCAATCATTTCACTCAGACATTTCCTAATGCGGATTGACATAAATATGATTCCTCCTTTCTCCTCCATATCGAGGACCAGGACTGAGGCTGAAAGACTCACATCCTGGAGATGAATGCCAGGCTGCGTGGATGATGTCACTGAGAGTGTTTTGGCTTCTTGGACCGTAGCATGATTTTCCAAGGGCTGCTGAGCAGAGATGGCATCCACCTATCAAAGAAGAGAAGAAGTATCTTCCACAACATACTGGCTAGCTCACTGAGGGGGGCTTTACGAGAATTGTCAGGGATGGGTGAACAAAGCTCCAGGTAAGTAAAACATTAAAAAGAGATTTAATTTACTACATACATTTATATCCCGCCTATACCTCCAGTTTCTAGGCAAGTTACAGCAGAAAAAAGGCTACTTAAAACACAATACAACCCTTACAATTTCATTTCATATTTCTGATTGGGATTCCTAACTAACAAAGAATCTCCTGAATAAGTTTGTTTTCAGTAACTGTCAAAAGCCCATATAATTTGAGAGTTTTCAAATCTCGGCAGTCAACCCATTCAATTCCACAGCAGGAGCATAAGAAAATAGTCTATCCAATGATCTTTTGAACTTAGCATTTTTCATTTATGGAATGGCCAAAGGCAAGCTCTTCCCTAATCGGGACATTCTGAGGTTTGTATTAAACAACACAATGTCTCCCATGCATGAACCTGATTCCATGAAGGGAGTTATCCCGGAGGCTGCCCACCCAGACCGCACAATACTCTGGCTGGTGTGCCAGTGCAGCGGCATCCCATTGCGATGGCAACGACACGTCCAGCTGGAGCCGCAGAATGCTTGGAGTGAGAGAGACCCCAGCACACCACCATCCATCCCTCAGCAGGGGCCCCCAAGGCCCGGATAGAGCGGCAGGTGCTGTACTGCGGCATCACAATAGGGTTGGGGGATGCAGCCCGCAAACACTGCAGTGCCTGTTACTTATTTCACCATCAGGGTGGAATAAGCCAGGCGTCCATCTCAGTGCTGAGGGGCGTACAGAAGCCTGTCCTGAATAGCCCCTGTATGTCCCGGCACCTGACTACATCCCTGCTTTGTCTCTGCTCCGCCCCAGCACTGCCCCCTCCTGCCCACATCCAGCGCTCCCCACACAAACGCTCTCTACATGCGGGGAGTGCAGGTGGCAGAATTGGAGCCTGCATCTGAGAGTGGGTTGGATGTCCATCCCACATGTCCACCCCGCTATTTACGGGACAGAATGCCCCCTGTAATGGTTTAAAATAAAACCAGCAAGTCAAAAAATGTGGGTGATACCAAAATCTGCAACAGGGTAGACACCCAAGAAAGTATGAATAACAAGAGAAGGGATCTAATGAAGTTTGAAGAATGGTTGAAAATTTGGCAGCTATGATTTAATGCTAAGAAATGCAAGGTCATGCATTTGGGTTGCAAATATCCAAGTGAATGGTATACACTCGTAGTATGGGGAGTGAAGTACGTCAGCATACAAAAGAAAAGTGGGACCTCTGGATGATCATATCAGATCATCTTAAACTGGCCAAACAGATAGAAACGTTTGATGGCAAAAGTGACAGGAAAGCTTGAGTGTATAGGAAGCAAAATAGCCAGCAAGAGAAAAAGAGAAGATCGTGCCTTTGCATAAGTCTCTAGTGAGATCTTGTCTGGAATACTGTGTACATGCTTTTCTTTTTTACTTATAATATATTATTGCTTTCTATTATTGAAATAACAATGTAGAAGGAAAAAACCTTCAACCCAAAAATTACGGAGGCAAGATACAGGAAAAAGCAAACAAAGGAAAATACCAAAAAATACAAGTGAAGGAAGATTTCAGAACCTGTACGACTGGTTCGCGGGTACAGTGAAATCGAAGACAAGGCCGATTTAGACCCGAATCTGCAACCATGGAATCTAGATGCACCCGCGATGGCGGAATCGGGAAGATAAACGGACATGCGCTCAACAGATCCTATAAAGTTGGATATAGCTGATCCTGCCTGCTTCCACGCAACCATGCTTCTGCTGTTGGTGTTGCAAACTATGTTCCTCTTTTTGTTAGATAGGTTTTGTACATGAATGTTTTCTGAGTGGCAACCCTTGCATTCATGGTCCAGTCTATATTTAGCATGCGAACATTGACAATGTGATCTCTGTGTCTTTACATTTATTCCTATTCTGGAACTCACATGGTTTCAAATCTTGCCACCATGTCACAACCTTAGAATTGCAGACTTTTGCATAACAGAATTGTGACATCCATAGAGTTTGCATTGGTGTCCTGCAACCATGGTTACTGTCCCCTTTTCATTGTGGCACCAAATCGCAAGTTCAATAAAGGCCTCTGAATACTGGCATCCAATCATAGCCCTATCACATATGGTCAGGTTCATGTTGACAGGTGCCACAGCCAACCATTGCTATGGGATGCACGGAGAATCACACTGAAATAAGTATTAAGTTCTGCCCTTATACTACGTTCCGGCAGGAATAACCTGTAGTCTGATGGGGTGCTGGAGAACATATGTAGGCCATTCGTGAATACGTTGTGTACATCCTAGTACTTGGCCACGCCCTAGTTCAGCCCCCTCTCGCTCACGTACAGAGATCCCTGCACATGTATGTGCAGGGCGTGATGGGTGCTGAATACACTCAGGGACATTATCGCCACAAACATGTCTGAGCCACATGTACATCAGCTCTATTTGCCATCTGGAATGACCTCCTTAGGATATAAGAAAAAAGCTACCTATCACAGCCAGTAATATCAGATAGGTTTGACTTCTCCCTATTTGATAGAAGATCAAAGAGCTGCTTAGGTTTAAAGAACAGAAAATGTTTTACTTCACAAGAAACAACACATCGGCAAGGAAACGTTAACATGAACACAGCTCCCAAAGCAAGGACCCTTGACTTTAAAGCCAGGAATTCCTTGCACAGGAGCTGAATCTCACGAGAAAAATCAGGAAAAATTTCTCCAAAACAGCGCATCCATATTCTTTAAATACAAACATAGGACCATGTTTCAGTCTGGTTTAAAGCCAAAAGTCACAAGCAAGGTAGAGCTTTCTGTTATGACTTCAAGTGAACTTTCAAGAAAACCAGTGAAGTCCATTGAGTCCTTCCCACTAGTAAATTTTGGAGACTGTCCAGAATCTAAAGGTTTTAAGGACAGATATTGGACCCATGCTACTGGAGGAATAGACTCTATAGAAATCTTCAAAACGTCTACCATATATATGTGCAGCATTTCAGCTGGGGCCAGGAGAGGAGATGTGGAAAAATTTAGAAAACGCTAATTATTGTGCCTACTTTGATTCTCCAACCACTCCAACTTCCATGCCTGAGGATTAAAAATAAAATACATTTTTGCCTTGCTAGACTGGGGAAGTGCTGTTCAGGTCCAATGTTATCTGTGGCAGCTGGATTTGTTTTTCTTTCAGTTCCAGGGGAGCTTTGCAGACTCCTGAGCTGTATGTTAGGTGGGGGAAGTGCAGGGATCTCAGAAGTGTATAGCCTTTCTGAAAAAGAAACTGCAAAAGCTTAAGAGAGAGGGAAGTGTAACAGAAGCAGCAGTGTGGGGCAAGAGAACATAAGTGCAGGGTCGGCTCATCCATTGTGCGAGAATGTTGTTTGCACAGGGCCCTGTGCTTCAGGGGGCCCCGTGCAAACTTCATTCTCGCACAAATTAACAGCTTCAGAGGGAGCCGGGGAAACCCATGCGAGGCCCTGGCTCCCTCTGCAGAGCCTCCAGCGTGAAGAGTGTTTTCCCTCATGCGGGCGGCTGTTTCTCTGAAGTGTGTGAGTGCCGGGAAATACCCTTTAACCTTGCCTTCACATGAACAGCCGCCAGCATGAGGGAAAACACTCTTCACACTAGTAGCTGTGCAGAGGGAGCCGGGACCTTGCGCGGGCTTTCCCGGCTCTCTCTTAAGCACCATAGATGGCCGTGGGGCTCTTTGTGTGTGTGTGTGTGTGGGGGGGGGGGGGTTAGCATAGGACTGGAAATGGGCAGATGGGGGGCAAGGATTGGAAATGGGCTGATGGGGGGTTAGGACTGGAAATGAGCTGATGGGAGGGTAAGCTGGGACTGGAAATGGGCTGATGGGGGGGGGAAGCTTGGATTGGAAATGGCTGATGGGGGGCTGGACTAGGACTGGAAATGGGCTGATGAGGGGGATCTTGGACTGGAAATTGGATGATGGGGGGGAGCTTGGACTGGAAATGGGCTGATGGGGAGCTGGAATAGGACTGGAAATGGCTGATGGGGAGCTTGGACTGGAAATGGACTGATGGGGGACTGGAATATCACTGGAAATTGGCTGATGAGTGAACTTGGACTGGAAATGGGCTGATGGGGGCTGGAATAGGACTGGAAATGAGCTGATGGGAGGCTAGGATTGGAAATTGACTGATGGGGGAGCTTGGACTGGAAATGGACTGATGGGAGCTGGAATAGAGCTGGAAATGGGCTGATGGGGGGCTAGGATTGGAAATTGGCTGATGGGGAGCTTGGAGTGGAAATGGGCTGATGGAGGACTGGAAAGGAACATATGGGAGGGGGCTAAGACTGGAAATGGGCTGATTTGGGGACATGGGAGAATGGGACTAGAAGGGAGCGGATGCTGGGTGGGTCTAGACCTAGAAGGGAGCTGATTTTGGGGGAGAACTAGAAGGGGATGGGGATGGTGAATGAGGATGTAGAGGGGAAAAGATATTTTGTGTGGGAGGGAAGAGAAATCTACGATTGGCTGGGTATTGGGAGAGTAAGTGGGGATTGAGAATGGAAGGGTGAAATTTGAGCATTTGATAAAGAAACAAAGAAAGAAATGGGGGAAAGAGCAAAATGGGAAAGATCAGTATGTTAAAGCAGATATAGAGAGAGAATGGAAAAAATCTAGAAGAGAGAAGAAAGGACAAATGGACAGCTCGCAGAAGACATGAAGAAAGTGACTGGAGCAATTGCAACTGAAAATAAAATGCCAAAACAAAAGGTAGAAAATACTTTTTTATTTTGAATTTATTAACTGGAATATGTAGGTGCTTTTGTCAGAATGCTCTTACCAAATAATAGCTTTCTGGCAGGAAACAAATTAAGGATGAGGGAAGCCTGCACTTTGGAGAACTCTGCTGCTGCTTTTTGGAGTCCTGGTCACCGCAGGGAGGAGGAGGATTTTACTACTGACATCATCCCCTTCTGGGGTTAAATTGCCTGCTCTCCATGGGAAGTCTAGGGAAGCCTGCACTTTGGAGAACTTTGTTGCTACATTTTGGAGTCCTGGTCACCGTGGGGAGGAGGAGGTCTCTAGCACTGATGTCATCCCTTGCTGGGGTTAAATTGTGCACTCCCCGCGGGACACGGCCACGGGTGCATGCCATGGGCATGTGTCTGAAGGGGCGTGTCCAAAGGGGCAGGACCTGCCCCTTTGGAGCCCCTTCGGAGCCCAGAGGAGGTGAATGATTCGGGGCGTGCTGATGGGTAAGAGGCAGAAGAAGATCTTGCCTCCCGCTGGTCTTAAGGCGGTTAATGTTGTTGGTCCTATGGATCATCATCTGCAGTTTGTAACTGCGGCAGGTGCTGCTGCTGCAGATATGGACCAAACCTTGGGAACTGTGAGTATGCCATCGGATCTTTCTCCCTCTGTCTCTGAGGGTTTAACCCCACCCATCCATATAATCTTGACTAAAGAGGCAGAGGCCAACCCAGTGGAGGATCCTGGGGTTAGTCTCCGACCTCAATCTCCTCTTCCAGATAACTTTGAGCTGACTCTGGTTTCTTTGGATTATTTGGTGGTGACTCGCTCTCCCTTTATATTTTCTTCTAATATTTCTATGGTTGATCCTCCTAAAGATGTTACGTTGCATGACATCTGGGAAGTTGTGTCACACACAGAAGTTTCTTTGCAGTCATCCCTCGCAGATGTTTCATGTTTTTCTGTGGAAGTGGTAAATAAGATGGTGGAACAAGATAAAAAGATTGCTGTGTAAGTCATCGTTGGTTAAGTTGGGGAGCCAATATGATCTGGCCCATGCTTCTATTTCCTCTTCTATGTGGGATAGTATGGTAATTCACCACCAGATTGAGGCCTTGGAGAATCAAGCCTGGGCTAAGAATTTATGTTTTCTTAATTTTCCCTGTACACATTATTTATCTCCTCTTATTCTTTTTTGTAAATATCGTCAGAAGTTCTATTAATGGAAGATGTGGATTTGATTAAAGTTTCTAATATTTTTTATATTCCTCAGGGAGTAGGGAAGGAGGGCCAGACTGGGGAGGATTTGGTACACCTATCCCTATCTGAAACTCTGGATTTATCTTTCTTTTTGGAATCTTTTTCAGATAATATTTCTACCAGGGCCACATTAGCTGTTTCCTTTATTTCTCTGAGTGATAAAAATGTGATACTTAAGTTATATTTCACCAAGAAAAAATGTTTCCTTTTGTGGTAAAACTATACAGATTTGTAAATCTACTCAGAGATGTAGGAAAGCTTTTTTGAATTTAAAGCCTCAAGTTTTGGCCCTTGGGGTTTCTTCTTTTTTTCTTAAGTATCCTTGTAAATGTGTCTTGACTTCAAGGTGATAAATATGTTTTTTATGAACCTGAACAACTTGAAGTTTTTCTGGCAGGGAGATAAGTTGAGTGAGTAATGCTATAGTTAATTGGTTTTCTTTTTATTTGGCTTAGTAATTGAGGGTTTGTGATGTTTAGTTTTCAGGACTCTGAAAGTTGTTTTTGCATTGCTTGCATTTTGATGTATTCAGGCTTTCCTCTTGATGTGGACTGTTGTAGGCAAACCTTTCCTACTTTAAGGCTTAATAAAGTTATTTGAGAAAAAAAGATATTAAGGATAAGGATTTCCATCCAGAAATGGTAAATGTTTGAGTGAGTGTGAGCATCAGGGTAATAGGAAATAGGGAATTTTATTTATCTTTTTATAGCCATCTAGTTAGGGACCGCTGCCTGTTTTAAACACTCTGAACTTAAATATCTTCCAGGTTGCTGAGAGGTCCCCACCCATATAGGGTTTTGCTTTATTGATTTTGCTAAAGATAGGGAGTAGGAACTGAAATCCTGGAGAGAGCTTCACTGAATCTGGGGAAGTAAAGAACTGAATTGGACCCTGAGGAGTCTGCAGTCACTGAATTCATTGGGCCCTGACACAAGAGAGTGATGACGATGCATGAGGCACATTTGCACCAAAACCTGGACTGAGGAAAAAATTGTGAGCTCATGACACTTAACTTCTTTTTAAAAATACAGAGTACTCACACTTACCTGTTAAAAGGTGGTTTCTGTGAAAAGAAAACTTCTCTGTGAAAAGACTTGTGAAACAGTAATGGGGAAGTATTGCCCTTGAATGTTAGTTGCAGTAGGTTTGGAGGTTCTAGTGAAATAATTCATTTATCTGAGTTGTAACTAATCAGAACCTGTTAATTAATAGTTAATAACTTGTTTAGCAATAGTAAATTTAATCTATAACCACTCTTTGGTTGGGAGCTTGATTATTTAATTATATTCCTATATCATTCAACTTGTAACATCACCTTGGCAGTGGGTCCTATATCGAATCCTCTTTTTAGAATTTATTTTTCTCTTATGCTTCTCCTCACTTCACGGTGGAGGAAGATAAGACGGGGTTAGTGATTTTCTGTTATTCCCTCACCAGAGAGAAACAGACCTCTCACTCAGCTACCTTGACTACACTTGAACTGCATCTATACTATTGTAGGAGTCTGATGGTATTTATCTGCTCCCTCCTGGTAGGGGGGATTTACATTAGCCACAGATACATTAAAGTCCACTTGTTTAGCAAATGGACTTCCAGGAACCCCAACCTTGCCCCCTGCTGGTTCTGCTCTTGAACTAGTCCTTCCATGATCCCAGAAAATGTAGTCAAATCCTCCTTTACTTTGCCAACATAAACTGAGAGAGACACATTCAAACCCACAATGGTGTCCCATAAAGAATCAATAGTTACCACTGCAGGTCTTTCAAGCAAGCTGGGACTCAATACACCAGTAATCACCTCCTGCAGTAACCCCCTTCCATTATTCCGGAATGATGTTTTCCCAAAACAATCAAATTCTGCTCATCCATGGGAGAAGATGCTGCGATGGAGGCTGCCTCAAAGTGGGATGCCAGAGCCTCACCCTTAGGATTGTCTGAAGCGATTTGCTGCACCCAGCAGTAGTGCTTCTGGGTCTCAGAGGTGAAGTGCATTGGTTGGAGCTAAGAGAAACACCCACAATGCTCTGGTCTGGTGAAAAATCCTTAGCCTGACCAGCTGCAGTGATGTACCCATCCAATGCCTGTGCTTCAAACTCCACGAGAGTCTTCTGGTCTGGCCGGGGGGATACCTGTGAAGCTGAGGCAGACTTCTTTGACTTCTACTTCTTTGGCAGAATCACCCCTGGGGAAGCAGTTCTGCATCCTGATCAGAAAGTGCTCAGGGGTAAGAGCAGCCACGGGTATGCCCATCTTGCCTCTGAAATACCGTTGTTGTTGTTGTTAAGTGCCTCTCACGACCCTCTGCATAGTTGTCTCAAACTGTGTTCGATCTTCAGTCAAGCGGCTCATTGTTGACAGACTGGCACCCATAGCTGCTGTTATTATATCGATCTATCTCATTGCTGGCCTTCCTCTCTTGTGTTGACCTTCCACCTTGCCAAGCATGATGTCCTTCTCTAATGATCTCTCTCTTCGAATGATGTGTCCAAAGTATGAAAGTCAAAGCTTAGGTTTGATCTCCTCTGGTTTGTTCTTCGGGCAGTCCATGATATACGCAGTATTCG
The DNA here is from genome assembly GCA_033557465.1 of Ichthyophis bannanicus. NCBI lineage: Eukaryota > Metazoa > Chordata > Amphibia > Gymnophiona > Ichthyophiidae > Ichthyophis > Ichthyophis bannanicus. The sequence continues at coordinate 869,649,323 of CM066033.1, forward strand.
TCTTCAGCACCATAATTCAAAGGCATCAATTTTCTTCCTGTCTTATCATTTTCACTGTCCAACTTTCACATCCATGTGATGCCACTGAAAATGCCATGGCTTGAAAAAGTCAAATCTTTGTATGGAGAGAAACATCTCTGCTCTTGAGAATCTTGTCTAGGTCCTTCATAGCCATTCTTCCAAGAGCAATATGTTGTCTGATTTCTTGACTGCTTTATTGATAGTTGATCCAAGTAGGTTAAAGTTGTCAACTATTTCAATTTCTTCTCCATCAATGATGAACTTATTCATTTTGGCAGTTATCAGGATATTTGTCTTCTTAACATTAAGGTGCAGATCCATTTTAAGACTATATTCCTTGATCTTGAGAAGCAAATGTTTCAAATCATCTTCACTTTCAGCCAGTAGTGTGGTATCATCAGCATAGCGAAGGTTGTTGATGAGTCTTCCACCAATCTTCACACCTCTGTTTTCTTCATACTGTCCTGTTTCTCTGATGATTTGTTCTGCATATAAATTAAATAGCTTAGGGGGAAAGTAGGCAGCCTTGTCATACACCTTTGCTGATTTTAAACCATTCTGTTTCTCCTAGTTCCGTTTGAACTGTTGCTTCTTGATCAGTGTAAAGATTGTGCAAGAGAACGATTAGGTGTTCTGGTATACCCATGCTTCTTAATGTGGCCCAGAGTTTCTCATGGTTTACACAGTCAAAAGCCTTCCTGTAGTCAATAAAACAAAACACATATAGATATCCTTTTGGTATTCTTTTATCTTTTCAAGGATCCATCTCACATCCGCAATAATGTTTCTCATTCCTCTCCATTTCCTGAACCCTGCTTGCACTTCAGGTGGTTCTCGTTCCAGGTATGGTTGTAGTCTCTGCTTAATGATCTTGAGTAGAATCTTGCTGGCATGTGGGATCAGAGCGATTGTGTTATAATTTCCACAGTCAGTCGGGTCACCTTTCTTCAGTACTGGTATAAAACACAGTCAGTTGGCCATGACTTTGTCTTCCAAATTTCTCGGCAGAGCGTTGTAAGTATGGTAACAGCTTCATCTGATTGCTGTAATAACTCAGTAGGAATGCCATTAATGCCTGGTGCTTTGTTCTTTGATAATGTTTTCAATGTTGCTTCGACTTCTTCTTTCATCACCAATCCTGATCATAAGGTATAGGTTGAAATGGCTGTTGATCCACTTGATCTTTATGGTATAATGACTCTGTATATTCTTTCCACCTTTTCTTGATCTTCTCAGCAATATTCAACATGGATCCTTGAGCATCTTGTAGCATTTTATTCCAAGGCTGGAATTTTTTCTTTAACTCTCGTAGCTTTAGAAAAGCTGATCTTGTTCTTCCTCTAATAGCTTCTGATTCTATTTCTTTGCATGTGTCATTGTAGTACTTCTCTCTGTCTTGCCTTGCTGCACATTGGAAATCTCTGTTGAGTTCTGTGATTGCCTCTCTTTCTCCTCTGGCTTTAGCTTCTCTGCGTTTCTGGGCAATTTTCAGAGTTTCTTCAGTCATCCATTTTGGCCTTTTTGCTTTTTCATCTTATGTAGAGACTTATCACTTTCTTCCAATACAACCTTCTTGATGTCATCCCATAACTCTTCTGGAACTCTATCATTTGTATTTAAAGCAGCAAATCGATTTCTCAGGCAGTCTTTAAATTCCAGTAGTATATTCTCAAGGTCATATTTTGCTACATTCATGAATGACTTGCTCTTTTTCAACTTAGCTTGAGTTTGCATATTAGTAGTTGGTGATCTGTACCACAGTCAGCTCCAGGTTTTGTCTTGTTGATGTTATCGAGCTTTGCCATCATTGTCTTCCATAGATGTAGGCAATTTGATTTCTGTACAGTCCATTGGGTGAAGTCCACATGTACAGTCAGCGCTTGTGTTGCTGGAAGACGGTGTTTGAGATGAATAGATCATTGGTCTTGCAGAATTCTATCAGTCTTTCTCCAGCTTTGTTTCTGTTGCCAAGTTCATATTTTCCAAACACTTTGTCTTTTTCTTTGTTGCCAACGTTTGCGTTCCAGTCACCCATGACTATCAGGATATCCTGTTTGCATGTTCTGTCAATTTCAGCTTGTACTTGTTTATAGAACTCATCAATGTCTTCCTCTTCTGTAGATGAAATACTGTGTATATTCAAAACTCTACAAACGGGATGGAGTCAAGTCCAAAAGGTGACTACTAAAATTGTCAGGAGTGTTCATCATAAGGCATATTAGGATACGAGTAGACTTGAAAAGATCTCAATATTTATACTTTGGAAGAAAGGCAGTAGAGGGAGATATGAAAGAGATATGTAAATACTTCCATGCAGGGCCAGTACAAGGAGATGAGGCACCCTAGGTGAATCTCATCCCTTGGACCCTCTCTCCCTCGCTGGCCCCCTTTGCCACTGCTACTGCCCCTCTCCAGGACTTGCAGTGGCAGCAATGGCCTCAAACAACCCTATAGTGCTTACCTTAAAACTTTGACACCAGGGGTCTGTTTCCATCAGCCCTCTCTGATGCTAAGTTCCTGTTTGCAAACAAGAAGTCAGCATCAAATGTTGGAGGAGGTGGAAGCAAATAGCCCCGTGGCACTGACGTTTTGAGTTAAGTGCCACGGGACTGTTTGAGACCATTGTTGCTGCTGTGGGTCCCATAGAGAGGTGGCAGTGTCCCACCCCTGGACTATTGGCGCTCTAGGTGGCTGCCTAGATTACCTAATGGTCATACCGACCCTGTCTCCATGGCATAAATGCACAAGAAGTGGACCTCCTTGCTGAAAGGCAGTCTGGCACAAAGAGCAATAGGTTAAAGATGAAAGGGCATAGACTCAGGAGTATTAGATTGTAAGCTCTGATGAGCAGGGACTGTGTCTTACATCTATATATACAGTGCTGTGTACTCCTTCTAGTGCTATACAAATGATTAATAGTAGTAGTAGCAATCTGAGGAAATAGTTCTTCACAGAAGGAAGGGTAGATGTATGGAAGAGCCTCCCAGTGGAGATGGTGGAAATGTATCTGAATTCAAGAAAGCATGGGACAAGTACAGAAGATCTCTGAGGGAAAGGAAGAGGTTTTAAAACTTAATAGTTCTTATGGATGGACAGATTGGATGGGCCATATGCTCTGCGATGTCTATGTTTATTAAGGTGGCAATTTCTGTAACAGATATATATAACACCATGTTTATGTTTATGTTATTTCTTGATATACCACCCAGGCTGAGGGGCATCAGAGCGGTTTACAATCACCATAAGAAGTTATAGCCCCATTTGCAAATTTTACTCCATTGTTAACACTGAAGAAAATTGCAACAGAGAACTAACATTGTTTTCCTCATTGTATCAGTGCTGGTTTTGATGTTTATTGTATTTGTCTAACTATGTTTTGTCCACTTATTGTGTCACTTAATATTTTATTTTATTTTTTACTCCTCATTTTATTGTAAACCACTTTGCTGGCAACTATAAAAGGCAGCACAGCCAATACTGAGTAAATAAAGTTATATTTATTTATTTATTTGTTTATTTATTTCTATATTTAAACTTCTTTTTATACTGCCTTTCTACTATTCAAAGCGGTTTACATTTAAACAACAGCTTAACATGACTAAAGGTACGATGTTTTACAGAGAACCGAAACAGTATAACGGATTAACAACATAACTGGATAACAATTGGTATAAATAAATATGAATTATTTACAGCATTGTATGTTTGTCTTATTGAGTCCTTGTTACTTTCTTAGAGTCTGTTGTGTTGAATCGTGGGATTTTACAGTAAGGATTTATGGTGGGTGAGTCTCCAGTTCTGAGTGGATATTATATTCTTTCCTGAAGAGGTGTGTTATTAATTTTTTTCTGCAGTCTGACAAGTCTGATAGGCATCGCAATGATGGTGGTAATTTGTTCGATATGGATGGGGCAGATAGTATGAATGTTCTATTACAGGTGGACTGTTTGCTTTTTGTCTTTAGGTGTGGAATTTTGAGCAGGTTGATAGTAGAGTTTCTTTGCAATCTTTCATTTTTTGTGGTTGAGATTAGAGGTTGGAGGCATGTAGGGGATTCTTTGTGGAGTATCTTGAATATTGTGATGAGGGTTTTATATCAGATCCTGGTTGAGATGGGAAGCCAGTGAAGCTGAATCAATATGCGGGTGATTTGTAAACGATAAGGGGCACCAGTGATTATTCAAGCTGCAGTATTTTGGGCCATGGGTAGGCCCTGGTAGATTACATTGCAGAAATCCAGTAAAGGTGTGACCATAGTTCGGCATACAGTTCAGAATAAGTCTGGGATGAATAGTGGACAGAGGTTTTTCAGGATTCTTAGTTTATAATAAACTGATGTGGTTATTCTTTTTATGTGGGGTTGGAAGGACAGTTGCTGACCTAATGTTATGCCCAAGATATTTTGTCTCAGAATTTACCTTGATCTTTGCATTGCCAAGTTTAATTGTTGATGATGGTGCAAAGGATAGGCTAGCGGTTATATAGAGGCCTTCGGTCTTCTCTTGATTGATGATGAGGTTATGTTTCCCAAGCCGAGTTTTTACAACCGTGAAACATTTATGTAGGCCGGTAAGATCTGGAGAGAGGAGATTAATGGGTGTGAAAAACATTTAATGGGTGTGAAAAACATTATCAGACTCATTGTATGGATCATTGTACAGGGAAGTTAGACAGGGGCGTGAAAGGGGAGGATCGGGGGCAGTGTTAGGGCAGGCAGTGGGCAGTCGCTGGCCCCAGACTTACAGGGTAGATTCTAATGTCAGCCCTGTATGTCCAGGGCCGGCGACTTGAACGGGGAAGTTTTTCCACCTCCAAGGTGGAATAACTTCCCTGATTCAACAGGATTGGTGGGTCTGGGGCTAGGAAGGGGGCAGCAGGGGGCAGAGGGCATTCCCCACAGCCCAACCCTGGCCCTGGGAAGCCAGATTGGGGATCAGGCCACGGGGAATGCAATTTGGTGGCCGGCAGCCAGGGATCGCAACTTTACAATGGAGCCACGGTGCCATGGCAACTGGATGCCATGGTGCCACGGCTCCATTGTAAAGCCCAGACTGAGTTAGTTGGGCAAGGCCTGTACATGCAAGCCAGATGGAATCTCAGTCCAGGCCTGCATGTACAGGCCTGTTTGCGATTACAATCCCGCGGGGCTAGATGTGCCCTGCGGGATCAGAATCGCGACTCCCTCCGGGACTAAATTGGTCCTTATATCATCTGCATATATTTGATATAGGATTTTGTGTGCTTTGAAGAGCTCACATAATGGCTGGATGTAGATATTGAAGAGAAGGGCAGATAGACTGGATCCTTGGGGGACATCTGTCTTCTGTGAGAATGGGGTTGATGTCATTGTGCTGCTTCTGGGATTCCAGCTAAGAGTGGAACCAGTTGAGGGTGGTGTCATGGAGGCCAATTTCAGAGAGTCATTGTAGTAGTTGTAAGTACGAGAGGGAGTCGAAAGCTGCGGAGATGTCAAGGAAAATTAGTATGAATCCTTTCTTGGTATGTTGTAAGCAGGTCGTAAGGGTGTTTAGGAGGGAGATGATGAGAGTTTTGATCCCGTGTTGATGGGGGTCTAGGGGTGCATGTTGGTCAAGGTGATCTTGCAGCTGTCTTTGGTCAATTTTCTCTGTTACTTTTGTGACTGGTGGGATGCTAGAGATTGGTCTGTAACATTTGGGGGAGGTAGGATCAAATTTTGTGCTTTTGAGTAGAGGTCAGATTGAGGTTTGCTTGAGTGCTGAAGGCATAAGGCCTAGAGAAAGTGAGGTATGTACTGTGGTCTTGATATATGTACTCAGGTGTGATCTGGTCTTATTTATCCAGGTAACGGGGCATGGGTCTAATGTGGAGGTTGTTGTGTTGAGGCTTTTTATGGTGTCTTCTATGTTTTTGACTGATCGCATCTCAAATTGTGACCAGATCATTTGAGTGTTGATTTCAGGGCTGGATGCCATTGGGATTTGATCCATTTGAGGTGTTTGTAGCTGTTTGAAAAGCAGGTTAGGAGGCAATCTTTTGGGGGGATATCTTATCTTGTGTGCTGTCATTCTGGGGTTCTTTTGTAAGTGTCTTTACAATTGAGAATAGCTCTCTTGGTTGGTTTATTGCTGAGTTGACCAGGTTAGCATAGTATTCCCATTTTCTGTTGAGAGTTTCTTTGTTGTATATTTTAAGTTTTCATCATAAATGTTTTGGACAAGAGGGTCTCTGGAGTTTCTCCATTTTCACTCGTGGCGGTGTAAGCTGCTTTCCTGTTTCTGTAGTGATGTTGAGAACTATGGGGCACTATTGTGGTGTTTTTGTGCTGTTTTCCTAGGGGGAGAGAGTGATGCTGCAGATAAGGCATTGTTTCAGATTGATATCATTTTGTCAAGGTCTTGATTTGCTGAATTGATGAAGTGGGGTGGGGTGACTGCCTCGATGAATTCTTCATTGTTGAAGTATGGAACCTCTGGGTCGTGGGTAGTGTGTTTTTTTGTTTCATTTGATGGGCTTTGGTATAGATGGGGAAGAGAATGGCAGTGTGGTCAGACCAAGGGACAGGAAGGATGGTGTGTAGGGGTTGTTAGGAGCTGGAGAGTAGATATGAAGGTATGAAGTCAAGCACATTTCCTTTCTTGTGAGTTGGTTTCATGATGATTTGTGTGTATCCAAGGATGTTCATGGCTTCCAGGAAGGCTCCTGATTGTAACATAGGGGAGGATGCCAGGTTAAGATCTCCTAGAATTATCAGACGTTGGTTACTGTGTGGTGGGGAGCATGAAGTAGTGTGGTGAGGTCTTCGCTATCCCCAGGGTCTGCATGGTATGCTAAGCAGAGGGCAATGTTTCTGTTTTTTATGTATAAGGTGTTCATTTATTTAGTGGAGCTAGTGTTGGTGATGTTGAATTTCAGGTTCTCATTAGCAATTACTCACACTCCTCCTCCTCTACTGGTGGTTCTGTTTGATGTGAATATTGTATACATAGGGGGACATAGTTGGTTTAGTAAGACTGCATCCGTGTCTGAGAATCAAGTTTTGTAATGAATAATATGTCTAGGAAGTGTTTGTTTATGAAGTCAGCCAGGGTTTGAATTTTATTTCTTGCTGAGTGGGCATTTATAGGGGCACATCATATAGGGAGCATCATGTAATTCAGGTGGTTTGGCTTCAAAGTGTTGTTTGTCAGTTGAGGTATGTATTTTAGAGCACAGAAGCATTTTTGGTATTGAGGGCTAGTCTGAAATATCAGAGTTGTATTTAAAGGACATCTATAACTGGTAATGATAGGTATCTGGCTGTTGAAGCTTGATCTAATTGTTGCTGTGAGGTGAGTGATTGTCCAGGTGAATAGGAGGAGTACTAAGATGATGTAAGTGTACCTCTGTCCTGTGGATTCCATGTTGATGTTATTGGTGGTTTTACTTTCTTGTTTGATTGTTGGTGTTGCAGTTTACAGCTTGTGATTCATGAGGTAGAAGTAGAGTATTATGATCTCTGGGAGACGTTAGGCTCTGTATGTTAAATGTCTCTCCTTTAGTGTTATGTTCTAATTTGCAAATGGCAGGGACATGGCACAGTGGAGACCTTTGTTAGCATAAGATCAGGCCTACAAGTTGATGGCTTAGGTCTGTTGCTTTTAAGGTAGTCCAAAGTTTTACAAAAATGCACTCAAAAAATTAATCAAAGGCGGTAACGTTCTGATATTAGCCTCAATTGTTCTCTTCATTAATTTACCACCATATATAAAAATTGAAATGGTTTTCTCTCACATGGGAGGTCTCAGACTCATTAATACTAGGCCACTAGACGTAGCTCATGTAATCTATCAGCATCAGCGACCTTCCCAGTGATCTCAAACCAAACAAAATCATACATAAATATTCCAGAAAATGTAAAACAAATCTAGACAATTTTTTCTTATCTCCAGAAATGTTTCCGTGCAAAAAATATTACCAACGCCAACATGTAGTACTCTTCTGCGTTTCACTAAACGTTTCTTCAGGGATTTATAAATCGTGCCTTTACACCTTTTGTCCAGAATATATTGAGTGTACCAATTTTTAAGAGGCGACTATGCTGCCCACATCCTTCAACTGACTTCTCTCACACTAACCATACTCGTAACAGCAGAGGTAGTCAAAGCAATGGAATAGAGGTGAATGGTCAAGGCCAATCGTGCCTCAGAAGGTTTTCCTTCATTCTCCCCCTGCCCTGCACTTTCCTTCCCTACACTTTCATAAAAACCTCCAGAATGAGTGCAATCACACAACTTACTCATTCTAATTTGGAAAGAAATGTCTGATGTGTTTCAGGAAAGGCATATAAATCGATGGGCATGCAGGAACCATCTCTAGGTTTGAAACGCAGAGGCTTGGGACACTTCTAATAGTATACACAACTTTCCTTCTTCGTTCAGAAGCTCCCCTCATGTTTCCTTTTCTCTGATTAGACCACAGAGTTCTGGGGTTCTTCAATGCAACAAGAGATGTATTTACCGGGGGGCGGAGCCTGATGTCCAGCGGGTTAGACGCTTCGCGCTGAAGCTCCCGAGAGGCCTACTCAGAATCCTGACTTAATACCTACCTAAACTTAATATTTTGCTCCGAACTTACCGGGGTGCCTCGGGGGGGATGGCGGCCCACAAACCAGCGCGCTTAGACTTCGGGTCTCCCTCTTCTTCACACGGAAAACGCTCCAAAACAGAGTTGTCTTCCCCACAAAAGACAGTTCCACTTCGGGAAAACCCCGAAATGCAACAGGAGATCTTGGAGGAAATACGCGGTGTGAAGGAACTGGTACAGTCCAACGGAGAAGCGCTCCGAGCCATGCGAGAAGACTTCGGTATGCTTCAGGACCGGCTTGAAGGTCTCTCATTACGGCAGGACAACATGGCGGGGGTCCTCGACTCGCACGCGGTGCGCTTGGTGAAACTGGACAAGGCTGAGCGTCAGATACAGAATCTTCAAAAAGAGTTAGAGGATAGCAATAATCGAGCCCGTCGCAACAATGTAAGGCTCATTGGAGTACCGGAGGGGGCCGAAGCAGGAGATATAAGAGAATTCCTGGTCAAAACTCTTCCCTCCTTGCTGAAGATCACTTTTCACAGAGATTTGGAAATTGACCGAGCACATCGTGTTCCTACCAACATGGCCCTCAATCGGACGACCCCCCGGCCTATCATCTTTCGATTACTGAGATATCAACAAGTTGAGCAGATTCTAAATGCTGCCCGGGCCGAATCATCATCTGGAGTTTGAAAGTCATAAAGTCTCCTTCTTCCCTGACTTGGCAAAGCCCACAGTTGACCGTCGGAAGAGACTCCTTGCTTTTCGCCCTAGACTTCAACAGCTACAGGCTCGCTTTGGCCTATTGTATCCAGCGAAGCTCAGAGTGACTCTCCATAACCAAACTAGAACATTCGAAGATCCTGATCTACTAGCAACATTTTTAGATTCCAAAGAAGCAGACCAGATGCGCTAATCCAACAACTTGGATCTGTAATCCGCCGGATCTGCCCGCCATTTTGAATGGCCCGACGCTGTGATCACCGCCTGGAACAGAGACTGCCTGGACTTTTCTTTCTGTCTATATATAACTTTCTTGGTCTCTTATCCCTCCATGATGTGCACCTCGGTTGGATTCGGAGCACGCACAGCTATACAGGTTATATGTTTCAATTAGGCCTTCTCTGGGGTTTCTCCCCGCAGACACATGGTCGCCAGTAATTTCTGGGGTTTTGCTTCTTCTCTAATGCACTTCGGTGCTTATTTTTTTATATGGGGCGCTTCATTGTTTTTCATTAGCTTATTTTCTATCATGTCATGTGTACAGCCATATACAGTTAATATGAGGGACATTGTGAAATTATGTGCGTTATCATGTTCTTTTTCAGAATTTTTAACTTTTCTGAATGGCCTTATGTAAGCTCTTATCACTGAATGTAAAAGGCATCAATAGTCCAATCAAAAGAAAGAAAATCCTTAGCTATCTTAATCATGAGCATGCTGATTTAGTGTTCCTTCAGGAAACGCATTTAAACTCCACTGAAACACTGAAACTTAATGCTAAGCCTTACATGGTGGCTGCCTACTCTCCCGCCGTTTCTAAACGGTGTGGGGTTGCCATCTTGGTTAAGAAGTCTTTGCAAGCTACTGTACTGGATACTAGCTCTGATAAGGAGGGTAGATGGGTCCGTGCACACCTTAAGGTTGGAGATAGTGAAATCACGTGTATTTGTATTTATGCTCCGAATGTGGATAACCCTACTTACTATGCAAGTATTGCGCAGTTGGCACAGGCCTCTGCCAATACTCCATTAATACTTGGCGGCGATTTCAACCAAGTACTTGATCCTTTGATAGATAGACAGCCGCCTAGAACGAGTGGTCCACCCAAGAGTCTTGATACCCTTACAGCTCTGATGAAAGATCTTGCGTTAGTAGATATATGGAGGCTGCTTCACCCCTCCGACTTAGAGTTCACCTTTTTCTCAGCCCCCCATCACTCACAATCTAGAATAGATTTTTTTTCTTATCTCCAAAGCACTGATACCCCAAGTGGACACGGCTAGGATTCATCCTCTCCATATTTCAGATCATGCTGCCATATCTTTCTCATTACATGTCACTACGCAGGGTGAACATCCCCGTGCTTGGTTTTTTGATAGATCCCTACTAGACCAAAAAGATTTTCAGGTAGACATAAAGGCCGCTATCCAAGACTACTTTCATTTTAATTCACCCCATGACACTGCGAGCTGGGCTTGGTGGGAGGGTTTCAAGGCGTCTATCCGTGCAACTATAACTAGCTATCAAATCCGACAGGGGAAACAACGAAAGCAACATTTACTGATTCTAGAACAACAGATACAAGCTGGAGAGCGTCTCCTCACGTCCCGTACTGACCCATGTATTTTACTTCGCTTACAACGCCTTCGTTTTCAATACAATCAGCTTTTATATACCGCTGCTGCTAAAAATATTGAATCACAACAAGGGATGTACTATCGGGAAAATAACCGTGCTGGCAAATTGCTAGCCAATGCCCTGAAAGGTCAAAAAGAAGCCAAGCGTGTTACCGCTCTCCGCAATCCGTCGGGGGGGAGCTTGGTCACTAAAGATACAGAAATATTAGAACTCTTTCGTGATTTTTATACTCGGCTTTATCAATCTGAATGTGACTTCGAGCCAGAAGTATTTGAACGATTACTATCAGGGGTACAGCGACCGACCCTATCTGACGAAGATAGAGAGGCCATGGACAAACCATTCACTTTAGCAGAAATTCAATCGGCACTCAAGAGATGTGCCACAGGTCGAGCCGCAGGCCCGGACGGTCTCCCAGCTGAATTCTACAAAACTTTTAACGCTGACTTTGCTCCGTTTTTGAAACTTTATTTTTCTGCTCTGGCCGAGGAGGGATCTCCCTCTGGATCCTTCTCAATGGCAAATGTAGTAGTTTTTGAGAAAGAGGGGAGAGATCCGCAACTAACAGCTAATTATCGTCCAATTTCCCTACTAAACGCAGACTATAAAATATTTGCCACCATTCTCTCCACCCGGCTCTCTGACAAGATGTCTACTTTAATACACCCAGATCAATGCGGTTTCATTCCCGGTAGATCAACCGCTGATAATGCTAGGACCCTATGTCATGTACTGACTGCCGCAGTTAATCTTGATCGACCATTGGTTGGACTCTCACTTGATGCTGAGAAGGCCTTCGACCGCTTAGAATGGCCCTTCTTGTTTGCAACTCTTCGCTGGTACGGATTCGGAGAAGGCTTTCTCCTCCGTTGTCTCCAAACCATGTATGCACAGCCTACAGCTAGTATCTGTGCTAACGCTTTAAAGTCTCAGCCATTTCCCCTGCAACGCGGTACCCGCCAGGGATGCCCACTGTCTCCACTTCTTTTCGATCTCGCACTCGAACCCTTAGCTTTACTAATCCGGCAATCCAAGGATATTCATGGAGTCCCTTTCTCTCATAGGGAAATCAAAATTTCAGCATATGCTGATGACCTGATGCTCTTTGTCTCCCTAGACTCAGTGCCGGCTGTCCTAGAGCAAATTGGTAAATATTCACAACTCTCGGGCTATAAGATAAATTGGACCAAATCGGTCGCCTTTCCACTAAATCCTTTGATCCATCAGGCAGATATGCAATCCTTTCCCTTTTTATGGCAACCTCGCATGGTCAAATACCTTGGGGTGCACTACTGCTCTCCTTTAGAAGACACCATTACCTTTAATGCTAAAGACTTAACCTCTAAGGTCCGGGCGCTTACTCAACGCTGGACTCCTTTAACACTTACTTGGTGGGCCGCCTAGAAACCATTAAAATGATGATTGTTCCCAAAGTGAACTACATTTTAGAAATGTTGCCATGTCTCCTACCTCGACGTACATATAAAGATTTAGAGGGTCTTCTGACTAGATACTTATGGCAAAACAAGACACCTAGGATAGCAAAACATAAGTTACAAGCAGATAAAGAAAATGGTGGTGTCAGATTCCCTGACTTCCTGAAATACCACCACTCTTTTCTTCTCAAACAAGGCGCTCGTTGGCTGGAAGACCTAACACCGAGTAGACCAGTGTGGCTAGATATTGAGGAGGACCTTTGCAAACCAATCCCTCTTACTTATCTCCCTGGTATGACTCTCCCATCAGACTCCCACTATCCACCAATGCTCTTAGACACTTTAGGTGCCTTTAATACCCTTGTGCAATCTCTAGACTCCCGACTCTGTCCGCTAGATAGACTCCCGCTTTGGCACAATGCTCGATTTCAAATACAAAATAAACCGATGGCGTGGAGCCCCTGGTACACTAGGGGCATTTGGATCCCTAACCAGCTGTTCTCTGCTGGTCGCTGGAAGACTTTTAGCGAATTACAAATTGAATTTGGTCTCCCAGCGAAACACTACTTTCAGTTGGTGCAACTTCAGCATTGTCTTCGGAGTGCTAAGGTGCTCCCGCCATCGGAACCCCATACCCAAGGATTGTCGGAGATTATCCGATCTATCGGGAGCTTATCGGGGGTAGCATCTAACTTTTACAAAACTTTATGTAATGCTGTCAATAGAGGCACTCCTACAGCACAGAAATCCTGGGAGCGGGAAATGCATGTAACTTTGACCCCGGAGCAATGGAGCATAGTCTGGAGCAAGGTGACACGGGTCTCTCGATCCGCCTCACTCACTCAGACACTTTTCTTTCTAGCCCACCGATGTTTCTATACTCCTGACAGGTTAGCTAAATGGAACGCCACCCTGAGCAATAGATGCTGGACATGCCATGCGGCCATTGGTTCACTCACTCATGTTATGTATGAATGCCCCGCATTACAGTATTACTGGAGTCGGGTCTGGGGTCGTATTCAATCTATTTTGCACTTTCAAGAGCCCCTCTCTTGGAAGATAGTGGGACTCCGCTCAGCTGCGGGGATCCCCTCTCTTCCCAAATCGGCTTACTTCCTTTTAGACTTTATGCTGGGCATAGCTATTTCCCTAATTACGAAATACTGGAAAAATAGCTCCCATCTGAGCCCCAATGAATGGTGGAATCATGTCTGTCTCTACAGTAAATATGAGCAAATACCTCGTATGGTAGCTTCTTCCGCTCAGACCCCCCACCACTTGTCTAAATGGAAGATGCTCAACGACTATGTTCAAACTGCTCAATGCTCTCATCTGACTGTTTAAATTTGTGTAAATCTCTGTCACATGATCATTCTGTATCGCAGATACTATTTCTGTTTGTTTTGATGTACAATTACTGTTGTTTGTAAGCGCTTATATGATGATACTAATCAGTTTAGAGAAGAAGCATAGGGGTGGGGGGTAATTGGGGTTGCTTTTCCTTATTGTATGTTTGTATTTGTTTCCTTTGGTGTGTTGTTTCTTTTTGCTTGTTGTAAAATGAAAATAAAAGCTTAAAAAAAAAAAGAGATGTATTTACCAACTTGTATTAACTGCTTATATCAGATCAGTGCATTTTTCTTAGCAAAAGATGACGGCATTCATATGCACGAGTCTTTCATTAATACATGAGGACCATGGGTCAATTTTAGTAAGACGAAAAAAAAAAGCCAGTACTCCATACCACCACATACCCCTCAAAAAAAGCCCTGTATTAGATAATACTTGTTCCTGTGAAGCTGAACATTAGTTCACTTTATCATTAAAATACAAAATATATGAATAATGCAAGTTAATAACATAGTATATGATGGCAGGTAAAGACCAGTATGGTCTATCTAGTCTGCCCAACATGGTGGCAAGAGTAGGTGCACCTGCCACTCTGTGCAGGTCACCTTATTGGTTGAGTTAAAAGAGATACTCAAGTTTATTTTGATTTTATCCTATTGCTATAAAGGAATCCACTGAGTCTGTCCCATGCTATTTTGAATTCTGTCACTGTATTTGCCCCCACCGCTTCCATCAGGAGGGCATTCCAAGCATCCACCACCCTTTCAATGAAAAAGTATTTCCTGACATTGCCTTTCAGTTTACCCCCTTGCAGCTTCATGTTATGCTCTCTAGTTTTACAGCTTTCCCGTCTTTGGAAGAGGTTTGTTTGTTCATTAATACTCTTCACTTATTTAAAGGTCTGTATCATATCTCCCCTGTCCCTCCTCTCCTCCAGCGTGTACATATTTAGGTCTTCAAGTCTCTTCTCATACGTCTTCTGGTGTAGGCTCCAAATCATTTCTGTCACCTTCACATTTCTAGTCTTTTTATATCCTTTGTGAGATACAGTCTCCAAAACTGAACACAATATTCCAAGTGAGGCCTCAACAGCGACTTGTATAGTGACATTAGTACCTCCTCCTTTCTGTTGGTAATTCCTTTCTGTACACAACACAGCATCCTTCTGGCTTTGGCCACTGCCTTGTCACACTGTTTCACCATCTTGAGATCCTCAGAAACAATCACTCCAAAGTCCTTCTCCTGGTCTGTGCACACCAACTTCTCACATTCTATCGCATACAATTCCCTTGGATTTCTGCATCCCAACTGCATGACACTGCACTTCTTCACATTAAATCTTAACTGTCAGGCATTAGACCATTCTTCCAGCTTTTCTAGATCTTTCCTCAAGTTGTCCACTCCCTCAGAGGAGTTCACTCTGTTGCAAATTTTCATGTCATCTGCAAAAAGGCAGACTTTTCCCATCAATATCTTCAGCAATATCACTCACAAATATATTGAACAATACATGTTTCATTTCTTTCTGAACACACTACTAAGACACGTATCCACTCCTTAGTCACCTCCCTTCTAGACTATTGTAACCTGCTCCTTGCTGGTCTCCCTCTGAGTCATCTCTCTCCCCTTCGATCTGTTCAACACTCTGCTGCGCAGCTAATCTTCCACCAGCTTTGTCATGCTCATATTACCCCTCTTCTCAAGTCTCTTCATTGACTTCCTATCCATTTCCACATCCAGTTCAAACTTCTTCTGCTGACCTATAAGTGCTTTCACTCTGCAATTCCTCACTACCTTTCCTCTCTTATCTCTACCTACACCCCTCCTCGGAAACTCTGCTCTTCTGACAAATCATTTCTTTCTGTGCCCTTCCCTTCCATTGCCAACTCCAGACTTTGTCCTTTCACCTTGCTGCCCCTTATGCCTGGAACAAACTACCCGAGTCTGTACATCAGGTGCCTTCTCTGACCCTTTTCAAATCCAGGCTGAAAATCACCTCTTTATCACTGCTTTTTGATCTTGACTCACCTGACATCCTTTGTGTTTCCTTACCATTCCCCCTTGCTGTATCCCATGTCTACAGCTACTATCTTGTCAGTCTCTATTAGATTGTAAGCACCAATGAGCAGGTACCATCTTTTACATGTATCTGTGCAGTGCTGTGTATGCCTTGTAGCGCTGTACAAATGTTCAGTAGTAGTAGTAGTAGACTGATAACTGGGGCACACCATTACTCACCTTCCTTTCTCACCAAATTCTGTCATCTGTCAGTCAACCAATTTCTGATCCAGTTCACTACCTTGGGCCCCATCTCCAGGATGCTCAGTTTATTGATAAGCCTTCTATGAGGAACAGTATCAAAGGCTTTGCTGAAATCTGGATAGATTACATCCATTGCATGCCCTTGATCTAGTTCTCTGGTTACCCAGTCAAAGAACTCAATCAAGTTTGTTTGGCATGATTGGTAAAACCATGTTGCCTCAGATCATTCTAGAAAGTCCACTATTCTCTCTTTCAGGAACGCCTCCATTACTTTAACTGCCACAGAGGTAAGGCTTACCAGCCTATAGTTTGTCACCTCTTCTCTATTACCACTTTTGTGAAGAGGTACCACATCAGCTCTTCTCCAGTCCTGTGGAACCTCTCCTGTCTCCAAGGACCTAGTAAAAACATCCTTTAAAAGCCCTGCAAGTACTTCTCTGAGCTATTTTAGTAACCTGGGATATATCCCATCCGGTCCCATGGCCTTGTCCACTTTCAAACACATCATCTTCTGTAAATTGTGTGGTATCTACTCCATTCCCATTTGTGTATTTGTGAATCACAGGTGGTCCTTTCTGCAGGATTTTCTTTAGTGAATACAGAAGTATTTTTTTTAGCATTTTTGCTTTTTCAATGCCACTTTCCACGAATCTGTCCTCGGCACTTTTGAGTCTTGTAATTCCACCTCTGAACTTCCTCTTCTCCCAAATAGACCTGAAAAATATTTTATCTCCATGTTTCACATCTTTAGCCATCATTTTTCTACTTTTGCTTTTGCTAGCCTTATTTCTGTCTTGTCTCTTTTAGCTTTATCCTGTATTCCTTTCTGTGTTCCTTTGTTTGCGGTCTTCTGAATTTTGTGAAAGCTGGGGGGAGGGGGGAGTGCCTTTATTTGTGCAGCCACTTCTTTAGAGAACCATATAGGTTTCCTTTTCCTCTTGTTTCTATTTACTTTCCTTACATGTATATCCGTTGCCCCTTTTATTGCCTCTTTTAGTTTAGCCCACGGCAATTCCACTTCCCTCCCAATTCTTCCTTCAGGCATTTTGCCATTTTACTGAAGTTGGTGTTTTTGAAGTCTAGTACTTTGAGTTTGCTGTAATTGGACTTTGCCTTGGATTTTACCTCTAACCACAGCTTGTGATGATCACTGCTGCTCACATGGGCACCTACCTGGACATTTGACATGCTATCTCCATCTCCATTAGTGAGTACTAAATCCAGCATCAAACTTTCCCTTGTTGGCTCCATCGCCATTTGTCTGAACAATGCTTCTTAGAAGGCATCCACAATCTATTTATTTTTTAATAATTATTCCAGGTTATTGCAAATAGCATAAAGTACAGCAAATTACAATACTGCTCTGGTAGGGTAGAACTTAGCTGTACCTTTTAGAAGGTTAGTTAAGTTTTGGTGTTATCCTAATGACACTAATGCAAGCCCCAGTAGGAAACTCCATTGCTTCCAACCAATGGATTCTTATAGCCCATGAAACTCCTGTGCATGCCCCTCTAGAGAACCCCTCCAAAAGTCCTCTCCAAGTAATCTTCTCTCTGAAGACCTGTATTCCATGAGTTGCTTCTTCGAGTAACTCAGCACCCCCAAGTAACCCCCACCATGAGGAAAGCTGGTACGAATCAGCACCTTGAGTGACCCTCACTATAGGAGCCCATGTTTGAGCTATCACCACCCCAGCAGAATAACCTAATCATGAATCAAATTCCTGCAAATTAGCCTACCTCCTTTTTAACTCCTCTTAGAAGACAACCCTTCAAGTCCTATTTTTTCTGTCATCACCTAAAGACATGAAGACAGGAGGAAACATACAGTAGCTTTCTCCTGGCTCTCTGGTGGCAAATTCAAAATTGTAAGAGCTAACTTCATACTGAACTATGTCTTATATGCTGCAGGACTCCTAGAACTCCAAACTCCTTCCCTACAATCACACCTCAGGAACAACCTACTCCCTCTACCCAAAGTCCTTTCCTTCCCACTCACTAAACCCCTACCTGAGATGCAGCTCCCTAGATCCAGTAACATTTTCCTACCTCAGTTCCCCTGTACCCCTAGCCCATCTGTAATTCACCTCAGGAGCAGGAGGAGGTATGCTTATCTTCTGGCAGAATTCAGAACTCCGTGCTGGAGCATACCTCTTGCCTGGGGGGGAGGGGGGAGGAGGTGGGAAGAGGAGTTAGGGAGGAGGGGGAGTGAGGTGCAGAACCACTTCCAGGTCTGAGGGGTTTATATCTCATATCATAGCTCAGTGACAGGATAGAGAAGAGCCTGATCTACAAACCGGATGAAGTCAGTGCAGACAATGGCTACTAAAATGGTCTTCATATGGGGATAGATTTAAAGATCTCAATATTTATATTAAGAAGAAAAGTGGGAGATGAGAGATATGATAGAAATGTTTAAATACCTTTATGGCATAGATCTCTCAGTTGGTTTGCAGCTTGTCGTGCTGTGAGGGCTTGCATGCATCAGTGATGCTGAGAGCTAAACTATCAGTAGTTTAACTACTGGCAGGGTCTCCCAAGATGGACAGGTCTCAGCTGAGGTGCCAGACCAAGACAAACCACCCATCTGGGCAGCAGCAGAATGGGATAGTGTTGACGGCAGAGGATCACTTTTTTGTGACAACGGCAACAACACCAAACTTAAACTGCGTGGAAGAAAGGCCCGGCAATCTACTTCTGTATCTTGCCATGAAAACCCAATGGATAGTTACAACAAAACAAATTGTGCTATGGTGCTGGAAGATGAGACCCCCAGGTCGGAAGGCACTCAACTAGCTACTGGGAAAGAGCTGAAGACTTTTCAGAGTAAAGCCAGCATTTATGATGTGGTTGGATCAAAGCCCTTGGGAAGTCTGACTGCTGATGTAGCTGCGCATGAAATGAGAGTCAGAAGCTGTAAAGATGTCTTACACATTGGAACATGGAACGTACGAAGCATGAACCAAGGGAAGATGGAGGTGGTCAAGAATGAAATGGAACGTGTACAACTTGATCTGTTGAGTGTCAGCGAACTGAAATGGACTGGCATCCAGCACTTTGCATCAGATGATCACATGGTCTACTATGCTGGAAATGAAAGACAAAGAAGAAATGGTGTTGCATTTATAATAAAGAAGAAACTTGCAAGAACTGTAATGAAATACAATGCAGTCAACGAACGCTTAATCTCTATTTGTCTACGAGGATTGCCTATCAACACAACTATAATTCAAGTATATGCCCCAACAACAGCTGCAGAAGAGAATGAAATTGAAGAGTTCTATGAACAAGTACAAGCTGAAATTGACAGAACATGCAAACAGGATATCCTGATAGTCATGGGTGACTGGCATGCAAAAGTTGGCAACAAAGAAGAAAGCAAAGTAGTTGGAAAATATGGACTTGGCAACAGAAATGAAGCTGGAGAAAGACTGATATAATTCTGCAAGACCAATGATCTATTCATCTCAAACACCTTCTTCCAGCAACACAAGCGGCGACTGTACACATGGACTTCACCCAATGGATTGTATAAAAATCAAATTGACTACATCTGTGGAAGTCAACGATGGAAAAGCTCTATAACATCAACAAAGACAAAACCTGGAGCTGACTGTGGTACAGATCATCAACTACTAGTATGCAAACTCAAGCTAAAGTTGAAAAAGAGCAAACCACTCATGAATACAGCAAAATATGACCTTGAGAATTGTGATACCGCAAGCCCTCTGATGCAAGAAAGGAAACTTTTAAATCTTGAAAAAAACAGGATTTGCCTGCAATTACGAGAAGGGACACATAGAGGGAGCAGGAGAACAAACCTGAAAGTGGAAGAACCACACCTCTATGGGCAGGACTCAGAAGCAGCTGCTCTGGATTTAAGTAGGAACAGAGCACTGCAAGGGGGAGAGCCAAGAGAGAGAGAGCCAGGAGAGCCAAGAGAGAGAGAGCCGAGAGAGCCAAGAGAGGCAAAGGTGCCAGGAAGGCAGTCAAGAGAGCCAGAAAGGCAACAGAGAAACCCCGAAGGGAAGAACCCAGAGGAGAAGCACAGGAGGAGGCAAGGAGCTTGGCAGAGACCTTCATGTGGAGAACAGGAGGCAGTGCCAAGGGAGCTCCAGAGGCCAGACTCAGAGACCGAGGTGAGGTCACTGACAAACCCAGCAGAGCTAAAGGAAAGGAAGCTACTGGGAGAGCAGGCCTAGAGAAAGGCCATACACAACTTCAAGGGGCAGTATCACGGACTGCAGCCAAGGAAGGAAGTGCTTATCCCTCCGGTTGGAGAAGAAACCTTCAAGAGAAAAAAGGTACTTTTAAAAGCTTTTACAAAAGTAACTTGAAAGATAAAGGAAAAGTTCATAGCCTTGAGAGAAAGGATATACCTGGAGCACAAAACTCTCAGACTAGGCCTCAAGCCTTTTTCAAGAAGCCTAGAGAGGAACAAAGGGCTAGTTTTTATCTGGACAATAAGGACTGTTTTAAACCAGATATAACTGATAAGTTTTACAGGAAAAAGTTTAATGTTGCCAGAGAATGGAAGGAGCAAACTTTTAGTCCTGAAACGACAGCAAGCCCAGGGAGATATACTAGACCTAAAAGCCGACGCCCCAAACTCCCAAGCCAGCACTGGGATACAGTATGGCATGCTTTTAGGAAACCAGGTTTTAATATCCAAGAGATCTCAGAGACCTCAGTTTCAGATCCCATTGACATGGAATGGCTGCCAGGGGAATCTGAGAGCACTGAAGAGATAGAATCAATGGAATGTGACTTTTGCACAAGAAGATATCTTTGAGCAAAAGGCAAACAAATCTAATGTGTGCAAACTGTACTGGAAAATTTATGCTTTAAGTTGGTGAAGGAACCATGTTATTTTGAGTGTTTTGCTGACTCACGTTTTGATGCAACTGAATTTATGTTCTGTTACTCATTACCTCATATTTTGAACTTCTTCATGCGAAAAGGGGAAATAAAAGCCTTTTTGTACCCTACACTTGGCAAGAGTTACTTTTTTAGGTTGTTGACCCTGAGGCTGACAATGTGACCTGCTATCCCATTGACCCTCACTATAGATCAACCCTGAACCTTTTAATTCTTATGCGCTCCCCAGCCCCTGTGGAACCACTACGCCGCCACTAGAGGGGGCTGCGGGGGACAGAATATACCACTGGAATTTAAAGACTGCCTGCAAAATCGATTTGCTGCTTTAGATACAAATGACAGAGCTCTGGAAGAGTTATGGAATGACATCAAGAAGGTTGTGTTGGAAGAAAGCGAGAAGTCTCTATAAAAGGTGAAAAAGCAAAAACGGCCAAAATGGATGATGGAAGAAACTCTAAAAATTGCCCAGAAATGCAGAGAAGCTAAAGCCAGAGGAGAAAGAAAGACAATCGCAGAACTCAACAGAGATTTCCAACGTGCAGCAAGAAAGGACAAGGAAAAGTACTACAATGACGCATGCAAGGAAATAAAAGCAGAAACTATTAGAGGAAGAACAAGATCGGCTTTCCTAAAGCTACGAGAGTTAAAGAAAGAGTTCCAGCCTCGAATTGGAATGTTACAAGATGCTCAAGGTTCTATGTTGAATGATGCTGAGAAGATCAAGAAAAGGTGGAAGGAATAAACAGAGTTTTTATATGATAAAGATCAAGTGGACCAACAGCCGTTTCAACCTGTACCTTATGATCCGGAACCATTGGTGATGAAAGAAGAAGTTGAAGCAGCATTGAAAGCCTTATCAAAGAACAAAGCACCAGGCATTGATGACATTCCTATAGAAGTATTGCAGCAATCTGATGCAGCTGTTACCATACTTACAAGGCTCTGCCAAGAAATATGGAAGACATCATCATGGCCAACTGACTGGAAAAGATCTGTGTTTATACCAATACTAAAGAAAGGTGATCCAACTGACTGTGGAAATTATCGAACAATCGCTCTGATCCCACATGCCAGCAAGATTCTACTGAAGATTATTTAAAAGAGACTACAACCATACCTGGAACAAGAACTACCTGAAGTGCAAGCAGGGTTCAGGAAAGGGCGAGGAACGAGAGACATCATTGCGGATATGAGATGGATCCTTGAAAAGACTAAAGAATACCAAAAGGATATCTATTTGTGCTGTATCGACTATAGCAAGGCTTTTGACTGTGTAAACCATGAGAAACTCTGGGCCACATTAAGAAGCATGGGTATACCAGAACACCTGATCATTCTCTTGCGCAATCTGTACATTGATCAAGAAGCAAGAGTTCGAACGGAACAAGGAGAAACAGAATGGTTTAAAATAAGCAAAGGTGTAAGACAAGGCTGCATACTTTCCCCCTACCTGTTTAATTTATATGCAGAACAAATCATCAGAGAAGCAGGATTGTATGAAGACAACAGAGGTGTGAAGATTGGTGGAAGACTCATCAACAACCTTCGCTATGCTGATGATACTACATTACTGGCTGAAAGTGAAGATGATCTGAAACATTTGCTTCTCACAGTTAAAGAACATAGTCTCAAAATGGGCCTGCACCTTAATGTAAAGAAGACAAAGGTCATGACAACTGGCATAATCAACAGGTTCATCGTTGAAGGAGAAGAAATTGAAATCGTGAACAATTTTAACCTATTTGGATCAACTATCAATAAAGAAGCAACAAGCAGTCAAGAAATCAAACGATGCATTGCTCTTGGCAGAATGGCTATGAAAGACCTAGATAAGATTCTCAAGAGCAGAGATGTCTCTCTCCATACAAAGATTCGACTTGTTCTAGCCATGGTATTTTCAATAACATCATATGGATGTGAAAGCTGGACAGTGAAAAAGACAGACAGGAAGAAAATTGATGCCTTTGAATTATGGTGCTGGCGGCGAATACTGTGTATACCATGGACTGCCCGAAGAACAAACCAGTCGGTCCTAGAGGAGATCAAGATGACAAGACTTCGACTTTCATACTTTGGACACATCATGCGAAGAGAGAGATCATTAGAGAAAGACATCATGCTTGGCAAGATAGAAGGTCAACGCAAAAGAGGAAGGCCAGCAATGAGATGGATCAATACAATAACAGCAGCTATGGGTACCAGTTTGTCAACAATGAGCCGCCTGACTGAAGACCGAACACAATTTAGGATAGCTTTCCAGAGGGTCGCCATAAGTCGACTCCGACTCGACGGCACTTAACAACAACATGGCATAAATGCAACTACTACTACTACTTATCATTATTAAAGCACTACAAGGCATACGCAGCGGGGCACATATACATGTAAAGACAATTCCTCCTCAACAGAGCTTACATTCTAATTAAGACAGACAACACAACTAACTAGGGATAAAGGGTAAATTTAGGGGAATGGTAAAGATACACATAGGTGGTGAACAGGAGACTAAGGAGATCAGGATCCAAAAGCAGCCTTGAAGAGATGGGTTTTTAGCCTGGATTTGAACAGAGTCAGAGATGGAAACTGACGTACTGACTCAGGTAATTTGTTCCAGACATACAGTATGGAACAGTAAGGTGGAATTTATTTATTTAAAAATGTATATTCCACTCACTAACGTGGCAGATTACAAAAAGTACATACAAAATCATGTGAAGTAAAAACAATATTAAAATCTAAAATTACAAAGTAGTATAAAAACCTCAATCTCAAATTAATATAAAGACATAATAATTAACATAACATGAAACCAAACAAGCACAAAGGCCATAATCAGATTGCAGTTTTAACTACACAATTCATAACATAATGTAGCAAATGCTTTTCTAAAAAAGTAAGCTTTTAACTATCTTCTAAATGATGACAAATCAGAACTCTTACATAAATCTTCTGGTAATATATTCCAGAACGAATGAAGTCTGGAACTGGCAGTGGAGGTGAAGGGCACAGATAGAAAGGATCTGCCAGAAGAGCGGAGTTCCCGAGGAGGGGTGTAGGCAGAGATAAGAGAGGAAAGGTAGAGAGGAGCCACTGAATGAATGCACCTATATATCAGTAGGAGAAGTTTGAACTGGATAAGGAAATGGGTAGGGAGGAGAGCCTCCTACAACTGAAAGAAGGTTCTGCAATGAGGGGGCATCAGCTGAAGATGAATGGGGGTGGACTCAGGAAAATCTGAGGAAATATTTCTTTACAGAAAGAGTGATAGATGCATGGAAGAGTCTCCCAGTGGAGGTGGTAGAGACAAGGACAGTATCTGAATTCAAGAAAGCATGGGACAAACACAGAGGATCTCTAAGGGAAAAAAGGGACTGTAGAGCTTAGTAGTTCATATGGAAGGGCAAACTGGTTCTATATTTCTTTGTTTCTATGTTTCATGACATTAAGGGGCTTGTTTAGAAAGCTGCGGTAGCGGTTCGCGATTGTTATCGGAGCCGCGACCCCATTGATTTCAATGGGGCCGCGGCTCCGATAACGACCGCGAACTGCTACTGCGGCTTTGTAAACAAGCCCCTAAGTGTTCACGTGTTCTGTTTATTTATTACCTGAACAAATGCCAAATTTTGGAAGCCAAAATATTACCTCCTAGATTAACCTCATCTCAGAAATTGCTTGTGTACTGCATAAGAAAATTTCTCCAGGACACCAGAGTGTCCAAATAATTTGGCTCTGTGTTTAGTGAGCTGATTTTGATACTTTAGTACATAGGACCATATTAACAGAGTACCTAGTTCCCACAGATTTTCCTACTTGCTTGTACATGTACAGTAGTGCAATCAGGTGGCACCTTCCACTACAATAATACCATAGAGGTTACCATTCACCATCTTCATACTGGTAGCTTGCAGAGCTGCCAGGTTACCAGTTCCAAGAGGGAGAGCTTTTGACAACTTACATCCCAAAGCAGTGTGATACTTGCAGTCCCAGATTCTAACTATTGATAACAGGGTTGCAGATCCAGTGGGCTGAGGACCAGGGAAGCTGGGCTCAAATCTCACTGATACTCCTTATGATCTTGGGCAAGTCACTTAACCCTCCATTGCCTCACATACAAACTTAGATTGCAGTCCTTGAGGGACAGAAAAATACCTACTATACCTGAAGATAATTCACCTGAACAGGCCTGAGCTAAATCCAAAATCGAATAATGCAACAGGATAGTGTTATCAGAAATCCAGGACTGGCCTAAGCTATCTCTTGGAAGTGGACAACTTGACAGATCTGCTTCCATGTTTCTAAAGACTTCATTGTGATTACATATTTTCACTGTGGCAAAAATAAAAAAACAAGCTGGATCTCCTGCATAGTTCCTAAATTCAGCTGAACCTCATGTGTGACACCACTTTGAAAAAGACTGGTCACCCATAAAGCAGGGCTCGACAAATCCCAGGCACCAGGTCGCCAGGGCGACCAAAAATTTGCATCTAGTGCCTGGGATTTATTTGTCCCCCTTAAAAAAGATCACGATCAAGGGGCAAGAACCCTTCTGTCTGCTCAAGGGAGATCAATCCCCATGGGCAGAAGAAAAGAGGATGACTGTGATCCCAGGCCCGAAGCAAGTTGTCTGCCTGCGGGGATCTGATCTCCCATGGGCAGACAGCTTGCATCACAGCCCCGATGTAAGCTGTATCCCTATGGGCAGAACATGTAGGGAAGGCCAGGATCACAGCCTGAAAGGAACTGATGGAGGCGGCAGTTTAAAAAAAAAAAGTTAGACGGGAGGGAGGGGGGAGTAAAACTGCAAAAATCTAAAGGACCAGTAACAAAAACAAAGGAAAGAAGATGGGGGAATGAAGGAAGAGGATGGGAGAGGGAGAAAAGGAGAGAGAATGGAAGGGGAACAGAGAGTGGGGAGGGGTTGCAGGAGGGAAGGAAGAGTGTAAAGTGTTGGATATTAAAGGGATGAAATATTGGTACAAAAGGGCAAAATATGTATTTGCTGAAAAGAGCATTCCCCTACCCCCAGAACACACACACAAAAGCACCCCGCACCACACACTCACACACACAGGTGCCCCACCTCTGTAAGACAGACACACATCCCAGCTCCACAATACATACACATGCACACATATGGGCACCTCACCACCGCACTGCACACACACATTCACATTCACACACGACATGGACACCCCACCTCTGCCCGTTACACACATAGGCTCCCCAGCTCTGCCGCACACCCACACAAAGGCACCCACTAATACATCCCATGCACAGACAGGCACACCACCTTTGCATCACACATTCACATACACACTTGCTATCTGAAGCTGTCACTGTTGTTATCTAAAGTTGACATGCGGCGTAGGAGCTCTGCCACTAGTCTCATGAGACTTGAGAACATGAGACCAGTGCGAGAGACAACTGGGGGTGGAGTGAGGAGTACAACGAGGTCACAACCACTGGCTCCTAAGATTTTGGCCTGGCTCCTAAATCTGCACAAAATTTGTCAAGGCTTGCCATAAAGTATATTTAGTTTCCATGGTACTGACACAGACAAAAACATATACATATATATACGGTTGGTACTTAAAAGCACTTAGCCAATAGTGGCATCCTTTTACTGGATAAGTGCCCCATCCATGAATTTTCAGTGGCACTGTCCATGTGATGCTGCTGAAAATTCTTAAAGACCACCCTGACTCTATCCGGACACTGCTACTACTACTACTGAACTTTTGTATAGCAGTAGAAGATGCACGCAGCACTGCACAGACACATGTAAGAGCTTACAATCTAGTCAAGATGGAGAACACATTAGCTGTGGGCCCTGGTTACATCTAGGGGGAATGGTAAGAAAACAGAAAGGAGATCAGGCGAGTCAAGATCTGAAAGCGGCAGCAAAGAGGTGAGGTTTCAGCCTGGATTTGAAAAGGGTCAGAGATGAAGCGTGACGTACAGACTCAGATAGTTTGTTCCAGGCGTAAAGTGCAGCAAGGTGAAAGGAGTGAAGTCTGGAGTTAGCAATAGAAGAGAAGGGCACAGACAGAAGCAATTTACCAGAACAGCAGAGTTCCCAGGGAGGGGTGTAGGGAGAGGTAAGAGAGGAAAGGTAGTGAGGGGCTGCAGAGTAAATGCACTTATAGGTCAGCAGGAGAAGTTTGAAGTGGATGTGGAAATGGATAGAGAGACAATGAAGTGACTTGAGGAGAGGAGTAATATAAGCATGATGAGGATGGCAGAAGATTAGTCGCGCAGCAGAGTGTTGAACAGATTGAAGGGGAGAGTGATGATTCAGAGGGAGACCAACAAGGAGCAGGTTACAATAATCTAGATGGGAGGTGATTAAGGAGTGGTTAAGTGTCTTAGTAGTGTATTCAGAAAGGAATGGGTGGATTTTGTTGATGTTGTAGAGAAAGAAACAGCGGTTTTTAGCAGAGAGTGCCAGGGGAGTGTGTGGGCAGCGCATGGACGTTCCGCCTAACTCTATGGCTAGTCAGCGATATTCAGCTGCCATCCGTATAGCTATGCAGTTTAATTTAAGAGAGCAAAAAGGCTGCCCTAATTTAAACTGCATAGTTATATGGCCACCGGCTCAGTATCAGCACCGCTCTCACATGTATTCAGCAAGGCTTGTTATCCAGACAGTGGTGCTGAATATACATAGATAATTTAACTACTGCAGCTGGCATTTAAAAACACTGCTCACCGTGGCATTTCTTCCAATCATTATTTAATGTAACAATTGCTAAAGTATGTTAAGCACTTAGGGGGTTATTTTGAGCCACAGATAGTGGGGATGGACGGCCCGATGGGGCATCCATCCCCGCTATTCGTGGCTTCACCTGCCCCTGAATAACTTCCCTGCCAGTTGTGCGGGGAAGTTGGGCGGGGAATGGGCAGCACGGGGGCAGAGAGTGGGCGGGCAGCGCGTGGTCGCTAGCACTGGACATACAGGACCGATTCTAATGTCGACCCCGGACGTCTGGGGCCGGCGAAATGTCTGGGGAAGTCATTCCACCTCCGAGGTGGAATAACTTCCTTGGACATTTCATTTTGGAAGGCTCGGGGCGCGGATGGGGCAGGAAGGTCAGGGTTTATGCCCCGCAGCCCAACCCTGGCCTTAGGAGGTCAGTTCGGGTATCAGGCTGTGGAAAATAAACTCTTGTTCCTGGTGGCCGGCATTGTGGCTTTTAAATGGAGCCATGGTGCCATAGCAAAAAGGATGCCATGGTGCCATGCTCCATTTAAAAGTCCTGACTGAGTTAGCTGGGTGCAGTCCTGAACGTGCACGCCAGACAGTATCGCTGTCCCGGCCTACACATACAGGACTGTTCGCGATTCTGGTCCCGCGGGGCTAGACGTGCCCCGCAGGATCAGAATTGAGATCCCCTCTGTGTGTCTGGTTCAGACCGGATGCATAGAAGAGATCTATGTCCGGTACAGAATCAGGCCCTTAATGGCTGAATTATCGTAGACTGTTAGTGCATGACTGTGGAAGCAGTTGCTATGATGACTTGATGCCTAGCATGTGTTATTCAGTCATTAAGTGCATAGAATGGAAAGGAGCAGGGATTGGACATGGACTGTACTTTACGGTTAATGTAGGGTAACTTGCCATGTGTCAGGGAGGAGTGGCTCAGTGGTCAGGACAGGTTACCTCAGGCCAGAAGGCCAGGGGTTCAATTCCCACTTGGGGAGAAGCAACCTCAGGCTGGAGGGGCTGGGGTCTCTAGTCCCATGGCCACTCCTTGTGCCCTTGGGCAAGCCACTTAACCCTCCATTGCCTCAGGTACACTTAGATTGTGAGCCCTTCGGGGACAAGGGAATAAAAAGTACCTGTTAGTATACATGTAAACTGCACTGATTCTAAAGAGTGTGGTATAAATAAACTGTAATAGAAAACTCCATAGGTGGCATTAGGATCATCATGCATTTAATACACGGTACACTCTGTGTTACCTGTATGGGAAGATGTTAGACATCCAAAAATTACCACAGAGGTTTTGCAATTACCACACATTACCTTTTGCTATTAACCTGCAGTAACTGCAAATTTCTCCTGCACTTTAGTAAAAGTGCTCCGTGTTCAAATAACCACCATGAATGAGACGTTATGGTTGTGGTCACTGTAAAACTATTCACTGATTCTATCCCTAATAACTTGACTTATTGCTATTATACCTTTGTTGGTAGTGGTAGATTCTTCCCCATAAATGTATATGTTTTAGGTTACAGCAGAAGCATTTTTTCCACCTCTCTGTCCATGCACGAGGGATACACATACACATAACACACATGCACACCTTGCCACACCTCATGATCTCCTGTTACGATCTGGACATGACCAAAGAAAGGAAGAATGGGTAAGGAGCCTGCTCATTTCCAGTGTGACCAAAAACATGGCAGAAGCTGACGGGAGCTTTGTGGAGAGCTCCCCACCCTGCCACTTGATCCATAGTGTGAAAAATGGCAGCAGCTGTGGCTTCATGTCAATGACGAGACAGCGATGCAGGTCGGGGAGAGGTATCCAGCAGTGTGCGCCAGGGAGGACCTAACGTCCCGCAGCATAAGAGGGGGAGACCTCCTGCCATGGAGGATCTTGCTAAACCACAGCAAAATGTAATAGGAAAGGAGTGAGTGTGAAAGGGAGGGGGGGGGGAGAAAAGGGGAGATTGTAAAGGGAGGGGGAGCAGAAAGGGCAAGGAAGAGGGCTGGGTGAGGGAGGGTGTGATTGAAAGAGGAGAAGAGAGGAGGAAGAAGGATTAAGTGCAAGAGCAGGGGACCGTGGAAGGGGGAAGGAAAAAAGGGAGAGAGACAAATTGAAAATTGCATAGTTATAGTGTGATAAAATGTGCTTCCCTTTCCTCCATTAGAAAACTCATATATGTCTATTGAGGGTCTGGGTGTGCACAAACGTTAAATGTGTCTCACTAAGGCAGTAGAGGATCTGGGCCTGTATGAAGCATCTTGGCCATATATCTGTGTCTATCTTGAGAGTGTGTGTGTGTGTGTCTATGTAGTGGTACAGCGTGATGCAAGGGTGCTGTGTAGGTGTGTGTGTGTATGTATAATGAGGGAGGTGTGGTAGGGTTGTGCGTGTGTGTCTATGTGTCTGTAAACTGTTTTGTTGATGTTGAAAGGCAGTATAGAAAGAATCCAAATAAAGTTAAGTCATAGGGAGTGTCAGGGGCTGTGTGAGTGTGTATACAAGGTGGGGGGGCTGATAAGACTCTGGCCTTGTAATGAAACAGAAAGCTACGGGCACACTGCAGTTCTGGAGGTCAGAATGATCTCTCTGAGTTTCATTTTATTTTGTACCAAGTCAGCCCCTCCTCGTATGTGTGTCATGGGGTGTGTCGGGGCTGTATGCATATGTGTATGTGTGTCATAGGGAGTGTCGGGGGCTGTATGCATATGTGTATGTGTGTCATAGGTAGTGTTGGGGTTTTCTGAATGTGTCATGGGGAGTGTTTGGGACTCTGTGCATCTGTGTATCATAGGAAGTGTTGTTGGCTGTGTGAGTGTGTGTCTCTCTCTTACATGACCCCAACTCTGAAGCTTCTCCCAGTCTCTCTCATGCAGACTTCCTGCAGTTTTCTCTCTCCCTCTCTCTCATAACCCCCCCCCCCCCGCAAGCCTTCCCCCAATCTCTCTCCCTCTCATGACTCCCTCAGGCTTCGTACAGTCTCTTTCGCATGCTCAACCCCCAGGCTCCACCTAGTTTCTCTCCCTCATAACCCCCCTTTCGAGGTTTCACCCGGTCTCTCTTCACCTCATGACCAAGCCCATGCTTTCCACACTACATATTTTTCACATGCCCTACCTCCCAGGCTTCACCTAGTATCTCTCTCATTCCCACATCATCCACTCACTTTATCCCACCCATTCCAATAGCTAAATGCAGTTCCTTAAAAATGTCTCCGTGCACACTTCCTACACCTCAATCGACTCTGTGCACAGCTGAGAGCCTCAGTGGAGGAAGTTCGGGTTATTTCCCAGTTTCAAGTCTCAAAAGACTTGGGACCTCGAATCCATAGCAGCACTCAACCATGCACAGAGCTGAAGACAGTGGAGAAAAGGTGTTCCAAGCCAATTTCCTGCAGCTGTTTTAGCAGGTGTCCATCTTCGCTATGATCACAGCCTGCACCTCTTTTTCTCTGGTGGGGGATGGGATTCCCACAGGCCACAGCTCTGCTCACACCTCCTCTTCTGCTGGTGGAGGATGGTATCCCCACTAGCACCAGCTGTCAAAACCAGAGCAGTGGGCAAAGGGGGAGCACAGATATCTGTTTGTTTGCACATGCTTGTGTATGCACAAACAGATACGTACGGACAGACAAAACCTCGTCAACAAAAAGACGAGCCCTCAGCAATTGGCGCGATTGCTTATGCACCTAAAAATGGGGGAATGGCAGACAGAAGAGTGCAAAAAATGTTCACAACGCATACCCAGACAGGCTTGTCCACTGAGATTCAGAGTCCAGACTAGTGCGAAGCATAATGCTCTATCTGTATAGGGATTATCTTTTACTAGGAAGGAAGTGGCTCATTAGAATAGTTTAAGAAATCTTATGGTAAAGTCACAAGAAATATATAGCACTGAATAATTCCCTTCAACTTCCTGCTTGCAATGCTGCTCCTGTTTAACAGTTTTCTTCAGTCCCTTTCAAAGTGGGGACTCTTTCCATTAACATAAACTTAAAGATATTGAAAAGGAATGAAGAGAATGTTAAAATAATTCTAAGTAGAAACATTAAGATAGCCACAGAAATAAGCATTTGAACATGGCAATTTTTTCAAGCAGATATAAAATAATGTTGTTCACGCAATGAACTAGAGAGCACATCTGCAAACCTTCTCTGGTCAGGTTCAGGTTTCAGTTTGAATCTTTGAAGACTGAATTTAGATTTGCTTGGATACTCAGTCAGCGGCAGCGTGGTTCTAATCAGATTGTATGTTTTGCATTACATGTGCTTGCATCCAAGTGTTCTCAAATTTGAGCTGTTCGAGACACTCAAGACAGAGTGACATATTAAATAGGTCAAATGG
The DNA here is from genome assembly GCA_033557465.1 of Ichthyophis bannanicus. Taxonomy (NCBI): domain Eukaryota; kingdom Metazoa; phylum Chordata; class Amphibia; order Gymnophiona; family Ichthyophiidae; genus Ichthyophis; species Ichthyophis bannanicus. The sequence continues at coordinate 869,681,229 of CM066033.1, forward strand.
AGAGTACTGATTTGTCATGATTCTCTTATGGACTGGATGCAAATCGTGCAATCTTGGCGAATATGATTTTTCAACTTAAACTACACATCACTCAGGTTTCTGCAAGCTGATTCATGAATGACTTTGACTTTACTTTTCCTTTGCCAAATGTGTTCTAAACACACTCCCAAGATTTGGATGGGCTTTGAATTCACTCTGACCTGTTTCACCCAACTCCAATTCAAGACACTTCAGAGTAAGTCCATCATAAAAGGAGGAGACTAGAAAAAAGTATCATAGTCCAGTTTCTCAGATCTTAGCTGATATCACATGAGGAAACAATATTGGTTCAAATACATTCATACAGCACATGTCCAATTAAAAACTTTAAAGCAAGATCTTTGATAAGTATTAAGTGTATCACCAGCTCCTAATAACATATGTATTTTTGAATTGTAAAGGCTTTACAGCTCATCCTAAGTCAATGTGGATTTCAATATTACTCACCCAGCACAGTCTGGAATTTCTGGTCTCTGGGGATGTCCTGGAAGCAAATTCACCATTTTCCCATGAATGGCAAACAAGCCTCCTAAAACAATATCTCCGGGAGAGCTGACTCCTATAAAATCATCAGGAGTATGACAGGATTGTGCTGCTCTGAAAGCGATCACAAAGCAAGGAATGAGCAAACAGCCACAGAAGGCCATGTTTCTGTTTCGCATGGCAGCAGCACTTCATGTGAAGTCAGTGTTACTAGCTGCCAAGTTCAAAGTGTTCCTGTATCATCTACTAACATTAGACAAGGAGAAGGGCTGAAGTGAAAGTCAGACACACCTTGCTTTTACTGGCAGCCAGGTCCACCTATGTGCAATATTTCTGTGATGCCGCTAGGATGCTCAGTGAATCCCTTGTGCAATTAGCAAGGGAACAATTGGTGTAGCGAGTGATCATAACTTGATTCTTTATAGATACTTACAACTAAGTGCTGCATGGTTGTTTTGTCAGCACATTCCTCCATAAAACCAGAGCTACTCTGCACCTGCAGTAGGAGTCTTATGTTTGTTTTTGCAATGATACAGAACATTGGTTGGAAGGCTGTAGGTTCTGGAGATTTTGCTATTAATTTTAGGGTATTTTAAAGGTAGCAAAACCCAACTCCCATCCCTTGATTTGCTCAGATTTGTAACTTAGGAACAGTTCTAACAGTTCTGGTAAAAAAAAAAAAAGTTATTTGCTGACACTGTCAAAATAGCAGTCTTTCATTTTGAGAAACATAATATTGCCTGGCATATTTTGGGAAATTTAAATTAACCCCTCTCTAGACGTATCACATACTGTGATTGGTATCATCACAAGGGGGCATGTATAATAAAGTATGCTATCAGGGTAGTGTGAGGTTAGTGTGTGGTTTCGGTGCAATGCTGAAAGGCAGTGTGGGAACTTGTGCAAAAAACCCCCACATTACCCTGGTAACACATGTTGGGGCAGGGACTGGTCATTCCCAGTGTGGTACAGCTAACGTGGCATTCCTGCACTAACTGCAGGGAGACAGATACCCACTCCCCCCTGCAGTTAGCAAGAAACTCCACACTGGTACTCGTAATACAGTTCACATGTGCATTACTGGTATGGGGCTTAGTTAGCATGCCCATTATGCATGAACCTCATTAATAATTTCCTGATAAGCCTCTGACATCACCAGCCTCTGGATCAAATATTTTATTTTTATTGATTTATTTAATTGGATTTGTATCCCGCCTTATCCTAAAATCAAAGCGGTTTTCACTTCAAACGATTCACATTGTAAAGGGTGGGGGTGTCAGCATGCAGTGGTTGGATAGTAGTGTTTGTATGGGTGGATGCCATATATACAGCTTGAGCTATCTACAATGTGCTATATACAGTGAAGGGGGGGGGGTAGGCTAGGGTAGGAGGGAGGGCACTTGCAGGGCGGAGGAGAGCGGAGTCAGGAGCAGTAGGAGGCTGGGGTCTCTGGACAGGTTACGTGATGTCACCGTAATGCTCTATGTAGAATGTGGTCTTGAGTAACCTTCATGTTGACAGTTGATCTTAAGCTGGCAGGGAGGGAGTTCCATATGGCTGGCGCTGCCAGGGATGTTGCTCTCCTTGACGTGGTTTGCCTCGTTTTGGCGAAATCTTTGGGGGTTGTGATTGTGTCAGTGGTGCCTCTCGTCCTGTGTCTGTTGTTTGGGTCGAAACTGATGATGGACTGCAGACTGTTCGCTGGAAGGCCCTGTTTGACTTTGAAAATGTTCAGTATGGTTTTATATCGGATGCGAGAGTTGATTGGAAGAAAATGTAGGAGGTTCATAATGGGGGTGATGTGATCATGCCTTGCGGAACCAGTTATTATGCGAGCAGCAGTGTTCTGCGCTAACTGCAAGGGCCGGAGTGTTTGTTTTGGGAGCCCAAGGTAAATGTGAATACAGTAATCCAATATAGATGTGATGACAGCTTGACAAACAGTCTGGAAGTGGTCTTGGGAGAGAATTGGCTTGAGGCGTCTGATGGTTCTCATCTTAAAGTAGGCGTTCCTGGTGGTTTTGCTGATGTGAGACTGGAGGTTCAGCTCTCTGTCAAGGGTGACTCCGAGGTATTTTACTTCCGGTTTTATGGGTATTGTGATGTTGTTGAGTTTGATGGTGGTTGGGGAGATGAAGGAGGAGTTTCTGGTTATAAGTAGAGCTTCTGTCTTGTCGTAATTTATGGTCAAGTTGTTTTGTAGGAGCCAGCTTGTCATTTGTTGTAGGCAGTCCGCTAATTTTGAGTAGTCTGGGTTGTCAAGGTTGATCAGGGTGTATATCATTATGTCGTCAGCGTAGATAGAGTATTGGATATTGTGTTTTCTGATGATGGCACAGATGGGATGTATGTAAAGGTGCAGAGAGAGTGGAACCTTGTGGTACGCCTTGTTTGGCTAAGAATGGTTGGGAAGTTACAGGGCCACATTTGACTTGTAGCTGTCTGTTAGTGAGGTAGGAGGTAAACCAGTTCAAGGTGGTGCCGTGTAGCCCAATACTTTGAAGTCTTGATAGCAGGGTGCTGTGGTCAACTGTGTCAAAAGCTGATGTGATGTCGATGAAGATGATGATGATGACCCCTCTTTTGATGTTGTCTATCACCTTGAGCAGGTTATCAAAAAGGGGTATCAACAGGGTTTTGACACTGTGTTGTGGGCGGAATCCATGTTGATGTGGGTCTAGAGGGGCATAGTTGTCGATGTGGTCCTGGAGCTGGTGTTGTACAGTTTTTTCAATGATCTTAGCCAGGAGGGGAAGGTTAGATATAGGTCTGAAGGTGGCTGGGTTTTCCTTGCCCAGTGTAGTGTTCTTTGGGATGGGGTGGATGGTTGCTAGCTTTAAGGCATCTGGCATTTTCCCAGTGGTGAGGGAATTGTTCACTATATTGTGGATGATGTAGATAAGCTCGTCCTTCAATGATTTTATCCATGCTACTGGGCATGGGTCTATCGGGGCGATGCTAGTGTTGAGCTTGGTGATTTTTTGGGATATCTGTTCCTTCGATGGGATGCTGAACTTGTCCCAGCTTTGGTTGGGTTCTGAGGGCTCGGAGCGGGTGTTCGAGGTTGGTCTTGTGGTGGTAGAGAATTTGACTTGGAGGTAGTCGGTGAAGATATCATCTCATCTTTGTCAGGTATTGGTTCATGTGTGAGGTTTCTCACTATCTCGAATAGTTCTCTGGATTTGTTGGAGGACTTGAGAATGAAGTTTGTGTAGTACTCTTTTTTTCTGCCAGTTGATGAGTTCGTTGTATTCTTTTTGTTTTGCCTGGTAGAGTTTCTGGGTGTTCTCTGCTCTGGTGCATCTCCAGCATTGTTCCAGTCTCCGTAGTGTTCTCTTTGCTTTCCGAAGCTCTTGTGAATACAACGGGGCATTTTTGGTTTCCGATTGGTGTGTTCTTGAGGTCTTGGTTTCTGGGCTTTGGTGGCAGAAGATATGATGTTATTCTAGTTTTCTATATGGCTGTTTGATTCGTTTTCTATTGTGCTCAGGTTGGGTAGTATGTCCTGGAGGAATGTGTCCTTGTTGAAGCTTTTGAATATCCTACCTGTGTGAGGCTTATTGTTATGATCTTTTGGGCTAGTTGACAGTATTTCAATTTTTATTATGTGGTGGTCCGACCAAGGTACCGGTGTGATCAATGGGCTTGTGATGCTGTCCCTTTCTAATAGGTAGTCGGGTGCAAAGATGAGATCAGGTGAGGATCCGTGTCTGTGAGTCGGAGCTATGATGATCTGGGAGTATTGCAGTGATCTCATAGCTGTTAGGAAGGATTCTGCATCCTTGGTAGAGGCTGATTTGAGGTTGAAGTCTCCCAGCACGATCATAGGCTTGTGGAGGGTATTGACGGTGCAGACTGCTTCCTGTATTGAAGATAGTTCTTCTGAGGAGGCATTTGGAGCTCGATAGGTGAGGCACAGGGCCAGATGCTTCTTTTCTATGAGGATTGTCTCACATTGTGGTGTATTTGCAGTGGTCCGGGTCTTGAGCCTCAGGTTGTTTCTGGCTAGGATCAGGACTCCTCCTCCTTTTTTGTGTGTGCGTGGGCAGCTGAAGGCGGTGTGAGTTGGGGGTACTAGCTGATTGAGGAGCACAATGTCAGAGGGTGTGAGCCATGTCTCTGTGATACATAATATGTCAGTCTGCTGTTGTTCTAGGTGGTCTGCTAGGGTGTTGATCTTGTTCCTTATTGACCTGGCATTAATGAGCTCTATGGTGATTGGGAGCAGATCTTTGTGGGTTTTTGGTGACCGCCCTGAGAGAGTTTAGGAACCTGTGTTTGCATTGGTGAGATTTCTTTGGCAGGGTCTCTTGAGTGTAGGTTGCAGGGTTTCCTGGTACTGAGGTGCATGTGTGTAGATCCATGGAGGTGACTGCATGGTGTTTGTTAAGATTGTGTGTTGGGGAAGTGGCTGTGTGATGAGGAGAGCTATGGGGAGATAATATATGGCATGTATAGTATAGTAACATAGTATATGACGGCAGGTAAAGATCGGTATGGTCCATCTAGTCTGCCCGGCAAGGTGGCAAGGGTAGGTGCCCTTGCTGCTCCATGCAGGCCACCCCTCCCCATGTCTTTATTTAGGGGTCTACCCAACGTTCCGTGCAGATCGCCTCTGTTTGTTGAGATATAAGAGATAGTTATTTTGATTTTATCCTGTTGCTATAAAGGGATCCACTGAGTCTGTCCCATGCTATTTTGAATTCTGCCATTGTATTTGCTGCCACCACTTCCATCAGCAGGACATTCCAAGCATCTACCACCCTTTCAATGAAAAAGTATTTCCTGACGTTGCATTTCAGTTTATCCCCTTGCAGCTTCATGTTATGCCCCCTAGTATTACAACTTCCCTGTCTTTGAAAAAGCTTTGTTTGTTCATTAATACTCCTTAAGTATTTAAAGATCTGTATCATATCTCCCCCATCCCTCCTCTCCTCTAGTGTATACATATTTAGGTCTTCAAATCTCTTCTCATATGTCTTTTGGCACAGGCTCTAAATCATTTTGGTCACTTTCTTCTGAACCGTTTCAAGTCTTTTTATATCCTTTGTGAAATATGGTCTCCATAATTAAACACAATATTCCAAGTGAGGCCTCACCAGTGACTTGTACAATGGCATTGGTATCTCTTCCTTTCTGCTGGTAATTCCTCTCTCTATGCAACCCAGCATCCTTCTGGCTTTGGCCACTGCCTTGTCACACTGTTTCGCCACCTTGAGATCCTCAGAAACAATCAATCCAGGGTCATTCTCCTGGTCCATGCACACCAGCCTCACACCCTATCACATACAATTCCCTTGGATTTCTGCATCACATTAAATCTTAACTGCCAAGCATTAGGCCATTCTTCCTGCTTTTGTAGATCTTTCCTCATGTTCTCCACTCCCTAAGGGGAGTCCGCTCTGATGCAAAATTTTGTGTCATCTGCAAAAAGACAGATTTTTCCATTCAGTCCTTCAGCAATAACATTCACAAATACATTGAACAGTACCGGTCCCAGGCTCGATCCCTGGGGCACACTACTATTCACCTTCCTTTCATCCGAGTGAGTTCTGTTTACCATCACCTTCTGTCAACTGTCAGTCAACCAATTTCTGATCCAGTTCACCACCTTGGTACCCATCCCCAGGCTGTTGAGTTTATTGATAAGCCTCCTGTGAGGAACAGTATCAAAGACTTTGCTGAAATCTAGGTAGATCACATCCATCGTGTGCCCTTGTTCTCTGATCACCTAGTCAAAGAACTCAATTAGATTTGTTTGGCATGATCATCCTTTGTTAAAACCATGTTGCCTCAGATCATGCAACCTACTGGTTTCGAGAAAGTCCACTATTTGCTCTTTCAGGAGCACTTCCATTACTTTTCCCGCCACCGAGGTAAGGTTTACTGGTCTGTAGTTTGTCACTTCTTCCCCATTGCCACTTTTGTGAAGAGGTACCACATCAGCCCTTCTCCAGCCTGAGGAACATCTCCTGTCTCCAAGGATCTATTAAAACATCCTTTAAAGGCCCTGCAAGAACCTCTCTGAGCTCTTTCAGTATCCTGGGATGTATCCCATCCGGTCCCATGGCCTTGTCCACTTTCAGTTTTGCAAGCTGTTCAAACACATCATCTTCTGTGAATGGTGTAGTATCTACTCCATTCACATTTGTGTATTTGTCAATCACAGGTGGTCCTTCTCCAGGATTTTCTTTAGTAAAAACAGAACATAAGTATTTGTTTAGCATTTTTGCTTTTTCAATGTCACTTTCCATGAATCTTCTCTTTTGGCACTTTTGAGACTTGTGATTCCACTTCTGATCTTCCTCTTCTCCCGAATGTACCTGAAAGAAGTTTTGTCTCCACGCTTCAGATCTTTAGTCATCTTTTCTTCTGCCTTTGATTTTGCTATCCTTATTTTTCTTTTTGTCTCTTTTAGCTTTATTCTGTATTCTCTTCTATGTTCCTTTGTTTGTGAACTTTTGAATTTTGTGAAAGCTGTGTCTTTTGTCTTTATTTGCGCAGCTATTTCTTTGGAGAACCAAACAGGTTTCCTTTTCCTCTTGTTTTTATTTACTTTTCTTACATATGTATCTGTTGCCCCTTTTATTGCCTCCTTTAGTTTAGCCCACTGCAATTCCACTTCCCTTACCTCCTGCCACCCTGTCAACTCCTCCTTCAGGCACTTGGCCATTTTACTGAAGTCCGTGTTTTTGAAGTCTAGGATTTTGAGCTTGCTGTGATTGCACTCTGCCTTGGTTTTTATCTCAAACCACACCATATAATGATCATTGCTGCTCACATGGGCACCCACTTGGACATTTGACACACTATCTCCGTTGGTGAGCACTAAATCCAGCACTGAACTTTCCCTGGTTGGTTCCATCACCATTTGTCTAAGCAATGCATCTTGGAAGGCATCCACAATTTTTTTTACTTCTTTCCAGATTTGCAGAGGGAATAATCCAATCCACATTGGGTAGATTAAAGTCACCCAATACGATCACTTCCCCCTTCATGGCTATCTTTGCAATATCAAGTCTCTCTCCATTTTTTCCAGTTAGAGGCCTGTAGACTACATCAGTATGGATGACAGTGCCAGCTCCTCTTTCCAATACAATCTACAGTGTTTCTTCTTTTCCCCATGTCCTCTGCATTTCAGCAGCTTTAATATTGCTTTTGGCATATAGGGCTCCTCCTCCTCCTTTTCTATCCTCTCTATCACTTCTAAATAGATTATAGCCAGCTATGACTATATCCCATTCATGTGACTCATTAAACCATGTTTCTGTAATGGCCACAGTATCCAAGTCCATTTCCACCACTAGGACTTTGGTAAAGGAAGCACACTGCACATATTCATAGTATGATTTCCTCAGGGAGTGGAGTAGGGAAAATGGTTTAGGCATTCTCCTTTCTTTTTGGCCCCTAGTTCATTTGCTTTCCTCTTTCCTTTCATACCTATTCCTTCCTTTGTCTCTAGGACATGTTTGCTTGTTCCTTCTCCTTTCCTCACTTCCCTTTATGTACCTGTACTCTCTGATCAAAAGTCCTTCTTTCAGTATCTTCCTCCTTCACTTTCTTCTACTTCCCCTTCCCACTTCAGATTTACTTTGCCCTCAAAATTTTGTGGTCATCTTTCCATTTCTACCTTTCCATTTTTCTCTTTCCCTCTTTAATTCAGTTTTCTCTCTTTCCTACTGCCCTAGAGTTGCCAAGTTACTCAGTTCCAGGAGTGAGATTTTAAGCCAGTCCTGGATTTCTGACAAACTCATTCTGATGCATTATGCAGCACTAATTCCAATGGGTAAAATCAGGAACTACAAATACAAATTTAAAGCCAGAGCTGGCAAAAATCTCACTCCTGGAACTGGGTAACTTGGCAGCTCTGCTGCCCTTCCTTTGCCTTCAGGTTTTTCTCTTCTCCTTTTCTCCCAAGATTCTCTTTTCTGCATTTCATCCAAGTTCATATTTCTCTCTTTCACTTTCCCTTTTTTCTCTCAGGTTTTATCTTTCATTCCCCATTTCTACCAAGTTTTTCTCTTTTTCATCTCCCCTTACATAAACCAAATGGGCAAATGAAGAAACACAGAAAAGATAACAAACAAGGACATCAAACTCCATCAAATCTGACCATTCCAGATCTAATAATGTAGAGCATATCTGAACTCTGATGATATCCTCGCATCTAATGATCCTCTATTCTTATCCGATGCTTTCTTGAATTTAGGCACCTATTTTATAAAGACACTGGAGGGTTCATCTGTATGCATTTCCTAACAGCCCCAGCTGAGGCTACCATGATCCTAGGCTTCAACTTTCCAGCAGGAGAGGACTGGAGGGCTTATCTGCATATGTCTTCCACAAGCCCCAGCAAGGGACTCCAGTGGACACCCTGAGCCATCTGAACTTCAACTTCCTGAGCCCTGTACTCAGTGTTGCCATTTCAGTGGCTTTCTTGCCCTATTGGGAGACTTTTTTACTCGGACCATGTGAAAAATGTGTGGGCCATAGATTTTTGGGCTATTTGCCCACATTGCTTTGGGCAAGAACACCATGAAAAAAAGAGCCAAACCCCCCCAGTTTCAGAGATGGTCACATCTCATGGCTGCATCTTATTGGTCAGATCCCAGAGCTGACTAATGATATGTGGCAGGGTGGGATTAATTGCCAGACCAGCCAATCAGGGAAGGGGAGAGCAGAGCCATGTGGCAGGATGGGTAGAATCACATCTGATGGACTGCTAGACCAGCCAATCAAGGAAAGGGAGGGTAGGTCACTATTTTGGGCTGTTTTTAACCCACTTTGTGCTGGAAAGTTTGGAGATCATCTGGCAACACTGCCTGTACTCTTTCTAGCAGGAAAGAACCAGAAAGTGCATATCATCCTTACCACTTTCTACATCATTAGTGGGCCTTATGGACCAGGACAGAAAGGCCCCAATATTCAGTGGCAATGGCTATGTGCTTCTACAGCACATAGCCGTCATCGCTGAACCTATCCCCAGATATTCAATGTCAGGGCCATATCCGGCCACCGACATTAAATGGCTGGGTCTGCCACACAGTGCCATACAGTGCGGAAGCTAACCGGGCAGTGGTGATATTCAGCTGCTGCTCGATTAGCTCCCATGGGAAAAGATAGGCCAGTTTTTGCCATGTCTGTCTTTACCTGTGGGTCTCTAACCAAGCAGCCGTTCAATATCACTGCTGCCTGGTTAGCGACAGGCTCCGCCCCTGAATGCCCACAACATGCCTCAATACTACACAGTTAGTATCGGGTGTGTAGAGGTGTTACTTGGGGATATTCAGCAGCGCTAACCATGTTGGTGCCGCTGAATCTCCCTCTAAGCGGCATTTATTTATATTCTCTTATATACCACGCTATTCTGCATCAGTGCGGTTTACATTGAACAGGGCATTATAACTTGGAGATAACTATTTTACAGGGTGCATGGGCTGTGGAGGGTTAAGTGGCTTGCCCAAGACCACAAGGAGCACCTGTGGAACTAGAAACCCCAGTCCTTCCGGCCCAAGGTTGCTATCCTCTAGTGGGATTTGAACCCCTGACCTTCTGGCCTGAAGTACCTTGCCCCTACCACTAGGCCACTCCTCCACTCCATTTACATGGTTTACAGTTCTGTAAACTAATTAAATGCCTTCGAATACCTGGCTCAAGGTTTTTTAAAGAAAGGTACTAAAAGTAGGCTGGTATTTTATGGAATAACACTTGAGTTCTTAGTTGTTTGTAAGATCTTTTTCATGGAAATAGTAATAGCACTTATGTGATGAATTACGCTCACACAATCTAAATAATCTGAACTTTCAGTTATGCCCCGGAAAGACAAATTTCACCTGTGACTCCAGTTCTCCAAATCCTTGATTTTCTCAGATAGCACAACCTGTGCACAATGCAATTCCTCCCAATTTCTGTGCAGGGCTGTCACACCTCTACAGGATCCTCTGCACACTGCTCACATAGTCCTCAAGATCCGCTCTCAAGTCCACTCGCAGAGCTGCAGTTTCCTGCTGCATCATAGTAAATTAAGATTTAATTTCCTGCATCCATGTTTTTTTAGCGCATCCGGATTGTACTTACCTCAGCTGCATTGCTGATATCCAGTCTGCTCCTGGTGTCACCTTGCTTGTGGCTCTTAGCCTGGAGGTGTCGTTCTTATCAAAGAAAGCTTGCAGGCCTGATGTCTTTTTCTTTGCAACCAGCATATCCACAGGTAGGGAAAGTTCTCACTATCCCTTTGCCATGGCAAATTTCCTCAGGGGGCAATTTAAAAAACTCCTACTGTATATCGCTGGAAGAACCCTGGAGCATCAGGTTTAAGCAGCCATCCAGCAGGGTGACATCACTTCCTCCACCCTGTCTGATAATTAGCCTGTCTCCTATCTGATCTTTTTTCTTAGGACAGATCACAACCCATTTCAAACTTTACAGGTAATAACCCTCCTTCAATGTCGTATTTGCTAAAACATATTGTTTAAAAACCACAAAAGACTTGGATCTAACTTGCATACTACTCACCAAAGTTCTTGATTAATGATACTATTTCTGATAGGTGGATGCAATTAAATGTATCCCATTATTCTATGGGGTTGATATGCAAAGTGATTAACATGGTTAGTGGTTAGTGGCACTGAATATACCTAGATGCCACCACTGAGTGCCTTGATCCTAGCCAGCTAGCATCAAGGCCTTCCAGGGGCGGAGCAGAGGCGGCACCCAAGGGCAACCAGACAGCGGCGATATACAGCTGCTAGCCATTTGTCCCATGGCGGCAAGAGTTAGGCACATGAAAGGCTCGCTTAACTTTTGCCACCATAGCTAACCGGGCAGTGGCTGACTATTCCTGCAGCTGCCTTGTTAGCTGCGGCGTTATCTGGCCAGCTTGGAGATTCAATGCTGGTGACGGCGTTGAATATCTGGGTTTAAATTTCAGTGGCAGCGGCTAGATGCTTTACAAGGGCCAGTCGCTGCTACTGAATATCTTCCTCTATGCATGTATTTATTAGGATGGATTAATCATCTTTACAAAGAAATTCATCATTTATATAGTGCCACAAGGAATATCTAGCACTGTACAGATGCATATAAAAGACGTTCCCTGCTCGTCAGAGCTTACAAACTAAAATAGACAGACAATACAATAGCTGACAACAAGAGTACACATAAGGAAAGGAAGGAAAGCAGGGGATCAGGATCCAAAAACAGGATCATGGATTTGAAAAGGGGCAGAGATGAAGCCTGTTGTACAGACTCAGGTAGTTGTTCTAGGCATATGGAGCAGCAAGTGGAGTTGTCAGAGGAAGAAAAGTGCATAGAGTGAAGCAAGCTAATAGAAGAGCGGAGTTCGCAAGGAGGGGTGTAGGGAGAGAGAAAAGATAGTGAGGAGCAGTAGAGTGAATGCATTTATAGGTCAGAAGGAGAAGTTTGAACCGGATACAGAAACAGAAGGGGAGTCAATGAAGTGACGTGAGAAGAGGGGTTATATGAATATATCGGAGTTGGCGAAAGATTAGCCATGCAGCGGAATTCTGAGCAGATTGAAGGGGGAGGGAGATGACTCAGAGCAGGGCCGGCCCGTCCATTGAGCAAGAATGTTTTTTGCACAGGGCCCCGCGTTTTGGGGGGCCCCGCGCAAAGAACATTCTGCTTTTTCTTAAGTGAATTTAAAAAAAAAAAGAAAAGCTGGCCGCTGCCGCCGCGGCGGCATGGAGTGTCCCGCGGGGCTCCCTCTGCCCGGCGGAACTCTCCCGGCGCGGCTGAGCCCCTCTCTGCCGGCTTGCAGATACGCGAAGGGAGAGAGTCTCCCTCGCATCTCTGTTAAGCCCGCAGGGGCTGATGGAAAATTGCCATGAGCCGAGGGGGGGCGGGTAGGACTGTCAATGGGCTAGGGAGGGAGGGAGGGGAGGGGTTAAGACTGTCAATGGGCTAGGGAGGGAGGGAGGGGGGTTAAGACTGTCAATGGGCTAGGGAGGGAGGGAGGGAGGGGGGTTAAGACTGTCAATGGGCTAGGGAGGGAGGGAGGGAGGGGGGGTTAAGACTGTCAATGGGCTAGGGAGGGAGGGAGGGGGGGTTAAGACTGTCAATGGGCGATGTAGGGAGGGAGGGGGGTTAAGACAGTCAATGGGCTAGGGAGGGAGGGAGGGAGGGGGGTTAATACAGTCAAGGGGCTAGGGAGGGAGGGAGGGGGGTTAAGACTGTCAATGGGCTAGGGAGGAGGGAGGGAGGGGGGTTAAGACTGGCAATGGGGGAGGGAGGGAGGGAGAGGGGTTAAGACTGGCAATGGGCTAGGGAGGGAGGGGGGTTAAGACTGTCAATGGGCTAGGGAGGGAGGGAGGGGGTTAAGACTGGCAATGGGCTAGGGCTAGGGAGGGAGGGAGTGAGGAAGGGGGGTTGAGACTGGCAATGGGCTAGGGAGGGAGGGAGGGGGGTTAAGGCTGGCAATGGGCTAGGGAGGGGGGGTTAAGACTGTCAATGGGCTAGGGAGGGAGGGAGGGGGGTTAAGACTGTCAATGGGCTAGGGAGGGAGGGAGGGAGGGGGGTTAAAACTGTCAATGGGCTAGGGAGGGAGGGGGGGGTTAAAACTGTCAATGGGCTAGGGAGGGAGGGAGGGGGGTTAAGACTGTCAATGGGCTAGGGAGGGAGGGAGGGGGGTTAAGACTGTCAATGGGCTAGGGAGGGAGGGTGGTTAAGACTGGCAATGGGCTAGGGCTAGGGAGGGAGGGAGGGGGGTTAAGACTGTCAATGAGCTAGGGAGGGAGGGGGGGTTAAGACTGGCAATGGGCTAGGGCTAGGGAGGGAGGGAGGGAGGGAGGGGGGTTGAGACTGGCAATGGGCTAGGGAGGGAGGGAGGGGGGTTAAGGCTGGCAATGGGCTAGGGAGGGGGGTTAAGACTGGCAATGGGCTAGGGAGGGAGGGGGGTTAAGGCTGGCAATGGGCTAGGGAGGGAGGGAGGGGGGTTAAGGCTGGCAATGGGCTAGGGAGGGGGGGTTAAGACTGGCAATGGGCTAGGGAGGGAGGGGGGTTAAGGCTGGCAATGGGCTAGGGAGGGGGGGTTAAGACTGGCAATGGGCTAGGGAGGGAGGGGGGTTAAGACTGGCAATGGGCTAGGGAGGGAGGGAGGGGGGTTGAGACTGGCAATGGGCTAGGGAGGGAGGGAGGGAGGGGGGTTAAGGCTGGCAATGGGCTAGGGAGGGGGGGGGGTTAAGACTGGAATGGGCTAGGGAGGGGGGGTTAAGACTGGCAATGGGCTAGGGTGGGAGGGTGTGAAGACTGGCAATGGGCTAGGGAGGGATGGAGTGGGGATGAGACTGGCAAGGTGCTAGGGAGGGAGGGAGGGGGGTTAAGGCTGGCAATGGGCTAGGGAGGGGGGGTTAAGACTGGCAATGGGCTAGGGAGGGAGGGGGGTTAAGGCTGGCAATGGGCTAGGGAGGGGGGGTTAAGACTGGCAATGGGCTAGGGAGGGAGGGGGGTTAAGACTGGCAATGGGCTAGGGAGGGAGGGAGGGGGTTGAGACTGGCAATGGGCTAGGGAGGGAGGGAGGGGGGTTGAGACTGGCAATGGGCTAGGGAGGGAGGGAGGGAGGGAGAAAGGGGGGTTAAGGCTGGCAATGGGCTAGGGAGGGGGGGTTAAGACTGGCAATGGGCTAGGGAGGGAGGGGGGTTAAGACTGGCAATGGGCTAGGGAGGGAGGGAGGGGGGTTAAGGCTGGCAATGGGCTAGGGAGGGAGGGGGGTTAAGACTGGCAATGGGCTAGGGCTAGGGAGGGAGGGAGGGAGGGAGGGGGATTGAGACTGGCAATGGGCTAGGGAGGGGGGTTAAGACTGGCAATGGGCTAGGGAGGGAGGGGGGTTAAGACTGGCAATGGGCTAGGGAGGGAGGGAGGGAGGGGGGTTGAGACTGGCAATGGGCTAGGGAGGGAGGGAGGGAGGGGGGTTAAGGCTGGCAATGGGCTAGGGAGGGGGGGGGTTAAGACTGGAATGGGCTAGGGAGGGGGGGTTAAGACTGGCAATGGGCTAGGGAGGGAGGGGGTTAAGACTGGCAATGGGCTAGGGAGGGAGGGAGGGGGGTTGAGACTGGCAATGGGCTAGGGAGGGAGGGAGGGGGTTAAGACTGGTAGTGGGCTAGTGAGGGAGGGATGGGGGTTAAGACTGGCAATGGGATAGGGAGGGGGGGTTAAGACTGGCAATGGGCTAGGGAGGGGGGTTAAGACTGGCAGTGGGCTAGGGAGGGGGTTAAGACTGGCAGTGGGCTGGGGAGGGGGGGGTTAAGACTGGCAATGGGCTGGGGGGGTTAAGACTGGCAGTGGGCTATGGGGGGTTTAAGACTAGCTGTGGGCTGATGAGGGCTGGCAATGGGCTATGGGGGGTGTTAAGACTGGCAATGGGCTGGGGAGGGGGGTTAAGACTGGCAGTGGGCTATGGGGTGGGGTTAAGACTGGCAGTGGGCTATGGGGGGGTTAAGACTAGCAATGGGCTGTGGGCTGATGAGGGCTGGCAATGGGCTATGGGGGGGGTTAAGACTGGCAATGGGCTAGGGAGGGGGGTTAAGACTGACAATGGGCTGGGGAGGGGGGTTAAGACTGGCAATGGGCTAGGGGGGGTTAAGACTGGCATTGGGCTGGGGAGGGGGGGTTAAGACTGGCAGTGGGCTATGGGGGGTTAAGACTGGCAATGGGCAGGGGGGGTTAAGACACAGAGGGCTGGGGGGGTAAAAACTCTCAGTGGTCTATGGGGGGGTTAAGACTAGCAATGGGCTGTGGGCTGATGAGGGCTGGCAATGGGCTATGGGGGGTTAAGACTGGCAATGGGCTGGGGAGGGGGGGGGGTTAAGACTGGCAATGGGCTAGGGAGGGAGAGGGTTAAGACTGGCAATGGGCTGGGGGGGTTAAGACTGGCAGTGGGCTATGGGGGGGTTAGGACTGGTAATGGGCTATGGGGGGGGTTAAGACTGGTAGTGGGCTATGGGGGGGGTTAAGACTGGTAGTGGGCTGATGGGGGGGTAGGACTGATAATGGGTTATGGGGGAGCTAGGACAGGAAATGGGCTGATGGGGAGGGGTTAGGACTTGAGGTGGGCTGATGTGGTTAGGACTGGTAATGGGCTGTGGGCTGATGGGGGGTTTAGGACTGGCAATGGGCTATGGGGGGCTGACTGGAAATGGGCTGATGGGGGGTTAGGACTGGTAATGGGTTATAGGGGGGGCTTAAACTGAAAATGGGGTGATGGGGGTTAGAACTGGAAGTTGATTGACGGGGGGCTAGGACTGGTAATGGGTTGGGGGGTTGCTAGGACTGGAAATGGGCTGAGTGGAAGGGGAGGCTTGAACTGCAAATAGCTGATGGGGAGGGGGCTTGGAATGGAAATGGGCTGTGAGGGAAGGGAGCTAGGACTGAAAATGGGCTGATGGAACAGCTAGGATAGGACTGGAAATGGGCTGTTGGGGGGAGCTAAGATTGAAAATGGGCTGTGGTGGGGGCTTGAATTGAAATGGACTCATGGAGGGGCTAGAACTGGAAGTAGGCTCAAGGGGGGGCTTGGACTGGAATTGGGCTTAGTGGAGGGGAGCTATGATTTGACATGGGCTGATGGTGGGGCTAGGAAAGACTAGAAATGGGCTGATGGGGGGGCTAGGATTGGAAATGAGCTGATGAAGGGACTTGGACTGGAAATGGATGGGGAGCTAGGACTGGAAATGGGCTGATGGGGGGCTAGGACTGGAAATGGGCTGATGCAGGGACTAGAAGGGAATGGATGCTGGGTGAGACTGGAACTAGAAGGGAGCTGATGTTGGGGGAGGATTAGAATGGGATGGGGCTGGGAGAGTAAAATGGAGAGGGGAAAATATTTTGTGTAGGAGGGATGAAAAATCTACAATTGGCCAGGTATTGGGAGAGTAATTGGGGATTGAGGATGGAGGGGTAAAATTTGTGTGGATGAAATAGGAATGAGGAAAGAGCAAAAGGAGAAAGATTAGTATGTTAAAGCAGATGTAGAGAGAGAGAATGGAAAAAAACTAGAAGAGAGAAGAAAGGACAAATGGACAGCAGACGATGGAGAGTTAGCAGAAAACATGAAGAAACCAGAAGAAAGTGGCTGGAGCAATTGCAACTGAAAAAAAAATGCACAAAAGGTATAAAGATATCTCTTTATTTTGAATTTATTAACTGGAATATGTCAGCTCTGGGAAATGTGCATCATTAACATCTGCGCTTTGTTTGGTACAAGAGGAAATTAATTTATAGTTTTATTTCTACAGTGTTGTTGTACATTCTAAGTTTGGCTTTTGGGGTTCCCAGTTTAATTAATGCCTTCCTGTTTCTAAATTGTGATTCCTTGTTTGGTGATGGTCTATGTTCTGCATGTGTAACTGAGCTGAGGTATTCTGTTTATGTAATTCCTATTTGACGTTGCCACTTGTTCTCTTTCCCCAGTATTCTCTGAAATGTATTGGTTTAATATTTGCAGTGTTGCCTTTTGATAGGTAGGGTATGGTGCTTTGTGAGTCCTGGTAATGCTGTCAGGATATGGAGGATTTGCTATGGGTTCTAAATGGGCAGCGTTTGTAGTAGTTCCTAATGTGCCTGGCGGTTGGCACTGGATTATAGTAATCTTTTAGTCTTTCTTTATCCATACACTCATTAAGAGACATGTTTACTAAAAGTTAGTGTATGGTAACATTATGCAAATATTTATGCAAATAAGACCACTTATGCAAATGAGGCCCCGCACCAAGTCTCCGCACATGTCCCCGCACCCCCCTTGGGCCGCTCCTGACTCAGAGGGAGACCAGCAAGAGGAGGTTGCACTAGTCTAGATGGGAGGTGACTAAGGAACAGATAAGTGTTTTAGTAGTGTGCTTAGAAAGGAAGCAGCAAATTTTGTTAATGTTATAGAGAAAGAAATGACAGGTTTTAGCATTAAATTGGATGTGTGTGGAGAATGAGAGGGAGGAGTCAAAGACGATCCCAAGGTTGTGGGTTGAGGAAATAGGAGTTAGAAGAGTGTTATCTACAGAGACAGAGAAAAAAGAAAGGGAGGAGGAGGGTTTTGGCCATCTTCAATTTCAAACGGCAGTGAGACATCCACGCAGCGATATCAGATAGGCAGGCAGAGTTTCTGGCCTGGGGTGTTGGAGAAATATCAGGTGTAGAGAAATATATCTGAGAGCCATCAGCATAAAAATGGTACTGAAAGCCATAGGAAGAGATAACAGCAGGACAACCAGGGATCATTTTTTGTGGTGCATGGCCCTCGACAGCATTTTGATGGCATCGGGGGCCTTTCCCAATGCCATTAAAATACTATTGGGGGTGGGACTGGGGCCACTGGACCACCAGTAATAATTTCATTATCGTGCACGGCCCCTGATAGTATTTTCCTGGCTTTGGTGGCTTTTCTCGATGCCTGATCATCTGAGGAGGAGATGATCTAGGTATCAGGGAAAGCACCTGGTCTCATCAAAATACCGTCGGGGCACGCATTAGAGGTTTACTTCTACTCAGACCCTGAAGTAAAAATTTTGGCGCTATGGCTCATTGCAAAATCTTCTTCACCTGTCTCTGCATCGGGCATAGCTATTATTTGCATACCAGCCCGGCTGATTATAATAGATTTAAATAATTCAAGTTCATTTAAATACGGGTGACGTTAGTTGGGTGCTAGTTTGTTTGTCAGTGTTTAGAATTGTTTCCTGCATTTGCAGGATCATTAAAAGTGCTTAAATGTGGCGTTAGGGGCTCGTAAAGCCCACGCTAGCTTTCTGCATTGCCCTGAGTATTGTTCTGGTGGTTTCTCCTCTGCTGCTATCCCATTATCAGTTGATATATCCCAGAGCTCTGTTCTGGGCCCTCTCCTTTTCTCTCTTTATAACAGGTCCCTTGGTGCTTTCATCTCCTTCCATGGCTTTCAGTACCATTTTTACATGGATGACACTCAAATCTGTCTTTCTACACCTGATATAAAATGATCTTCATAGAAGGCCCGTGAACTCCGTCTAAAGGTGATAAACTAAAAGGCCCCTGATGCCCACTTAGACGTCTTTTTCTAGCGTTTCATAAGAACATAAGATATGCCATACTGGGTCAGAAAGGTCCATCAAGCCCAGTATCCTGTTTCCAACAGTGGCCAATCTAGGTCATACGTACCTAGCAGTTTCCCCAAAAGACACAGGTTCCACAATGCTTGTACTGGGTCAAGCATTGATATCCTGGGTCCCTTCTTAATAATGGTTTATGGACCTTTCCTCCAGGAACTTGTCCAAACCTTTTTTAAACCCAGCTACACTAGCAGCCTTTACTACATCCTCTGGTAACAAATTCCAGAGTTTGATTACACGTTGAGTGAAAAAATATTTTCTTTTATTAGTCTTAAATAGTTTACCCTGTATCTTCATTGCATGTCCCCTAGTCTTTCTATATTCTGATAACGTAAACAATCAATCTACGTTTACCCGTTCCACTCCGTTCATTAATTTATAGACTTATATCATATCTCCCCTCAGCCGT
The DNA here is from genome assembly GCA_033557465.1 of Ichthyophis bannanicus. Taxonomy (NCBI): domain Eukaryota; kingdom Metazoa; phylum Chordata; class Amphibia; order Gymnophiona; family Ichthyophiidae; genus Ichthyophis; species Ichthyophis bannanicus. The sequence continues at coordinate 869,700,249 of CM066033.1, forward strand.
CTCTTTTCCAGGTTAAAGAGCCCGAACCTTTTTAGCCTTTCTTTATAGGGGTATCCTTCCATCCCCTTTACCATTTTGGTGGCTCTTCTCTGAACCTTTTCTAATAACGCTATATCCTTTTTAAGATACGGCGACCAGAATTGCACACAATATTCAAGGTGCGGTCGCACCATGGAACGATATAGAGGCATTATATATTTTCCATTCCTTTCCTTATGATACCTAGCATTCTATTTGCTCTCTTGGCCGCCGCTCCACACTGGGCCGAGGGTTTTAACATGTTATCCACAATGACACCTAAATCTTTTTCCTGGGTGGTGATTCCTAATGTGGAACCTTGCATTGTATAACCATAGTTTGGGTTATTCTTCCCTAGGTGCATAACTTTGCACTTGTCCACATTAAATTTCATCTGCCATTTTGATGCCCAGTCTTCCAATTTATCAAGATCCTCTTGCAATTTTCCACAATCCTCTTGGGTTTTAACAACTTTAAATAGTTTTGTGTCATCTGCAAATTTGATAACCTCACTCGTTATCCCCATTAAAGACATTACATACAGGCTGTAAACTAACAAACCCACTTAAACAAAAGATTCATACTCCCCAACATACCAAGTACTATCCTAAGTTCCATTCAATCCTCAGACACTCAGCACATTCACAGAAATCTCACATACCCACACACCACCCTTCCAATATCAAACCAGAACACACTCTCAACACTCCAAGAGCAAAATTTGTTAATGGCAGAGTAACTGCAAGCCAAAGAAAACCCCTATTAGGGGACCTAAAATAATAGCCTCTAGAATCTGAGAAAAATCCAAAATCAGCCAGCATGACTAAAGGTCTATGGTAAGCTTTGAGTGTAGATGGTCTCATCAACTCCAGTAACTAGGAGCATTAAGATTCAGTCTATTCTTGCCTCCGCAAAATCTTGGAGGAAAGCCTACAGCTGCTCAGCGTCTTTAAAGAAGCGTGTTTGGTTGTGGAGAGTAATCAGCATGAGAGCTGGGAAAAGTAGATGAAAATGTGCTTGAGGTTTCTTCATTTCTGGCCAAAATGCCAACAGTCGTTTCCATCAGTCTACCATTGACTTATTTAAGTCTGGAAAGAACAAGTGTATCCTTCATATCTGATCAGACTTTGTAGATGCACCGCCTGTAAGATTTTTAAAGCTTGTGGATAATGCTGAATTTTGAGTACAACATGCCTTAGGTACCTAGCATGCTGTACCCGATATGTTGGGGCCTGGTGAGCTCTTTAAATTTTGAGAGTTCTCTCAAATTCAATATTCAGCAACTTTGAAATCAGCAGCGATTCAAGAAATGATATCAGGTTTGAGCCTTCAGCACCTTCCAGCATCCCCAATATCCGAATATTGTTCCAAGGAGATCAATTGTTAAGATCTTCAAGCTGCCCAAGTAGTGTCACTCGCTTGTTATTCTTTAGTAGCATGTTAAGCCATTCCTTATGCCTGCTCATGCTAACATCCAGTTGATCAATGCACTAGTCGAGAGAAACAAGCTGACTCTTATCATCCAATAGTTTGGTTCTTATTATCTCCAAAGACTCACTGTCTGCCAATACCAATTCTTTAACTTGCCAAAACTCAGCAAGAACAGTTTGTAAAGCATCTTCAGAATCACAACCAGCCACCACCTTGCTTCGAGATAGAGGTTCTTGCTTGGAGCATTTTACTCTGATTTTGCAATGGAGGATAATCGAGCTTAGCAGGTTTTATTGTGGCCATGTTCAGCAAGTAGTATCTGTTATCAGAAATCTCCTTGGGGGCAATAAGGAGGGAGAGATCAACAGGATTCTGTAAAGTACCTCAGAGCAAATCTCTTAGGCTGCCCTCTTGGATATTAGCTCTGCCCCCCCCCCCACCCCCATCCCATGCCTTTTTGAATTTTGTGTTTTGTCCCCACAGTTCCATTGGGAGAACATTCCAAGCATCCTCCACTCCTTCTATGAAAAAGTATTCCCTGGTTATCTACTTGCAACTTTATGTCCTCTAGTTCTACAACTTCCTTGTTTTTGAACAAGTGTGGTTTGTTCATTAATACCCTTTAAGTATTTAAATGTCTGTATCATATCTCCCACCTCTCCTCGCCTCTAGGGTATACATATCTTCAAGTTTCTTCTCATATGTCTTCTGTTGCAGACCCCTTATCATTTTGGTCACCTTCCTTTGGACTGTTTCAAGTCTTTTTATATCCTTTGCAAGGTACGGTCTTCAAAACAGGGCACAATACTCAAGTGAGGCCTTACCAATGTCTTTTACAGAGGATGGTTATGCCTCTCTCTATGTAGCCTAGCATCCATCTGGCTTTGGTCAGTGCCTTGTCACATCGTTTCACCACCTTGATAGCCTCAGACACCATCATCTTGTCCATTCACACCAATCTCTTGTCACCTCCTATTGCATAAAGTTCCTTTGGATTTCTGCATCCCACGTGCATCACTCTGCACTTCTCATTAAATCTTAACTGCCAAGCATTAGACCATTCTTATAATTGCTGTAGATCTTTTCACATGTTGTCTACTTTCTCGGAGGTGTCTCATGCAAATTTTTGTACCATCCACAAAAGACAAACATTTCCTTTTTAATGCTTTGGCAATATCACTCACAAGTTATTGAACAGTACTGGTCCCAGGACCGACCCCTGAGGCACTCCACTACTCACCTTCCTTTCTTCTGAGGGAATTCCATTTATCATCACCCTCTGTCATCTTCAGTCAACCAATTTCTGATCAGTTCACCGTCTAGGGACCCATCCCCGGGCTGCTCAATTTATTCATATGCATCCTATGTGGAACACTATCAAAGGCTTTGCTGAAATCCAAATAGATCACATCCATCGCATGCCCTTATCCAGTTCTCTGGCCACTCACTCAAAGAAATCAATTAGATTCATTTGGCATGATCTTCCCTTCATAAAACAATTTTGCATTTGATTTGTTTGACACACGGTAGCATTACAAAAGTTGAGATTGTTATGTCTGGAGGCATTTTTTTCAGGCCAATTAGCTATGGAGGCCATTCCAGAAACAGAATAAGGGTTTGTATGTGGGAAAGGGATGTTTACCTGCAGAAAACATCTATGAGTGTATTCTGGTACATAGTGCCTGCGGATGTTTATCTCACTAACATAGGGATCTCAGAACGTGTCCAGGAGGGACAGAATGGGATGGTGGTTAACTGCAGAGATGTATAAAGTGTATACAGGAAAGACCCGTGTACATTTTGGGAGGTCTCCGGAGTTGTGCCTGTTATACCTGCTGGAGACATGGAATAAGGCCAGTACTTAGAAAATATTCTGCTGTGTTTATATGAAGGTGGTGACTAGTCTGTTCTGAAATGGTGGATTGCAGTATGGAAAAACACCACAAAATGCATTTGTAAAGAACAGAAATCAGAGATGTGGGAATCTTGTAAGCTAAAGAGGCATTATTAATTACCCTGATAGAAATATTAATAAGAGCAATAGTGAGTATTCTGATCATGCTGACATTTGCTGTTTGTGCTACAGGAGCTAATGTAGGGGACCCTAACAATTCCTGGGTGCTGAAAAATGGAACTGTTGATGTAGGAATAGTATGTGAGTGAGTATGGAAAGGATTCTTGTTTGGGTGAAAAATGGAGATCATATTTTTATTCCCGGAACTCCATGTTATTCTGTTTTACCAGCTGTTATTTATAGGTTCAGGGCATCTTTTTGGCAGAATTATGTTTTTTTGTGAGTGAAAGTGAGTGTGAGTGTGTGTGTGTGTATGTGTCTGTGTGTGTGTGGTTTGAGGGTTGCATGAGAGGATCTGATGTGCTCAATTGCAATTCAGGGGGGACATGAATGCCTGGCCAGTACCTGGACCATACGGATGATCACAGCGTCAACAGACACCTTTGTGATAGGGCAGAAAAAATCACAAAACGTTCTTCATAGTTAAATGTCAAAACATACCCTTTTCAATAATAAGAAACCCTCAGCTTAAGATCATTCAACAGTGCAAACAGCACTAAAACATTTATTTACCTTCTCTTATATACCATGCTATTCTGCATCAGTGTGGTTTACATTGAACAGGGCATTATAACTTGGAGATAACTATTTTACAGGGAACATGGGCTATGGAGGGTTAAGAGGCTTGCCCAAGACCACAAGGAGCACCTGTGGGACTAGAAACCCCAGTCCTTCCGGCCCAAGGTTGCTGTCCTCTAGTGGGATTTGAACTCCCGACCTTCCGGCCTGAAGTACCTTGCCCCAACCACTAAGCTACTCCTCCACTCCATGTGCACAAAAATAGAGAGGTTTTTCTGAGGTTGGTAAGGGTCCATACTTAGCATTGTAAGGACTGTTGTTAGAGATGACCAATGAAAGAATAACTACGGATGTCCTCTACTGCCATGTATGTTTTGATGCAAGGTATGTCATGACAAACATATCACTTTCTACTTGCTGTTACTATATCTTTGAGTGCACTGAAGTTACCTTACACTGTTCTGGGCATGCAACAGACTAGTATATCTAGTCTAGTTTGCATCAACATTTATGTGTAATTTGCATCAGCACAGCACTGTCAGTGAGAGGAGCAGCTTAGAAAATGCATGTTTTAACAGAGGAGGCGTGGCCATGGCGGAGAAGGGCAGGATCAGGATTTCGTTTCTCCATAGTGGTTTGCTTGTGAGTCCCCAATTCTGGAACCACAGGCACGTCTATATCCATGGCTGCATAATTAGGGTGAAATTGGGCCCGTTTTCAATTTGGAAGTGTCTGTGGGCTGGTGGTGTAGTGGGAAAATTATCAAAATAGTTTTCTCCAAGTCCGCTTGACCCAGTAATTTCCACTGTTAGGGCATTGGTAAGAAAAGATTTAATGGTTGTTGAACTAGCTGGCAATAAAAAGTTCCATCAAATTTTCACGTGAATGGCAGAGCTTGTGTTCCTTCCATAATGACATAGCTGTAACTATCAAAGCCATTGATTAAGGCAGCACTATTGTTCAAAACAGCATACTCTATATATTTCAAAGAGATCAGATGCCAATTCTCTGGTGAAAATTTCTCTTTGCCTCTACAAAGTGATCCAGTTATGCCAGTTAAAAAGAAGTTGACAAATGTTTAGATGCATGTGAGCAGACTTTTATCACATCTAAAGAGTTTGACTTTTTGGAAATGGAACACCAAGCCATGTCCTAATTTGTGCTTTATCAAAGACTGAGAAGAACCTCTCTATTTTTACTGACAAGTTTGAATGACCTTTTTTCTGTAGGTTGTCTGTATGTTGTCTGCATGTTAGGGGCTCATTGGACATTGTTTTACAGCTTGACGCTTTACCAGAACTTGTCTTTGACATCATGTTGGTTACCACTGACCATCACTAAATAGAAACATATCACAGGAAGACATGATTAATATCTTATAGGCTACACTTCACTTAGGAAAGAGAGTGGTTAGAATCCTTACTTCTCTTCCATATGGAATAGCATTGAAGAAGAATGTCTTTATGTATATTACAAGTTAAAGGCTTTAGCATGAGGGCTCTGGCTGTGGCAAATCTCTATATAGGACATTTTGAACAATGATGGCTACTACGATTTCTGGATATCCACTATATCAAGCTATGGTGTTACAATGACACTCTTTACTCAGATATATTTTACCATATATTGTCATGATGTGGGGGTCATTTACTCTGCTTGTGCCTTGGGAATGATATAGCACTTGCCACTGAGCTACCAAGGTTTTTTTTTTCAAACATTTTTGCTATGTGTACAAGTCGGAGAAGCTCTTTGGAAGCATGAGATTTTGTATAAAATTAAAATAAAATTGAGATTTCAGTCTTTGACTAAATTCCATTCCCATCACAGCTTTAGGTCTAATGGCCAGCTGTACTTTGTTTATATTCTTTGTTTAACTGTCTAAACATAATAAAGTGACACACAGACAAATTAAATGTGATTGTCATACTTGCTTTAGAACTGCTGATTGGAATCTGTGTTTCCTCTCAGTTTATTTACTTAGAGGAAAGAATGAAGTCACCAAAGGGACTGCTGGTGGAACTGAAATTATAGCCAAAAATGAAAGGTCAGATCTGAATAAAGGTATGCACCTAGTGATATCTTCCGAATGGAAAAAGTTGAATATGCAATAAATGCTGCAGACTTTTTCAAAAGCAGCACACATTAACACGCAAAGCAAAAGTGATCTTAGATCAGAAAAGAGCACTGGATTACAGGATGATAAGCAGAGCTGGTAATTTCTTCGGGCAATTACAATGTGAAAACTTCCTGTGAATTGTATTCTCCGTGGCAATGCAACATTTTAAGGTTAAAGCCGGAGCAAGTCAACATAGTTTTCGCAGTGGTCAAGGTACATCAACATATTTGTCATGTGCAAAACGTCTTCTATTCTGTTGATAAGAGACACAATATAAAATCCCTCCTCTGTGTTTTCAAAATACTCTGCATTCTGTACAGGTGATTGTTTTAAGTGCTCAGATGGTAGGAATGAAGTGGATTTGGCAGGAAAGGTCACAGGATACTATAGCTCATGAGTCACTGATATTTCGCTTTCAATAAATGTGGGAGGGAAATAACTGTTTATGTTCACTTGACCATACACTAATTGCTTGAATCCTACCTTCAGCATCTACCATACAAATAGAGGGAGTAATGTTAATAGCAGCTTTTCACTCATACTCTATCTTTAGTGGGTGCATTTGTGAGCATGCATATGGTTCATATGGGCACCTAAAAGTTTAAAGTGTACACAAATCGCTTGTACGTGCACATACCTACAAAATAGAAAAAATATGTACACAATCTGTTGCATAAATTTTTTAATTCATACACATGCGCAGAACATGATTTAATAAACCAAGGGGTATGTTTACTAAACCGCGGTAATGTTACCCGCGTTAGGTTCTGCAGTAATGGTACAGATGCCTGTATAAAGGCGTGGGCGTTGCATCGTTATGGCAAGCCATATCAGCTAACACGCGTTACAAGGCACCTTAGACTAACATGCGTTACAAGGCACCTTATAAGGCACCTTACTTATAAGGCAACTTACAAGGCACATTACAAGGCGCCATGTAAGGTGCCTTATAAGTTGCCTTGTTAAGTGCCTTATAAGGTGCCTTCTGAGATGCCTTATAAGGTGCCCTGTTAGGTGCCTTGTTAAGTGCCGTATAAGGTGCCTTATAAGATGCCTTATAAGGTGCCTTGTTAGGAACCTTATAAGGTGCCTTGTAAGGTGCCTCATAAGGCGCTTTGTAAGGCGCCCTATAGGGCTCCCTAGGTTAAGCACCGTATTAGGCGCCCCTGGACAAGGCACCTTAGAAGGCACCCTGGGTCATGGAACCATATGTTAAGGTGGCCTAACAAGGTTACGGTGCCCTAGGTCAGTGTGCCCTGAGGGCTGCAAGGTGCTTCAGGATGACATAGCTGGGAGTTGCTGGACCTACCATATCTGCGGGCATCCCATGTGGCTGCCAGTGCTGTTGACAAACATGGTGGGGACAACTGTACCACAGCACAGGGTGTTGCCAATGTAAAGTACTGGAAAGACAGTGAGTGGCAGACGATGGGAATATGTATCCCCCAATGGAGACAGAGTTGGCAGGATAGTTACAATGATGGGTGGACAGAGGAGTGGTGGTGCCATGCAGATCAGGCACAGGCAAGGCAAGCATGAAGAGGTGCAGTGCAGGAAAGGGTACCAACGCAGGACATGGGGTGGCAGCCTGCACAGGAAGACAGGACTCTACACAGCTGACAGACGCAGAAAGATGGACCGAAGGATTGTTGGCAACAGTGGTGAGGGTAATATGGACTGGCAGCACGGATCTGCAAAGATATGACTGTTACAGGCATGCAAAATATCTGAGTTGGACAGGCATGAAAAGAGGGAACAATGAGGACTCAAACCCATGATCATTGTTTAGATTGTCATTGTACTAACCAGGTAGGCTATACCTCTATGGCTTGTTGCATAGCACTGACTGGGTACAGAAGTACTTCAAGTCTCCTCACAAACCGTCTGTTCAGTGTGCCAGGATAGAGTAACCCCACCAGCACCCATGATGCAATGCACATGCAGAACAGTGGTCTACAGCTGATCACCAGATGGGGTCTGCACCTCTCCGGTACTGCAGCCTGGTAAGACGGACTGACAGTGCGTGATACTGGCACAGAGTAGCTACAGACCATGCCATTGTGCAGGTTCTGTGTTTACCCTGAGGGTTAGGAAGGGTGCCCAGCACTAGGTCTGCAGTACATGTGGTACTACAGATAGATCCTGCTGCACATCCCCAACACTACCAGTGTATGACAGGTGTCCCTAACAATGCAACTGAAAGTACTTCTGTGTTTATCTGTTTTGTGCAGTCACATGTGGCCTTGTGGGGCCAGACACCACCCAGGTTAGTGCATACCCAGTGTTAGGGTCTGGCTGCCATGGGCACCTGTTATCAAGGCAGAGGGGTGTCTAGACTCGCATGAGGTGGATGTAGCACTGTCGCTATGGGTCAAAGTGGTATACACTATATACCCCAAAGGACCCACAATCACCCATTTTGTAGGTGAGGGAGTGGAGGGATGGGTGCATGAGCCCTGGCTGTAGGACAAGCAACTGCAGTCCTGCTGGCAGAGGACAGCCCTCCAGGGCTGGTGGGCCAGAGCCATACCTATGACTGGGGCAGTGGCAGACCAGCAGTAATGCTTGGGATAAGCTGGGAAAACCTCAACTGCCCCACACTAAGGTCTGCCATTCACCAGCAGATGGCACAGTCAGACTGCACCTACAAGGTGTTCCAACCATGCACAGACTAACCATGGTTTCTCCCTCCCCCTCCGCTACTCCCTCTCCCCCTGTCTTATGATGTTGTAACCTTTTAATGTTGTACTGTAGTTATTGTTCTTTCAATGTCTCTCTTTTCTTCTCTGTCCTATCAATTTTTATGGCGTTCTTTTCTGTTTCATGCAGCCTGTTTTTAATTTGTTTTAAACTTTTTTATTGTAAACTGCTCAGGTGCCTCTGGTGTTGGGCGGTATATCAAATTTTAAAATAAACATAAACATAAACTGCAGACAGTCCACTAACTCATCCATAGTGCATGCTCACAGGGGAACCCTGTGCACCCAGAGATGGGATGTACAGCACAGACACCAAGCAGGTATCTCAGTGATTGGGCCCCAGAACTGGAAACACACAGGTATAACTAAAAACAAATAGTGTTGAGCACTATGTGGGAGCATAGACATTGCATGGTCACTACTCGGTCAGGGTGAGAGTGACCTCACAGCATGCCATGCTGTGGCCACCCTGTCCATGCAGGTGGTGGTCGGGCACTACAGTGTCCCAGCCATTGCCCTACACCCTGTGCAGATGCATCTTGCCAATCCGCCCTGTCTGGGCCATACCCACAGTACCTTGCTCCTCATTATGCACATTTACAGGTTAACGTTGGTAACAGTGGGGCATTGTGGGCCCAGAGCGGTGTAGGCAGCCACAAAGCAATTGATAGACATACACACACACACACACACCCCTATTGCAGCATTGTGCAATGATAGGGGTGGTTGGCAATCCTGCTTGCCACACTGGTCCTGATCACAGTGCCAACATTACTAAACTATGCAGGGGGTAGTGGTAGTGCTCTGCTGATAACTGCAGCTCCGTGCTGGGGCCAACAGCCTGACTCTCCATGAAGCTTTGGATGGTGGAACCTGTGTGGTTGGGTGTTTTGATTCCTGTCCGACGCTGCTTTGGGGTTTGCACATATTGATGTATCTGCATTGTAGGGTAAAATGTGGGGAGATGCTCTGTAGGATCCACAGCTGGGACTTGAACCTGTGACCCTCTGCTTCTAGATACACTGGCTGTGTGTACTGCACCACACTATTGCCACAGAGAAATAGTGGTCCCTGGGGCTACCCTTACTTTCCTCAGGCAGACCTTTTCTGTTGCACTGCACACCACGTACTGGTACAGGGCATGGCTTAAGTCCACTGCAGGTGGGTGGCACTGCTCCCTCCAGCACAAACACACCCCTCCTGCCATGCTGACATGACCATATGCTGTCAGTGCTGGTCGTGCGTGGTCCCAGTCCATCCACTGTGCAGGTAGGCGCGTGCCTAGGGTGTGGGGTCTGGGGTGGCCAGGCATACATGGACATCCACACATCCCCCCCATCACTGCCTACCAATGTTATGTCCCTTCCACATGTGGGAGTGATGGCTGGGGGGATGTCAGGCTGGTGCTCTAGCAACTATTGGCTAGGGTGGACCGGGTAGATGCAGGTGGAGTGTGGTGTTACTGCCTACTGTGGACAGGCTAGGGTATGCACCTCAGGTACGGTGTACCCAGTTTGGCCTACTGGGTATATATATGTTTCCGACAACATATGGGCACACCCTGCAATGCCTTACTAGGGGCTGCCGTAAAGTGTGTTCAGTTAGCTGGGTCTACAAACTGTTTGGGACCCATCCTGGGTGTGGTCTATGGACCCTTGTTAGTGTGGTCCCCAGATGTGCACTGCTTGCCCTATTACAGGCATAGTGGTGCCTGTGTAACTTTTGGGGTACTTGCTGGGTAATGTCCCCTGGATGGGACACTGTGGAACACGGACTACTGGGCATGTTTGGCCCTGGTCAGCTCCTGTCCTGCTGATTTCCAGTTTCTATGTTCCTATGTGCCACCTGGGCGACGGCCTAGTTCACCCTGTGCCCCAGCTGCCCCCACTGCATGTCCCGCCTGCAGTCCCCCTATGCCTCATTTGCACCATCACCATAGTGGCCTTTCATACTTGGCCACTATACTGTTGCTGCAGATGGAGCACTACTATCACCTTCTCGGGCTCCCTGCCTAGGCTGTACATTGCTGACACTGAAATGGTTTCTGTCTCCTGCAAATGTGCTGCAAACGCCAGGTTTTCACTCGCGGTAGTTTCCAGCCCTTCAGTTCCCCATGTTGGTGTCGTGGGGCCTCTCCCCACCCACTCGCCGCCCATTGACCCCTTCTCTCCGCCCTCTCTCCACCCTCTGCGGTGTTTACCGCGGCCGGGAACGCTAACGTGCGTTAATATTACATAGCGTGCATTAACATTACCTAGCACACGTTAACGTAGCCGCTGCTACGTTACCGCAGTTTAGTAAACATACCCCATAGCCTACAAGAGGTAAGTACAAGAGGAGAAGGACATGACATATAGAAAAATAGACATTCTGAGGAAAATCAAAAAGAGCGAAACCAGGTGGCAACCATGCACACCCGTTCTGTACTGAATTTCAGGCAATTGGAGAATAGCACATTAGATGTGCTGAGCAGGATCCACAAAGAATTAAACCTACCCGCTAGCCGTAAGTGATAGCCTACACATTATGATGTCAGAAGCAGATTGGCAGGGGGACCCTGATTTATAAGGCTGCAAAACACAGCATGAACAACACTTCATTTAAAACCAGGAATACAGTGATCACTCCGATATAAGCAATTTTGTGAAACATGTAGTAAGTAAAAACTGAGTGAAGATGGGAGAGTGACTGACCAAAGGGCATTGGCTATGGCAAGACATTTAAGAAAGTTGTCGTACAGTTGAAAGTAAAATCATGATAACAAAAATGTCCAAAAGAAGAATGAGCAGGCACACACCTGAATGTGTTGTCAGACCATTGATACCGGAAAAGGATTTGATGCCACTGATTAACTTCTCATTTATGGATGTTATCTACATGTGTTTTACCCTTTTTATTAATTGTATTTTATGAGTTCGTTGTCCCCTGAAGAAGGTCATTGGCCGAAACACATGTTGGACTGACTTTGCAGTTTACTGGTCTTCTGTCCATCCGGTGGTGTGAGTCCTGCTTTTCTTGTACTTGCAGCCTCTTTCTGCTCCAGGAACAAGTTCAAGCACACTAATTTCCAGGAGGGGAGAGAGTTTTTATGAAAGCACATCCTGATTCAGAGTTTGACTAAATTTTTGGTAGCTCATTTATATGATGAAATGCATGTGAAAGGATCTGCGTGGACACTGGTAGCATTACATGTACATGCACATGTAGGTGTGGTATAAAATTGAGGGATCTGCCCCCCCCCCCCAAGGAAAAGAATTAGGAAAAAAATATCATGTGGAAGATACATGTGGAACTGATCTAGAATAGGGCACTTCCCCATGTTCAATGCACATGCCCCAAGGGGGTGAAGATGTGCAAGTGGCAGCAAGAATGGATATCCACATATATCTGGGGTCAGGTTACCACTTACATGTGTAAAAGCTACCAGCTGCAATGGATATTTGCATGTGGAATTGGCAGCATTTACAAACACTATACTTGTAGGTTCCATGTGTAAGGGTCACTTGGCTGTGACATACACATGCCCATCTGTTCTGAAGATGTGCATGCCATGGCATGCCTTGGTGAACCAAGTCAACATGTTTTTGATCCCTACTAGTGGGCCTTCTTTAGAGAGCACCAAAATGGCAGCCAGGAGGGAACAGAATGTTTTGGTTGCCAAGAGTGGCTTCCTGGTCTGTCTGGCACCCTCTAATGAGGGCATGACGTTTAATGCTTGGACCATGCTGCAATATGGAGGGTATGGGAGAAAATCTCGATGGCCCTGGCAAGGTAAGCAGAAACCATTTTCTCATGCACCTTCTCCAACACCTGTTAGACAGCCATCTAGCAGAGGGATGACACCTATGGGATAGACAGCCAGGGCCGGATTTACCTATACGCCATGTACGCCATGGCGTAGGGCCCATAGCTGGCAGGGGCCCACAAAAAAAGAACAAGTTAATTTTTTTTAAAATAAAATAAAAAAAAAACCTGCTGACTGCTGCCGCGGGGCCCCCTCTGCTGCCGCGGCAGCACCGACTGACCCGCGGGGGCCCCCTCTACAAGCTGAATCCGTCGGTTCATTCCTCCCTCCCTCCCTCCCTCCATGCAGGCTGTGAGAGATGCGAAAGGAGAGTGTCTCCTCGCGTCTCTGTCCCATCAGCCCCTGCGGGCTTAACAGAGACGCGAGGAGACACTCTACCTTCGCGCCTCTCACAGCGTGCACGGAGGGAGGGAGGAAGGAACGAACCGACGGATTCAGCTTGTAGAGGGGGCCCCCGCGGGTCAGTTGGTGCTGCCGCGGCAGCAGAGGGGGCCCCGCAGCGGCAGCCAGCAGGTTTTTTTTTTAAAATTAAATTTTACTTTAGGCCAACGGGGGGGGGGGGGGTAGGACTGGTAATGGGCTATTGGGGGGGCTGGGGCTGGGGGGGTTAAGGCTAGAGGTGGGTTGATGGGGTTAGGACTGGTAATGGACTGTGGGCTGTTGGGGGGGATTAGAACTGGCAATGGGCTTTGTGTGGGGGGTTCAGACTGGTAATGGGCTGTGGGCTGATGGGCGCTGTCTGGTAATGGGCTATGGGGGGCCTAGGACTGGAAAGGGGCTGGGGGGGTTAAGACTGGAGGTGGGCTGATGGGGTTAGGACTGGTAATGGGCTGTTGGAGGGGTTTAGAACTGGTAATGGGCTTTGGGGGGGGGTTAAGACTGGTAATGGGCTGTGGGCTGATGGGGGCTGTCTGGTAATGGGCTAAGGGGGGGCTAGGACTGGAAATGGGCTGGGGGGGTTAAAACTGGAGGTGGGCTGATGGGGCTAGGACTGGTAATGGGCTGTGGGCTGATTGGGGGTTAGGACTGGCAATGGGCTATGGGGGGCTGACTGGAAATGGGTTGATGGGGTTAGGACTGGAAGTGGGCTGATGGGGGGTTAGGACTGGTAATGGGTTATAGGGGGGGCTTAAACTGAAAATGGGTTGATGGGGGGTTAGGACTGTAAGTGGGTTGATGGGGGGCTAGGACTGGTATTGGGTTGGGGGGTTGCTAGGACTGGAAATGGGCTGATGGGTGGCTAGGACTGGAAATGGGCTGATGCAGGGACTAGAAGGGAATGGATGCTGGGTGAGGCTGGAACTAGAAGGGAGCTGATGTTGGGGGAGGATTAGAATGGGATGGGGCTGGAAGAGTAAAATGGAGAAGGGAAAAATATTTTGTGTGGGAGGGATAAAAAATCTACAATTGGCCGGGTATTGGGAGAGTAAGTGGGGATTGAGGATGGAGGGGTAAAATTTGAGTGGATGAAATAGGAATGAGGAAAGAGCAAAAGGAGAAAGATTAGTATGTTAAAGCAGATGTAGAGAGAGAATGGAAAAAAATCTAGAAGAGAGAAGAAAGGACAAATGGACAGCAGACGATGGAGAGTTAGCAGAAGACACGAAGAAACCAGAAGAAAGTGGCTGGAGCAATTGCAGCTGAAAAAAATGCACAAAAGGTAGAAAAATATCTCTTTATTTTGAATTTATTAATTGGAATATGTCAGCTCTGGTAAATGTGCATCATTAACGTCTGCGCTTTGTTTAGTACAAGAGCAAATTAATGTATAGTTTTATTTCTACAGTGTTGTACTTTCCAAGTTTGGCTTTTGGGATTCCCAGTTTAATTATTGTCTTCCTGTTTCTAAATTGTGATTACTTGTTTGATGGTCTATGTTCTGCATGTGTAACTGAGCTGAGGTGTTCTGTTTATATAATTCCTATTTGACATTGCCACTTGTTCTCTTTCCCCAGTAGGTCATGTATTGTTGTTCTCTGAAATGTATTGGTTTAATATTTGCAGTGTTGCCTTTTGATTGGTAGGGTATGGTGCTTTGTGAGTCCTGGTAGTGCTGTTAGGATACGGCGGGTTTGCTATGGGTTCTAAATGGGCAGTGTTTGTAGTAGTTCCTAATGTGTCTGGCAGTTGGCACTGGATTATAGTAATGTAGAAATCTTTTGGTCTTTCTTTATCCATACACTCATTAAGAGGCACGTTTACTAAAAGTTAGTATATGGTAACATTATGCAAATATTTATGCAAATGAGGCCCCTTATGCAAATGAGGCCCCACACCCCTCTTGGGCCGCCCCTGCTGGGGGCCCACAATTTTTGTTGGCGTAGGGTCTCACTCAAGGTAAATCCGGCCCTGTAGACAGCAAAGTATAGAAATGTCAGGATTGCTGTGCCAGCCTGGAAGAGAGCTCTCTTTCACACAAAAATCTAGTGTCATGCTGTCTCAGGGTCTTTACACCATTAGGGTAGGGTAGGTAGGCTGTACAGGCCAACCACATGGTAAGAGGTCTAGATGTCTTAGGTGCTGCTCGTATGTAGAAAACAGCCACCCTGAATCTGTCATCTAGCAAAGCACGCAGGCAGGCAAACCCCCTCCCCCCAAATGCATGGTGCAATCATCACTGTGGCATAAGTAAGCAAGCACACTGTACTCTGTGATGTGGGTCCTTTACATACAGGGACAATAAATGCCATATGCAAAGAGCCATTGCTAAAACAAGCAGAAGTGCAAGAAACATTTTCCTCTCTACAAATAATTTTTTCTCAGTAGTAAAGGCAGGAGGAGGAACTGAACCCTGGCTGTCCACATGGCACTGCTGCCACTCAATGTATTATATCAACATCTGTCCATTAAGTTGTCTTCCTATAGTAGATTATTTTAAACCTGGTCTGAAGGTGGCAGGGAGCACCCACGCTAAGGTGGTTGTTCCCTTCTTTTTCTTCTCTAGGCACTTTAAAATATTAAGAGACCTGGAGGTGCAGAAAGCATGCCTCAGGGCATTCTGGAGGGCCCCACCTAGGTGCTAACAACAAGTATACAGATCCATTCAGGGCCAGGCCTTGCAATCCTGCATACATCATCACACAGCTATGACACTGACCCTTTAGAAGATGTACATACGTACAGGCACCACTTTGGCCTACAGACATGTGAGCGGAATTAAAAAGGCAAGGTAGATTTAATCATCTATCTTCAAGAATGTTTCCATACCTGCTAGCTGGATCTCCATGTTCCCAAGGTCCCAGAGAGCACGTACTCTGACCTTCCAATGGCTGGAAGTGCCTGAATGTATAACCTTCGACAACAGAAACATCCATGAAGCTGCCAGAGTAGAAGGACTGTCTAGGGTAGCTGCTGACCAAGCACCTGATTCCAAACAGACCAACTGCAAGGAATCCCTTAATCCATCACGATCTGCTCTAAGGGAATTGTAGAAAGTGTCTCTCACCGGGCCCATTGCAATGATGAGAAAGGGAACCTTGCTAATGACCTACTGTTATGCCAGTGCTGTAGCTCTAGCTCCACATTGCACACTCCCAGCTATGCTATGTTTGGGTCATGCTGCAACAGGAACTGCTACATTATTTATTTATTTGAACAGTTTTTCTATACCGCTCCTTCCAATGATCAGGGGTGGTTTATATCGAACAAATGTGAGTTACATAGAACAGTGTAGTGAACTAATTTACATTGAACTATTTAACTATTTACAAACCATCTGTCCACACATGTCATAGTATGGTGGAAGATGGTTAACATTGAACTATTTACATAGTAGCTCAGCGGTGATACCAGTTTTGAAGGTACAATAATGTGTACTCGGTAGATACGGAGACGTTTGCTGGATCAGGTGGGAAGGATTGCATGGAGGAGTAAATATTAGTATTGTTGCAGATGAAGTAGTTATAGTATTCAGAGAATAGTAAAGTCTTTAGTTCCTTATGGAATGCCTGTAGGTTTTTGATTGATCTGATGGAGTCTGGAAGGGAATTCCAAAGAATGGGTGCAGTGTACGTGAAGGCTCTATTAATGGTAGACTGTTTAGTCTTACGAATTGAGGGTGGTACTGAGAGGAAATTTTGGTTACTTTTTCTCCTGCTCCTGACATCTGATTGGGTGTGAATCTTAGTTGTAAGGATGGAGGGGAGATGTTTTTGAGCAGTTTAAATGTAATAACTATTATTTTGTACTTAATCCTGCTTGCTATCAGTAGCCAGTGAAGGTTATATAGTATTAGTGTAATGTAATCCGATAAACTTGCCTTATTAATAATCCTGGGCAGTTACATTCTGTGCTAACTGAAGTGTATGTAGACTCTTTTGGGCAGACCTTGTAACATGCTGTTGCAGTAGTCCAAGTGAGGAGCGATTAGGACTTGGACTGCTGTTCTGAAATCATTTGATTCTAGAAGGGGTCTGAGGTGCTGAATTGCTCTTAGTTTATAGCATATGGTTCTAGCAGTTTGTTTTACTTGAACTGACATATTGAGTGATCTATCTATTATTATTCCAAGGTATGTTACCTCATTTTTTACTTGGATAGTGGTGTCACATATCTTAAATATTGGAGGGGGGGGGGGGGTGAAGTTTTGGTTCCTAGTTGTAAAAATAATTTCTGTTTGTTTGGTTTTTATTTATGTGAAGGTTGTTTGCATTTAGCAAGGATTCTGCTTCTTGTAGGCAATCAGTGATGTTGCGATATGTTGGCCCTCAGTATTTTCATTCCCGTTCCTCCCATAGTGTTTCTGTAACATCACCGAGCACCTTTTTGCTCCTTTCCACCAGAATACAGGGCAGACCATGCCAGAGAATAATCAAGTAGTGCCCTAGCTCCCTCCCGCAATCCCTGCCATGTGTCGTGGCTATTGAACGTTTTAGTTGCACCATTTTCCTACTCATATACTTTCATTCCAACAGCTGTAACGTCTGTCAATGTCTCTTCCTAGCAGCTGGAGGAAGAGGAAGGAGAGAAGGAGGATGAAGAAGAGGAAGAAAAGGAACGAGAGAGCCAGAAGTAAAAGGACAGGAGGAGAAGGAGGAGGAAACAGAGTAATGTAGAAGGAAAGACTGAGGAAAGGGAGGAGGTGGCCTTCAAAATAATGGGTAGGGGAGGAGGGGAGACAAGAGGAAGAGTGGCAGGCTGGGGATCCCCTGCTGCACTTCGCAAGAATAGTCTACCTCCCTGCTAGACCAGAAAGGCCTCAACATGTTCAGTGACCTGGAAGTACTGCTGCAAATCATGGCTATGTGCCAAGAAATGTGGCAGAGCTTTCGAGACATAGCTCAGTGGGCATGATGGAGGGAACGAGGACAGGGCTACATACCCTCCTAGATGCACTTCAGAACTGGGAGTACATGGCTCTCAGCCTCCTGGGTCACAGTGGGGCGGGGGTTGTACATTTCAAAGCTTTTATATTACGCTCATTTAATTAGCAAGTTTTTTTAAAATACATATTTCATATTGAAGCCTGTTGCATTATTGTGATTTAAATATCTTGGTGTTTTTCTGTGACAACAGGATCTACATTTGCAACACCCATTTTAGCTAAGATTTTCACTACTCAAAACACTTATCCTCATGTCTATGGAAACATTTCCCTGTACCCAACTGTGAGGAGCTAATATACTCTCCACGGACATGCTTATATGTACCACTGTGCATAGACAGTCATGGTTTAGATCTGGAACATTGTTAGAAGAGCCCTGGAAACACCTTGACTACCAAAGTCACATAATCAAGACTTAGAGGCCAATGTCACTTGAATGACATGATCACTGTAACCCACACTCTCTGACCACAAGCTGCCTTGCCAGTGCAATGGGACTCTAGTGTGGACAAACATTTTCGTCAGCTATGTGTCTGACGCAGGAAGCTCAGCTATCTTACATAATAGTTCTGTCACTGTGCCCTCTGAATCGCATTGTTCTGCACAATGCGTGCCACTCTGTGCAGGGTCTTTGCCGTTGCACACCTATATCAGTTGAACTATACTAGGCATCTCCCAAAATACTCCTGTCACAGTACATCATTATTATTACCTAGGCCTGTCTAGTCAATAGCAGAGAAGCCTTCCATCATCAGTTGCATGGTGCAGGTAAGTATCAGGAGTCTCATGCACATTTCATAGAGTACGGCCATCCACCCAAAGGAGGGAGAGGGGAGTCGGGTCAGCACATGGAAATGACAAGGATGCAAGTGACTGGAAAGTGAGTGGTCTGAGTAGAGGCCACAGATATGGTGGCCAAATTCAATACTTAGCAAACCCCTAAAGATGCCTGCATGTATCCTTGTGGTGGGGGAAAACATTGCATATATCCTTCAGTGTTCTCCCCTATCTGTAAGCAAGTAACATAGTTTGGCAACCCATCTTTTGCCTTCATTTCACTGAGGACAACCTCTAGCCAAATGCCAAGGATTCAAAAGCACCCAGGCCATTTGCTTTTGTCACCACATATGCGAGTCTAATAAATGTGTTAGAGAGATTCAGGCAGCGCACACAATATTCCCAGCATTATGAAACAACAGCCACAATGCAAAAGCGGTAACGGGCGTGCATGCATTCATTCTGCTGACATGGTCTTCCCACAACTGCACTGAAACATGTCAACTGCACATCTTTGGGGCACATATAAGCTCAAAGCTGGATGTGCAGATAGCAAGTCAGTATATATAATGCAATTTAGACAGCCCAGCCAATACAAAGCTCTGCATATGGAGTCTGAAGAGCTGCTATAGCTACGGACAACGTCCGCATATGAACAGTTATTCACCTCATCCCGCTAAATATGCTTACACATCACATGGAAAGAAGCATCCCTGCCCACCAAACATTATAGAATCAGTCCTGGGGGCTCTCTCTAAAACATCTGTATAGATAGGTGTTACATTACTAAAGAGCTGCCTGCCTCCTCCTATATATATAGTTAAAACAGCCCAGGGAGCCCCCTGTAATTTGTACTGTCAAGTCAATGCTGAGTCTTGGTGACCCAGCCTCTGTGTTTTCTTGGCAAGATGCAAGCAGAAGTAGATTGCCAGGCCTTTCCTCCATGCAGTGAGTTTAGAGTCCCTGATACTATAAGGTGGTCACCCATTAAAGTGCTAGCCAGGCCAGACCCTGCTTAGCTTCAGAGATCAGCCATCAAAACACTGTCAGGACTGTGCATGACAAGAAAGTAGTTATCTGGTAGTCTAGTGGTCCTTGAACCACCTTCCCCAAAGTAAATGTGAAATCACCCCCAACTAAAACCAAATAAATCTAAAATTGCCTGGTGGTCTAGAGGCTTCTGAAACCCCCCACTCCCACTCAAAGTAAAAGTAAAATCACCTGCCAAGCAAAGAAAAATAAAGTAAAATTTACCTGGTGGTCTAGCGGCCCTTGAACCCCCCCCCCCCACCCAGAAGTAAATGTGAAATTGCCCCCAAGTAAAAAATAATTGCTAAAGTTATCCAGTGGTCTAGCGGCCCCTGAACCCTCCAATCCCACCCAAAGTAAAAGCGAAATTACCCCAAAATAAAAATAAAATAAAAATTACCTGGTGGTCTAGTAGTCCCTAAATCCAAGTTCCATATAGGTGGGAGCACTGCAGCACAGTGCATCCTTGGATGCACCAAGCAGGGTCAGGCATGCCATTTTACAAGATGGCAGACCAGAACAGGACTGCGTAGGCACTACTCCCATCTATTTGTACTGGAGGACTTGGATTTAGGGTCTGCTAGACCACCATGTAATTTTTACTTTATTTGTTTTTACTTGGGGATGATTTCCTCTTACTTTGGGTTGTGGGGTTCAAGGGTCACTAGACCACCAGGTAAATTTTACTTTATTTTTGCTTGAGGGAGATTTCACTTTTACTTTGGGTGGGGATGGGGGGTTTCAGGGGCCACTAGACACCAGATTATTTTCTTAGTGGGGGGTGGGGGGTACAGGAGCCTCTAGCCCACCAGATAATTACTTTACCGGGGCATCAGCCCCCAGCAGTGTTTTAATGGCATTGGGGGCTTTTGGCGATGCGATCACCCCCCGATGCCATCAGAATATTGTCGGGTGGGGGAATTGGGGCTGCTGGGCCACCAGGGATTCTCTTTTGTCAGGCACCGGCCCCAACAGCATTTTGATGGCACTGGAGGCTTTTACCAATGCCGCGATCGTCCTCAACACCATCAAAATACTATTGGGGCTGATATGCAAATTAGCTACATGGTGCCTGCAGAGCATGTCAAACAAGTGCAGACTTCTTGTGCGCATGTGTTTGGCTTGCTCTCCCAGTTTAATGCTGCGGTGACTCATTTGCATGCACAGGGTTACTGCGGCGGGCATCTGCATACCTTAACCTTCCAGCATCACACGTTAAAATGTGTTTATTGTCAGGAAAAAAATTGATCCAGCGCGGGTCTAGCTCTGGCTTTCTGAATCTGCCTGAAAGATTGTTAATGTTCTTGATGTATTTCTTAACCTGGCTGGAGTTACATTATATAGGAATCTATTTCTTGAGATTCAGCATATGGATAGGGGGAAGTGAAAAAAAAATACATTCATGTGATTCAGAGACCCTCTAAAACCAATACGCTATATACACCAACCAGTCACTGAATATATAAGAGAAAATATTTTTTCACTCAATGCGTAATCAAACTCTGGAATTTATTACCGGAGGATGTAGTAAAAGCTGTTAGTGTAGCTGGGTTTAAGAAAGGATTGGATAGGTTCCTGTAGAAAAGATCCATTAACCAATGGAGGACCTGGGAAATCCACTGCTTTCCCCCTGGACAAGCATTGTGGAACCTGTGTACCTTTTTGGGAACCTGCCAGGTACTTGTGACCTGGATTGGCCACTGTTGGAAAGAGGATTCTGGATTTGATGGACCTTGGGCTAACTCAGTATGGCATTTCTTATGTTCTTATTTATTTATTTTTTAGACTGTGCTCTTTAGAATCAGTGTGGTTTAAATGTATGCTAGCAGGTGCTTTTTTATTCTCTTGTCCCTGAAGGGCTCATAATCTAAGTGTATCTGAGGCAATAGAGGGTTGAGTGGCTTGCCCAAGGCCACAAGGAGTGGCCATGGGACTAGAGACCCTGGTCCCTCTGGCCTGAGGTTGCTTGTCCCCATGTGGGAACTGAACCCCTGGCCTTAGGTAACCTGTCCCAACCACTGAGCCAACTCCTCCTTATGTTTTAAGTAAAAAAAACCTTCAAAATCCTGCACTAATTTCTTTCCAACAGAGGAGAAAAGGACCTTTTAAATATCCTTTGCATGTCTTTAAACAAAAGGTTTATTACATTTTTTCAAAAATCCTCAGTCCTAAAACTTTCGCTATATTTAATGTCAAAAACATCTGAATAGGTGTATTGAATGGGGAGCTTTCTTCTAAGTGGGCTGTGAATGGATGTGAAAACAGGAAGTGACTGAAGTTGGATGAATTCGAATGAAAATTTGTATAAAGACCAGTTTCTCTATGTTGGCATGCCAGATGAAAGAATTTTGTAAGAAGACATGAACCCTTGAAGCAGTGACAGATTAGTGAAACAAAGATTTCCATCAAACATCTATATTGCACAGATAAGTTATATAAAGGGCATGTAAGCTGGGTTACTATAATGAGTTTGATGCTATGAATTTTATCTGTGAAAGCAGAATTATGAAACATATGAACTGAGAGTTGGCTATGAAGAATCTAGTTGGTCAAACAGAATCCAATGCCTATATATTTATATGTATATACACAATAGGGAGTGGAAGAATAGCCTGATGATTAAAGCAATGGCTTGATAACCAAGAGACCAGCATTTGATTCCCATTAGATCACCAGGAGTCAGCACTGACTCAAAAGCATACATTGCATATCAAATTTGAAAAAAAAAACCTTCAGAAAATTTTGATTAAAAAAGCTCTTTTGGATATTAAATAAAGGAGGAAACAAAGTCATGGGCAAGAACGTTTATGGATATGTGAAATTTATAGACACAGTGAGTTGCAACTGTTAATGCTGTTACACAAACTTTCCCTTTTTATATCTGTCAACATTCTAACTTTGCAGACACATATGGAATTGCTGCCTTGATTTATATATATATATCTATGAGTGCCACCTTGTGGTCTATTCAGTTTTTCTCGTTCTTTACTGGAGAGTGTTAAGTGCTATGCGTTTTTCCCTCTCGTATTTTTCATGTTAATAATCTCTTTGACTTTTCCTACAACTAGTCTTGTTGATTTTCTTTCCCTTGACTGGGTGCCAACAGAATGTGATGAAAGGAGAATGCATGTGTGAGACTGGTAGCATAGGCCGGACAGTGTTTTTACAGTGGCGCAATCTTTTTCCCACAATAGGAGGGAGTCGGGGGCTCCTTGCATCCATTGTTAATATTATCTTTTTTCTGGGCTGGTAGCCCCTCCTTTCTGCTTTTCTTCCACCTCTGTTAGAGCCATTGCTGGTTTTCATTTTCAAACAAGCAGGAGATTTTTTTTCTCCTTATTTTCGTAGATCCACCTTCTCACTGTTTCTAGTCTGGTCATTACAGCAATGGTGATGCGGCTGGAAGCCAGGCACCAGGAATCCTTCCAGAGCCCTGTATTGTGGGTTCTAAAAGTAGTCATCAAGTGTCATCCTTAATGACCCTATCTTCTTCTCAGGCATGGGCTATAAACACTGCTTCTGCAGTACCAAACCAAGGTGCAGAAGACCCAGTCTTGGAACCAAACCAGGGCTTCATCACATGGAAGTGCACAGCAGTGCCCTGAGTGATTGGAATGGCCGAATGCTATCTTATTCCTTTATACATAGACAGGGGAATGAGCACTCGTAGGATCGTTACATCCAGGGGCTAATTTTATAAGGAGCGCTTTTACTAAAGCCCTCTAAGGCTTTGCACTTGACATGTGTTATCACAGCAAGTTAAGTGCAAAGCCTTCATGTTAGTTGTCAGAGATGTGACCAGCATGTTCCTGGTAGTTAACGTGCAATTCAGCACCATAATGAGCAGTACACTCAATGCAGATGCACTTAATGACACGACAGCACTCCTTATGACACACGCACCCATACACACACACCCACACATGCATACAATCCCTCCCTCCCCCCGACACTGCTCATGGCACACACCTGCAGAGAGCCCCTGACACTCCTCATGAAATACATACACACAGATAGATGCATATACCCCTGACACTTCCAATGATACACACACACACACACCCCTCGAGGAGCAAGAGCATCCAGAGCAGAGGAGAGTACAGTGTTATAAGAATATATGGCCTCATCAACAGACAAGGATGATATAGTGGTGAGACAGCTGATGGGTCAATAGCACAAATATTCTGAAAGATGTTGGAGGAGACTGGGTGAGTGTGAGGTGTAGGGTGATGCTGGAACATGTCTAAGCAGAATGTTTGTCTAAGTTCGTCTCCTGTTTATTCTCTCTTTACGCTTTATAATTTTCCACTTTCCTGTCAACGATTGTAGTTCTTTTCCTTGTCCTGGCCTTGTGCCTCTTTACGATTGTTTGGCTTATTGTAAACTGCCCTGATGTCATATAGGGTGGTATATCAAATCTGAATAAACTAAACTCAACTAAACTAAACTAAGCAGTCCAAATTTTCCCAAGCTTGATCATGATCTTGATGGAGTCTACAACCTATTTGCCTATAAAAAGAAGATGAATGGAAAATGGTATTTTGTGCCTGGTATGGACATTTCATACTGTATATTTAGCAATGCCCTTTATCTTAAGAAATGCTCCTGCTACTTTCCAATACCTAGTCAACAAAATATTCTGAGACCTTTTAGATCAGTGTGTGGTGGTATATATAAACGTCATTCTTATATTCTCCAAGAACCCAGCCGATCATGACCACCATGTCTGTCAAGTTCTAGAGCACCTACAGAAGCCTAAGTTGTATGTCAAGTCAGAAATGTGCAAGTTTGACAAGAGATCAATAGAATTCCTGGGATACATTATTTCTCCTGATGGCATCAAGATAGATCCCCAAATGATTTCAGTGGTGAATGAGCAGTTCCTAGGATTGTCCATCTTCTACTGATGATTTATTCAAGCCTTCTCCAGAATGACTGCTCCATTGATAGAAATCCCAAAGGGAGGATACCTAATTTAAAGGGAGCAAGGAACAACAATGAGCATTCGGTAGCCTCAAGGCAGTATTCATCTCTGCCCCTATCCTGATACATCCTGACCCAGAGCAACCCTTCCTCATGGAGATTGATGTGTCTAGGGAGGGAATAGGAGAGGTCCTCTCCCAGAAGAAGGCACTAAGGAATCACCTCATCCATGTGCATTCTACTTTCAGAAGCTAATTGTAGTGAAGAGATATTACCACATCTACGACAAGGGGTATTGGCCATTAAAACTGCCTTTGAAGAATAGTGCCACTTCCTTGAGGGAACACTCATCAAGTCCAGGTCTACACAGACCATAAGAATCCTTAAGAACTTGCAAGATATGAACTCTAGACAAGCTCACCAGTTGCTTTTCTTTTTCTGATTCAACTTTGTTCTCACTGGGCACTCAAAATAACAAAACCAATGCCCTCTCTAAGAGAGAAGAGGATAAGGGGCCGGAGCCAATCTCCTATCATAATTCACTGCCCAGAGAACTTCATCATAGGCACCCATAGGATGGACATTATGGAACATATAAAGGTGGGTCTGCCCAGTGATGAGTTTGCACAAGATACACAGCAGGGAATGCCAAGATCAGGAAGGAAATGGGTTAGAGCTGGCATCAAGGACTCTTGTATGAGAGAGACAACCTGTATATACCCAAGGCCAAGGCATGTCTGGAAGGGCTTCACAGTTGTCATGACACTTTTGAGCAGCACGACAGGACAAGGAAAAGTACTACAATGACGCATGCAAGGAAATAGAAGCAGAAACTATTAGAAGAAAAACAAGATCAGCTTTCCTAAAGCTACGAGAGTTAAAGAAAAAAATTCCAGCCTCAAATTTGAATGTTATAAGATGCTCAAGGATCTATGCTGAATGATGCTGAGAAGATCAAGAAAAGGTAGAAAGAATATACAGAGTGTTTATATGATAAAGATCAAGTGGATCAACAACCGTTTCAACCTGTACCTTATGATCTGGAAGCATTGGTGATGAAGGAAGACGTCGAAGCAACATTGAAAGCCTTATCAAGGAAGCACCAGGCATTGATGGCATTCCCTTAGCCAGCTGTTACCATACTTACAAGGCTCTGCCAAGAAATTTGGAAGACAACATCATGCCCAACTGAATGGAAAAGATCTGTGTTTATACTAATACTAAAGAAAGGTGATCCAACTGACTGTGGAAATTATTGCACAATCGTTCTGATCCTACATGCCAGCAAGATTCTGCTGAAGATTATTCAACAGAGACTACAACCATACCTGGAACAAGAACTACCTGAAGTGCAAGCAGGGTTCAGGAAAGGGCGAAGAACGAGAGACATCACTGCGGATGTGAGATGGATCCTTGAAAAGACTAAAGAATACCAAAAAAGATACCTATTTGTGTTTTATTGACTACAGCAAGGCTTTTGACTGTGTAAACCATGAGAAACTCTGGGCCACATTAAGAAGCATGGGTATACCAGAACACCAAATCGTTCTGTTGCACAACCTTTACATTGATCAAGCAGCAACAGTTTGAATGGAATAAGGAGAAACAGAATGGTTTAAGATAAGAAAAGGTGTATGACAAGACTGCATACTTTCCCCCTACCTGTTTAATTTATATGCAGAACAAATCATCAGAGAAGCAGGATTGTATGAAGAAAACAGAGGTGTGAAGATTGGTGGAAGACTCATTAACAACCTTCGCTATGCTGATGATACCACGTTACTGGCTGAAAATGAAGATGATCTGAAACATTTGCTTCTCAAGATCAAGGAAGATAGTCTTAAAATGGGCCTGCACCTTAATGTAAAGAAGACAAAGATCATGACAACTGGCAAAATCAATAAGTTCATCATTGATGGAAAAGAAATTGAAATCGTGGGCAAATTTAACCTACTTGGATCAACTATCAATAAGGAAGCAAGAAATCCGACACACATTGCTCTTGGCAGAATGACTATGAAGGACCTAGACAAGATTTTCAAGAGCAGAGATGTCTCTCTCTATACAAAGATTCGACTTGTTCAAGCCATGGCATTTTCAATAACGTCATATGGATGTGAAAGTTGGATAGTGAAAAAGATAGGCAGGAAGAAAATTGATACCTTTGAATTATGGTGCTGGCGGCAAATAGTGCGTATACCATGTACTGCCAGAAGAACAAATCAGTCAATACTAGAGGAGATCAAACCTAAGCTTTCTTTAGAAGCTTAGATGACAAGACTTCGACTTTCATACTTTGGACACATCATGAGAAGAGAGAGATCATTAGAAAAAGACATCATGCTTGGCAAGGTAGAAGGTCAACGCAAAAGAGGAAGGCCAGCAATGAGATGGATCAATACAATAACAGGAGCTATGGGTGCCAGTCTGTCAACAATGAGCTGCCTGACTGAAGAACGAACACAATTTAGGACAACTATTCAGAGGGTTGCTATGAGTCATGGCACTTAATAACAACAAGAACTAGAAAAGGCAAAGGAAGACCAGAATAAAATGTGTCAATAAAAGTCCTCAACAGACTCCTCGGTTCACAGTAGGAGATAATGTGTGAGTCTCCACAAGAAATCACAGAAGTAACAGACCCATGGAAAATTTTGAGCAGAGGTTCATGGGACTGTTTGTGATTCAGGAGCTTATAAACCCAGTAGCCCTGCCTCCACCACCAGTGAAAGTGGAAGATCAGCAAGGGTCCCTAGTACAAGCCATTCTGGATTCAAGATACATCGGTAATTAGTTTTCATATCCATTATTTGGTGGACTGGAAGGGCTATTGGCTTGAAGATTGAAGTTGAGGATCTGCCACAAGTATTCATGCATAAAACCCGCCTGGGCCTTTTTCATAAAGATCATCCTGAGAAGCCAGGTCAGGGCCAGAAGGAAGGAGCCACAAAATCACAAAACGTAAGACCCAGGTCTCAGAGCTTTGAGTCAGAGACAGTGAATGGAGAAGACTATCCTCAGAGAAGCCCAGTGGGCCAGCAAGAGGTGTAGCCTATTTGCCACCATCAATAATGAAGACTACCTAGACACACCCTTGCTGGCTCAACAATTTTTGATGGGCCTGTTCTGCATCTACTGCTCCTCAGCTCCACGCCACTTTTGCTACTGCTCCACACCTGGTTCCTACTTCACACCTTCACCTGAGGCAGGGGAGAACAATCCTCCTTCCTTCCCCACTCCCAGAAAACGAAAAAACAAAGCACTGGCTCAGCTAACACACACTTTGTCTCCCCCAGAAGCTCTACATACAGTAGAAAAGATTGGCATTAATTTAAAAGTTCCTCTATCCTCTCTGATGGAACATCACCTCCCTCTTTTAAAAGAGGATACTTTTCTAGTTTTTAAATAAAAAAAATCACTCCATATCGCAGAGCTGGTTTTGCACCAGATTCATTTCAAGGGTTTTCAGGAAAGAGGCTGTCTGAAAACATTCCTTTTCTAAAGCAGAACAAAAAGGTTGTACTGGTGCCCACAAAATCTTTTATTACATCTTTGTCTCTTTTTCATGACTGAGGGTGGATCTTCTTGGTCTTTTGACTGATGTAGAGAACCTGTATAGCATGGAGGGTAATGCTCTCCCAAACTTTCCTACTGGGAACACGATGGCTCTTGTTTATTCCCAATGGAAGAGGATTAAATCACCTGTCAAAAAAATAAACAAATGTCCAGCAAGTGGTGCTATTGCCTTGAAGTTGAACTCACAAGAACCATTCTTACCTGTTTTAACTGTATAGCTTTTGGTTCTTTGCACGCAGTTCATATATTGCAGTAGCAAATGCTAAAATAGAAATGGGAGATGTGGTTCCATGGGGTGAAGAAGGAGACTGAATATTTTAATTGCCTCACCATGCTACTACAAAAATGGTGCACAAAAAGCAAGTTTCCAACTATCCAATGTACAATATTTACGAGTATGACAAGACAAAAAGACAGGACTCTTATCTGCTACTAAAATACAATTGTGCATATGTTTCTTTTGAGGGAAAATGCAGAAAAAAATAGCAAATTTTTTCTAAGAACAAGGGACTATCCTTTCTTTGAGGGATAATGCCAACTCTGCTGTAGTTACACCTCTCCTCAAGAAACCCTCACTTGATCCTACCTGTCCTTCTAATTATTGACCCATCTCCCTCCTCCTCTTTGTTTATAAATTACTTTAATGCGTGGTTCACCATCGCTGCCTTGGCTTCCTCTCCTCTCATGCCTTCCTGGATCCTTTACAATCTGGCTTTCATCCTTTACACTCTACTGAAATGGCTCTTGTCAAAGTCTCCAGTGACTTGTTCCTGGCAAAATCCAAGGGCCTTTAGTCTGTCCTCATCCTTCTTGATCTCTCTGCTGCTTTTGACACTGTTCACCACAACCTTCTTCTCGATACCCTGTTCTCGCTTGGTTTTAAGTGCTCTGCACGTACTATCCTCTTATCTCTCCCATTGCTCTTTCAGTGTTTGCTCTGGTTGATCCTCCTCTGCTGCTATCAGTTGGTGTACCCCAAGGATTGGTCTTGGGTCCACTCCTTTTCTCTCTATATACCCAGTCCCTTGGTGCGCTCATCTCTTCCCATGGCTTTCAGTATCATCTGACTCCCAGATCTACCTCTCTACACCTGAAATCTCTCTGGCAAACCAGACCCAGATCTCTGCCTGCCTTTCTGACAGCCAAGACCTGCCGTTTCTTTCTCTATAACATCAACAAAATCTGCCCATTCCTTTCTGATCACACTACTAAGACACTTATCCTCTCCTTAATCACCTTCCATCTTGACTATTGTAACATGTTCCTTGCTGGTCTCCCTTTGAATCATCTCTCTCCCCTTCAATCTGTTCAACACTCTGCTGCGTGGTTAATCTTCCACCAGCCTCGTCATGTCATATTACCCCTCTTCTCAAGTCACTTCACTGGCTCTCTTTCCGTTTCCACATCCAGTTCAAACTTCTCATGCTGATCTATAAATGCATTCACTCTGCGACTTCTCACTACCTTTCTTCTCTTATCTCTCCTTACAGCCCCCTTCAGGAACTCTGCTGTTCTGGCAAACTGCTTCTGTCTGTGCCCTTCTCTTCTATTGCTAACTCCAGACTTCGCTCCTTTCACCTTGCTGCACCTTTTGCCTGGAACAAACTACCAGAGTCTGTACATCAGGCGCCTTCTCTGACCCTTTTCTAATCCAGGCTGAAAACTCACCTCTTCGCTGCCACTTTCAGATCTTGATTCACCTGATCTCCTTGTGTTTCCCTTGTGTTGTCTGTCTTGACTAGATTGTAAGCTCTGATGAGCAGGGACTGTCTCTTACATGTCTGTGCAGTGCTGCGTAGTGCTTGTAGTGCTATACAAATGCTCAGTAGTAGTAGATGGCGCTTCCCAGCTAAGTTTATATTGTATATGTTTAGGAGACTAGCAAGTTTAAACAACCAGATGAGAAGACAAATTAAAGTTTTAGGCCAGTGTTGCTACTGAAAGGTGGAAGTAGTGTTTCCAGTCTGCACTGCCATTTCTTGGTAGCAGGGTAGCAATGGATAGTCTTTTGAAAGGATTCAGTCCGGCTGGAAAGGAGACTTTTTTTCAGCCGTTAATTGTAGAGTTAGTAAGTCTGTTTATCTGTCTGCCTATATGCATAGCTTTGCGCTTGTGCAACTGAAGCTACTCAGAGCTGGGTAGAATGTAATAATCCAGATTTATAGTGATGATGGGGTTCCCGCCCCATGCCATCTAACATTTCCATTTCATTTCCCATGTCCTTTGTGGAATTTTTTGTTTCATTTTGCTTTGTTCTGTTTTAATTTTGCCACTTCCTGTTTGTCATTAATAGTGGGCGTTATCGCTTAATAGTGCACACTCTTAAGTCACCATAAGCCTTATTAAACGATAGTGCATGCTATTGATGACAGACAAAAAGTGATGACATTTCAATGTTTTAGCTTTTGTTTTTGTTCAAAAACGATACGAAATGATCTAGAAAATGTTGTTGATATTTCCCATTTCATTTCGAGCGAAGTCATATCCCTACTAGCCAAGAGTTGCAGGACCTTCACAAGGCAGAGTGAAGTGCCAACAAAGATTCCTGCACCCCCGTTGGTGAAGAACTGCAGGATCAGTGGTGCAAAGACAACTGACAGGACATAAAGGCAAAAACATTCTTTAACAGTGGAGGTGCAAGGGAGGCTGAGAGGGAGAAGCAGAGGGGAGGGGAGGGGTAAGATAAGGGAAGGCAATGGAAATGATGAGAGTGAAGGGGAGGCAAGAGAGGGAGGGAAGAGCAGAGGGAGAGGGGTTGACTGAAGCCATCCTTTTAACAATATCAAATCACCCCCAGCCTGGATCTATTCATAACTCATTACATCTCTCTCTCTCTTGCATCAGTCATAAGATCATCATCATCCACTCTCACTCATAATCCCAGTCCCCTCATTCAGTCACTTAGCATCTCTGCAACAGAAACCCCCCTCATTTGATTACTGATTCCCCTGCCACTCAAAACTTGCATCTAATCACTCCGCTCCATCACTTATCACCCCAAACTGCTCATTCACTCATAACTTCCCCAATCACTAACTCATTCAGCCCCTAATCTTAACCCCTCCCCCCCTTTCCATTAGCTTGCACACATACAGTACCGTACTTAGCCCTGTGCGAGCAGTGTGGCCACACAGGGCGCAAAAGCTTAAGAGGCGCATTTTGGCTCTCTGCCGTTGCCTGCCGCCACCACTTTTTCTTCTCTCAGCAGTGGCAGGCAATGGCAGACAGCCAAAATGTGCCCCTTAAGACTTCTCACGGCACGCTTAGCGTGCCGGCAACTTGCACATCAGGTGCATGCCTCATCTCTCCCGCCCCCATAAAGTGGCTAGATGGAGGTGCGGGGGGGGGGGGGGGGTCGTGCGCCCAATGTACAAGTCGCACAGGGCGCATTTCACGATTGGTATGGCCCTGCACACATACACACGCCAGCCATGCACTGCCAGTGAAGCTTCCCTTTATACAAAGCTTATAGCATGCACTTTTCAACTTGTTTAATTTGCTCATGTATTATCCATGACGTTTCACATCAGAGGTTGTGCTATGGTCTATACCAGAGGTACTCAAATCCAGTCCTGGAGGGCCGCAAACCAGTCAGGTTTTCGGGATATCCCTAATGAATATGCATGAGATGTATTTGCATGCACTGTCTCCATTGTATTTGAATGCATATCATGCATATTCATTAGGGATATCCCGAAAACCTGACTGGTTTGCGGCCCTCCAGGACTGGATTTGAGTACCCCTGGTCTATACAGACAGCCCAGGTTTGGACAGGATAATTCAGGAAGCATGAAGGGGGACTGGAGGGGTCAGCAAACAGAGTCCCCCTCCCCTTTCAAAGTAATGTGCTGCCAGTTTTATTAGGAATGAGCTTGCCCAGCTCTACTCAACAATGTGAAGCCAATGTGCTAAGGTGCAATAATTCCAGAATGCCAATGACTTAACAAAAATTATTGTGTGATAAAAGTCTTATTGTTTATGTACAAAGCTAATCTCTAATAGCGTCTATGTACAAAACTAGGAGTGGAGTAGCAGCCTAATGGTTAGTGCACTTGCTTGGTTTCCCACTAGCACTCCAAGTGGCCTTGGGCAAGTCACTTAACCCTCCATTGCCTTGGAAGAAAGGTCTGGCAAGCTACTTCCAGTGACACTGCCAAGAAAACCCAGGAGCTACTGGGTCTCCAGGAGTCAACACTGAAGGCACACATTGCATTTTCATTTTTACAAAGCTAATGAAATGTAAAATTTGTAGGGCAACCAGGTTTGCACATAAGAACATAAGATATGCCATACTGGGTCAGACCAAGGTCCATCAAGCCCAGTATTCAGTTTCCAACAGTGGCCAATCTAGGTCATATGTACCTAGCAGTTTCCCCAAGAGACACAAGTTCCACAATGCTTGTACTGGGTCAAGCATTGATATCTTCGGTCACTTCTTAATAACGGTTTATGGACCTTTCCTCCAGGAACTTGTCCAAACCTTTTTTAAACCCAGCTACACTAACAGCCTTTACTACATCCTCCGGTAACAAATTCCAGAGTTTGATTACATGTTGAGTGAAAAAATATTTTCTTTTATTAGTCTTAAATAGTTTACCCTGTAGCTTCATTGCATGTCCCCTAGTCTTTCTATATTCTGATAACGTAAACAATTGAGCTGGACAATTGAGCTGCACAGTTGAGCTGGACTGCTCTACCTTTTGTTGCCCCGCCCAGGAGCCTAGCTCCCCTATTCCCCACCCCTAGAAAAATGACAGCCATGCAGGCAACCTACACCGACACCTACACTGCCTCTTCCCATGACTTTTTTCTCAGCTTGAGTTGTCTACCATATATTCCTTCTCTCTGAGTCTCTTATTAGCACCTTCTTGTCCCTGGGCCAACTGGCTGAAGCACAAAGCTGCCACAAGATGTAACAAAAGTGTCAGTGGGGATTCCCAGTTCCCACTGGCTGAAGACCCTAGAAACATAGAAACATGACGACAGAAAAAGACCACATGTCCTATCTAGTCCTTCCATATCACCAACTACAACAGGGTAGAGAAACCCTTACTGCCATTAGTTGAAACACTAAAGCTCTGTATCACCTAAGGCATCCCAAATAACACCATTATGCAATTTCAATACGGTATCAACTAGTGAGATTGAGAACATTATTGCTTCCATCAATTCTAGCACAGCACCTAACGACCCATGCCCAGCCAGCTGGATCAAAGATCTGCGACATGATCTAAGCCAAATCTTGTGCAAGATACTGAACCAGTCCTTTCTAACAGGCTCATTCCCACAGAGTCTGAAACACACCTCTATCAGGCCCCTACTGAAAAACAGTAAACTTGACCCATCCAAAGTTGAATCATTCAGGCCAATCTCAAGCATCCCCCAACTCGCAAAAATCATCGAAAAATCTGCTCAACAACAGATCCAGCATCATATCGACACGGAAGCACCTCTAGACCAATCACAACATGGCTTCAGGGAAGCACATGGAGTCGACACAATCCTTACAACCCTATTCAATGATCTGGTCACTGGAATAAACAGCATCCAACAAGGATTTGTCCTCATCTTCCTAGACATCTCCGCCGCCTTTGACTCTGTGAATCATGATATACTTCTGCAACGCCTGAAAGAAAAGGGGATTCGAAGCACTGCACTAGAATGGTGTAAATCCTACCTTTCCAATAGGTGGCAACAAGTCAAAACAGGCCATGAATCCTCTGAACCTTTCCTACAGTCCCAAGGGGTACCTCAAGGATCTTCCTTATCGGCACTGATGTTCAATATATATATGCAGCCGATATGTGAATTGATCCGATCTTTCAACGTACAATGCCTGGCATACGCAGATGACATCCTCCTCTACATGCCGTTCAAAATTGACCAACCAGTGTTCTCCCCAATAATCAATTGTTTCGGAGCAGTAGCTGAATGGCTGCTGACACAAAACCTACGAATCAATCATAACAAAACTGATGTTCTTTTTGTTACGAGGAACCGTAAGTTCATACCTCCTCCATCGCTACTGGTCAACAACATAGAATTGAAGTCCAAACCCACAATCCGATATCTCGGCATCACACTGGACCAGCACCTGGATATGAAAACGCATGTTAGGAATGTGACAAAGACTATATATCATAAAATCAGAACACTACGCCACCTCCGCCCCCTACTTGATTCTACTGACTTCCGATCAACCTTCCAGGCATTAGTCCTCCCACACCTAGATTTTGCGAACATCATCCTCCACGGTATCTCTCAATGAACTTTAAATCCGCTTTGCCTGGCTATGAATGCAGCTGCAAGAGTCCTCTCTGTGTCACCAAGATCTGCCCACATAACGCCTATCATGAAAGATCTGCATTGGCTACCTTTACAAGCCAGACTCCACTATAAGTCATTAGTCCTTACTTTCAAAGCCTTGAATAACTACCCACCTACACCAATCAGCAAGCTAATTCACAGCACCCTCGAAAATAGAAACAGGAGGCCTACTGCTATGAACACCTTAATAGTTCCTAGGATGATGACATCGTGCACTAAGGCCACCTCAAAGAGAGCTTTCTCAATATTCGCTCCTTTAAACTGGAATGCACTTCCCCATGAAATCCGTGGCATCAAAAGCCTAATCCTATTCCGAAAAGCTTTGAAACACCATCTGTTCACAAAATGTTACCCAGAAGTCATCCTGGACACTCACACATCTGGCAAGCTTCCCACATACCCCAGACGCCTTAGCACCTTAATACAACCAGAAAATGGTTAGCCTACACAATAGCCCATATGATAACCATTTACATGCACCTTTCCCACGAAATCACTTACAATATCCAAACGAGTTTAGAGTATTGTATATAGTAAAAGTATATAGTATAAAGTTAACCTGTACATAGTTCTCCCAGTTATCCCATGTGTTATTTTCCCCTGTTCTTTGTAAACTCAGTGTTGCCTGTATGCATTGCAGTATGTTTTGTTCAATGTACACTGCGCTGATTATAATAGCGCGGTATAGAAGAAATGTTAAATAAAATAAATAAATAAATAAATAAGATAAAATAAAATAAATAAAGCCCCCCTTGGGCAGCAGATCTAGGAGGGAAAGCATGGTGAAGTGTGTTGGAGTTTCTGGTGCACTCCTGGGCTGGGGCATAAACAATGCCACTATGGGGACACTTTTTCCTGCAGAACGTCTTGATCCTTGTTTGCTTCTGGACCCCTAAAGGTGAAACACCATGCTCTGCTGCCCCTCCAGTGCTTGCTCAGGGTAACAGGCATGTCTACTGTTCACCCTCCCACAGTGGTGATGGGTGCTGTTCGGACTAAGACTGATAAGTAGATTTGAGGTGAGAGATTGCAGACTCAGCCTAGATTGAAAGACAGCTTATAAGTCAGTGGGGAGGAGAGAGCATGAGGTTGAGTAGGGACAAGAGAGAACATGGGGGTTAAATGAGGAGAGAGCTGGGGCGAGAAGGGATGGAGAGAGAGCAGCAGGGGGAGGGGAGGGAATGAGCATAGGAGAGGTGAAAAACATAGTGCTGAGTGCAGGAGATACAGTGGGGGAATGAACCGTCCTTCAAACTCCAGCCAGAGGCCTTCAGGTCCAGTCAGGAGCCTGGTATCCTCCAGCAACAGACTCAGATGTGCACTGCCGTAAGAAGTGACTCCTGAAGAATGCGGAGAGAAATCCAGCATTTGTGAAAAGGTATCCGTGCTTGGAAACACCTTGTGCCCTCTCTTCCGGAGCTGCAGTTTCTCACAATAGGTCATAATGATTGTACATAGAGAGTGTAACTTTCAAATGGATTTCCATGGATTAAACACGATTTCATATGCAGAAATGGTCTCTTACAAAGTTATCTGTTGCGGATAAACCTAAGTTCATACAGCCTTTACGCCTGCAACTTTTCCCTGTGTTTGAGGTGTTTCATAGAGCAGGGTTGGAAAGGGATTTGCACTTAAGCACCTACTATCAAAGGTTCAAGCATATGAGTGTATTTTAACCAAGAAAAATTGTGCACTCAAAGAGCACGCATAGATGTAAGTGCAAAGTTTTCCTGGTGCAATTTTCATATTTTCACTATGACAATCCCGCAAAGTCTGCACAAAAAACTTCCAATGAGACAGGTGTGCATGGTCTTAACACTGTTATTGGAATACCTACAGATGACTAGAAATAGCATTGCCTTATTAATTAGATACTTGATGCCTTGAACCCAGTGGCGTCCGATTCAGTGCCCTCGACAAAATATACTCAGTCCTAAGATGCCATGGTTCATAAAGCAATGGAGTGAAAGTAATCTAGTCGTTACAGCAGCCGCTGGCTACCAAGGAAACTAAGGTTCAAATCCCTCTGATGTTCTCTATGGCCTTGGACAAGTCACTTAACCCTCCATTGCTTCAGGTATAAGCTTAAATTGTAAGCCTTCTGGGAACAGGGAAACATATAGGGCCCGATTCTGCAAGGTGCCTAGCAGGGCTGCATTTCCTGGTGGGATGTGCAGCCCTGTTAGCCTTCCTGCCCCGATTCTGCATCCCTCCCTCCCCGCACATACAGAACCGTAGTACAGGCAGAGCTGGTGGGGAATGGGAGGGGGTGGAGAGTGGGTGGAGTGGGGGTCGGGCCAAGGTGGCAAGATGTACAGGGCCGATTCAGGTCACATCCTGCGGTGGCGGCGGACTGGACGTGCTGCTTATTTCACCGCAGAGGTGGAATAAGTGGTGAAGAGGGTGGTGATCAAGCCCAGCAATGGCACACAGGGCTGGGACAGAAGTCAGGTAGGACCACACTGCCCAATCAGGGCCCCGGCTGCCCAGCCTGTGGTCAGGTGGCAGGGTAACAGGGGTTTGGCGCTGTAGGGGCTGGAGGTGTATGCAGGGGCATGCCAGGTTGTCTCAGGACCCAATCCTGCACCCATGGGAACATCTGGCTCCTGCAGTGCAGAATCGGGTCCTAATGGCCCCATCCTGCATGGGGGCTTCCAGACGGCCTGGATGTGCCCCTAAGGGAATTGGGCTCTTAGTGTACCTGAATGTAACTTGCCCCAAATTATTACTACCAGGGCTGGTGCTACAATTAGGTGAACTAGGTGGCTGCCTACAGTGCCAGTGGGACTAGCAGTGGCAGCAATGACTTGAAACAGCACCGCAGTATTTACCAAAACCTGCTTCTGCCCCCTCCTAGCCACCTGCTCCCATGCAAAAGGAAGTTTTTCATCGGATGGGGCAGAAGCCGGAACAGTACCACAGTGCCGGAGGTTTTGGCTAGCGCTGCAGTGCTGTTTCAAGTCATTGTTGCTGGTCCTGGAGAGGGGCGGCAGCAAAAGGGACAGAGGCAGGAGCAGAGGGGCACCCGAAATGAGGTTCACCTAGGGCATCTCATATCTTTGCACCGGCCCTAACTACTACTAGAAAGGAATGAGCTAAATACATCTAGTGGAAGGGCAATGGCACAGTGCTCTGTAAGAGGAAAAGGCCCATTCTGGACATGCTTCTTTCTAGGGAAATGCCGGCAGGAATTCCCGTATGACTATGCTCCTGTTCCTGGAGTTACTTGCCAAGGGCTCTGTATCGGGAACCCTATAGCTGAAAGCCACGATGCCAAGTACTGCCATTTCTGTGCTTGGAAACACCTTGCGCCCTCTCTTCCGGAGCTGCAGTTTCTCACAATAGATCACAATGATTGTACATAGGGAGGGTAACTTTCAAAAGGATTTCCATAGATTAAACACTATTCATATGCAGAAATGGTCTCTTACAAAGCTATCTGATGCGGATAAAGGGA
The DNA here is from genome assembly GCA_033557465.1 of Ichthyophis bannanicus. Taxonomy (NCBI): domain Eukaryota; kingdom Metazoa; phylum Chordata; class Amphibia; order Gymnophiona; family Ichthyophiidae; genus Ichthyophis; species Ichthyophis bannanicus. The sequence continues at coordinate 869,738,323 of CM066033.1, forward strand.
TTTGCATTTAAGCACCTACTATCAAAAATTCAAGCATATGAGCGCATTTTAACCAAGAAAAATCATGCACTCAAAAAGCACGCATAGATGTAAGTGCAAAGTTTTCCTGGTGCAGTTTTCATATTTTTACTATGACAATGCCGCAAAGTCTGCACAAAAAAGAGTATGTATGAACTTTTCAGCCTTGCAAGCACTTCTGAAATTACTCTAAAATGACTGACTTGTGCATTTTCTTTACCTTATTTTCAATACATGAAATGCATGTCATTTGTATGATCTCAGCCACCATTTAACATCTATGCTATGCAATAAAATATAAATCTTGAGGATGGTCATATTGCCTTTAGGAAGTAAAATGTCTCAACAAATTTTAAATCTTGGAAACATCAAGACATTAGTCATGGGGTATCTTTCTCTTTACCAAATGTACGGTACTAACTGATAATCTGATGTTGCCATTCCTGACAATTATAAATTCATCTGGGAAGAGCTGAATTAGGAGACAATGATGTAGGCTCTTCTTGCCTTCCTCAGTCTCAGACATATATCTGGATGGCTCAGACACCTATAGGAGACGTATTCTGCAACTCACTGAAGATTCCTCTACTTCAGAAGGGGTACAGGGGATGCTCCCAATCAGGGTTGGTTCCTGTGGGTACTTGACAGTCTCACAGAAACAAATCCCTTTTTAGAATCTCTGCATTGGCCCCTGGGATAGGACAGGAAGGGAGGGGTTAGATTGATCAGCAGGGTAGTTCTCTGCCCTCTTCTGTCTGTTCCAGGCTCCCCCCTCCCTGCCGTATTTCTGCAGGCTACTGCCACAGGGGTTGAATGGAGGAGAAAGCAGAGTATCGAGCTCTGCAGGACACTGGCCCTGTGAACCATGATCAAGGATACAGACCAGCACCAGCACATTGTAATTTTCCATTCTGTACCCTGTAGCTTTAATTCATGTATTGTTTTTTTCTCCTTTTAACCATTTTGGAGTAGATTTTAGAAACTGTAAGTAGGATTAAAATGTGGAAAAAATGGATTTACACGTTTAAATAGAAATTATGAGGCCGATTCTGGTTGCCGCATGTCCCCCCGCAGTGCCCAGCCAAAAACTGGACATCCCTGAGATATAGCCGGTTCTGCTGCCATGGGCCCGGATATGCCCACAATGGCAGAATCAGGGACATAGATGTCTAGGTGCTCCCCATATGCCGAGCAGATCGACATATGGGGAGCTGCCCTTCCCGACGCCACTGCTGGTATGAGGGAGCAATGACATCTTGGCACCATTGCAATGAGCCGTCCACAGGACAGCTTGGAATGCTATGGCATACATCTGCCCCTGCAGCCCTTTGTCCGGCCTTCACCAGTGGCCGCTGTGAGCCAGATCGTGGCTGCAGGGGCACAGCATGCCCCTAGGTCTGTGGTGTGGGGGTGTGCAGTCCACGATGTGGGGGCACCTGAGACTTATTCCACCTTCGGGGTGGAATAAACCGAGCATGCAGCTGTATGCCAGTGGATGTACAGGGGTCTGTCTTGAATCAGCCCTGTATGTCCAGGCAGCTAGCCATTCACCCGCTCTGCCGCCTCCCACCCATGTATAGCACTCACTGCTCAAACCCCGTGTATGTGTGGGGAGTGCTGCCGACAGAATAGGGCATGGGAGCTAAGTGCGAGTCGGATGTGCAGCCCGCATGTCCAACCCTGCTATTCGCGGGACAGAATGCCGGCCTGTGGGGGTAATTTTATAAAGTTATTTTTGTGCACGTTAATGGTCTCTTATAAATACTGAGCAGCGTAAAAGCACATGTCATGATTGTGTGCTTGTTCTTTTCCAGTAGGCAAAGCCGGGGGCACAGTCTGGGTGTCTGGGTGGAGCACAGACAGTGTTCACAAATATGTGCGTTGATGATAAAATACCTTGATTTCTATGTGTCCTTGTGTACGTTATACACAAGCATTTACCCTTGTGATTGAACAGGTATAACTATTCACCTATGTGTCTTTATAAAATAGGAGCCTGTTTACTCTCTTATCCTACCCATTATCCTAGGCACCTATTATAGGATTATCCTCCATGAAGGTATGGGGGGGGGGGGATTTTCTAAGAGGGTGCATACTGTATGTTGAAAGCTCAGAAAGATATGCTACCTAGGTTATAAAGGCAACATACTGTAGGTGGCCATGTACTTTTCTAAAAGAAGCACTCAAACCAGTCACAATGGTGCAAATGCCCACAGACAACTTTACACCTGCTCCAAAGATGGTGTGAATGTGTATGTGTGTACCAATAAAATATACTGAATCTAATAAAATGCCAATGGGAGGGAACAGAGAGAGTGAGAGAAACCAGCACAAGTATCCATGCTCTCTCACTGTCTCCTTCAAGCTCCCACTCCCCGGTGCTTTTCCCATGTTATGCAGATGGCAGAGGAGGCTTCAGTGGTAAGAGCTTTCACGCCTGCGGCCAGCAGGAGGAAGGATGAGAAGGCTAGATCTCTGTAACTGCACTTTGCAGCAAGTTGCAGGCAACAGGGTTAACGTAGGAGTACACAGCACTGCGTGATGACCCTGATTCTCTACCCCCACCGTTCGTCTTAGGACAGTCTTGCTTAACAGCGGCATATCCTTTGAATTTGTGTGAAATGCAGGATGCATAGGTACAATGTTAACAAAAATGTATTCAATCAAGAGCCATCCAGGGCCATACACCTCCTCAGATTACACAGAGTAACACAGGTATGTGAATCATGGCAAGCCCAGAGGAGTTCAGTCACTGTATTCGGAACGTTCATGTGTCTGAGACTTTAACCTGGTCCTTAGTCTTTCAACGTTCTTGCTCCCAGTCCCAGAGTATGGAAAAAATCAAATCATCCAGCCTGCTTTCTGACTATGTCTATCTTTAGTCATCCCCGTCTGAGAAAGGTATTGGGGTGAGGAACATGAGGTATTGGGGTGAGGAACATGCATTAGGATATGAGGAACATGAGGCATTGGGGTGAGGAACATGCATTAGGATATCAAATTGAAGGTGTGCACATCTTGTATCTTTTGGAAAATTCAAATAATAAATCATGAAAAATAAAATCAATAACTTGACCATCAAGAGCATATTAAAAACTATATTGTCACTCATTAATCACTGAATGTCACTCAGTAATACTCATTCTGTATACTTAAGTCAACCTGAAGAGACAATGAAGTGACAAAAATGATTTTAATGGTCACATTTGGCTGTGCATAAGCTCGAGTTCAAGAGAGGACTGATGTGGATAGAAAACCAGCCTGCATGCTTTGCTTTATCAATAATTGTTCTTTATAATGGTTTTGTTTCTTAAGCCAGTCCTTACAGAATTTGTTTCTTCATAGACCTTGATCTCATAACATAAGAACATAAAATATGTCATACTGGGTCAGACCAAGGTCCATCAAGCCCAGTATTCTGTTTCCAACAGTGGCCAATCTAGGTCATATGTACCTAGCAGTTTCCCCAAGAGACACAAATTCCACAATGCTTGTACTGGGTCAAGCATTGATATCTTCGGTCACTTCTTAATAACAGTTTATGGACCTTTCCTCCAGGAACTTGTCCAAACCTTTTTTAAACCCAGCTACACTAACAGCCTTTACTACATCCTCCGGTAACAAATTCCAGAGTTTGATTACACGTTGAGTGAAAAAATATTTTCTTTCATTAGTCTTAAATAGTTTACCCTGTAGCTTCATTGCATGTCCCCTAGTCTTTCTATATTCTGATAACGTAAACAATCGATCTACGTTTACCCGTTCCACTCCGTTCATTAATTTATAGACTTCTATCATATCTCCCCTCAGCCGTCTCTTTTCCAGGTTAAAGAGCCCTAACCTTTTTAGCCTTTCTTCATAGGAGTATCCTTCCATCCCCTTTACCATTTTGGTGGCTCTTCTCTGAACCTTTTCTAAAATCGCTATATCCTTTTTAAGATACGGCGACCAGAATTGCACACAATATTCAAGGTGCAGTCTCACCATGGAACGATATAGAGGCATTATAATATCTTTTGTTTTATTTTCCATTCCTTTCCTTATCATACCTAGCATTCTATTTGCTCTCTTGGCCGCCGCTGCACACTGGACCGAGGGTTTTAACATGGTATCCACAATGACGCCTAAATCTTTTTCCTGGGTGGTGGTTCCTAATGTGGAACCTTGCATCGTGTAACCATAGTTTGGGTTGTTCTTCCCTAGGTGCATAACCTTGCACTTGTCCACATTAAATTTCATCTGCCATTTTGATGCCCAGTCTTCCAATTTATCAAGATCCTCTTGCAATTTTTCACAATCCTCTTGGGTTTTAACAACTTTAAATAGTTTTGTGTCATCTGCAAATTTGATCACCTCACTCGTTATTCCACTTTCCAGGTCATTTATGAATATGTCAAAAAGCAGCGGACCCAGCACAGATCCCTGGGGTACACCACTATTCACCTTTCTCCATTGGGAAAATTGGCCATTTAGCCCTACCCTCTGCTTTCTATCTTTTAACCAGTTCCTGATCCACAATAGTACACTGCCTCCTATCCCATGACTCTTTAGTTTTGCCAAAAGTCTCTGATGAGGGACCTTGTCAAAGGCTTTCTGAAAGTCCAGATACATAATATCAACCGGCTCACCTTTGTCCACCTGTTTATTCACTCCTTCAAAAAAACATAACAGATTAGTAAGACAAGATCTTCCTTGTCTAAAGCCATGTTGGCTCTCTCCCATTAGGCCATGACTATCTACATGCTGAGTAATTTTATTCTTTATGATGGTTTCTACCTTTTTTCCTGGTACTGATGTCAGGCTCACCGGTCTGTAGTTTCCCGGATCACCCCTGGAACCCTTTTTAAAAATTGGTGTTACATCTCAGGGGCAGCTCAAGGAAATCTGCTGCTTGAATCGAGGGATGAGATGGTACCCCCCCCCACACACACAAACACAGTGGGGGGGGGGGAGGGGCTTCCTTAAAACTCCAGTTAGGGACTGAACCACACCAAAAAGCCAATTAGATAATGTGGATGAAATGCAAGATGTTTGCACACCAAGGGACAGAAAAGAGCGAGAACCACAGCACAGTTTATAAACCAAATTATAACTAATTGTTATTTTGTTGTTATAAACTGCATTATGTTTTTTGCTTTTTCTTTTGTAACATATATTTTGAATTCACTGAACCCACTCCCTCAATAATGGGTGCAGAACAGAACTAGGACATGCACCCATAGAACTCAATATCTAAAGATATAGATCTGATTCTGGTCATCTCACTAACAACAAACATTCTCCAGTACCAGGCATATTGTGAACTGATACAAAACCCTACAACAAAGTTACTGAGGATCTGTAGAACAAGTCTACCACAACATTCCAGTACCACTTCCAAAACCCGTATAAGGAGTCTGCCCAAAAAATGCATCACTGTAAATACTGCAGCAGGGCCTGGAACGTCCAACACCTATTTGAAAAGCTGAACAATTCAGATTACTACAGTACAAATCCCTACGTACAAACTCCATGTTAACAGTACACCTGCCCTTGGTCACACACTCAGAACACAGACCCTTACCAAGTACAGAATAAGTGACCATAACCTAAACATAAACATATGTAGATAAAAATTAAACTGCAACCCCAAGAAGCCAGATTTTACATACAATGCAAAACCAGAGAAATAAAAAAGAGACAAATTTCCCTGCACTGTATAAAATACAAAGATAGCACAAAGTCTGATCACTAAATTGAAAATAAAATTCTCTTCTATCTTTGTTGTCTGACTGTTTTATTCTCTGATCATGCTGGTCCCAATCTGAGGTTTCTGCTTTCCACTGTTCTCTTAGCACTCTTTCTATGGTCTGTTGTCCATCTGCCATTTCTTGTCACTGCTTTTCTTTTCTTCACTTCCTTCCATCATGGATATTGATTTATTTTGATATGACCAGATTATTGATAAGGAGGGAAGATATAAAATGAGAAAAAACTAATCCTGATAACGATGAATTCAAAGCCTGCATTGGATTGTGCTAGAGCTCGAAAAGTCCAGAACTCAGCAGCGGTGAAGCTATCAGGATATTAAACAAAATTAAATAAAGAATCCCCTCAAAATTTGAAATTTCCTTGAATCTGAACTGACAAAATATTTTAAATTTCAGTCTGGCAGCATAAAGAACGCAAAACTTCAAATCTCAAAGACAATCCATATTCCAGTAACCCCCCCCCCCCCCAACCAACATCCTACAGTTGACTAAGACTAATAAGAGAACATATTTGTTCACCCAATGTGCAATCAAACTCTGGAATTCATTACCAGGGGATGTAGTAAAAGCTGTTAGTGTAGCTAGATTTAAAAAAAGGTTTGGACAAGTTCTTGGAGGAAAGGTCCATAAGCCATTTATTAAAGAGGACCCGGGAAATCCACTGCTTACCCCAATACAAGAATTGTGGAACCTGTGTGCCTTTTTGGGAACCTGCTAAATACTTGTGACTTGGATTGGCCACTATTGGAAACAGGATACCGGGCTTAATGGACCTTGACTTGACTCAGTATGGCATTTCTTATGTTCTTATGACTACACCAAGAACCCAGTGTACAGGACCCATAGAGCAAATCTACTATTCCATAACAAACGAACTTCCAAAACTCACATAGCATGGAGCGTACCCAGAAAAGGGCAGCATCATAAATATTTCAGTGGGCTCTAGAACATCCACATTCCTATTCAGAAAACTGAACAAGCCAGATTACTAGAGATCCCTATATAGAAGTTCCATGCTAAGAGAACACATAGTAGCATAGAAACATGATTTGTTTATTTACATTCTCTTATATACTGTGCTATTCTTCATCAGTGTGGTTTACATTGAACAAACTGAAATTACATTGAACAGGGCATTATAACTTGGAGATAACTATTTTACAGAGAACATGGGCTATGGAGGGTTAAGTGGCTTGCCCAAGACCACAAGGAGCACCTGTGGGACTAGAAACCCCAGTCCTTCCAGCCCAAGGTTGCTGTCCTCTAGTGGGATTTGAACCCCTGACCTTCCAGCCTGAAGTACCTTGCCCCAACCACTAGGCCACTCCTCCACTGGCAGAAAAAGACTACATGGCCTATCTAATCTGCCCTTCCATCAACTATAATAATGCCCTTTTTTTCTTTAGTCACATATACAGAATAGAGATAGATCTTCACCAAGTAGGGAATGTATTAATACAAACTGAAAACAGACATATGTAGACAAAAAATGCTCTTACCCAATACTCTAAGGTTTACAGGATTTCTTTCCCAAAATGGTACTTTATTCCAGACTGAGGTGGGAGAAAAACCTCTCACATGGAGGCATCTGCATTGTCGGCAGAAACTAACATAATGGCTCAGCACAAGTAGCGTGAGTGTAACTAATGTCACCTCAATGGGTGGCCTTAGTTGCACTGGCAGCCATTTTGCCACTTTGAAATGGGGATGTAACTGCATTCATGCAGTCGGCCTATGGCCCAATGTAATCAAACTCTGTAGTTAAAGCTGTTAGTGTAACTGGGTTTAACAAAGGTTTGAACAAATACCTGGAGAGAAAAGCTTTATAAACCATTACCAGCAGAAAGGAAGAGGTATTAATGTCAGTGTTCAAGTTGCTGGTGAGGCCTCACTTGGAATATTGTGTCACTTTTGAAGACCATATCTCGCAAAGGATTTATTTATTTATTTTATTTAGCCAGATTTGTATACCACCCTATCCTTCAATCAAAGTGGTAGGGGGGACGAGGTAGTACATTTAACATCAGAGACACTACATACGTATATTCTGGGGGGTTGTGCCACAGGAGGGATGATGGTGCTAGATGATTCTCATTGGCAGGGTGGGAGTTAAGGTTCTTGTTCAAATGAGGCTCTGAACAGATAGGTTTTGAGGGATTTTCGGAAGTCCTTGAGGTCCCTTTGTGCTCTTAGTTCTTCAGGGAGGGTATTCCAAAGGTCCGTCGCTGAAAATGAGATAGCTCTTCTGGATGTTGATAGCTTCGTTTTGTGGTATCCGGCTGGGGTGAGGAGTCTATTGCTGCCTTGGGTTCTCCTGGGTCTGCTGCTAGTGTCTCTGGTTACTCTGGTTTGTAGAATTTCTGCTGAGCATTGGTGTATGATCTTGAATATGGTTAGTGTTGCTTTGAATTTAGCCTGTGCTGCTATGGGTAACCAGTGTAGCTGACAGAGAACTGGCATTATGTGCTCAAATTTGGGCGTGCCTGTGATTATGCGGGCTGCGGTGTTTGCACCAATTGAAGTGGGTATACAGCGTTTTTGTGAAGTCCCTGATATAGTGAGTTTCCATAGTCCAGTATGGGGATGATGACTGCCTGGCACACTGTGCGGAAATGTTCTTTGCTGAGGATTGGCTTAAGTCTGATGATCTTTAAATGGTGGTATGCTTTCGCTGCAGTTTTGTTTATGTGAGATTGTAGGTTCAGGTTCATGTCTATGGTGACACCGAGATATTTTACTTCTTCCTTTATTACAACTGTCCTGTGTAGTATGTTGATTTCTTGTGGTGGGTTGAATGTGGTGTTCCTGGTAACGAACATTGCTTCAGTTTTATCAAAGTTTACCTTAAGGTTGTTGTTGGTGAGCCAAGTGTTCATATGTTCGAGGCAGCTGGTCATTGTTGTTACGTCAGGGATGCTCAGGTCAATTGGGGTGTACAGCATTATATCATCTGCGTATAGGTGATATTGCGTGTTGTGTTGTTTGATGATGTTGCATATGGGTTGCATATAGATGTTGAATAGTATGGATGACAGGGCATACCCCTGTGGTATTCCTTGCATGGTGGGGAATTGTGTTGATTTCTTCTGCCTGCATTTTACATGCTGTGTGGGGTTGCTTAGGTAGGAGGTGAACCATTCCATGGTGTTGTCACGTAGTCCAATTTCTTTAAGGCGCCATAGGAGCATGGGGTGTGATACCGTGTCAAAGGCAGCAGAGATGTCGATGAAGATTAGTAAGAATCCTTTCTTTATGTTGGCTATCCCCTTCAGTAGGTTGTCGAAGAGGAATGTGAGCAGTTTCCACGTTGCGATGTGGTTTAAAGCCATGTTAATGCAAGTCTAGCAGTGCATGGAGGTCTATGTGGTCCTGTAGTTGTTTTTGCACTACTTTCTCGATGATTTTGGAGATGAATGGCAAGCTGGAGATTGGTCGGTAAGACTTTGGATCAGAGGTGTCGAGCAAATTGTTTTTAAGGATTGGTCATACAGTAGCATGCTTTAGCGTTTGTGGGATGTGACCTTGTTGGAGCGACTGCTGTACTATTTTGTGTAGGTGGTGGCTTACTTGGCTGAGGATATAAATAGACTGGAAACGGTTCAAAGGAAGGTGACCAAAATGATTTGGAGCCTGCGTCAGATTTATGAGAAGAGACTTAAAGACCTATATATGTGCCCTCTGGAGGGAAGATATGATTCAGACCTTTAAATACTTAAAGAGTATTAATGAACAAACAAACCTCTTCCAAAGACGGGGAAGATATAAAGCTAGAGGCCATAACATGAAGCTGGAAGGGGGTAAACTGAAAGGCAATGTCAGGAAATACTTTTTCACTGAAAGGGTGGTGGATTCTTGGAATGCCCTCCCAATGGAAGTGGTGGGGGCAAATATAGTAACAGAATTCAAAATGGCATGGGACAGACACAGTGGATCCCTTTATAGCAACAGGATAAATTCAAAATAAAAATAACTCTCTCTTGTATCTCAACAAATAGGAGTGACCTACATGGAGCGGTGGGTACTGTCATCAGCACTCCCTAGTGGCCAGTGGCTGTAAGGGTAGGCTGAGCATTTTAATTGTTTCAAGGAGGAAAGGGCTCTTTATGGCCAAGTGCAGGTTGGTCTTTGTAGTCCAGCTCCTTGTATGAACAAATCGTATAAGCCAAATAGAGGGTATTAAGGCGTTTATTTCCCCTTTAATGCAAAGGCTCAGTAAGGCACAGAAATAAAGAAAGTCCTTTCTTTCAGGGTTTCACCAAACATAAGCAAGAAGAAAAACTGTTACAAGTTTCACAGTTGATTGGAGAGATTAACTGAAAGATTTTCTTACTTCAGAGCAACTTAAATAAGCAAAACAGTTCTCTGGCATTTAGCACAAAACACGAGCATTCTCAAAGCAAAAAGGTCTGTTCAATTCACAGTTCTGCTAATGACTCAAGGCTGCTAGCAATACACAAGGTACAATCCATAAATTCATCTGGAGGCATGGGAATAGGATTCTCTAGGTCTATTTCCATGGACTCTGGGTCACTGGCCTCGCCCTCTGAATTGGATGTCTCCCTTGCTGCTATACTTTCCCAGACTCTGTCTCTGTTTGCTTGTTTCCAATAGGGCTGTTCTAAGGCTCCCAAACGAACATGGCCTGTTCTTCTGCCCTTAAATAATGGTTTGCAATGCTCTGACTTGTTTCCTTTTCTCCTGCACTGAGCATCTGTTTCACCAGAGCTTCTAGGAGATAAACTTTCTTTTATAAATGAAGTGGCACCATATCTGGGCTTCCTCCTGTAGCCGGTATAACTGGAGCTTTCTCTCTGAGGCACCTCTCTCTGGAGACAGGCTTTCTCTTGGAACCTTCTGAGCAGTGCTTTACCTTTCTGTATTTCAGGAAAACCTGGTGAGGACTCCGGATTTCCTTGCTTCTGGGTAAAGGTAGCTCTGTTATCAGAACCTTTCCTTCTTGTACCTCTTAATCCTGATTCAGACTCCTCCGGTGAGCGTAGGCCTCTCTCAAAGCATGGCTTTCTCCTCCCAAGCTCTTTGCCTCTGTGGTTCTTTTGCTACCGAGTCTCTCTCCAGACTGACTCTCCTCAAGCTGTCTTTCTTTCTGACTTTCTCTGCTCCTTTTCCAGCACTTACTATTCTGGGCGTTCTGCTTGATCCAGCTACGCTGCTTGGGCTGGAGATGTCACTCCTTCCGTCTGAAGTGCTTCTCCTGGCAGTCTCTCTCTGGACTGTCCCTCTCTAGACTGCTTTCCTCCAGACTGCTTCCCTCTGAACTGGTTCCCTCTGAACTGGTTCCTTCTGCTGGCCTGCTTTCCTCTGGACTGGTTCCTTCTGTTGGCCTGCTTTCCTCTGGACTGCCTTTCTCTTATACAGGCATTCTACCTTTGAGTTTCCCGGGGTTGTCGTCAGGTGCAGCTGATTAGCTCTTACATAATCAGTGGCTGGATGTGTTAACTCAGCCTCAGTAGTTTTGCTCCTACTCCCTCTAGCTGGGCTGCAAGGTAATTGCATCCTCTGCACCTCAACAGCTCTGTGAAAGACAGGGTTTTTTTCTAAGTCTGCACTCTTAGTAGCTTCAGCTTCATGACAGTACATCTCTAAATAAAGGCATGGGGAGGTGTGACCTGCATGGAGCGGCAGGTGCACCTACTCTTGCTGCCTTGCTGAGCAGACTAGATGGACCATACTGGTCTTTATCTGCCGTCATATACTATGTTATTAAAGAGGACCCGGGAAATCCACTGCTTACCTGGGACAAGCATTGTGGAACATGTGTGCCTTTCGGGGAACCTGCTTGGTATTTGTGACCTGGATTGGCAACTGTTAGAAACAGGATACTGGGCTTGATGGACCTTGGTCTGGCCCAGTATGGCATTTTTTGTGTTCTTATGTTCATATGTTACCAGCACAGAACTTAGGAAACATGCTGCTAAATATGCCAAACAACGGGGTTCAACAGCACCCATGCAGCACTTCCCACTCCCACAAAAACAAGAGCGACTTGTGACCCCCTCCACAACTCCTCCCACATACTCCAACATAACTCCTGAAATTGTATACAGGATCAGCATGATGTTAATGTATATATATATTCTGCAAAGGAAATGCAAGATGCTCTCACAGCAAGGAACTAAAAGAAAAAGTGAGAACCGCAGCACAGTTTATAATACCAAAATAAAAAAAAATTATAACTCATTTTATTTTGTTATGAAATGCATTATGGTTCTCACTTTTTCTTTTTTGGCTATATATTGGGGGAGGGGGGGGGCTGGGGCATGTTGCCTCAGGCTGGAGGGCTAGGGCTTCAAATCCCACTGGAAGACAGCAACCCCCGGGCAGAGAGACTGGGGCTTCTAGTCTCACAGGTGCCCCCCATGGCCTTGGGCAAGCCCCCAACCCTCCATTGCCTCAGGTATAAAACAGAGATTGTGAGTCCTTCAAGTCAAGGGAAAAATATATCATACCTGAATGTACACTACTTTGACCTGGCAAAAAACAGTATATATAAGCATTGCTAAGCATCCATAGAAACCACTTCCTTGACACTGGAAACCACTTCCTTGACACTGGGTGCAGAGCAGAAGTAGGACATTCATCCACAGAACTCAATATATTAAAAAAATAAATCTGATTCTGGTCATCTCACTAACAATGACATAAATATTCTCTGGTACCAGGCATATTGTGAACAAATATAAAACCTTACAAAAGTCACTGAAGATCTACAAGGCCAAATTCACCATACCATACAGCATAAACTTCAATCATCAGAGAAGCAGGACTATATGAAGACAACAGAGATATGAAGACTGGTGGGAGACTCAACAACCTTTGCTGTGCTGATGATACATACATTACTGACTGAAAGTGAAGACAGTCTGAAACATTTGCTTCTCAAGATCAAGGAACATAGTCTTAAAATGGGCCTGCACTTTAATGTAAAGAAGACAAAGATCCTGACAACTGGCAAAATCAATGTTCATCGTTGATAGAGAAGAAATTGAAATAGTGGACAACTTTAACCTACTTGGATCAACTATCAATAAAAAACAACAAGCAGTCAAGAAATCAGATGACACATTGCTCTTGGCAAAATGGCTATGAAGGATCTAGACAAGATTCTCAAGAGCAAAGATGTCTCTCCCCATACAAAAATTCAACTCGTTCAAGCCATGGTATTTTCAATAAAGTCATATGGATGCGAAAGTTGGACAATGAAAAAGATAGACAGAAAGAAAATTGATGCTTTTGAATTATGGTGCTGGTGATAAATACTGTGTATACCATGGACTGCCTAAAGAACAAATTTTAGAAGCTGAAATGACAAGACTTTGACTTTCATACATTGGACACATCATGCAAAGAGAGAGATCATTAGAGAAAGACATCTTTATCTTTATTTGCACTTGATATACCGTTCCAGATGGCCGTGTGTTCGGTTTACAATAAAAACACGATGGCTGCAGGAGAAAGACTAAAAGGAACACCAGAGTTATGATAGAAAAGCGTAGAGAGAGAAAGAAGCAGGGGAGGCAAGAGAAACAGAAGTAGTGGGCAAGGGAGCATTTCAGGACTGTGAGGGAGGAGAGGACTATGAGTAGTCTGCTAGGTGGTAGGTGAAGGGAGATTGAATGCAGTAACGAAAAGGTGAATTTTTAGGAGTGCCTTAAATTTGGGGAATGAGGTTTCAGAACGTACAGTGGGAGGTAAGGAGTTCCCCAGGAAATTGGTCCAAATAAAAAACGGCCGATTTTCTGGTCTGTTCAAGATGGGCCTGAGTGACTGTAAGAAGGGCCAGATGATTGACATGAAAGGATCTGGGGAGATGGTGAGGGGTGTGAAACTGTAGCAGATTTGAAAGATATTGTGGGGTGCCAGTATAGACAGGCCTGTGGACAAGGGTAAGGATTTTCTAATCGATCCGTGATTTGAGAGGAAGCCAGTGCAGATGGATTAGAGCGGATTAGGACATCATGCTTGGCAAGGTAGAAGGTCAATGCAAAAGAGGAAGGCCAGCAATGAGATGGATTGATACAATAACAGCAGCTATGGGTGCCAGTCTGTCAACAATGAGCTGCCTGACTGAAGACAGAACACAGTTTAGGACAACTATCCAGAGTGTCACCATGAGTCGACACTGACTCGATGGCACTTAACAACAAAAAGAAAACTTCCAAAACTCATACAACAAGGGGTCTAGTCAGAAAAGGCAGCACTGTAAATACTGCCCTAGATCATCCATACACCTATTTGAAAAGCTGAACAAGTCAAATGACTACAGTACAGATCCCTACGTACAAATTCCGTGTTAACAGAACACCTGACCTCAGTCATACACTCAGAACACAGACCCTCACCAAGTACAGAATATGCGACCACAACCTAAAGTAAAAATAAAAATATGTAAGCAATAATTTAACTAAAACCCCAGAAGCCAGACTCCACATGCGGAGCAACACCAGAGAAATAAGAGATGCAAAGTTCAATCATTAAACTGAAAATAATTTTTTTTCTACATTTTTTGTCTGACCATTTTATTCTCTGATCATGCTGGTCCCGACCTTAGGCTTCTGCTTTCCTCTGTTTTCTCTTAGCTCTCTTTCTATGGCCTGTTGTCCATCTGCCATTTCTTGCTGTCCTTTTCTTTTCTTCACTTCCTTCCATCTTGGATATTGATTTTTTTTCCTTTCATCTTTCTTCCATTTATTTCTCTCTTTCTATCCACCCAGATTTCACTGCTCCTTACTATCCACTTCTCAATATCCCTCTTTTTTATGCCTTCTGTCTACTGCTTTTCAGTTTTCACCCCAATCCTTCCATTTTCCAGCTCTTCTTCCCTGGTCCATTATTCCCCAGTCTTTTGCTCACTCTCTCACTCCCCATCCAGTGTCTCTCTCTCTCTCTCTGGTGCTCTATTTTTCTCCATCCAGTACCTCTGCTCTCTCTTTCCTTCCATGTCTTCCTATCCCCCTGTAACCAGCATCTACCCTATCTCCATACCATACCATCCCCTCCCTATTACTTCCCGTCTCTTTCTCAACCTATTTATCCCATGTCTATCTTCTCCCCTCTTTCTCTCTAATTGCCCCATGTCCTGCATTTCCTTATCCCCTTATTACCCCATGTCCAGCATCTCCTCTCTGTCTCCCTCTGTCCTTCCTTCCCCAAGTCCAGCATTTTCCCATAGTCTCCCTATAACCCCCTGGCCAACATCACCACTGCCTCACCCTGCCTCATTATAGAACCGCCCCTGCTCCTAGAAGTAATCTCATTTGTCCTTACTGGCAGCCTGACTGTCAAAGGTAATTCCAAGAGATTACTGCTAAGGATCATGGGTGACATTTTGAACCCAGAACTCACAGGAGCAAAGGATCACTCCTGCTCCCACCAGACTATCTGAAATCCTAGTAAGAGCTGGGGCAGGGGGATCAAGGGTGAGGAGTAAAGAGTAGAGGGGGTTATCATGTGAGGGTGGGGTATAGATTTCAGGGGAACTGTGATGGGGGGAATTGGATACTGAGACAAATTGAATGCTGGGGGAAAGGGCGATCAGTGGGTGGGGGAGAGACCTGTGACTGTTGGTGGGAGGAAACTGGTAGGGTGCGTGGATACTGCAGAAGTAACTTTGAAAAGCTCCTCCTATGCACATTTGGGGGAAAGCTGGATGCTTTTTCCCTCCCCCCCCACACATATGGAACTTTTTAGAATCACTGATCCCGCTGGATGTGACGAAACAGCCATATGCACTAGTACACATCCTTATAAGTATTTTACAAGAGGTGCTGCATTTGGAAGAGCCTTTGTAAAACACAGTGGGAATTTTCCATGTCCTGATCTGTATGCTTTACTTTCCCTCTCCATGACCTATCTAAAATCGCCTTTCGCGAGTTTGACAATGGGATTTATCATACCAGGGGTTCCAGAGCAATAAGCTCCCCCAAAAATAGCCCTATTCCTTTTTTTATGGGAGAAGCAGGGCTAGCTTCTACAGTATAGGAACTTTGAAACAGTCAAAAATAGCAGACTGCAAATACTTTCAAGTAGTGGATCCTCCACTGGCCCCTCACAAGGCAGCTCTCCTCCACAATGTTTAATGCTACCAGTGCCTACATAAACAGGGACAGCAGTTTGTTCCTATGAAAAATTTGCACTATTGAAGGCTCTTCCCCGAAGGGATTTCCCCCTCCTCCATAGCAGTCTCCAGCTCCCCTCTTCCCCCTCTTCAATACCAACTCTTCCCCTCAATCTTTTCTACTTTTTCGTCCCTTTCTAAAATCTCTGAAGATGAAACCTCTCATCTTCTTTCCTCCTCTAAACTCACTGTTTGTTCCTCGGATCCTATTCCCACCCATTTCCTTAACTCCATCTCATCCTCTGTCATCCCTTCCATCGCTCATATTCTCAACCTTTTGTTTTCCCCCTAAACCCTCCTCCCCCCCCCCTTCATCCTTTCTCTATCTCTGTTCATAACACTCTTCTACTTCCTGTTTCCACAGCCCACAACCTTGGAGTCATCTTTGACTCCTCTGTGTCCTTCTCCACAGGCATCCAACTGATTGCTAAAACCTGTCGCTTCTTTCTCTATAACTAGCAAAATTCACCCCTTCTTTTCAGAGCACACTACTAAGACTTATCCACTCTCTAGTCACATCCTGGCTAAACATTTGCAACTTCCTCCTTACTGGACTACCTCTCCTCTTCAATATGCTCAGAACTCAGCTGCACGGCTAATCTTCCGTCAGTTCCGTTTTACTCATATAACCCCTCTTCTCAAGTCACTTCATTTGCTCCCCTTCCGTTTCCATATCCAACTCAAACTTCTCCTTCTGACCTATAAATGCATTCACTCTACTGCTCCTCCCTACCCTTCTTCTCTCCTCTCTCCCTACACGCCTCCTTGTAAACTCCTCTCTTCTACTGGCTTGCTTCTCTCTATGCCTTTTTCTTCCGCTACCAACTCCAGAGTTAGATCCTTTCACCCTGCTGCTCCTTATGCCTGGAACAAACTACCTGAATCTGTACTTCAGGCTTCATCTCTGTCCCTTTTCAAATCTATGCTAAAAGCTCACCTCTTTGAGGCTGCTTTTAGATCTTGATCCCTTGTTCTCCTTTATGTCTCCTTACCTTTCCCTTTTTGTACCCTCATTTCTTAGCTGTTATGTTGTCTGTCTTGATTAGATTGTAAGCTCTAATGAGCAGGGGCCATCTTTTACATGTATCTGTACAGTGCATACGCCTTGTAGCACTATATAAATGGTAGTCGTAGTAATAGCGCTTCTTTCAGTAACCCTGAGGGATTTTCCGTGAGGTCTAAGGAATCCCCTGATAGCACCAAAATCATGTCCTCCAGGATTTCCCCAGATTCTTTCATGGCTCTTTGCTCTAGGAGGACCTCCTTGAGGCTTTGCACTAGCTGACAAGCCTGTGAGCAATTCTGATAGGCCCATCACCAGGGCCTTCTTCAGACAGAAGACTTGGTGCAACGCTAAAACAAAGTGGCAAAAAAGGCATCTCTGAAGGTGAGACGGCCCTTCCAACAGAGCTATGGGACTATCTTCTGAGCAACATCCTCTGCTGAGCTCAATTCTGAAGGGTCTTCCCTGAGGCCTACTGCCTGTCACAGAGGTGATATAATGGCAGCATGTCCCACCAAAATCTGGCTCTCTACTAACGCCAGTGACAAATTGTCTGATGCTGCTCCCCCAAGCCCCACCAACCTGCTCTGCCTTGCTGAGCTCTAAAGATGCAAAAAAATAGCAACCCCAGTGTCCAAAAACAACTCTCCCTGGCAGCACCTGGCTACGCTGAGGTGACTTCTCCGACTGCTGCCAAACTATCAGTGACTTGGTGCAGCTCTGCCCTGCCCTGCCCTGCCTCTTTTGCTGTGTTGGGGTCAGCAGCAGCAGAAACAGGTCACCAAAGTTGAGAGTTAAAAAAAAAAAGAAGCAAACAAACCAAAAGCATGGGCTCATATATCATGCCTCTCATGTGAGCGGCTCGGCTGGTCCCACCCCCTCTGATGTCGCAGTAGGGGGCGGGACCGGCCAGGCCACTCACATGAACAGAATGATGCAGGGGCCCGTGCTTTTGGTTAGTTGGTTGTTTATTTTAATTCCAACCCCTAGCTTTGGCGGCCTGCTTCTGCCAATCCCAACACAGCAAAAGCAGCAGGGCAGAGCTGCGCCAAATCGCTTATCTTCCAGGGTTTGTGGGTTTTATATTTTGGCAGTGTGAGGTGGTCATCGCTGGTGTGATTTGGGGGCATTTTTATGCCACCCTCAAAATTTGCTGCCTGAGACGGCCGCCTCACCCTGCCTCATTATAGAACTACCCCTGCTTGATCATGCCAAGTACAAGAGATGCATAAGAGGGTAAAAACTGGAAGATATTTGTTTGTCCATATTTTCTGATATTCAAATGATATTTAGTTGAATTTTTCTGGGTTTTTGACTGTCCCTGCACAAAAAAACTGTTCATGGTAAAGAAATAATTTTTGTATGGTTAGGTGAACCCAAAATTCTGCCACTTGACTCAGGGGCAACAGAATGCTTTTTTGGTTGAAGGGACCCAAGCTCTATCCCCATTTCTGCCCCCTAACTCCCACCCTAATTTCTCACAATTGCACTTAGGGGCATGTTTACTAAAGTGCGCTAACCTTCATCATGGGGTTTAATGCATACTAAGGGCACTGGGCTCACAGCATGGGGTCCTGTGGTAAAATTCCCATACTAAGTGGTCAGTGCATGATTGGGCAGGGACTGGGCAGTTAAAGGCATCATGTGGGCAGTGATGGCACACTGCAGTTAACAGAAGCAGTTTGGGCACGTGGTAACTGTGACTGTTAATATTAGCATGGATACACTTAATGCCAGAGTGGAGGAGTAGCCTAGTGATTAGAACACTGGCTTGGTAACCAAGCAACCAAGGTTCAATTCCCACTAGCACACCTTGGGCAAGTCACTTAACCCTCCATTGACTCAGAAGAAAGGCCTGGCAATCTACTTCCAGTGACACTGCCAAGAAAACCCAGGAGCTTCTGGGTCACCAGGAGTCAGGAATGACTTGAAGGCACACATTGCATTTTTACACTTAATGCCACTTTAATGGGTACTGTTAAATTCACCCATGTGCCGACCAACATGAAGCTGTGTGTTAGAGAGAGATGCGCATGGCCCCAAATATTAGCACTGGCCTAATTTGGTGGCACAGTTGCATGCTACTGGCACACACCTTAAGAAGAATACCCTGGTGTCAGTCTTGTATATATCTTTTATGTAAATCATAGGGCCCCATATTGAATTGAGAGAGCTATGTGCCACTATGGTGCATAGACATCCCTGCCAATCTCTAACTCTGGATATTCAATGTCAGAGTCATATGCAATCCCGGCATTGAATATCCAGGATCGCCGCACATGCCCTGGAGCTGCAGAAGCTAACCAGGTAACGTTGAAATTGCACCACTGCCTGGTTAGCTCCCACTGATAAAAACTATTATTATTATTATTATTAAAGACTTATAAAGCGCTGCAACATACAAAGCGCTGTACAAACATAGAAGAGAGACAGTCCCTGCTCATCAGAGCTCACAATCTAATAAGACAGAAAACAAAATAAGTTACATAACACAAATAACAAAAATTTACAGGACAAAGTAAGCAAATGTTGATAGAGAGATCAAGATAGGGTAAGACAGGAATGGAAAGCAATAGTGAAGAGGTGGGATTTTGGTCTGGACTTGAAAATGGCCAGGGAGGACGCCTGGCGCACAGAGATAAGAAGACTATTCCAAGCAAAGGGTGCTGCCAGTTGGAAGGAGCGAAGTCTGGAATTGGCAGTACGAGTAAAGGGCACAGATAAACAAAGACTATTAGAAAAGCGAAGCAACCGAGAGGGGGTGTAAGGAGAGATGAGAGATGAAAGGTACTGGGGGGCAGAAGAGTGAATACATTTATAGGTCAGGAGGAGAAGTTTAAATTGTATACGGAGATGGATGGGAAGCCAATGAAGTGACTTGAGGAGAGAAGTGATGTGGGAAAAATGAGACTGGCGGAAAATGAGTCGCGCAGCGGAATGTTGAATTGACTGAAGAGGAAAGAGGTGGCTTGCAGGAAGGCCGGCAAGGAGAATGTTACAATAATCAAGATGGGAGGTGATTAAGGAGTGGACAATCAATTTAGTGGTGTCAACAGAAAGGAAGGGGCGAATTTTGGAAATATTGTATAGAAAGAAATGACAAGTTTTAGCAATGAGCTGTATATGTGAAGAGAAAGAGAGAGAGGAAACGAAGATAACACCAAGGTTACGTGCTGAAGAAACAGGAAGGAGTACAGAGCTATCAACAGAGAGAGAAAGGGGAAAGAGGAGGGGAAGCATTCGGGGGAAAGATAAGAAGCTCAGTTTTGGCTATGTTCAGTTTTAAGCGGCAGTGAGACATCCAGGCAGCAATGTCAGAGAGGCAGAGTGAGATCTTAGACTGGATATCAGGAGAGATAACAGGTGCAGAAAGATAGATTTGAGAGTCATCGGCATAGAGATGATAGTGAAAGCCATGGGAAGAGATAAGGGTGCCAAGGGATTGCGTATAGAGAGAGAAGAGGAGTGGACCTAAGACGGAACCCTGAGGAACTTCTACAGGTAGTGGGGTTGAAGAGGAGGAGGAGCCATCGAAGCACACACTGAAAGAGT
Source organism: Ichthyophis bannanicus (assembly GCA_033557465.1). Classification (NCBI taxonomy): domain Eukaryota; kingdom Metazoa; phylum Chordata; class Amphibia; order Gymnophiona; family Ichthyophiidae; genus Ichthyophis; species Ichthyophis bannanicus. The sequence continues at coordinate 869,758,781 of CM066033.1, forward strand.
GATGGGATAGATAGGAAGAGAAGCAAGATAGTACAGAGTCTTTGAATCCAATTGAGGATAGGGTTGGGGCAAGGTACTTCAAGCTGGAAGGTCGGGGGTTCAAATCCCACTAGAGGACAGCAACCTTGGGCCAGAAGGACTGGGGTTTCTAGTCCCACAGGTGCTCCTTGTGGTCTTGGGCCCACTTAACCCTCCATAGCCCATGTTCCCTGTAAAATAGTTATCTCCGAGTTATAATGCCCTGTTCAATGTAATTTCAGTTTGTTCAATGTAAACCGCACTGATGCAGAATAGTGCGGTATATAAGAGAATGTAAATAATAAATAAATAATAATAATAGGGTGATAAGAAGAAGGTTATGGTCAACAGTGTCGAAGGCAGCAGAGAGATCAAGAAGAATGAGGACAGTGTAAAAGCCTTTGGACTTTGCCAAGAACAAATCATTCGAGACCTTAGTAAGAGCAGTTTCAGTGGAGTGTAGGGGACGGAAGCCGGATTGCAAAGGATCCAAGAGGGTATGAGAGGAGAGGAAATCAAGACAACGGTGATAGACTGCACGCTCAAGTAGTTTAGAGACGAAAGGAAGGAGAGAGATAGGACGATAGTTAGAAGGACAAATGGGATCAAGTAAAGGTTTTTTGAGGAGGGGTGTAATCACAGCATGCTTGAAAACAGAAGGGAAGGTTGCAGTGGAGAGAGAGAGGTTAAGAATATGAGAAATAGAAGGGATGAGAGATGAAAAGATGGAGCTAAGGAGGTGGGTGAGGAAGGGGTCAGAAGAGCAGCTAGTAGGTTTGGAGGAAGAGAGAAGAAGTGACGTTTCCTCATCAGAGACCATAGGGAAGGAAGAAAGGGTGGCAGAAGTTTGGGGAGGGGAGAAATGGGAAATCGGGGGGGGGGGGGAAGAGGGGGAGGAGGGGAACTGGAGGATGATTGTGTGGATTTTGTCATGGAAGTAGTTAGCCAAGATTTGGGCAGAAAGGGAGGGAGGAATCAGGGGTGGAGGCACACTGAGGAGAGAATTGAGTGTGCTAAAGAGACGACAAGGATTAGAGGAAAGAGAGTTAGTCAGATTGAGGAAGTAAATTTGTTTGAAAAGCGCAATGGCTGATTGGAAGGAGGAGAGCATGAATTTAAAGTGGAGAAAGTCAGGATAAGAGCGGGATTTGAGCCAGGCACGCTCAGCAGAGCAGGCACAAGAGCGCAGAAAGCGGGCAATAGGGGAGAGCCAGGGCTAAGGAGAAGAACGCCTAACAGGATGGGGGATGAGGGGGGCAAAAGTATCAAGGGTGGAGGAGAGTTCAGTGTTATAAGAGGTCACAGACTCATCAATAGAATTGGAAAGCAGAGTGGATGAAAGAGATAGAGAGAGGAGGAGAGAGCTAAAGGACCAATGACAAGAAGGTTTCTAAATAGGTTAGTGCAGACAGGACGAGGCTGGGGTGGGCGATAATGAATAGTAAGGCTTAAAAGGTGGCGGTCAGATAAGGGAAGGACAGAGTTACAGAAATTGGAAGGTGAGCAGTAAGAGAAGAAAATTAAGTCAAGGCAGTGACCATGTCGGTAAGTGGGGGCGGTGGAACAGAGTTGAAGGTTATGTGAGGAGGTAAGGGAGAGAAGCTTTAAAGCAGGGGGATCAGAAGAGCTGTCAACATGAATGTTGAAGTCACCAAGAATAAGAGTGGCAAAGGAAGGGTGAAGAAAGGTAGAAAGCCAAGAATCAAAATCAGAAAGAAAAGTAGAGACAGAAATGTCAGGAGGACGATAGATAACAGCAACTTGGAGTGGAAGAGGAGAGAAGAGACGGATGGAGTGGAATTCAAAGGAGAAAGGAGAATGAGAGTGAGGTGGCATGAGGGTCTGGAAGTGACAGGAGGGAGACAACAGAAAGCCAGTACCCCCACCGCGACCAGTAGGACGAGGAGTGTGGGAAAACTTATAGCCGCCATGACATACAGCGGCAATGGATGCAGTGTCATCAGAAAGAAGCCAGGTCTCAGTTAGGGCAAAGAGGTGAAATGAGCGGGAAATAAAAAGGTCATGAACAAAAGCAAGTTTATTAGCGATAGAATGAACTTCCATAAGGCACAAGAGAAGGGGAGGGCAGACGGGGAGAGAAGAGGAATCAGAACAAGGTTAGATAAATTGCGAGAAGGCCTAGACCTAACGTGAGAGAAATAATAAGGGAGCGCAGGAAGCCTAAGAGAGCGAGAAGTATGTCTAGGGAGACCAGAACTAGGGAAGACATAGATAAGGTTCGCTAGATTACGTAAAGGCCTCATTATAACAATATAAGACTTGGGAGTAACGTACCCGAAATGAGGAAGAAAGGAGGAGCAGAGTACGAAAGAGCCAAGAAGGGCAAATCAAATGCAAATAAAGAATCAAATATAGGGATGGGAGCATATAGAATCAGCAGGTTAGGCTTTTGCTTCACCTAGTTTTACCTGCAGGTTGCTAACTGGGTAACCGTCCAATATCATCTCCTCTGCTCCACCCCGGAATGCCCATGATATGCCCCAATGCTATGCAGCTAGTATTGGAGCGCGTAGGGGAGATTATCGGGGATATTCAGCAGCACTAATATCCCATTCAGCAGCATTTATATGGTTTACAGGTCTGTGAACTGTGTAAATACCTTTTGAATATCGAGCCCATAAAGAATAATTACTCAATCACATGGGACATTCACAGATTAATCAACGCCCAACCCCCCTCCCCTACACACACACATACACACAATGGGTATAGAACAGAAGTGAAATATTTTGCTTTACAATACAACATAAAAAAATCTGTTTAAATTCTGGGGTATCACATCAGTAATAACACTGTATCAAGTAACACAAAACCCTGCACTTTTAGAAAAAGACACTTTTAAGAAGCAATTTCAAACAAGTGGTTGACTTAAGTTACCAGTTCAGTTTGTACACCGCTCTGCTTTTTGTGAAGGGCGGTATCTCAAATGCAATAAAACATAAACATGCATAGGTGAGTATCATGAGGACTTTTGTGTGTGTATATGTGTGTGATTGTCATGGGAGTTTTCCATCCCTACCCTTCAATATCTTTCTTCCTGTACTCTTCCTCCTTCCCTTCACCCAGTCATATACTCTTCCTTCCTCCCAACCAACTTTGCACTCTCCCTTCCCTTTCTTTCACTCCCTCACTTGCACTCTCTCTCAAGTTTCAGCCCCTTCTCTAATCCCACCCCTCCCCAATGCTCCATCCCCTCTTCACCCCTATACTCTAGTTCCACCTATTCCCTTCTACTTTACCAACCTTCCTCCTCTAACCCTGTCCCACAACAAAGCATACAAACTGTTACCCAAGTACAATTTTCACTTTATGCATTTAAAGCTGCTACCCTGCCCAAATCCCTCCCAACCAATCCTTATTTTAGTAGAATAAGATCTAGCCCCCCTTCCATCCCCATGCCTACCTCCTGCTGCCACAATTTAAAATCATACAGCCTCGCATGAGCTATATCAACAACTGCCCCCCCATCCCTCACCTCTTCCTGAGAAGCTAACACTGCCATCAACACACAATCTGCCACACTCCTCATCACCAAACGGAATTCCACATTGACATTGCCACTTTTGTGAAGAGATACCACATCAGAAGGGTTGATGTGGTACCTCTTCATAAAAGTAGCAATAGGGAAGAAGTGACAAACTACAGGCAAGTAAGCCTTGATGGCGGGAAAAGTAATGGAAGCGCTTCTGAAAGAGAGAATAGTGGACTTTTTCAGAACCAATAGATTGCATGATCCAAGGTAACATGGTTTTACCAAAGGACGATTGTGCCAAACAAATCTGATTGAGTTCTTTGACTGGGTGACCAGAGAACTTGATCAAGGGCATGTGATGGATGTGATCTACCTAGATTTCAGCAAAGCCTTTGATACTGTTCCTCACAGGAGGTTTATCAATAAACTGAACAGCCTAGGGATGGGTCCCAAGGTGGTGAAATGGATCAGAAATTGGTTGACTGATAGACGACAGAAGGTGATGGTAAATGGAACTCACTTGGATGAAAAGAAGGTGATTAGTGGTATGCCCCAGGGATTAGTCCTGGGACTGGTACTGTTCAATGTATTTGTGAGTGATATTGCTGAAGGACTGAATGGAAAAAACTGTCTTTTTGTAGATGACATGAAAATTTTCAACAGAGTGGACTCCCTTGAGGGAGTGGATAACAGGAGGAAAGATCTACAAAAGCTGAAAGAAAGGTCTAATGCTTGGCAGTTATATTTTGTGAAGAAATGAAATGTCAAGCACTTGGGTACAGAAATCCAAGGGAATTATATGCAATAGGGGGCAAGGTTGGTGTGCTCGATCCAGGAGAACGACCTTGGAGTGAATGGGCCCGATTTTCGAAGGCAGTTACATGGGTAACAGTCCATGTTACCCATATAAATGCGTTAACCGGGATTTTCCAAAGGCACCTACATGGGTAGTGCCTTTGGAAAATCCCGGGTAAGACCATAATGCGCTCAGATGCTATCTTCTTAGCATTGGGGCGTGTTTGGGGTGTTCCGGGGCAGAGCAGAGGCAGGGAATGGCACTAAGTGGGTAGCAGTGATTTTCGATGTTGCCCGCTTAGCACTCTGCCTATCTTTAAGGAGCTGGGGCTAAAGGTCAGCATCGAAAACCGCTGCTACCCACTTAGCCTCGGTGGCTGCTGGCCTGGGCAGCGTGACCCGGATTTTCATGTCCATCACTGCGGAAATGAAAATCCGGGTTAAGGGGGTCAGTGGGCCTAAATGAAAATTGTGCCCATTGTTCTGAGGATCTCAAGGTGGCGAAAAAGTGTGACAAGGAGGTGGCCAAAGCCAAAAGGATGTTGGGTTGCACACAGAAAGGAATTAGCAGCAGAAAGGAAGAGGTACTAATGCCGCTGTACAAGACGCTGGTGAGGTCTCACTTGGAATATTGTGTTCAGTTTGGAGACTGTATCTCGCAAAGGATATAAAAAAGACTGGAAATGGACCAAAATGATTTGGAACCTGCGCCAGAAGAAGGATGAGAAGAGACTTGAAGACCTAAATTTGTACACTCTGGAGGAGAGGAGGGACAGGTAAAATATGATTCAGACCTTTAAATACTTAAGGAGTATTAATGAACAAACAAACTTCTTCCAAAGACAGGGAAGCTGTAAAACTAGAGGGCATAACATGAACTGCAAGGGGGTAAACAGAAAGGTGACGTCAGGAAAAACATTTTCACTGAAAGGATGGTGGTTGCTTGGAATACCCTCCCGATGGAAGCGATGGGGGCAATTGCAGTGACAGAATTCGAAATGGCATGGGATAGACACAGTGGATCCCTTTATAGCAACAGGATAAAATCAAAATAAATTTAACTATCTCTTATATCTCAACAAATAGGGGTGACCTGCACGGAGCGGTGGGTACAACCCTAAATAAAGGCATGGGGAGGGGTGACCTGCACGGAGCGGTGGGTACAACCCTAAATAAAGGCATGGGGAGGGTGACCTGCACGGAGTGGCAGGTGCACCTACTCTTGCCACCTTGCCGGGATTCCTAAATCAAATTTCTAGGTTTACACATCTTCCAGACAACCTGAGCACTGGATCCAGAACATTTGGATTTTTGAAATAAACTCCACTATGTCTGCATAAACATTCCTCAATAAAGTGAACTACAGTATCTGAGGTTATCGCTAAGATAGATTTTAAGTACGGCAGGTTAATAAAAGTCTTTCTGAATTTTCTGTGTCTCAGTCCTGTGCTTTACAGAATGTAATTTTATTAAACCTAGCTTTGGAGGAAAACAATTAACAGCTTAGACACAGATGATTAAAGCTCCTTATCATTTATATTTGCTAAAGTTCTCTTTACCTTTACATACCTTCCCTAGACGGGACATGTTTGCTTATATATTTTGACACAGGATGAGGAACTAATCTTCTCAGAATAATATATTGTTTATTTAGGCACAGTGAAAAACCTTATCCTATTTAATTGCTTTATAACTGCAAACATCCTTACATTTATATTAAGCTGAAAGTTTAGTATTTTATTATTGTAGAAATACATTTGTTTTAAATTAGTTGGAAAGTACATGCAAGATGCATGAAACATAGAAACATGATGACAGAAAAAGACCACATGGCCTATCTAGACTGTCCTTCCATAACAACAACTACAACAGTCCACTTTTTACCTTTAGAGATCCTCTGTGTTGGTCCCATGCTTTTTTGAATTCAGTTACTGTCCTCATCTCTACCACCTCCACTGGGAGACTATTCCACGGATCCACTACTCTTTCCGTAAAGAAATATTTCCGCATATCACTCCTGAATCTATCTCCCTTTACCCTCATCCCATGTCCCCTCGTAGCAGAACTTGCTTTCAATTGAAAGAGGCTCTCTCCCTGAACATTTATGCCATGGAGGTATTTAAACATCTCAATCATATCACCTCTATCCCGCCTTTCCTCTAAGGTGTACATATTAAGATCCTTAAGTCTGTCCTCATATGCTTTATAATGAAGCCCATTAATCATTTTAGTAGCAACCCTCTGCACCGACTCCATCCTGTTCACATCCTTTTGAAGGTGCGGTCTCCAGAATTGCACATCATACTCCAAATGAGGTCGCACCAAAGACTTATACAGAGGCATTATCACCTCCTTTTTTCTGCTAGCCATTCCTCTCCGTATGCACCCAAGCATCCTTCTAGCTTTTGCCGTCACCTTTTCTACCTGTTTAGCTACTTTAAGATCATCAGACACAACCACGCCTAGGTCCTGCTCTTCTTTAGAGGACAAAAGTACTTCACCTCCTATACTGTATTGCTCCCTTGGATTGCTGCAGCCCAAATGCATGACCTTACATTTTTTAACATTAAATCCCAGCTGCCAAATTCTAGAGCTTTGTCACATTGTTTCACCACAATGAGCTTCTCAGTGTCTGAGATCAGGCTTTCCAACCTGTAGTTTCCCACTTCTTCTCTGTGTATTTATTTAACAGGTTTTATATACTGCTTTATCATTTCAATCAAAGTGGTTTACATTGAAGCTTAAACTTCGTAAAGTACATTAAACAGAGACATTGATAACATGGAGTTTTCTGAGGCAATGGAGGGTTAAGTGACTTGCCCAAGGCCAAAAGGATAATATTGACCTACTTAGAAAAATTCAAAATTTGGAAAATGTGTTGTGCCATAGGACTCTGCTAATTATAAACTTTTCTAAATTACCCAGAAAAAGTCCACTATCTGTGTTTTTGTGGTAGGCGAAGGCCTATGATCTATGCTAATTGAACTAAACAGACAGGCCTAAGCAGCTTGATTTGTAAATGAAGCCTGTAGTTAGGCCCAGAGGAATGAAAACCCCCCTGAATGATGACACCGTAGAATTGAAACTTAACTGAACACAATTTAGTATAGCTAAGCAGAATCGAAACTTAGAAAATATAGAAAAACAAGTCTAATTGGTACTGATAAGAGAGCACAGCTTCTATGGAATTAATTAACTCTGCTGTAAGAAAGGTTACAGTGCCCTGCTTTCCCACATATTCCAGCTGGATAGCGACCTTGGAGGAGAGAAGTATCAAAGTTAGTGAACTGACCATTGTAATTGGGACTGGAAGGGGGGCAACCAGGTGCTGAGCCCAGATCAAGGTCCTCATTGGATAGCTACGTAGTGGTACCAGGACCAATAGATGGGTGAGAGGGGTTACTGGGACCAATGAAAAGTTTGCCTATGTCTAGAATGGAGAAGAACGGTATAAAAGTTGTTGTTTTGCTAGAAACCATTGCTCAGCCATTTTGAAATTGCTTATTGCTTGAGCCTGTGCACATTAAACTGGCTTGGATCCTTGAAAAGACTCCTGGTTTTATTTATTGCATGCTTATCTGCTGCTACATTTCTTGGTGCGTTGGCCGGGAAGTGCGAGTGGTGGATGGTGTTCAAGTGAATAAATCCACGTAATTCGCCTTGAGGTTTGGTCCAGTTGGAACCATGCCAATCCGACGCAGGGGAATTTCCCTGGGCCCACCGATCCTCTTGTATCGAAGGGGGTTCTGCCTGGCCTCGGCAGGCACTGGGTCCAGCTGGCCAACACCTCCGACCCGGGGGAGTCCAGGATCCAACTCAGAAGCTAGTGAAGTATTGGGGACCGGATCTGGTAAGTATAGTTTTGAAAACCTGTCTAGACAGATGAGTTAGAACTGCAGTTTGAAACTTGTGAAACTTTGGTAAGAATTTGAAACTTGTAACTTGTAATCTCGAGAACTTGGAACTTGGAATTTGGTAATGAGAGCACTGATCCCCTCTCAAGGACGGTCCTATTACCCTTGCATGAGTATGCGCAAGGCGAAGCCATCGTCCTTCTTGTTTGGTAAGACTTAAGTCAACCTCGCATGAGTATGCACGAGGTCCCTACATGAGTATGCGTGGGGAAAATTTGTTTGAAAATCCTTGCATGAGTATTCGCGAGGTACAGCTGTTAAAAAAAATCATGATTCAGCCTAGTCAGAACAGAAAGGACTGGGTTTTTTGGGATACGTTGCTAGCATGATTGTGAAGCGTTTGATGTGTATTGTCTGCCCTACTGTGTATTTGTTCTTTTTGTTCTCTGTTGAAACTGCAAGTTCCCCTTCTGTTATAAATGTGAGATTATTCTGTTGAGTAATTTGTGACAGTTCACTGATTAAGAAATTGTATTAATAAAGCAGAACGAAGACGCAAAACACCTAGAGTCATTTTAAAAATCCAAAAGCTGGTCTGACCCAGTTCGCTTTCCTACTGCACAGTGAAAAACTGACAGGGGGCATGTCTGGAGGAAAGAATGTACAGTGTCTTTCTAACCCTGTGCAGGCTTAAATCTCAATGCTGTTAGTTTGTGCTTATTTCAGGACAATTGTACCTGTATTATTCAATATGTTTTTAATAGTAATGTTCCTTCTGCTATGGTTATGTATTATATATCATTTAATAAGAATGTTTAGTCAGGGGGGGCGGAGCCTGCGACGGTACAAGATGGCCGCTTGATCCTTTCTCTCCCCGGAATCCTGCCTATTATCCTGCCTCTCCGTAACGAATACTGCTATGCGCGGCTGTGGCACCTGCAAGACCGTGAATATGTCGACTAGTAAGCCCTCCAGGCTGGATTTTAGCTCACCTGTAGCAGGGGGAACCAAGCGGTTGAAACCGGATCCTCCCTCACCGCTAAAGGCGGCGGGAGCGAAGGAGAGTACGGAAGGCCTGCAAGAGCTCCTGGCAGAGATAAGGGCCGTGCGGGAACTGGTTACTGCGAATGGTGAGACGCTGAGCGAGGTGCAGGCGGATGTAGCGGAGCTCAAGGACATGAAGGTGCAGTTGAGCGCGCTGTCTGACAAACTAGAGGGACTCTCTGTCAAAGTGGAGGTACATGAGGAGCGTATGAAGGAGGTGGCTGCCAACACCAAACGTATTTCAGCTTTGGAGCGCAACCTTGAGGACTTAAACAATAGAGCGCGTCGAAATAACATCCGACTGGTGGGGATAGCTGAAGGGGCCGAAGGGCGAGATATCATGGGTTTTTTACACAAAATCATCCCAACTTTGCTCCGGATAACCTTTGAACGCCCTTTTGAAATAGAGAGGGCCCACAGAGTTCCCACCCATCAAAGCTCTCACTCGTCTCGCCCGCGCCCTATTATCATGAAAGTGCTGCGACATCAGCAGGTGATTCAGATCATGTCGGCAGCCCGGTCCCTGGCACCGGTGAAATTCGAGGGTGTAAACATCGCCTTTTTTCCTGATTTTAATAAGGTCACTGTGTCCCGGCGGAAACAACTATTAGAACTCCGGCCGCGTCTACAGAGCCTCCAAGCCCGTTATGGATTGTTTGCCCTGGCAAGGCTCCGTGTCACGCTACATAACCAGACTCGGACCTTCGAAGATCCCCGGACCTTGCTGGCATATATTGAAGAGCAGGAAGCAGCAGTGATGCGTTGAGACTTTCGTGGAGTCTGTTTTGGCAAAGACTGAGTTTGGATCTGCTGCACTGTAGTCCTTCCCTTGCAGTATGGTCTGTACTTCTGTGAGTGAGAGTGGGTGGCATATGGCTGCCAACGACGTGTGTGTGTGATGGATGATGAGGCTGGGGCCTTGTATGCAGGCTGGTAAGGGTATGCTGGACTACAGTTCTGTCCTTAAAAGCTGTGATTTACCTTTTGACACTGTCTGCTTGGGATGAAGTGCATGAGTTGATAAGAGTGTGGGGGGGGATGGGGTGTGTGGCTGAGTGTTGAATGGGGTGTCTTGCGTTGTTGACATGGGTTACATGGTTCTCTGGTACTCCATCGGTGCTTGGATGTGGTGGAGAATTGGATGCGTGTGTGTGTGTGTGGGCTGGGGCGGGTGTTTCGTAAGTCGGGGCACCGGATGAGGATTGTGCGGGGTCTGCTGCGCTGTAGTTCTGGGCTCTACATCTCTGGCCCTTATTTTCAGTATCTCCTTTGAATTGAGTGCAAGGCTTTTCTGTGTGCGTGTGTGGTGTGTCTGTGTTGGAAGACTGTTGCTTGCGGGTGCGATGGCTGATCGCTGTGGGTGAGGAACCGAGCTCCTGCGGTTGATAGTTTGGTTATCTGAGGTGTTGGGAGGTTCTTCATCTTGCAGTGAGGGAGGGGGCGGTATTTGAGCTGTTTTAAGGGGGGGGTTGGGTTTCAGAGGGCAATCTTGTGTTCAATGGTTCACCCAGGGTGGGGGGGTTGGTTGGGGGGGGGTTTGTCTCCAATAGTGCTTGCTGGGGATACTCTGCAGAGCTGGGAGCTGATGGTTTGCACCTGGGGTCCGAATGTTGATGCGCTTTTACTTGCTATGCTCTATGGGGTCCCTTAAGATCTTGTCTTTGAATGTGAAGGGGATTACCAATCCGATCAAGCGAAAAAAATTTTTATTGTATTGTGCTAAACAAGGTGCTGACGTAGTCCTACTCCAGGAGACCCACTTGTCCTCTGTAGAGGCGATGAAACTGGGTACGGGGCGCTATGTGGTTGTGGTCCACGCGGCAGCAATTGGCAGAAAGAATGGGGTAATAACACTGGTTCGCAAAGCCCTCCAGCCGAAAGTCGAGCTGGGATTGGCGGACTCCCAAGGGAGGTGGGCGAAAGTTATATTGCATATTAACGGTGAGGCGTTGGCTGTGCTAAATATATATGGCCCCAATCGCGATGATGTCCCCTTTTTCCAGAAGATTGCGGAGGTGGCTCACGAGCTGGGATCCCTGCCTGTGGTCATAGGCGGAGACTTCAACTTGATTTTGGACCCCTTGTTGGTCCGGCAGCCGTTTAGGTCCTCCAAGCCTGGCAGGGCAGTCTCTACTCTTCTATCTTTGATGCAGGATCTGGGCCTTTATGATATCTGGCGTACCCTACATCCTACGGATAAGCAATATACCTTCTATTCTCTTCCGCACAATTCGCATTCGCGCATTGACTTCCTTTTGGTATCTCGCTCCTTAGTGGAACACGTACTGGAGGCTGGTATCTGTGTCACTGCGGTGTCCGACCATGCGGCTGTTTTTCTAACTCTGGCGTTGGGGCACATGGCCCCTCGAAGAGCCGGATGGTTTCTCCCTTGTGAGTTGTTGGCTGACCCGGGTTTCCGTGAGTTTGTTCGGGCGGAGATCAAGGACTATTTTGCTAGCAACCTCCCCTCGGAGACTGCTGGATGGGCCTGGTGGGAGGCCTTTAAGGCCTCTATCCGCGCCCGGATAACTAGCTATCTGATTCGTCTGTCTAAGAAGAAGAAGGCGGTGCTGGCTGAACTCGAAATTCAGATCTCTGCTGGGGAAAGGCTCTTGAGGTCTTGCCGGACGCCTTGTGTTCTTCTACGCCTGCAGAAGTTAAGGTACCAATATAATACTCTCTTAAGTTCGGAAGTTCGGAAAACTCAGCACACACAGGGGGCGCAATATTATGTTGAGCGAAATAAAGCTGGCAAGATGTTGGCAGCCACGCTTAACCCCCCTAAGGGGAAATCCCATATCGCAGCTATAGGTTCGCAATCTCAGGGGCTGTTGACAAAGAGCAGTGACATTGGGGAGCGTTTCAGGTCCTTCTACCAGGAGCTGTATTCTTCGTTGGGAGAGAGCGGTGAATCCGCCTACCTCCAATTTTTAGGAGAGCTTCCTCACCCTGTTCTTAGTGCTCAGCAGGCCGAGGAGACTGGTCTCTGTGTGGAGGGGGATGAAGTCCAGGCCGCCCTCAGGGCTGCAAGCCTGGCAAGGCGGCGGGCCCTGATGGGCTGCCTGTGGAATTTTACCAAACATTTCAGGAGGAACTTGCCCCCCAGATGGCCTGTTTCTTCCGACTCCTTGTGGAGCAATCCCCACAGATAGGGAATTTTAATGAGGCGACCATAGTGGTATTGCCTAAAGAAGGTAGAGACCCTCTGGAGGTTGGCAGCTATAGACCGATTTCCCTCCTTAATGCCGATTATAAGATTTTTGCTAGTGTTCTCGCCCGGCGGCTCTCGAAGGTAGCTCCTGGGTTGATACATCCGGACCAATGTGGTTTTTTACCTGGGAGATCAACGGCAGATAATGCTCGTCTCCTTATAGACCTGTTTGCCTTGACGCGCCCGCAGGACTGTCCCATGGTCGGGCTTTCATTGGATGCCGAAAAGGCTTTTGATAGATTGGAATGGCCTTTCATGTACCGAGTGTTGCAGTGGTTCGGATTTGGGGACTCATTCCTTAAATTGGTGCAGGTGCTGTATTCTGTACCCCAGGCCCGGATTTTAGTGAATGGTACACTGTCCGCCCCCTTTGTGCTCCAGCGTGGCACTAGGCAGGGTTGCCCCCTTTCCCCACTATTGTTTAATCTTGCCTTGGAGCCTTTGGCCCTTGCCATCCGGCACTCTGACAGGATTCGGGGCATCCAAATTGGGGACTTGCAAATAAAATTGTCAGCCTATGCCGATGATCTCCTGCTCTTTGTTCAGCCAACTCAGGTAAATGAAGTCCTTCAGGTCATCAGTGCTTATTCCACTATTTCCGGATATAAAATAAATTGGGGGAAATCGGTGGCATTTCCTATGAACTCTGTGACCTTTTCTTCTTCTTTAGGGGATCACCCCTTCGTTTGGGAAACCCGTCCTATTAAATACCTGGGCGTCAGATACTGCTATACTGAAGAGGAGATGGTCTCTGTTAATTGTCGATCGGTTGAGGATATCCTTCGTGCCTTCACGGTAAAGTGGTCGCCCCTCTATCTGTCTTGGTGGGGCCGGATGGAGGCTATTAAAATGGTCCTTTCGCCCAAGATCAATTATATTCTCGAGATGCTTCCGATGGAGCTTCCTCCTACAGTGTATAAAGGCTGGGAACGTCAGTTAATAGGCTTCTTATGGTCGGGGAAACCTCCCAGGATTGCGACTCTTAAGCTGAAGGCAAGTAGGGAGCAGGGGGGAGTGAACTTCCCGGATTTCCGGGCCTACCATTAGGCTTTTTTGCTGAAACAGGGTGCCTCTTGGTGTGCGATGGAGACCAACGAGTTTAATCCAATGTGGCTAGAAGTGGAAAGACGGCTAGTTTCAGGTGTCCCTCTACCCTTGCTGCTCGGTATGCAACTCTCTGCTACCCGTTTGGTCTCCCCTGCGATTTTAGCCACTCAGAGAGCTTCTCTCGGGCTAGCCGGGGTATTGAGTAGTGAGAACCCTATGTCTCGCGATACTCCAATCTGGCATAACCCTAGGTTTAAGGTCGGGGGTAAAATGATTTCCTGGCGGGTTTGGCAGGATGGGGGTATTTGGACGCTGGGGGATATTGTCCACCTCCAGGGCTGGAAGACCTGGGAGATGTTGGTTAGGGATTTTGCTCTACCCAATAGCTGTCGGTTTCAATGGGTCCAACTGCAGAGCTGCCTACTACAGGCAAAGATAGTGGTATCCAATCTCTCGACTGAGTGGGGGTTGCAGCGACTTTTGCTTGCCTCCTTGGAATCTAAGGGGACCGCCTCCAAGCTTTATGCAGCTCTCAGGAATGAGTGGTCTGCTTCATTGACCGGTTTACGGAAGAGCTGGGAGGCTGAATTGCGTTTAACTCTATTGCCTCATTCTTGGGTTACTCTCTGGCGGAAGGTCAATAGAGCTGCCAAGGCCGCGGCCATTATCCAGTCATTATACTTCTTTTCCCATAGGGCGCATTTGACGCCTAGCAAACTTTCAAGATGGGCTCCTGGAGTAGAGGCTCGTTGTTGGACGTGTTCGGCTCCTCTGGGCACCCTGCAACATATGATGTTTGAGTGTCCTAGTGTGCAGCAGTTCTGGCGGGAGGTGTGGGCTTTCATACAGCGGGTACTCTCCTTTCAGGCACCTCTGTCATGGGAGCTGGTTTTTCTTCGGTCGGCTTGTCCGGCTTTGCCTCTGAAAAAAGAGCAGCACTTTTTGTTTAATTTTTTGGTTGCAGTCGCTCTGAAGCTTATTCTGATTTGTTGGAAAGATGCCAGTAAGCTGGAGTGCAACCATTGGTGGAATTTGGTTTCTCTTTATGCCAGCTATGAAAAAGCATGGGAATGTGACCAAAGACGGAGGTGCCAGAAGGGGGCAACTGTTTGTTCTTCCGCCGCGGAGAATAAATGGCAAAGTTTAGATGACTATGCGGCATCAGCCGGTGTGTCCTTTCAGGGTTGAGCCCCTCTTCGGAACTGTTGCTGTGTTTAGTAGCTTGATTGGGCTGGATTTGTCATCGGATGACCTCATGGTGTATGTGGTATTATCGTTTTGTAGCAGCTGATACTTAAGTTGCCTATTGGAGTCGGGGTGGGGAGGGAGGGGTGGGAGGGTTGGGTTGTTGTTTCGTTGGTTTTGGTATGTTGTTGTTGTATTGCTGGAAATTATAAATAAAAGTTTCAAAAGAATGTTTAGTCAGGATTGTGGGTCCCGATAGTTTTTGGGCTTAGCCTGAAAAGGGTTAAGTTTGTATTAATCCCTTACGGGTTGCGGACCAAGTGAGAAGAATTTCTGTCGGCTGTATGTTCAAATTTTCAGTAAGCACTGTAATAGTTTAAATAGGAAATGATAGAGAACTGTTTTTGTTTTTCCTTTGATCTATAAAGTAATTATTAGATCACGACTTGACACTGGTTTAAATTGTTTTTTTTCTGGCATCTCTCTGTGCGTGTGAATGAGAAGTCTCTTTTTATGAGCACAGTTCAGTTGTTTCCCAGCGAGCAGAGGGGTGTAGCTTGCAGAGAAGGAAAAAAATGTGTTTTAAGAGACAGCAACTCTCGGTTGAGAGGTCTCCCGTTTATTTAAAATAAAGGATTCATTCAATCAAAGTTTTAAAAAAAAAAGTTTATCTTGCAGAGTGTTTGCACCAACCTTTTTATGAACAAGTATAAGTCATTTGAATGCATGCTTCCCCATACTGTAAGATTTAAGGTAATTACATCGGATTGTTAAACTCTGTACTAATTACTAATGAACAAATCAGTTAGCTACACTGACCTTTACAATATTGGCTTTTAAGATAAATTCATCTGTTTTTCCGTATTTGAAAAAAGGGAAAGGTGTACTGTACTTTATGAAAAATATCCGGAATGTCTTTTGAATATTTGCTTTCTGAACTAAAAAAAATAATAATTTATTTTGCAGAGACATGCTGATTACGGCTGGCAGCTAGTTGCTAAGTATTTTTATTCTAGTCATACGTAACAGATAGCTATAGTTCTCTCTATAAGATATTTTAAGAACTGTATCTAAATTGTATGTCTGTGCTCAATTTAAGCTTATGTTTACGGTAATAAGGTTTTTTTAATAAGTGTCTTTTCAAGTATGATCAAGAATTTCAGTAAGGGATTTACTGAAGACTATGGTTATAAAATGTCTCTGTCCCAATTAGGAATGTTATGTGAAAGGGAGTGGTTTCTGCTGTTCACCATATTTTGCCCCAGAATCTCTAGATATCCTGTCCCATCAGTTTCTCTCTCTGTAAGTAGCTCCGTTCAGAGTGCTTAAGGGGGGGGATGGGGCCCAGTCCACCGATGATGTCACCCCCCGGTAGGCGTGAACTAATGTGCCCACAGCAGAGAAGTAGAACATTAAAAAAAAAAAAACAACCCAACCTCCTGGATAGAGCGTTGCTAGGAGAAACAGAGCCCAGGAGAGGGAGGGGGGGGGACTCCTCCCTGCAGATTCCCTAGTTTGCCAGCCACCTCCGCAGCAGGGGGATGTGCACCCCCTCTGGACCAGAAGTGAAAGTCAGCTGACCAGACTTGTTTAGAACTGAAAAAAAAACCTGCATTATACACTGAGAAGTTTTAGGACTTGATTGAAATTATAGAAAACTGGATGAATTTGCGGGCATAATAGTTAAATGAAAGTTGATCAGAAAAGTATGTGGATTGTTGAAGAGGGACAGAGAAAGTAAAAATTGTAAGATGGAAAAAGAGAACAGATTTTTTTTGCTGATATTTTTAGTTGAATGATGTGGAGGAGGTTTTCCTAATCAAAGGAGCAGAGGAAGTGAAAAACTGGGTGTGAGTGCGCCCATTACAGAGGAGAAAGACATTAGAGAAGTGAATGCCCGTATCTTGACTCCACCCCAGGAGGGGAGGAGGGAGTACTTGATTGCAGAGTCATAAAACAATAAACCAAGCACAATGTTCTAGTAGGAGAAGGAAGTAGCTATAGAGTAAGTGGCAGCTAAAGAGGGCTACAGCATGGATAAAGACTAGGCCAGATGCATCACCACTATCAGAGCTACTGGGGCTAAGTCCGCAAAGCCTTTCCTGCAGAACCGCATGTGTGAACTAGGGGGACAGAAAATAATGCACCAGTTCCTGTATATGCCTGAGTGCCTTATTCCACATTTGGGGCCGAGATCTGCTTGCAAAGCTTCAGGCACAGATATCCTTTGCTGAAGAGGGAGAAATGCAAATGACTGTAAACCCAAAACCTGCTGGATTGATGGTGCTGACTGTTCCCAGAGAAGAGGAGTGGCGGTTCTATAGCACACCTCCAGTCAAGTCAACAAGTTCCTGTATACCTACCAACCTTATAGCCCCACCTGGAGTATGGGCAGAAGATAATCCACCTGGCCTAGCGAAGAACATAGCCCCTGTCATTGTCACCCTCAAGCCAGTCAAGAAGCCTGGGACAGGTGGCTACCGCCCAGTGCAGGATCTAAGAAGAATGAATGATGCAGCTGAAACTATACAACCAGTGGTACCAAAATCCTTATATTCTCTTGGAACTGATCTCTGCTGAAGCTATACATTTCATCATTCTGGACTTAAAAAATGTTTTTCTGCATACGCTTAGCCCATGACCCCACTACAGGAAGGCGGGGCCCACGCACCTGGACAAGATTACATCAAGGATTCAAGAACTCGCCTCACTCAGCAAAAGATTTGACAAGTTATCCAGTAATTCCAGGAGAAAGAATTCTACTGCAATACGTGGACGATCTGCTGATAGCTGCTGTTTCAGAAAGTGAATGTCTACAAGCCACCAGTGAACTCTTGCACCTTCTTAATGAGGCTGGATACAAAGTCTCAAGAGCCAAGGTGCAATTATGTCCAACAAGTTAAACACCTAGGATTCCAGTTGTCCAGCGGAATTCGATGCCTGGGACCAGAATGCAAAGAAGCTGTATGCAGTATTCCTACTCCAACCACCAGGAGGCAAGTGAGAGCCTTCTTGGGTGCCACAGAGTATGTTGTATATGGATCCCCAATTTTGCGCTGCTAGCAAAACCGTTGTATCAAGCTATCAAAGGAATGGAAAAGTCTGCATTGGAATGGGGACTTGAACAGGATGCAGCCTTTTGATCTTTGAAAAAAAAACACTCTGATGTTGTCACCAATTCTGGGTCTACCAGATGTCCAGAAAACCTTTCAGTCTCTATGTTCATGAGTCACAAGGAAATGTTCTAGGAGTGTTGACTCAATCTCTTGGACCTTATTTGAGAAGCTGTTACAGCTACAGCCTTCCTAGTAAGCAAAAACTAAAAGAAAAATCCC
Organism: Ichthyophis bannanicus; assembly: GCA_033557465.1. Classification (NCBI taxonomy): domain Eukaryota; kingdom Metazoa; phylum Chordata; class Amphibia; order Gymnophiona; family Ichthyophiidae; genus Ichthyophis; species Ichthyophis bannanicus. The sequence goes on from CM066033.1 coordinate 869,776,763, forward strand.
TTTGAGACAGAATCTTCAAGTTACTGTACCACACTCTGTTCTAACCAATATGAAATACAAAGGAAACTACTAGCTAACAAATCTATGAATGTTGAAGTATTAGAGTATGTTGTGTGAAAACCCCAGATACAACTGAAGGGTCAGTCAAGCTTTCAATCCTGCTATGTTGTTATCAGTTAGTCTTGACCCCCTGATCATGACTGTTTAGAAATTATGGACACTGTATTCTCAAGCCGCCTGGATTTGACTGATGTCCCTCTGGAGAACCTTGAACAGACTTTCTTTGTGGCTGAAGGCAGTTTCATCATCAATAGACATTGTTATGCTAGATATGCAGTGGTGACCCCTGATTTGGTAGTTGAGTCCTCAGCCCTGGCCCCAGAAACTTCACCACAGAAAGCTGAACTGATAGCCCTCACTAGAGCACTAACAATAGGAAAAGAGCCCTGTCTAAATGTGTACCCAGATTCCAAGTATGCCCTTACAACCTTGCATGCACATGGGGCCCTGTACAAAGAATGAGGGTGGATAACCTTAGGAAGCAAGTCCATTAAGTATAGCCCCAAGATATTGATATTAACAGATACATACTGCCTATAGATCTCAGAATTTAGGAAAAGTAGAATGTATGAATAGAACCCTGAAATCTCAGTTGTCCAAACTTTGCCAAGAGGTTTACCTGAAGTGGCCCCAGGTTCTTCCCATAGCCCTTCTTAGGATATACTTAGCCCCTGCTAAGTCTTTAGGAGTTTCCCCTTTTTGAGATTCTGTATGGGCAACCCCTGCCTATTGTATAGGAAATAAAAGGAGATATGAGACAGATAGGATCTGAAATTATTAGACATGAACTATTGGTTTTAAGTTCTGTTTTGCAGAGTCTTCATACCTGGGTACAAAATCGATTACTCATCAATTTGTTTGAACCCCTGCATCCTCTCAAGCCTGGAGTCTCGGTGTGGATCACAGAGTGGAGAAAGACACCCTTTAGCCCCGCATTGGAAGGGACCCTATGTCATCATCCTGTCAACTCCAACTGCAGTAAAAGTCGCAGAATTTGAACCTTGGATCCATCATAATCAAGTGAAGCCAGCAGCTGCTCTTGAACCTGATCAATGGACTACGATACAGCATCCTGAGACACCATTGCACCTCACCCTACGACAACAGCCACGGACCTAAGACTTATTGGTCCCTCAGAAACTGCACTGTTTCAAGACTGTTTGTTTATCTGAAAGTAGGCCTCGCATCTTAAAAAAAAAAAAATGAAGCTGCAATCATCAGAAATAGACTGTGTTGTGTTAAGAAACTGAAAAGACTATTTTGATTTTCTGAAGAAGTGAACTGCTCTAAGGAGGCAATAATAGCCTGAGAGACTGTACTATGATATTTTAAGAACCTGAGACATCCCAGAAGACAGTGATACTTTGGAATCTACAGCCCTACTCCTGCCAAAAAGCTGGAAGGTCTACGTACGGCAGAAGCTTGAGGATCTACAATCAACTCTACCTTTGTGAAATCCGACAGTTCCTCCAATTTTCCAGAGACTATGCCCATTATGAATTATTATTATTGCTTTATTCTGGCAACAGTTTTGGGGTGCTTTGAAATGACTTTTGCCCTACCCCCTTGTGCAGCTTGCATAACCACCACCAGAACAGGACAAAAGATCACTCTTTCTATGAAGCCATGAAATCAGACTTTGAAGTTCCTCCTGCCACCAGAACTTATTTCTTGAATTAGCAGGAGCAGTGGCATTCGGTCTTCATGTTTCAGATTGCTTGTCTTGTGGAGGAACAACAATGGGAGACTAATGGCCTTGGGAGGCCCAAGAACTGAACTATTCTATCCTATACAATCAGACTTATTTACATAATATTACTAGTGAGTGGGTATTGGCCCACCCCATTGTTGACAGTTTGTGTTTTGTTCGGACCGGACCACAATTTGCTATGAAGATCGGACAGCTGGACTGTCTAAATCAGAAGATTTACAACAGCACAACAAAGAAGACATCTTGGTGGTCCGGCATAAATGCTCCTGAACCTTCTAATTCTTTTAGTTCTTTTTCCCACTCTTGCCAAACTATGGACTTTGACTATCTGCTTGTTGCTCCCTTGTTTCTTGCCACTTTGTATGCAAATGATAACTTCAGTTATTAATAACACTGTAGAGCATAAGGCAGCTACAAAGATACTAGCTATGTGAACTTACTACCCTATACCACAGAGTGATACCTTTACCTAGTATTATGTGATTTGATTCTCACCCTTTCTCACTTGCGGGTGCGAATAATCAAAGGGGGGAATGTGGTAGGCGAAGGCCTATGATCTATGCTAATTGAACTAAACAGACAGGCCTAAGCAGCTTGATTTGTAAATGAAGCCTGTAGTTAGGCCCAGAGGAATGACAAACCCCCTGAATGATGACACCGTAGAATTGAAACTTAACTGAACACAATTTAGTATAGCTAAGCAGAATCGAAACTTAGAAAATATAGAAAAACAAGTCTAATTGGTACTGATAAGAGAGCACAGCTTCTATGGAATTAATTAACTCTGCTGTAAGAAAGGTTACAGTGCCCTGCTTTCCCACATATTCCAGCTGGATAGCGACCTTGGAGGAGAGAAGTATCAAAGTTAGTGAACTGACCATTGTAATTGGGACTGGAAGGGGGGCAACCAGGTGCTGAGCCCAGATCAAGGTCCTCATTGGATAGCTACGTAGTGGTACCAGGACCAATAGATGGGTGAGAGGGGTTACTGGGACCAATGAAAAGTTTGCCTATGTCTAGAATGGAGAAGAACGGTATAAAAGTTGTTGTTTTGCTAGAAACCATTGCTCAGCCATTTTGAAATTGCTTATTGCTTGAGCCTGTGCACATTAAACTGGCTTGGATCCTTGAAAAGACTCCTGGTTTTATTTATTGCATGCTTATCTGCTGCTACATTTTAGGTATATACTGGAAATGTTGAAGATACCTGAACAAGTATGTCCCCTTGTTTTTCTAATGTAAAAATGAAAAAGACAGATTGGACTTAGGTTTTGGGTCCAGATTTAGTTTTTTCAATTCTTTAAACTAGACCCAAATTTTGGAAAAGGACGATGAAGAAAATGTTAAGCCTGCTATTTCAATTGTGGATTTAGTGCTTCAATGAGATAGGAAATGGTTCCAAAGATTATTTTTTTGTAACCAAGGGATTCAGTTTTTTAATTTTAGAGTAGTTTTCCTGATGTATCTAGGGCTACACAAAAAAGGAGACAATTTATTTTATGAAGACCTAGAATTTTTCAGTTTGGAGGCTTCTTTTGGCATAATTTTCCTTGTAAATGTGTAATTAGGATGCAGTTCAATGTTAATTACGCAACATGGTACTACTGCTAGGGGTTCAACTGCTAACTAAGGGCATATTTGGCAGATCAACCTTTGTGACAGAATCACAAGACTACTTCTAGGGTCAGAGCCACTATTTTGAACCCGGGCAGCAATGGGATGGGAATGTAGGGAAATTGCTCCCACCCACTTCCACTACATCACCAGGGATACCTTTGAGTAAGTGCAACCATTAGGCCAACTAGGCAGTAGCCTAGGACAGCAACTTTTGGGGAGCGACAAAGAGCAGAGCATTCAAAGCTAAACAACATTTTTTGACAGCCGGGAGGGGGGTGTAAAGCTTAAGGTTTGCCTAAGGCGCCAACACCTTGAACCAACTCTGGGGACACCATGAGTGGCAGGGGGGTCGAGGGCAGTGTTTGGTGTTGAGCTTGGGGAGGTTTGTGTTCAGGACTCCAGAATTGGATCTAGGGGTTAGAACTTTGATGGGGACGTTGGAGATTGGATCTGGTGATCCGACAATGAATCATGGGGTTGCTGCATTGAAGAGGTTGGGGGTGCATAGGGAAGATCAGGAATTGGATGGAAAACTTGGAGCTTGAATCAGGGTCTAGGATGCTTGACAATGAGCTTTTTTGTTGGGTTTGGGCAGTAGCTACATTACTTGCATGCCAATAGTGCAAGTGCAATTAATGCTACCTAGATATGGCCTTACGTGACCTCATGCTATCAGTAGCTATGATAGTAGCATTAACTGTCAGTGTTTTTCTACTCCTATTTATGCCTATTACCTGCCCCATACCTGCCCTAAAATGCGCTAAGCAGCACAGGATTTTTGCCATGATGACTGGTTTAACATATGATAGGTGTTAGCACAGATCTGCACTAACAGCGTGCTTTAAATCCTATGCCAACCTCTTAGTACACTTGACTAAATATCCCTCATAATGCCGGGATGTGCAAGACGGAGCGAGAATGAAGTGGCAAATTATCTGGAAAGCAATGATGTTTAATCCACTCTCCAAACAACTATTAAATAAATTCAATGTCCTCTCTGGATAACGAGCTGAAAAAAGCTGTCCTAAATTTACCTGGATAACTATCTGGATACATATAGATCTGGTGCTGAGCACATTACATGTATATTCTGTGCTGCTCACCATCTAGCTAGCACGGCTGAAAATCAGTGTTTTATTCAACCCTGAAAAAGCAGCATAGCTTATAATATTAGTCAAATCCTCTCATTTCTCCTTATGTATGCCTAATTTTACTTGTATTTACAAATTTACTTCTCCTATCACATACTCATTCATATCTGTGCATACCATATACAGAGGTGTTAATCTATTTTCACTTTCATCGTTATCAGTTTCCAAAATGTTTGGAATACATGAATCTGGCTATATATTCGGAGAACTATAAGAATATCAAAATACACATACAGAACTGTGATGATACACTGCTATCTTTACAAACATGAGGTCCTCAAGAGACACTCTTGGCAAAATTAAAAAGTCATGATATAGGAGGCAGTGTACTATTGTGGATCAGGAACTGGTTAAAAGATAGAAAGCAAAGGGTAGTGCTAAATGGCCACTTTTCTCAATGGAGAAAGGTGAATAGTGGAGTACCCCAGGGATCTGTGCTAGGTCCGCTGCTATTTAACATATCCATAAATGACCTGGAAATGGGAATAATGAGTGAGGTGATAAAATCTGCAGATGACACAAAATTATTCAAAGCTGATAAAACACAAGAGGATTGTGAAAAACTGCAAGAGGATCTTAATAAATTGGAAGACTGGAAGTTCAAATGGAAGATGAAATTTAATGTGAACAAGTGCAAAGTTATGCACCTAGGAAAGAACAACCCAAACTATAGGTTACACAATGCAATGTTCCACATTAGGAAGCACCACCCAGGAAAAAGATTTAGGCGTCATCGTGGATAACCCTCTGCCCAGTGTGCAGCGGCAGCAAAGAGAGCAAATAGAATGCTACGAATCATAAGTCTATGTGTATGTCCTGTCATCCCCCCCATCCTGTTGAATGTAGATCCCCATATTATGTTCCTAACCACTTTGATTGAAGGATAAGGTGGTATATAAAACTGGTTAAATAAAGAAAGAAAGGAATGGAGAATAAAACCAAGGATATTATAATGCCTGTGTATCGCTCCATGGTGCGACTGCACCTTGAATATTGAGTCACCATATCTTAAAAAGCATATAGCAGATTTAGAAAAGATACAGAGAAGTGCCTCCAAAATGGTAAAGGGGATGGGGGGATACCCCTATGAGGAAAGACTTAAAAGGTTAGGGCTCATCAACTTGGAAAAGGGATGGCTGAGGGGGGATATGATAAGGGTTTATAGATTAATGAATGGAGTGGAACAGATTTATTTATTTATTTATTTATTTTTTTTTTTTAGACAGATTTGTATCCCACCTTATCCTTCAATCAAAGTGGTCACAATACAAATGGAGGGTTACAAATAGCATAGGGTAAATAAGACATTAACAAACAAACTAAGATGAATTGATGTAATAAAACGGACCTATTGGTAAAAACTATTGATTATAAATCAAATCATAAGTTTCAGCAAATAGCAGGGTCTTCAAGGCCTTGTGAAAATCTTTAATATCAGTCATAATCCTGAGGTGCATTGGGAGGGAGTTCCAAAGTTTGGAAGCCAGTAAGGAAGGAGCTGTTTTTGAAGTTGTTTGTTTAGTCTTACAGTATCCAGCAGGGGTACCAATTATGTTGTCATTATTGGCGCTGCTTCTTCTTGGTCTATTGATAACATCTCTAGTTATAATATTTTGTAATGCATTTGCTGTTAAACAGATCTGTTGTTTATGCCATAAAAAAGTAGAAAGACATGCAATGAACTAATAAGAGAAAATATGTTTTCACTCGACGTGTAATCAAACTCTGGAATTCGTTACTGGAGGATGTATTAAAAGCTGTTAGCGTAGCAGGGTTTAAAAAACGGTTTGGACAAGTTCCTGGAGGAAAGGTCCATAAAATATTATTAAAGAGGACCTGGGAAGTCCACTACTTACTCTAGGACAAGCATTGTGGAACATGTGTACCATTTTGGGAACCTGCCATGTACTTGTGACCTGGATAGGCAACTGTTGGAAACAGGATACTGGGCTTGATAGACCTTGATCTGATCCAGTATGACATTTCTTATGTTCTTAGACAGGACTCACTTATACTCAACACCTATCACACTAGGTAAAAATACTACATATATGCATTTCTCTAGCATAGAAACATAGAAATATGATGACAGAAAAAGACCACATGGCCTATCTAGTCTGTCCTTCCATAACAACTACAACAGTCCCCTTTTTACCTTTAGAGATCCTCTGTGTTTGTCCCATGCTTTTTTGAATTCAGTTACTGTCCTCATCTCTACCACCTCCACTGGGAGACTATTCCACGGATCCACTACTCTTTCCATAAAGAAATATTTCTGCATATCACTCCTGAATCTATCTCCCTTCACCCTCATCCCAAGTCCCCTCGTAGCAGAACTTGCTTTCAATTGAAAGAGGCTCTCTCCCTGAACATTTATGCCACGGAGGTATTTAAACATCTCAATCATATCACCTCTATCCAACCTTTCCTCTAAGGTGTACATATTAAGATCCTTCAGTCTGTCCTCATATGCTTTATAATGAAGACCACTAATCATTTTAGTAGCCACCCTCTGCACCGACTCCATCCTGTTCAAATCCTTTTGATGGTGCGGTCACCAGAATTGCACACTATACTCCAAATGAGGTCGCACCAAAGACTTATACAGAGACATTATCACCTCCTTTTTTCTGCTAGCCATTCCTCTCCGTATGCACCCAAGCATCCTTCTAGCTTTTGCTGTCGCCTTTTCTACCTGTTTAGCTACTTTGATCTTAAACACAACCACACCTAGGTCCCGCTCTTCTTTAGTGGACAAAAGTACTTCACCCCCTATACTATATTCCTCCCTTGGATTGCTGCAGCCCAAATGCATGACCTTACATTTTTTAACATTAAATCCCAGCTTCCAAATTCTAGACCATTCTTCAAGCTTAGCTAGATCCCTCCTTATGTTATCTACCCCTTCCTGGGTGTCTACTCTATTGCAGATTTTGGTATCATCCGCAAAGAGGCAAACATTACCTGAAAGCCCTTCCACTATATTACTAACAAAGATGTTAAAAAGAATCGGACCAAGGACAGATCCCTGGGGCACACCACTGATAACATCCTTCTCAGAGTGAGCTCCATTTACTTGTAATTTTTGTCGCCTCCCACCCAACCAATTTCTAACCCAAGCAGTAACTTTAGGGTCCATCCCTAGGGTGCTCAGTTTGTTTATAAGTTGCCTGTGAGGAACAGTGTCAAAGGCTTTACTGAAATCTAAATACACCACATCTAGGGCTCTCCCTCGGTCCAACTCCCTGGTCTCCCAGTCAAAGAAATCAATCAGATTTGTCTAACAAGACCTGCCTCTGGTGAATCCATGCTGCCTCGGTTCCTGTAATCCGCTGGACTCCAGAAAACTCACTATTTTCTCTTTCAGCAGCGTTTCCAATAATTTACTCACCACCGAAGTTAAACTAACCGGCCTGTAGTTTTCAACCACATCCTTACTTCCGCTTTTGTGTAAAGGAACCACATGAGCCTCTCTCCAGTCCTTTGGCACCACTCCCGACTCCAACGAGGCATTGAAAAGGTCAGTCAATGGAGCTGCTAGAACGTTCCCAAATTCCCTCAGTATTCTTGGTTGTATCCCATCCGGTCCCATTGCTTTGTCTACTTTAAGTTGAGATAGTTTCTCATGAACACAGTCTTTTGAAAATTGTTCAAGATGTCCTTTGCTTCTGTTCCTATTTGTGGGTGTTTTCTGAGGTCCTGCTCCTGGTTCTTCATCTGTGAACACAGAACAAAAATATTTGTTAAGCAATTCTGCTTTATCCTTATCAGCTTCTACATATTCCTCCCCTGCACCCTTAAGTCTGACAATACCACTCTTGCCCTTACTCTTCTCACTAATATATCTGAAAAATGTCTTATCCCTCCATTTTATTGCATTGGCTATTTCCTCCTCCTTTTGAATCTTTGCCTTCTTGACTACTTTGCTAGCTTCTCTATGTTTTTCCCAATACAGATGCCTGTCTTCCTCTCTCTGTGATCTCTTGTATTTCATGAAGGCCTCCTTCTTTTTCTTCACTTTTTCAGCTACTTCTTTCGAAAACCATAGCGGTCTCCTTTTCCTTTTACCTTTATTTACCATTTTAACAAAAAGGTTGGTTGCCCTTAAAATATCCCCTTTCAGTTTTTCCCACTGTTTTTCTACATCCCTCAGCTGTTCCCATCCAACTAACAACTCCCTGAAGTATTGGCCCATCTTCGCAAAGTTAGTCTTCCTAAAGTCTCAGATCCTCGCCTTTGAATGGATTCTAACAGCCCTAGTCCTAATACTGAATCACACCATCTGGTGATCACTGGATGCAAAATGATCTCCCACTACAACATCAGAAACACTTTCACCATTGGTAAGCACCAAGTCCAGTATGGCCCCTTCACGTGTGGGGTCTGTTACCAATTGCCTGAATAGTTCTCCCTGTAGAGAATCCAGGATCTCCTTACTTCTAGAAGATACTGCAGCAGGAATGTGCCAATCAACATCTGCCATATTGAAATCTCCTATCAGTAGCACTTCCCCTTTCCTAGCAATGCTGTGCATGTCTTCAATTAACTCTCTGTCCACCTCTTCCTCTTGTGAGGGAGGTCTGTATATCACACCAATGTAAATAGATTTCTCTTTCCCTCTTTCTAGTTTAACCCACACTGCCTCCCCTCTCCCTTTTAAGCTCTGTAATTCCAAAGCTTTAATAGTAGTTTTTACATATAGTGCCACTCCTCCTCCCCTACTTCCTATCCTGTCCTTTCTGAATAAAGTATAGCCAGGTATAGTTACATCCCAATCATGGTTTTCTGTGAACCATGTTTCTGTAACTGCCACTAAATCCAAGTCAGCCACTCCCACCAAAGCTTCAACATCAGGGATCTTATTTCCCATGCTATGGGCATTTATACACACTGCTTTCCATATGTTACCCCTGTTACCCATTTCCATAAAGTTATTTAATGTATCACCTACCTGGGGGCTTTCACTTACCTGGGGGCTTTCTTCACCCATCCCCAACAAATCTAGTTTAAAGCCCTCTTCAGTAGATTAGCCAGTCTACTACTGAAGACGTGTTGACCTTTCTTGGACAGATGGATGCCATCTCTGCTCTGCAACCCTTGGAACAGCATCCCATGGTCTAGAAAACCAAAATGCTCTCGATGACACCATCCACGCAGCCATGCATTCATCTCCAGGATGCGAGCCTCTCTGCCTTGGCCTTTACCCTCAACAGGGAGGATTGAAGAGAACACCACCTGTGCACCTATCTGCTTCACCCTCTGTCCCAGAGCCATGAAGTCACTTTTGATACATTCCAAGGTATACCTGGCAGTATCATTTGTTCTAACATGGATTAGCAACATTGGATAATAGTCAGTGGGCTTGATGAGTCTCGGCAAACTCTCCGTAACATCTTGGATTTTGGCACCAGGCAGACAGCATACCTCTCTGGACATCAAGTCTGGTCAGCAGATTGACACCTCAGTACCCCTCAGAAGAGAGTCTCCAACCACCACTACCCTTCATTTCCTTGTGGTCACTGATTCTGCAACTTTGGGGTACTTGAGCTCTGGTTCTTCCCTTTCCAGGGATGCTTTCACCTCCTCCACTTCCAGGGCTGCATAATGGTTTTTCAATTCAAGGGCTGGAGAAGTTGGATTGGTGATTTTGCAGGCCCTGGTGACTTGTGTCCAACCATCGACATTCTGTTGGCACCCATCTTCTCCTCTGCTGGAGAGCTTGGTTGCTGCAAGAAGCATCTCATCAATGTACTTCTCACTGTCTTGAATGCTCCTCAGCCTTGCCACCTCCTCTCTGAGTTCCTCCACTTGTTTCCTCAGAGCTTCAGCATGCAGGCACCCTGCACATGGAACCGGTCCTTCAACTGGCATTAGGACCTCTGTCTGGACTGAGGCAGAAGCTGTAACGGGGGCAACAGCTTTAGTGATACAATTTTTCCCAGCCATTGTTCTGTTCAGGGAGCTTAGGTATCTGTTAAAGCAAAAGAGAGAGATCTACCAAGTACCAGCCGGTTTCCCAGCTGTCCTTTCAGAGAAAAAACAGTTAAATCTCCTTAATTATATTCAATATGTGCTAGCATACTGGTATCACTCATTCTTGCTGCTAGTGCAAACATATAGCCATGCTAAAAATTCTATAAACCAGAAAAAGTTGTATTTACCACTCGGCAGCACATGATCTGCCAAAGAGCCCGGGAATTACCATTCTGGGTCAGATGAAAGATCCATAAAGCCCAGTATCTTCCTTCCGACAGTGGTCAATCCAGAGCATAATTTTCTGGCTAGATTCCATGCTACTTACCCTTAGGGACAAGCAGTGACATACTCCAAGTCTCTTTTAATAACAATCTATTGACTTTTTTCTCCAGAAATCTGTCCCCCTGATGAAATGTACCCTCCTGAGTCCTCCTCCAGCAACCAGGGCACCCTGGATGAGCCAGTAGAGTAGGAAATTATGTGTTGCTCTATAGCTTTTTAAAATTCTTACCTTGCATCAAAATAATCAGAATTATGTTTATTTCTTTTCAGTTTAATATAATGTTTGCTTATTTGCTGTCATTCTTCTTATGCATTGCCTGTTTATGAGTAAAGAAATGCAATACAATGTGGATCTAAGAGTTAATACTAATTCCTGGCAACCCAACACCTTCTGGGTTTTCTTGGTAGCATGACTGGAAATACATTAGCAGACTTTTTCCCCAAGACAACAGAGGGAGACAGGAGGGTTGTGTGCCCCTACCAGCCTAAGGCACACTGGTGGGATTCACACACTGTTCTTTTGGTTACTAGGCCAACACTCTAACCACAAGGCTACTCTTCTGAGTATAATGTAATGAACCCTTCTGGAAGGATAGTGAGTGGTTTCTAAGGGACAGACCAGTGAGAGCTCAAGTCCTGCTACTATAGTACCCCAGCCTTATTTTGCTGGGGGGGGGGGGGGGGTAGGCAGGCATGATGAGATCTGTTTACAGTAAATCCATCAGTATTTATTCCTCATCTTGATTTCTTCTGAACTTTTTTTCGTTAATAAAAGAGAGCCTTTATACTTTCTGTTAAAAAAAGACACAAAATAGATTTTCTTAAAATTACTTTGTCTATTAAAACTTATGTTAAAAATCACAGATTTTTATCAGAGCTAAATAATGATTAGCCCTTTCATATCAAAGTTCTTTCTTTCATGAAACAATTATGTCTCCCGTTTACATATTTAGCTGTTACTTGTCCATTATTCATGATAATCAGTTCTGTTGAGATGTGATTTTCTTTTTGTGCAAGATGAGGGGGGTAATTCACTATTGGAAATCATTGCACTCAGTATTATTACTGCGCATTTTCTTCACAGAAATGCGAGCTTCCTTATCTTAAACGCAAGCCATTATCAAAAATGACAATTAGCTTCACAATCATTTCATTGAATCTATCTACAATAGCAATTGGTTAGCTCAGTGCTATTATTATTATTGAATCTTATAACATAGGCACAAAATAATATGTGTGACTGAAACTAAATCAAGAATCTACCAAAAATCATACAATGGAGGACTGTAAGTCTTTAAAACAGATTTATGACATGGCTTGTGCAAAGTTATGCACAATTGACAATTTTACAGATTTGTCACATCAGTACAACATGTTTAATTTTGTGAGAATCCACATGTATGGCAAAATTCACTGGATCTGCAAGAAATCTGAAGTTAATTCAAAGAAATGCATCACGTTCTTTTAAATTAGTAAATCATCTTTGAACTTTGCAAGTCTGCTTAGGATTGTCCCCAGATCAACTGAAAAAAGATGACTCGTTCCTCAAGATCTGAAGGAAATCGCACGTCATTGGTTAGCTCAAAATAGGCCAAATCTTGTTAGAATATTCAATTAAAATTTCAGGGCCCAACATTCAAAGGGAGTAACGTGATTAGCAGACCTGTTAACTGTGTTCATCCACTTATCTGGGGTATTCGGTGGCACCAACATGGTTAGTGCCGCTGAATATCTGCGCGGGCCGCCACTGCATGCAATTAGCATCGAGGCATTCCGGGGTCAGTGCTGGGGTGGCACCTGGCCATAACCGGTCAGCGACAGTATTGAGTCATTGCTCGGTTATGGCTAAGCTGGCCTACCTTTCGTCATGGAAGCTAACCGGGCAGCGGCTGACTCTCACTGTTGCCTGGTTAGCTTCCTGCATATTACGTGTGAACATATGGCCCCAGGCCTGGCAATCTACTTCCAGTCACACTGCCAAGAAAGCCCTGAAGTTCCTGGGTCACCAGGAGTCAGCATTGACTCAAAGATACACATTGCATTTGCAAGAATCTCCTTTCTAGCAATTTTCTTAATGGCACTCTGAACTTTATCCTAATGCTGAGTTTTCAGAGTTAGAATTCACTAAAGAAGTCTGCAATTGAAGACACATTGCTTGCAAATGTGCTGTAAAAGACTGGGGGGCATGTTTACTAAAATACACGACCCGGTAATGCGGGGTTTATTGTACAGTTTGGGTGCTGTGCTATTAGTAGCACAGGCCCCTGCACTAAAAATCCCATGCTACCTGAATTGCATGCCATGGGATGGGGACTGAGTGGGCCAGGGGTAGAATAGAGGTGTTGACGTCAAGATGCAGCTACTGCAGGAATTATTTACTTGCACTAACCATGTTTGCTACCCTTAGCATAGGTGCATTTAATGCCACCTCAGTGGGAAGCATTAAGTCCGCCCACGTGTCGGCTTGTGCGGTGTTGCATCTTGGGCCTGCACTAACTACAGGGGATGAATTCACATGCCCCCAGAAGATAGCATCCCCCCCCCCCCAATGTTGGTAATTCAGTCTACGTGTGCATTACCTGCACAGGCTTTAATAAAGATGCCCTTGATCTAGCCTGGATACAGACTCCCATAAGGTCTCCAGGGTGATCAATGGAGGTTTTGGAGCCAACCCCAAAACAGAAAAATTCACAATTCAATTACTCCATTTGGCCCTCCAATGCTTCAAGCTAAGTCCTCTTCTGGTCTCTACAAAGTTTCCATTTCACCAGCAGAATCCATCTCACATGGCGGTGGAGTGGGGTGAGAGAGGGCAAATCCCATTTCCATGAGCTCATATTGGCTGACTCCTGCTGATATTTCAATGAGGAAATCCTCTGACTGGGCTGTGAACCTCTTGTCTTAGTAAGTCTCGTGTGAAGAAACATTGCTTTCCAGCAGGGCCAGAAGCTCTCATTCCCCATCAGTGAGGCAGTCCCGACATTCATTGACTGAGATGGCAAAGTTAGAACAAACTGATAGAACAGTAGCTTTATTCCATATCAGTAGGTTGTATGTATAGCCATAACACATACACACAAAACCCCCCCAGTAATAATGTATGTATAACCATAAAATGTACATAAGCATAATCAACTAACATAAACCCAACAAGTTTCTTAAAACATAAAACATCCAAAAAACATAGATGTACGGCTCCTTTTTAAAAATATATATTTCTTTATTTTGGCATGGTTTTGATTTTTTATGTGTGTTTGCTACTACAGATGGCACAATTAAGCTAGGGCCAGTATAGTGGGAAAGTGCCATTATAAAGGGCAGCTCACAACTCTGCAGTGTTTGTTTTTAGAACGATTAGTGCATTTTGACAGAGGTGGCAATGTGATTCTTCTTTGAAGTTAATGGCAGTCTTAAATTTGTTATACTTGTTTGTTTTTATTTTTTGGTTAGCAGTCCTGGGAGCCTCTGTAATTTAATGTTCCCGGTGACAGGTTGTATTTCTGTGCCTTTTGAAGTGTGTAGTATTGGTTTGGTTATGTTTGAGTTTGATAAACTATAGAAATGTGGGATTTTTAAGCTCATTGATATGTACTACATTGCCTGTTATAAGACAAAGACAAAGTCTGTCAAGTAATAATAACACCCATTCTGGATTACTGCAACTCCATTCTCCTCAGACTGCCTACATCAACTACTCACCCCCTACAGATGGTTCAGAATATGGCTGCTCGTATCCTCACAGGCTCTGCAAGACACCTACACATCATGCCTATCCTGAACCAACTACATTGGCTACCCATCACACTCAAATTCAAATCTGCCCACATCCTTTTCAAAATCCAGCGCAACCTGGCACCGGACACCCTCAAGGACTTGGTTAAGACAAAAACTGACACTAGGCCCAGACGTAGACCAATGATGAACATCCTCCAAACACCAGCCTCATACTGCAAATCATTGAGCTCGACATCCAAGAGGGCACTGTCTCTCGCTGCTCCCTCCCTGTGGAACTCACTCCCCCAGGACATTAGGTCTACCTCAGACGATAAAGACTTCAAGACAAGACTGAAGACCTTCCTATTCACTGACTATTATGGGACCATCATTTAGTCCACTCTTCCCTCAATAAAAGCCCCTATTCCAGTATTCCCGTGCTGTATATTCTCTCTCATCTGTATATACTTTCCCCTTTGCTGTATATAACCCTCTCATTTGTAAATATATACATTGTATATGCATCGCCCTTTCGCTGTACATAACTCTCCTTTGTAAATAAGCACCCCTGAATTCCCCAGCCCCCACTTCCCCCCTCACCTGTAAAGTCCTCTTCATGTAATAGCTCCCCTCCTCCCACCCTAAGCGTCTCCCTCCTAGTACCCCTTATATCACCTTACAATCCAATGTTCACTAAAATTTAGAGTTAGTTATTCTGCTGTGTAGATAAGACTACCTATTTTGTAAACCACTCTGATTGAAGGATAGAGCGGAATATAAAACCTGATAAATAAATAAATAAATATTGTTGTTTTCTTCCATGTAGATTTCTCGGCACCCTTTCACAGCTGTCTGCAAATGCTTACAAAGAGTGATCAAGAGGATGTTGTGTTCTGTAATACAGGTACTTGTTTTTGTAAGTCCTATGGTGTTCTGCATTGTTTACTCTTGTTTGCATCTTTATTTTTATCTTTTTATCTTGGTGCATAATTTAATTATTTTTTGTTCTGTATTTTCCTGGTGCTCTAAAGGTGAATTATTTCACTACAAAGCTCAGATGAGTTTTTCAATTTATTTAAAGCAAGTCTCTTTATATTTTCTCTCCTCAGGAGGGAGAGAAGACTTGTTCTCTATGTTCAAAGAGTCATAATTTGGGGGGCAGTACTTCTTCTCCTACTCAGGAGCTTCATTCTTACCTCTTTTCCAAATCATGTGCTTTCATCTTTGATGCCTCATGAAATCACAGCAATAAAGTAATTACCAACATATACCAAGGCCCCTTGCCCTGAACAGTCACTTCTACCTACTATGACATCACAGAGAGTGGAGGAGTACCTTAGAGGTTAGTATGGGAGGCTGTGATCTAGAGCAGTCAAGGTTCAAATCCAGCTTTTCTCACTGATGCTGCTTGTGAACTTGGGCAAGTCACTTCATCATCTCAGGTACCAAGCCCTGTTGGGCAGGGAAATACATAATGTACCTGTATGTAATGCATCTTGAGCTCAAATTTGGGAAAATTCAGTAATGAATGGAAATGCTAGACTGTGGGCATTCTTCTTTCAACCTTCTCCCAAGTCCTCCATGTCCATCCTTTGTACTCTTGTATTCTGTCACCGTTGTGTGCTGTGTCCCTTTGTACATATGTCAGACATGTGTTGCTTGAAATTAAACCGTTCCACTTGCAGACGTGGTGTGACAGTGATTTATTCTACTGCCTTGGACAATCCACTAATCACAGAGATAAAGCCTGGCTGGCAACAATAAATAGAATATGTATACATATCTACCTTATCTCTCCTAATTCAAACAAATCACCTGCTGACTGAGCCTTTCTTTACCACATTCCTAGGTAAATATTACATAGTAACCTTTAAATATATACTGCTGCTACACCAGAATCAAATTGAAAATAGCATTCAATGAGTTTAGATGCTGATGACTTTGGTTATGATTAGCCTTCTCATCAATCTATCAAAGCTTTTCTTCTACATTTTTATAAGCAGATGCATAGATGAACAAAGATAAAGGCAATGTGTTTTTTAATTTCCAAGATCTTCCATGAATTAAACCGTTTTGCTAAAGACTTATGCTGTTCAATGTACCTTTATGACCAGCACTTCCAAACAAAACTGTATTTTTACACTAAAATATAAGATAAGTATATGTTATTTCGCTCTAACTTTATGAAAGCTAGATAAACCCAAATTATTTTTCTCCATAAAAGGATGAAGGGTGGCAGATAGCAAATAGAGTAGCCTAGTGGTTAGAGTACTGGCTTGGTAACCAAAAGTCTAGGGTTTGATTTCCACTAGCATTCTTTGTGGTTTTGAGCAAGTCACTTAACCCTCCATTTCCTCAGAAGAATTCAAGTTATTAATGCAAGTTTAAGTTACAATGTAAGCTGCTTTGACTAAAAAGATAAAGCGGTATGAAAAGCCTGTTAAATAAGCTTTTATGTTTAAATTTGTTTATTGAACACAGCACACTCAACAGTAACAGACCATAACAGCACAATGCAATAACATATCAGCTAGAAACCACAGCCGTGTGCAAATTTTTAACAATATTTTACCCCCCCTCCCACCCCCACCCCCACCCCCCACCCCCCAGTTCCTTCTACAGCCATTCCACTGAGGGCGCGACAGCGTACATTGAATAACGCCACTAACCACAGTGCCACCCACTTCCCCATATATTACTATGTACAAAGAATACCAATAGAAATTATATTACAATACACCCCTAAAGGCAACACTACAAACAACCAGAGCGCTGCCACAATCGTACACCGCCTCCTAAACCCAACGCCCCCACCTATCAACTAACCATCAAAACAATCTCAATACCCCTGGCCCCAGCGCCCCCGCCAAGTTCCTATGGTGCAGGGACTCGTCTCAACATACAACTACAACACTCCCCCCTCCCTCTCACAACCGCCACTCACAATCCGAAGGTGCCTAACTCCCTCCCCTCCCCCCCAACCCCAGCCCCACCCAAGCAAGACCCCACTCCTAGTCTTCACCCAAGCACATTAAGGATTCGGATCCTCTCTCGCAGAGACAATGTATGTAGGTAGGGACCCCATTCTCCCAAAAATTTATCAGTGGCTACTTCCCCATGTTTAGCCCCTTGCTGTTCAAGCAGCAACAACCGATACACCTCCCTCCTCCACTGACCAACGGTCGGGCCACTGGGCAGTAGCCAATTCAGCAAAATCACTCTCCGCGCTACTAACAGAACTCTGCCTAACCAACGTCTCTGGCCTCCCCCCAAAACCCTCCACCCACCTGGTCATGCCTAGCACCAACATTTTGGGGTCCCGTTTAAGTGGACAGCCCAAAACCCCATTAAGACAACCCACAAGGTCCTTCCAGAATCTAACCACCACCGAGCATTGCCACCACATGTGCCCCAGATCCGCCCGAGCTATCCCACACCGGGGGCAGCTCGCGGTACCACTGCTGCTGGCCCTAAACGCTCGACAAGGAGCAAAGTGGCAGCGTCGCAAGATACGATATTGCAGATCCCGAAAGTCTGCCGTCTTAATCCTCCTGGGGATATCTGCTAACAAGTATACCATATCTACCCCTCTAATCTCCACCCCCAGATCATGTGCCCATGCCGCGACCAAGACGTTCTCATCAGAGAACCCTTTTATGCGAAGATATTCTTTATGTAGTATTGCCACCCGCGCCCGCTGCACGCTCCCTGCATACAGCAGTTCCTCAAATTTAGAACAGATATCTGTATGCAAGTGCTGCCCATCCAAACTCCGAATATAACTACGCAATTGTAAATAAGAGAACCAATCTCGACGTACCAGACCATATCTACTTTGGAGATCTTTAAATTCTAGGGCCTGCCCCCTTTCATCTACTACCTGCTCCAAGGCCACAATCCCTTTAGCCTCCCATCCCCGAAATGCCCCCCATGCAACCCCGGAACAAAGGCCCCGTTCCCATATAAGGGTAAAAAGGGGGTCGTCCCAGGGTTCCAGGAATACTTCTCACATAACAGGCGCCAGACCCGTCGCATAACCTTAAATATAGGGTGCCCCCCACCAGCTGAGGTAAATCTGCCGCTGCTGCATGCAATATGAATCACAAGGCCTGTGGCTTCGCTACTTCCTGTTCATACTCCAAGGGCATATAATCTGCCGTGGTCCCCAACCAATCCCTCAAGTTCCTCATCAGGCAGGCAATATTATAACTCCTCAAATCGGGGGCTCCCATACCTCCACCCCCCCAGGGTCTCTGCAACGTCTTAAGATTAAGCCGAGGTCTCTTCCCCCTCCAATAAAATAGAGTTAAACATTTTTCCACTTTCGCTATCTCCTTCTTCGTCAGCAGGATAGGCAAACTCTGCAACATGTACAACCATTTGGGAAAAAGGGTCATCTTATATAGAGCTATCCGGGCTCCCAAAGAAAGCGGTAGATCCCGCCAACCATTCAAGCGCTCCGCAGTCTGTGACAACAGTATAGCTAGATTAACCGTCTGCAACTGGGCTACATTGGCTGTCAAATAAATCCCCAAATAATGAAGTTGCGTCCCCGCCCACTTCAGCGGGAAGGCTTCCCAATCCCCATGCAACATCTGCTGCAGATCCAAGGCCTCGGACTTTTCCAAGTTTAATTTCAAACCCGAAAATTTCCCAAAATCCGCAACCAGTCTCAGCAAAATGGGTAGGGTCTGCCTAGGGGCCCCCAAGTTCACTAGGAGGTCATCGGCGAAAGCCGAAATCCGGAATTCTTCCTTCCCCACCCTGGCCCCCACCAATCCCTTATGTGTCCTTATTCTCTCTAAGAGAGGTTCCAGTGTTAAAACGAACAAGAGCGGGGACAAGAGGCAACCCTGCCGTGTCCCCCTCCATATCGGAAAGTCCTGGGAAATAGAACCATTTATCAAAAGTTGCCCTCGGGGATCCGAATACAAAAGCTTAACCGTATCCAAAAAGAAACCCCCTATCCCCATGACCTCTAACAAATGATACATATATTGCCAATCAACACGATCAAACGCTTTCTCGGCGTCAAAGCTTATTAACAAAGCTTGCTCCCCTGCTGCAGCAGTCATGTATAACGACGAAACTATCTTACGCAAGTTTTTGGTGACATGCCTACCTTTCACAAAGCCCACCTGATCCTCCTTGACTAGTTGGGGAATATATTCAGCCAGCCTATTAGCCATAATTTTAGCCAAAAGTTTGATATCCACATTCAGAAGCGAAATAGGTCTATACGACTCGGATAATAACCCATCTTGACCTGGCTTAGGAATCAGGGTAAGCATTGCGCTATTTTTCTCATATGGAAATGCCTGGCGCTCGATCAAGGCAGAATAATACATTCACAAAGGCCCCACCACCCTATCTACCATTAACTTATAAAATTCACCCCTATACCCATCAGGTCCCGGAGCCCGACAAATACGCAAAAGCTTTATGGCCCCCCGGATCTCCGCTTCAGTGAGCGGGGCATTAAGAGTTGCACGCTCCTCTAGGGATAGATTAGGCAGGACTACCGCCGTAAGAAATTTCTCTGCCTGTGCCAAATCCCCAGTACCAGCTCCATAAAGCGTCCGGTAGTACTCACGAAACTGGTCCTCTATATAAGCTTGCCCCGTCCTTATCTCACCCCGTACATCCCGTAGGGCCCCTATCTGTGTCTGCCCCCTACCGGTCTTCACCAACCTGGCCAGCAGTCCCCCCACCCTACTACCATATTTGTAAAGCTTATATCGATAGTACAACAAAGATTGTGTCGCCCGTTCGTGCAGCATCGCATTCACTTCCTGTTGTAATCTACTAAGTTCCAACTTCTTCCCCCGCGTCGGCTGCTGCGCTAACATTCTCCTCGCCTGACACAGCTGTTTTTCCAAAAAAATTAAACGAGATGCATAGGCTTTCCTTTTCCGGGCTCCAAATTCAATAATTCTCCCTCTCAAAACCGCCTTTGCGGTCTCCCAAAAAAGAATCGGGTTATCACTATGTTTCCCATTAAATTCAACAAATTTGTCCCACTGCGAGTGTAAAAAGGCCTCAAACTGACCACCCTGGGTATAGCCAAGCGGATAGCGCCACAGAGACCCTGCGCTCTTTGCCCCCCACCTGACATCCAACCGGACATAAGCATGGTCCGAGACCTCCACAGGACCAATCTCTACTCTAGTTACTTTATTAAATAATTCTTGAGACCCCAGAAAATAATCTAACCGTGATCCCGTGTCATGTGCTCTAGAGACATGGGTATAGTCCCTATCCAGGGGGTGTAACACTCTCCAATAATCAAGCAGATTAAAACCTTCACAAACCCCCCGTATCCACTGAGATTTCCTGTCCTTGGTCAGCCCTCGGGTTCCGGACCTATCTATTGTCTCATCTAGAACACAATTGAAATCTCCTCCCATTATGAAGGGAATTGAGCCGAGTTCACTCAAACATTTATTCAATCTAACATAGAAGCGAGCGTCATAAGTATTTTGGCCATAAATATTCACCAAACCCAATTTAACTCCGTTGATGGTCCCCACTACAATAATAAACCTCCTGCCTGGGTCACAAATGCTATGTTCCACCTCCAGGCCCACCCCCCTCCTAACCAAAATCGTAACTCCCGCTTTCTTCCCTCCCGAGGAAGCCCCGTAAACCTTCCCAACCCATCCCCTCTCGAGCTTGGCATGCTCCAGGGCACTCTGATGTGTTTCCTGCAAGAATGCCATGTCTGCCTTTTGATCTCTAAGTACACGTAGGATCTTATAACGTTTCACCGGAGACCCTATACCACACACATTCCAAGTAATCAGCCGTAACCCCTCACCCATGGTCATCCACACTCACACGAGTCATACACAAAGGCAATACTAAACTCGGAACCGAAGGGAACTCCCCCAGCTTAGAGTTCCTCCCATCGCCCCCTCCTCTACACACATGTCTCAGTTGTCTCCCACCACACCCACTCCGAATCCCATCCCCATCCACCCGAAACAAGAAAAGGTCTTGCATGCTTCCCCAGTTCCCCTCCCCTCCCCCATAGTTCTTCCTACATAATCCCGAATACCCACTACATCCCCAACCCAAAGCCCCTCCCCCTCCCTCCTCGTCCCACCAAACCCTCCCCCCCAAAAAAATCCACCTTTCTCTCTCCATATGGAGTACTCGCCTGACCACTGTGATGCATTGGCCTCCCCCCCAGACAACAAACTTCCATTCACCCTCCCCTCATGAGCCAGCCACATTCAGTCCATTCAACACAAATTATAGTCGCCCCCCTCCCTGAAACCATGCAAACTCCCAGCTTTCCAAAAATAGCCACCAGTGCATAATAACATAACAGCAATATTGAAGAAAAGAACATAGTCCAGTCCAGTTGCGCCTCAGCAATCACCACCGGGTGCCTGTTGACTCGGCATCGCCTCTCCCGCCTCTGGCACGATCTCAGTCAAAAACTTAGTGGCTGAAGCGGGTGTGTCAAACATCCTCTGCCGGTTTCTGTATTTCACCTGCAAACGTGCCGGGTAGAGCAGGGCAAAACGCACCCCCCTCTTAGCCAACTCAGCACACGGTCCAGCAAACTCTTTGCGCTTTCTGCTCACTGCTGCAGAGTAGTCCTGAAAAACCAAAACTTTTGCGGGTCCTGGTCCCCGTGCCCGAGAGCGTCTCGCCGCTCGGATCACATCTTCCTTCTGGGCATAATTTAAGAAGCGCGCAATAACTATGCAAGGCCAGTTTCCTGGGCCTCTCTGCCCTCCCAGCCGATGTGCTCGCTCAATTTTTACAGAACCCAGGGCAGCAGTCAGCTCCAAGTTTGTCGCCAACCAAGTTTCTAAATAGCCGCGCAGCTCTCCGTCCACAATGGCCTCAGGTATCCCCACAAATCTCAAGTTCTTCCTGCGGCCTCGATTCTCGAGATCATCAAGTTTCTCCTCGTGGCGCCTGAGTAACTCTTCCAGGCATTGCACGCGCTGGGCCTGTGTCGATTGCACCTCCTCCACCTCCGCTATCCTCTGCTCCGCTTCCCCCATTCGCGTGCCAAAGTCCACAATCGAGTGATTTACCTGGGCTAATTGCTCTGCCAAGCCGTTAAAGCGACTTTCCAATGCCACCACAACCGCGTTGGTGACCTCCTCCACGAGGTCCAGGACTCGATCAGCCTTCGGGCTAGATGTCACTTTAGCTGCCATCTTGTCCTCCACCACCCGCACTCTGTCTTTCCTCGGTGCCTTCGCCGCCATGCACCCTCTGCATTTTTCACCGTGGCATGAGGACACCCACACCTCTCCGCCACTCCTGGCACCACTCAAAAAAGATTACCGGAGGGTAACGGTATCATTAAACAGCTTCTTAGGGGGGAGCCCTCAGAGCCATGCAGAAACGCTCCTGCCTTGCTCACTGCATCACGTGATCTCTAAATAAGCTTTTAAAGAATGCCATAGTAAAATTTTGAACTTGGAGGAAGTGATGTCAGCCGAGAAGATGGACAGCTGAGCCATGAGCTCTGCCGTCTTCTCCACATAAAAAAAAGCTTAAAATACCCTCTGAGCATGCGGTGAGAAGCAGATGAGCAGTCTCAGAATGTGCGGACGGTGGAGAGACATAAGGGATGATGGCGAGACGGTAAAACCGCAGATCTGCATGAATTTGTGTTGTAGCCTAAGAGTTCTGTGAATTGAGAACACACTTAAGATGGCATTGCAGGATGGTAGAAGCAGAATGTGGGAGAGAGCCCCGAGGATGAGGCCCCCTGCTGGAGGTGGCCACTGCAATCCCCCTGATCAAGGCTGAGCTGCACGGTTGGTTTGCAGACCTTAAAAAAGAGCTGTTGGAGGTGAGAGATAGACTGGTGAAGGAATTGAGAGTGGAGGTAGCTGAGCTGAGCCTTTGGGTAGAAGATTGTGAGGAGCATATGGAGAGCACGCAGGACAAGGTGGATGGGCTGAGAAGACAGGTACGTGAACTGGTGAATGATAAAGATGAGCGGTCTCTAAAGCTGGAGGACATGGAAAACCATATATGGTGCAGTAATCTCCACAAACAAGGGGTGCCAGAGTGCCCGGAATATGGTGATGTCCAGCAGCAAGGAACTGAGGGGGTAGTGGAAGAGGATGTGAAAATTGACAGAATGCACAGGACTCTAGGCCACCCAAAAGTGCAGCAATCGCGGGACATTATTATTTGTCAGAAAAGCACAAAAAGAGCTGACGTCCCCACAGTACGTAACAGAAAATCACAAGGGGCAAGTGTCGTGTGGAGGTCACAAGTGCTTTATTATTTTTAAAAAACCTACGCATTTCGGCTGCTGCCTTCTTCAGGGGGTATACATTAAAGCACTCTGTAAGT